>OY725327.1:52671321-54129668 GCA_963242795.1 Inga leiocalycina | reverse complement strand
ATCCTAGCTAATGGCAATAAGAAACAAAAGAAAAGTGATTCAGGCCAGGTTGTACTCGATACGCCTATGTCAGATGAATCTCTTCAGGTGAACACGTCTGTGGAAATGGAATCCATGGAACATGATAGCTCTAAAGAGACACTGCACAATCATTCTGTATCAACAACGCCCTCCTATAAAGACTCCCTTATCGGTTTTAATGGAGTCGATAATGGAAGTAGCCACTTGGAAGATGAGGAATTATTATCGGATGTCATTCACAAGGAGTGGGAAATGCCTGAACTCACTGAGGAAGTGCAAATGCTCATGAAAAATCATCCAGTGGTACCAATTACAGCAGAGGAGTATAGTGAGTGGTGCAAACCCTGGAATGCAGCACTGATCATCACGGTGCTTGGGAAGAGATATAATGTATACAATCTAAAAGCTCATCTAAGTAGAATCTGGAGAACCTCAGACTTTGATTTAGTGGACTTGGCAAATAACTATTTCATAGTCAGATTCCTCCAAAAAGAGGGGTGGGCTCACCTGTATCAACGGGTGCTCTATGAAGGCCCCTGGGTTGTGCAAAATCACACTGTCCTGGTTAAAAAATAGACGCCCAGCTTTGATCCACTTAATAATCCTCTTGGCAGAATTGTTACCTGGGTCAGAATCCCAAACATTTCAATGCAATGTTATAACAAAGAATTCATTACTAGGCTAAGGAATAGAATTGGGAAGACGGTTAGGATAGACCTCATGGCACCTTCGGCAGAACAGACCACGAGTGCTAAGGTGGAGAGGGGTAAGTATGCCCGGATTTGCGTTGAGCTAAACCTCCAAAAGAAGCTTGTGTCTAGAATTATTGCTGCCAATGCCGCGTACAAAGTGGAATATGAAGGTTTGGGACTCATATGCTTCGCTTGCGGCAGATATGGCCATCGGAAGGAAAGTTGTCAATGGGTCTATAATGAAGCCAATGGCGGGACAGTGAAGCAAAATCACGGATCTCACCCGGTGGTGACGTCGCCGGCGACGGAGGAGAAGCCAGCTAACTCTGAGGATAACTTTGGGGCATGGATGCTGGTAGGGAAGAATAATCAGGCTCGGTCTGTGAGGAGGAGCGCCGGTGGTGGATCGGGGGAGGCAGCACGATCAGACACGTCACAGCTCCGACCATCTCATCTCCGGCAAGGCGAGTCGCGGTTCGCGGCGCTGTCTGAGCTTGAGGAAGGCGACGTGCTGACGGTGGACGCTGCAGGCATGGAGCTCGAGTCTGAGGAAGGGATGGTGGAGGTTCAGAAGGTCAGTAGGTCTGCTATGAAGTCTGGACGGTCAGCGCATAAAATAGAGGAGGACGTGGCACACATTGGGAAGAAGAAAAATTCAAAATTGATGAAGGAAGTGGGGAAGGGGACCAGATTTTTGGATGGGCCGAAAGGTAAAGAAAAGGCCCATTATGCGGCCAAACAAAAAGAGATTGGGCAAGGAAAGCAAGCCAAGGCCGAAAATCAAGTTGGGCCTTCCAAAAATTCACTGGGCCGAAGGGATAATATTGTGGTGGGTGGAAACATTACCCAATTAGGCTCAAAAATATTAACTCCCCCCATGGTAGATGGAAATAATTTTACTCAACCTCAAAATAATATTTTGTTGTTGGAAGGGCCAAGGAAAGTGGTTATGTATGAACCGGATGCATTTATGAAGGAAAAATGTGAGCACAGTGGAGTCCTAGCCCGCGACACTCTTCTCTTATCCTCTGCGGATTTGGAAGTGGATGACGACATTGGGGATGATTTTATGATTGCTGAGGCGCTGGGTGGAGCCAAGGCCGGGTAAGTCTTTTTACCCCCTATTCATAAATAAAATTTAACTTAGTTATTTATGATTATTGCATCATGGAATTGTAGGGGGGCTGGGGCTAGAAGTTTTCCCAACTCCACAAAATCATTGGTTAAAGAACATGCAATTGACATTTTGTGTCTTCTTGAGACCCGGATTAGTGGTGTTAGAGCTGATAGAATGATTAGAAAGCTTGGTTTTAGCGATTGGCTTAGGCTTGAAGCTTCGGGGTTTGCTGGGGGAATTTGGATTTTATGGCAAGATAAGGTTGCCCATATGGAATACATCCATTCTACGACCCAGCTTATTCACTGCAGAATTACTGACAGGGAAAAAAGTAATATGTTCCTTGTCACCGTGATTTATGGTGAACCTATGGTTAGTAGGAGAGAGGAGTTATGGTATTCCCTGCAAAACATTGGGCAAAATGTAGATGAACAATGGCTGATCTTTGGGGATTTTAATACCTTCATGGAGCCATCGGACAAAATGGGAGGTGTTCGCCCTTCCATTCGGTCTATCAAAAATTTTGGGGATTGTATTAGGTCTCTGGAGCTCGTGGAAATTCCTTTCGTGGGGGATCGGTTCACTTGGGAGAAGAGTGGGGTGAAGGAAAGATTGGATTGGGTCTTTGGAAACTTAGAATGGGAGCTTGGGAATCCTGATTTTAAAGTTTTCCATAAACTCCATTATAAATCCGACCATAGGCTTATTCTCATCTCAAATAAGACAAATAATGCCCGTGTCCGTCAGAGACATAATTTTAGATATAATGCAGCATGGCCGTTAGTGGATAGCTTCTCTGAAGTTGTGTCCAAAGCTTGGGATTCGATGGATTGGCATGAAGGGAAGGAAAGGTTTGTTCTTGAAGCTGAGAAATGGAACACTACTGTGGTTGGAAATATACCCAAAAAGAGAAGCCAGCTACTCCGGAGGATTGAAGGCATCGATAGGGCTCGCCAAAACAACCTTTCCAACGGGCTCTATAAGATTGAGAGCAAGCTATGGAGAGATTACAGTAAATTGAATGCCCAAGAAGAGCTCCTTTGGTACCAGAAAGCTAGGTGCAGATGGCTTGCTTGGGGCGACAAGAATACTAGATTTTTTAATGCATCTACGGTGATACAGAGAAAAAGGCAAAATTTCGATGCACTTAAAGATGAAGAGGGTAATTGGGAAGAGGTTCCAAAGGAACTGAGAGAGATGGCGGGAGATTTTTTCAAAAACTTGTATACAAGCGATGGCATGGTACAAGACTCGACTGACTGGATAGCTGAATTTCCCACTCTCAAGGATCAGGACTTTGAGAGAATTCATGGGGAAGTGTCCGACATTGAAATAAAAAATGCTGCATTTATGATGGGGGCGTTCAAAGCCCCTGGACCGGATGGGCTTCAGGCACATTTCTTCCATACCCAATGGAGCCATGTTGGACCTAAAGTATGTAAGATCATTCGGGAAATTTGGCACGACCCGGCCAAAGTTAAGGATCCGAATCACACCCATCTCATCTTAATCCCTAAAGATGAACACCCTGAGAGTATGAAGGACTTCCGACCAATTTCTCTCTGTAATGTCCTTTTCAAGCTTATTACCAAAGTTATTGCTAAAAGATTGAAGGGGGCGATGAGTTACCTGATTCAACCACAGCAGTGTAGTTTCATTTCTGGTAGGCAGAGCAGTGATAATATCATTATTGCTCAGGAGATCATTCATACCATGCGGAATAAGCGCAGGAAAAAAGGTCTTGTGGCGGTTAAGGTGGATATGGAAAAAGCCTTTGATCGTCTTGACTGGAGATTTATCCGTTCTACGTTAATCCGGGTTGGGTTACAAGAGGAGATGATAAGTCTTATCATGTCTTGTATCTCTACGGCATCTATGGAAGTCAAATGGAATGGGATAGGATCTTCCATATTTCATCCTACTCGGGGCCTCCGGTAGGGGGACCCGCTCAGCCCATACCTTTTCATCCTTTGCATGGAACGCCTTGGACAATTGATCCATAGAGAAGTCCAACAGGGGAAATGGAAGGGAGTTCGCTTCAATAGACACTCACCTAATATCTCTCATCTTTTCTTTACGGATGATCTCTTACTCTTTGGGGAAGCCACTGTGTCACAAATTGAGTTAATAAAGGATATCGTGCAAAATTTTTGTGGGGTCTCTGGTCATTTGCTTTTCTAAGAATGTTAATTTCACTAGGGCCTTAGAGTTGAGCCAATGGTTAGGAGTAGGGATGACGGGAGACCTGGGGAAGTATTTGGGGGTTCCCTTATTGCATTCCAGAGCTACCAAAGTCACATACTATCCTATTGTCCACAGAGCTAAAAGCCGGCTGGCCAACTGGAAGGGTAGATTCCTTAATATGGCAGGTAGGACGGTGTTGATCAACTCAGTTCTTTCTGCCTTACCCAGTTATCAAATGCAAACAACACTTCTCCCGAAAGGAATCCTGAAAGAGTTGGAAAAGGTGAGTCGAAGTTTTCTATGGAATCAAGGTTCTGAAGGCAGGAAAATACACCTCATCGCCTGGGATCAAATTAAACAGGCAAAGGACTATGGGGGATTAGGCATTAAAGACTTGCAATCCCAAAACACTGCCTTCATCATGAAACTATATTGGGGAATCCTGACCAATCCTGAAGCCTTTTGGGTCAAATGTCTTAAAGGGAAGTATGGTTGTGGCGAAGGAGACTACCCTGTGGTATATAGAAAGGCCAATTCATCTACTGTCTGGCGAAGCATTGCTTCTGTGTGGGGAAATTTCTATAAGGGAGCCGGGAGACGGTTGAAAAGCGGAAGTACATGCAATGCATGGTGGGACCTCTGGCTGCCAATTGATGACCCTCTAATCCATATGGTGAATAAGAATATCCATATGCTTGATCCATGTGCGAAGGTTTGTGATTTTGTCTTGCCTAACGGGCTATGGAATGTTCCGAAATGGAGATATTTCCTCCCACAGTGGGTGGTGGACATTATTTGTAAATTGAAACCACCATGTGAGGCCGGAATGGACATGTTTTGCTGGAGAAATTCATCTGATGGTAATTTCAGTGTGCGCGCTGCTTATAAATTTGTGTTTGCCCGGCAGGAACAGAATGGCTCGTCGCTGTGGAAACAAGTTTGGAAGGCACCGATACCAGAGAAAATAAAGCTATTTCTATGGCAGGTAGTTCATGAGAGATTGCCAACCAACTCGCTTAGAGCGATGAGAGGGTTAGCTACTACTGATGAGTGTCCCTTTCAATGTCAGAGAGCAGAGAGTGCCTTACATATACTCCGTGACTGTGAGATTGCTAGAGAGGTGTGGCTATATTTTATTCCGTCTAACTTCAGATTTAGTTTCTTTTAGTTTGATTTGCAAGTTTGGATTAAGGAGAACCTATCCAGATCTAGAGGCATGGGTCGTTTCAGTAAATGGGTGTGGCCAAGGGCGTTCAGTCTCATCTGCTGGCTACTCTGGAAGAATAGATGTAGCGGGATTCTGGACGGTGTTCGAAGCCACTCTCGTGAGATCATCCACGGAGCCATGTATTTGGTGTTGGAGTCCACTTCGTTTGCCGCCTTTAAACACCAGATATTTCAGCAGCCACGAGATGTGGACACGGCGTGGCCACTACAAAAAAAAAGGTATTTTGTAGCGGTGTGTTTGTAGCGGTTTAATATAACCGCTACAAATTATAGAATTTGTAGCGGTTTTTACCTAAACCGCTACAAATTTGTAGCGGCAAGATATTTTGTAGCGGTTTCCTATAAAAAACCGCTACAAATTTGGCGTGAAATTCCCGCCAAAACTTGTAGCGGTTATTTTGTAGCGGTTAATGCACATAAACCGCTACAAAATCCCAAAGGTCAGAATTTTGTAGCGGTTTTCAGTAAAAACCGCTACAGAATTTCAAGAGACTCCAAATTTGTAGCGGTTCTGGGCAATAACCGCTACAGAATTTCAAACGTTGTGAAGATTTGTAGCGGTTATTGTAGAACCGCTACAAATTTGGATATTTGTAGCGGTTAGAGTAGCGGTTATTTTAATAACCGCTACTAATTACTGGCCTATTTAAACCCCCCACCTCCTTCATTTCTCTGTTTGCTCATTTTGTTTCCTGAGGTTTCTCTGAGTGATTTCTTCGAGATTTGAGCGTTCAGACGTCTCTATAGGAGTTTTTGGTCAGTATTCCGCAGTATTTACACTTGAGGTACGTATATAACACGTATTTTTATTTATATTTGTATTTTTATTATATTTTTGTATAATAATGGACTAATTTTTTTTAATTTGTACAGTTGATATGGCTTCAGGACAGGATAAGGGGAAGGCCCCTGTGCTCCCCAGACCGACTTTACGGGGTGGCGGCAGCCGGGCAGGGGGCAGAGGGAGGGGGCAGCGCGCAGGCAGGGCTACCGAGGCATCTCAGCCCATCCCCCCACAGGAACCGCAGACGATCCCACAGGCGACGACCGCAGCAGAGGTGCCTGAGGTGGAGGGGCCAGAGATTAGCGTTGAGGACTTCCTCAACGAGGAGGAGTTCGAGATGCCGATGGGGTTCAGGGAGATGGAGCGGTTCCTCGATGAGGAGGACGCTCGGGAGCAGAACAACCCACGAGGGTCGTCTTCGCGGTCCACTGGGTTTGAGGTGCAGGTCGAAGGTAAATTAATTTTTTAATTTAGTAAATTATTTATTTAAATTAGAAATGTTAACTTTGAATTATAATTTATTCAACGTGCGGTCAACTGTGCAGATGAGCAGGGGAACGTGTCGACGAGGAGGCTGGATGTGGCCGGTCTGAACAACATGGACCGATCCCTGCGAGTTATAGTGCCGTGGAACGAGGGCACTGACCAGCCGATCCACAATGGAGGTCACCTGCTCAACCGCTTCCTGAGCGACCTGGGAGCGAATTGGATGCGGTTCCCCCTTCACTTCCCGACCTGGAGGCACGTTCCGAGGGGGCCGAAGGACCAGGCTTGGGAGGAGGTGATTCAGGTAATTAAAACTATTTAATTAATATTTTTTTAATTAATTCTATTTAATTATTTTATTTAAATTATGGTTTTTATAATTATTGATATTTAAATGTATTTTTTTCAGCTGCGGTTCGCCCTCCGGGCCAACCGGAAGAGGTACGCCCTCGTGAAGATGGGCGACGCCTGGAGGAACAGGAGGAACCGTCTCTTCCACAGGGTGGACGGGGACGGGACGATGCCTCTGGAGCAGCTGCAGGAGAGCGTCCCGGACGGCGTGCCGCCGAACGACTGGGTGCGTTTCGTCCAGTTCAGGAGGAGCCCTCCGGCACAGGTAACGTATTTATTATATTTTTTATATATAATTTCGTAATTATTAAATATTAAATTATAATTTCAATTTAATTTGTATTTAATTTTAAATTATAATACAGTTAATTATTTGTTTTTCCAGGAGCTTTCTCAGAGGAACACTGAGATCCGGGCGCAGCAGACGATCCACCACACAGCAGGATCAAAGACCTTCGCTGTGACCTACAGCGAGCTGGTAAGTTTTCAAAATATCACTTACTTTTAGCTGATTAATTCATAACACTAATTATTGTTTTGTAATTGTTTCAGGAGACGAAGGCACAGCAGGAGAACCGTCAGACGGACTATGCGGAGCTGTACGCCATCACACACAGACACCGTGACGGGACTGCGACCTCTCAGCAGGCAGAGGCGGCCATTGTAAGTTATTTTATTATTATAGTTTTTATAAAACCAAGTTAATAATGAAAAATGGTAATTATTAATTGTTTCATAAAATGGCAGGAGCGGATGCAGCAGTTGCAGGTTGAGCTGCGACAGACCCAGCCTGAGGAGTCACAGGGGTCAGTGGACCCGACGGCTCCTTTGAAGGCGGGTCTGGCTCAGCCTGAGCACCCCGGACGCGTGCGGGGGATGGGGATAGGCGCCAGACCCAGCATGATCTACGGCAGGAGCGCCGCCTCTGAGGCTGGCAGCTCTAGAGGGGTCAGACGTCGGAGGGACGAGTCTATTGACCAGCTACGTTCAGATTTGGAGCAGACGCAGCAGCAGATGGCGCAGTAGCAGCAGCAGATGCAGGTGCAGCAGCTGCAGATCCACGCAGACGCTATGTACGCGCAGCAGACGCAGTGGCGTGAGATCGTGAACACTATGCTCGAGGGAGCATGGAGTCAGCTGTTCCCGAACGAACAGCATCCAGCGGTCCCCCCTGTCCCTCGCTACGTCATCCCGCGTACTACTCCTCCTGCTACAGCTCCTCCTCCTGCTGATGACGATGGTGCGCTACAAACACTCAAATCATTTGAATTTTGAAATTTGCCGCCTTTGTGCACATTTGTAGCGGTTATCTTATGTATAACCGCTACAAATTAGAAAATTATTTTTATATTCTAATAATGAAGATGATCCTGTGAATGATGCTGTGCGTAATGCGTTTGGATTTCAAGGCGACAACTTCAACGAAGAAGTGCACGGCTCTGAGCCGGCTTTTATGGGGAATGAAGCAGCTCGGGATTTTTTCAGCTTGATGGATGAGGCAGATCGTCCTTTATATCAAGGTTGTCGCAAATATTCTAAATTATCTTTCTTGATCAAATTGTATCATATCAAGTACTTGTGTGGGATCACGGATAAGGGAATGTCGATGTTGCTCGACTTATTACAAGATGCATTCCCCGACGCCGAGATTCCCACAACCTTCTACGAGGCCAAGAAGATCATCAACAGGTTGGGGTTGAATTATCAAAAGATTGATGCGTGCCCAAATGATTGTATGCTGTATTGGGGAGACGATTCCAGCAGGGAGACGTGCAAGAGATGTCACACATCGAGGTACAAGACAATTCGGAAGGGGAAAAAGCAGAAGAAGAAACCTACAAAGATTCTCAGGTATTTCCCTTTGAAACCTCATCTACAAAGATTATTTATGTCGTCTAAAACTACGAGCACATGAGGTGGCATGCCGTTGATAAAAACGAAGACGGTAAATTATGACATCCACGGGATGCAGCTGCTTGGAAAATGTTTGACAATGACTTTCCAGATTTTGCGACTGACCCCAGAAATGTCCGGCTTGCGTTGGCGACCAACGGTTTCAATCCTTTCGGGAATCTTAGCACAAGTTACAGCATTTGGCCGGTAGTCTTAGTTCCCTACAACTTACCCCCTGGATGTGTATGAAACAAAGCTCTTTCATTATGTTTATGATCATTCCAGGCAAAAAGGCACCGGGTAATGACATCGATGTGTATCTCCAACCGCTTATTGCGGAATTGCTTGACCTGTGGAATGTCGGCTTGGAGACGTACGACGCTTACAGCAAGACTTTGTTCAACATGCGTGCAGCCTTGATGTGGACGATCAGTGACTTTCCTGGCCTTGGCACATTATCTGGTTGGAATGTGCACACTGGGTCGGCGTGTCCGGCTTGCAATTTCGACTCTGACGCATTGCGCCTTCCCCACAGCCGAAAGTGGTGCTTTATGGGGCATCGGAGGTTTCTCGATGGAATGCATAAGTTCAGATTGCAACGGAATCGCTTCAATAGGAAACCAGAGAAAAGAGGACCACCTCAGACTTTGTCCGGTACAGATATCTTACAGCAGCTTGAGCATGTTGACTTCGAGTTTGGAAAAAGCGACGATTCAGCACAAACTCGCCAAAAGACGCGCAGGACTTCGGCGCCTCAGCAGTGGAAGAAGATAAGTATCTTCTTCACGCTTCCGTATTGGAGATCTAATTTACTTCGCCACAGTCTTGATGTAATGCACATTGAAAAGAATGTTTGCGACAATGTGCTGTATACGCTGCTTAACGAACCCGGCAAGACAAAAGATCACCTTCAAGCTAGGAAAGATTTACGCGACATGGGAGTTCGTGAAGACGCTTGGCCAGATGAGCATGACAGATTTACACCGGCAAAGTTTACCCTCACAAAACCAAACAAGGATGTGTTCCTCGCGACGTTGAAGAAATTAAAAGTTCCTGATGGGTATTCAAGCAACATTTCTCGATGTGTCGACTTGCAGGCTCGAAAGGTTGCTGGCCTGAAGAGTCACGACTCACATGTTCTTATGCAGCAGTTACTCCCTCTGGCTATAAAGAATACACTTCCTCCCGATGTTTCCATCGTTTTGGTGGAACTTTGTTCTTTCTTTCGGAAGTTGTGTTCTAAGGTTTTGATCGTTGAGGAGCTCGATCAGCTGCAGTCGAAAATCATTCTTACGCTTTGTCACTTGGAGATGATCTTTCCTCCGTCCTTTTTTACTGTGATGGTTCACCTCACAGTCCACCTCGTTCATGAAACAAAGCTCGCTGGACCAGTACAATATCGTTGGATGTATCCGATTGAGAGGTACTCATTTTAAATATGTGCTTTCATTTATTGTCCGTATTTAATGTTTGCTCGTCGTCCTTTTCATCATTTTATATCAATTTTCTCTTATGTACTTCGTAGGTTCCTTGGGAAATTAAAATCTTACGTGAGGAATAAGGCGTGGCCAGAAGGTTCTATAGCTGAAGGCTATATAGGGGATGGGGTGCTATATTTTTGCTCAAGGTACCTTGATGATCTTGAGACGGCTTTCAACCGCCCGCCTCGTGTTGACGATTGTCCTGAACCTGCACCGACATCAGGAGAATTTATCCCTCGTGTTGGTAAACCAATTGGAGCAACTGAGAACTTCAAACTAACGGCAACTGAGAAGTTCCAAGCACATAGACATGTCTTGATTAATTGCACTCAAGTTGAGCCTTTCATACGGTAAGAATTGTACACTCACATGTATGTTATTCGATCTATATCTTTCGTAACATTTCTCACATTCATTTCACTAACGCCTTTCCATTATTAATTGCAGGGAATTCAGAAGTCATGTCAAGCGTCAGCTCAGGATCCGTACACAGACATCCTCGGAAGTTGATAGGAGGGTGCACAGAGAATTCCCGGGCTGGTTTGCTCGCAGAATACTAAATGACCACAACCCACACTCACCAGATTTCAGAGCTCTCGCAATCGGCCCTCTTGATCATGCAAAACGGTTTACAGCATACAATGTCAATGGTTTTAAGTTTTGCACGGTTTCACGGGATCAGGGATTGCAAACACAGAATTCGGGTGTTTATGGCACATTTGGGACAAGGAGTTATGCGAGCAGCAGTGATGCCAACATGCAGTTCGGAGGCGTCCCTTACTATGGCAAGCTTCTTGATGTGGTCAAGCTTAATTATCAAGGCCGTTTCACCGTGACGCTGTTCAAGTGTTTGTGGGCAAATACCACTACTTCTCGGGGACTGACAACTGACGACCTAGGGATCACATCAGTCAATTTCTCACGCCCGATTCATACTGGTATTTCTCAAGATGATGAGCCGTATATTCTAGCTTCAGAGGCACATCAGGTTTATTATGTCGAGGACGAGCGGCATAGGGATTAGCACATGGTCGTTCATTTAAAGCCAAGAGACCTTTACGACATGGGTGAAGGCGATAACATCGCCTACGAGAGTGAGCCATTTCAGCCAGCTGATTTTGAAAACTACTTCCCTGAAGGCGATGACAATTTACCTCTACTGCGGTGAGTTTTTTTAAGTCCACGTCATTTCAATTAAATTTTTTAAATTTAATAATACATCAATAACAATAATTTTTCTACAAAATTTCTGTAGGGATGGCGACGATGAGTGATCAAATTCAATTGTAAAAAATTTGTCTTTACAAAAAATGCAAAAAATTTGTGTTAAAATAAAATGTAAAAAAAAAATTAAAATAATATTTGTAGAATTCAAGTGTAAAAAAGTTTTCTTTACAAAAAATGCAAAAAATTTGTGTTAAAATAAAATGTAAAAAAAAATTAATATAATATTTGTAGCGGTTATTAAACCGCTACAAAAAAATAAATAACCGTTACTAAATATTAACCGCTACAAATAATTAAACCGCTACAAAAATATAAATAACCGCTACTAATTAGTAACCGCTACATTAACCGCTACAAATAATACGTGAATCCCTATAAATACCCTTATCACAACTCATTTCAAACACTCCCCAATTTCTTTTCACCTTACCCTTCTTTCATTTCCTCTCATTTACAACTTCTTTCGTATGAGTAGAGGAGCTGAATAATACGATCAAATATGGTAACAAGATTTTCAATTTCTTTTAGAATACTTCTTTCCTTTCTATAAAATTTATTCTAAACATCTTTTTTTCTAGATATATCATAACTCTATCTCATTTTCATCTATTTTTCATATACAATTACATTATATTATAAAACATAATCATTCCTTATTACCTAACTATCCTTAATAATATTATTAATATAAATTTTATACTAATCATATTCAATTACATTTTTTCTTTTTAATTTATTAATAAGTTAAACTATTAAATAATAAACTAATTGAAATAGATAAAATAATAACAAATTAAACTATTTAATATAATATTGAAAAAAAAGAAAAAAATCAACGTACATTTTTAAAAAAAATTTTAAATATTTGTAGCGGTTATTAAACCGCTACTAAATAACGCGCCTTTTTAAAGCTAAATTTAAATTTTTTTGCGCCAAATTTGAATTTCATGAAATTAGTAGCGGTTTTTAAAACCGCTACT
Source organism: Inga leiocalycina (assembly GCA_963242795.1). Taxonomy (NCBI): domain Eukaryota; kingdom Viridiplantae; phylum Streptophyta; class Magnoliopsida; order Fabales; family Fabaceae; genus Inga; species Inga leiocalycina. The sequence continues at coordinate 54,117,225 of OY725327.1, read as the reverse complement.
AATTTCATGAAATTCAAAATTAGTAGCGGTTTCTTAACTGCTACAAATAAAAAATGTCATTTTTAACAAATTTTCATTTTTATATATTTGTAGCGGTTTTTAAACCGCTACAAAAAAAAAATTCTTTTTTAAAGCTCTCAATAAAATTTTTTATATTTGTAGCGGTTATATAACCGCTACAAATATCTCTTGATTTTGTAGCGGTTACTATAAACCGCTACAAAGGTTGTAGCGGTTATTTTTGATTGAGTAGTGGTTTTATAAAACCGCTACAAAACCACTTGCAACGTACGATTTAGTAGCGGTTTTCGTAACCGCTACTAATCTAGTTTGTAGCGGTTAGAACCGCTACGAATACCCATTTTTAACCGCTACAAAATCACATTTTTTTTGTAGTGGGCATTCCCCTCCGGCAGGAACCATCCGTATTGACACGGATGGATCGGTCAACGCCCAGGGTCAGTCGACGTGTGCAGGTGTGATGCGTGGTGAACGGGGCAACTAGTTACTTGGTTTTCAGAAGTGGTTAGGTTGCGTGCCATCAACAACAACAGAGTTAGTTGCTATATTATCAGGACTTCAAATTTGTAAGCAACAAAATTTCACTAAGGTTTTCACTTACACGGATTCTCTTGAGGCCTATCAGTTGATCATGAGAGAGGGGGGTCACAGTCATCCATTGAGACCAGAGATAGATGTAGTTAGGGACTTATTGTATTCCGATTGGGACATTGAACTCCATTGGGTACCCCGTGATGCTATCAGATGCGCAGATTTCTCAGCCAGGGAAGCTCACCAGCTGCAAGTAGATTCGGTGTTGTTACTAGATCCGCACCTGGCTTGTTCTGTTTATTCGAACAATGATTTGCCGGCTTAAATTTTTTGTAAACTCCAATTTTTAATTGGCCATCATGATGTAAAAAAAAATAGAGCAATGGCTTGCATAGGGGTAAGGAAAGGAAATCACATCCAACTGTGAAAATCGGGAGGCAAAAAAAAAACAAGAAGAAGGACGAAATCGTGACACCTTATGTCATTGGAGGATATCATTAATGCTAACTTTTTTTTTTTGAAAAATAATGCTATTCCTTTTTCAAATCTCTCTTGCGGTTTCAAGTCCTCATTTGCCTTCATAAATTAAAGCCTTCTCCCTTCTGTTTGTCTTTCCCTCAAGTAGAATTTAAAATTTTTGGCCAATAAATAACAATTTTTTTTACAAAATATTTTGCGTTATTAGCTATTAAAGAAAACTCTTTTCTGAGTAATATAGGCTGCTTTAATTAATATGTACTTTTAAAAAGACATGAGCCGTGAGTGGGTGACATTGTGTTGGAATATTCTCCCCCCGGTTCTAAAATAAGACCTACATGACTAATTCAAAAATTGGTTCAATTGGTATGTTTTATAGCTAGTGCCAAGCCTGAGTAAAGGAGGAGGATTGTGTTAGGCCCTGACAATCAACGTAAAACCCTATCAAATCTTTTATGAACATGGGTCAACAAAGAAATTATACTAATGCTAGGTCGTTGATTGTAAATAACGTGCTGTATGACTCGAGTACAGTGAGAAGTGAGCTTGAGCCACTGCATCGTCTCTCAGATGTAGTGTTAAATGATGAAGGACTACTGCTCTCTTTTGAACGGATGTGGCTAGAGAAGCTAGTTCACGAGAGTAAGATATGATCTGGCACTTGGAGCATTGGATCTCTGAATGACAAGTCTACGGAGGTGGGTGGGGGTAATGGTAGACCTTAAGATTAACATCTTGTGCCTTAAGGAAACTAAATGGAAGGGAGAAGGGTCTCGGGAAATTAATGGTTTCAAGCTTTAGTACACAGGAAATGTAAATGCAAGGAATGATGTTGGTATCATCGTTGATAATGAATGGACGAAGAGTGTGGTGAAAATTAAGAGAATTGAGGATACAAATTAAGACCAAGGGGGAACAATGAAACAAAACAAAAGCTTCAAAACTGAATGTTCCAATTACAAGCAAGAAGTAAACAAAATCATTTCAACACCTATCTTATATCGGTGATTTTCTCATGAATCGAGAAAACAACCATCTTGGTAATTTACTTGACAAAGGGGAAGAACCTAAGCTAGCAATCTCTCACCAAGGAAAATGTGTATGTTACTCAAAAGTGTACAGGTTTGTGTTTACACTCAAATCCACCCTATCTAATCCTCTTTCCATAGGCTTGACAAGAGTCTAAGTTCTCTACTTACTAGTAAAGCAAATGCAAGCATAAATTCAAAGGACTTTTGTTAGGTTGTAATCGGGCTATGGTTGAGAAAGAAAGGATATGGTGTTTTTGAAAACAAAGTTCAATATCTTAGAGGGTGAAGAGAATTATGCAATAAAGAATATGGCGTGAAAGAAACCAAATTAAATTTGAATTGGGCCACTTCTTTTCTTTTCTTTTTATGGTTTTTTTCAACTTTTTTGGGTTGTTGTATATATACTCTTTTGACGCGAACCTTTTTATTGATGATATAAAGGCCTGGTTACTCACGCTTTTATAACTCAATAGCACCAAGATGCTACAAGCACGCTCATAGCTCTTACTAACCGTTTGACACGAAGATCAACATTGGTAATGAAGACCCCCACTTACTAAGCACAACTCAAACCAGCGGAACGGAATCTTATTGCATATATATTTTTTTTTCCTTTTTCTCTTTTCAAAAAACTCCCATATGTTAAAACCAGCTGACATCCAAGAGAGGGTGAATTGGGTGTAAGATAAAACTTAATAACTTTGAAAAACATTTCGCATCTTAGTGAAAACAATAAATATGAAAGAGATGAATCATAAATTCACAGTCAGTTATTCAAATCATATATGTTGGAAATATAAGAGCTTAGGGAATAGAATATGCAAAATATGATTTATCCTGGCTCGGTCCAATTCACGATGACCTACATCTAGTCCTTAGAATCCTCCTGAGATTTCAATCCACTATCTTCCTCAAGTTTAACCGGGTACTTAAGGACCTCTACAATCCCAAAAGTTTGATTCAGGCACTTGTGAAATCATTTACAATCTTCTCGCCAAGATAAAAACTCCCCCTTACACACCGTAAGTGCACAACTTGTCACTCAAGTGACTCGCATCACCTCACCTCAGAATCACTTGCTAGTGACTCACAAGTGATGGTCATCACTCGAGTGATCTTGAAAGAATCTGAGTACCACACGAGTGCACAACTTGCACTCGAGTGATCTGTTCTTATCTGATTGCAAACTTTTAGATTACTTACAAATGACTTGCAGGAGACTTGAAAGTGATACCCATCAGTCATGTGCTTACCATATCAACAAGTGATTGTCTCTAAACTTTTTATTTGACATAATCAGTATTGAGTGACTAGCTGGTATTTTGAAAGTAAAGCTTCATCACTCGAGTGCATCTACTATCACTCGAGTGATCTAGGAGGATTTTTTGAATACTTCCAGGTTGATAATTTGGCATAAGGTCAAGTTTTAGTGGGCATAACTCTTCAAATGTAACTCCAAATTTGGTAAATAACCTATGGTCAGAATTCTCTTTAACTATTCTTTTCAATGCAATAAGAACTAATTCCAAATCCGTTATATTTTGAAAGTTATGATGACATCATAGCAGCTAGTATGGAGAGGTGTCTTTATTTGATCGTTCAATTCCGAAATTCATATCTCTTCTATCTGACCTTTGTTATGTGTGGTCTTCATGTCCATAAAATGCCTCTTAAGTCTAGTTAATATGCAATAAGTTTCAGTCCAAAAATCATTGTCTTCTAAAAGTGATTATCCAAAGAATGACTACCGTTTTGGAACATTGTAGTAACCATGTGAGAACATCGAGTGTCAAATCCCAAGATCTATATCTCTTTTGTCTGAGCCTCTTGAGCTTAATCATGGCCTCTATAAAATGCATCGGGTGATGCTTGGTTTTACAACATCATGAATCAATTTTACAATTGCTTTTTCATGCTTGACTGAAATGAGAAGTTGCAAAACTCTAACTTTCACAACTTCAAATTGCTTTCTTAGCAACGGGTGATGCTTGTTTTTACAACATCATGAGTCATTTTTACAACTGCTTTTTCATGCCTAACTGAAATGACAAGTTTCAAAAACTTCAACTTTCACAACTGCAAATTGTTTTTTTAACAACAGGTGATGCTTGTTTTTACAACATCATGAGTCATTTTTACAACTGTTTCATGCCTGACTGAAATGACAAGCTTCAAAACTCCAACTTTCATAACTGTAAATTGCTTTTTTAACAACTGGTTATGCTTGTTTTTATAACATCATAGTCACTTTTACAACTGTTTTTTTGACAAGTTTCAAAACTCCAACTTTCATAATAGCAAATTGCTTTTTTAACAACTGGTGATGTTTCTTTTTACAACATCATGGGTCATTTTTGCAACTGTTTCGTGCTTGACTGAAATGAGAAGTTGCACAACTCCAACTTTCACAACTGCATGAGTTATTCCCGTAAGGTCTATCACAACATCTGAATTGGTTTTTACAACTTCTTCTGCCTTGTGTTATAAGTGCATGAGTCATATTTACAACAGTACGAGTCATATTGCATTTCATCATCTCCACCATTTAAAAACTTCCCCCACATGAAAGAAACATAATAGATTCTTCCCCGAACTAGTTCCCATCTTTTATGACAATCTGCAACATGGACTTCGTATTAACAACCGCTATGATAATATTAACAATTACAAATGCACATATCAACAACACTTTAACAACACTTGTTTTAATATCATATCAGCATTTTGTAATCAAAGAAACCACAATAACATTCATTCCTACTTAAAACAAAGCCATCCCTCTGTTTCCTTGTCCAAAAATAGAGCATTTCCTCTATTACATTGCCCAAAAACAGAGCACATGTTCTGTGCTAACAACTACAACAACCATATTAACAACTAAACCATCACGAATTAACAACACTTTTTTTTATATGAGCATTTTCTCAGCAAAACAAACCACCATCACATTCAACTATTCCCACTTAAAACATAGCACTCCCTCTGTAACCTTCCCCAAAAACAGAGAACTATAACATTCACGCAACCCAATCACAGTGAAATCCCAACTTCAATGGTCAGGATCATATCTTTAGCAAAATCTTAGCATTACTTATCTACCTCCTACCACATAGTCCACTATTGAACCCAAGCTCCAACCTTTGACCAACCCCTCAATCTCAATCCAGCCAACATGCACACAGGAAAAAAAATTTGAGTTCGCTATTCTACCTCTTTACCAGTAGATGAAGGCTCCAAATTCTAACCTTTGCCGAGGACATTAACACCACACTTGATCTCTTTAATGTTGCAACTCCAACCCGTAGCATTCGTCCACTTTCTCATTCTCATTAATGAGAAAAACCACGCCTTTCCTCCTCCTTCTGTGCCTTTCGTTTAGCAAATTCTTTTGGGGCAACTTTGTCATTTCACCTTGCCAATTAATCACACAAAAATCCCTAGGGACTTTTCTGTTTTTAAACTTTCCGTCATGACAGCCTCCAGAAATGAGTTTTTTCAGTTTAATAAGTGAAAAAACTTTTTCTCATAACAACTACATCATCATCATCATCGCAATTGTCATCATAAGTTTAATTTCAACATTTGTTATTTCGACTTGATATTAGGCTATTGGGCCTGTTGGTATGTCTTTGATCTGAAAATAACGACACCAACACTTGATTAACATTTTGCCCCAAGCTTATATCTAAACTCCCTTATGAATTAACACTTGATTACTTGTCCATTTTTGTTGATATATATGTGTGTGTGTGTGTGTTGTTTTTGCTCTTAATGTTTCCGAGTGATTAACCACCATTTAGATGTTTTAGTCATTTGAGTGAAATTTAAGAAGTCTAAAACGTAGAAAAGACTGCAATTAGGAGTTCCAAAAGGTCCATTATAAGTTCTGCCGTCAAATGTGTGCCGCAAGTGTGCATGTCATCACAAGTAGTTTAATAAAGAGAAAAGATGGTTTGTACTGAAATTAATGAAAAGTGGTTAAAATTTACCACTATGCTTTCCCATTACAATTAAAACGTAGGGTCAAATGCGAGCCATTAGATTGATCCAACGAAGGAAGACTCATCTCTTTTGCAAGTATCCCATTACTTTCTTTTAGTGAACACTGACAAGGCATTACTTGAGTACTCCCTCTGGTTCTTAATATAAGATATATTTAGAGAGTTGATCTTGATCCTAAATATAAGATATGATTTTTATATTTGTCTGCTCCCTTAGCAATAATCAAGGAGGAGAAGGAATAGGCGAATTAAGGAAGATGATTAAGGTGTTTTAGAAAATACATATTATATTAACTAATTTAACTAACTTTCTTAATCTAATCGAATTAGGTAAATATGTCTTATATTAAGAACCAAAGGAGTTTTTTTTTCCTAACAAAAAGTTTAGGAGAGTTGGATCCTAGGGCTCATCAGAGGTAGGACATGGCTTCGAGTTTAAAGAATGCTTACAGAGGTATTTATTATGAGCACCCACCAAGAAGTAACTCACAATGGCAGCGGGACTTGAATTAACGACCTTTAATTTGATTAAGAGTTAACTCCTTACTAACTAGAACAATCTTTAATGGCATTACCTTGATTATTTTTCTTCCCAATTAATTAATTAAATTATCATTTATCACCTTTTCCTTTAAAACCATAAATTAAATCTGGCTTAACTGTTGTATCTAGACCTAGAGTCTGTCAAATTTTTCGGACAAAAAGAGTCTGTCAAATTGAAGTTACGCAAATAAGATAGAGCAATAGCAATGCCTTTTTTAAATTCCACAAAGCAGTACATTTATTCAACAACTTAACGATACAGACACACAATACAAGCATCAACAAACTTAACAAATCAAGAGTTTGGAAAACCCTTGAAAACAAAATGACGGAAAAAACTAAACACACCAACACCTCACATATGATAGCATTAAAGTACAACATCATTAATGGCCAGAATGAGCCTTATTGGAATCATCACATTAATTTTATAGACCGCAATTATTTCTCAATATATATCAGGAATTATATCATTTTTCTGGTTTCACAAAGATGCCAATTGAGTCAATATAATAACCATCTCTTCCATGGAATCCAGTCACAATAGAACCTTCCATTGGTATGGAGAAAGAAGTGCCGTTAGTAGTTCCAAAAGGTCCATATGTGGTCCGATTCGTTATGAATGAAAGTGATGTGATAACAGTTGTCCTCGAATTAGGAAATGGTCCATAGGTTCCAGCTATGGATCTCAGATACTCAGAGGGCCCATCAATCTCAACCTACACATTCTCAATTGCATCATGGAAAGTAAGTTGTTAGCACACAAAAAATATACAAAAAAATAGCTTGGATAAATGAAGAAGATGAATTAGTGAAATTGTGATTAATTTGATTTGTTATCATATAAAGGCCATCTATATAAATGCAACATGGAGGGTTCAAATTTATTTGTAACCTTATATCATTATTAGCGTATGTTCGTTTCATTTTAAAAGTAAATAAATCAGTGCAAGACTCACAATTTTATTGGACACAGATGCATTTGGAGCACGACCGCCAAACTTTCCATACTTGACGCCATTAGCATCCTCAAAAGTAATGGCATCGATGCATAATCCTTCGTCAATAGTTATCTTTTTTATCCAACTTGCCGGTTTAAAACTATAAGGACTTCCACCATCACCACCCCATGGCCCCAATGAAATGCTTCCCTCTGAACCTGCCTGCATCAGAAAACCCATATCAATCAATAAACCTCCCGACGGTCCCAATTGAAATGATTCCTTCCAGTGGTGCCTGACGACCAAAAACCAATTAACATAATAGTGACCGAAACATATATGAATTCTTGAGAAAATATATACCATAGAACAGATAGATTGCATCATACGTACGTACCATTTGCTCAGTTGAATTTGCTGAATGTTGATATGCGCAGCTCTAAATCTGCTTGATGTTGGTGTGCATCGATGTCGTCTAAGTGGCCAATTTATAGGAGATTACAAGTCGAATTTTTGGGAGACAAATTAATTTTTTTAATATAAAGATTGTGGTCCTCGATTCATGAAAAACGTGTATCATGTTTGTCTCTCTTTTTTGTCCTTGCCTATTGATAAATCACAATTTTAATATATTTTATCCCACCTTATTCATTTATTTTGGGAATTATTTTAGGCTAATTTGGATTTATTAGGTAATATTTGGATAATTAGCCGATTTTGGGAAATAATATAAATCTGAATTAATTATGATATTATTGAGCTTAAATTATTATTATTTTGATTGATATCTTGTGATTGGATAATATTTTTAAATATATGATATATCACAATTTTATTTAATTCCTGCAGAGTAAGGAAAAGTAGATTGAAGGATCCTACGCTGCAGAAATTTTCTGAAAGGCTAAAAGAATATCCAATGGTTGAATTTGATTTGGGCTTCTTAAATTTTAATGGGCTTAAGTTGATACCCAAAAAAACTCTCTTCTCCTTCCTTTTAATTAACCTAGCCGCCACAGATGAGAGGGGGACGACGCTGAGAAACACGGACTGAACACGCTGAGACGAGGTGAGGCGGGGACGGACTGACGCTGGAAGCTGAGGCGCACACCAGGAAAACTTGCTTGATTCAATTCCTATTCCTCCCTCATTCACACGCGGGTCCCACCTTCAATTGCTATTGATATTTGTCCTCCTCCCAAATTAAACAATTCGATAATTAATCACCTAATTAAACAATCAAGAGATTAAACTCAAATTGACAATTAAATTAATAATGAAAACTCAATTAATAATTTAATTGACAATCAAAGGTTTGCAAACAAAAATCCCAATGATCAATAAAAAAACAAATCCAATCCAAAATATCAATTTAATCCAATTCAAAATAAGTTTACAATCTAAAACTAGATTGTTCTCGGTTATTACAACTCAAAAATCATTTAAAACTAAATAATCTTAAGTTTTGAATCAAAAAGATAAAAGAAAGACACTCCCTTATAGTCTTCAAGTGTAAGCTCCTAGGCTCTAGCTTCCTCCATGCTCCTCCCAAATTGTCTCCTAAAATAGCTTAAGCCTCCATGATATTTGTCCTCCTTCCAAGCCCCAAACACGTCACGGCCATCATCCAAAGAAGTTGCTGAATTGATGAATATATGCTTGGACTCACCCTTGCGTGGCTGTGCGTGAGTGGCAGAAAGGTGGATTGAAGGAATGAATTGATGATTGTGGGGCCGTGGTGTAATGCTGTGCGAATGGAGAATAGGAGTGGAGTATATCCTTATGAAGGTCGTTTTTCTTTTGATATTAACATACTGTTATGGTCCATACAAAGCCTTTAAAACTAAAATACATGTTTATCAAAATGCCCAAATTAATTGATTAATTAATTAATAAAAATAATAACATGAAAATGACATATAGAATTTTATTAACTTATTACAACTAGAATTTAGCAATACTTTAATTTATGGGGCCACATCACATAAACCGATTTTTTTTTTTTTAGTTCTGATCATATAAACTGATGAAGGTCTGAGGTAGCAGACGAGTGGATGGGTTGATTTCGTGGCTCCTTGGATTCACTGTGAAATTAATTATAAGAATCAAAATCATTGTTTTGTTGAAAAATATCCAAACACTCGTGCACATGTTAAAATTAGGTATATATGAATTCAAATTCATGGTTATCTCTTAAATTATATTGCAATTACATGCTTTTAAAAATTAATTTTATAAACCATTTACAGCCCGACTCAATTTTTTCAACTCAAATCCAAGTACACCTTCATGTTTTAAATCAATTGTAAAAAAGAATGCACGTTTTAAAAATTGCTTGATGAATATATGCTTGGACTCACCCTTGCGTGGCTGTGCGTGAGTGGCAGAAAGGTAGATTGAAGGAATGAATTGATGATTGTGGGGCCGTGGTGTAATGCTGTGAGAATGTAGAATAACTGAGAACAATCTAGTTTTAGATTGTAAACTTATTTTGAATTGGATTAAATTGATATTTTGGATTGGGTTTGTTTTTTTATTGATTATTGGGATTTTTGTTTGCAAACCTTTGATTGTCAATTAAATTATTAATTGAGTTTTCATTATTAATTTAATTGTCAATTTGGGTTTAATCTCTTGATTGTTTAATTAGGTGATTAATTGTCGAATTGTTTAATTAGGCAATTGTAAACATAATTTCCAAAACTATCTTAAGCAATTGTGATTGGTTTTCAATGGATTTAATTAACCACCATTTTTTCCATTATGAGTTTTCTAGCGGATTAGGTGTAATTGAGCATGAGGGTTTCCCATGTCTTGATTAGGTGATTAAGTTTATTAATTCCAATTTTTCATGAACCTCCCTTTGGTCTAATAAATTGAATGGCTAAGAAAGCTAAATCCATATGAATCCTGAATTGTCCCCTTTATCATCATAACTGAACTAACCTTTGTTGATTTTTTTAGATATTAGTTTATTTCTTTCCCTTAGGATTTTAATTTCCCTCTCATAAGAAAAACCCCAAAAATTGCATGTTCATTATTTAGGTTAGTTTCATTCTCATATAGATTTTATAGTTATTTGCATTTAGGTAGTGGAGTCTTGCATTTTAGTTTAGGTTCATTCCATTACATTTTTTATCACCTAAATTCAATTCTAGAGAAAACCCACATATTGCTCCTTGGGAGAATGACCTAGGTTGCCATTATATTGCATTAGTAGGTTGTCCTAGTTATTAATTGATTGCTTTAGCGACAGAAGCACGCATCAATTTTGGCGCCGTTGCCGGGGAGCAATGGTTAGTCTCTAGATTTGAGTCTTTAGGTGATTTCTTAGGTAGTTGTTATTTGCATTACTTGATTGTTTTTTTTAAAAAGAAAGAAAAAAAAGTTGAATTGATCCTATTATGGCTTGGAATGCTTCACCTTATGGAAATTTTTCTTACACTCCTATGCCTTATCATTATGACTATGATGTTGAGCAGATATATGATGCATATTCAAATGTTAATAATCCAGGATATCATGATTACTCAAATCATGGATATGTCAATCAAACTTCACTAAGTCCAGAAGCGGCCTCAAGATTAGAAAGTAAGATAGATGCTATGATGGAAATCCTGATGCAACGACAACAACAGATTGACCAGTTCTCCAATGCAATTTGTAATATGCAAAGTGAAGAATTAGAAGTTCATGATGCATTTCCATGTGGTAATACATTTTCACCTTCTAATGATCTATACCCTTTTTCTTCTACCACTTCAAATGATGGGATAATTGATACATTAAGTGAATATCCATGCACTAATGTGGTTTCTGAATTGACTTGTTCCATTGATTTAAATCATGTTGAATCTTGTGACTCATGCATTAATGCTTATTCCCATGCCTCTAGTCCTACGAATTCTATTGATTCTGATAATGAGGTTGATGAAGAGATTATTGTTGAACCCTCTGACACTATTGATTTTAAAGATACCCTGCTTAACACTAATCATGATGATGCTTTAAACGATGAAAATAATACCTCTATTGAGGCTATTGATACTACTCATGATCTTGACATGACTATTGTTAATGAGGATTCTATTAAGGATAAGTGTGGGGGAAGCCTTGATTTGGATGTGCATTTAGATAGTAAGAGCATAATGCATCATGATGTTTCACATGTGGAATTTGTCTTGAGTGATGATTTGAACAATCATGGTGAGACCATTTTGAGTGATCACTTGATTCATCCCTTAGAGAACTTGACTCTTACTGAGGAGAGTCATATTGATTTTGTGGGTTGTTCAAAATATTTGGAAGTTCCACCACTTTCTGTTGATCAATTTCTCTTGGGATCTTCCCTGATTCTTGATAAGTTCCTTTTTATTAAGCATATCCATATGGGACAAGGTACTTCTTGGTGGTATGATTTTGTGCAGGTACATGGATTGCTTCCTCCCATCCAGACACCTTCTATACTTGAGTTGAAGTGTTATCTGAGGATCTTAAAGAGGGAAATAATTGCTGAACATTGGAAGCGAACACCACTAGTGCTTTCATGTGACTTACAACCAGACAAAGGAGAGAAGCCAGTTATGCTACTTCATTTGGATATTCAATCTTTTGATATTCCGGTCGTACTCCTTCCTTACTCTTTTACTTGCATTGCTTGTTCTTGTTTGTTAGATCTATCTTTTGCATTGAGGACAATGCGAGATTTAAGTGTGGGGGAGGGATTTTGCTCCTACTCTTGGTTCTTGTTCTTTGTTTTTAAAATGAGAAAAAGAAAAATATTTTGGACTTTACTTTGGTTTTTGTTCCTTGTTTTCAAGAAAAGAAAGAAAAAATTTTTTGAGAAAAAATTGCAAGTTTTAAGTAACTTCAGTATTATGCATTCTTGATTTGAAAAGTGATTGATCATGTTTTGAGATAATAGACTAAGTGGCAATGAATTTGACTTAGGTGAATTTAGGCTAGCAATCATATAGACCTAGTGAGATTTTGAGCCTAATGCATTTTTTTTTTCAGTGTGTACCCCCTATCTCGTTACTTGATCTAGAACTTGACTTGAATCTTATTTGAGGCCACATTTTATGCATATGTATTCATGAAGATGATAAAAGCATTCATTTCATTTTAGCCAGATAAGCCAAACAGCCTATCCTTTCCATACATATACCCTTTGTTTAGCCCCTTGAGCCTATATTTTTTTTTCTCACCCCATACCACAAAAAAAAAAAAATCCTACCCTTTTGATTGTCTTAGGGATTGAATATTTTTTTCCTCACCCCATACCACAAAAAAAAAAAATCCTACCCTTTTGATTGTCTTAGGGATTGAAGAGCATTGTATTATATCTATTTTGGATGGAAGAACACGTATAAAATTAGGAATTGGATCATTGTGAAAAGTATGATATGTTATCTTGGAAAAAGAAAATAAAAAAGCAATAAGATTCCGCTCCGTTGGTTTAAGCTGTGCTTAGTAACCGGGGGTCTTCATCACTAATGTTGATCTTTGCGTCAAACGGCCAGTAAGAGCTATGAGCGTGCTAGTAGCATATTGGTGCTATTGAGTTATAAATGTTTGAGTGACCGGGCCTTTGTATCACCAATACACAGGTTCGCGTCAAAATAATATATATATATAATAGCCCAAGAGAATTGCAAAAATAAAAAAAATAAAAAAGAAAAAGAAAAAAAGAAAAAAAAAAGAGAAAAAAAAGAGAAAGGAAAAGTAATGACTCAGTTCAAGTGTGATTTGGTTTCTTTCATCCTATTGCATCATTCTCTTCATCTTCTAGGATATTCAACTTTGTTTCTCCGAACACTATACCCTTCTTTCTTAACCTTAGCCCCATTACAACCTAATAAAAGTCCTTTGGATTTATGTTTGCATTTGCTTTGCTAGTGGTGGAGAACTTAGATCCTTGTCAAGCCTATGGAAAAAGTACTGGATAGGGTGGATTTGAGTATAACCACAAGCCTATACACTTGTGAGTGATGAGAGACATACACATATCCTTGGTGAGGGATTTCTAGCTTAGATATTCCTTTGTCAAGTAAATTGCCATGAAGTTTGTTTTCTTGAGTCATGAGAAAATCACTTGGATTAAAGAGGTGTTAAAATGCTTTTGTTTACTTTTTACTTGTGATTGGAACATTCACTTTTGAAGTTTTGTTTTATTTTGTCTTGTTATACTACCTTGGTCTTGATTTGTTTTGCCCAGGAGTGCAAATGATAAGTGTGGGGGAGTTGATAAATCACAATTTTAATATATTTTATCCCACCTTATTCATTTATTTTGGGAATTATTTTAGGCTAATTTGAATTTATTAGGTAATATTTGGATAATTAGCCGATTTTGGGAAATAATATAAATCTGAATTAATTATGATATTATTGAGCTTAAATTATTATTATTTTGATTGATATCTTGTGATTGGATAATATTTTTAAATATATGATATATCACAATTTTATTTAATTCCTGCAGAGTAAGGAAAAGTAGATTGAAGGATCCTACGGTGCAGAAATTTTCTGAAAGGCTAAAAGAATATCCAATGGTTGAATTTGATTTGGGCTTCTTAAATTTTAATGGGCTTAAGTTGATACCCAAAAAAACTCTCTTCTCCTTCCTTTTAATTAACCTAGCCGCCACAGATGAGATGGGGACGACGCTGAGAAACACGGACTGAACACGCTGAGACGAGGTGAGGCGGGGACGGACTGACGCTGGAAGCTGAGGCGCACACCAGGAAAACTTGCTTGATTCAATTCCTATTCCTCCCTCATTCACACGCGGGTCCCACCTTCAATTGCTATTGATATTTGTCCTCCTCCCAAATTAAACAATTCGATAATTAATCACCTAATTAAACAATCAAGAGATTAAACCCAAATTGACAATTAAATTAATAATGAAAACTCAATTAATAATTTAATTGACAATCAAAGGTTTGCAAACAAAAATCCCAATGATCAATAAAAAAACAAATCCAATCCAAAATATCAATTTAATCCAATTCAAAATAAGTTTACAATCTAAAACTAGATTGTTCTCGGTTATTACAACTCAAAAATCATTTAAAACTAAATAATCTTAAGTTTTGAATCAAAAAGATAAAAGAAAGACACTCCCTTGTAGTCTTCAAGTGTAAGCTCCTAGGCTCTAGCTTCCTCCATGCTCCTCCCAAATTGTCTCCTAAAATAGCTTAAGCCTCCATGATATTTGTCCTCCTTCCAAGCCCCAAACACGTCACGGCCATCATCCAAAGAAGTTGCTGAATTGATGAATATATGCTTGGACTCACCCTTGCGTGGCTGTGCGTGAGTGGCAGAAAGGTGGATTGAAGGAATGAATTGATGATTGTGGGGCCGTGGTGTAATGCTGTGCGAATGGAGAATAGGAGTGGAGTATATCCTTATGAAGGTCGTTTTTCTTTTGATATTAACATACTGTTATGGTCCATACAAAGCCTTTAAAACTAAAATACATGTTTATCAAAATGCCCAAATTAATTGATTAATTAATTAATAAAAATAATAACATGAAAATGACATATAGAATTTTATTAACTTATTACAACTAGAATTTAGCAATACTTTAATTTATGGGGCCACATCACATAAACCGATTTTTTTTTTTTTAGTTCTGATCATATAAACTGATGAAGGTCTGAGGTAGCAGACGAGTGGATGGGTTGATTTCGTGGCTCCTTGGATTCACTGTGAAATTAATTATAAGAATCAAAATCATTGTTTTGTTGAAAAATATCCAAACACTCGTGCACATGTCAAAATTAGGTATATATGAATTCAAATTCATGGTTATCTCTTAAATTATATTGCAATTACATGCTTTTAAAAATTAATTTTATAAACCATTTACAGCCCGACTCAATTTTTTCAACTCAAATCCAAGTACACCTTCATGTTTTAAATCAATTGTAAAAAAGAATGCACGTCTAATTTCATGCAATTAAACTCAACTTAAACAAAATATGTACTTGTTAATTATGCATGGGAGCATCAATATGATCAATAGTAGTTAATCATTCCTTTTGTCCCTCTTGGAATATTACCGAATTAATAATATAAAGTCATATGAACTAATTCATAGAATCCAAAAAAATACTCTCTCCAATCCTTAATATAAGACATATTTACCTAATTTGATTAAATTAAGAAAGTTAGTTGTATGACAAGTATTTTCTGAAACACCTTAGTCATCTTCCTTAATTCTTTCAGTCCCTCTCCTCGTTAATTATTTTTAAGGGAGCATTAATAGGGATAAACGAGGAAAAAGTTGACAAAATGAAAATTGTGTCTTATACTTAGGACTAAGATCAACTCTTCGAATATGCCTATATTAAATACCAGAAGGAGTAAGATAGTCATTCGGGATTAATATGTAGAGAATTTGTGACGCTTATTGTCAGGTTCTCCAATCACATATGACTGTGTCCTATTTTTGAATGATTATTATTTAACTATAAACTCTTATAGAGAAAATAGGCCACATGGTTATATCTGATTGAAGAACTTGATATAAGTATGATCCCTTTTCAAAAATATACCTATGTCATTAGTATTATGGGAAAAGTAATTTAATATATGACACAAGAGAAAATCAAATCTTATTGTAATATTGTTTTAGTTCCAACGTGTGCAGAACCGTTTTGGAATGTTACAATGATTGTCTTATTATTTATTCTATATATAATCATTTTAATAAAAACTTATTAGGTTGCATAAATTATAGCTGAAAAATATTAATTAATGCGTCAAAAAATAAAACGATGTGACCAGTTCAATTGGTTCTACCGTTCTAGGCCAGCTCCCTTCTACCTCAATTCTCACCCATGTGATTAGTCGATTATATTTTAGACTCTAAACATGATGAATATAACAATCAGAACACAGTTCATTACACAAAGACACAATTACCGACATCAACCATCAACGGTGCCGGTAGATTCCTCTCATCACGTGAAAGTTAATTAATTGAAGAATGAGCACCTCGTCACCGAATTCTCCTTGTTCTAACTTTTTCCTGACGTGATAGTTGTCACTTTTGTCTTTTGTCAAAATTTGAATTTAAAATTTATTAATAATAATCAAAATTCAGATTGCTTCTCCACGTAATCAAGTGATGGATTAACTGAACCTGGACTAATTGGAATAGGTGATTTTGATATTTTGTAGCAATGTTTTAAAAGTCGGATCGGAAGTCGAACCGGAATAGTCAACGGGTCATGGTTCAATTGGTTGGAACGGTTGAGCCGTTCGATCGAACCGGTGACGTAATAATAACATTTAAAAATAATATATATATTATATATTACAATTAATCTTCAGTCCAATTTTATATGAAGTTAATAGAGTAACAAAATACCATTTAAGGAAGACCATTAAATCAACCATCAACCTAACAAAATGTATTAACAATAATGATTTCATGACTTGTCAAATATTGGTGGCTCTTGATTGATCCAAGCATGAGTTTCTTGAAAGATATTAAACCATACCACTCTAGTCCTATTTATAAGTTTTTTTTTATAAAAAAAAAAATTGGTCCTATTTATCAATCTAGTTTCAGTGTAATAAATGAGATTGTGATAATTTTACCCCTATTTATTGTACAAATGAAGAAATAATTTAAAGATAGATAGAGAAGAAAGAGTTGAAAAGTGCTCATTCATAAATGAGGGCATAGTCATAAATTTACCCCATAATTATTGAGTTAACTACCTCTTTTTGGTATGTGAAATTTAGTTAAAATGAACTTATAAATACGACTAGAGTGGTAAATATCATCAACATCTTGAAGAAATGACCTAAAATTAAGACCTTTAATTCAATCTCAGTGCTTCTAATTTTATCCTTAGCTTGAGGATAAACCTCATTGCCTTTTTCTTCAAAAGCTTTTTTAAAAATAGTTTGCAACAAACCAAATTATTAAAATTAGTAACATATAATATACTTAGCAAAAAAAATAGTAACATATAATATTAATAAAATAAAATAACATGTCCAAAATTTATATGCCATTTTTAAAAAAAAATTTCAGCATCAAATATAAAAAAAAATTGCAGAAAAAAAAATTTCCTGCTTTTTTATTGGACCGGACGGTTTTTGAAAAACCGGTCCGGTTTCCGGCTCAATGACGGTTGACGGCTCAAAACCGGCTAAACAACGGTTCAAAACCGCTCCTTAAAAAAACGGCTCAATGCATAAATCCGGCTCGCTACAATGACCGGCCGACGGTCCAACCAGTCCAACCGTCCGGTCCGGCCCGATTCTCTAAACAGTGTTTTGTAGTGAAGGTGGAAGTAAGAGTTTGAAGACAAATCAGCCCCTTGAGTGTATGAAAGGCAAGGTACCAAAACAAAAGAAAAACACCGTACCAATCATTAAATGGGTTGGAGTTCTCTCATTTTCCCCGCTTTTTCTTCTCATAATCTCATTTTCATCTTTATATTAAAAAAATATGAATGGTCCCGTCATATTTAATATCTTAAGAAATTATTATTATAAACATAAATAAATAAATTTAAAATACTAAAATCTAATCTCATTTTCATCTTTATATTGAAAAAATATGAATGGTTCGGTCATATTTAATATCTTATGAAATTATTATTATAAACATAAATAAATAAATTTAAAATGCTAAAATCTAATATACACATCTCATATAACTTCAATCAGAAAAAATAAAAAATTAATTTATCTAAGGGTTCGGAGAATAAAAAGAAAGAAAGGATTATTAGAATATCTACTTCCTTCATGAAATTGGTCGAGACAGTGGATCAATGGTTAATGAGCTAGATTGGAGTTTACTTGGAATTAGAGGAGTAATCATTTTAAAAAATATCATTTACATAATGTATAAAAGTATTTTTTTATTATAAAAAAAATACTTTTGATAAAAGTAATATTTAAAAATACCCATTAAACAACACACACAACATATAGATATTTTTATAAGAGGATATTGGCTTTCCTCCTTATCCTTTTTCCTCAGCCACTTTAATTTTGATTTTATGTGTACATATTTATATATGATTAAAATAGAGCAATGGCAAAACGGCAAAACGGCCAAACGGATTAAATGGAAGACAGTGTAAAATTCTTTCATTGAACAGTGCTATTAGGAGTGTCTTTCTCTCTGCTATGGGTGACCGGAAACTGCCACCGGATCGGCCGTCTGATATCCTAGCTAATGGCAATAAGAAACAAAAGAAAAGTGATTCAGGCCAGGTTGTACTCGATACGCCTATGTCAGATGAATCTCTTCAGGTGAACACGTCTGTGGAAATGGAATCCATGGAACATGATAGCTCTAAAGAGACACTGCACAATCATTCTGTATCAACAACGCCCTCCTATAAAGACTCCCTTATCGGTTTTAATGGAGTCGATAATGGAAGTAGCCACTTGGAAGATGAGGAATTATTATCGGATGTCATTCACAAGGAGTGGGAAATGCCTGAACTCACTGAGGAAGTGCAAATGCTCATGAAAAATCATCCAGTGGTACCAATTACAGCAGAGGAGTATAGTGAGTGGTGCAAACCCTGGAATGCAGCACTGATCATCACGGTGCTTGGGAAGAGATATAATGTATACAATCTAAAAGCTCATCTAAGTAGAATCTGGAGAACCTCAGACTTTGATTTAGTGGACTTGGCAAATAACTATTTCATAGTCAGATTCCTCCAAAAAGAGGGGTGGGCTCACCTGTATCAACGGGTGCTCTATGAAGGCCCCTGGGTTGTGCAAAATCACACTGTCCTGGTTAAAAAATAGACGCCCAGCTTTGATCCACTTAATAATCCTCTTGGCAGAATTGTTACCTGGGTCAGAATCCCAAACATTTCAATGCAATGTTATAACAAAGAATTCATTACTAGGCTAAGGAATAGAATTGGGAAGACGGTTAGGATAGACCTCATGGCACCTTCGGCAGAACAGACCACGAGTGCTAAGGTGGAGAGGGGTAAGTATGCCCGGATTTGCGTTGAGCTAAACCTCCAAAAGAAGCTTGTGTCTAGAATTATTGCTGCCAATGCCGCGTACAAAGTGGAATATGAAGGTTTGGGACTCATATGCTTCGCTTGCGGCAGATATGGCCATCGGAAGGAAAGTTGTCAATGGGTCTATAATGAAGCCAATGGCGGGACAGTGAAGCAAAATCACGGATCTCACCCGGTGGTGACGTCGCCGGCGACGGAGGAGAAGCCAGCTAACTCTGAGGATAACTTTGGGGCATGGATGCTGGTAGGGAAGAATAATCAGGCTCGGTCTGTGAGGAGGAGCGCCGGTGGTGGATCGGGGGAGGCAGCACGATCAGACACGTCACAGCTCCGACCATCTCATCTCCGGCAAGGCGAGTCGCGGTTCGCGGCGCTGTCTGAGCTTGAGGAAGGCGACGTGCTGACGGTGGACGCTGCAGGCATGGAGCTCGAGTCTGAGGAAGGGATGGTGGAGGTTCAGAAGGTCAGTAGGTCTGCTATGAAGTCTGGACGGTCAGCGCATAAAATAGAGGAGGACGTGGCACACATTGGGAAGAAGAAAAATTCAAAATTGATGAAGGAAGTGGGGAAGGGGACCAGATTTTTGGATGGGCCGAAAGGTAAAGAAAAGGCCCATTATGCGGCCAAACAAAAAGAGATTGGGCAAGGAAAGCAAGCCAAGGCCGAAAATCAAGTTGGGCCTTCCAAAAATTCACTGGGCCGAAGGGATAATATTGTGGTGGGTGGAAACATTACCCAATTAGGCTCAAAAATATTAACTCCCCCCATGGTAGATGGAAATAATTTTACTCAACCTCAAAATAATATTTTGTTGTTGGAAGGGCCAAGGAAAGTGGTTATGTATGAACCGGATGCATTTATGAAGGAAAAATGTGAGCACAGTGGAGTCCTAGCCCGCGACACTCTTCTCTTATCCTCTGCGGATTTGGAAGTGGATGACGACATTGGGGATGATTTTATGATTGCTGAGGCGCTGGGTGGAGCCAAGGCCGGGTAAGTCTTTTTACCCCCTATTCATAAATAAAATTTAACTTAGTTATTTATGATTATTGCATCATGGAATTGTAGGGGGGCTGGGGCTAGAAGTTTTCCCAACTCCACAAAATCATTGGTTAAAGAACATGCAATTGACATTTTGTGTCTTCTTGAGACCCGGATTAGTGGTGTTAGAGCTGATAGAATGATTAGAAAGCTTGGTTTTAGCGATTGGCTTAGGCTTGAAGCTTCGGGGTTTGCTGGGGGAATTTGGATTTTATGGCAAGATAAGGTTGCCCATATGGAATACATCCATTCTACGACCCAGCTTATTCACTGCAGAATTACTGACAGGGAAAAAAGTAATATGTTCCTTGTCACCGTGATTTATGGTGAACCTATGGTTAGTAGGAGAGAGGAGTTATGGTATTCCCTGCAAAACATTGGGCAAAATGTAGATGAACAATGGCTGATCTTTGGGGATTTTAATACCTTCATGGAGCCATCGGACAAAATGGGAGGTGTTCGCCCTTCCATTCGGTCTATCAAAAATTTTGGGGATTGTATTAGGTCTCTGGAGCTCGTGGAAATTCCTTTCGTGGGGGATCGGTTCACTTGGGAGAAGAGTGGGGTGAAGGAAAGATTGGATTGGGTCTTTGGAAACTTAGAATGGGAGCTTGGGAATCCTGATTTTAAAGTTTTCCATAAACTCCATTATAAATCCGACCATAGGCTTATTCTCATCTCAAATAAGACAAATAATGCCCGTGTCCGTCAGAGACATAATTTTAGATATAATGCAGCATGGCCGTTAGTGGATAGCTTCTCTGAAGTTGTGTCCAAAGCTTGGGATTCGATGGATTGGCATGAAGGGAAGGAAAGGTTTGTTCTTGAAGCTGAGAAATGGAACACTACTGTGGTTGGAAATATACCCAAAAAGAGAAGCCAGCTACTCCGGAGGATTGAAGGCATCGATAGGGCTCGCCAAAACAACCTTTCCAACGGGCTCTATAAGATTGAGAGCAAGCTATGGAGAGATTACAGTAAATTGAATGCCCAAGAAGAGCTCCTTTGGTACCAGAAAGCTAGGTGCAGATGGCTTGCTTGGGGCGACAAGAATACTAGATTTTTTAATGCATCTACGGTGATACAGAGAAAAAGGCAAAATTTCGATGCACTTAAAGATGAAGAGGGTAATTGGGAAGAGGTTCCAAAGGAACTGAGAGAGATGGCGGGAGATTTTTTCAAAAACTTGTATACAAGCGATGGCATGGTACAAGACTCGACTGACTGGATAGCTGAATTTCCCACTCTCAAGGATCAGGACTTTGAGAGAATTCATGGGGAAGTGTCCGACATTGAAATAAAAAATGCTGCATTTATGATGGGGGCGTTCAAAGCCCCTGGACCGGATGGGCTTCAGGCACATTTCTTCCATACCCAATGGAGCCATGTTGGACCTAAAGTATGTAAGATCATTCGGGAAATTTGGCACGACCCGGCCAAAGTTAAGGATCCGAATCACACCCATCTCATCTTAATCCCTAAAGATGAACACCCTGAGAGTATGAAGGACTTCCGACCAATTTCTCTCTGTAATGTCCTTTTCAAGCTTATTACCAAAGTTATTGCTAAAAGATTGAAGGGGGCGATGAGTTACCTGATTCAACCACAGCAGTGTAGTTTCATTTCTGGTAGGCAGAGCAGTGATAATATCATTATTGCTCAGGAGATCATTCATACCATGCGGAATAAGCGCAGGAAAAAAGGTCTTGTGGCGGTTAAGGTGGATATGGAAAAAGCCTTTGATCGTCTTGACTGGAGATTTATCCGTTCTACGTTAATCCGGGTTGGGTTACAAGAGGAGATGATAAGTCTTATCATGTCTTGTATCTCTACGGCATCTATGGAAGTCAAATGGAATGGGATAGGATCTTCCATATTTCATCCTACTCGGGGCCTCCGGTAGGGGGACCCGCTCAGCCCATACCTTTTCATCCTTTGCATGGAACGCCTTGGACAATTGATCCATAGAGAAGTCCAACAGGGGAAATGGAAGGGAGTTCGCTTCAATAGACACTCACCTAATATCTCTCATCTTTTCTTTACGGATGATCTCTTACTCTTTGGGGAAGCCACTGTGTCACAAATTGAGTTAATAAAGGATATCGTGCAAAATTTTTGTGGGGTCTCTGGTCATTTGCTTTTCTAAGAATGTTAATTTCACTAGGGCCTTAGAGTTGAGCCAATGGTTAGGAGTAGGGATGACGGGAGACCTGGGGAAGTATTTGGGGGTTCCCTTATTGCATTCCAGAGCTACCAAAGTCACATACTATCCTATTGTCCACAGAGCTAAAAGCCGGCTGGCCAACTGGAAGGGTAGATTCCTTAATATGGCAGGTAGGACGGTGTTGATCAACTCAGTTCTTTCTGCCTTACCCAGTTATCAAATGCAAACAACACTTCTCCCGAAAGGAATCCTGAAAGAGTTGGAAAAGGTGAGTCGAAGTTTTCTATGGAATCAAGGTTCTGAAGGCAGGAAAATACACCTCATCGCCTGGGATCAAATTAAACAGGCAAAGGACTATGGGGGATTAGGCATTAAAGACTTGCAATCCCAAAACACTGCCTTCATCATGAAACTATATTGGGGAATCCTGACCAATCCTGAAGCCTTTTGGGTCAAATGTCTTAAAGGGAAGTATGGTTGTGGCGAAGGAGACTACCCTGTGGTATATAGAAAGGCCAATTCATCTACTGTCTGGCGAAGCATTGCTTCTGTGTGGGGAAATTTCTATAAGGGAGCCGGGAGACGGTTGAAAAGCGGAAGTACATGCAATGCATGGTGGGACCTCTGGCTGCCAATTGATGACCCTCTAATCCATATGGTGAATAAGAATATCCATATGCTTGATCCATGTGCGAAGGTTTGTGATTTTGTCTTGCCTAACGGGCTATGGAATGTTCCGAAATGGAGATATTTCCTCCCACAGTGGGTGGTGGACATTATTTGTAAATTGAAACCACCATGTGAGGCCGGAATGGACATGTTTTGCTGGAGAAATTCATCTGATGGTAATTTCAGTGTGCGCGCTGCTTATAAATTTGTGTTTGCCCGGCAGGAACAGAATGGCTCGTCGCTGTGGAAACAAGTTTGGAAGGCACCGATACCAGAGAAAATAAAGCTATTTCTATGGCAGGTAGTTCATGAGAGATTGCCAACCAACTCGCTTAGAGCGATGAGAGGGTTAGCTACTACTGATGAGTGTCCCTTTCAATGTCAGAGAGCAGAGAGTGCCTTACATATACTCCGTGACTGTGAGATTGCTAGAGAGGTGTGGCTATATTTTATTCCGTCTAACTTCAGATTTAGTTTCTTTTAGTTTGATTTGCAAGTTTGGATTAAGGAGAACCTATCCAGATCTAGAGGCATGGGTCGTTTCAGTAAATGGGTGTGGCCAAGGGCGTTCAGTCTCATCTGCTGGCTACTCTGGAAGAATAGATGTAGCGGGATTCTGGACGGTGTTCGAAGCCACTCTCGTGAGATCATCCACGGAGCCATGTATTTGGTGTTGGAGTCCACTTCGTTTGCCGCCTTTAAACACCAGATATTTCAGCAGCCACGAGATGTGGACACGGCGTGGCCACTACAAAAAAAAAGGTATTTTGTAGCGGTGTGTTTGTAGCGGTTTAATATAACCGCTACAAATTATAGAATTTGTAGCGGTTTTTACCTAAACCGCTACAAATTTGTAGCGGCAAGATATTTTGTAGCGGTTTCCTATAAAAAACCGCTACAAATTTGGCGTGAAATTCCCGCCAAAACTTGTAGCGGTTATTTTGTAGCGGTTAATGCACATAAACCGCTACAAAATCCCAAAGGTCAGAATTTTGTAGCGGTTTTCAGTAAAAACCGCTACAGAATTTCAAGAGACTCCAAATTTGTAGCGGTTCTGGGCAATAACCGCTACAGAATTTCAAACGTTGTGAAGATTTGTAGCGGTTATTGTAGAACCGCTACAAATTTGGATATTTGTAGCGGTTAGAGTAGCGGTTATTTTAATAACCGCTACTAATTACTGGCCTATTTAAACCCCCCACCTCCTTCATTTCTCTGTTTGCTCATTTTGTTTCCTGAGGTTTCTCTGAGTGATTTCTTCGAGATTTGAGCGTTCAGACGTCTCTATAGGAGTTTTTGGTCAGTATTCCGCAGTATTTACACTTGAGGTACGTATATAACACGTATTTTTATTTATATTTGTATTTTTATTATATTTTTGTATAATAATGGACTAATTTTTTTTAATTTGTACAGTTGATATGGCTTCAGGACAGGATAAGGGGAAGGCCCCTGTGCTCCCCAGACCGACTTTACGGGGTGGCGGCAGCCGGGCAGGGGGCAGAGGGAGGGGGCAGCGCGCAGGCAGGGCTACCGAGGCATCTCAGCCCATCCCCCCACAGGAACCGCAGACGATCCCACAGGCGACGACCGCAGCAGAGGTGCCTGAGGTGGAGGGGCCAGAGATTAGCGTTGAGGACTTCCTCAACGAGGAGGAGTTCGAGATGCCGATGGGGTTCAGGGAGATGGAGCGGTTCCTCGATGAGGAGGACGCTCGGGAGCAGAACAACCCACGAGGGTCGTCTTCGCGGTCCACTGGGTTTGAGGTGCAGGTCGAAGGTAAATTAATTTTTTAATTTAGTAAATTATTTATTTAAATTAGAAATGTTAACTTTGAATTATAATTTATTCAACGTGCGGTCAACTGTGCAGATGAGCAGGGGAACGTGTCGACGAGGAGGCTGGATGTGGCCGGTCTGAACAACATGGACCGATCCCTGCGAGTTATAGTGCCGTGGAACGAGGGCACTGACCAGCCGATCCACAATGGAGGTCACCTGCTCAACCGCTTCCTGAGCGACCTGGGAGCGAATTGGATGCGGTTCCCCCTTCACTTCCCGACCTGGAGGCACGTTCCGAGGGGGCCGAAGGACCAGGCTTGGGAGGAGGTGATTCAGGTAATTAAAACTATTTAATTAATATTTTTTTAATTAATTCTATTTAATTATTTTATTTAAATTATGGTTTTTATAATTATTGATATTTAAATGTATTTTTTTCAGCTGCGGTTCGCCCTCCGGGCCAACCGGAAGAGGTACGCCCTCGTGAAGATGGGCGACGCCTGGAGGAACAGGAGGAACCGTCTCTTCCACAGGGTGGACGGGGACGGGACGATGCCTCTGGAGCAGCTGCAGGAGAGCGTCCCGGACGGCGTGCCGCCGAACGACTGGGTGCGTTTCGTCCAGTTCAGGAGGAGCCCTCCGGCACAGGTAACGTATTTATTATATTTTTTATATATAATTTCGTAATTATTAAATATTAAATTATAATTTCAATTTAATTTGTATTTAATTTTAAATTATAATACAGTTAATTATTTGTTTTTCCAGGAGCTTTCTCAGAGGAACACTGAGATCCGGGCGCAGCAGACGATCCACCACACAGCAGGATCAAAGACCTTCGCTGTGACCTACAGCGAGCTGGTAAGTTTTCAAAATATCACTTACTTTTAGCTGATTAATTCATAACACTAATTATTGTTTTGTAATTGTTTCAGGAGACGAAGGCACAGCAGGAGAACCGTCAGACGGACTATGCGGAGCTGTACGCCATCACACACAGACACCGTGACGGGACTGCGACCTCTCAGCAGGCAGAGGCGGCCATTGTAAGTTATTTTATTATTATAGTTTTTATAAAACCAAGTTAATAATGAAAAATGGTAATTATTAATTGTTTCATAAAATGGCAGGAGCGGATGCAGCAGTTGCAGGTTGAGCTGCGACAGACCCAGCCTGAGGAGTCACAGGGGTCAGTGGACCCGACGGCTCCTTTGAAGGCGGGTCTGGCTCAGCCTGAGCACCCCGGACGCGTGCGGGGGATGGGGATAGGCGCCAGACCCAGCATGATCTACGGCAGGAGCGCCGCCTCTGAGGCTGGCAGCTCTAGAGGGGTCAGACGTCGGAGGGACGAGTCTATTGACCAGCTACGTTCAGATTTGGAGCAGACGCAGCAGCAGATGGCGCAGTAGCAGCAGCAGATGCAGGTGCAGCAGCTGCAGATCCACGCAGACGCTATGTACGCGCAGCAGACGCAGTGGCGTGAGATCGTGAACACTATGCTCGAGGGAGCATGGAGTCAGCTGTTCCCGAACGAACAGCATCCAGCGGTCCCCCCTGTCCCTCGCTACGTCATCCCGCGTACTACTCCTCCTGCTACAGCTCCTCCTCCTGCTGATGACGATGGTGCGCTACAAACACTCAAATCATTTGAATTTTGAAATTTGCCGCCTTTGTGCACATTTGTAGCGGTTATCTTATGTATAACCGCTACAAATTAGAAAATTATTTTTATATTCTAATAATGAAGATGATCCTGTGAATGATG
Organism: Inga leiocalycina; assembly: GCA_963242795.1. NCBI lineage: Eukaryota > Viridiplantae > Streptophyta > Magnoliopsida > Fabales > Fabaceae > Inga > Inga leiocalycina. Next base: position 54,090,234 of record OY725327.1, on the reverse strand, counting down.
CTGTGCGTAATGCGTTTGGATTTCAAGGCGACAACTTCAACGAAGAAGTGCACGGCTCTGAGCCGGCTTTTATGGGGAATGAAGCAGCTCGGGATTTTTTCAGCTTGATGGATGAGGCAGATCGTCCTTTATATCAAGGTTGTCGCAAATATTCTAAATTATCTTTCTTGATCAAATTGTATCATATCAAGTACTTGTGTGGGATCACGGATAAGGGAATGTCGATGTTGCTCGACTTATTACAAGATGCATTCCCCGACGCCGAGATTCCCACAACCTTCTACGAGGCCAAGAAGATCATCAACAGGTTGGGGTTGAATTATCAAAAGATTGATGCGTGCCCAAATGATTGTATGCTGTATTGGGGAGACGATTCCAGCAGGGAGACGTGCAAGAGATGTCACACATCGAGGTACAAGACAATTCGGAAGGGGAAAAAGCAGAAGAAGAAACCTACAAAGATTCTCAGGTATTTCCCTTTGAAACCTCATCTACAAAGATTATTTATGTCGTCTAAAACTACGAGCACATGAGGTGGCATGCCGTTGATAAAAACGAAGACGGTAAATTATGACATCCACGGGATGCAGCTGCTTGGAAAATGTTTGACAATGACTTTCCAGATTTTGCGACTGACCCCAGAAATGTCCGGCTTGCGTTGGCGACCAACGGTTTCAATCCTTTCGGGAATCTTAGCACAAGTTACAGCATTTGGCCGGTAGTCTTAGTTCCCTACAACTTACCCCCTGGATGTGTATGAAACAAAGCTCTTTCATTATGTTTATGATCATTCCAGGCAAAAAGGCACCGGGTAATGACATCGATGTGTATCTCCAACCGCTTATTGCGGAATTGCTTGACCTGTGGAATGTCGGCTTGGAGACGTACGACGCTTACAGCAAGACTTTGTTCAACATGCGTGCAGCCTTGATGTGGACGATCAGTGACTTTCCTGGCCTTGGCACATTATCTGGTTGGAATGTGCACACTGGGTCGGCGTGTCCGGCTTGCAATTTCGACTCTGACGCATTGCGCCTTCCCCACAGCCGAAAGTGGTGCTTTATGGGGCATCGGAGGTTTCTCGATGGAATGCATAAGTTCAGATTGCAACGGAATCGCTTCAATAGGAAACCAGAGAAAAGAGGACCACCTCAGACTTTGTCCGGTACAGATATCTTACAGCAGCTTGAGCATGTTGACTTCGAGTTTGGAAAAAGCGACGATTCAGCACAAACTCGCCAAAAGACGCGCAGGACTTCGGCGCCTCAGCAGTGGAAGAAGATAAGTATCTTCTTCACGCTTCCGTATTGGAGATCTAATTTACTTCGCCACAGTCTTGATGTAATGCACATTGAAAAGAATGTTTGCGACAATGTGCTGTATACGCTGCTTAACGAACCCGGCAAGACAAAAGATCACCTTCAAGCTAGGAAAGATTTACGCGACATGGGAGTTCGTGAAGACGCTTGGCCAGATGAGCATGACAGATTTACACCGGCAAAGTTTACCCTCACAAAACCAAACAAGGATGTGTTCCTCGCGACGTTGAAGAAATTAAAAGTTCCTGATGGGTATTCAAGCAACATTTCTCGATGTGTCGACTTGCAGGCTCGAAAGGTTGCTGGCCTGAAGAGTCACGACTCACATGTTCTTATGCAGCAGTTACTCCCTCTGGCTATAAAGAATACACTTCCTCCCGATGTTTCCATCGTTTTGGTGGAACTTTGTTCTTTCTTTCGGAAGTTGTGTTCTAAGGTTTTGATCGTTGAGGAGCTCGATCAGCTGCAGTCGAAAATCATTCTTACGCTTTGTCACTTGGAGATGATCTTTCCTCCGTCCTTTTTTACTGTGATGGTTCACCTCACAGTCCACCTCGTTCATGAAACAAAGCTCGCTGGACCAGTACAATATCGTTGGATGTATCCGATTGAGAGGTACTCATTTTAAATATGTGCTTTCATTTATTGTCCGTATTTAATGTTTGCTCGTCGTCCTTTTCATCATTTTATATCAATTTTCTCTTATGTACTTCGTAGGTTCCTTGGGAAATTAAAATCTTACGTGAGGAATAAGGCGTGGCCAGAAGGTTCTATAGCTGAAGGCTATATAGGGGATGGGGTGCTATATTTTTGCTCAAGGTACCTTGATGATCTTGAGACGGCTTTCAACCGCCCGCCTCGTGTTGACGATTGTCCTGAACCTGCACCGACATCAGGAGAATTTATCCCTCGTGTTGGTAAACCAGTTGGAGCAACTGAGAACTTCAAACTAACGGCAACTGAGAAGTTCCAAGCACATAGACATGTCTTGATTAATTGCACTCAAGTTGAGCCTTTCATACGGTAAGAATTGTACACTCACATGTATGTTATTCGATCTATATCTTTCGTAACATTTCTCACATTCATTTCACTAACGCCTTTCCATTATTAATTGCAGGGAATTCAGAAGTCATGTCAAGCGTCAGCTCAGGATCCGTACACAGACATCCTCGGAAGTTGATAGGAGGGTGCACAGAGAATTCCCGGGCTGGTTTGCTCGCAGAATACTAAATGACCACAACCCACACTCACCAGATTTCAGAGCTCTCGCAATCGGCCCTCTTGATCATGCAAAACGGTTTACAGCATACAATGTCAATGGTTTTAAGTTTTGCACGGTTTCACGGGATCAGGGATTGCAAACACAGAATTCGGGTGTTTATGGCACATTTGGGACAAGGAGTTATGCGAGCAGCAGTGATGCCAACATGCAGTTCGGAGGCGTCCCTTACTATGGCAAGCTTCTTGATGTGGTCAAGCTTAATTATCAAGGCCGTTTCACCGTGACGCTGTTCAAGTGTTTGTGGGCAAATACCACTACTTCTCGGGGACTGACAACTGACGACCTAGGGATCACATCAGTCAATTTCTCACGCCCGATTCATACTGGTATTTCTCAAGATGATGAGCCGTATATTCTAGCTTCAGAGGCACATCAGGTTTATTATGTCGAGGACGAGCGGCATAGGGATTAGCACATGGTCGTTCATTTAAAGCCAAGAGACCTTTACGACATGGGTGAAGGCGATAACATCGCCTACGAGAGTGAGCCATTTCAGCCAGCTGATTTTGAAAACTACTTCCCTGAAGGCGATGACAATTTACCTCTACTGCGGTGAGTTTTTTTAAGTCCACGTCATTTCAATTAAATTTTTTAAATTTAATAATACATCAATAACAATAATTTTTCTACAAAATTTCTGTAGGGATGGCGACGATGAGTGATCAAATTCAATTGTAAAAAATTTGTCTTTACAAAAAATGCAAAAAATTTGTGTTAAAATAAAATGTAAAAAAAAAATTAAAATAATATTTGTAGAATTCAAGTGTAAAAAAGTTTTCTTTACAAAAAATGCAAAAAATTTGTGTTAAAATAAAATGTAAAAAAAAATTAATATAATATTTGTAGCGGTTATTAAACCGCTACAAAAAAATAAATAACCGTTACTAAATATTAACCGCTACAAATAATTAAACCGCTACAAAAATATAAATAACCGCTACTAATTAGTAACCGCTACATTAACCGCTACAAATAATACGTGAATCCCTATAAATACCCTTATCACAACTCATTTCAAACACTCCCCAATTTCTTTTCACCTTACCCTTCTTTCATTTCCTCTCATTTACAACTTCTTTCGTATGAGTAGAGGAGCTGAATAATACGATCAAATATGGTAACAAGATTTTCAATTTCTTTTAGAATACTTCTTTCCTTTCTATAAAATTTATTCTAAACATCTTTTTTTCTAGATATATCATAACTCTATCTCATTTTCATCTATTTTTCATATACAATTACATTATATTATAAAACATAATCATTCCTTATTACCTAACTATCCTTAATAATATTATTAATATAAATTTTATACTAATCATATTCAATTACATTTTTTCTTTTTAATTTATTAATAAGTTAAACTATTAAATAATAAACTAATTGAAATAGATAAAATAATAACAAATTAAACTATTTAATATAATATTGAAAAAAAAGAAAAAAATCAACGTACATTTTTAAAAAAAATTTTAAATATTTGTAGCGGTTATTAAACCGCTACTAAATAACGCGCCTTTTTAAAGCTAAATTTAAATTTTTTTGCGCCAAATTTGAATTTCATGAAATTAGTAGCGGTTTTTAAAACCGCTACTAATTTCATAAAATTCAAAATTAGTAGCGGTTTCTTAACTGCTACAAATAAAAAATGTCATTTTTAACAAATTTTCATTTTTATATATTTGTAGCGGTTTTTAAACCGCTACAAAAAAAAAATTCTTTTTTAAAGCTCTCAATAAAATTTTTTATATTTGTAGCGGTTATATAACCGCTACAAATATCTCTTGATTTTGTAGCGGTTACTATAAACCGCTACAAAGGTTGTAGCGGTTATTTTTGATTGAGTAGTGGTTTTATAAAACCGCTACAAAACCACTTGCAACGTACGATTTAGTAGCGGTTTTCGTAACCGCTACTAATCTAGTTTGTAGCGGTTAGAACCGCTACGAATACCCATTTTTAACCGCTACAAAATCACATTTTTTTTGTAGTGGGCATTCCCCTCCGGCAGGAACCATCCGTATTGACACGGATGGATCGGTCAACGCCCAGGGTCAGTCGACGTGTGCAGGTGTGATGCGTGGTGAACGGGGCAACTAGTTACTTGGTTTTCAGAAGTGGTTAGGTTGCGTGCCATCAACAACAACAGAGTTAGTTGCTATATTATCAGGACTTCAAATTTGTAAGCAACAAAATTTCACTAAGGTTTTCACTTACACGGATTCTCTTGAGGCCTATCAGTTGATCATGAGAGAGGGGGGTCACAGTCATCCATTGAGACCAGAGATAGATGTAGTTAGGGACTTATTGTATTCCGATTGGGACATTGAACTCCATTGGGTACCCCGTGATGCTATCAGATGCGCAGATTTCTCAGCCAGGGAAGCTCACCAGCTGCAAGTAGATTCGGTGTTGTTACTAGATCCGCACCTGGCTTGTTCTGTTTATTCGAACAATGATTTGCCGGCTTAAATTTTTTGTAAACTCCAATTTTTAATTGGCCATCATGATGTAAAAAAAAATAGAGCAATGGCTTGCATAGGGGTAAGGAAAGGAAATCACATCCAACTGTGAAAATCGGGAGGCAAAAAAAAAACAAGAAGAAGGACGAAATCGTGACACCTTATGTCATTGGAGGATATCATTAATGCTAACTTTTTTTTTTTGAAAAATAATGCTATTCCTTTTTCAAATCTCTCTTGCGGTTTCAAGTCCTCATTTGCCTTCATAAATTAAAGCCTTCTCCCTTCTGTTTGTCTTTCCCTCAAGTAGAATTTAAAATTTTTGGCCAATAAATAACAATTTTTTTTACAAAATATTTTGCGTTATTAGCTATTAAAGAAAACTCTTTTCTGAGTAATATAGGCTGCTTTAATTAATATGTACTTTTAAAAAGACATGAGCCGTGAGTGGGTGACATTGTGTTGGAATATTCTCCCCCCGGTTCTAAAATAAGACCTACATGACTAATTCAAAAATTGGTTCAATTGGTATGTTTTATAGCTAGTGCCAAGCCTGAGTAAAGGAGGAGGATTGTGTTAGGCCCTGACAATCAACGTAAAACCCTATCAAATCTTTTATGAACATGGGTCAACAAAGAAATTATACTAATGCTAGGTCGTTGATTGTAAATAACGTGCTGTATGACTCGAGTACAGTGAGAAGTGAGCTTGAGCCACTGCATCGTCTCTCAGATGTAGTGTTAAATGATGAAGGACTACTGCTCTCTTTTGAACGGATGTGGCTAGAGAAGCTAGTTCACGAGAGTAAGATATGATCTGGCACTTGGAGCATTGGATCTCTGAATGACAAGTCTACGGAGGTGGGTGGGGGTAATGGTAGACCTTAAGATTAACATCTTGTGCCTTAAGGAAACTAAATGGAAGGGAGAAGGGTCTCGGGAAATTAATGGTTTCAAGCTTTAGTACACAGGAAATGTAAATGCAAGGAATGATGTTGGTATCATCGTTGATAATGAATGGACGAAGAGTGTGGTGAAAATTAAGAGAATTGAGGATACAAATTAAGACCAAGGGGGAACAATGAAACAAAACAAAAGCTTCAAAACTGAATGTTCCAATTACAAGCAAGAAGTAAACAAAATCATTTCAACACCTATCTTATATCGGTGATTTTCTCATGAATCGAGAAAACAACCATCTTGGTAATTTACTTGACAAAGGGGAAGAACCTAAGCTAGCAATCTCTCACCAAGGAAAATGTGTATGTTACTCAAAAGTGTACAGGTTTGTGTTTACACTCAAATCCACCCTATCTAATCCTCTTTCCATAGGCTTGACAAGAGTCTAAGTTCTCTACTTACTAGTAAAGCAAATGCAAGCATAAATTCAAAGGACTTTTGTTAGGTTGTAATCGGGCTATGGTTGAGAAAGAAAGGATATGGTGTTTTTGAAAACAAAGTTCAATATCTTAGAGGGTGAAGAGAATTATGCAATAAAGAATATGGCGTGAAAGAAACCAAATTAAATTTGAATTGGGCCACTTCTTTTCTTTTCTTTTTATGGTTTTTTTCAACTTTTTTGGGTTGTTGTATATATACTCTTTTGACGCGAACCTTTTTATTGATGATATAAAGGCCTGGTTACTCACGCTTTTATAACTCAATAGCACCAAGATGCTACAAGCACGCTCATAGCTCTTACTAACCGTTTGACACGAAGATCAACATTGGTAATGAAGACCCCCACTTACTAAGCACAACTCAAACCAGCGGAACGGAATCTTATTGCATATATATTTTTTTTTCCTTTTTCTCTTTTCAAAAAACTCCCATATGTTAAAACCAGCTGACATCCAAGAGAGGGTGAATTGGGTGTAAGATAAAACTTAATAACTTTGAAAAACATTTCGCATCTTAGTGAAAACAATAAATATGAAAGAGATGAATCATAAATTCACAGTCAGTTATTCAAATCATATATGTTGGAAATATAAGAGATTAGGGAATAGAATATGCAAAATATGATTTATCCTGGCTCGGTCCAATTCACGATGACCTACATCTAGTCCTTAGAATCCTCCTGAGATTTCAATCCACTATCTTCCTCAAGTTTAACCGGGTACTTAAGGACCTCTACAATCCCAAAAGTTTGATTCAGGCACTTGTGAAATCATTTACAATCTTCTCGCCAAGATAAAAACTCCCCCTTACACACCGTAAGTGCACAACTTGTCACTCAAGTGACTCGCATCACCTCACCTCAGAATCACTTGCTAGTGACTCACAAGTGATGGTCATCACTCGAGTGATCTTGAAAGAATCTGAGTACCACACGAGTGCACAACTTGCACTCGAGTGATCTGTTCTTATCTGATTGCAAACTTTTAGATTACTTACAAATGACTTGCAGGAGACTTGAAAGTGATACCCATCAGTCATGTGCTTACCATATCAACAAGTGATTGTCTCTAAACTTTTTATTTGACATAATCAGTATTGAGTGACTAGCTGGTATTTTGAAAGTAAAGCTTCATCACTCGAGTGCATCTACTATCACTCGAGTGATCTAGGAGGATTTTTTGAATACTTCCAGGTTGATAATTTGGCATAAGGTCAAGTTTTAGTGGGCATAACTCTTCAAATGTAACTCCAAATTTGGTAAATAACCTATGGTCAGAATTCTCTTTAACTATTCTTTTCAATGCAATAAGAACTAATTCCAAATCCGTTATATTTTGAAAGTTATGATGACATCATAGCAGCTAGTATGGAGAGGTGTCTTTATTTGATCGTTCAATTCCGAAATTCATATCTCTTCTATCTGACCTTTGTTATGTGTGGTCTTCATGTCCATAAAATGCCTCTTAAGTCTAGTTAATATGCAATAAGTTTCAGTCCAAAAATCATTGTCTTCTAAAAGTGATTATCCAAAGAATGACTACCGTTTTGGAACATTGTAGTAACCATGTGAGAACATCGAGTGTCAAATCCCAAGATCTATATCTCTTTTGTCTGAGCCTCTTGAGCTTAATCATGGCCTCTATAAAATGCATCGGGTGATGCTTGGTTTTACAACATCATGAATCAATTTTACAATTGCTTTTTCATGCTTGACTGAAATGAGAAGTTGCAAAACTCTAACTTTCACAACTTCAAATTGCTTTCTTAGCAACGGGTGATGCTTGTTTTTACAACATCATGAGTCATTTTTACAACTGCTTTTTCATGCCTAACTGAAATGACAAGTTTCAAAAACTTCAACTTTCACAACTGCAAATTGTTTTTTTAACAACAGGTGATGCTTGTTTTTACAACATCATGAGTCATTTTTACAACTGTTTCATGCCTGACTGAAATGACAAGCTTCAAAACTCCAACTTTCATAACTGTAAATTGCTTTTTTAACAACTGGTTATGCTTGTTTTTATAACATCATAGTCACTTTTACAACTGTTTTTTTGACAAGTTTCAAAACTCCAACTTTCATAATAGCAAATTGCTTTTTTAACAACTGGTGATGTTTCTTTTTACAACATCATGGGTCATTTTTGCAACTGTTTCGTGCTTGACTGAAATGAGAAGTTGCACAACTCCAACTTTCACAACTGCATGAGTTATTCCCGTAAGGTCTATCACAACATCTGAATTGGTTTTTACAACTTCTTCTGCCTTGTGTTATAAGTGCATGAGTCATATTTACAACAGTACGAGTCATATTGCATTTCATCATCTCCACCATTTAAAAACTTCCCCCACATGAAAGAAACATAATAGATTCTTCCCCGAACTAGTTCCCATCTTTTATGACAATCTGCAACATGGACTTCGTATTAACAACCGCTATGATAATATTAACAATTACAAATGCACATATCAACAACACTTTAACAACACTTGTTTTAATATCATATCAGCATTTTGTAATCAAAGAAACCACAATAACATTCATTCCTACTTAAAACAAAGCCATCCCTCTGTTTCCTTGTCCAAAAATAGAGCATTTCCTCTATTACATTGCCCAAAAACAGAGCACATGTTCTGTGCTAACAACTACAACAACCATATTAACAACTAAACCATCACGAATTAACAACACTTTTTTTTATATGAGCATTTTCTCAGCAAAACAAACCACCATCACATTCAACTATTCCCACTTAAAACATAGCACTCCCTCTGTAACCTTCCCCAAAAACAGAGAACTATAACATTCACGCAACCCAATCACAGTGAAATCCCAACTTCAATGGTCAGGATCATATCTTTAGCAAAATCTTAGCATTACTTATCTACCTCCTACCACATAGTCCACTATTGAACCCAAGCTCCAACCTTTGACCAACCCCTCAATCTCAATCCAGCCAACATGCACACAGGAAAAAAAATTTGAGTTCGCTATTCTACCTCTTTACCAGTAGATGAAGGCTCCAAATTCTAACCTTTGCCGAGGACATTAACACCACACTTGATCTCTTTAATGTTGCAACTCCAACCCGTAGCATTCGTCCACTTTCTCATTCTCATTAATGAGAAAAACCACGCCTTTCCTCCTCCTTCTGTGCCTTTCGTTTAGCAAATTCTTTTGGGGCAACTTTGTCATTTCACCTTGCCAATTAATCACACAAAAATCCCTAGGGACTTTTCTGTTTTTAAACTTTCCGTCATGACAGCCTCCAGAAATGAGTTTTTTCAGTTTAATAAGTGAAAAAACTTTTTCTCATAACAACTACATCATCATCATCATCGCAATTGTCATCATAAGTTTAATTTCAACATTTGTTATTTCGACTTGATATTAGGCTATTGGGCCTGTTGGTATGTCTTTGATCTGAAAATAACGACACCAACACTTGATTAACATTTTGCCCCAAGCTTATATCTAAACTCCCTTATGAATTAACACTTGATTACTTGTCCATTTTTGTTGATATATATGTGTGTGTGTGTGTGTTGTTTTTGCTCTTAATGTTTCCGAGTGATTAACCACCATTTAGATGTTTTAGTCATTTGAGTGAAATTTAAGAAGTCTAAAACGTAGAAAAGACTGCAATTAGGAGTTCCAAAAGGTCCATTATAAGTTCTGCCGTCAAATGTGTGCCGCAAGTGTGCATGTCATCACAAGTAGTTTAATAAAGAGAAAAGATGGTTTGTACTGAAATTAATGAAAAGTGGTTAAAATTTACCACTATGCTTTCCCATTACAATTAAAACGTAGGGTCAAATGCGAGCCATTAGATTGATCCAACGAAGGAAGACTCATCTCTTTTGCAAGTATCCCATTACTTTCTTTTAGTGAACACTGACAAGGCATTACTTGAGTACTCCCTCTGGTTCTTAATATAAGATATATTTAGAGAGTTGATCTTGATCCTAAATATAAGATATGATTTTTATATTTGTCTGCTCCCTTAGCAATAATCAAGGAGGAGAAGGAATAGGCGAATTAAGGAAGATGATTAAGGTGTTTTAGAAAATACATATTATATTAACTAATTTAACTAACTTTCTTAATCTAATCGAATTAGGTAAATATGTCTTATATTAAGAACCAAAGGAGTTTTTTTTTCCTAACAAAAAGTTTAGGAGAGTTGGATCCTAGGGCTCATCAGAGGTAGGACATGGCTTCGAGTTTAAAGAATGCTTACAGAGGTATTTATTATGAGCACCCACCAAGAAGTAACTCACAATGGCAGCGGGACTTGAATTAACGACCTTTAATTTGATTAAGAGTTAACTCCTTACTAACTAGAACAATCTTTAATGGCATTACCTTGATTATTTTTCTTCCCAATTAATTAATTAAATTATCATTTATCACCTTTTCCTTTAAAACCATAAATTAAATCTGGCTTAACTGTTGTATCTAGACCTAGAGTCTGTCAAATTTTTCGGACAAAAAGAGTCTGTCAAATTGAAGTTACGCAAATAAGATAGAGCAATAGCAATGCCTTTTTTAAATTCCACAAAGCAGTACATTTATTCAACAACTTAACGATACAGACACACAATACAAGCATCAACAAACTTAACAAATCAAGAGTTTGGAAAACCCTTGAAAACAAAATGACGGAAAAAACTAAACACACCAACACCTCACATATGATAGCATTAAAGTACAACATCATTAATGGCCAGAATGAGCCTTATTGGAATCATCACATTAATTTTATAGACCGCAATTATTTCTCAATATATATCAGGAATTATATCATTTTTCTGGTTTCACAAAGATGCCAATTGAGTCAATATAATAACCATCTCTTCCATGGAATCCAGTCACAATAGAACCTTCCATTGGTATGGAGAAAGAAGTGCCGTTAGTAGTTCCAAAAGGTCCATATGTGGTCCGATTCGTTATGAATGAAAGTGATGTGATAACAGTTGTCCTCGAATTAGGAAATGGTCCATAGGTTCCAGCTATGGATCTCAGATACTCAGAGGGCCCATCAATCTCAACCTACACATTCTCAATTGCATCATGGAAAGTAAGTTGTTAGCACACAAAAAATATACAAAAAAATAGCTTGGATAAATGAAGAAGATGAATTAGTGAAATTGTGATTAATTTGATTTGTTATCATATAAAGGCCATCTATATAAATGCAACATGGAGGGTTCAAATTTATTTGTAACCTTATATCATTATTAGCGTATGTTCGTTTCATTTTAAAAGTAAATAAATCAGTGCAAGACTCACAATTTTATTGGACACAGATGCATTTGGAGCACGACCGCCAAACTTTCCATACTTGACGCCATTAGCATCCTCAAAAGTAATGGCATCGATGCATAATCCTTCGTCAATAGTTATCTTTTTTATCCAACTTGCCGGTTTAAAACTATAAGGACTTCCACCATCACCACCCCATGGCCCCAATGAAATGCTTCCCTCTGAACCTGCCTGCATCAGAAAACCCATATCAATCAATAAACCTCCCGACGGTCCCAATTGAAATGATTCCTTCCAGTGGTGCCTGATGACCAAAAACCAATTAACATAATAGTGACCGAAACATATATGAATTCTTGAGAAAATATATACCATAGAACAGATAGATTGCATCATACGTACGTACCATTTGCTCAGTTGAATTTGCTGAATGTTGATATGCGCAGCTCTAAATCTGCTTGATGTTGGTGTGCATCGATGTCGTCTAAGTGGCCAATTTATAGGAGATTACAAGTCGAATTTTTGGGAGACAAATTAATTTTTTTAATATAAAGATTGTGGTCCTCGATTCATGAAAAACGTGTATCATGTTTGTCTCTCTTTTTTGTCCTTGCCTATTGATAAATCACAATTTTAATATATTTTATCCCACCTTATTCATTTATTTTGGAAATTATTTTAGGCTAATTTGGATTTATTAGGTAATATTTGGATAATTAGCCGATTTTGGGAAATAATATAAATCTGAATTAATTATGATATTATTGAGCTTCAATTATTATTATTTTGATTGATATCTTGTGATTGGATAATATTTTTAAATATATGATATATCACAATTTTATTTAATTCCTGCAGAGTAAGGAAAAGTAGATTGAAGGATCCTACGGTGCAGAAATTTTCTGAAAGGCTAAAAGAATATCCAATGGTTGAATTTGATTTGGGCTTCTTAAATTTTAATGGGCTTAAGTTGATACCAAAAAAACTCCCTTCTCCTTCCTTTTAATTAACCTAGCCGCCACAGATGAGAGGGGGACGACGCTGAGAAACACGGACTGAACACGCTGAGACGAGGTGAGGCGGGGACGGACTGACGCTGGAAGCTGAGGCGCACACCAGGAAAACTTGCTTGATTCAATTCCTATTCCTCCCTCATTCACACGCGGGTCCCACCTTCAATTGCTATTGATATTTGTCCTCCTCCCAAATTAAACAATTCGATAATTAATCACCTAATTAAACAATCAAGAGATTAAACCCAAATTGACAATTAAATTAATAATGAAAACTCAATTAATAATTTAATTGACAATCAAAGGTTTGCAAACAAAAATCTCAATGATCAATAAAAAAACAAATCCAATCCAAAATATCAATTTAATCCAATTCAAAATAAGTTTACAATCTAAAACTAGATTGTTCTCGGTTATTACAACTCAAAAATCATTTAAAACTAAATAATCTTAAGTCTTGAATCAAAAAGATAAAAGAAAGACACTCCCTTGTAGTCTTCAAGTGTAAGCTCCTAGGCTCTAGCTTCCTCCATGCTCCTCCCAAATTGTCTCCTAAAATAGCTTAAGCCTCCATGATATTTGTCCTCCTTCCAAGCCCCAAACACGTCACGGCCATCATCCAAAGAAGTTGCTGAATTGATGAATATATGCTTGGACTCACCCTTGCGTGGCTGTGCGTGAGTGGCAGAAAGGTGGATTGAAGGAATGAATTGATGATTGTGGGGCCGTGGTGTAATGCTGTGCGAATGGAGAATAGGAGTGGAGTATATCCTTATGAAGGTCGTTTTTCTTTTGATATTAACATACTGTTATGGTCCATACAAAGTCTTTAAAACTAAAATACATGTTTATCAAAATGCCCAAATTAATTGATTAATTAATTAATAAAAATAATAACATGAAAATGACATATAGAATTTTATTAACTTATTACAACTAGAATTTAGCAATACTTTAATTTATGGGGCCACATCACATAAACCGATTTTTTTTTTTTTAGTTCTGATCATATAAACTGATGAAGGTCTGAGGTACCAGACGAGTGGATGGGTTGATTTCGTGGCTCCTTGGATTCACTGTGAAATTAATTATAAGAATCAAAATCATTGTTTTGTTGAAAAATATCCAAACACTCGTGCACATGTCAAAATTAGGTATATATGAATTCAAATTCATGGTTATCTCTTAAATTATATTGCAATTACATGCTTTTAAAAATTAATTTTATAAACCATTTACAGCCCGACTCAATTTTTTCAACTCAAATCCAAGTACACCTTCATGTTTTAAATCAATTGTAAAAAAGAATGCACGTCTAATTTCATGCAATTAAACTCAACTTAAACAAAATATGTACTTGTTAATTATGCATGGGAGCATCAATATGATCAATAGTAGTTAATCATTCCTTTTGTCCCTCTTGGAATATTACCGAATTAATAATATAAAGTCATATGAACTAATTCATAGAATCCAAAAAAATACTCTCTCCAATCCTTAATATAAGACATATTTACCTAATTTGATTAAATTAAGAAAGTTAGTTGTATGACAAGTATTTTCTGAAACACCTTAGTCATCTTCCTTAATTCTTTCAGTCCCTCTCCTCGTTAATTATTTTTAAGGGAGCATTAATAGGGATAAACGAGGAAAAAGTTGACAAAATGAAAATTGTGTCTTATACTTAGGACTAAGATCAACTCTTCGAATATGCCTATATTAAATACCAGAAGGAGTAAGATAGTCATTCGGGATTAATATGTAGAGAATTTGTGACGCTTATTGTCAGGTTCTCCAATCACATATGACTGTGTCCTATTTTTGAATGATTATTATTTAACTATAAACTCTTATAGAGAAAATAGGCCACATGGTTATATCTGATTGAAGAACTTGATATAAGTATGATCCCTTTTCAAAAATATACCTGTGTCATTAGTATTATGGGAAAAGTAATTTAATATATGACACAAGAGAAAATCAAATCTTATTGTAATATTGTTTTAGTTCCAACGTGTGTAGAACCGTTTTGGAATGTTACAATGATTGTCTTATTATTTATTCTATATATAATCATTTTAATAAAAACTTATTAGGTTGCATAAATTATAGCTGAAAAATATTAATTAATGCGTCAAAAAATAAAACGATGTGACCAGTTCAATTGGTTCTACCGTTCTAGGCCAGCTCCCTTCTACCTCAATTCTCACCCATGTGATTAGTCGATTATATTTTAGACTCTAAACATGATGAATATAACAATCAGAACACAGTTCATTACACAAAGACACAATTACCGACATCAACCATCAACGGTGCCGGTAGATTCCTCTCATCACGTGAAAGTTAATTAATTGAAGAATGAGCACCTCGTCACCGAATTCTCCTTGTTCTAACTTTTTCCTGACGTGATAGTTGTCACTTTTGTCTTTTGTCAAAATTTGAATTTAAAATTTATTAATAATAATCAAAATTCAGATTGCTTCTCCACGTAATCAAGTGATGGATTAACTGAACCTGGACTAATTGGAATAGGTGATTTTGATATTTTGTAGCAATGTTTTAAAAGTCGGACCGGAAGTCGGACCGGAATAGTCAACGGGTGATGGTTCAATTGGTTGGAACGGTTGAGCCGTTCGATCGAACCGGTGACGTAATAATAACATTTAAAAATAATATATATATTATATATTACAATTAATCTTCAGTCCAATTTTATATGAAGTTAATAGAGTAACAAAATACCATTTAAGGAAGACCATTAAATCAACCATCAACCTAACAAAATGTATTAACAATAATGATTTCATGACTTGTCAAATATTGGTGGCTCTTGATTGATCCAAGCATGAGTTTCTTGAAAGATATTAAACCATACCACTCTAGTCCTATTTATAAGTTTTTTTTTTATAAAAAAAAATTGGTCCTATTTATCAATCTAGTTTCAGTGTAATAAATGAGATTGTGATAATTTTACCCCTATTTATTGTACAAATGAAGAAATAATTTAAAGATAGATAGAGAAGAAAGAGTTGAAAAGTGCTCATTCATAAATGAGGGCATAGTCATAAATTTACCCCATAATTATTGAGTTAACTACCTCTCTTTGGTATGTGAAATTTAGTTAAAATGAACTTATAAATACGACTAGAGTGGTAAATATCATCAACATCTTGAAGAAATGACCTAAAATTAAGACCTTTAATTCAATCTCAGTGCTTCTAATTTTATCCGTAGCTTGAGGATAAACCTCATTGCCTTTTTCTTCAAAAGCTTTTTTAAAAATAGTTTGCAACAAACCAAATTATTAAAATTAGTAACATATAATATATTTAGCAAAAAAAATAGTAACATATAATATTAATAAAATAAAATAACATGTCCAAAATTTATATGCCATTTTTAAAAAAAAATTTCAGCATCAAATATATAAAAAAAAATTGCAGAAAAAAAAATTTCCTGCTTTTTTATTGGACCGGACGGTTTTTGAAAAACCGGTCCGGTTTCCGGCTCAATGACGGTTGACGGCTCAAAACCGGCTAAACAACGGTTCAAAACCGCTCCTTAAAAAGAACGGCTCAATGCATAAATCCGGCTCGCTACAATGACCGGCCGACGGTCCAACCAGTCCAACCGTCCGGTCCGGTCCGATTCTCTAAACAGTGTTTTGTAGTGAAGGTGGAAGTAAGAGTTTGAAGACAAATCAGCCCCTTGAGTGTATGAAAGGCAAGGTACCAAAACAAAAGAAAAACACCGTACCAATCATTAAATGGGTTGGAGTTCTCTCATTTTCCCCACTTTTTCTTCTCATAATCTCATTTTCATCTTTATATTAAAAAAATATGAATGGTCCGGTCATATTTAATTCTTATGAAATTATTATTATAAACATAAATAAATAAATTTAAAATGCTAAAATCTAATCTCATTTTCATCTTTATATTGAAAAAATATGAATGGTTCGGTCATATTTAATATCTTATGAAATTATTATTATAAACATAAATAAATAAATTTAAAATGCTAAAATCTAATATACACATCTCATATAACTTCAATCAGAAAAAATAAAAAATTAATTTATCTAAGGGTTCGGAGAATAAAAAGAAAGAAAGGATTATTAGAATATCTACTTCCTTCATGAAATTGGTCGAGACAGTGGAACAATGGTTAATGAGTTAGATTGGAGTTTACTTGGAATTAGAGGAGTAATCATTTTAAAAAATATCATTTACATAATGTATAAAAGTATTTTTTTTATTATAAAAAAAATACTTTTGATAAAAGTAATATTTAAAAATACCCATTAAACAACACACACAACATATAGATATTTTTATAAGAGGATATTGGCTTTCCTCCTTATCCTTTTTCCTCAGCCACTTTAATTTTGATTTTATGTGTACATATTTATATATGATTAAAATAGAGCAATGGCTTGCATAGGGGTAAGGAAAGGAAATCACATCCAACTGTGAAAATCGGGAGGCAAAAAAAAAAAAAAAACAAGAAGGACGAAATCGTGACACCTTATGTCATTGGAGGCTATCATTAATGCTAACTTTTTTTTTTTTAAAATAATGCTATTCCTTTTTCAAATCTCTCTTGCTGTTTCAAGTCCTCATTTCCCTTCATAAATCAAAGCCTTCTCCCTTCTGTTTGTCTTTCCCTCAAGTACAATTTAAATTTTTTGGCCAATAAATAACAATTTTTTTTACAAAATATTTTACGTTATTAGCTATTAAAGAAAACTCTTTTCTGAGTAATATAGGCTGCTTTAATTAATATGTACTTTTAAAAAGACATGAGCCGTGAATGGGTGACATTGTGTTGGAATATTCTCCCCCTGGTTCTAAAATAAGACCTACATAACTAATTCAAAAATTGGTTCAATTGGTATGTTTTATAGCTAGTGCCAAGCCTGAGTAAAGGAGGAGGATTGTGTTAGGCCCTGACAATCAACGTAAAACCCTATCAAATCTTTTATGAATATGGGTCAACAGAGAAATTGTACAAATGCTAGATCGTTGACTGTAAATAGCGTGTTGTATGGCTCGAGTACAGTGAGAAGTGAGCTTGAGCCACTGCATCGTATCTTAGATGTAGAGTTAAATGAGGAAGGGCTACTGCTCTGTTTTGAACGGATGTGGCTAGAGAAGCTAGTTCACGAGAGTAAGATATGATCTGGCACTTGGAGCATTGGATCTCTGAATGAAAAATCTACGGAGGTGGGTGGGGGTAATGGTAGACCTTAAGATTAACATCCTGTGCCTTAGGGAAACTAAATGGAAGGGAGAAGGGTCACGGGAAATTAATGGTTTCAAGCTTTAGTACACAGGAAATGTAAATGCAAGGAATGATGTTGGTATCATCGTTGATAATGAATGGACGAAGAGTGTGGTGAAATTAAGAGAATTGAGGATACAAATTAAGACCAAGGGGGAACAATGAAACAAAACAAAAGCTTCAAAACTGAATGTTCCAATTACAAGCAAGAAGTAAACAAAATCATTTCAACACCTATCTTATATCGGTGAGTTTCTCATGAATCGAGAAAACAACCATCTTGGTAATTTACTTGACAAAGGGGAAGAACCTAAGCTAGCAATCTCTCACCAAGGAAAATGTGTATGTTACTCAAAAGTGTACAGGTTTGTGTTTACACTCAAATCCACCCTATCTAATCCTCTTTCCATAGGCTTGACAAGAGTTTAAGTTCTCTACTTACTAGTAAAGCAAATGCAAGCATAAATTCAAAGGACTTTTGTTAGGTTGTAATCGGGCTATGGTTGAGAAAGAAAGGATATGGTGTTTTTGAAAACAAAGTTCAATATCTTAGAGGGTGAAGAGAATTATGCAATAAATAATATGGCGTGAAAGAAACCAAATTAAATTTGAATTGGGCTACTTCTTTTCTTTTCTTTTTATGTTTTTTTTTCAACTTTTTTGGGTTGTTGTATATATACTCTTTTGACGCGAACCTTTTTATTGATGATATAAAGGCCTGGTTACTCACGCTTTTATAACTCAATAGCACCAAGATGCTACAAGCACGCTCATAGCTCTTACTAACCGTTTGACACGAAGATCAACATTGGTAATGAAGACCCCCACTTACTAAGCACAACTCAAACCAGCGGAACAAAATCTTATTGCATATATATTTTTTTCCTTTTTCTCTTTTCAAAAAACTCCCATATGTTAAAACCAGCTGACATCCAAGAGAGGGTGAATTGGGTGTAAGATAAAACTTAATAACTTTGAAAATCTTTTTGCATCTTAGTGAAAAAAATAAATATGAAAGAGATGAATCATAAATTCACAGTCAGTTATTCAAATCATATATGTTGGAAATATAAGAGCTTAGGGAAGAGAATATGCAAAATATGATTTATCCTAGCTCGGTCCAATTCACGATGACCTACATCTAGTCCTTAGACTCCTCCTGAGATTTCAATCCACTATCTTCCTCAAGTTTAACCGGGTACTTGAGAACCTCTACAATCCCAAAAATCTTGATTCAGGCACTTGTGAAGCCATTTACAATCTTCTCACCAAGATAAAAACTCCCCCTTACACACCGTAAGTGCACAACTTGTCACTCAAGTGACTCGCATCACCTCACCTCAGAATCACTTGCTAGTGACTAACAAGTGATGGTCATCACTCGAGTGATCTTGAAAGAATCTGAGTACCACATTAGTGTACAACTTGCACTCGTGTGATCTGTTCTTATCTGATTACAAACTTTTAGATTACTTATAAATGACTTGCAGGAGACTTGCAAGTGATACCCATCAGTCATGTGCTTACCATATCAACAAGTGATTTTGTCTCTAAAATTTTTATTTGATATAATCAGTATTGAGTGACTAGCTGGTATTTTGAAAGTAAAGCTTCATCACTCGAGTACATATACTATCACTCGAGTGATCTAGGCGGATTTTTTGAATACTTCCAGGTTGATAATTTGGCATAAGGTCAAGTTTTAGTGGGCATAACTCTTCAAATGTAACTCCAAATTTGGTAAATAACCTATGGTCAGAATTCTCTTTAACTATTCTTTTCAATGCAATAAGAACTAATTCCAAATTCGTTATATTTTGAAAGGTATGATGAAATCATAGCAGCTAGTATGGAGAGGTGTCTTTATTTGATCGTTCAATTCCGAAATTCATATCTCTTCTATCTGACCTTTGTTATGTGTGGTCTTGATGTCCATAAAATGCCTCTTAAGTCTAGTTTATATGCAATAAGTTTCAGTCTAAAAATCATTGTTTTCTAAAAGTTATGATCCAAAGAATGACTACCGTTTTGGAATATTGTAGGAACCATGTGAGAACATCGAGTGTCAAATCCCAAGATCTATATCTCTTTTGTCTGAGCCTCTTGAGCTTAATCATGGCCTCTATAAAATGCATTTGCGGGTCATTTCATATGCAACAAGTTTTACCTCTTTCAAAGTTTTGGTGTAGGAGATATATCTAAATAACTGAACCTGTTTTGGAATAACGTGAGAAATTTCTATGTCAAATTTCAAAACTCATATCTTTTACATCTGAACTTCATTTAGCTTGATCTTGGTTTTAGTGTTTTGAATTTTAAGTCTAGTTTCATATGAAACAAATTTTAGCTCAATTAGATTTGTGGTTTAGGAGATATGATGAAAGTACCGAACCTCTCTCATGCTGAACGAAAGCAGAGCTAAAGAGAGTATGCTGAAATATGATTATCACTTGAGTGAAGCTTCCTTAACTCAAGTAAAACATGTGAAAATCATTTTTAGTGGTCCAACTTAAGTGACAATGAAGTATAACTCGAGTGAAGTTGACATGACTTTCATATAAGGAACTTTAACTTCCTATTAAGCATTCTAACTTCCATTTGATCATAGAGACCTCCAATATCAAATCTTAGAACTTGAATCTTGATATTCCCATTATATTTTGCAAGTTCTCCTTTCTTTAATCTCTTCTCTTCTTATTGATTATTCTCTACAATCGCTTGACTAATGTCTTCAATTGCTTTCTTTTTCTTGACTTTCTCTCCTCCTATGTGATAAATTCTTTCTTCAATATCTTCTTATTCTTCTATTGATCATTCTCCATATTCCAATTTGATATCTTCTGATCTTTGACTGACTAGTCTACAACGTATATTTCAAATTAAACATAGTAGTTAGTCAATGTATATGTTAAATACATTATATAAAATTTTTGCTCTTAATATTTAGCATCTATATTTAACATCATCAAAACTAATCTTATCTAACATTCTCCCCCTTTTTTATGATAGCAAATCCTTTAATCAAGATATGTATGAGAATAAATTAGATGCAACATATTTTGATTGCCATTCTCTCCCCCTACTTGACATCAGCAAAAAGTTTGAGGTATAAAGAAGAAATGCTTGTGGAGAAGCAAATATAAAAACAAATTAGAAATGTCTTTCTCTCCCTTAATCAAAAGGAATGTGTCAAGAAAATAGTTTTCTCTCCCCCTATTTGAAAGTATTTTCATTTTTAATGTGATACAAATAAAAGAAGGTTTTCATGAAAACAAGTTTGAAACAATTTGGAGAGGTTTTCAAGAAAACTTTCATAATCAAAGCAAATTAATACTTAAGATGTGTAAGTGTTCGCCACCGCAAGTGCACGGATCGCGCCAAGTAATAGAGTGATAAGTAAGATCGTTCCCTCGAGGATTTGAGTAACAAACTAGTCAAGCAATAGATTTGGTGAATTCAATTAAGTTGAGCCAAAACATGTTGTGTGGAAAAAGAAGTTTCAAAAGATATTTTTGTAAAACTAAGAATTACTGAACACAAATATTATTCTTTTGACTTTAATCGATTAAAATAAGCCTAGGATTGTTCTTCCCCTTTATATTTCATAAACTTAATTCTTTTCCTCTCCAAGAGTACTTCCATGGGATATATATATATATATATATGTCAGTCTAAGGTTCACAAGCATTTAATTAAGCTCTCTCAAGTCATAACCAAATTTATATCCTCCATTAACATGCACAATCTCTTGCTACAAATAAGGGAAAATAAGCATTAAGTAACCACCTTAATTTGACAATGCTAGGTTAGTAACTATATCTCTATGTTACTAACAAACCATATATTTAGTTCTTAAACTTCAAGTCTAGCATAATTTTACCGAAGTTCTACAATTAAATTAACTCTCTCTCAAGCTTAATTTAATTGAACAAATTATCCACAGTGATGGCCAGTCATGAATAGCAGCAAAAATAGGGTAAAATCAACATATATATGTAATTTGATACTTAAAGAGAGGAGGAATCAAGTTTAATCCATACAAAGCTCAAAAACAATCATAGAATGAAAATCTTAGCTATCCATGTTCAAAAATGAATCACAGATATACACATTCATTACAGCCATATCAGAAATACAAAGGAGAAAGGGAATGAGTACAAAAAAACCAAGAGAAATTGAGTTGGAATCTGTTTCAATCTTCAATCCCACTTGATTTTCCTTGAGAAAACTCTACTCCTTTCTTCCAAATGCTCCTTAGCCGCCTCACAAAACCTCAGAATGTCCAGCTCCCACTTTGTTCCTATGGATTTTGCCTTTTAAATGACCTAGAAAGAAAAACGCACAGCTCTGTTTTCGCGTTTTAGCTGCAGCCAAAAAACGTTAGTCTTGCTTCTGTTTGTCGTCTGGCTGCAGCCTAAAACTTTCTGGAGGTTTTTTGGCTACAACCAGCCAATTCCTTGGCTGCAGCCAAGCATTTGTCTTCAATTCTTCTAGCTTTTCCCAAAGATGCAATGGTGTTCTACTCTCTTCCCACCTTCTTAATCAATGATTTGTGCTTCCAATGGCTCTTTGTGGGTCTCAATTGTGATCCTGTCAATGCAAGAAAGTCTATACAAAGCAAAGTGTGATGTATGATAGCAAAATATTCACATTTAATCAAAGAATTATGCACTTTTTAACCAAACACTCATTAGGCATATTTCCTTCACACTTCAATCCTCATATACCCATTAATCAACCCAAAAAGTATGATAAATTGAGGGTAAATGTGCCAATTTGATATGAATTTCATAAGGTTAACAATAAGATATTCACAAAATATAAAGAGATAGGATTTAGAAATACTCATTTGGATTTGACATGCTGATGATTGATCCATGAAGTCCAGTTCACCACACTTTTCGCTATGCAACTCTAGATGGTAAGATTGATGCTCAAGAGAATGAGAGGTGAAAGGTGATTAAAGTATTAGCTTTAATGGATATGGTCAGTCAGGTCAGAGGTGGTTAAAGGGTTTGAAGAGATAGGTGGAGAAGGTAGAATCACATAAGGCTAAGTCTCTGAGTCTCAATAGTTACCTTAAGAGCAGGAGTACCCATGTGATCTATGAATAGGTGTAACGCCCCAAATTTCAATTAAGGGCTAATGATAGTTATTGAGGATGATTATTGAATTAAAGTGGAATAATTATGGGTTTTGGCGGTAATATTAATTATTATGCCATGATTAGTGGAAATTGAAAGAATGAAATTGTTGGGCAATTACTTAGTGATTAATAGAGAAATTAATTACTAACTAAGAGAAAAATGAGAAGGGTGATTAAATGGATAATGGAAGGATTAGAATGGCTAATTGGTTACTTATTTTATGAGAGCCAATAGAATTGAGACATGTGGCAAAAGTGGGTGTGAAGAGAGAGTGTGTGTAAAAGTCAAATATTTCATTTTTAAGGCATTATTTCTCTCTCTTCTTCCCTCCTTTTCACTGGAATGAGTATGGGAGGAGGGAGTGTAATCATCTCTCTCTTCTCTCTCATTTCCTTCTCCATTTTTCGACAGCCATGGGAGCTTAGGAGAGAGAAAGAAAAGCTTGCATTTAAGGTATGCTAATGTTCTCCATTACTCAAACTCTCTTCTATAAAGTTGTTTCTTAAGTTGAGAGCTTCATTTTGGTGGTTATAGATTGGCCATTGGTGTTGATTTGTGACATCAAAAAAATCTAGAGGTTAGAGAATCAAGAAGTGTCTTTGGAAAAGTTAAAGAGGTAGGTGAATCAAACCTTTCTATTTATGTTTCATGCCATTTGATGAAGTTGGAATTTTTGGTATTATAGCCTTAAATTCGAAAATGAGTGTCATTGGGAGTAATGGCATGTTATTGGCTTGGAATTGGTATAATTGGAATGTATTTGGATAGATAGAAAGGGATTTAGGATTGAATGATTAAGTTTGGTAAGTTTGGAATTTTGAAGTTTATGTTGCCTAAAACCAAAGCTTGATAATGGAATAGAAATTTGGTAGTTTTGATGGTTCCCTTGGTTCCTTGGGTGTTTTTATGTGAGAATAGCTTTAGTTGAGGTTTTGGGTCTATTGGAATCACTTGGGGAAAGTTTGGGAAGTGCTGTCAGTTTTTTGCATTTTTTGGTTTCTGATAGCATCACTCGAGTGATATGGGGTTCACTCGAGTGTGGGATGAACATCACTCAAGTGAGGATGGGTTCACTCAAGAATTTTCCCTTTTTGCTTCCAGTTTCATGCTGCACTTCCATGTGTAGAGGCAAGAGTGTTGTCTTACTTGCAAGTGTTGTGAGTTCTCACTCGAGTGAGCCTCCTTTCACTTGAGTGCAAGTGTATTTGACACCATGAACTCTCGTCTCTGGTTGTCACTCGTGGTTAAGACTCAAGAGTGTGCCTTAATACTTGCGAGTGTTAAGCCATCACTCGAGTGCAAGGGTTCTCACTCAAGTATTCCTTTTTCCTTGAAAGTTCTTGTACTCTTAGGTTCTCACTTTCTGTGCTTCACTTCCTAGAACCCGAGTGAGCATCAGGCTATAACTCGAGTGAGGTCTTCTTCACCCGAGTGTCCGTACATTATCACTCGAGTGAGGCCATCTTCACCCAAGTGCAACAGTGAAAAATCATGTCTTGTGCTTCCAAAAGGGGATCTTTAGGATAGTTCTTCCAACCCTTTTAGGACTTGTGTTAGAGCCATATGTGAGGGCTTAAGCAACAGTAATGATAACCAACATTAAGTGATATGAAAGTGAGAACTTGGAGTGAAGAATAACCCGATGTCCTTGATTTGGTTTATAGGGTTCGATATTTTCCCTGATCATGAGTAGCTGGTGCTGGAGCACACGTGGAAAGAACAAGGGTAGGGAACTTACCTCTCCTGCATGTATTTGATAATTGTATTGGTGTATTGATGCATGTTATTACTTTGCTTGATTATATGAAACATACATGAGTTATTGAAGCTCTGTTTCAACCTATGCTATGGCCATGAGTATATTGTTTAAACATTGAGCATGCTGATATGTCACTGTGTGAACATGAATTATGTATTGTAAGCATGTCATGCATTAATCACTTATCTTGCATGCATATTGGTATTGTTTTCCTACTAAGATTCCCCAGAATCTCAGTTTCCCCTACTAACAATGTAGATTGGGCAAGTGAATCAAGATGGAGCAAGCAACCAAGGGCGGCTAGGTCTCCTTATGGACAAGTGCATTGGTAGTTGGTTATCGTTATATGTTGGTATAATTGTATATGTTTGGTCGTATATATTCAGATGATAGATTGGAATGTGTATTTGGAATAAGTATTGTGTAATCCCCGTTTGAGATATTGTAAAGGGCATATGTGCCCTATGAATCTTTAGTGGAGGTTTGAACCTGGGATTGCCAAAATTATTATTGTGTACTCTAATATATATGAGTGTGATTTATCTTCACGAGGTAATTGTATTCGAAATATGATTGTGAGACCATGTTAAAGTGCTTGTGAAAGGAGTTTGTAAAAACCCTATCTTAAGGATGGGAATGTAAATGAGTTTTTATTATTATTGGTCTCTATTTCATTTTAATCACATATTTCGGATATAATTTCGAAAGGGGGGTTACAATAGGGCCTCAAATGAATTCAATCTCTACTTATAACTCCTCAATAGGTGTGATCTATGATGGTGCCAACCTTAAACATCATCCTCTTTTAAGCCTCTTGCTTGCTCAAATAAAACCTTAAAGATCTAATTAAACATGTCACACAACTGCCTCATCTTATAATACACAAAAGTGACAAACTCAGCATTGTTGGTGGCAATCTCTGTGTGAAAACTTTAAAGCACCTCTCTAAGATATCCCTAGATAGATGGACCAAAGAATGTTAGACTGGGAGATCTAGCTCTAGCTAAAGACTATCCCTCATCTATCCTTGAAGTCCCAGCTTCCATCCTTTGCCTCTTCCTTATAGAGCTCTTTCTTATAGCATATCTTAGCTGGCTCCAAGAGGTCTTCCTCTTCCTTTATATGTGTTGCTACTTTGAAGGTTGCCTCCAAAATATTTGTCCTGATTAAGCACCAAGCATCTTTCCTTAACTTTGATAGTTTCACCTTATAGTGCTTGGATGAATGCACTTGCATAAAACAAATTCTCCTGCCACAAATTCAAATCTTTCTTGCAAAAAGAATTATTAGCATAATCAAGTATCAAAATAGTCCTTTCTATATGATATTTTCAAATTATGATAATGAGATGAAACTATCAGAGTAATTCATCATCAAAAGTAATCAATTGATGGTGAATGTAGATGAGTATGCTATAAAGATTTTCTTCAAATAAAAAAGATTAGCTTTTAAGATATAATACACATGTGAATGTGAACCTCCCTTGTAATGATTGCATGATTTTTAAAAAAATGAAGAATAGAGTTAAGAACTTTCCCTTGTAATGATTGCATGATTTTTAAAAAAAATGAAGAATAGAGTTAAGAACTTTCTCTAAATTGAAAAACCATTGGAAGCTATTTAGAGGAATTGAGAATGAGAGTTAGAATACTTAGATAGGATTTAAGTCTTACTCGAAGTGATGAAAATGAAAATGGCATCTCTCACTCATTGTCTTTTTTCCTTGTGAAATCTGTCCCAACTTGTGAGTACTACTCCATTAGGAGTTAACTTGAGTGGTCACTCATGTGTGATGTGACCATTTTTCCATGAGACTGCAACCATTACTTGTAGTTCACTCGAGTGGACCTTGCAAGTGGACCTTCCTTTGTTTGTCTCTGTTTTTCATTGATAGAAATAGAGAAACCTTGGATAGACATTCTTTCTGGTTATTTTTTGAGTAGCTCATCTTCTTGGTTCATGTAGAAGACTTTAAGTGTCTTCTAATTGATATCTTGACCAAGGCATGATTTATTTCCCTCATTTGCTCAATCAATAACATCCTTCAAAATCTTTCAACTCATACTTAATACAAGCTTATTTTGAAAACATTAGTACATTTCATAAAATGAAACTTTCAAGATAAAATATACAACTTAAAGAAGTTACTTATGCTTTCTATGATGATAAGAGTATTAAAGATATTAAAAGCATAAAGAACATTTGATAAATGAATTTGCTTAGGCTAAACTTCATGAAATAATGAAGAATGAATGAAATCAAATTAGCCTAGCATGATCATGATATGTGCATATTATTTTAAATAATTCAAAATGCAATATCTTACCCTAGTAAATCTCATAATCACTCGAGGCATACTCCTCAGAAGTCCATTTTCTGAATCACCATATGGTCAACACCTAGTGACTATGTCACTTGAGTGCTTATTTGATCACTCGAGTGATATTCTTCATTACTCTTGCTTGATAACTCTTTAGTCACTGTCTAGTGGTGATCGTCACTTGAGTATTTCTAATGTCACTCGAGTAATGCTGCCTTTCATGCTTCTCTTCTAGTGGCTTCACTGTCAAGGCATTGGATTGTGATATGGTCCCTCGAGTGATATTCTGGGTTAGTCGAGTGATGCAACACTTGATGCTTCTTCCAGAAGAGATTTGCTAGGTGAATCACTCAAGTGCTGCTTCCTTTACTCGAGTTCTTCCTTCTTTTAAAGGTAATTATGTTATGCTTTTTATCAACACTTGAGTGGTTTTGCTATCACTTTTTAATCACTCCAATTACTCTAGTAGGTGATTCTTGCTCTGTTTACCTCTTTTTTCAATGCAAGAATAGAGGATCCTGAAAAACATAAATACATGCTCTTTGGTACCTGACTTCTCTTGGGTCCACTTAATATTAGACTTAAGAACTCTTTTTCTCTTATATAATTGACCACATGATTATTAAGCAAATAGTGTATTAAACAAATACAGATAAAAAAAAATATAATGTTACCCAATTAATTCCAACCACTAAGCATAAAGGGTAACAATCCAATGATACCAAGAATCATGAAAAATTTATGTTTTTCAATGATCAATAACAATTTGTAAATACACTTTATATTGAAATGAGGTCATTGATATGAACCTCATAATTGAAATCAAGTTTGCCAATAATGATAATGAAATATGCAAATTGTTTCAAATCTCAAAAGTTCTTTCAAAACCATGATAATACATTATGAAATTGTGATTTTAAATGTATGAAGACTTGATAAGTAAAATATTTTGCATATTTATTTTCCCTTATATGATGATTTTGTGGATGATATTTGAGCTTAATGTAATGAATTTGGGTGTAATTGATAAATAAATAATGATTTTTGCATAAAATAGAATTTATCAAAAAATACTAAATTTTAACCTTATTTCAGTTTTCAGAAAATATTTGGAGCTTTAGATGTCGGATTGGGATGTTCTTTATATAGATAAAAACCTAAGAAAAATTCCTACAACTTTTCTGTTGAGGCCAAAACTCAATTCTGTCTTCAAGAGTTTCGAATTTTTCTTAGAAGTTGAGAACATGAATTTGTCCAAGCCTAATGTCCTTTGCCCACTAATTTGACCATAACTTGAGCTGCAAATGTTGAAATGAGGAGCTCTCACATGTGTCTTCAAGCTAAGATCTAGAGCTACAACTTTCATGAAGATCTTTGACTATCAAAATTTGGCTGCAATCAAGAAGCATGGTTGCCACAAGGTCAACATTGATAGCTTAAGGTCAAGATTCATACCTAACAAGTGGAAATCTTTGCACCCCATTCATCTATAAATGGAGGAGTGAAAGACATAAGGGGACACACCATCTTAGAGTTTAATTTCATGTATTGTATTGTTTCTTGTATGACTCCTTCTTGAAAGGCTTAGGTAAACCTCCTTCATAGACGGTATATGCCAACACCCTTATTTATTTCGATATTAACCAGAGTAGCAATGTGCAGTTCAATGGGCACATAGGGATAGCATAAATATACTGATAATAAGTACATAATTATATTACAGGAATCCCTATGGGGTTTGTACATAAGATGTATAAATATACACATGAATATACAGACAGTGTAGCCATACAGGACTACCCAAAATGTCGAAGTCTAATATAAGAAATCTCTGACTTTGTTCCACCCTTGTATTTTCCCAGTTCAGTCCTCTTCTCTGTTCTCAACATACCTCCTATGACCACCTGCTTAAATGGTTGGTTGGGGAGGATAAGATTTGGGGAATCTCAATAGTAAACAGTTACCATAATGAGTGTAAGATAGATGCTAAGTGCATGACATGTTAGCCTTAACTAGATGCATGTCACATAATGATATTTCTGTGTTCTCAATGTTTCATGTAACATAGTCATGGCCATGGCATAAACAGAAGCAAAGCTCCATCATTCAAATATGTTCTATATAATCAAGTAAAACAATCACATGCATAACTATCAAATACATGCAAATAGGGTAAGTTCACTTCCAGGGTCACCCTTCCCTTGCCTGTCTATCGATCCAATACTCTGCGTCCGACTCAGGCTATTGTCTGATCCTAAAATCCAAAATTTACAATAAATGAGTTATTATTCATTCATGTATTATCCTAAACTCATTATGTTGATTATCTTTGCTTAAAATTGAAAAATGACCAAAATGCCCCTGGGGGCCCAGTCTAAGCCCCTTTTTACCCGGTCTAACTGTACCTCACCAAAAATTATGACCCAGACTAATCCTACACAATTTCACATGTAGAATCCATTTTTTACCTCAAATTTGTCAAAATCATGCTCAAATTACAAAATTACCCTTGGCAGTCACAAAGTTAGGGTTTTAGGGGTAAAATTGTCATTTCACAGCCTAAAGCCTTCGTACTTCATATTATACATGTTCCCTACACAATTTTCTATTCTAAACCCAATGGAATAATCAAAAATGCCAAAATCTAGTCCAAACATAGTGAAAACAGGTATGAATGAAATCTAGAATTAATTGGAAAAATTGGGAATTCATGTGTTTTATTCCATAAAACACCTTCTTTTCATACCTAATAACTTGTTTAACTACTTAATTACACTTTCTACATGATTAATCCAAATTTGGGTAGTACCCCCTTAGGGTTTGGTAATCCCAAAATCATAAATCAAGCAAAGCAAGCCACCAAACAACCACAACAACAATAATCACCTTAAATCAACCAAGATAACAAGGTTTTATGGCTTAGCTCTTGATTCTCTCTCAAAACCACCAAAACCGTGGCCTTCCTTCATGTTTTTTCTCTTGATTTGTGCTTGCTACATGTGTATTTCAAGAAGAAATAGAGATTAGAGAGAGTTGTCATGAATTAGAAGACAAGAACAACTGAAATTACTACCAACTCACCTTGATCTTGCTTCTTGAACACTTGAGCTCCCACTTGCTCTTCTTGTATTTTTGTATGACTCTCTCTCTCTCTCTCTCTTTATTTGTTCTTGTGTGGCCAAAATATGAGGCTTAGGAAAGAGATGAAGAGCCTTTAAAATATCCCTTCCACCTCCTTCAAAATATAATATTTAATTACTTTCATCACATGCCAATTGAATTCATGTCATCATCTTTCTGTTTCTCCATTTATGATATACGAAACATGGCCTTTTGGAAGAACAAAAATTGGCTTCTTAAAGAAGCTATTTCCACCTCCTCGAATATTATATTTAATTGTAATTAAGCACATGAAAAATTAACTTTTTGCCGCTTGCTTTTTACTTGGCCACAAATGCTCCATCTTACTTTTAATTTGGACCAAGTATATATTTCCCTTCTTGTCTTTCCTTGTTGGACGTCCAAATCCATAATTAAAAGGGAAAAATATGGGTTTTTAATTTTATTTAGCCAAATGACTATCTTGCCCTTACATTTTTGTAATTAAATTGGTCTTTCTTCTTTCCCTTTATTATTGGACGAAAATGCACATGTTATTGGGCCGAGATTGTGCTCTTCCATTATCTATTTTTTTGGGCTTCAAGAATAGGCCTTTATGTAGACACAAATTGGGCTTTATGTCTTATATTGGCCCAAAAGTCTTGTGTTCATTAATTATACTGTTTGGCTAATTCAAGTATGCTAATATTCACCATTTTATTCCCTTTAATACTATAAAAGTATAAAGGAATTTTAGTTACTGAAATTTAGGATGTTACAGTATAGGTTGCCACCTACATGGAAGATTTTATCTTCTATAAGGAAAGTTAGATTTTTCCATTTTCATACATATTGTAGTTGTATCTTTATGTTTTAGAATTTTATAATTTGTATCTTTATGTTTTAGAATTTTATAATTAAGTTTTATGCAATGTTTATGAAGTTTTCAATTTATTTTGGTTTTTTTTTAATTTCATCATGAGCTAAATTTTCATTTTCCTAGGGTAATGATCTCTTACTAATGACAGATTGAATCTTAACTTATTAAATCTAGTTTTAATTTTTCATTCATGATTGAGTTTTGATTATTATTCTTAATGCTTTCAATTGATTGCCTATCTTTTGAATGATTTCAATATGTATGTTAAGACCAGAAGGAGATGCATGTGTATAGATCCTATAATTAAAAACCCTAATTTGCATATGAAATAGGAATATATTCATATAGGTTGTGTAGTCTTAATGAGTTCTATAAATCTTAATGCATGATTAATTGCTTTAATGCGTATAGGGATTATTGGATTAGCAATTAATTATAGCATTACTTGACTTTGAAAGAGGCTAGTAGTTAAATTAGGAAAACTTGGCTATCAATCATGTGGAATAAATTGGACTAGAATAAATAGGTGATTCAATCTGAAATTTGTTAAATGAAATATGATCCCTAGGGCTTTTCTCATAGTTGTTTTCATATTAATTGCATTCATACTTAATCATTTTTAATTTTGTAATCTTAATCACCAACTAATCGATCGACTAAATAGAATTAAGGTTACTAATTTTGGTACTTGGTGATCAATCCTCATGAGAACGATACTCTACTCACCTCTATATTACTTGTTTATGACAGTGTACACTTGCACCTTTTAATAAATCATTTACACGCGTAACATGACTCATTTTTGAAGCATGTTTACAGATGATGCTTATGTTAAAAATGGTGGAAGTCAACGGTTTAAAAATATATCAGAATGCTTCAGTTTTGGAGAGTTTGTTGAACATTGAAGTTAACATGTTGAAAAATTTTCCCAAGAGCAAATGTCATATGGAAAATAAGTTAGCCAAAAAGGCTAAGCACGATAGAAATATATGAGCATAATGACTTTGCTATTGACCAAGAGATAATCTTGCCTCTTAGAATTGTGTCTTGAAGTATATGAACATTCAAAGCAAGAATTTGAATACAAAGGCTTTAGTTTTTCAGAAATGGATGAAGACAATTGTTAATGTATTCGATCAACAAAAATGAGCATATGGATTTATGAATTATGAAGCACTAATTCGTTAGACCAAATGACTAGAGTTTCAAAATATTATCCCATTTAGTTATTCCACTATAATGATTAATGCATTAATATTTAATACATTAGTGAACATTTATAATACTTGGAATAACTCACCCCGTTAAGGATTTATGCAACTTGAGCTTGTGATTGAGGGACCAATAAAGATTAATAAGGGATTAAAGCTTGCATAGATAAACATGATAGGGACCAAGAAATTTTGCAAACAAATAATGATGTTGCCAATAATCTAAGGGCGTCGCATCACCATTGAAAATCTCATCATCATTAAGGTGTGAGCAACGAAACACCTCGAAAGGAAGAAGACTAAGGAAAACAACCTATCTCACCATAGAGAAAACGGTTGAAATACTACAAGATTGTGAAGTAGCATAATAACGGCAAGGGAGCATCGCCTTAGAAGCAGAGAATGCAGCAACATGGAAGCACAGCCTTCCTTCACATTTTCTATTATTCTTACTGTAACCCCCTCCGTAATTATATCCAAAATGCGCGATTAAAATGAAATAGAGACCAATAATAATCAAAACTCATTTAAAATCCCATCCTTGAGATAGGGTTTTCACAAATACCTTTTAAAATCTAATTAACTCAGTCTCATTCACATTTCGAATACAATTACTACACGAAGATAAATCACATTCATATAAATATCAGAGTGCACAACATAATCATCCCGGCAATCCCAGGAAATTCCTTCGCTAAAGATACACAGGGCACAATTGCCCATTACAATTCTTCAAATGGG
Source organism: Inga leiocalycina (assembly GCA_963242795.1). NCBI lineage: Eukaryota > Viridiplantae > Streptophyta > Magnoliopsida > Fabales > Fabaceae > Inga > Inga leiocalycina. The sequence continues at coordinate 54,057,043 of OY725327.1, read as the reverse complement.
GATTACACAATCTCATCTCAAATTCATAACCCTATATTCAACCAAATCATATACAATCTTCACAACTCATTGATAACCAACTACCAACTCTCATCTTGAAGGAGTCCTAGCCGCTCCCTCCACGAGCCACTTGCCCTGTCTAAATTGTTTGTAGGGGAGGGTGAGATTCGAGAGAATCTCAGTAGGGAAATATTATCAATATGCAGACAAGATAAGTGTTTAATGCATGACATGATTGCATCACATAACTCATGCACACATACAATGACAAATCTATAAGCTCAATGCTTCGAACAATACACATATGGCCATAGCATATATTGAAACATAGCTTCAAATCATTCATACATGTTCCACATAATTAAGCAAAGCAATAACATGCATCAACACATTAATACAGTTATCAGAGCATGCAGGAGAGATAAGTTCCCTACCTTAACCCTTATATGCCTCAAAACGTGTGCCTCAATCTACGTGCAAACAGCTCGGGGCTTCATATTCGATCATACAATGTCAAATGTACTATTTAGACACCTCCATAGTGTTTCTGGGGGTTATATGAAGCTATATTGAAAATTTACTAAAATGCCCCCGGAGACCCGGCCAGGCCCTACCATACCAGGTCCGGCTGTACTTTTCCCAAAATTTTGACATAGGCTATTCTAACATATTTCCACCCAAAGAATCCATATCTGAACTTAAAATTATCAAATTCAATGTCAATTACAAAATTACCCTTGACAACCCCACTTTAAGGGTTTCAGGGACGTTTTCGTAATTATGCTTTTTCGGCCTTTTCTGAAAAAGTGCCCAACTGTAACCCCACCTAATTTTCACTCCTGAACTCAATGGAATCATCAAATCATTGAAAATCCAACTCTAAGTCCCATTTCTAGAGCTAGCCAAAATTCTCAACTATTCCGGGGAAAATTGGGGTTTTTCGGTTTCAGCTCCGTAAATGCGTTCCTTTTTACTCCTAACCACTTTATTGACTATTCCATTAGGTTACAACTACCATTTAGTACCAATTTGGGTAGCATAACAGCCCCACATACCCATTTTCCATTTTTGAAACCAATGACAATCCGGCGAAATTTCACCGATTAAATTGTCCATAGCAGCCAGAATAGTCAATACACAAGAGTTTGGAAGTTACCTCAAACTCCCACTAGCTTTTCTCAAGAGTAGCTGAAACCCTAGCCCTTCTTAACCATGAAAATTGAGCTTCCAACACCTTAAAGAACATAAAAGAGAAGCTTAGGAGCAAGGTTATACGCTTTAGGAGCTAGATCGTCGGAGAAATCGGCTTACCTTGTGAGATTTCTCCTTTTTCTCTCTCTAAGAGCTCTCAACTTTCTCTCACTAGTTTCAGCTGGTTCAGCACATCAGAAATGAGAGCTGAAGATGATGAGAAAACATTTAATTCCATGCTGATGTCATCTTGTATTTCAATGATGTCATAATTCCCATTTTCGGATTTTCTGGCAGATTTTCTGCCCAAATTTTGAAAACTCAACTAATTCTAGAAAAATCAAAATGAGGTGATTCTAAAGCCAAATGAAAGGTATTTAAGTTCTATTTATTGGAAAAATATGGGCCATTACCCAAAATTACCAAAAAATTCTAGAATTACATAAAACTCATCGCTGCCCCAAAACAAAGTTCAGCTTCAATCCCAAAATTTGGACAGTCATATCTCCTAGCTCAAAAAACAAAATGGCACAAATTATATGTCCATTTTGAAGCATGGGATGTGAAATTTAAAATTGGAAAGTTTCAGAATTTTTATACACCATTTGTGCATTCAAAACGTTTACACAAACTGACTGCCCAGAATAGAGTTTCACTGGACAGAATTTCAGATTTTGCATCTTTGCTTCCAATGGTCCCATTTTCATACCAAACATCATTCCCACATAAATTTTCACAAGGAATATATTGGAAATACCAAATCAATCAAATTTACATCACATTGACATGTTTTCACAACAATCTCAACATGTCAACACAATTCACATTTCAAAACCTAACATTGCAACTTTTCCATTCCAAAGTTCCAAACCAATTTCAATGACATCAAAACACACTATGACACCATTTCCAACACAATACCCCATTCAATTCTTCCCTTTATTCTAAGTCAATTTGGATGTTAATCCACAATTGAACTCAAATACAAGGTTTCAGCGCTGCTCACAACACACACGAATCACATTCGAGTGTCAAATCACATCATATTCTCTAAAAGGGTTATTTATCACTAACCACATCCACTTTTGGATTCATTAACCCTTAATCATAATTTGGGATCTTGCTAAACCGGGGCTTAGCAATCCACTAATCTCAGGCTTATTCTCTAAGCTCAAGTCTCACAAGTCGAGGTATTACACTTACCCCTAAGGCTGTCATTTCTTTGAAATAACCCGCTCTATTTAAAAATTTTATTAGCTAAAAAATATGAATATAAAAGTACTAGTACTTCAGTGAATAAAACTAGGGAAAAAGATTAAAAAAACCATTTAAACTTACAAATTCCCAAAAAGTCTAATAAGAAATGGAAAGGACAGAGAGGTGTTGGGGAGGAATCTGGATTTTTGAAGTTTAGGTGTTTTTGCCAACATGCCCCTCAAATTTTTTTAAAAAAAAAGGCAGCCGGCTTGCTTGCCATCAGAGCTCCTGTGTTAGTGGCTGAAGCTTTAGTGACAATTTCAGTAATACAATTACCTATTTTAGTATAGAGATTGACAACTTGAACTCCTTAAGTTGTCAATTTGCATACTCAAGTTGCGAATTGTTATTATAAAATTGTTATTGCTTATACTCTACTTGTCAACACCCCTATTAGGCATTATTGACGACTTGAGTATATGTAATGATGACTTGAATATAGCAATTAGCAACTATCTCTATTAGACATTGTTAACAACTTGAGTATAGGCAATTAACAACTTGGATATAGAGATTGACAACATTAACTCCCCAAGTTGTCAATATCTAAGCCCAAGTTACTAATTACTATACCCAAATTGCTAATTACTATACTCAAGTTGTCAATGATACTAAAATGGAATAGTTGCTAATTATTATACTCATGTTGTTATTACCTATACCCAAAACACAAATAAAAATCAAATTCTGGCAGTGACTGAAATCAAAGGAGAAGATGACGAGAAAGCAGTCGATAGAGCTGTGGTAGTGAGTAAGAGAAGGAGCCCGACGGTAAAAAAAAAGAGGAGTAAAGAAAAAGTGGAGACGGAGAGGGAAGGAATTGGAGGGAGATGAGAGTATAGCACCGCCATCGATTCAACTCCATCCTCACTCTCTCCGTCGAATCACCACCATCACAACCGGACTCTAGAGCTTTAGTTTCAAAGAAGAGGCAGACACTTTGACCTTTCTCACTAATCTTGTTACCCCAATAGCCTCTTCTCACCGAAAAAAACCCAAATCGATAATCTAGTGCTATTGATTGTAAGAGAGTAGTGGTATATATGATCGGCTCTAAGAATCCTTCCCTCTTTAATGAGACAACCAAGTTTGATCACAGGAACCCATTGTTCTGCCTCTCCTCGACAAACCCCCTTATGGCAGCCTCCACAATCCTGAAAAGAGGAAGAGGACAAGAAATTTGGGAGTAGGGGTGAAGGTGGCAAGATATAAAGTAGTGGGAGGAAGGGACGGACAACAGAAGAGGGAGAGAGGGAGAGGAGACAATGGGAAGATGGAGAAAGAGGAGTGTGGAAAGGAGAGAGAAGGAATATGGTGAGGTTTTTATGAGGGACATTTTGGTAAAAACTCCCAAACTTCAAAAAATCATATTCCTCCCCAATCACCTCTCTGTCATTTCCCTTTCTTATCAAACCTTTTAGAGTTTTATAAGTTCAAATGGTATTTTTTTAATCTTTTTCCCATAAAAATATATCAAGTTCTTTTGGTTAATAAAATTTTTAAAAAGAACTTATCACCTTGAAATCTTTGTTTTCTTTTTCTTTTTTTTTTTTGTCTTCATATAGTTGTTGGTTCATCCTGGGCTCTTTTTTACTTTCTCACCTTCATCTCGTTTGTATGATTTTTTTTTTCCATCATCTTGTTTGTATAAATATAAATTAGTAATTAAATTCAACTCAATTTAAATATAAATCTCTTATGGTTTTAAACCATTGAAGAAGAATATGCCTTTAGTAGATGATGGTTGTGAGAAATCCATGTAAATTCAAGACTCCAAATGCTAAATGATGCTGATGGCTTTTGCCATGTTGTTTACTCTGATAAGGCCAAAATTATAGTTTGCACCAAATTAAGGAATATTCATTTACTTTTTTATTTAATCAAGTTCCTTTTAATCAATAGATAATGGTCCTAGTAGAAGAGGTTATATTCCTTTAAGCATAAGGTAAGTTTGAGTTCATATGAATGGAACAACTATCTTTAGGAAAGCCGATAAGATTACTCTTAATTAAATCCAACAACATTTCAATTTGATGTCTGATTTAAAAATAAATGCAATTTCAATAAAACTTCAAAAAATAAATTATTACTATGATTTAAATTCAATGAACATTAAGAAAAGAAAAGGTATGGATTTAGGCTCATCCATCAATAATTTGAACATTAGCAAGCACAATTAGGGCTACGTTGTTCTGCTTCTGAAACAGAATCTAAGATTCCCGAAACATACCTACAAACATATGAACATAATTAATAAATCAAGAAAAAGTTAACAACATTGTAGTTGCACATATAGTAGCCACGAGATGAGATTAAATATAATAATGTACTAGTAGTAATATTCTTACAAGTCTTGTTGGTGTTCATTTTCTAGTGCAATTTTAGCAACACATAAGAATGCCTCTTCAACATTGTAGTTCTGTTTCGCAGACATTTGTAAGTATGGTATGTTTCCCCTACCCTTACACCACTCCTTCACCTTTTCCTCACCAACCTGCATGAATATAATAGATACCATGGAGATCAACAATTTCATATGCATAACTAATAGCCTAAAATTATTTGATTTTATTCAAGGTACTAAAAATTGGACTGGTCTTTGAACTGATTGAGGCAATGATTCAAAGGTTAGTGATTCAACTGTTAAACTAAAGTTAGCCTGTCTAAAATTTTGGATCAAACTAGTTCATGAGTTTACTGGTCTGATTCATAGACCTTGGTTGGATTCTAATATCATAATTCCATCTCTATTTCAATAGCACAACATTGAAGGAAATGAGCATGAGGAGTGCTCTATGTTTTTCTTAATGAAAAGATCAATTATATTAAATGAAGAAAATTATACAACTAAGGTTGGTATTTTAGATTTAGAGGGGTATGAAATTAATAAGGATGATACAATCTTTAGTCCCTTAAATTTCATTTCGTTTAAAACATTGGTCCCTATAATTTAATAAAAATCTAGACATAATTTTACCCCTTGAGAGTCCAAAACCAAAATAAGGACAAATTTAAGAGATCAAAAATTGTATTAACTCAATTAATAAAACATCAATTTTGTAAAAAGGAGTGAGAAAAAACAATTTAATCAGCAAATTGACATTTTTTTTTCAAGATGCCTCTAAAATCAGAATGGACAATAAGACTAATGAGTGCTCTCTCCTCCTAGTAGCACTATTCTTCTGCAACAAATCTAAAATTATTAATTAGATTGTAAAAAGTTAGTTGAAGTGGTTTCATACCGTTAGATTCTGGCCGTTATGGAGGTCAATTTTGTTTCTGAGTAATACAAAGGGAAATGCTTCAGGGTTGTTCAGATCTGCCTGAGATCAAATACCAAAATGGAAAACACTAAATGAGCTTAATTTCATATAACCGTATCTTTCAAACACAATCACCTTTGGAGGGACAGATAAAACTTGGTGAAACTGAAAATAAATGAGGTATTTCAAATCGAGTTACGTGCATAATCATTGCACATCATAACTTTAGCAATTTTTTGGAGGAAAAATCATGATTTTTATGCAATTTTAAACCAAAAAAAGTTATAAAACTATTTTTAAATCATGATTTTGTGCATTTTTAAACCAAAAAAAATTATAAAACTATTTTTCCATTCAATATTGAACGAAAAATTGTAAAGCACTCTCTACAAATCACAATTTCTATAATGTCTATTTGGGATGTCAAAACTTTGATTATATCTACTTAATGATAGAAAAATCAATGTTAAGGTTTCTATTTGTTAGTAGTATTACTATTATGTTGTATTTGTCATGGAGACCTGTGGCTTGCTGGTTAGGGGGTTTCACTCCTAACACCAAGGCACAGGTTTGAATAGGCACAGGAAGGATCAGAGGGAGTATTATATTGTATTTGGTCTGTGTATTGGGCCTACAAACACTGTACTTTTGTTTGGTTTGTGTGGTTGGATTTTGACCCACATGTGTAAAACTTCTTATTATAAATAAGAGAAGTGCCAGTCAATTATCTTTGACTAGGTTTATTCATTTTTTTCAGGTTGTGTTGCCCTCTGGTTTAGATGGTATCAAATTTAGGTTGCGATCCTGAGACCTGTGGGTTTTGGGCCCACTATGCTTCCATTGTGCCATTAGCAGTACCCATGGGCAAAAACATTAAGTTGCGCCTTAAAGGAAGAGATAGCACCAAGAAAAAGAAGTTGAAACAAAGAAGTAAGGCTTAAGTGACAACCACCTTCTTCAGGATCCAACGGCATATAGGCAGCTAATCAGTAAGTTATGTTATCTTACAAATACTCGACCTAATAGTTGCTTTGTTGTTTAGGAACTTAGTCAATACATGAGTGCGCCTAGAAAGTCTCATGTGGAAGCAACAGTCCAGGTTGTCAAATATCTCAAGAGTTGTCTTATACTGGGGATACTTTTGGGAGTTACAAAGGTGAATGAGGTCAAGTGCTATGTTGATTCAAACTGGGCTACTTGTTAAGATACCAGAAGGTTTGTCATCGGGTATGTGATAAAGTATAGAGGTTTGTTGGTTTGCTAGAAGTCAAGGGTACATCATTCTATCTCAAAGTCATCATTTGAGGCAGGGTATAAGGCATTAAGCATTGCTATTTTTGGGCTCATTTAGATGACACTCATGTTAAAGGATCTCAAAATGAATTATTAAGAACCTGTTAAAGTATTTTGTGACAATCAAGCAGTCATACACATTACAAGTAATCTGGTGTTTCATGAACGTATGAAGCACATCGAGATTGACAGTCATTTCAAGAAAAATTGCAAGATAGAGTTATTGATTTGCTACATGTTAGTTCCCGAAATCAATTAGATCATGTATTGACAAAACCTCTTGGCAAAGTAGATGACGACGGGTTGTTGGACAAGTTAGGACCATAAATCTTTATGGCCCTCAATTTTTTTCCTTAAGCATAGGTATCCTCTTATTACATGCATTTATATTCGAGACACTACCAAGCACTAAATGTGGACATATCTCCCAGTGGAGATTCCAACCTTAGTTTGCCACATTGTGAAGGACTAGCCCCTTCCACTAGACCTAAGCCCCATTGGTTATAGCCCCAACTTGAAGGGGGTGTTATTTGTATTATGCTGTATTTGGGCCATGTATTGGGCCCTATGAACAAAGGTTTTGTTTGGTTAGGTTTCGGCCCACATGTGTAAGACTTCTTATTATAAATAAGAGAGGTGTTGCTCAATTATCTTTGACTGGGATCATTCATAATTTTTAAGGCTTTGTTGCCCTCCGGTTAATATCATTGTTGGTCCTTATAGTTTATCCTCATTTTGGTTTTGGTCCTTGGAGTTTGAAACCATTACTTTTAGTCCCTCAAATTTACTCCGTATAATACCGTTAGTCCCTCTAGTTTGTAAAGGACTTAGAGATAGGTTTAACGGCGTTAGTTTTGCTTACATGGCACTAACACTGTTAAGTTTGCTTATTTGGTGAGCTGCATATATGGAAGGTAACATGGCAAGATTGTTGAACTCACAAATGCCATTCCATGCCTACAAATGGAAATCCTAAGACAGGATTGACACACCCACACAGCACGCATCCATAGTTTTGGTTACTGCTGATATGCAGTATAAGGCTCTCTTAAAAGAATTTCAAGTTAATATAACTATTGGTTCTTATAGTTTACCCTCATTTTGGTTTTGATCCTTATAGTTTCAAACCATAGGTTTTAGTCCCTGTAGTTTCTTTCCGTTAAAACCGTTAGCTCCTATAATTTAATAAGGACTTTGACAAGGTTAAATATACTGATGTGTTGTTAACACCGTCAAATATACCGATGTGGCTTGATGAGTAACAAGCTGATGTGACAAAATAATTATAAAATTATAATTTTAAAACATTTAAATAATAAAATGAACTTCCTCACCCTCTCTCTTTCTTTCTCCCCCCCCCCTCATACTTACATTGTGCGTTGGACTCCTTGAACCAGTCTCTTTCTCATTCAGGTGCCTCTTCCCTCCTCTCCCTTTTAGATCACAACGTCCTCTTCCTCAACTCATCAATGGCGTCCTCCAAATGACTAATATAAATAACATGTTTGTAGATAAAACTGATACTATTTCATTGTTGTTGTCCAATGGATATTTCATTATTGATTCTATTCTCTTTGTACAATGTCTTGAAGCTGTTGAACATGAGATTGTCCTTCAGTGTGATCATCATGTTGTCGGAAAAGATGATGGGGGGAAGGAGAGGGTGAGGAAGTTGTATTTATTATTTAAATGTTTTAAAATTATAAGTTTATAATTAATTTTTCCACATTAGCTTGTTACTCATCAAGCTACGTCAGCATATTTAACACCGTCAAAGTTCTTATTAAATTATAGAGACTAACGGTTTTAACAGAAAGAAACTATAGAGAGCAAAACCTATAATTTGAAACCACAGGAACCAAAATCAAAGTAAAGATATACTATAAGGATTAGACATTATATTAACCCAAAAATCCTACATCCTTTACAACATTATATGTGGGATGCATGGGACATGGCTGATGAGCATTGCCTTTCATAAAGCCAGAACTCCGTCAGATTCTTGCACTTGACAAGGTTCCTTTTGAGTTTTGAGTATCTTAATAATAATATGACTTGCTAACAATGTGCCAAATATAGTGTACTTTCTAATTGTGATATTGTCCATTATTGTCATTTAAAGCATTTTATATACATGCAACTTTGATATAAATATTTTTTAGAACATATAAATTGTTATATTTTGCATTATCTGTCTGGCTCCAAAGAGATTAGGAGAATGATAGACGAGAAAAGGATAATTCGGTTATATAAGAAAATTTTGGTGATTTGAGAACTTAGTATGGCAACTTATATATCATTATGTACTGGGAGTCTTACGAGTCATCCATAAGGGAAAGAAAGAGGGGTGATGTCCACGACATCCTTAGGGGGAGTAAAGAAGATGTTGGAGGACGGTAAGAGAATGATGGAGGCGTTGCGTCTTGGCTTTTGTTTTGTTTATTTTTTTAAAATCACATATCCTAGTCTGTGAATAACCAACAAGCCTAATTTGTCCAGTCAACATGTCATGTAAGAAAACTTAATGGTGATAATGACAACATCAAATTAACACCGCCAACGTCCTTTTCAAACTATAGGGACTAACGGTTTGAAATGCATTAAACTTGAGGATCAAAACCACCTGTTTGAAACTTCAAGAACTAAAATTAAAGTGACTATAAACTACAAGGACCTAAAATGATATTAACCTTAAAAAAAATTATCATCCATTCTTATACGTTCTTAATGCCCCTAAAACTAGAGCAGGGAATTCTCATGCTGGCAAAATACTAACCCTATCCTACAGGTGCGGGCATATTAGTAATTTTTTTCTTTGATTAAAAAAATGGATTAGGTTTTGTAATAAGGAAAAAAAAAAAGGGACCCAACCTGTTACACTCTTTTAGTTTCTTTTTTTTTTTTGGGTGATATAAAAGGAGTTGGGCCTATTACGCTCCCTTAGTCCCATTTTTTTCACTGATACTAGGGGGTTAGGCCCATTACACTCCCTTAGTCCCTTTTGTTTTGACACTCCATTTTTTTTTAATAAAAAAGGATTTACAGGCTAGCCCGTATTAACCCACAGGTTGCGTGGTGAGGACCTGTGCGGCTCACATTTTTACGGGTTGTAAAACCTCCAACCCTAACATTGTCCCAACCCGCGAGCTAGCAGGTTGAGCCCATTTTAACGACTCTACCTAAAACGCTGAAATTGGGAAAAAATATACCAGTTCACGGATGAATTGGGACATTGGTTTTGTGGTTTAATAGTCGGACCGGTCATAAATTTATTTTCAATATTATATAATTAAAATAAAACATAATCATTCATAGTAATAATTGAAACAAATATTTAAATATAAAAATCAAAAACAAATACCCTAAAGTATATTTAGCCTCATCTTAAAAGCATGACCACTTGATGGCACAAACATATTATTCCAGTTCAGTGAATTATTGTCTCTTCTTATCTCATGTGAATTCTTTTGTCATTGTATAAAAATAATGGAAGAAGGCAGCGTAGGTGTCATAATAAATAGACGCTTCATGTATGTTCAACTTACACAAGAGAGGGACAACAAAGACAATAACACAATAGAGAGAAATTGGGACAGATGGCACAAACCTGTCGAGAGAACTCGTCGTGCCACGTGTTAAGTGCCTCGAAGGTTCTAGACGCATTGACATCATACACCAGCACACAGCAATCTGCTCCTCTGTAAAATGCACTCCCTAGACCCTGAAACTTTTCTTGCCCTGCTGTGTCCCAAATCTGCCACCACCACCAACATTTCCCACTCACAATTAAAGCCTTCATTTTTATCAACCACGCTATTAGAGTAAATGATACTATTTTTTGTTCTTAATATAAAATTCAGTTAATTTTTTTTTAAGGTATTACAGAAATTAAATAAATTATTTTAAAATATTTATATTTATCATTTTTATACCAAATTAGTTTATCTAACTTAAAATTAACATATAATATAATAATATACTCCCTCGGTTCCTAAATATAAGCTTCAAATTTGAGATTAGGTTTCTCCCAAAATATAAGCTTTATTTAAGGTTTGTCAAAATATTTATTGAGTTTTTTTTCCAACTTTATCTCTTGGCTGTATTTGTTACATTTATTGTTTCTCCCACTTAACCTCTTCATAAATAAGGGTTGAAAAATATATATATATATCTATATATATATATATAATGCTCTTAACTAATTTCAATTGTTTTCTTGATAACAACAAATTGGTTATTTGAAGTTTATATTTAGAGATGAACGGAGTATAAAATATGTTATGATTAAATTACTTATTTAACTTTTTTAATCTTTAAAAAAAATCAATAAAATCTTATATTAAGGATCGGTGGAAGTACTACCTAAGTGCTTAAAATAGGATCTTGTTCGTAGTATAAACATTTATACTACGAACAAGATTTTATATTAAGACAAGAGTAGTATCTTTTTTAACATTCCTACATATTGTAATGCTGATTTATATGTTGTAGTAGTATGATCTTGATGCATCTACTTAAAAGAATCAGCCTTACAAAATGTAATCCTCCTCCCATTATTAGACAAGTCCAACTAAATATCTGAATCAGTAATTCGTATTAATATTACATGCAATCCCTTTTCATGTAATCAAACCAAACAAGCCATGAAACATTATTCTTTGCTAACCTTCTTAAAAAATATTTTTGTGCTTTATGAAACTAAACTTTCCTCACATATTTTATTTCGAACAACTTAAAATTAGGTTTTTCTAACGCTTGTGGGCATAAACTTAATTGTGTATTTTCCACCATCAGAAAAATCACATTAATAACCAATAACCCTAATCTTGAATTGGGCCTAAATCTGACTTACGAACCACATCAGGATATTTTAATTAATTACCTAATTAATAACAACTAACAAAAATTATAATATATATTAAAATATCTAGCATTCTCCCACTTGGCCTGTAACTATATGTCATTTGCCCTATTTAGATTAATTAAGGCTATGCTACAAGAATCATAGCGATAAATCCCCTTAAGTCGAGTATTATCTTTCATATATTACATAGCAATACCCTTACTTAATGGGTCAAAACTTAATGAATAACCTTACATATTTATTCGGTTCCTACTTGAATGTTTGTCAATCTCAATAACTAGGTACCAATATGAGACAACAAACTCCAACTTGAACTTCATCACTTGACAATACAAACTCTAACTTGAACTTCATCATTTGACAATACCTTATTTAGATCACTCAATGTCATCCAACTTATAAATAAAGATTTGATCCTTTAATGTCTCTAAATGCATGCAATTCATTTAAGGATCTATACTTTATGTGTTTATGACCCATTGACTTTATGGTCACACGACACCCTTAATGGATTTAAATTAATTTAAAACCACATGATAATATTCTTTAACCAACAATTTTATAACTTACCTCTAAGAATTACTAGATTAAGCAATTCATGGTGGAACTAAGCAATCAGTGACTACTTAGCAATCTTGTATTCCTCCATGATGCATTTTGTTCAGTAAACGTAAAGATGCATCATAATGCTAACTATTTTACAGTTAACACATCATACTAAACTAAACAAATATAATCATTCTTCTATATGTAGAGCATGAGACTTAATGTACATTTTGTAATGTACTTCATGACCTGTAGCTTTTTAATTATTATTCAAGCAATAATATGCTTGATAATCTTCCTAAAGTTCCCTTGCAATGGTATTGCCTGTATGTGTGCACATTCAAGCAAGCCTGCACCTAGGAAACTAAATTAGAATGAACAAAATATAATGATATTAGAGACATATGGACAATTAAATCACATTCTCATAATAGATGTTAAACACAACAACCATCGTCTATCCATAAATGTTCAAATACCCATCATCATAGGTTACTTATGACATTTTCAAATATTTTGAGAATAGTCTCTCTATATATTCTAAAAGAATACTACACTTAACCTAGTCATATCACAAATTTGAATAATGGTGATTTTGTTATGTGCAACACCTTATGTCAGAATTCTCAAGCAATAACTGCATTATCATTTTGTTCAATATAGATGACTCATCTCTCACTAATCTAGTGATACAAACAAGACTATGATACTTTCAACCTTATTATATATGTAATTGTATCATAACACCTTATTTATCACTAATGTGAGACATGCTTATGAGGACGGTTTCTCAATTTTGCTAACTAAATTCTTCTCATAGTTTATGTGACCTTTCTTTCAATTCACAAACATCTCTCCTTGTTACTATAATGGAAAGATGCCAATGGAATTTAAGGTCACTCTCATTATTTATGCTCTAGTCAGATTATTTGAAGTACATAATGTATAGTTGGTAGCAATGGCCAAATTTGAATTGTCATTGGTCTTAACTCAATCTACTAACATATTGAAGTTATATAATAAGATCACTATCGATCAATTTGAAATATCCCTTACTTGTTTCAAGATACTTTTCCTAATAATTGATAGAGTTCTTAATGTTTATGCTTCTTATTTCAAGCTTGACCAATTGAAAATTTCAGAATTTCATTATATTTCACATTTACCTCAAAGAGAAGAGTATAATGTAAAATCGATGTTCCATCATGATTAGTGTAACCCCCTACCTTATAAACAGTAATTATGATTCGAAAATACGTAATTAAGATGAATTAGAAACCAACGGATAATCAAAACTCATTCTCAATCCATATTTACGATAGGGTTTTAACAAATATATTTTAAAATCCAATTCACCTAGTCTTACATTCACATTTCGAATACAATTACCTCACATAGATAAATCACATTCATAAATATGAGAGTGCACAACATAATTCCTGGCAAACCCCAGGTTCCATGTAATAACTAAAGGGTATACAAATGCCCCTTCAGGGAATTACACAATACCTTTCCACAATATATATCCCAAATCCAAAGACAAATACAAATTATACAATACTCCCAATCTATGATAACCAACTACTAACTAATGCTCCTAACCAAGAGCTTAACCCATCCTTGGTTGCTTACTTCTTTCTCAAACCGTTTGCCCTTTATGAAAGGTTAGTCAATGGAAAGAATGAGATTCAAAGAATTCCAGTAGTAACAAATCACTCATACCACATACAATCACACAGAATGCAAGCATATCATCATGCAGCATAACAGCATAAATAGCCTTTCAGCTCACATAGTCAATTCCTGGTAAACTACTACCCCAGCGGGACGGTCCTCAACCATGGGAACCCCCCCATGCGGCCACAGGTGAAAGACACATAAATACACCAACTTCGCAGCATCCACAACATCACAAACAATGATGACACATACATACATTGGAGCATTGTTGATTTTTGTGTAATTCTAGAATTTTGTGGTGATTTCTAGTTATAGTCTATATTTTTCCAGTAAAGATGACTTAAATACCTTTCATTTGGCTTTGGAATCACCTCATTTTGATTTTTCTAGAATTAGTTACGATTTTTTGAAGTTCAGCCAAGAATCAGGGAATTTGTTCACCGCGGCCCATGGTGGCTAGCCGCGGCCAATGACCTTCTGACCATATTTTAGCCGCAGCCCAATAGTGGGCTGGCCACAGCCAACCCCTGTGTTTTGGACTTTGAGTTTTTGAAAAGTAATCTTCAATCTATTATTTCCCAACCTTTTAGGGCTTTTATTAGAAGCATTTATGGCCTCTTAAGGGTCAATTATGATAACCAAATATAAGTGTTATGAAGTGAATTAAGTCTTGGAATAGAGTATAACTCTTCATCCTTAATTATGATTCTAGAATTTGACATTTACCCTACTCGGGAGAGACCGGTGCCAGAATACGCCCGGAAGGACCAAGGTAGTGACTCTTCTCTCATGTTGTGTATGATACTTGGTATGCATGTTTATCATTGTGAATGTGTTATCGGCCATAGGGCATTACAACGCGAGCAATTCAGCGTGAGCCGTCGTAGGGGGCAATGCTCATGATACCTACCTCGGCCATTGTATCTGCCGTTGTAAGTATCGAGGCTGCGTTATGGAATCATGGATTCCTGTTTGAGTATCCAGCCCATGGGGCTGCGTGTTGTGAAATGTTTTATATAGATCCCAGCTGTGGTGATATATGTGATATGTTCGTTCATGTGGATGTGCGATACAACAAGCAATTCAGCGTGACCCGTCGTAGGGGGCGATGCCCATGATACCTACCCCTGCCATTGCAACTGTTGTTGTGATTGTTGTGTGTTGTATAGATGATTTACTTTCATGCTTTGATGTTGTGCATATTATGAGTGATTTGTTACTACGGGGATTCTTTAGAATCTCACTCTCCCAAAAACAAATTTTTAGACAGGGCTGAAGGATCTAAGGGAAAGTGGGCGATAAAGAGCGGATAAAGCTCCAGTGTAGGAAATTATTTTGGCTATTGGTTATCATGTAAAATTATTTGGATGTTTTGCAAAACAATTGTATATATTGGGGTTCATAGTATAGTTTTGTGTAATCTCCAAGTAAAAAGGGAAAATGTTTATGGGCTTTGTGCCTTTGAAGAACCCTTATTTATTGAATGGAACTTGAGTGTGTTAGGAGTTTATATTGCACTCTGATATGTATAAATGGAATCAAATTGTACAGGCCATTTATGTAATTGTATTGGGAATATGAGACCATTGTGAATAGGGTTTGGAAAAAGTTTTTATAAACCTTGATTTTAGGAAGTTTGATTTTGTTTTTAAATCCCAAATCTCCTTATGGTCTCTAATTCTACATTAATCACATGTTTTTACGAACTAATCTCGGCCTATGTCGTGAAGAGGGTTACATTTGTGGTATCAGAGCTGTAATTCCTGGCAATAGTAGGATTTCCCAAGATAGTTGCCATAGCTTGTTGCCCTAGTCATAAATGATGGCTTAGGATTAATTATTGTATACACATGAGTATCTCTGCTGTTTGTGGATATGTATAAGTTTTAAAGACTCTGTGTATACAATTGCTATGGTACTGGCGTGGTGAATCATTTGTAAAGTAAAGGACAAAATTGTTCACCCTAGAATAAGGCAATTAGACCTAAAGGTGGAGGTAATTAAGGATAATCCACCGGATCCTATATGGGAGATTATGGGTCTGATTAGAGAATAGAGGAAAATGATTTCCAAGGTATGTGATAGTAAGGTTCTAGGTGTCATGATAAACCTAGATGTTGGGTGGAAAACCATAAGCGGTATGATGTTACATGTCAGTGATGTCATACTGGATTTGTGTGTTTAAAAGCCTTAAGACCTAAGGGACCGATGTGCCTTAGGCTGGCAGAGATATTTGAACTTGTGTTGGACTTAATGATGTTCCATGGATATGAGGGAAGCGATTCATAAGTTCAACTAATGTTGAGATCCTAAGAGTTGAATTGTGATCCAAGGATTTAGCTCAATAGTTAAACTGATTCTTGGGAATCTGATCTGACCTGGATGGTCTGAGGTACTAGAACATGGTATTGGAATGTATAGAAATGTGTTTGAGGTTTCTTGAGAATGCTAGTTGCTCTTCTAGCATAGGGAAAGATCGTGATAATAGAATATTCCCATATTGAATAAGAATAGATCTCGATAGAACAATGAGTAGCTATGGAATATGGTGTCACAGTCGAGACAGAAAATTGAATATTCGAGCGGCTTTCAGATTTCCTGAGTATAGGGGTGGAGTACCCTGATAAGGGCAGTAGAATTTGTGAATATACCAGGCGTGAGCTGGTAATGGAATCCCATATGCAATGGCCCAAAATCATTTGAGTTGAATCGGGCATAGAGAAACATAGATTGTGGGTACCATCAGGTGTAGTGGGAGGTTCCTAAGGGACTCTTATTAACCCAACCTGACATTATGGATGCACAGATAAGGAAATGAACTCTAAGTGCGTAACAGAAGTTTAACAAAAGTGATGCGTTGAAAATTGCATTGAACGGAGGCTCAAGGCGGTAAAGATGATATGTTATCTTGACAGTGGGAAATTCAATTATTGTGTATGTGAACTTGATGAATTGAATCCTTTGATTGTGTTTAAATCAATTTATGGTAGTTTTGTTAGCGATATTGTGATATACTGTACGAGTATTATAGAGGATACAGATCAGAAAGGGCTACCTACGGAGAGTTCTGATCGGAGAGGGCTACCTACGGTGAGATCTGATCGGAGAGGGCTACCTACGGTGAGATCTGATCGGAGAGAGCTACTTACGGTGAGATCTGATCAGAAAGGGCTACCTACAGAGGATGCTGACCGAAGGGGCTGACCAGTCAGGTAACTGAGTGAAGCATCGAGTACAGTACTATAGTATGGAGCCACCATGACGATGAACCCTAGAGTGGAGCCATTGTAACGATGAACCCTAGTGTGGAGCCATCATGACGATGAACCCTAGTGTGCAGCCGCCTTGACGGCGAACCGTGGAGTGCAGCCGCCATTATGTTGAATCATGGAATAGAGAAGAGCAAGAGCTCAAGGAAGTAAGTGTAATGTGTTAAAAATGGCTTTTGAAAGTGAAACTTTGGGGCTAAATTATTGGTGAGAAAGGGACTGGGAGGATCCCAGTATGGTGAAAAGAGTTACGGTGCTGAAGGTGAAGTTGTTAAAGGTATCGGTGTTGAATATATACCCAGTTCTAGATTGATGTGATTGTGTATTATGAGTCTTTCACCTACGGCCCATCGATGGTTCTGGTGGGAGGACCATGCCTGCGGGGCAGTGGGATTACGGGGGATTGGCTATTTGTGTGTCTTTTACCTACGGCCGGATGGGAGGTTCCCATGGCGGAGGACCATCCAGCTGGGGCAGTAGTTTATAGGGGATTGATTATGTGAAAGCCGGAAGGCTATGCGCATAAGCTGGGATTGAGGTATGGTTGTGTAGCATAGCAGAGCTAGTTCAGCGGATGGCGAATTAGACTACATGATCGGGGGTTCTCACTTGTGAGGGCACTACCCCGGCATGGTCAGCATAGCTAGCCACCAGGTTGGTTGCACCGGTGTTGACCCTAGGCCGAAAGGCGGTGCATAAAATTAGAGTCTGTGATGTGTGTTGCTGTGGAAGCTATGTGAATGACAACGTGCACATGTTAGCATGAGCCGTCGTAGGGAGTGACACTGGTCCTCTCTACCCCGGCCATTGATATATCGTTGTAAATATGAATTCTAGGAAGGCAATGTGTATATGTGGATACAGCTGGGATAGTTGCCATACTATGTATACAGTCGTGAGTGCTATCATTTGTGGCAAAAGCTACACATCAGTGTGGTTACAGCTGTGAGAGCTGTCATTTTGTGACTTGCGAGTCATGCATCAATGTGGAAGTTGTTATGGATATTGTGTTAATGGCTAAAAGTCTCAGTTGCCACTATTGGAGTCATTGGTGGGTGTACGGGTAAGGGTAGCGTTGTGAAAGTTGATACGGTGAAGTAATGCTATGAAAGCGAAAACAGCGAAAGCTGAAGTGTAGTTGAAAACAGTGAAAGCTAAGATATATGTAAATATAGCAGAAGCTGTCAATTGTGTGTAGTAAATCTTTAGTGCTTTGAGCTGTTCCCATTAGGGGTAACTAGATTGAGCAGAGTCGTGGCATATACCTCTCATCTGCTGAGGTCTTATGAAGTGAGCTAGCCACTCATGATTTGAGGATTGCAACGATTGTGTTCGTGCGATGATTGTGTTCCTGCAACAATTGTATTCGTGCAGCGATTGAGTATAGTGGTGATTATGGCCTTGGGGCAATCGTATTGTGTTAGTGTTTGTATCAAAGTTGTGGTGCCATTGCCTGTATGGGGTGACAGTGGAACAGTACTGCGACCGATAAAGTCCTAAGTATTGTTTGATCAGAAAAGATCGAATGTGAGATAGCACAAGTGAATAGAGTTATTGAAAACTCACAACCTGGAGATCAAGTATCACCTGGGTGAAGTTAATCTCATCACAGATATGTTTAGTTGTAAGGCGATGCGGATTGTTGCAGTAATGACTGAGAATGAAGAGGCTTAAAGCCAGGATGCACGAGTGCAGTCTGTCTAAATTATGATCGAATGAGGTGAAAACCTTTAGTGTTTGAAAATAGAGATCACACGCTTGTGAGAGTGTCTTCGGGTACGGGAATTAGTAAAGTGATTAAGAGAAAGAAACTGAGCCATGAAGTATTGGTCCATTTAAGATTCTTGTGAGAATCGGACTGGTAGCATATCGTTTATACAAGTGGTCGAGAAGGGATTATCCCAATAGAAAACAAGTTGAGAAACGGAAGCCATCATGAAGAGGCATCCGAGGTCTATATCCCTAGTGATGTAACAAATTTTGAGGATAAAATTTATTGAACGGGGGGGAGAATTGTAATGCCTTAAATTTTGATTAAGGACTAATGGCAATTATTGAAAATGATTTGGGAATTAAAACTGATTTAACACATGAATTAGTTATTAGAAATGCCCAAAACCTTGTATCTTAGCATAATTATGTGACAAATAATTATTTGGGCTAATTATGGGGTAAATGGCGTATGGAAGAAGGAAAAGAATTTAATTATGTGTTATGTGACAATTTAAGTAAATGTGCCAAAATCAGTGGAAGAATGGAAAATTATTAGTTAATTAGTCAGTGATTAATGGATAAATTAATTACTAACTAAGAGAAATGAGATGTATGACTAAATGGCCAATGGAATTGTTAGAGTAACTAATTAGTTAATTACTTTATGAGAACCAATGACATTGAAACAAGTGGCAAGTCAAGAGGAAGATAGAGAGCATTGGAAAAGTCAAAATAGAGTATTTTAATCATTTTTCTCTCTCTTTCTTCCCTTGATTTTGGTTGATGAGAGTATGGGGCCAAGAGAATCATCATTTTTCCTTCTTCATCAAGCTCTCATCTCTCCCTTCTCTCTTCAAATTTGTGCAGCCATGGGAGCTCAAGAAGGAGGAAGAGTTTTTGACAAAAGGTAAGCTTTTGACCTTCTAAATGGCTTCTAATGGAAAAACTCTCTTCTATAAACTTGTTCCTTGTGTTGCAAGCATCAATTTCATGGTTTTAGATTTGTCATTTGATGTTTTTTGAGCTCTCAAAGGATTTTGGAGTTTGGAGAACCAAGGAACTCCTTTTGGGAAAGTTGTAAAGGTGAGTAAGACAAACCTTTTCATATAGGTTTTGTAGCCATTGGTTGAATTTGGATTTTCTGGAAATTTTGTCTTGAATTTCAAAAATGAGGGTCATTGTGTTGTTGGCATGTTGTTGTCATGGAAATGGTGCCTTGTTTAGTGTTTTGAATGAATAGAATTGAATTGAAGCTTAAAAGTAAAGTTTGGCAACTTTCTGTTTGGTTTTGTATATTGGTAAAAATAGGGCATGGTGATGGGTTGTGATTTTGGTCATTTTGAGGTTTCCATTATGTTCATTGAGAGAAATTATATGGGAATAGGTTTGGTTATTGATTTTGGAGTCATTGGACACTTTGGTAGAAAATTGGAAATTTGTCAAGTGTAAACTCTATTCTAGGCAGTCAGTTTACACGAACGTTTTTAATGAACAAATGGTGTTGGAAAATTCTAAAACTTTCCAGTATTAAATTTCACATCTCAAGCTTCACAATGGACATATAATTCATGTCATTTAATTTTGTGAACTGAGAGTTATGCTTTACCAAAGTTTGGGACAAAAACTGGACTCTGTTTTGGAGTAGTGTTGAGTTTTGTGTAATTCTGAAATTTTGTGATGATTTCTATTTATGGTCCATATTTTTCCAGTAAATAGGACTTAAATACCTTTCATTTGGTTTTAGAATTACCTCATTTCAATTTTTCTAAAATTTGTTATGATTTTTTGAAGTTCAGCCAAGAATCAGGGAATTTCTTGACCGCGGCCCAAACCTTTCTGGCCGCGGCCAATGACCTTCTGACCATATTTTGGCTGTGGCCCAAGGGTGGGCTGGTCACGACCAACCCTTGTGTTCTAGGACTTTGAGTTTTTGAAAAGTGATCTTCAACCTATTGTTTTCCAACCTTTTAGGGCTTTTATTAGAGGCATTTGTGGTCTCTTAAGGGTCAATTATGATAACCAAATGTAACTGTTATGAAGTGCATTAAGTCTTGGAATAGAGTATAACTCTTCGTCCTTAATTATGATTCTAGGATTTGACATTTGCCCTACTCGGGAGAGACCGGTGCCAGAATACGCCCGGAAGGACCAAGGTAATGACTCTTCTCTCATATTGTGTATGATACTTGGTATACATGTTTATCATTATGAATGTGTTATCGGCTATAGGGAATTACAGCGTGAGCAGTTCAGCGTGAGCCGTCGTAGGGGCAATGCTCATGATACCTACCCCGGCCGTTGTATCTACCGTTGTAAGTACCGAGGCTGCGTTATGGAATCATGGATTCCTGTTTGAGTATCCAGCCCGTGGGGCTGCGTGTTGTAAAATGTTTTATATATATCCTAGCTGTGGTGATATATGTGATATGTTCATGTGGATGTGCAATACAGCAAGCAATTCAGTGTGAGCCGTTGTAGGGGGCGATGCCCATAATACATACCCCGGCCGTTGCAACTGTTGTTGTGATTGTTGTGTGTTGTATAGATTATTTACTTTCATGCTTTGATGTTGTGCATATTATGAGTGATTTGTTACTACGGGAATTCTTTAAAATCTCACTCTCCCAAAAACAAATTTTAGACAGAGCCGAAGGATCTAAGGGAAAGTGGGCGATAAAGAGCGGATAGAGCTCCAGTGTAGGAAATTATTTTGGATATTGGTTATTAGGGTTGAGCAAGGACCAGACCAGACCAAGTTTGGCCTCAACCTGAGGTCTGGTCTGGAAAACACCTCGGGCTGAACAAGGCAGCCCGAGGTCCGGTCTGGTCCAGGACCAGCCCGAGCTCGGGCCGGAGCGGACCAGGTCCACCGGACTGCTGGACTAGTCCAGGCAGTCCAGGACATATTTGGTATTTTTTTTTTGCAGATTCCTAATAGCACATAAGCACTTTGACATTTCTAGCATTATTGCACTAGTAAAATAGAGCACTCTTTAACTAAGAATTAAAAGCACTCTTAAGCATAATCATTAAAAGCACCCAAAATCTGATAGTAGTATATTTTTTAGTTCAATAGAGCAATATATATCTTGAACTAAGAATTGAGAATTTGTAAATCTATATCACCAACATAACATTCAAAGGATCATTCATATATAATGCACTATAGCTTCATAATTCATAGTTCATACAATCATTAATCATATATCCGTCTATACAGCACACACCAAGAAAACCAGCAGCAGCCAAGAGCCAACCAGTGCAAAAAATAAGATGTAAAGTAAAGTTAATTTCTTACCTTGAAGGCGCCAAAGAGGATGCTCAGATGCTGAATAGCCGAGACAGACAGAAGACCAGAGATGGGAACTGGAGCTGAGAGGGACACGGAGACAGGGCACGCCGAGACAGACGGAAGACGCTGAGGGAGACCGGAACCAGATCTGGGAGGGAGACAAGAACCAGATCCGAGAGGGACGTCGAGGGAGACGAACAGAACCGAAGCCGACACCGAAAGGGAACCGGAGCTGAGAGAGACGTTGAGGGAGACGAACGGAACCGGAGCCGACGGTGGAGACGGAGATCAGAGATGCTAAAATTGAACTCCTTGGCGGCTTGGCCGAACCCGAAAGTGAGATGGGGAATGGGGATTATTGACTGAACATTTGGACTTCTTGGTCCAACAAAAAAAATCGAAGTGGGCACTGGGCAGTGGAGCTGTGGAGACGTGGAGTGCGTGGTGTGGTGCGAATGGGGAATTAAAAAAAAATATATGTGTACACCTCGGGTCAGACCGGACCAGACTATGGGGTTGGACAACTTGGACCGAAGTCCAGTCCAACCCGAGATGACCAGTCTGGTCTGGTCTGTGACAAGCTGCCTGGGACCAAAATTTTTTGATCGGACTGGGTCGGGTCAGACTACCTGGACTACCGGGTTTTTTGATCAACCCTATTGGTTATCATGTAAAATTATTTGAATTTTTTGGGAAACAATTGTATATATTTCATCTGTTAGAACATAACTAACAATAAGTGTATATCTATTATTGCCTTCAATCAAGCCTCTAATCATAAACAGATTAAAGTTTATATGTTTATTATTTTATGGCCTTCGGGTTGGTAGCTTGATAGCCCCCATTTAAAATCTTATGTTTTTCAAAAAGGAGCAAAACTTATATATACACATTTATGATGATATACTTAATATCCATACATGTATTCATGAAAAGGAGTAATAACTTATGAGATAATAAACTGAGGATCTGTTCTACGAAAAGATTAGTGAAGACAACTTACTATTTTACAAAGAATCACTTAATAATCAACAAAACAATACAATAACATTTATGAGAATTTCTCAATCTATCATTCAGCCTATCAACAATCATTGACTTTGTTTAATTCTTTATGTACTTATAATAACCAACTTTTAATTGAGATTACTCTATTAAGACAATAATGTTATCTCATTTCTCACGCTAGTAATATAAATACTAGAACTTTTCTTAATGTCAATTTTATCCTAATGGTAGGAGTTCTCCTTATAGGCTTAATTGTCTCTAATAAATTATATCAAACTAAATAATTGAACAAATAACAATCATACTGTAAAGTTAAAATAAAACTAAATCATGCTTACAAAACTACTATAAGAGGCAAGCAACCATTGCATATAGGCGTATGTTTGTCAATGAAAATCATACAATTATAAATTCGTATCACTAAAGTCTACCTGTGGGCAAAGACATTAATATAACATGAATTTATCTCGAATTGGTGAAACTATAATGCAGTTATATCTCCTACTACCTGTGGGCTACTTAGAAAATATAATGTCGTTCGATTCCACACTAATTAAAAATATGATTATAATTATCTACCTATGGGCAAAGATTAATTATGTTAGTGCAAGCGTTTCACCCAAGAGGGGGGTGAATTGGGTGATACCAAAAATTTCTTTGCGTATAAGAAAATTAACAGAATATTTAAAGCAGTTGAGAGCAAAGAAAAATATCACCAAAGTGTACACCAGGAGTTATACTGGTTTGGCTACAACCACTTTGACCTACGTCCAGTCCTCAAAGCATCTCTGAGAGTTTCACTATATTCTCCAAAATTCAGTGGGTTCTTGGCATCTCAATACACAGCAAGTTTCTTCTCCTAGACACTCGCTCCCCCTTATACGTTGCAGTCAAATCCCCAACTTAAGGTTCCATAACCTTAAGTCGTCTCAATAACAAATATTGAGTTTGTAATGAAAACTCTCTCACAGAGCAAATATATAATCACTGAAGTACAATGAATGAGTATAAGAAAACCAAGCACAAAGAATATGTAAATCGATGTGTGATTGCTTGTTCTCAGTTCTTATTTTTTGTTCTTTGAATGCTCCATATATATAGATGATTTGTAGCGTTCTTTGGAAGCAAGTCAAACATGTTCGTTAGAGTCACGTAGCAATGGTTGACTATTCTTCGAATTTGAAAACTATCCATTTGCGGTAGGTAGCGGTAGGTGAACGTTTGGACTTTTATTTGACTTTTCACTTCTGGCATGATCTCTTCATTGTTTCTCTGCAGATGTACTTAGAATACTAGTGCAATGAAGAGTTAATCATATAAATAATAAATTATTAATTATTTGATTAAAAACATGATTTTTGGACTTCATTACTCGAGTGGCTACTCGAGTGATCATGATTGTTACTCGAGTAGTCCCTCGAGTAAACCTATAAAAAATATGGCAGTAAGTAATTCAACATTTTTTACAAGATATTACTCGGGTAAGACATGGAGTAAGATACATCACAAACTTTGAAAATACCTAATTACTCGAGTGTTCGAGTGGCCATGTCTTCTCTTCACACATTACTCGGGTGCCTCCTCCAGTAAGCCTATTACTCGAGTGGTTACTCGAGTGGTCATGTCTTTTCTTCACAAGTTATTCAGGTGAACCCTCGAGTAAAGTTCAAATAAGTTTACAGATTACTTAATTACTCCCTCGAGTAATGGATTAAATAACTCTGCAGATTACTAAAGTGCTCCCTCGAGTAAAGCCTTTTTCTCACATGGTTACTCGAATGGCTACTTGTGTAAATTAATGCATTTCTTGGTCGAGAGTTATTGGAAGATTTTTGACCTGGTTACTCGAGTGGCTACTTGAGTAATGCCTTTTCTCATTTGTTACTCGATTGGTTACTCGAGTAATGGTCTATATAACTTTGCAGATTACTCAAGTGGCTACTCAAGTAACTTCTTTCAAATTTTAACAGTGCCTCCGAAAACATTTTCTTTCAACATTACTCGAGTGCCCACTCGAGTAACAGTCTTCCTTACTCGAGTGGTCACTCAAGTAAACATATATAAAGACTGCCAGTGATGTTCTTCCTTTGCTCTTTCTCTCAAATCTTCTTCATTACTCCAGTGCTTACTTCAAGTAATGCTTTGTCTGCTATTTATTTACTTTGTTCAAATTCATTTGTTATCATATCCTCTTATATCATTGGTCCAATCTTTGTTATCATCAAAACATATGGGATCTAACAAATTATAATCACACATTTACAATTGATGTCTTTAAATCTTTATGTGATGTATTTTGTTCATTAGAACAAAATATAGTGTATGTGCCTTGTGAGGAGGTCGTGGCTACTCCTTGATTGTACATACTCATCACAAAGAAATCACATCATTATGTATATTAATTGTACTTATAATCATAATTTGATATGGTAAAACCTGATGTGATTAAATATGCATACAACATGTGCATAAGGATGTTGTAGCTATTCCTTAAACAAAATATGTATGCTAATCACTAATATCAAATATGTATAACTTAAATACCAACTTAAACGATGCCATTTCTGCATGTGTTGAGGCATCAAAATGAGGTGAAACAAAGCCATCTTAATGTGTTTCAACCTCCTTCCTCATAGAGCCGGATCCCTAATACCCGACTCGCAGCTCAGAAAAGACCCAACTGAGTCTTCCATTGCCCACGATTCCAGGTAGCATTCTGGTGATGCTGAGCTCAAAATGACGATTTTGGCAACGATGTTCTCATAAAACAAGCACAAACATTATCTGAACATAATATTCGCTCAGTCCAACAAAAATCAACATAAGTCAAATTGAAATCAATTGAATCAAAGAACTCTGACGGAGATTATCATTCGTTTCACGTGCCTTTAATTTCACTATGAAGGCGATGACAGCAATGATCTCTCTCGCTGACCTTAACAAAATAAAATCCAGTCTTGCTTCATTAATCGATTACAAAAGAAAAATGAATAATCATGAATTAGAAACATATATGTTATTGAAAAGGGAATCAGAGGTTCCATCAATGATAACGACGGGAAAACAATAACTCTTAATACAAGACGGAGAAGCATTTCAGTTTTTCCGATTACTGAGGCAACGGTGGTCATCAAAGAACTTTGGCGCCCTTCTCTTGTCCCTTTGCCCGATGAAATTCATGCATATAAATTCAAAAGGTTTCAAAAGCCAGATCACATAATGATTAAGCACGTATATATTCGATGAACAGGAGCATCAACATTAACATCAATCGATTAAAACATAGATCGCGTTATTGCGAAAAGCATCAAAAAAAATGAGCGAAAAATTTTAATTGATCAACAGTTTTCATTCTCAATCCAGTAATCGCAGAAAAAGGAAGCTCAATTCAAATCCCTCAAAATATATAAGGAGGTAATCCAAAGGGCCAAACACAGGCAATTTAATATAATAAAATAAACTACAAAACTCAGACAACAGATAGTCGGATGAAAATTTTCAACAATAATATAATTCATCTGCTTAAAGAATTTGATCTCCAATCTAAGCTATAAAACCCATGTAAAATCACTACGATAAATTTAATTTAATTCCATGCTTAGATCATCCGTGATCAAAGAGTAGAAGGTAGAGGATCAGAGAATCAGGCTTTAATACCACATGTAGAACAAAATTCATGAATACACAAATAAATCATAGATTAGAGTACATGAATTTTCTTATATCAATAGCAGAAGACTTATAAGGATTACCTCTAGCCATTGCTAAGCATTGATCAGACAGAGAACTCATAAATCTTGATGAAAGAAAGTTGCAAAGGGAAATAAAGACAAAAGATGATTGTCAAGTATCTTTCGGACTGGCTGTGAGGCACAGCAATGGCAACTAGGTTAAGAGTCATCGCCAGTCAGAGAACCTCGATAAGCAGACAAGGTTTTTCTAACGATCGTCTCAATTAGCCGTATACTTAATTGTGTATTTTTTACCATTAGAAAAATCACGTTAATAACTAATAACCTTAATCTTGAATTGGGTCTAAAACTGACTTACATGCCATACTCAGGATATTTTAATTAATTACCTAATTAATAATAACTAATAAAAATTATAATACATATTAAAATATCTAACAACTCCATGTTATAGTCATATTCCTCAAGTTTTATCTTGCACGCCTTTATTTTATCAACACTTCGTGCAAATTCTGAACTTTTGAAATGTTCTTATGTATTGAAGTTTGCGTCCCAAATCTGTCACCAGATCATACTTTCATGATCCCATTCAGTTTGGTTACAATTAGAATATGGAAACTTTCCATGAAATTAATGGGTTAAACAATATTTAATCATCATTGTTTGCCTTTATTTTAGATTTGGTCCCTATAATTTCAAATCACAAATTTTGATCACTTAAGGGGTAAAATGGTTCAAGCTTCTACTAAAATATAGGGACTAAGGTCTTAAATTAAAGGAAACTCAAGAGACTAAAATTTATAATTTGAAATTATATAGACTAAAATTAAAATAAAAATAAATTATAAAAACTAAACGTTATATTAACCCAAAATTATTTGATACTATAAAAAATGAAAAGAAAAAACTAGACATATAGCTTCTATGATTCTATCTAAGAAAAGGAAGAGAGAGAAAGTTGTAGCTAGGCCTGAGCAAGGAGCTCGCAAACCGGTAAGCCCGCTCGCACCCGTAATAAATTTACCCATTATGGGCCCACCCAAAACAGGCCCGTAACGGGTGGGCAAATTACCCGCCTATTTAAGCATTAAACGGGTGGGCTATGGGTACCCCTTCGGGCTGCCCATACCCGCCTATTTTTTTATTTAAATTAAACTAATATATATCACTCATCCCATTCTTAGTTTCTCACTTCAATTACGTACGTAATCATGTTCTTGCTTCTCACGCGATCACGCACTCACACCTCAAAATTAGATCATAAACGGATAAACCCTCGGCCTCGTCCTCAGTCCTCACCCTGTCAATACTCACCCATAACGTCTAACCCTAGCTAGCCCCACGCAAACCTCGTCCCCACTCCTCAGTCCACCTGTGCGCACGCAAAAGGACTGAACATTTTCTAGTCCTCAAATCAATTGCCATCGCAAGTCTGAACTCCACTCTTGATCTCCACAAAGCATCGACGTGAGTTATTATATTTTCCATGTTTATGTAACTGTAACATGGTGCTCTGTTTTGAGAACATGAGATATTATATTTGCCCTGTTTATGTAACTGCAACATGGTGCCTTGTTTTCTTTCGGTCTTTCCTTTGTTTGTTTCATATACATGCGAGAGAGAGAGAGAGGAGGGGGAGAGATACAGAGAGAGAGAGAAGATGCAGATTGAATGAAGGTTGGGTATATGTTTATGAGAGTAGAAAAACAAGGACCACCGGACCAGGAGATATTTTAGAGAACAAGACTTCAAGATTTGCTAAATAAACAAAAAATAAAAAAAAGATTATCTATTATTCCCTAATTCACTCATAAAAGACTCAAGTTTGAGCAACAGAAAACTATTTTTCATTTGTTCAGTGATCAGAATCAAGAGACGGGCCTAGTGCTAAATATACTATCACTGACTAACATAAATCCATTATCCCCCTTGAACATGTGATTGGAAAAGATGAAAAATATATAATATTACATGACAATGAGCCAAATTTGTTCACATGTTCTGATTCACAGCTTGAAGGAGGTATTTCAAGTTTCCATGCTAAGATACTGACAAATAAATTGTTACTGTAAGAAATATGTTAGTAGATTGTTCGAGCTTAATAACCCATTTCTCCAATGTATTAGAGGACGAACTCAAACTTGACTCCCCACTGCTTCCCTTATTGGTATCACTGGGAGAAATCTTGGATGGAACAGACTCTTCTACAATTACTTTATCCTCACTATCTTATAGAAGAGTTGCTCTGACCCTAGAAATGCACCAGTAGAGATTAAGTCTCTTAAAATTTACACAAAACAAAGGAGGAATATAACATCAACAAACGGCAATGTCCCCTTTATATTCACAAGCAAAGAAATAGCAAATTACTCATCTACAATTGCCTTCTCTTTATCTTTTATATATATATATATATAATATACAATGCCCAAAGTTTTCAAAATCTCTAATTAGCAAAGCTAATAAAGAATGAGTATTAATATACCAAAATTGAGGGTGCAAAGACGAAATTGAGGGTGTAAAGACGGTGGAAGAGAAACTCGTTTCCATTCTTTACTTTCCTAATTTGCTTCATCATCGTTATTATTTCTCTATGGATTATATATTTATACCTGCTGCTACTTGCTAGAACTAGTAACTATAGGTCTAAGATTTGATGCATATGTTAATGTTATTTTTAATTTTCAATTGTGTGGCTATGTGCAGTTTATTGGAAAAGAAAATGAGCAACCTAAACATTACAACTACTATGGATGCTATGGATATAACTAAGGTTAATCAAATTGCCACAAATCAAGTAGATGATATCACAATTAATAAGGGAGAAGCACCTAAACCTGTGCAACCAAGAAAAAGGAAGCAAACATATGAAGTATGGAAGCATTTCACTAGGATGTCCCTAGCTGAGACGAAAGGGAAACATCGAGCAAAATGCAACTATTGTTCTTGAGATTACGCAAGCGACTGAACTAATTGTAGGATGAAGTCTTTGTTGCGACATATTGAAAGTTTCCCGAGAAATCCAAATAAAGCAGGCAAGTCACAATCCTTGTTCTCGCTTAATTCTAATAAAAAATTGACACATGGTGTGTACAATGAAGAGCGATGCAGAAAGCATATTGCAAGGTTCATCATAAAGGATGAGATGCCTTTTCGAATTATTGAAGGGGAGGGTTTTAGAGAGATGTTGCAGGAGCTTGAACCAAGGTTTAAAGTCCCTTCACGATGGACGATTGCTAGGAATTGCTACCAATTATATTTGGAAGAAGCAAAACAGTTGAAAACATATTTTAAGCAGTCTAAAATTCGCGTATCCCTTACAACAGATTGTTGGACTTCAATCCAAAATGCCAACTACATGTGCTTGACTGCTCATGTAGTTGATGATGATTGGAAGCTACAAAAGCGAATTTTGAATTTTTGTATCATTGAAAATCATAAAGGGGATACAATTGGTGATTCAATTGAGACATGCTTATTGAATTAGGGTATTGACAAAGTCTTTACAATTACAGTTAACAATGCCTCTGCCAATAATTCTGTAGTTACATATTTGAAGAAAGCTTGAAGAGTTGGGATGGTCTAGTGCTTGATGGTGAGTTAATGCACATGCGATGTGCTTCTCACATTTTAAATCTAATTGTTTCTGAAGGACTGAAAGATATGAATGGTCAATTGATTTTATTTGACATGCTATTAAATTTGTCAAATCCTCTCCATCAAGGTTGAATAGATTCAAGAAGCTTGTTGTAAAGGAGAGAATTGAATTAAAGAGTCTACTTTGCTTTGATTGTCCTACAAGGTAACTTAAATCTACATTACTCTATATTTGTTTTACTTACACATGTATGATATTTATTTCCTTTATCCTAATAAAATTGTGCATATGTTATTAGGTGGAATTCAACTTATCTTATGTTGGAGAGTGATGTCAAGTTTATCAGAGTTTTTAATAGAATGGGGGAAGATGATGTAGATTACAAGAATTACTTTAAAAAGAAGGTTAGACTTGATTCAAGCCAAGCCCTAGATGATGACAAAGACAATGATGAGTATTATTATTATGACAATGTAGCTCAACCTCCTAGTACTTATGATTGGGGTGTTGCAAAAGAGTTTCTCGTTTTCTTGAAGTTGTTCTACTCAATGGCTTTAAAATTTTTTGGCTCCAACTATGTGACTACAAATACATGCTTTCAACATATAGTTGCAATCCAAACAAGCCTTCATGCAAGTGAAAATAACTCCCGCTCTCTATTGACTAATGTGACCATTAGGATGCAATCAAAATATGATAAGTACTGGGGGATATAGAAAGAATGAATCCATTGTTGGTTGTAGTTGTGATAAAGACCCTAGATACAAAGTCACATGTGTGGAAATTACTTTTGAAAAGATTTTTCCTGATGTCTCAAAGAGGGAGGCCACATTAAAGAAGGTTATCAATGTCTTGCACCGTCTATATGATGAGTATGCAATCAATATTGGAATAGGCGAAACATCTAATGATGCATCTGGATCTCTGCCAGCGGAAGAGCAAGTAGATGCTAGTGTTGAAAGAAATAATGTGTTATTTCCTGAGGTTGAAACTAAGCAGGTATCATTGTTCACCATTGATCCTACCTTTCAAAAGTTTTTAGCTACTGCAAACACAGTGTGTAAGAAACATGAGCAAGTCTCTGAGGTTGATGATTATCTTCGTTCTGAATTAATTGGATACAATAATCCAAAATTTGACCCTCTTGCTTGGTGGAAAGGTAATGCTTTGACATATAAAGTTCTACATCTCATTGCTCATGATTTGTTGGTTGTACCAGTCTCTACAGTGTCTTCAGAATCTGCTTTTAGTACCAGTGGTCGAGTACTAGATACCTTCAGAAGTTCTCTATCTCCAAAGATGGCTGGGGCACTCATATGTGCTCAAAATTGGCTACGTACAAGTCCCCCTAAATTGAATGACTTGGATATTAACAATATTGAAGAGAGTACAAATGTTATTGGTAATTTCTAAATCAATTTCAATTTATATTGTTTCATCTTTGATCTTTTTATTATCACATATTAATAAACATAATTTATCTTTGTTTTGTAGAACAAGAGTTATCAACTCCAAATTCAACCATTCCAATTAAAGGTGATATTGATGATGAAGATTCAACAGAAATGCAAGGATGATGCATGTTGAGAGGACTGATTATGGAAAGATGCCAATGCTTTTGTTGAATGGCCTTTGTTGACAGTTTTGTTGTAATATCCCAATTTTTGATTAAGGGCAAATCATGATTATTGTGGATAATTATGAATTTAAATTGAATTATTATGTATTTTATGGCAATATTAATTAATATGTGATAATTATTGAAAAATGGTAAGAATGGAATTATTGGCCATGAGTTGGTAATTAAGGGAGAAATTAATTACTAACTAAGAGAAAATGGGATGTGTAATCAGAATGGCTAATGGATGGATTAGAGAAGCTAAATGGGGATTTAGTGAGTGAGAGCCAATGAGGAGTGGACACATGGCAAGCTCACTGTGGGGAGGAATATGAGAAAAGTCAAAAGTATTTTAAAATGTGTTTTCTCTCTCTTCTTCCCTCTTTTTCTGCTGCACAAGCATGGGAGAGGGAAATATAATCATTTTCTCTCTTTCTTCACTCCTCCTCCCTCTCATCTCTCTCGTCCTCTCTCTCCATCTCTCACTCTCATCTCTCTCTCTCTGCTGGGCGCCATTTTTAGCAGTAAAAGGAAGGGAGAAAAGCTTTGAAAAGGTAAGGAAAATGATCTCTATTGCTCAAGCACCTTTCCTTAAAGTTGTTCCTTGACATAAGAGCTTCATTTTGGTGGTGGTAGTTGGTCCATTGGTGCTGATTTGTGGCCACACGAAATTTTGGGAAGTGGTGAATCAAGAACTCCCTTTGAGAAAGTTGATAAGGTGAGTGAGACCTATCTATCTATCTAAGTTTCATACCATTTGAAATAGTTTGAATTTTCTGGAATTTTGGGCCCATTTTCGAAAATGAGGGTCATTGGGAGTTTGGTATGTGTTTGGTATGGAATTTGTATGTTTGGAATGCATTTTTGGATAGATAGATTTGATTGGGTTTGAAATTGTTAAGTTTGGAGATTTTGAGAGTTTAGTGTTTAATGTTACCCAAAACCAAAGCATGATAATAGAATAGGATTTTGGTGATTTTGACATTCCCATTGGATTCCTTGAGTGATTTTGTATGGGAATGAGCTTGGTTATTAATTTTGGATTCATTTGGATCACTTGGGAAAAGTTGGAAATCTGTCTTGTTTGAGCTCTGTTTTGCACAGTCCGTTTGTACGAGCTTTTTGAATGACCAAATGGTGTTGGAAAATTCTGAAACTTTCCAGTCTTAAATTTCACATCCCAAGCTTCAAAATGAACATATATTTTGTGTCATTTCGTTTAGTATTCTATGAGATATGGTTGTCCAAAGTTTGGGATTGAAACAGAACTCTGTTTTGGAGTAGTGTTTTGTTTTTGGTGATTCTGTATTTGTGTAGTGATTTCCAGTGATGGGCCATATTTTTCCTTGAAAGAGGACTTATATACCTTACATTTGGCTTTGGAATCACCCCGTTTCAATTTTTCTAGGATTAGTTATGAATTTTGGAAGTTCAGCCAAGAATCAGGGGATTTCTTGGCCGCGGCCCAAGGTGGCTGGCCGCGGCCCAAACCTTTCTGGCCTGATTCTGGCCGCGGCCAGTGGTCCCCTGACCATATTTTGGCCACGGCCAACCCCTGTGTTCCGGCACTTTGAGTTTTCGAAAGGAGATCTCTAACCTATTGTTTCCCAACCTTTTAGGGCTTTTATTAGAGGCATTTGTGGCCTCTTAAGGGTCAATTATGATAACCAAATTTAAGTGTTTCAAGTTAAATAAGTCTTGGAATAGAATATAACTCTTCGTCCCTAATCATGATTCTAGGATACGACATTTGCCCTAGGCGAGATAAACCGGCGCCAGAGTACGCCCGGAAGGATCAAGGTAGTGACTCTTCTCTCATATTATGTATGATGTTTTGGCATGCATAACTTATCGTTGAATTTGTGAAATGTGTGCCATGGTCCATTACGGCGTGAGCAGGTCAGTGTGAGCCATGTAGGGATTGACGGTGGTCATCTCTAGGTCGGCCGTTGAACTGCCGTCATAATCGACATGGATATTGTGAATCCGACCCGTAGGGCGGCGTTTGAGAATCCAGCCGTGAGCTGTGTGTATCTTGCTTGTATGGCTTGTGTATGAAATGCATTATATGAATCCCAGCTGTGGTGAACTGTATTGTGTGGATTGTTGTGATGCAATGCAACGTGAGCAATTCAGCGTGAGCAATCGTAAGGGATGACATGTGTCATACTAACCATTGCCGTTATAACTGCCGTTGTAGTTGCTTGTTGTGGTTAATGATTTGCTTACATGCATTATTATTGTACATTATATGATTGATTTGTTACTACGGGGATTCCTTAGAATCTCACTCTCCCAAAAACCATGTTTTAGACAGGGCAGAAGGATCAAAGGGAAAGCGGGCGACGAAGAGCGGATAAAGCTCTGATTTATATGTATATTTTGGGTTATTGGTTATCATGTATATCTTTTGGATATTTTTGGGAAACAATTATGTATATTGGGATTGGTAGTATAGTTTTGTGTAATCCCCAAGTTAAGGGTAATGAATTGTGGGCTTTGTACCTCTGTAAATCCCTTATTTAATGAATGGAACCCGAGTGTGTCGGGAATTTGCTTTATACTCTGATATTTGTGAATGAAATCAACTTGTACAGGCTATTTAGTATTAAAATGTGAATATGAGACCGTCATGAATAAATTTTGTAAAAATTTTTGTGAGCCATGATTTTGGGAAGTTTGATTTTGTTTAAGTCCCAAAATCATCTAAGGTCTCTAATTCTACATCAATTACGTGTTTATGAACTAAATCTCGGCCTTAAGCGTGAAGGGGGTTACATTTGTAACTTTTGTTCCTTTAGATTCAAAGATTGAATACTCTTTTTAGTTGACTTAAATTCTGAATTTCTGATTGTGAATGTTAATGTTATTATGTGATGTTTTAATTTAAATTAAAAGGTAAATTGCAGATAGTTATATGAGTATTATGTGTTTGTTAAATGCAAAAGCGCAGTACTGTAGGACTTAAAGTATTAAGTATGGCAATAAATTGTTTTGCACTTTGTAATAGCAGGAATTTTTTTAATATCATATGCTAAATGGGCTGGCCATTGCCCGCCCGAATTTGGACGGGTATGTCCAGCCCATTTATTATCGGGCTATCTCGGGTACTTAACGGGTACGGGCCATTAAGACATACACGGGCGGGTAACGGGCTGACCTTCGGGTTAGCCCAGCCTGCCATTACTCAGCCCTAGCTGTAGCCCGAATAATGCAATGTTTCGTACGTATTAAAGTGTTTTTTAAAATATAAATGGAAAATGCATTTATTTCACTTTTTTATTTTTTTTTCTTTATAAAAAATATTTTTCTACATACCAAATATTACATAATTTGAAAGAAAAAGGGCAAAGAAAAGGAAAAACTTGGCATTTTGGTTTTAGGGTTAAGGAGCAAATTTGTCAATAAAGTTTTAAAAAAGGTGCGTCTGCCACAATTATATTTTAAATGGGACAAAAATACACATAAGGAATTAAAAGTGGAGCATCCAGCACAAAACCATTAAATTTAACCTAACGTTATTAAATTATAAGAGAAGAAAACCCTAATGGCGTTAGGTCAAATTTAATAACTTTATGCTGGATGCTCCACTTTTAATTCCTTATGTATATTTTTACCCCTTTTAAAATATAATTGTGTCAAACATTCTTTTCTTAAAACTTTATTGATAAATTTACTCATAAACTCTTATTTTTAAAGGTTATCACTATGAATGCAGGCCCCGCCGCCCCGCTCCATTTTTTTCCAAAACAAAAAAGTCTGACAATTCAGTCATAAACAAGTGTACATCCAAAAAGATTTGAGGCTTTTCCTCGTGCTAAAGCATCCAATGCTTTTCCTTTGAATTAAAAAATACAATCATTTTTATAAATGCTTACATTTTTAACATTTTAGTATTTTTAACATTTTGTCATATATGATATAGCTGTTTTTTGATAGGGTCTGAAGAGCACACATTATATTAGCACGCACACCCACATTCACACACACTTGCAAAGGTTTCAACTTCCGAGAATATGACCTCGCCTGGAGGAATAGACGACATGTGAGCCAAGACTCATTAGCATTTTGTCATATATCCAATTCTTTATATGCTTATATTTTAAAATATATGAATAATCAATTTTAATAAGCAAATTTTAGACAATGCTAAGGATTTAATTGGAGAGTCATCGTTTAAACTTATTGAGTCAGTATTTTTTGTTAAATTAGACTAATGATGTTAAGATCAAGGGATTAAAAATATAATTTTAAAACTTAAGACACTAAATTGAAATTTAATGTAAGTTAGACAACCAATGGTATATTTTAACTTCTTATTATTGAGTGGCAAAAAAAAACTTCTTCTTATTGTATTATTAGTGAAGCACAATGTCTTTTAAGGACTAATTGGGCACAAATATGAGCTTTAGTTTGTCGATGGGCTTCCAATGGGCTTACCAACTGATTCACACATTTGGTGGTGGGCTAAACAATGCTTCAGTCTTTAGCTATATATCTTGATATCTTGAATGAGGTGCAATATAATATGAGATGAAGAAAGCTAAGTAAATTACTTGATTATAGTATATATTGAGTATCATTAGATTATATTAGTTTATAAGTCATATAAATTAGTTTGAAGAAAAATGATAAATATAAATATTTTAATATAATTTATTTAGCTTCCCTAACTTTTCCAGTAAAAGTCAACTAAATTTTTATCAAATTAATTTGGGTTAAGGAGCAAAAATACCTATTATCTTTGTGAAAAAGAGCTGGCGGCATCATAAATAAATTTTAAGTGTAAAAATACCTAAAATCACTCAAAAAGGGTCCTAAAATGCTACCACAGTTAAATTAAGCAAACATCCGTTACTTTTGAGCCCAACGGGGCAAGAGCTTGGGTTGTAAATCTGAGCTTTGTCTTGTTGTTCTCCACTCCTCCATACTTTAGCCATTGTTCATCTTCAATCATTCCTCCATTACTCCACTATTCTTATATTGTACCTTTGCCATCAATGATTACTCCGCTTCCTCTGTTTTGCAAACAATAAAACTGAATAATAGAGACAAAAACCACCCCAAATTCAACCAACTTGTTCACAATTTCCATATTGAAAAAACCTACATATTTCAAAGATAAATTTTGTTTCCCCAAAAAAAAACAACTAATGCTTTCGACGAAGCTTTTGACAGAACCTAAGATTGGAGACCCAACCATGGAATCCCCTAACTAGACCCATAAAATCAAACATTTCAAATACCAACCTAGAAAAACCAGGATCAAAACAATAATATTTTGAAATTCCAACACCACCACCTACTCAAGCTCAAGAATTATAGTTCTCTTTAGAAGAAAAATTGGAGTAAGGATCGGCAAAAGGGCTTCAGCAGATGTACCTTCAGTGGCAAGGTGATGCTTGAAATACTCAGTGATGACGGCAGCGGCTGGGGCAACAAAGGGTGTCGGACGCCAAAAGGTTGTGGTTGAACGCGTCTTAAAGGAGAACAATAAGGGCGCGTTTGGTTCGATGCAAATGAAGGGAACAGAAAGAAAAATGGCCATTTTTCTTCTGGCGGCGGGCGTTTAGTTTGAAGAACCCGCCAGAAATCATTTTCCCATCCTACCCCATTTTCACTCATTCAAATGAGAATGGGTTCCCACCAAAAATGGTGGGAACCCATTTTCTGGCGCCCAAGAAATTTGGTGAAAGTCTGTTATGCCCCTGATATGTGATTGTGAGAGTATATAAAGGTAAGGGCTTTTGGAGGAGAGTGAGGAGTATGGGAGCTTTGGAAAAGTGAAGGAGCTGAAGAACAGAGGCGAGGAGGGGACTATTCCAATGACGAGTGGCAATTTTCCAGCAACAACATGGCTTTCGAACATTTCCTGACGACGAACAGGTGGTTTCCTTCTTCTCCTTCGTTGCAAGTGGAGGTAGTGTGCGCTCCATTACTGAGAGAAATATTGATTGACTACAGTCTAACTATAAAAATACCCATGTAGTGAACGTGGTTATATCTGTGATATTGCACACATGGGAAGCGGTCTAAACCAGATGCGGTTAGTGGATGCGCAATGGTTGAGAGTGAAGCTAGATAACCATGAGCCACCCATTACATACATGTGGTTAAAGTTGTTCATTCAATCATTTATAACCAAAAGCGACTGGTGGGTATCTTTTGGTTACTGCTCTGTTACTTTATCAAGCAACAGGGGCAAACAGAGTACAGATTTCTTAATTGGCTTCACTAATTAAAACTCAAAACATAGGGTTATTTAAACACCCTAATATATTGAGAATCAATTTTTCCAGTGACAACGCTGTATCCCAATGAATAGGTGAGTTGCTTCTTCTCTGCTTTTATGGTTATTCTCTTGTTGTTTGCTTTAAATGTGATGTGATAAGCGTCCCCGTGGTTACGATCAACTCCCATTAGTAAAATTCATTCACTCTTATGACGGCGTTGTTTAGATGCTTCTCGGTGACATTTTCATTTTAAATTATCATAACCATAGGTTGCATATAGGTACCAAGTGGTTACAAAGAACGAATTTAACTTCAAAACGTAAAAGGCAACAACGTGTATGCACTATGTGCACACCATGGTATGCTGTGGGTACAAAGGACTGACACAATACATATAAATACATCTACCAATGCTTGTTAACTAGCATGTGCCTACAACTTGCACATGGTGACGTCCTTATTATTTCATACAGAGTTAACCATTGATAACAATATGCACGTTATTTTCATTCATTCATTCATGTATGACTACAAGCGAATAATAAGTATCTCATGGTTATTGATCTGTTACATTATGAGGAAACAGGGCAAACAAAGTTGTTTCTTCATGTTTTCACGCTTGCCTTTTCTCCTACTTTATTTCTCTCGATATATCACTTAATAATAAGGGCTTCGATGTCCACTTCCTCTTCTTCCACAGTAGTGTTGTCGGAAGCGGCGGCGTCGTCGACATCATTTGCTTCGAATGTTCCTAATCCTATGAGTGCACCACTCCCTCCTCTGTCGTCGAATTTATTCATTGAAGGAGTCGAAATGTGTGAAGGTGGTGGTACGGATGGTGAGAATGAAGAGAAAGGAGAAGAAAGTGAAGAAGAAGAGAAGACGGGAACAATGTAGAGGGAGGAATAGTGGGTTTATTGTGTTGGCTATGGGATATTTTAATAATATTTTTTAAACAGGGGTAAAATTGTCACTAAGCTCATTTTCCTACTTCTTTTTCATCAAACCAAATAAAAATTTTCCTATCAACCTATTTTCTTTTCCAGTGCAAACCAAACACGTCAGAGTCAAAATATTTTGGTTTCTTTTCCATTCTTCTATTCCTTTCCAACCTTTTTTGATCCAAACGGGTCCTAGGACGCTCACAATGGAGGAACTCGATCACGCACGATGAAGTTGGTGGGTTTAGCGAGATAGAGAGAGAGAGAGAGAGAGAGAGAGATTATGTGTTAACACTCCACTGCTACATAGGACATGAATTTGGCCAACTCAATGTCCATGTCACCACGTTTGGTCAAAATTTTCAAACACATAGTCAATCTATATCAATTTAACGATTGTAGCATTCTAGGACCCTTTTTAAATGATGATGGCTAGTTTTGCACCCAACAATTGTTTATGGTGCTAGCAACTCTTTTCAACAAAGATTATAGGTATTTGCTCTTTTACCTAACCAAATTTTGGTAGGTGCCTTAAGCTCCTTGTGAAGTTATGACGTCAAGGCGCATTTCTTTTTGGGAAAATCTCACTCATGTCTCAAGGACTAAAAAAAATATAAAAAAAGTCTCAATGTAGATTCCTCTATAAAAAATGTCTCAATGTAGAATCTTTTATCAAAAAAGTCCCTAAGGACCTCAGTGACATAAATGAGCTTATCAATTGCTACTCTATAACTAAGGATGGAAATTGGCCAGGTTAGGGGCCTATGGCTTAGCCTATATAAAGCCTAGCCTAGCCTATTTAGTAAATAGGTCAGGCTCAGCTCAGGCTTATTGTTAGGCCTATTTAGATAAACAGGTCATGTCTATTTTCATAAAGCCTAGCCTACAAGTCTATAAGTCTTGCCTATTTAACTTTTTTAAATGTATACTATTATAGAAGTATATATAATTTCATCTAAATATTTATAAATTCACCAACTTAACTTTAATTCTAAGTTTCATATCCCATTATCATTACACTCAACCATTGATTTCGCATCAATCATTCATCTTACCTCTCTTCTCTTTGATCGCTCGAAATGGCGACATTAACTCACTCCCTCTCCCCTGATTTGGTTGTCCACTAAAGTATAATAATTGCTATGAGTTTATTTTAATGCCAAATGAAATATTATAATCTTAGTAAGAAGAGTTTATGCAATTTATGTGGAAAGAGTAAAAGTGGTAAATTCTATTTTTACATGTTGCTTGTTATACTTGGTCAATTTTAAAAAAATATTTTAGAAAATATATTTCATTAGTCAATAGACGATTAGTTCTTCTTATTCCTATTTGCTCAAACAATTATTGTCACTAGAAATTATTTTCTTTTTATTACTAAGCCCTAATATTCTGATGATAATGGATGTTAAGCTCTTAAAACATAATGTAGGATTGTAAATAAGAATGAAGGGTTATATATGAATTTGAATTCATAGGTTTTAAAGGTTATTTAAAGGCATACATTTTAAGTAGGCCTTTAAACAGGCTTCAGGCCTTTTGAAGGCCCAGACTTAGGCCTAAAAAGAACCCTACATACTGACTCAGGCCCAGGCTCAGGCTTTGAATCTCTGCTGCAGGCCGAGGCCTATTTAGATAAAGCATAGTCTAGCCTATTTCTAGCTATATCTATAACTTATCAACATAGTCACATACACTTGTCAATGGAAGTTGTGTAATTAAAATAGATGAGCTTGTCAATGGCCACTCTATGACTTGTCAATATAGGGATATACACTTGTCAACGGGAACTGGTTTAGTTAACATAGATGAGCTTGTCAATGACCACTCTATGATTTATCAATATAGTCATATACATTTATCAATGGGAGCTACTTTAGTTAACATATATGAGCTTGTCAATGAACATTCTATGACTTATCAATATAGCCACATATACTTATCAATAAGGTAAATTCATATTAGAAATCTATCTCACTAAGGTCCCTAAAAACTTTTTCATAGAAGATTCTACACTTGGACTTTTTATAGAAAAATTTACAATGAAACTTTTTTGACATTTTTTCTTGTCCCTGTAACCTAAATGAGATTTTCCCTTTCTTTTTACGGAGTTGATGTCAGTTTGGGCGTCATGGCAGGAAGATGTGTTCAGCCAGGAAGTGCAATCCTTTAACAGCCGTCTTGCTGTTCATTGTCATCTGTACATTTTACACACACACACAACATATTTTTTTCTACAATATATAAATGTATTTTTAATGTATAATATAAAATTAAAATTTAATAATTTATATTTATGAGTCATAAATTATTTTTGGAAAATTTTATAATATTTTTTGAAGCTTTTAAAAATAATTAGAATTTGATAAAAAAAATAGGTTTTTTTATTATTTTAAAAAGCTACTCTGGATTGCTTCTGAAAACAATTAGATTCAATAAATGAAATAGTCATAAAATACAAAAATACATGAAAATATTATAAAACTTGAAATCAATAAATAATAAATAATGTTTACAAATATAGAGTATGAAAATTACTAAATAGTATATCAAATTTTATTATTGTAAATAAACACATTACTTTAATAAAATCTATAATGCATAAGATTTTTTTTTTTTTTTGAGGTCAAACAAAGGACCTAAATTGGAAGACAAACCACACTTGAAATAAATGAAATTAGAAACAAAAAAGTTTGGCAATATAGGCTGCTGGTCGGAATTTGCACGTTGCTTAAATTACAACGTTTATATTTGACCAAGAAAATAGAAGACTATAATATATAGTTATATAAAATATATATTTATATGTATTATATAATATTCATTTCAATTTTTGTACAACATAACAAATATATAATTTAAATATATGAAATGTTGGTTGAGGTAGTAAGCAACCTCATCCATTGAAGAAGGAGGATACAAATTTAAATCCCAAAAATTACACTTGTTAGGAGAGTCCCTAAACCCTTAATCAAATCAAAAAATAATTTAAATATGTGAAAAGTAGTCTAAATTTGACTTAAGTTAGTACTTTTTATAAATAATTTATATTTTTGTATTTTTATACAAAATTTTATAATATTTAAAATAAATATGTAATAGAAATTTTGTATTGACTTAAAATAAATGTGTTTTAAAAAACATTTTTTATGCCCCACAAACACGTACTAAATGATTGTTTTACATGTGAAGGTAGGGTGAGAAGGAAAGTGCATGGCCCATTGGCCGCTTTTGTCAAAATGGGAGCGATCCTTTTCTCTCAAAGAAAATGAATGTCATTTTTTTTTGTGGTACTCGAATTGAGATAAAGATTTAATATATTATAAAAATATTATTATATAAATATATTAAATTTAGACTATTAAAATCTCAACCCGATAGCCTAAAAAAAATGACAGACCTTAAAAGGACGAAAGCCATTTCCATCAAAATTTAGTACAAGCATCAATCACCTGCAATGGTTCTTGGACGCAGACGTTATTGTATTTTTCATTTCTTTTGAATATTTTTGGGCAGGATTATAATTTTTTAATAAAATAATTAATATTATAGGTTATTAAATTAAATTTGAGTATTAGTAAATATTGTACTTTTTCTTTTAATAAACACATAAACTAATATAAAATTAATAGATAATTACATTATTTACAAATATAAATAATAATATTTATTTTTTGAATTTATTATATTTTGGACCAAAAAATGTGTCTTATGTTTATTAATATATTATTTATAATAATTTATACTACCTCCGGTCCTAATTATAAGATAAAGTTAACTTTTTTTTGGAGAAATTAAAGAAGCTAAATAAGTTACTTAACCATATCATATGTTAGGTATCATTAGATTATATATTAATTTATTAGTCAAACACTCAAACTAATTAGTTTGAAGGAAAAAAAATAAAAATAAAAATATTCTAAAGTAATTTAATTAACTTATTTAATTTCTCCAAAAATATTAACTTTATCTTATAATTAGAATCAGAGGGAGTACTATTTATAAATCATAAATAAATTATTTTTGCAGATTTCATACATCATCAAATCCACCTAGTGAATCTTTATATGATAGGGCTATATTTTTCTTTTAATAAAAGGATCAGTTATGCATTAAATAAAAACAAGGATTAAAAAAAAGTAAGAGAACTACATACACAAACATAAAGGACAATAATGTAGCTCTGCTAGAGATCAAATGCCAAAATGGAAACATTAAACTAGCCTAATTTCATATCAATGTTACCCATAAAATATAGTCATTTTTTATAAGAGGATCTCGCAAGTTCCCTTATTTTTCACTTCCTCTATTTTTTTATTTTCACTGTTAAATCAATTTTAAACTATTGAGATTTCATATCCTATTAGAATATTATTATTATATCAAATAACAAAAAAAAATATAAATAATTTCAAATTGTTAGAATTTGATTTAAACAATTCATAATTGTATACTTCTAATAAAATATTGGGTTAAGGTGCAATTGATACAAAGAAATTTTTTGCCGATGTGTGACATAATTAAGTTTTAAAAAGTATATAAATATATACAATCTTTTTAAAATGGTGCAATTAACAATTCAATTAAATTAGTGCAAGTGTCTATTATAAAGTTGGAAGGAGAACAAATGGATCCCATATGAAAAAAGAGACAGTCG
This sequence comes from Inga leiocalycina, assembly GCA_963242795.1. Classification (NCBI taxonomy): domain Eukaryota; kingdom Viridiplantae; phylum Streptophyta; class Magnoliopsida; order Fabales; family Fabaceae; genus Inga; species Inga leiocalycina. The sequence continues at coordinate 54,012,928 of OY725327.1, read as the reverse complement.
TGTTCGGACCAATTTAACATAATTGCTAAATTTGTTCCATTTGTAAAAGATTGTGTCTGCTTTTGTACATTCTTTAAAATTTAATTGTATCAGACACTTATGCAAAATTTCATTGTTAAATTACACTTTAACCCTAAAATATAAACATTTTATGTTTTATAATGTTTATATACTCTACAATTCTGAATTAAATTTTAATCATTTAAAATTGATCTAATGAAAGAGATAAGAAGTGGAAGAGAAATTGAAGGTAGGGAGGTGGAGAGGTTACCGAACGAGATCTTTTAGTTAACAATTTATTTAAATATTTAGTTGTTGATAGAATACAATAATATTATAGGACCCAATTAACCTCACATTGTGAAATAAGATTTATTGTTGTTGTTGTTATTGTATTTTTATACACATATTTTATATATTGTAGCAAAAAAGTCATATAACAGGCCAAAAAACATTATAATATTAGGCATATAATAAAATGTTTAAAAAGTCTAACATCAAAACATTTCATCCATCATTCATAACTACTCATTATGGCGATACATGTTTCCATAAGCCTTCTTGGGATCCTTCATCAAACATTGATAGAACCTGACAAGAGATCTTAGCTCTGCTCTTTTATTTTTCTATTGTTAGGTTTGAGGTTATTCCCAAATCTGTATTTTATCATTTTTTATTAAGGTCTCATTTAAAGTTTAAACATTTTATCTGTATGTAACTTATAAACTTTGGTTGCTTGAATATTATTTTGTCTTTTTATTAAAAAAAACATTTCATCCAAGTCCAAGTAAACTTAAATTTTATTAATATAAGAATAAATCAAACCACATAGAAAACATGCTAAGCAATTAAGTTATGATTAGGACTTGTATGATAGCTATATTTTTTTCTACGACTAATTTCAGCATAATCCAAAATATATGGGAAGACCGAAGACTTGTTATATAAAATTGAGAGATGATGTTATGTACCAAAATTATTTTTTTAATTGAAAAAGGAAAAATTTAAAGTCGGTTAATGCATTTAAATGATGAAACTAACGAATGTTGTTACTCATGATGATGTGAGAGTAGGCTCTTATACACTAAAAAATAAACTAAACATATTTATAATCATAGAGTCAATTGTTCAATCCCAAAATAGTTACTTCGTAGGTTTATAATATAAGTCATTTTAATTAATTTATCAGAATCAATAAAATAATATAAAACTCATTAAATTCATTCTAAATTAATTTTTTTTTAACTTTTCCTATGTTAAATGGGGTATTAAATTATCCATAAAAAAATAGATATTAAGGGAGAGGGAGAGAAATATAATAAATTATATTTGAAGATTAATTACACAGGTAAAATTAATAAATAAATATTAATTATTCTCTAAATATTTTATATTATTGGCGAATTCGTTCTTTTAAAATAGAGTTTTATTATGGATCAACAGGAGTACATTCTCTTAAGCCACACCCTGGAGGCTATGCGACAAGCAGTTAGTCATAGAGCATTTATGTGATTTGACTCTGGCGTTGCTGGCTTTCTCACGTTGACCCACCAATGTGAAGTTTAGTGTTGATTTGGAATAGTTTATTTTTGAATAATAAGTATTTATAAATCGTAATTGACAGTATATGAGATAAGTATGTGAAAAAAGTTTTATCTCGACTTACATAATAAAGACTTATATTTTAAAAAACCGTGATGTCAAAAATGCTATCATAACAATCGATGACCGCATGCCCTGTGGATCTAGAAGAAGTTTGAAATGCGTGGCTCTGAATAGTAATCATTTGACGCTGAATATATATAAGAGTCAGACTATTAATTTATGAAGATAAATTAAGAAAATTAATTAAAATAATTATTTATAAAAAGGCGTTGGTTAAAGTATATCTTTAGTCATTTGTATTAAAAATTGTCCTTAATGAAAACCCTCTAATTAATATGTGTAATTGATAGAGAGAGTTTAGGGAATGAATTATAAATTTGGGAGATCTATAAATTGAGCTGAGATTTTATATAGAATTAAATTAAAACAAACCCATCTTTTAGTTTTGGAACTAGTTTTCCTACTAAGCCCTTTTCTTATGAGTGAGAGTTAGTTGGATTTGAACCGTCTAGATTTAATTTTGGATGGTCTAGATTTAATTTTTTTTAAAAAATGATGAATTTTTAAATAAAAAATTATTTTTAAAAAAATAATAGTTAAGAGATCACTTTTATTTTAAATTCTATATCCATTAAAATATTTTTTAAAAAAATATAAAGTTTAAAAAAAACAAATCTTGATCATCAAATTAGATTTGGATGATCTAGATTTGATTAGCTTATCCTAATAAGCAATTTGCTTAGTAAGAACACTAGTTTTGCTGGATTTTATATTTAGAACGGAGAAGAGTAATTTGTTTTTAATTTTATACCATCACTTAATATTTGCTACAACTGATGAGTAATATTTTAATAAAGTTCAGTTTAACTAAGAGTAGCTTTTTTAATATAATTTTTTATTCACCATATTCAAATCGCTTTATTATTTATTTGGTTGGGGTAATGGAGAAAATAGATGGAAAAAGTTTAATAAGTTTGATTTTAAAAGAATAGATAAGTGAGGATATGAAATCTTAATCGATAAAGTATGTAAGATAAAAGAGTAAAAATATTAATTAAACGCTTATAACCCAATTTTTTTTTCAATATTTTTAAACTTGAACTTATTAAAATTTTTCATCCGCTCCAACTAAGCGCATGCATTGCTTAAGGGAATAAGTTTAGTTTCTTTCTCTTAACATAGTCAGTGTCACAGCTTATTAATAAAAAATATTTTTATTATTTTAATTATACAAAATGTAAAAATAAATCATACTATTGATATAATTGTATAAATATAAAATTTTTGTTTGTGTATATATTCATATTACTCAGAATATAAAAATGAAATGTATTAATTGTTATTCATAGGTTATTCCGGCTAAAAAGGTTATTCATAAGTTGTAGGGTTAATGTGCAAAAATAGCCTTCAACTTTTTATAAACAATGTAACCATAATCATAAACTTTTAAAATTAGGGCAAAATTGTTAAACCCAACTAACTTCATTTTATTAAAGTGGGGAAAATTAATCTTTTAGCCCTTAAAGTTTTGACTCACTTATAACCCAATCTCTAAACTTTTGATTTGCTTACAACTTAGTCCTTAATATTTTTGAGTCATTTATATGGCAAAAAAAAAATGTTAAAATACTATTAAAAATTGTTTAGGTAGATTTTACATAAATTAAAAAATAAAAAATAGTGTCCACAGATGTCACCTTATATTTAAAAGGAGCTTTTGAAGGACCTGTCATGGACGCTACAGATGTCTAATGAGATTTCTAGAAAACAGAGGTGGAGGAGGATTTGAGTTGGTAAAGATGGGGACGTTGGTTATTTTTTTAATTTATATAAAATCTACCTAAACAATTTTTAACATTTTTTTGCTAAAAGGAATGACTCAAAAACATTAAGGACCAAGTTGCAAGTGAGTCAAAAATTTAGGAATTGAGTTGTACTGAGTCAAACTCCATGGACTAAGTTATAAGTGAGTCAAAACTTTTAGGGTTAAAAGATTAATTTTCCCTATTGTAATAGATGAAAGTTGGACAGATTTAACGGTTATAATTATTTTTGCACAAAAATTAGTTTATGGTTACTATTATACTTTTGATAAAAATTGAAAATTATTCGCTAAGTTGTATATATTGGCAGACATTTTGTTATATACATACATATAATTCTTTGGAGATAATTTCAGCATTTGGCACCATCCTCCAGCCAAAAAAAAAAAGGATAAACTATTTATGTTATTTTATTTATTTATTTGATTTATATCAAATTTATCTATCTCCGATGTACTATATTCCCATCTATTCAAAATGTAAGCCGTCATCTAGAAATTAAATATTATTAGTCCATAATATAAGTGCCTAAAGATTTATTAATTATCATTCTTCAATTTTACTTCCGTTTATTAATGGTACACATTGATTCTTGAGACAAATGAGACATGTCAGACAAGTTTAGCAAATATCTAAATCTAGGTTTGCGTAACTCGAAACAAAACTTTTCACACACACTTAAGGGTGTGCAAGTATTTCTCGTCCCGGTCTTCCCATCCCGATCCCAAGCAAATCGGGACTGGATTTTCCAGTCCCGAAAATTTAGGGATGGGAAAAGTTTGGGATCGGGAAATTTTTTTTCGGGATTGGGATCGGGAATGAGACTTCCCGATCCCGACTTTTTCCTGATCCCGAAAAATATATATATATATATTATGTATAATTTTTTAAAATATTTAAGAAAGTAAGACCAAGTGCAAAATAAAATATGAAAATTCCTAACACCCTCAAGATAATATCTATTCTTTTAGTTAATTTAGTTAATTTTATTTACTATTTATTAAATAATTCTAATTTTTTATTCTTGTCTTTGTGCTTTTTGTAGCTAAATCGATAACTTTAAGTATATATTGGACTAATGATATATTTGTATTGGACTAATTTGGTATAATATGATATTAGATAAATTATATATTTATACTAGACTAAAGAAAATAAAATAAAAAAATTAATATAGGAATTTTTAAAAAGAAATTCAGGATCGGGAAATTCCTGATCCAGATCCTGAACATTGACGGGACGGGAAATTTTCGGGATCGAGATCGGGAATGATTTTCATTCCCGAACCCTTTTCGTGATCGGGATTGGGAATGGCATTTCCTGATCCCGATCCTGATCCCGAACACCCCTACACACACTTATCTCGTAAGTTATAAAAACTATTAAAAAAAATATAATCCAAACACATACTAAATGACGGAAAGTTAAAAAACTTATTATAATTCAAGGTATATTTATTGAGTTAACCGTTATTTCTTTAATTTTAGTAAAGTAGTGAGTAAATTACTTAATCAATAATAAAGAAGATATAGAATGGGAGATCCGAATGGTTTAATTCTTAATATAAGATATAATTTATAGTATAATTTATATTATAAACTCAAGCTTAATTATATCAAGGATGTGGAATTATTACTTTATACCAGTAGCCATTTCCCGGCTCTTTCGTGGCTGGCTGATTGGTGCGTTTGTCCCCAAACCAAAACGAAAGCAATCAGGACTCCGCGTCTGTGAATGTGAAGGAAATTCAGTGTAAATTTAATTAGTACAACGACATTCACTCGACATTCAACCACTCGATGGCTGACCTTTAAGTTGGACATATCTTTGACGAGAAAAACTCTGCGTCCCATCTTAGCTGTATTATGAGTAATTAAAATACAACAATTTATTTTATTTTAATTTTATATAATAGATAAGTAATATAAAAATATTCAAATTTTATAATTTTTATAAAATTAAATTCTTAATTTAAAAAAACAAAAGACACAATTTTCTACCATCATTCCTAAAATGATAAAATTATAAAATTTGAATTTTTTTTATATGACTCATTTGCCCTGTAGGATTAAAATAAAGAGAAAAACTTTCATACTCCTGGAGTGTCACCTCATCATGTATACTTTAATTAATTAAAATATAACAACTCATATTATTTTAATTCTACATGATAGATGAGCCATTTGAAGAAATTTAAATTTTCTAATTTTGAAAAACATAAACTTCATACTTTTGAAAGACAAAAAAGGCAATTCCCTCCCATCAGTTTTTTTTTAACAATTATAAAATTGAATTTCTTCATATGACTCATCTGCAATGTAAGATTAAAATAATATGGGTTGTTATATTTTAATTAGTCAGAGTATAAATGAAATGATACTCATGGAATATGTAATTATTTCTCATCTTTGACTCCAATTCCAACTCCTATAGTACCCGCTTTAATTATTAATATAAGAGTTAGATAACTAATTTACGGATATTAATGAGATTGTTTAATTATTTTGTACTAGATGTGTGTTAATGTTTTGATTGTTTTCTATAAAACAGGGCCTTCTTTAATTATAAGCATTGGAACTTGCCATTGATAAAGAACCATTACTATCTGCCATCATTAAGGTTACTTTTGAAAAAAATTATAGATTTGGGAGTTAAAGTGAAATAAAGTCTTAAATTTAATATCAAAATAAATATTTTCTAATTTTTATATTTAGAATCGGAAATAATAATGAAGACATAAGATAGATGTGTATAGTCTTACTGAGTTCAAACGCTACGAGCCTATGACCTCTCACACACAAGCGTCAAATAATTTAAAGACAATTGGTAAAAACCCTCCTTCTGTCAATTTTATTAAACAGACATACTTGATATGTTTTTATATACAGAAAGTATTAATGTTTGGCATGATTTTATGTATAAAAGGTATTAGTATACGAATTTAAGTTCTCCTAGATAATAAAATTTTTCAAATAGGAACTTTTTATTGATTTTCTCCTAGTCTATTAATGGACGATAAAATCAAATAAAATTATATTTTACATATAATATACAAATATGTAAAAATATTTGTGTGCCTTAAAAAATATTTAATAGAGCATAAATATCTAAATAATACAAGATTGAAAGTAAAAATAAGCAAGTGAAAGGTAATTTAATTAAGTAGAATTTCTGCTCAACTATGGAGGGACATCTCTTTTCTTTTCTTTTTCTTTTTTTTAGAATGAGGGACATCTGTATTAGCTCTTTACCAAAGTGAACACTTTTTTTTTTTGGGAGAAAATAGTAGGGAACGCCAGTAAATTATATATTGCGATCACAAATAATAAATAATGATCGCCTTTCTTTAGTAACAACCAAAAGTAAATCATTAAAATGAAGGCAAAAAAAAAAATCATTAAAACAACAAAACAAAGTGTTTGTTTGAAATAGCTTATTTTTAGGCAAAAAGTGCTTATAAATCGTGATTCACGGTATACGAGGTAAGTATGTGAAAGGAGTTTTATCTCGACTTATGTAATAAGTGACTTATTGTGTAAAATTAAGTGATACCAAACACAGGCAAAGTAAACCATCAAAAAATGACCCCAAAAGACTAAAAAAGATAACAGTTAATTGCACTTTTAACGCTATATGTCCAAAATTAATATAAAGAGGATGCCATTAATTGAAAGGCATATTCTAATATAAGAATCTATCCCCCCCCCCCCCCAAAATTATATGTACCAAACATTTTTTATATATTAAATTGGTTGTCAAAAAAAAAAAGAATAAAAAAAGAAGCTGTCAATAACAAGAGGGGCCTAGGGTGGCTCACGGATCTATCGTGGTACATGGACAAGCATTATCTATGTAGATAAGGAACCACGGAAACTTGTTGCTATCATGAATTAATAACTATTTCAGACACTTAAAATGAAATAAATCAAAGTGCTAATGAATGACGGTAAATAGGTCTATATTGGACCACCAACATATAGGAAGATAAATAAATATAAATAACTAATGAGATATACTTCCTCAGGTTTTTAATATAGGACATATTTAAAAAGTTGGTCTTAATCTTAAATATCATAAATATTTCTTATATTTGTCAATATTTTCCTAATTTACCTCTATTGATACTCCATCAATAACAAACAAGGAGAAGAAAGAAGGAGGGAATTAAAGAAGATGATTATAATGTTTTAAAAAATACATATCATATTAACTAACTTAATCAACTTTGTTAATTTAACTAAATTAAATAAATATATCTTATATTAAAGACCAGTTGGAGTAATATAATTAGAGTGGGTTTTTTACAAGACTAAAATAGATTATGTAATTCATACAAAAATTCAAGATAAATCTTACTACTGCTGTCCTATATGTAGAACCTATAACTTTGGGGTGGATTTTGATCCTTAATGTAAGATATTTTTTCATTTTATCTTTCATATTTATCATTTTTACCTGAATTAATTTGTTTAACCTGCAAACTTGTATACTATCTTAGGTCCTTAATATAAGATCATACAAACTAGATCTTGTTTTAACTGTTAAGGAACAAGTCCGAAGGTAGCATAATCTAATGTTGCACAAATTTTTTTAGAAAGATCGTGTTACATATGGCATATAATTAAATAATTTATTAGTTTCATTCTTTTTTTCCAAATAAAATAAAAGGTTAAGGTGTTAAAATAATCTTCAACTTTTATTAAAAGTGCAACAGTAACTATAAATTATTTTTTGGAGTAAAAATAACTATGAACTTTCAAAATTGGAGCAAAACCGTTAAATCTAACTAACTTTTATCTATTAGAATATGAAAAATTAATCTTTTGAACCTTAAAGTTTTGACTCACTTATAATTTAATTCCTGAAGTTTGACTCGGTACAACTCATTCTTTGAATTTTTGACTTACTTGCAACTCATTCCATAATGTTTCCGAGTCATCCTATGTGGTAAAAGAATGTTAAAAATACTACTAAAAATTATTTAGGTGGTTTTTACATAAATTAAAAAAGTAACCAGCGTCACTGTCTCCATCGACTCGAGTCCCCGTCTCCATCGACTTGAATCCTCCTCCACCTCCGTTGTTTAGAAATTTCACTGGGCATAAGGTGAGATCGATTTTTTTTATATTAAAGGACCTTTAAAATTATGAGGATTATGTAAAGGATCTATAATTCCATTTGTAATTAAAAGGAGAGATTATGCACCAGGTATATTGTGAAGTGGGTGTGTTTTGATGTTCTGTAATTTCATCCTCTTCCAAGCGCTATTCACCATTTATCATTCAAAAGTTTATGGAAAATAGAGGCGGAGAGAGATCTGAGTTGGTGTGGACGAGAGGCTAATTTTTAATTTATATAAAATATACCTAAGCATTTTTAACAGTATTTTAGCGTTTTTGGCCGTATAGGATGACTCAGAAATATCAATGACTGAATTACAAGCAAGTCAAAAATTCAGGGACTGAATTATAAGTGAGTCAAAACTTTAAAGATCAAAAGATTAATTTTTCCCGCTGTAATAAAGGAAGTTAATTGGGTTTAACAATTTTACCCTAAATTTAGAAGTTTATAGTTACTTTTGCTTCAAAAAATAGTTTATGGTTACTGTTGCACTTTTGATAAAAGTTGAAGGTTATTTTAACACCTTAACCCTAAAATAAATACGTCTTATATTAAGTAATAGCAAAATATTTACTTAAAAACTTGTTCGAAAACACAATTTTTTTTTACTAATGTTGTAAAAACAATACTCCTTCTAGTTCAAAATATAAGAGATAAATATCTACTTTATATTTATCAAGAAGTTAGTTAACAGTAATTAGAAAAAAATAAATATGCAGGATATCATTTTCTTTTTCTAATATATCCTTATTTATTAAAAGAATAAGTAAGATAGATAATAAATAGGAAAAAGAAAAGAAAAGAGAATATAGGGAAGAAGAATGATGAGAGAGAATGTAGCAAATTGGAAAAAAAATTAAATGTATAGACAAAAATAAAATGGATCTTATAAAAAAAATCACAACCCCTCACAAATTTAGTTCTTATATTTTGAATAGTACTCCGCTGGCCGCCTCTATTTTATCTACATGATGCCATTTTTGTGGCTAAACCAAACTGAGAATATAGTCACCACTTTTTATATTACGTCATGACAATGACGTCACTACCATGTGCCTGAGGCTAACACGTAGTCAATGAAGAATCTTCTCCGCAACATCCAGGTAAGTGTCAATGAAGCATCCTAAAAGCATTAAAATGAACAAAGACATTAAAAAAACATTTCTTTTTCAGAATATTATCTATTTCATATATATATATATGTGTGTGTGTGTGTGTGTATCCACTAGCTGGCATCAAGCATAAGAACAGTCAAAGGAAACTAAACACCAACTCTATCATTAGTCTCTGCGTCAAGCAGTAGTCTCTCTAGACCTCCATAGCTGAAACACATGGAGTACTGCTACTTTGAAAACCCTAATGATGATCCAAACCCTAATAATTATGGCGGGAATATGGAGGTGGCATCTTCATCACCATGTCAGTACATATTGTCCGATTATCTCATGTTCGAAGGTGTTGCAGATGATCATCATCTTCCTCAAGAATATTGTTCTCATCAGAGCACAATAGAATCATCGGAGAAAGCAAACACCGCTGAGTTTAGTACGGGTGCTGCAACATCATCGGACAGCTTCAACAACAACAACATGCAAGTGCTTATATTATATGTTATAAATTAGTTCGTTTCTTTCTGTACTGGTTTTAATTATTTGATTTTAATTTGTTGATTATTTGAGACATAATTTAATTAACTGTTGTGTGCATATTTTGGATGTTTTGACGCTGTGCAGAGAATGGGAAAATGGGGTAACAAAGCGGAACGACAAAGGAGAAGTGACACAAAGGATTGCGTTTAAGACAAGATCAGAGCTTGATGTTATGGATGATGGTTACAAATGGAGGAAGTACGGAAAGAAGTCTGTGAAGAGTAACCCAAATCCCAGGTAAATTAATACAGTAAAATCATCACTATATTCAAATATACTATTTTTGATGCATGGTAATTTAATTATTAGGGTTTCGTTAATATTTATCTTCTTTTTTTTTTGGTGTGATATTGATCTGCAAAACTTTTCCCTCTTTATATATTAATTGTTGCAAAGACTACCTGTCACTGAGAACTTTATAGGAGCATGCGAATCGAGTTAATGGATCCCCCCCCCCCCATAGTTTTTCTTTTTAGCAATATCCATAATTCATTTAATTAATTAATATACATGTATTTATTATTATTAATTAAACATTTTAAAGAAGATCATATAATAATGCTTTCTTAACAATATAGAGACTTGGTTCAATGTTATAATTATATATATTACTACCCCTGATCCTAAATATAAGACATAATTGACTTTTTTTTAGAGAGAATAAAGAAGTTAAATATGTTACTTAATTACATTATTTGTTATGTATTCTTAGATTAAATATCAGGGTATAATTTAGATAAAATAGTTTAGATGAAAAATAATAAATATAAATACTTTAAAATAATATGATTAGTTTCCTTAATCTTTTTAAAAAAATTAACTTTATCTTATATTTAGAATGGAAGGGAGCATCTTTTATCATTAAATGAAATGGGAATTAAATAAATAATTAGATAATATATATAGAGAGAGAAAAGTATGAAAATAAGATATTTAGAGATTAACTTTCCATAACCTAGCCCCACTAGTTTGTTCATAAGACACCACCTAGTAACTAAATATTATTTAATTTCAAATTTATATTAAATAAATGTTGAGAGTGACCAATGGACCCCAGATTTGATGTGTGGCGGCTTAAATGTGAGCGACTCGAGGACAGTTCATTCTTAGCTTTATGCCTTTTTTTTTATAGTAAGCTTTATGCCTTTATCTGCACAGTGAGTGTGTGGGTTGTATTCATTTCTGTCCTAATAAAAATCGAATTGATGCATGCATACAAGTAATTGTGTACATGTGTGTGTATAAATATAGAATAAAATGTGCGAAAAAAAAAACTATATGATGCCAATAAACTGATGGTTGTGGTGACAATTAAGCAATTTCACCCCCCAAGAAAAAGAACACAAATTTAAATCCTGCTTAATCAAATAATAAAAAACTATATGATATATAATCATGCTTTCTCATGTCTCTCTGTAAACTTGTATGATTTCATAATTATGAAAGATTCTATCTACAAAATGTTCCCTTCAATTAGATTTAATTAATTAATTATGTTTTAATAATGTTGATAAATAAAAGGCAAGGATTCTACCATTCTATTCAGTTAATATGCAATTAAAGAAAGGGTTATTTTGCCCAACTAACACCAAGCACTTTCTTAAAAATTAAAACTGAGTTGTGAGGTTGATTAAGATAAGGTGTGCTTGAGTTACTCCTTTTGGATGGATAGTTACAAAAAAAAATGTCATTAATAGTTGGCCTTTGTTCTTTCTTTAATTCTACCATTGTCATTATTATAATTGTACTGCAGTTAATTTTAAATCAATTAATAGTGTGGATGTATATATATTTTCTTTCATGGTAACTTCTTTGATAAGAAACTAGTTGAGTATTTATATATATTCCATTAGGGTCAATTTGGTTCGAGGGATTTGGAGGGAAGTGGAGGAAAGGGAAAAGTTATATGATTTAAAAAAGCTGGAGAAGTGTGGAGTTACAAGATTTTAATAAAGAGACTTTGTAAGATAAAAAAATAAGAAAAAATAATTAAAAACTTTTAATCTCATTTCTCTTATTTTTTTAAATCAAACTCGGAAAAATTTTCCCTTTGCTCAATTTCCCTCCTCTCCCCTTATACCAAACAAGCCCTTATTGCAAAAACAAAATTAATGTGAGATAAATGCAAGTACTTAATCAAAAGGAATAAAATTTAGGAAGTTGCATGGGGAATTATAATTTGAAAATTTATACATATGATGAGCAGGAACTATTACAAGTGTGCAAATGGACGAGGATGCAAAGTGAAGAAGAGAGTAGAAAGGGACACAGAAGATGTGAGCTATGTGATCACAACTTATGAAGGCATTCACAATCATGAGAGCCCCTCTTCAGCCTATTACTATCCCCAAATGCTAGTTCAACCTAATTATAATTTCCACTCCTCTACTTCTGCTAACTCTTCCTCAATTACTACTTCCTAGCTAGCTAGATCTATTGCTTTTAAATTAATTTATATTTTGTACTATTAATCACTTTTGATTTGTCTTCCCATAATATATTCTCAAGTTGGCTTTTAATGTATATATATGTAGCAATTCCAATGAAGCTTTAAGGTTCACTATGTACATATATAGAACTATTATTTTTGTCGTCACCCAATAATTTTTGTATATGGCTATCTGACTATTAGGTCATATCGAGTGTTATTAGATCTAATTAGAATATCTCACCCTATTAGTGTAACCAATAAAGCGGCCCAATCCAATCTAAGGGCTGCATAGCTTAAGCATGTTCTAAGACTAATTATTCTAAAGTTACGTAGAAGACAACTTGTAATTGGTTGTGTTAGTTGTATCAGTTAAGAAGCTGCTATAGACATATGCGTATTTGGTTGAACGGCTTCTACTCTATAGATACTATAAGGCCTTAAGGCCTTAGATCATTTGATTGACTGAGTGCCTCATTTCCAAATTCTTTTTCTGATGTGCTTTTCTAGCTCTATCAAAGGCGTTTAATTTTATGCATATGTACGGACTCGAATTGATCAAAACCTCGTCTTCAAGCGACCAAAACACCTTCTATGAGAACCAACACCTATAGATATCGCTACCTAGTGATTATTACTATAAATAAGATTAAAGGTTTTGACCTCATAGAACAAGTTTGTTTCAATGAGCTATATGCACTTATGGAAGCAAACAAATTAATGTATTGATTAAAATACTTATCAAGTGGATATTGTTGATTCTATATATGGTCATGGATAACCCACCTCTTGGATGCTGTAATCTCTCAATTGATGATTTGTGTTAAGCTGTTGTAGCATTGTGTCCCTTAGGGCTTGTTTGGTATGAAGGGAGTGGAGGGAAAGTGGGTGGAGAGAAATTTTTTTTGAGTTGAATTTAAAAAAATTAGATAAATGGGGTTAAAAATTTAATTAATTTTTCTTATTCTTTTATCTTATATACTCTATTTATTAACATTTTATTACCCAATTTTTTTAATCTTTTAAAATTCAACTCATAAAAATTTTTCCTCCCCTTCCTTTCCCTCCAAATCTCTCACACCAAACAGACACTTAGTTTTCTCTTTTGCATGGATTAATTTCATCAAATAGCTAGCCATATTTTATTTGATACTCCCTCCAATCCTTTTTATAAACAATTTTCTTTCTTATGGGGCCGATCCTTAATATAAATAACTTTTTTTTTTGTGTCTCAAAATTTAAATTACTTTTTTCTTTTTTAACCCTATTAAATATATAAATTTATATTAATTATCTTCCACTCACCACTAATTCTCTTTCTTTCAATTATTTATTACTCATTTTCTCTCATATTTTCTACTAATTCTCTTTTATATTTTTATTCATTTTTTTTCTATACTCTTTTAATAAATAAAGGCACATTTGGAAAAGACATGACATTTTTAATATATTTATTATTTTTAATTAATCTTAACCACTAATTTTTTTTTGCACAATTAAGAAAAAATTTGTCCATAAAAATGACATGAGGGAGTAGGATGTATAAGAATTATTAATTGCTTTTGTAATATTCTTTTTCTTTTTTACTTTAAAATTATTTTTTTCTTAAATCATTTTTTGGGGTTTTTTGCTTCTTAAATTGTCCCCCACCAAACTTCTTAATTTCTTTTAATAAATTATTTGGGGTATTATAGTCACATTAGACTCTAATTAATCTATATTTAAGTCAGGTCAAACCTCAAATTTAAGTTGGGTCAAGTTCCAAATAGCAGGTAACTCTATTAGCTTCTGGCAAAAAAAAAAACTCTCTTAGCTTAAAAAGGTCTTCCCAAAAAAAAAAAATCTCATCCTTAAATGAACTTATTACATTTCACTTGACCAACACATATGGCATATTGGCTATAGCTTGGAATACGGGCTAGCCCGTATCAACCCACGGCCTGTGCGGTGCGGGCCTGTGCGGCTCGCACTTCTGCGGGTTGGCAAAATGCCAACCCTAACCCTCAGTGTGCGGGTTGCGAGCCAACCCGCGGGCCCACATTTTTTTTTGAAAAAAAAATTTCAAATTTTTTAAAGTGGATTGAAAATATGAGATATATATATGAGTAATTAAATTTATCTTCCTAGTATCAATCATTTCTCTTATGAAAATTTAAAAATATAATCTACAATTTAAGAGATAAAGTTATCAAATTTGTCAAAGTTTATAAACAAAACATAAAATCATCCTCAACCAACCAAGATATAATAATTTTGTTTAAAGAAGAAGGGAAGAAGCAAAGATTTTTTCTCTTTGGATTGAGAGGTACTAAGATAGAAGTGGAAAACTTATAAGTTTTATAAAATTATTATATGTAAATAAAAAATAAAAAATTTTACGGGCCAACCCACGGGTTATGCGCACAGGCCTGCATTTTTTGCGGGTTGGGAAACTTGTCAAAACCCGCGGGTTGAGCCCATATTACCGGCTCTGATATTGGCACATGGAAAAAATCATAGTTAAACGAATAAGTAATTAATAATAGATGCGAAACTTGAAGATTGAGAGATAATAAAAATTCGACTGCAAAAGAGGTTAGACGGCTTAGAGTTATTCATATTTATTTATACTCAACTAATTCTTTTCCCCCCGTTTTTCTCCTGAAAAAGACAATCCTGGTTCAAAAGAAAATCACCAATTACAGAACTGTAAGTATAAAATAGATGATTATGGTAGAAGTAGAACTAAAACGGATAGCCAGAAATTACAAACTAGTTTAGATAAAAAAAAGAAAAAGAAAATACAAACTAGTTCAAATATATCGTGTTTTGAATTAATGAATAAACTATTATAGCAGTAAATATTACCCCTGTTGTGTTTTAATTAACTATTTAACTAATTTGAGTAAATTAATAAAATAAATAAATTCCTTAATTACAATAAATGTGAATTGATCTCCTTAAAATACTGACGCATAATATTAGACAATATATCAATTTATAAGTTGTGTAAATTAATTGAGAGATTTAACAACAATACCAATCTCCTAACAAAATTCTACATTTAATATCGGAGGATCATATTGGTCATTGGGTTAAATTTTAAATTCACTGGTGAATTTTGAAATTAAGTGCGACGCAATGTTGGTACTCTTGTTAAACATATATGTTTATTAATTTTTCTACAGGGTACTTATTTATTATTGTTTTTAAATTATTTTCAATGATTAACTTTCATAATAGCATATATTTAAGACAGATATTATTTCGAAAAATTGTTGAAAAATTTTTCATTGAAATAATTATTGTCAAAATTACTTGAAATTTATTTAAAGACTTAGCTATGGTCCTTGAGCAGTTGCGACTGACTATGTGCAATACATCTTTAGCTATATGTAAATAAATATCTTTCATTTTGCTTCTAAAATAAGACAAGCTTGAAACTTCAGAACAAATCAAAAGACAATTGTACATATTTAAAAATGTGTTTTAACTCTTTTTTTTTTTCATACAATAGTGAGTTTTAACTCTCTTTTTTTTTTTTTTTTATAAAGGAGAAAGACACCTCAGCTAAAACCTATGGGTTGGCACCCATTACAATCCTGTCCAAGAATAACTACCAGGTCATCTGGAGGCTGAACGATACCATGGAGTCCTGGGCGTGCATCCAGACCCTTCTTTGGCAAACAATCAGCGGTCATGATGATAAGTAAAATATTTATATATTTATTTTTTTATATGATAATTTTATGGACGATATTTGAGCTTAATATAATATATTTGTGTGTAAAATAAATAGTATTTAAAAAATAAATAAAAAGGGCAGTACTGTAGCATCAGTTACTATTCATGATGGAATCACTGTAGCAGGATATGACTGTAGTGACGAAATCACTGTAGCAGGCGACAAAATACTGTAACAGTCACAGAAAATGCATAAATATGATGATAGGATACTGTTCACTACTGTAGCATCGTGGAAAAAATTGATAAAACATTGTAGCATCAAGGAAAAAAAATGACACGACGCTGTTCGCTCATTGCCTATAAATACGAAGCATCAGGCATAGATTCAGAGCACGTGGGGATATTTCTCTGATATGGAGATACTTCTCTGATAGGGAGAGATATTTTCTCTGACAATTCTAAATAAATTGAGTTATTTTCTAGATTAAATTTTATTCATTGTATTACTTTTTACATGCTACCTACATGAAAGGTTTAGGATTGTATTACTTTTTGCATGTCACCTACATGGAAGGTTTTACCTCCTAAAGGGACGGTTAGATTTATCCATTTTTCATGCATCTTTTTGTTGTATATTTATAATTGAGAATTTAATATTCAAGTTTATGCAGTATTTTTGAGGTTTTCATTTAAGCTTTATATAATGTCAATTTATTTTGGTTTTGTTTTTAATTTTATCATGAGCTAAATTTTTATTTTCCTAGGGTGATGACGTAGCTTACTAATGACGGATTGAATCTTAACTTATTAAATTTATTTTTAATTTCTCCTTCATGATTGAGTTTTAATTATTATTCTTAATGCTTTTGATTGACTGGCCCTTTTTTAAATGATTTCAATATATATGTTGAGACCGGAAGGAGATGCATGTGTATAGATCCTATAATTAAAACCATGACTTGCATATGAAATAGGAATATATTCATATGAGTTGTATAGTTTTATTGAGTTCCATAAATCTTAATACATAATTAATTGCTTAAATTCATATAGGAATATATTGGATTAACAATTAATTATAGAATTGCTTGACCTTGAAAGAGGCTAGTAATTAAATTAGAGAAACTCGACTATCAATCATGTGGAATAAATTGGGCTAGAATAGATAAGTAATTCAATTCGAAATTTGTTAAGTGAAATCTAATCCCTAAGGTTTTTTCTCATATTTATTTTCATATAATCTACACTCATATTTAATTGTTTTTAGTTTATTTTGTTTTCTCAATTACCAACTAATCGATTGACTAAATAGAATTAAAATGACTAATTTTGATACTTAGTGATCAATCCTTGTAGAAACGATAATCTACTCACTTTTATATTACTTGATTATGATAGTGTACACTTACACTATTTAATTAATCATCTATACCCGTAACACATGTTACAATAGTGAGTTTTATCTGTATCCTTTATTACCTTTAGCCAATAAATAATTCAATTGGGGATTTTTAGCAATTTTTAATATTTATTTTGAGAGAATTATAATGTGGTTCTAAATAAGAAACTTAATTAATTATTAATAAATCTCATTGACAATTGAGAAATACAAGTTTCAATGTAAAAAATGATGGCACCTCATTTATTATGTGTTTGGATTAATTTTTAAAAATAACTTTTGTTATTTATGAAATAAATGTATGAAAAAATTTTATTTCGACTTACGAAAACATAGGTTGGAAATATAGGTTTGGGTAACACCAAACATCCACTAAGATTTTTTAATGATTAAATTTTTTTCCCGAGACATATTGTAGTTTCTCCTATTATTTTAATACATAAAAGGGGCTTAACTTTAAGTAGAATTGCGCCTAAAAAAATCTTCAGAATAAAATTGGAGTTTAATTAATTAAAATCTTGTTGAACAAAAACAAAAATTAATTAAAATCTCATTTGTCGTCGAATTGTCGGTGAACGTGATGCTTGGACCCGAACAAATGAGATTGGAAATAATTAAAAACGACGGAGAAAAGGAAAGAAAGTTGCTTCATTCACGTGGACAGGCGAGATCGCATTCTTCCAAGTTCAACTCAAAGTTTTGTTGTGAACTTGTGATTTCGTGCTTCTCCCTTCTCGATCCAGACGATTTTGCCTACCGTATATCTTGTTTCCGGCCTCTCTGGTCATTGCACATTGATTACAAATCTTCCACAAGTTGTCAATTCACTGTCCTATTTGGATAGTTTGTGAATTTTTGCCAACTTTGAGCGAACTTGCTTGACCTTCTGTTCGATTCTTTTGTTTTTTTTTTGGTTATTTGCTTCGGGAATTCTTGTCAGATCCGTCGATTAAAGTGGATCATTTTCCGAGATGTGAAATAATAGATATGAGCTATGTCTAATTTCTGCTTGGAGAGATTGACTTAATCTTTACATGAGATGGATTTTAGTATAGAGGTCGGAATTTCCATGCTGAGAAATTGGTCCTTTTCGTGAAGATTGTATCCGTTACGGGTTTATGTGCCGGATAATTGTTCGAGGTTTTGTTTTCGTAATTGCGTTTGAGCTAAATTTGCAGAGTGTTTAGAGGAAAACATGTTCAGATGGGACCGTGAGAGGGAGAACGACGTTCCGCCGTATGGGCAGATTAGAGTACTCGTTGTTGGTGACTCGGGTGAGTGATTTTTCCATTCTAGTATCGCTTCCCCAAGCTCTTTCCGCTCAAAATTTTTTTTATGGTGTAGACTGTTTCTTAGATTGAAGCTTCTCGACCAAATTTCAAAATTGTGTGACTAAAGTAAAAGTTATTTATATATCAATCGATTGAATGCAGTAGTTGTGCTGTAAAATATCTGTTGAGCTTCATAGTAGTGCCGCTGCCAGCCTTAGTTAAGAATGGTGAAACTAGGTGATTCCGGGAAAGGTGACAGAAATTCAATTTTGTAATGCTTTAGATATATTTTTCCATTCGGCCTGGGTTTTAGAAATTGTAATTGTTCGGGCAGATGTTAAAATTGTCAGCGACTTATTGTGTTTGAGAAACAACTTGAAGATTATGGGAATTGCAAATAAATATTTCTGTGGCAGTTGTCCTCGACTCACGCCACAATTTCTGTTGACACGCTTGAGTCCTGTGTGTGATTTGTCAGAGTTATCCGTAGAGAAGTCTTTCTGGTTAATATGTCTGCTTTACATACTGGAATACTCTGATTCTGGAAAGTCATAGACTCTGGATCAATTTAAACTGCATATTTCTAGCCTGAATTGGTGTGACTAAGTTAAGCCGATATTTTGACCAGTTCTGATGGATTGATTCAACAAATGACTAGGTGATTTGATACAATTATTAAATGATAATTTTCGTGTATTTTAAATTGGAAGGCATCTTAAAATATAGGAGGTAAGAAAATGTGACATGAATTATTAATCTGGCATAAATCTGCATGCATGTTAGGCATAAATGTAGTTTCATCTCATTAATAGAAATTTTTGCTTGGGTAGCCATTGATTAATGCAAAAGTCTTTATAATTTTGGGAGAAGAGAGGGAACTGCCTCATTTTCTATAGACCATAACTGCAGTAAGTTCCATAATTATAGCAGGGGACTAGACACTGCGTGTATACCTCCCATCAATAGGAAAATTCATGGTTTCAATCTCTTTATTACTACATCCAGGGTTACCACATAGCTCTTTTAAGTATTTCAATCATATCATATCCACTTTTTTTTTCCTTCATTGATGAATCCTATGCTGCAGTCATTTTATTATTTCATGTTTTAACAGGAGTTGGGAAGACTTCCTTGGTTCATCTGATCATCAAAGGTTCTTCCATTGCTCGTCCTTCTCAGACAATAGGTTGTTCAGTTGGCGTGAAGGTAAAGGCTCCCCACTCTCTGGTCACACAAGATAATTTTCATTGTTGCCGTAGTACATATCTTTACCAGTGTCGCATACACTATTGCTTTCTTCCAGCACACTACTTATGGAAACTCTGGCAGCTCTTCAAATAATCTTAAAGGTGATTCTGAGAGGGGTTTCTTCATTGAACTTTGGGATGTGTCAGGACATGATCGGTACAAAGATTGCAGGTCCATGTTTTATGCACAGATTAATGGTAAGTGATAATTAATAATCTACTGTTTTGTCTTAATTGTTTACACTTTAGGAAGAAATTGTATGTTTGCAATGTAATATAGGGTTGGGCCTTTAGAGGGAGGAAAATGTTTCTGATACTTTAATAAGCACCTGATGTATCGTTGGTTTCTCTTCTTATGCCCTATATATTGAATATAAATAAATGATATTGAATTAAACTCTAAATGTTATCTTTTAAATGAGTGCTGTTGCACCATTTAAAATAACTTCATGGAGAATCAGCTGCTTTTAATATGTATTTGACATTATCTGGAATTGGTGGTTTGAATTTTGCATGGCTCACTTCTGCCACTATTTTCTATGCTAGCATCCATATTTCAGTGGCAGTTAAGTTTATGGAATTTTCCTACGACTAGAAGTCATTTGTAATTAATGAAGCCTGAATAATCAATTATACGAAACTTGAATGTCTATTTTTAAAACTGAGGTTTTTTATTTAAACTAAATCTGCAGGTGTAATTTTTGTTCACGATCTCTCACAAAGAAGAACAAAAGGTAGCTTACAGAAGTGGGCAACTGAGATTGCTGCAACTGGGACTTTTTCTGCCCCTATGAGGTCTGGTGGTCCTGGTGGCCTTACTGTTCCCTATATTTGTATCGGTAACAAAGTTGATGTTGCTTCAAAAGACGGTAGAACAGTAAGCAGTGGGAATCTTGTTGATGTGGCCGGACAATGGGTTGATAAGCAGGGTTTGTTTCCATCAAGTGAGGAGATTCCCCTGACTGACAGTTTTCCTGGTAGTGGAGGATTAATTGCAGTAAGAGTCTCAGTAAAAATATTATATATGTCAGTTTTACTAGTGACTTCGAGCTATGCTTTCCGATTCTTAAGAATTAAGATAGTGTGTTACTTCATGAAAAATTTGTGTTGAGTGCAGACAGAACTCAATAATATGCTATTTTATGTTTAATTGCTTTGGATTTTGAAGTACATGCTGATATAGTGGCGTTTTGAAATTTTGTTATGCTTGTTTTGTCCTTTAATATACTTTATGTAAAGGCATACAATAGTGCGCTTAAATGATTACCATGAATGAAGTTATATATGTTGTTCCACTGTGCTTTGAGCTTTGGTTTTGAACTGGAGAGGCTAAATGTACACTATTTGGGGATTTTGATTTCTCTTTCACTCATTCAAAACCCAAAATAAATTATGTAACTATGACATGGCAAACCACATCTGATAAGTGACAACACTTGATGTTGAGATCTCTTGCGTTTTAGCATTTTGTACGAGAGTTTTTGATATGATGGTTTATATTTTGGACATCTGCAGGCTGCAAAAGAAGCAAGGTATGACAAGGAAGCTGTGATGAATTTTTTTCATATGGTCTGTATAATATCTAATATCATTTTTTCCCGTAAATATATAGAATGGGATATCATCTGAATTTCCTAGTGCCTTTACTTCTAGTTGATCAGGAGAAGATATTTCTCAGATGAAATACCTGCACCAAGTGCATGGTCCATTTCTTCAGTTCCAAGACATGCTCAGCGTATAGATGATGACGACGTGGTTGATGTGGATGATCAGTCTACTATTGCAAGGTACGTTCTGCTGGCCTGGCAAATCATTTTGAAGCCGCAGCTCCTTTTTTATCATCACAATCCATCACTCTAAAATTTCTTTGGGAAGGGAAAATTCTTGCTTGATTTCATCAAGTTTAAGTGCTCGATATTGTTGGGTTTGGTTCCATCTTGTTACTTTCTTTCTATAGTTGGTTTTGCTCCACTCCTTAGAAAAATTTTTTGGTGGCTGCAGTCAAAGGGGTGATTCTTACATGTATAATGTACGTCCTCCCCCTTGGGCTCCGAGAAATCTCACTCCGCCCCCTTGGGCTCCGGCTAATCTTGATCCGCCACCCATGCTTTATACTCAACAGCCAGCTTCAATATCTGAAAGCTATAGCTTCCCAAGATTTTCCTTGTCTAGCTCCTCAGAGGGCAGTGCAGGAGCTAGAACAAAGCGCTCGGATATTAATGTCTGAGGACCTCTGGATTGGGTAATCTTTCATTTGCTGATACACCGATATGTTGTTGCTTAGAATGAAGTCATAACTTGTTGCAATGGCTTCCCCATTTTACTTGTAAACTGGTCAGTTGATTCTTTCATTTGTTAGAGGTTTTTGTCAATAGAAGGGATATTTCGGGAAGCATTTATAGTTTTAAGATCGATTCTGCTGTATCTAAAATTTGTTTTACTTTCTGGTGAAAATTTCAGCGGTACATTGTAAAATGTTCGGTAATTGCCCAGTTGACAGAAGCTTGTATATACATTTTTTTGGGGAAGCAAACGGGAAGCCAATTCATTCATGAATCCAGGGCCTTGCAATGCCCACATAAGAAAATTGAGGGTGGATACTCTTTGCTGATTAATGATTTCCTATCAGATTAGAAACTCAGAACATATGACGTGCCAAATGGAAAAATCCATTATATTATGTCTATAATCGGGCCGCCTTCTTTTTTTTAATGTGGATGAAGCTGGGTGTAAACCACTAAAGAAAATATTGGAAGTAAGATTTTAAAGAAAACATTATAAAAATAGAATCAATTTAAACTCTTAAAATTAGACCTTCATATAATTCTTTTTCACATTCTAAAAATGCAAGTAGCAAGGCAAATAACTTGGTAAAAGATAAAACACAATAGAATGTTCCCCACAAGGTAAGTGTTTACACTAATCTCTTAATATAATTAAGGGTTTGTATTTCATTCAATTCTACTTATAGTAACTCATTTGTTTATCATCTCAATATTCACTTTATTATCCTAATACATACGTAAATCAAAAGGACTTGATAATGGATAAAACTTCAGTTAGTGTCATGTAGTTCAATAAAATGCATGAAGAATGATGGGAAATTTCATGAGGAATGAACATTTTATTTAAATTTATTTTGTTTTATTTTTTCTAGCCATTGGAGGTCCCCTTTTGATGCGACCCTGCATGTGGGTGATACAGCACTGGTTACTCAGTTACTCCAACAACCTTTTTTTTTTATCTTGAGCCGTTGGAAATCTCCTTTTGACGCGACCTTGCACATGGGTGATGTAGTATCAGTTATTTAGTTACTCCAACAGGAATCTCAAGAGGCTTTTAGCCCAAATCATAACCCTCTTTGAATTAACCGTTTGACATGAGTGTCAACATTGGTGATGAAATGCCCCCGGTTAATAAGTCAAATTTAGAGAAATTAGTAGAGTTTGTTGCTGCTGTTATTCGTTTTTTCTTTTTCTTTTTCTATCCCTTCAATCCCCTTTATTTTTTTTTATTTTACTTAGCACTAACTAAAGTAAAGAATGAAAATGAATGCTTGAATCATTATTATGTATATAAAGGGAATTTTCAGCTTTAAAAGAGATTCAATACAAGTTTTAGAGATAAAATCACAATAAATGTACTCTCTCTTGGAAAAATAAATATATAGGTCAAATTCTTCATAGGTTATTTCACGTCCTAAAGTGAATCACCTCAACCAAATCTTTGCTTATTTACTAACACTCAAGAACACAAAACCGAGTCCTAAAAAGATTCAATCATTTCAAGTTTAAATCAAGCCAAGCTTAACAATGTTCATAATCAAAATCTCAACTTTCAAAAGCCAAAAAAAAAAAAAAAAGTTGTTCACAAGTTTCCAAAAAAAAAAAATGCTGCTTATGCTCAAGAACAATTAAAAACTTAAGGGCAAGTTGTGCAAGTTATGCAAAATTGATATTACCTCCCCCACATTTAAATTTCACATTGTCCTCAATGTGAGCAAACAACATGATATAGTAAAAGTGAGGAAGAATGAAACTGGTTTAATCATATTGAGATACAGGGTTGATATGAGTTCTTAAGGGTTCAAATTTGCATCAATTCAACAATAAGTGCTATATGCTAAATAGCAATCATGATCAATATCTAGCACATGCAAATTCAACAACAATTCAAAGTAAAGTAGAAGAATACTTCTCCATTTGTTTTTTATTTACACTCTCAATTTCTCCTTATCATTGTTGCCAACGTGGCACACATACTCAACGACTGCAATATGAACATCAAATCAAATCTAGAAAAAAAATTACCAAAATCTTGAGTTGCCTCCTAAGAAGCACTAAGTTTATAGTCTTCAGACAGACTTTGCAAAACAAGCACTTAATCATAAGTATCAATCACCATGACCACCATGGCTCTATTGTTCATACAACAGGGTTTAAAACAGAAAAGGTGTTCATTCAAATTAATTACATGTACTTCATCAATCAGTAGCAACTTCAAGGTACAAGCATTCATTAAATTCAAAGAAGACACAACATGCATATAAAGACAATCAAATGTAGAAGCTTCTAAGAATTTAGAACATCCAACAAAATCCACTTGACTCTCACCAATAAAAGTCAAAACTTCAATAGCAGGATCATCTATAACAATTCTTGGGATCTCCATACTAACCTCATCATCAAACTCACATGGATTACGTTCTACAATCGAAACCTCTTCTAGACACTCAGTATTGTTCTCTCCTTTATTAATTTCTAACTCACAACCACCACTAGTATTATCACAATCTAGTAGGGATACTTCATCACTTCTCATAGTTAATTGTTCATTTGATATCTCATCTTTTATATGAGCCTTTTGATATATCATTAAAACTTTCTTTTTGATTCAAAGACTCAAGATTAGAAGCCATTTCATCAATTTGCAATGCTACATCTTGAGCATGATCATTATTTTTCTCTTCTTGAAAACTTCTCAAGAATTCATTTTGGCTATTTAGAAGACGTTGAAGCAAATCCTTTGTTGTAAGCTCCTCATCATCAATGCAAGTAATTTTATCTACATGAGTATTGGACGATATATGAGGAAGTGATGCATATGAAGGAAAAGAATAATTAGGATCTCAAGATAATGGTTGCTTATGATTCCATCAAAGGCTAAAAGTATAATTATGCAAATTAGCTTGAGCCCTAGCAAAATCATCCTCCCTATAATCTAAGGTTGAGACATAGGGACATTGCTCATTCAAGTGAAAGTATCCACAAGAGCTACAAATGTACTCACATGGAGATTCACATGCATAAAAGTCATAATAGGAATTTGTAGGCTCAAATCCACCATTTGCCCCATTGGTCCACCAAGGATAATCCATAACAATTTAAAACTCAATGATAATTAATCACACAATTGCAATAATTAACCATATAACTTTTGCCCTTAGTCCCTGGCAATGGTGCCAAAAACTTGTTAGCCGTCTAACTTAACCGCAATTGCACAGATCGTCATAAGTAGTATAATAATATTGTTTCCACGAGGACCAAGTCAAAAACAAGTTAATTATCACACTTATGTTCTTAATTAGGTTGAGTGAGAGAAATGAAAGAGATTTTATAATTAATTGATCAAAAGAGAATTTATTCGAGAACTTCAAGACAGGAGGAGGAACCTAGGATTACTTATCCCTATTATTCTTTATAAGACTAACTTAAATCTTAAATTGAAAATGAAAACATGAGCTTGTCAAAGGTTCAAAATTAATTGATAAATTTTTCTCAAGTCCAAACCAATTTTATATTTTCAATTAACTTGCGCAATCTTTTGTCTAAGTTAATGAAAATACTCATTAAACTCTATCCTCAATTAGACAATGCTAGGCTAATAGATATATTTCTATTCTATTAACAAACCATCCATTTAACCCCAAACTTCAAGTCTAGCACAATTTTATTTAAATTCTACAATTAAATTAGCTTTCTCAAGCATCACTCAATTGGACCCAACAATCTAAGTGGTGGCCAATTACCTAGAAGCATTAAGGACGAGATAAAATCAACATATAAATTTCATTAATCAATAAAAGAAAGGAATTTAAAAGTCTTAATCCATCTAATAGTTCAAAGCAATCCTAGAATACAAAATTTAGCTACTCATAGTTATAACTAAAACTAAATCAAAGCAATAATAATCTACAACAAAATACGAGTTAATTGAAAGGAAAGAGAAGAAATTAATAAAACCAAAAGATTAAGCTTCAAATCTCTTTTAAACTTCAATTCATTGGCTTCAGTTGCCTCCAATTCTTCACAGCGTCCTCTAATTTAGTGCATAATGTCGCTACCAGTCTTCAAATCAATCGCCTCCACAATCCTCTCGTCCTCCCGTGAAGATGATGACCGAACTCAAATGCCTCTCCTTCCGTTCGTACTCGAACGTGTGTTCTCCTCCTCCTTTTCTAAAGAAGCTGAACCCTATCTATAGGTTAGGTTCCTAGATCCTCATTCGATAAAGTGCAATATCCCTTTAGCAAAATAAAATAAAAAAAATAAAAAGATAAAAAAAAATAGATAATGATAATAATAAATAATGATAAATGATAATAAATGATGATGATGATGATAGCAATAATAATAATAATAATTGAAATATCTTTTTTTTATCTTAAATTATTATTTTTATTATTAATATCATTATTTTTATTTTTAATATCAAAATCATTATTTTATCTTAAACTTTGATATTTATAATGAAATCTCTCTAAATTGATATCTTATCAAAATTTGACTAAAATCTCTTTGATTTATTATAGATGACTTCCAAATATATTAAAATATGCCTTAAAATTATTTAAAAATAGGGAGTTATCATTGGACAACAATTATATACCATTTTGAACAGCCTGAAAACAACAATGGATGGAGAAGAAAAGGAAAGAAGCCCACGTCGTTTTTGTGTTCTTCCCTCCCCCCCCCCCCCTCCTCTCTATATTATATATATGGATAGATACTACAGGCTTGAGGTTATATGAGATTACAAGCGGGATTAAACTCTAACCTCCTACTTACAAGAAACTTTTATGCCACTGCCCACATGGCTACTAGGCAATCACCTACAAGGATATCAAAGGTAAGACCACCTATTGCGGCAACAAAGCTAATTAACTTCATTTTGTCATTCTTGTGTGTCTTGTGTACAGGGGATAAAGAAAAAAGATAAGTAAGAAAGAAAGAAATAAATAACTGAAACTATCAACCCAAAAAACACAATGGCATCGTGCGATCCATGTAGCCGACTCCACCTAGTGGGATAAAGGCTTTATTGTTATTGTTGGTGTATCACCCAAAAAAATAAATGAGCACCTGAAACTAAATAAAGTATTAAGCTGAAAAGCAAACAGCATAAGCCTATGCCATTCTTGTATTTCTGAACGTGGGGATATAGATAAACTATCACCCCAAAAAAAACTGAAACTAAATAAAGTAACAAGCGTATAAAATAAAACGGGTAGAGTACTGTTAGAGACATTAATATAAAGCTAAACCTTCTGCACAACAAGAGCACCAGTGGTCTAGTGGTAGAATAGTACCCTGCCACGGTACAGACCCGGGTTCGATTCCCGGCTGGTGCATTTCGAGAGCTATGACGAGTTTCTCGCACTATCTGTGGTTGATGTTCAATCACACTCATCTGATCTAACGGATGATATCACGTGCATCTGAGCTCTCCACTTTCTTTTCTTTTTTTGGCCCCAAAAAAAAGAAAAAGAAAAAGAAGAGAAATATGTGACTGTACGCAGATGGGAGCTTGTGATTATTTTAGGCTTTTTTTTTGGGCCAAGATTTTTTTTGCTAGTGAGCTTTTGCTAATTACGTATGGTAATCTTTTGCCCTACCACAGCCTTCATATTTTAATTAAAAGTGGAAAAAAAATTCTCAATCTAGGAAGTTCCATCGACAAATTGTTTTGCCCAACATGTAAGTTGTAACATAACAGTGAAACACAACTCGAGAGGGCTTTTTTTTTTTTTTTAAAATAAAATACTCTGAGGCAATTAGAGAAGAGCATATAAAAACTCGCATACATTAAGATCAAGATTTTATCTATTTATAGATGGAGTCTCAACTCCAACTAGGTCTAAAGGGAAGTTATGAGCATTACGTTCATGCATAACTTCCATATCAATATTAACTCGATTAATAATATCAGCCCATGTATTAATTATACGACCTTAACTATCAACTACTAATTTATTGAAATTGAAATCCTTTAAATTGAAAGCCATAATTGTGTGTTTGAATTATTTTTTAAAGAATAACTTTTATAATTTACGAGGTAAGCATATGAGAGAAGTTTTATTTCAATTTGAAGAAAAAAAAAGATTTTTAAAACTACGGTTTGGGACTTACGCAAACACATACTTAAGACAATCACCCACATCAAATATCAATTTATAAGAAATTTCACATGACAAAACATATAATAAGTCTTTACACAACTGCTATAACCACTCTAAGCAACCGGCGAATTAAGTTTTCGACCATTTGAGAGATAAAATGATATGATGGCCAACTTCCAGCGACGAGATTAAAACCATGTCTACAACTTTATAAGTGCATACCATTTCAATTATGAAAACTTTAAAAAGTAGTCACTTATGAAAATGGTCAGATTTCTATGGAAAACAAAATAAAAAACTACTGATAAAGGATCAAATATACTTTATATCTAGGTTTAGGATAGTTTCCACTTTTTTCCACTCATACTGTATCTTAATTGTATAGTTCTAAAAAAAAAAAAATTCTAACAAGAACAAAATAAAAAACTCCTGATGAAGGATTGAAATATTATTTATCTTTTTCTGTTTTTAACTAATTACGGTTTCTTTAAGCCCCAAAAGAAAACAGTTTGAAAACTTCAAGCATCGACCCCTACGGACATGCAAGACGAGGGCCCCACGTTTCGTCCACGTAGCAAAGAACGTGTCCCGGAAACTCAGACTCTTTGCAAGATTATGTCCCAAACTGATCTTATCAAAAATTTGCTTTTCATTTTCTCGTCTTTAGTCCTTATTCCCAGCAGAAAATAAGAAGCAGGATTGTATGATGGGAAATTTAAGCAGAAACAGAGTCCTACAATTTCTTCTCTTCTTTCTCGTGGTGGTTCTTCAATTCCAGATCGCCGTTCAACAACAAGGCGGCGCCGGCCACCGTGCTGTTCAAGAGGAGCCACAATACCCACTCTTTCATAAGTATGTTCTGGACACTGTTTCCCTGCTCAAAAGG
Organism: Inga leiocalycina; assembly: GCA_963242795.1. Classification (NCBI taxonomy): domain Eukaryota; kingdom Viridiplantae; phylum Streptophyta; class Magnoliopsida; order Fabales; family Fabaceae; genus Inga; species Inga leiocalycina. Next base: position 53,983,435 of record OY725327.1, on the reverse strand, counting down.
TCTCACAAAAGCTCGTGGGAGAAGGTTAAAACTGTAATTCACGACTTTCAGATGAGATTCTCTCCTCCAAATGTGGAGTAAGTTTCACATTTGTTTTACACATTCCTTTGCGTCTCATTCCGTATTCCATGGAATTTGGATATTCTAATTTATTTTAAGAAATTAATCATTCATGTTGACGTTGAACAGATAAAGACACAGACGTGAAAATTTAATTTAGCAATTAATTCGACACCTTTTATTGGCATATATGATATGTAGGCGAAGAATAATTCATTTATGACTTATGAATATCATAATTTTTCATAAATTTTTTATATTATTTACAAGTTTAGTGCAGAGTTTGTAAATGATAGGAGCTTTGTCGTAAGTTTTATGTTTCATATTTGATTGATTCTGATATGAATATGGATAATTGAATATTAATGTTTGGTTGAGACATTAGAAGAGTTTGATTCAGTGTTACTTTAAATTTTATAACTACTTAACTATTAGAATATGATATGCAGAAGAAGAATAATTACTAACATTCAGTATGGCAATAGAAAATTATTGTAGAACGACAAAAATGGCATTCCGTGAAAATGTAGAAAGTTATAATAAAATAGTGCAATGTAAAATCTTTTGTTAGGACCAAAATGGCGATAAATCAAGCTATTCCATTTTCTTTCCAATTCTTAGGTGACTATCCCAATCTCTTCCATAGTTTGATGATGAAGGTTGAAAATAAACAAAGGAATTCGAATCACTAGCAGTGATAATTCTAAGGATGGATATATAAAATAGGAATTGAGTGTAATTGTATGAACTGTGCAACTGTAAATGATCTAACCTGAGAGGAATGTGACACCTTACTGATCAGTTTCCGGGGAGCGACGGAGGACCAAAGTGAAGGAATCAAAGAAGCAGCAGAGAAGAGCTTCCAGAAAAGCACAGAGACAGTGAAGGAATCTGCAAAATCTGCAGGAGAAATGGTTGGAGAAGCTGTTCACAAGGCTGCCCAAAAGGTGAAGGCTCCTCCTTCCTCTGCCTCTGAGCGAGAGTCTGATTCAGAGCTTTAGATCCTTTTGTTATGTGTACACATACACACATATTTGTTTAATCAGTAGGGAACAATTATGTGAAACAATCTATTTATCTTGAAGCTTCCATTACCTTTTAAAATTTCATACTCTCTTTAGTGTATCCAAGCCTGCCATATGGTTGAACCACTACCATTATTTTTTAATTTGATCAAAGGTTTCTCTTTTAAAGCTTAGAATATAAAGGGTTTTCGCTTCCCCTAATAAGTGTACTTCCAAAGATTTGAGCTTGTGTTCTCATCCGTACAGGGTGAGGCCATTTACCATCTTAACCAATAATTGGTTAATGATTGAACCACTGCTTTATAAGCACCATAAATTAATTAGTATCACAAAATTTTTTCCCCTAAAGAAAACAACTAGTGTAGAATTCCATTAAAAGTTGCATGATCTTCATAAATAATGAACTTTACAGAAGCAAAACCCTCAAGGCACAACAAGAAGAAGCATTATCCTACTAGATGGGTAGGGTGCTACATTGATCGCTTAACATCATTGTGCTCTATAACATAACAAAACCTTAAAGGCACATCAGGCAAAAATTCAATCTGTGGTATTCTTAACAATGTCACCAATCATAGTTACGAACAGGCATGGATTTCTCACATTGGGCCACAACTGCCTCCTCGGCCACAATCCAATTATTACTATTGGGCTTGCCTCGCTCATTCACTTCAGAACAGCTCTGGAAAGGAGACAAAACATTAGAGCATAACTGGCACAAAAACAATGTACGTATCTTTCTCCTGATATAATTAAACTTTCTATGGCTGAATTGCTTACGAGCATAATCCTAATAAAAACCAAGGTATTAAAACTCGGACCGGGTATTGAACCGGTCGGGGTACTGGGTTAAGGGTCAGTGGGTCAGACTAAGGCCAAACCGAGACCAAACAAGTAAGAAATTGAAGATTTTAGGCTTATACTATGAAATTCTAAAGAAAAAATATAAATTTTTTTTTTAAAAAAATTTGAACCAGGACCGAACTGAGAACCAGACCGGTTCATCAGCCGGTTCGCCGGTTTCTGAGCCAGATCAGATGGTCTGATCTAGGTTCCATAACTTTTATAAAAACCATCCATTTCAACCCAAACTCTCGAGTTCAGACAGATTTGAGACAACTTTTCGGCAAAAGCATGCATGTTTCTAATGAAATATATTTAAATAAAACCCCATATATAAAAAAAAGGTAACTGGGAACATGGTTGGACATGAACATAAGCTAAGTTCAGAAGTTTGGTGAACATATAGACAAGTCCAGTTTTGAACACAAGTAGAATATAATACCAATAGTTCAATACCATTGTTCACTATTTACTACTCCCTCCCCGGTCCTAAATATAGGACATAGTTTGTAGTGCAATATGGTTGTTAAGCTTGTAAAAAGGTACTTGACCAAAAAAAAAAAAAGCTTGTAAAAAGGTACGGAACATTTGTTGCCTAAAATTAACAGGAGACCGCAGAATACTACTAACCTTGGAACAAGTATAAATGATGAGGGTCATCCAATCCCAATTTTCCACCAATCTTCTTTTGTCATCAGGTGCTTCTTGCAGAAAATATAGCAATGGAGGCATTAGCTGCATCTCAAAATTCCTCGATTCACCACATAGCTTGCACCTGCCAGGGTTTACTTCATCAACAGCTGCTAGAACTGGCTTCCCACCATATGAGTATCTGTACACATAAAGTATTAGAAAAAGAAGAATACAATGGCTTAAACCAAGAAGGTGAGAAGAGGAAGAAAGGAAGAATGAAACAGAAACAATTATTAGATTATCAAAATAGCTTAAGTGCTCGTTTGGGATAACTTATTTTTGGGCAATAAGTGTTTATAATTCGTAATTCATGATATACGAGGTAAGTATGTGAGTGGAGTTTTATCTCGACTTACGTAATAAGTGCTTATTGACCTCCAATAAGCAATACCAAACACACACTAAGCCAATTTGATAAGACTGGGGAATAACATCATATACTTTCAATCAATTCTCAAGCTCCGAGGCCTCATGTACACAATCTTCATTTTTTCCCTTCTTTTTTTGGGTGTCCCAGATTGAATAACTCTGATACCATATTATATTTTTGAGATATAAGTATATATTGCGGTTGTTTTTCTATCAACATAGCTTAAGTCAATTTGATAGGCTTACCTTAACATTATATACTTTCAATCCTTTCACTAATTAGTCGTTGTGGAACTCTTGTATTCTCATGAGAATGATAAATTGCAAGGTATGTGTGAAGAAAAGGGTGTGAACAGAGACAAAGATAAATTGAAGCAAGCGTGCGTGCATGATATACCTGAAACACTGCTCTGGATGTGCTTCCAAGCGTTTCTTGAACTTGAGGTATGTTCTATCAGCAGTCAAAGCTTTATCATATTCATAAGATTCCTTTTCCCAAACTCCGTCCTCATTATCACTTCCATTCTCCTTAATGGAAAGCGATGAGTAGTTAGAACATATTGAACTAAGACCCTCGGAGGATGATTCTTCCTCTTTGTAGTATATATAAAAGCACGGCACCACTGGAAACAACAAAGGCATCATCAACCAATTACAGCAACCTTAGCACCGTATTCATAATGCCTAAAGCAACACGAAACATCTTTTCACATAGATAAGTTACTTCGCTCTTCGTCTTCTTTCAACTAAAAACTACTTACAATAGCTATTCTCTACACATTTCTTATTTTCTTGCACCTTAACTAATTAAGTTGACATAACTACTGTCTCACCTGAAATCTTGTAATTGACTTAACCAGAAAAATAAAAGAAAGAGCTACTCTAACTAGCATAAGCACAAAAATGAGATGAGGTCAGCTGATTACGCACTGCCATTAATCTTATTAAGTGTTGAAACGAAAGGTAGTAAAACATTAAGCTGGGGCTTCAATCTTGGCAAATTTTCTTCCTTACTGAAGTTTTACCTGGCATATTAATATCAACCTTACTAACTCTAGGATTTGGAGAGGCAAAAGAAGCAGTGTCAGTACACGGATTAGACACTGATTTTTTGCTGCTAGAAGCCAAAGTCCCAGCTTCAGAGAGAGCCTTGCTCAGTTGCTCCAAATCCATGTCTTCATCGTCATTGACATCTTCCAACCAGCTGGTATTTTTAACCGCGGGAGATGGTGTAGTTGCAGAAGCCACTTCCACATGCTGAGTGCAGGTCTTCTGAACCCGAAGAACTCGCCAACTACAAGCCACAAGTGGTTAAAACAGGAAATTCAGAGCATTAAACAATATATGCAAAAATAATACTCTCTTCTGTCCAAATTGTAGGAGCTCAACAAAGGATTCATTTTGATCCTTATTATTAGATCTTAATCCACTTTATCTTCCAAATTTATAACTTTTTCGCCAATGCCTCCTTATTAATTGCATATATCAAGAGTGTTTCCATTGAGAGGCATTCCAATGCACATAATTAAAAATGATATTTTAGGAAAACCCACATTCTTTTGTTACAAATAACTAACTTAACTAATTTCTTTAATATTCTCAAATTAATTATCTAGCTCTTATATTAAGAAGAGGAGGTAGTAATTCTTATCATTTAAATGCTAGAGGAACTCAGGAATGAATAGGAAGCAACCTTTCTGAAGTATTTCCACATTTTGGCGTAAGGCAACCTAAAACAAAAAGAAAGCGTTCTTGAATCTCCCCCGTCTTATTTGATATTGGAGCATAAACCTGTGTTGTGAGAAGATAGGAAAAGGATAAGTCAGTCTATGCTCATTTCTTGGGAATTTCCAAGTAAAGTTGAACAGTGGAAAAAGGAAAGACCTGAGCTACGAGACAGAGTTTACTCCCACACGCACCACACTGAAGCAAATTAGCTTGTATTGCCTCCTTGGGAAGGGGCCAGTCCTGTTGAAGGCGACAAAAGTAGTGTATATATTCATAAGAATTAGGAAAATAAAACGGAAAAAAATACGAAGAATCAAATCATTCTGAAAAACATGTTGAATTTGATAGACATTGTAATGACTTACAGGAACTCCTCCAACTTTTGTCGTATAAGAATCAGCTGATTCATAGTAGTCTTCAGCCCATGGCCCCGGCAGGCCTAGCGAAACCACACTCATAGCTCGTTCTAGCACAATGAAAGCAGAGTGAAGCATTACAGTAAGTTCAATTACTCAATCAATAATGTGAACTCCAAAAACAGATGACATAGTAAACTGTAATCCAAAAGAAACAAATTACGCCGATTAATGGAAAGTATAGCATTGAAATTGTAATCTGAACAACAATTTTCGGTGAAACAATCAATTGTAAGCTTAGATCAAGGAGAGTGAGATCGAACAACACCACAAGCTTAAAACGTACAGAATTACACACGATTCATTTAAAACAAAAATCCTAAAATCACCTCGCAAAATAAGCTAGTGAATGGAATTTGGACAGATAAAACGGGCGAAAATCTGTGTCTTATGCTCAGTTCTAATTAACAACACTCCCGCGCTTCCCTTATATGCTTGGTTAACAAACTAGAGCGACGCGAGTAATAAGTTTCTTTCCGTCTTTTTTCATCAAAGAGAGTGAAGTATCCCAAGGAGGCATACATATACGAATCAGAATCTTCAAACGAAAGTAAGAGTCACAGGCGAAGATGGACGGTGGCCGCGGGAACCGGTACGCCTGCTTGAGTGGTGGCAGTTGGAGGCTTGGAGCCAGGGTTTTTGAAGCAATTTAATTTTCCCCCCCGTAAGTTCAATATATGTGATGACCGTATATATTATCCAAAAATTTAATAAGGAAAATTCGTGAGAAGAGTAAACAAAAAAGAAATATTTATTAATAAGGATTTTAAAAATTGTAATTATTTTAAAAGATCAAAAATTAAAATATAAATCTTTGATTATAAAACTAACCATGATCAAACTCCCTATATTTTCTCTAACCCTATCTCAAGTTCTCAACTATTTAACTGCTAGTTATCAATTAATGTTCACTCCTCAAGGATATCCTTAAATTGAATTGGCTTTTATTTAGATATTAAGATTTATGTGATATTGACAGTTTATTTAAGAATTTATTGTTTAAAAATTTTAAATTTTAGTATTTTTCATTTTTATAACATTCTTTTTAGGTGCATCATGTTTGTCTAAGCTTTTTTTCCAAGAAAAAACACATTTTTAAAAGAATATATTATAAGATTTTTGATTTTTTAAGTTATTAAAAATAATCAAAATCTAGAAAGAGGTTGATTTCTAATTCTTTATAGATTTTAGAAGCTATTTTAATTTAGTTAACTTTTAAGATAATCTCATATATACGAGAGAAAATATCATAAACATATTGAATTGTATATGATTTTTTTATCAAAATATATATTAAGATATTATTAAATTTGATAACTAACAATCAAACAGTAACGAAGGTTAATTCTATAATCAAATATTTATATTTTAATTTTTTATCTTTAAAAATAATTACATTTTTTAAGATCCTTATTAATAAATATTTTATTTTCTTAGTCCTTCCCCCTAATTCTCCCAATTTAATGTACTTTTATATTTCTATCTCCAATTAATTACATGTCTCTTTCAATTCGACTTGAATTTATAGAGTTGTTTATAAATGACTTATCAACTCTTTATCAGCTCCACCAAATTTTGTTAGCAAATATTCTTAAATTTAATTTATCATAAACATTTTTTTTATCAAATCATAAACTTATTTTTTTTAACTTTAACATTTTATAAGTAGATATATTCCTTTACAGCCCTTGATTTCATTTATAATAGATGCCAGCTACAAATAACTTAAAACTTTCACCTAGGAAATTATGCGAAGAGTGAATAAAAGATCCAGATTCAAATCATTTCTACATAATAAAAAATTACGTGTCTACCACCAAAATATTATTTTGGACAAAAACTTTGGTCGATTTTATTTAAAAACTATTATGTCTTTATAGAGATATGTTATTAGAGCCGGTAATTTGGGCCAACCTGTCAGCCCGCCCAAAATAAACTTAAACAGGCTGCCATTTTGGCAGCTCATTTAAATTTGGGCTAAACAGGCTGAGCTCGTTTAGTCCGCGGGCTGGCCCGCTTTTTTTTTGGTTAGTTTTTTGGTTTTTTTAAATAAAATAAATTCAAATATCCTTATTACCTTTTATTTGATGCCGTGTTTAATTAATTCCTCATACTTTTTATTTAACATTTTTATTTTCATATTATATTTATTTATTCTACTATTATTAAATTTAAAATAGATGTGTTTATATGTTTTTGTTATGTAAGTAGATGAAAAAAAAGGAAAGTAAGAATGAAATTGATTTCATAACACAAATATATAACAAAAAAAGAAGTGTGATATGAGCGGGTGAAAGAGAAAGAGAGTAATTTTTTTTTAAAAAAAGGAAAATTTGAAGGAAAAAAAAAGATTGGCACGCTGGCAGGCCAGCTCACCTAAACAGGCTCGGGCTGGCAAAAGCCAACCCACGAAGGGGGTGGCTACACCAGCCCGCCCCACGAAAGATCCCAACCCGCGCAGGCCGGCCCGCAACCCACGGGCCGGCCCGCATTACCAACACTGTATGTTAATCACACAGAAAATATTTTATTTTATAAAATATAAAGACATATTTTACAACTAACATATAAATAAAATAGCCTAAAGTTATTATGGGTACAAGTTGCCTCGGTGTTTACTGTTGATCGAGTTTCAGAAATTACAATTTCATGGCACTTCAAGGCGAAGAGAGATGATGTTAATATCCTGAAATTTTCATTTATACATGTCCATCAAGAACACTGGCTTTTTTTTTTTAAAACTAAAATTCAAGAAAAGAGGTCAGTTAAGTTAACCAAACTACTCCTATTCTTATACAAGTTGAAAATCCCAGAAAAATAATTAAAAATCTGAAAGCTAAGTTGGATTTTCATTGAACACTTTTTCAAGATTTTGCAATGTCCCTTCTCAGGAATTTGCTATCTTTATCAACCAACCAATGATTTGGCTAAGAAAGAACCTGAGTATTGAAATTTGGGATTGTACATGACAGAGGCAACTGGGGAGAGTAATTTATAGTGCGTTTGGATTAGTTTTTGAAAAATAGTTTTTATGATTTACGAGGTAAGTATATGAAAAGAGTTTTATCTTGACTTGCGAAAAAGAACTTCTAAAACCACGATTTCGTAACTTCTTAAACACTCTATAAATGTTTTGATGTGTATATACAGAAATTTAATCAAGGATGGGACATTATTAATGTGAAGTATAATAGTATGAGCACAAAAGACAATTGGCGATAACCAAGCTTCTGTATTCCATTAAAATTATATCCAAAGTTGTCAGTCTGTTCATGCATGGTCTATACAAGAGCTTTAATAGATAGCTCAATGCACTGCTACTACACCTTCTATTCTATCCTGTTTACATGGCAAAAATTAATCCAAGGAGGGGTTTCAATGGTCTCATAAAACAGGCCACTCAATTCCATCTCTTGGCATTTTTTGACCCTTTAGATTTCTGCTTTGCTGCCTGAAAAGCTTGCATCTTCTGTTTCTTCCGTGCTTCTTTCTCAGCCTGTCATTGCAAATGAAACAAGATATTTATGCTATTCCTGGAAATTCACCAGAAGTGTGAAAAAACAACCATTACACTTCTAAAAATCCATTTCCAATCTAACAAGGCATTTACCTTTGACATCTTGGATTTGGCTTTCACTTTCGGAGCTTTCTCGTCAAGCTCAGCCTCACGTTCAAGCTCTCTAGCTCTAGCATCAAGATTCTTTTCTAAATAGTACTGTAAATTTTAGGATTCGAACATGTTAGAAACTATCATAAGCAAAGAACTTGATTGATATGCTTCAGTCATTTTAAATCATATGAAAATGAAAAATTACTAATCAGCTACGAAGTCATGCAAACCCCCCCCCCCCCAAAAAAAGAAAAACATATATGCATTATTATTTCATTTCATTTCAGCCATCCTGTTTTTCCTTTCTTTTCAGTAAATGCCACAAATCATGGCACGTACAACATCAATGCTAAAATAAGAGACCGAACCATGAAACAATATAAACCTACAGATACCAGAATTGACAGCATATTGAGTCCTTAAAAGCTATGTGATCCAAATTTAACTAAATACAAATGTTGACTATCCCAACGGAGTGGCTAGATAGAGATAATCTGACTTACATTATAGTCACCAGCATAATCCTGTATGGTTCCATCTTTAATTTCTATGACTCTATTAACTATCTGCTTTATGAAGTATCGATCATGAGACACTGTAATAACAGCGCCCTGGTACTCAGTTATTGCCTCCTGAAAAAAAATTATAAATAGAGTAATGGATTGATCACAAGGAGTAAACAAAGAGAAGCATCAGAGAAAAGAAAGGCAAACTGGCAAACCTCAAGCATTTCTTTAGAAGGTATATCCAAGTGATTGGTTGGTTCATCCAACACAAGCAGAGTTGACGGTGTTACCATAAATTTGCAGAAAGCTAGACGTGCCTAGTAAAACAAGAGAAAAAATATCCAGATAATTATGCCTCATGGGACAAGAGAGAAAGCATAATGCCATTGAATTGAAAACTGCTGAAATTATCACTGCACACTTTTCATTATTGTGTAAAAGGGAAGCATGCCTTTCAACTCACCATGCATATTTGAAATTTTTAACTAATAATAACGTCATGAAAACTGGACCAGATACCGAGGGCCTGTTTGGTTCAAACCCATTGCAGCTTACAGTGCAGTGCGATGCGATGGTAATACAGTGCAATACTAATTATAGAGCTAGTCCTTGGTTTGATTTTTAAAAAAGGTGCAATGAGTTGTTTTTCAATAATTATTTAAAATTTATATATTACACAGTCTATTTTACCCTTAATATAATTATTTAAAAAAGAGTGACGGAAGTGGTCATGGCGGCAACGGTGGAGGTTGCGACGGTGGCGGCGACAAAGGAGGTAGTGGTAGCGATAGCAACAACAGTTGAGAAGGAGGTAGTGGCCGCAGCAATAGTGGAGGTAGCAGCAACAGGGGTGGCGGTGGAGGAGGAGGTAGTGGTAGCAATGGTCGGTGGTGACAACCACAACGGTGGAGGGGAAGGTAGTGGTAGTAGAGGCAGCTGTCATGACGGCAGCGGAGGAGGTAGTGGTGGCGATGACAAGTGTGACAGCAACGACGATAGGGGAGGAGGTAGTGGCGATGGCGACAGCAGTCATAGTGACAGCAGGGTGATGGAGGAGGATTAGGTAGTGATGGTGGCGGTTGTGGTGTGGTGAGTGAAATGAGACAAGCAAAATAAAGATAAATGAAACTAAAGGGTAAATTGGACTTTTTCAACTATGCAATGTGGTGGTAATGAATATTCATAGGGGAAGGTATGCATGAGGATTACCAATTTTTTGATAATCATCATTACCATGGTAAACCCTGTTACTATGTTAAGAAGCAACCAAATACTCTTCTCTTGATAATGTAATCAAGATTACCATTGCATGCATGAAATGTAGTTGAACCAAACGGGCTCTGAATTAGTTAAAGTACTTGGTTTAGGGTTTACTAGTTGAGCCATGGTTAAATCGGTCGTAATCAAATTAATAAATTTTCAATTTTATATTAAGCATTTTGAATACGAATCTTAAATAAGAGATTTTTATCACAAAATAGTTAATCCAATTAAAAACCCATATTCTGTTTTGGTTTACATGAATCCTACCCCCATGCAGGTTCAACTACTCAAGGAGGCTTGGTTTATCAACGGCACTTTAGAGTGGGAAAAAAAATTGCAAACAGAGCTGCTATAAAAGGGCTTTTGCTGAAGTAAAAAATGCAACCTTTAAACGAGGAAAATAACTAAATGGATGTTTTTTAACTCAGGGCAGCTGCAGGTTATGCACAGAACATTTTGAAGCTTGAAAGCAAGGATGAATGAAGAAGAAAAAGAAAAGTGAATATGCCTGGGAGAGATGGAGGAGTTGAGTTCATGTGATAGCACTTGCCTCACATCGACTAGTATTAAAAGTTACATGAGAGAAGGGCTTTTAAAAGAGAAGGGAAAGGATGAGTTCAGCCACATTATATGAATTGGGCTTTTGAAGTTTCAAAAGGCCCATGGTCCAAGTAGTTAGCCCGTGGTGAAAACCAGGATCACCAAGACCTATCCAGTTTTGTATGGGCAGACCAGTTTTTGGTTGGTTCTAACAATTTTCAATCTGTTTCCCTTTTGTTAAGTTCTTGCCATCTTTCAGACTGGAGTAGGCTCTGATTCACTAGTTTTCCAGTCAAACTAGTAGAACCGGTCCAGTTTTCAAAGCCTTAACTAGCAACATTCCTTGAAAGAAAAAAAATTTGAAGTTATAAGAAAACATTAAACCCTAAGAATCTGGGTACTCTTTTCCTATACTCACTGCTAAAAACATGACAGACTCTAGTCTAATCAAATACAAATGAAGGAAAATATACCGAATTTCTAAATTATAAAATAAAGTTTAGGGAGAAAGGATCATCCATCTCAATATTTAAATTTGGAGTTTACATCTTAAAATCTTTTAAGCAAATATTAATTCTTCCAGCTCTCTCCATTTCCTTCAAAAACAATTCCCAAGCACTCAGGTTGTAATATCCTTATTTTTATTTCTAGGATGAAATTACAATTAGAAAATAATTATTTATGAAAAATGGATTTAACAGGTAATTATTAAAAAAAAGGTTTGGATAAAAGAAAACAAAATAAACTAAAGGGCATGTGGCCCTCTAGTTCAAAGGCGGTGGGTGGGTTAATAAATACCCACCCCCATCACTTTAATTCATCTCTTTCATTTGGCAAGTTTTAGAAAGCGATTTGTGTCTGTCTTCAATAATTCGCTATTTCAGGTAAGGTTTCAACTTTTCAGATAATTTTGGTTCTTAAAATCATTTTTTCTTATCAAACTTCCTTTATAAAAGTTACTCTATGTATTTTTATCTTTCTCTTGATGGATGATGCAAAAATGTAGTGGAAAAGCATCTGGCCTGCAGATGGGACCATTCCAAACTGGGAAGAGTTCAAGGTGATATTCCGCCAACACCATTTTCCAACAGCTTTACAGTCACTTAAGGAGACTGAGTTCTATACTTTTCAGCAACGTGACCTGGATGTAGATTCATTAATTGCACAATTTCTTGAGTTAGTCAAGTACTCCGCTTATGGCCAATCGCAAAGGAATGAAAATTGGATGGCGGATAGGTTGCTTCAGAAGGCTAGACCAAAGTTTAGAAGGCAGTTGATACCTCTTCAGATTACTTCTTTTAAGGATATGTGTACACGGATCCGTCTTTTGGATGCGAGAGGTATGGGGTTCGATACCCCGCATCTCCACCAATAACACTACTGCTATTATCACCTTTTGTCGTTCATCGCATTCAACTACGGAGAAGATAGTCTCCAATCGATCAATCCAACCTTTACAAAATTGTGGGTTGAACTTGCCACTAAAGGTCTGTGGCGAGAATTTGTGCACCTCTTTCCAGACTTAAGTGACTGAAACTCTATCATACTCCTTTTGAGAGTTGTTATCCCTTATCTCTATAGTGGTAATATAGCCACCACCAAAATAATGACCATTGTGAGTTCCAGTATCCTCAAGCCCATTCTCATGAATAGAGTGCTCTTCCTCCCGACTTTTCCCTTTGTTTAATTCCTCCTCATGCCTTTGAACCATTTGACCAAGCCTACATTCTGTGGTCAATAGCTCCTTGAAGATTGCATTAGTGTCTTGCAGTTCTACAAGTTGACCATGATTAACCAGATCTCCAACTGTTTGGGTCCTGCATGTATCTACCATCTAAATATTTGGGGGTGCTTGTCAGACAACCAAGTGACCATCCCACACAACGGAGCTGCCTAGGAACAATCCTCTACGGCCAAGAGAAGCCATTGAGATGGGTCAACTTAGCCAATAACCACGCTCTAATCACCTGGTCATAAGTCATCATCAAGCTTTGGTTCTTGTCTCCTTGGCTTGTTGGACTTGAGTTCTCTCTAGTTCTTTTGTCGAACTTAAGGTAACCACTTTCCAATTTACCTTGTATTCTTGTTGAGACGATTAAGATGGTAGATACACATAGGACGCAACCAGCTGGAGGCCCGGTTAATCATGGTCAACCTGTAGAATCACAAGATACTAATGCAATCTTCAAGGAACTATTGACAACAATACGTAGGCTTGGTCAAATGGTGCAAAGGCATGAGGAGGAATTAAACAAAGGGAAAAGTCAGGAGGAAGACCACTCTATTCATGACAATGAGCTTGAGGATACTGAAACTCACAGTGGTCATTATTCTGGTGGTGGCCATAATACCACCATAGAGACAAAGGATAATAACTCTCAAGAAGAGTATGATAGAGTTTCCATCACTAAAGTCTAGAAAGAGGTGCACAAATTCTCGCCACAGACCCTTGATGGCAAGTTCAACCCAAAATTTAGTGAAGGTTGGATTGATCAATTAGAGACTATCTTCTCCGTAGTTGAATGCGATGAACAATAAAAGGTGAAAATAGCAGTAGTGTTATTGGTGGAGATGCGGGGTATCGAACCCCGTACCTCTCGCATCCAAAAGACGGATCCATGTACACATCCTCAAAAGAAGTAATCTGAAGAGGTATCAACTGCCTTCTATAGCAACCTATCCGCCATCCAAGTTTCATTCCTTTGTGACTGACCATAAGTAGTGTACTTGACTAGCTTAAGAAATTGTGCAATGAATGAATCTACATCCAGGTCACCTTGCTGAAAAGTATAGAACTCAGTCTCCTAAGTGACTGTAAAGCTGCTGGAAAATAGTGTTGGCAGAGCATCACCTTGAACTCTTCCAAGTTTGGAATGGTCCCATATGCAAGCTTGATGTTTTTCCACCACATTTTTGCATCATCCCCCATATAAAGATAAAAATAAGTAGAGTAACTTTTATGAAGGAAGTTTGATAAGAATAAATGATTTTAAGAACCAAAATTATCTGAAAGGTTTGAAACCTTACCTGAAATAGCAAACAATTGGAGACAGACACAAATCGCGTTCTGAAACTTGCCAAAAGAAAGAGATGAATTAAAGTGGTAGAGGGTGGGTATTTATTAACCCACCCAACACGTGCCCTTTAGTTTATTTTTATATTATTTTTTTATTTTGTTTTTTTTAATAATTACCTGCTAAATCCATGTTTCATAAATAATTATTTCCTAATTGTAATTATCCTAGAAATAAAAATAAGGATGTTACACAATTCATGAGGTCATTATGCATTTGGTAAGCCAAATTTAATTGGCTAAGCATATTGAACCACAAACAGGCTTAGGAGAAAACCACAACTCATTGCAGAATTAATGTCAAAATTAGATGTTTTTGGTGCCTATAAAAGCTAATTTGATATCAACTAAATCTCGAATTTACCTTCTCACCACCACTCAATAGGGAAACTTTACGGTCAAGCATATCAGATTTGAAATTACAACGCCCAAGAAGTCCTTTAATATCATCAATCCTCCAGTCCTCAGCAGCTTCTTCTATTGTCTCAAGCACTGTCTTCTCCAGATCAAGTGCCTCAGCCTATGAAATGAATCAATAATGTTAGCACTAGAAACATATCAGCAATAAGTATGCAACAGATGCATCTTTGATTAACTTAAGATAGCATTTACTTGATAAAAGTGATACCTGATTTTGCTCAAAATAGTTTGGCAATACATTGTGCTCCCCAAGCACAACTTCACCCCCATTTGGCTTCTCTAAACCCATTATGAGCTTCAGCAAAGTACTCTTGCCACATCCATTTGGACCAATAATGGCAATTTTTTCTCCCCTTTCAATTGTAAGATTTGCCTTCTTGAAGAGCACCTAGCACCAACAAAAAAAAAACAAAAATTATCGGTTTGACGTCATGAAAATAAGTATGCCACATACATATAGACACTAACTTTACACCCATTTTTAGCATAAGATAATCATGTTAACTCACTTTATCCTCAAAGCCAAATTCCAAGTTCTTAATTGTTACAATGGATCTTCCACTTCTTCCACGCTCAGGGAACCTGATTTTCATTTGTTTCCGTTGAAATGGCTTCTCTACTAGTTCCTCTTCTTCAAGTCTCTCCAACTTCTGTTGTCATAGCAAAAGGAAACACAACTGAGCAACAAAATTAAATGCTAATTGCAGATAAACCATGTGGACATGCAACAAAGCAGCATAATCTGAATCAACTATAAGGAAATTCAATTGATTTCAATAGAAAACACCAGCAACCGGTGCCTTAATAATCATCGTAAGTGATAACTACATGCATGAATACTGATAAAACCAAATTAAGGACGTATCTTTCACTTAATTGGGGAGGGGGTGCTTTGAAAGGAAAAAGAAAGAGAAGCACGTCCCTTAATAAATGTCAATTACCTTCTCAGCAGATGAAGCACGGCCAGAATTCACTCCTGCACCTAACCTGTTTATTAAGTCCTTTGTCTGCTCAATTTCTTTCTGCTGCTTCTCCCATGCAGCATACTGTGCTTCAATCCATGCTGCCTTTGAAACTACATACTGGGAATAATTGCCCTCATATGTTCTGGATACACCCATGTCAGTTTCCACAATTTTTGTACACAGTTGATCAAGAAAAGCTCTGTCATGGGAAATGATGACCATAGGCACTTCTTGCTTGTTAAGATACCCTTCAAGCCACTCAATGGTGTCAAGGTCAAGGTGATTTGTTGGTTCATCCAACAGTAATAAATCTGGCTCCTGCAAATGAAGACAAATTTCATCCACATCATTGACGTTCAAAGTCCAACACACACCATCTATTTCATATGGTTACAAATATGCATAGGAGAAATTTTTAAAGTAAAAGGAATTAGAAAACAGTTTATACGCCAACAATCTGTAAATTTCATATCAATTTACACAGCTGTGATTCATTGCTGTGTAGAAGTGTAACCAGTTTCAAGGAGGAATCAGCAATTTACAAAATTGTTAAGCCCTCTTACTCATCTGAACAAAGACCAAAAAAACTATAAGCATTCAGTGAACTAATTTGGCAATTAACTAAGGCTGCAATTAAGTGAAGCAAAGAAGAAAGTAACGATAGTGCATGCATTGTGTGCAGTTTCAGGTTGAAAATACAATAGCTTACAAAAAAGTATTGCCAATCGTGATATACCTGAAGTAAAATCTTTCCCAGGGACATCCTCATCTGCCATCCACTGCTAAATGACGCCACCAGCCTGTCTGAATCATCTGAAGAAAACCCAAGTTCTGGCATCAATTTGCTCACCTTCGCATCTACTGCATCCAAGTTCACTGCCTGGGCCTTCTTCTGAAGCAAATCAAACTCGTCTAAAAGCCTCCCCATCAATTCTAAATCGTTCACAGCACCCTCGAGTGCCTTCTGCACCTTCTCCAACTTCCCTGCTATCCCCATCTCCTCCTTAAATGCACTTACAAATTCCTCCCTGACGGTCCTACTCAGAGATACCTCAAATTCCTGACTCAGAAAAGCAATTTTCATATTTGGTTTGGCTTTTATTACGTTCCCCGAATCTGGCTCCTCCTGACCAGCAATAATTCTCATCTGAGTCGTCTTCCCTGCACCATTTACACCAACCAATCCCACTTTTTCACCTTTTTTCACTTCCCAACTAACATCTTTCAAGAGAGTGACGCCCTTGTAGCTTTTGCTCACATTCTCTAACCTCACACCAGATGAAATGCTCGACGCACCGGCATTGGATTGCCTATTCACACGTTTATTCTCATATTCATCAACCGAAGAGTCCGAAAACAAAGACTCAATGTCCTCTTCGGTAGTGGATTCTGCCGCCGATGTCTCGACGGCAACCGCAGATGAACTAGCAGCGATACTCAAATTCGCTCTTCTAGGACCAATAAATTGAGTGGATTTAACTAAATTAGTATTACCTCGGAGGGTTTGAGAAACCACACGATTTGAAGCAGGCCGAATGTAAGATCGTACAGCGGCTTTCCGTCTGTCCAAAATGACCGTGCCGGTGAGGAAACTTGAACCGAGTTCAAGGTGATGAAGCTTCGCGGTCAAGTCCATTGTTGATTGACGATTGTATATGAGAATTTGATTGAGAAACAAAGGCAAACGATTAAAGAAAGGTTTAGTGAATATTCCAGATGAGAGGACTGGGGAATGAGCAAAACCAAAATGGATAGGATTAATTGGGGGGAGAGACCCGAAACTACAGAATAGAACTTCTCTCCGCTAAACAGCACACTGGAAGTTTCAGCCTATCAAACACTTTCGCACATGGACCGCAGAATTTGTAAAGGCGTAAATTATTTTATCCTTTTATTCACTTAAAAATTTGTTTTTTCATGCCAGAAATTCACTTAAAAATTTGTTACTATCGAGTTAATTGATAATTATATGGGTTAATATAACTTTTAGTCCCTGAAGTTTGATCTAATTTTGGTTTTGATCCTTCAAATTTGAAATTGGTGGTTTTTGTCCCTAAAGTTTCACCCGATTTTGGTTTTGATCCCTGAAATTTGAAATAAGTGGTTTTAGTCCCTGAAGTTTCACCCAATTTTGGTTTTGGTCCCTCAAGTTTGAAAAGAACTTGGTGACCCGATTATGAAACCCGACCCGACCCGGGAAAAAACCAAGTCCTTTTCAAACTTGAGGGATTAAAACCAAAATTGGGTGAAACTTCAGGGACCAAAACCACCAATTTCAAATTTCAGGGATCAAAACCAAAATCTGGTGAAACTTTAGGAATCAAACCCACTGATTTCAAACTTGAGGGACCAAAACCAAAATTAGATCAAATTTCAAGGACCAAAAATTATATTAACCCTAATTATATGCATGTGTTGTGTACTTGTTTTTTTTTTAAAAAAATTATATGGAAAGAATAAAAGCTTTTTTAAGAAAATTAGAGGCTTGTAAAGTTTTTTAGCTTGAAAGAATTTTATTTAAGAAAAAAGAGGTGGGTGAATATAGAATAATAAGTGTTATTTATGCATTTTATTTATTTATTGGGGTACTTTTTTATTTAAAAATAAATTTAAAGGAAGTTTGAGATTGTGCATGTGAAGTTGTCTTCGATTCACTTGTTTATTTTTGGATTAGTAATAGTAATTATAAAGTATTTGAATTGATTTTTCTTTCATTCCATTAGATACATAAATTTATAATCATAATGTTGGACTTTGGATCCAAGTCCGCCCTTGATGGGTCGGACTATTTGATTAGGAAATAAGTAGCCTAATCAAATAAGAATAAAATCAGCATAAAATGCAGATTTGGGAATATTTCAACAATAATTATGGATTTGTTAAAAGAGGAACAAATCACCATAATTAGGAAATTAATTGAGAGACAATTAATTACTGTCTTGGAGGGCAAGAAGAAGTGCACACGTTTCCTAATTAGTGGCCTCCATAAACCACTATAAATAGGGTGTGCCTCCTCAATTGCAATTCGCCCCGCCATTGAGTTTTCTGGCAATTCCCTTCTCTCCTACCATCTTTCTGGTTCTGGTGATCTGCTGTGCAAATCACAATTAGGCTCTAGTAGTCTAATAATTGTGTGGGCACAAGTATGGAGTATTGGAGCTTTGATCCGGATCCGAACATGGATTTCTCCAGGTACGCCTAATCTCCTTTTAGTTAATACTTTTTTTACATTGGTATCAGAGCCATTTGATCCTTAAGGCTGTGATTATTCTATATGAATAAACATGTGATATAATTTGTTTATATCTCTCCATCATATTTTCCGCTGTGCTACTGTTTCTTTTCAAGCTTTATATTCGTAGCCTCTATTGCTTGAAATTTTCGTTATGCATGTTCTCTGGTTCATATGTGAATATTTTTGGGAATCTGGGTATATGTTTTTCCAAAATGTGAACATGTATATATATATATATATATGTATATATTTTTTGCTTCTGCCTTTGCTGTGTTATATGCGTGTCTGTGTGTGCATCAGATTTGTTATTCGACTTGAGCATGCACACATAAAATACTGGGTTCATATGTTTGCTCCTCTGGTTAGTTTGTATATAATAAGTGTATATATATATACTTCGTGGCGTCTTATCCTCTCTTCTTCAATCTCTTTCAAGTTGTTTTTTTGGGACCTATGTGGAACCAAAAACAAGAGCCTTTAACTCTCAAAAGTTAAGAAAGCTTTTGAGATACACAGAGACACACATCCGATCGGTTTACGTCGCGCCGACAACGTCGAAAAAAATTGGGTGTTTGAAACTTGGTGTTTTTGTCCAAAGTAAGGACATGGATGTGTAGAGCTCGAAGAGACGATTCCAACAATGCTTAGAACGCGTCAAACGGAGTCCGGATGAGGGAGAAACAAAGGAAAGAAGTTCGCGGGTCGTTAGTCGCCGCCGCAACTTCACTTGTGATTTGATAAATGAAACAGAGGTTTTAAGATCAAATAAATGCCATGTATTTGTAGTTCGCTGAACTACAATTCCAACGACACCAAGAACGAGAAAAACAGAGCTAAAACGAGGGAGATATGGCTCCCGAAGTTGGTGGGTCGCGATGATTTGCTGGAGCTCCAACCTGGTTGGGTTGACCTGGTTGAAGGTTGAAGATGATGACGTGGCAGTCAATGCCACGTCATCGGTCAACCATTGACACGTGGCACCAACAAGAGGTCGCCACGTCAGCATCGGTCAACGAAGGCCACGCCATCCGTTGACCAAGGCACGTCAGCGCCACGTCAGCGGTGACGGGTCACGGTTGACCCGTCAACGTTGACCGGTCAATGGTCAACAGTCATTCGTTGACTGTTGACAAAAAGAAAAGAGGACATATGGCGCGTGGGGCCCACTGGGGTCTCCTTTTGACACGTGGCAAGCTGTCGGAGAGAGGACGGCGCGTGGATTCGTGGGAGCCGGCGCGTGGATTCGTGGGAGCCGGCGCGTGTCGCCGTTGGACGGCCACAATGCGGCGCGTGTACGTCACGCGCCATCGCTGAGAGTGGCCAATGCTGGAATTTTCCAATTTTTCAGGATTTTTCCATCCAGACACCTTTTAGGGACTCGTGAGAGCGTGTGGGACCTTCGATCGAGACACGGTTTATTCCTAAAAATCCCTAAATTCGAGAGCTTCAATTTGATATATAATTTGAATATATTTGAAGCGAGTTTGGATATGATTTGAGTCAAAAAGGTGCTTATGTGCACTTAGAGGTTCTCAAAAATGTTAGAATTGAATCAATATTGGTTCTATTGTTTTTGGGATAGGTTGGCTTATTTTTTAAGAGTATTTTTCAGTTGTAACATAAGGTTAAATGTTGAAAGATTCTTTAAAAGTAAGGGATTATTCAAATGAGTTTTTGACTATAAAATCCTATCCAACCTTGACTCAAACTCTTAGAGATAAAACCTGAAAAATTGCAGCAACTTAAAATTATTCAATGATTATTGAATAATAATAAGTCTTCCCAAATGTTGAAGCAATGACTTCTAAAAGTCAACCTTTTATCACATATGTTGTGACAAAGGATAAGATAGATAGAGATGTTAGAATCATCTCATCAAGTGGGAGGTATGCTGCAAATACATCCAAATGAGTGGATGTAAACATGGCAAAGAGGAGCTGGACATTGTAGCTAGAAGCTACATGAGTTAATATGGTCAGAAGGGCCTATGAGAAGGAGAACCTAGTTAAGAGACAACAATATGAGGCTTAAACTTTTGAATGTTCTTGTTTTTCCATTGAATTTAAGATTAAATTCTCTGTTTGTTTTTAGAATTGAATTCAGTATATTCTCTTCTTGAACATTCATGCTAGTTAGATGATATTGTGTTATTATCTTGTTAATATAACTGCTCTTTGATTGAGTGGGATTTTTTCTGGAATGCGTCTAGAAATCTAAAGGGGAAAGTGTTCAAATGAAGACTATGGTTAAAAGGGTGATGAGCTAACTAGTATGATTGGGATGGGAGTCAACATAGTTGTCTCCTGAACATGAAACTAGTGAACTTATTATCTAATTATCCTTTGTCTTATTTGAACAACTAAGATTTGTATACCATAATCGTCAGAGTTACCAATTATGACTAAGTCTATTTGACTAAGCTTATGAAGACAAGCTCAATAGAGATATATGTGAAGTTAAAAACTCTCAAATCTCTTTCATTCAAGAAGAATGAGATGTCAAGGACATCCTACCAACTAGTCTTCAACATTTAAAGGTTGAAGTAACCGAAGGATACAAAAGATTTATGCTATCAAGTATAGAAAGAACAACATTGCTTAAACTTATGTTGGTTTGAGCAAAGTAACCTTATTCAAGCCGTGTGGATAGTATTGGAAGATAGTGAAACAGGTGATCTTCTTCCGTAAAGTTAAAACTAAGTTAAGTTTTAACATAGTGTGCTAAGTCCTAACATGTTGTTTAGGCAACACTTGAGGCAAATATCAAACTAAGAAGTTGAGACAAAACTAAATGCCAAGTTCTTTCTAACAAACAATAAGTGTATGTTGTGATAAGACATCTCCCAGTGAGTGGGAGGAAGCTATGTCTCTCAATGAGTGGGAGTTAGCCATGTCTTTTAGTGAGTGGGCGTATACGAAAGTAAAGATTGCCTCTGATATGCATATTGTAACCTTCAACAATGTAATTCGCCACATTGAACTTGAATGTGAAAGACTGAAGGATTCAAGATCCATCAGTCAAACGAACTTAGCTAAAGAGTAGGAGGATTCATCCTCCATGCCTAAGGGCAAGAAACCTATGAGGTAAACTTGATCTAGAAGAGGTCAATGGTTTCTGCAAAGATAAAATGCTACATTGATAAACCTTTAAGGGTTGTAAAAGTAGCAATCCACATGAGTTGTGGATGTTTCACAGAAGCATATGGCTTCATGTCAAAAGCAAAGCAATAAAGAGATAGAATCAAGGGATTGAAACTTACACGTTAACTCTGCATAGATAAACCACCCTGATTCACTCCATGCAATTGCAACTGACAGAATCACATCTTTTCCATCTCTTTAGTTAAGGATCGATGGGACTATGATTCTCAAATCCTTTGTTGGATTTTAATGTTTCTTTTTTAGGGATAAAAGGTTCCATTTCTTGCCATATGTACACATTGATCAAAGGGAATGATCAAACTAGCAAAAGAGTATTTGCTAAACAACGTGTGCTAAAGGTTTAATACCCTTATGAATAAGTTGAGAACTCATTCTACCTGGCAAGAAAGACAAAGAAACATTTTTGAGAAAATCCACTGCAATTGGCAAATTATGACGTTAGTGAACCAATGAACATGAGGGAAAAACACAAACAGCTTGGTGTTTCGTTGACGTTATGGACGTTTACTCGAAATATAGTAATGTTTACTTGATTTTTGGTAAGTGTGAAGCTGTTAGATAATGGTTGAACTAGTCAGGAATCAGTTAAACTAAAGGGATAAGACCCTTTCTGAACTAACAAGGGTTAAAGACACCCATGTGATTAGTTCAAGCTGCTTTGTGTACAAGAAAGGCATTGTTAGGCAACTATCAATACCTATAACCCTTCAATATAATAGAGTTGTTGAAATGGAGAGATAGACCTCTTCTTTGATTTGGTTGTGAACATAATGGCATCAATGAGGCTATCAGCCATATATTGGTATGTAGACTCACAGTTATTATATTTACACTTAACCAAATGCCCTCTATGTCAGTCACGACCTTACCCTATGAATCGTGGATGGGCCTTAAATCAGGGCCAAGCTCGTTAAGACCATAAGGGTCACCAACTTTATATTCATAATTCTTCCTATGAGTAAGGAAGATTGGGGTCAAGGTATACAAAGTATCCCTTTGTGAGATGACATGAGAATTCGACATGACACGTATTCATTACTGAAAATGATGGCGGTTCAGTGACTGAGAGAAAATCATAGGACACAACGTTCATAAAATTCAGATTTCCTAGCAGGAAATGAGCATTAATCATAATAAATCTCTTTAAGAGGTTCACAAGTGACAAGGAATAATTAAGTGTTCCTAAGTTCACTGATCCGAGTGGGAGGATTGAGACCATTTTCATAACAAAAGAGGTAAGAGGTAAGTTACGAGAGAATTACCTCACTCATACATAGGAAAAGAATCCTATGAAATCCACCTTGGAGCAAATTGTCATCTAGCGAATGACTATAAGGGATAGATTCCCTAATGGATTGAATGCTCTCTTCATCATTTAGAAGGTGATGATAAGTACCTATAAGTGTCTGAAAGACACTAGAAGGACCTGCTAAGATGAATTGCAAAGTGTCATGGAGGAGGATTTGGATTCTTTTTAAGCCAAATACGTGTTTAGGTAATTTGTCACATAGCCAAGAGGCGATTGAGAACAAGTAGGTTCTCAAATCTGTTGGGGGCATGTAGAACCTAAAACACTTAGTGGATAAGGGGTAATACAATGGAAGGTTGTCCATTGTGTGTATTAACTCTGAACCTTGGCTATGACAACAAGCCTAGTCTTGAAAATGCATCAAGATGATGTAAAGACCACCTTCCAATTTGGAATTTTAGAAATTCGATGATGAACTCTACATGAAGCAGCTTAAGGGCTTTATAGAAACAATCACCTAAAAAGTAGTATATGAGGTTTTTCACAAGGTAAAAACCTCACCAACTTCGAAATAATCGAAGAACACTACATAAGTTCCAAATGGTCTAATGATGATTCTTTGTGAAGTCATCCTTTGTCAAGTGACAAATGAAACAAGTGTCAAGGGATCAGAGTCAAAGGAATAAAGGGTCAGAGAATCCTTAAATTCTGAGTTGAGAAAGTCATGGGTTGAACAAATATCTTGATTGACAAGATAAACGGAGTTGCACAAGAAAGATACAGTCTTTTCCACCTAAGACATGTACAAGTGTAATCCTTTGACATCTTAGGATGTCAAAGTGCAAACCCATGGATACCACTGAAGTCAAGGGCATAAACCTAAAGAGGTTACATGTCCTATGAGGAATCCAACATAAGAAAGGTGGATAGAGTCCCATGTGAGACTATAGTTGATAATATGAATGTGTACATTGGTGTATGTAAGACCAAATGTTTTTTGATCAGACTTGGAAGTTGCTTTTTGGTCCTGCTGTGAAATGGGTTATGAGAATAACCATGGATTAAGTTGTCAAGACAACAACTTTCCTTTTTGAAAGGATACTCCAATACAAGACCTAGGCAAATGGTGATGGAGTAAGGAAATATACAAAGTATTTTTTCCTGTTATCCATGGAAATAGAACGCAGGGCGTGTTCTGCCATCATTCAAAGTGCCATATGGCTAAAGTAATTCCTATGAGAGATTGGGAATGAATGGTGGATAGAAGGATCCACACGATAATATCTTATGATGAGGATCCTAAGTATCACAGCAAGGCGAAACATACCTTTTGATACATCTCTATGAGAAATATGCTTTCAAAGAGGGAAAGCGATAGTTCAATGACCTTCTACTGACAGAATATTGGTAGATCCCCTTATTGAGCCCATAGCTTGATTTTCATTGAGTTAGTGAAAATCTAGGGGCGCAAATAAAATATAAGGTCATGAACTTCTTTTATATAAAGATAAAAGAAATTATATGTATGTTATGAGTAAATACATAAAGGTATACAGTTTTGTATGTCGTACAGGTCAAAAGAGGTTGGTTCACTCACACGAACAACCGTCTTCCCATGTTTTGTAGGGGCATAGGAAGGTAAGACGAGCAAATGATCACCATGAGATGGTTGAGAAGAATCTTTGCGTTTGAGTCACCTCAGTTAGACTGAGATAAGATCTACATGTGTGCATATACACAGAAAATGGATCGAAGCATGAATATAGACCTGTAGCCAGGCAAAGAACCCTTTTTCACAAATGAGATTGTAAAAGAGATATTGTGAAAAAGGAAGTTCTGGTTCGAATGTTGAGTACATTTTGGAACTAATGTCTGTACGGTGAAAGATAAAAAAATCGACGTACACCTCAAACCATTCACCGTAACATGCAATTCATACTGCATGTGCTTGAGAGTTAAACTGCAACACGGGATGTGGGTGAAAGATTCCTAGTTCACCACAGTGTGAGTCCCAGGAAGGAAGAATACTTCCATAATGCCCTTAAGACTTAGGCGGCATCATGAAAGCTTGGTTTGGTGACAGCTACTTTAGCTGAAGCTCCATGGTCACACTCGATTCAGTCAGACGAGTGAAAACTAGGAAAGCGACCAAGTCAAGATGGACTGATGTTTAGTCAAAAAGGAATATTTACTCCTAGATACATAAGATGTACTAGTATCTGTGGTCGACCCCTTACTAGCTCTATGTGTAGCTAGTAAGTGCGGATACTATGTGCGTGGAAGGCAATCTGAGCTAATCAACATATTAACTCGAGAGGGATTAGATACGCCATGAGCAATATGTATGGGAGAATCTGGGGCATATGAGGTAATGAATATATGGCTTACGGTTATATATAAAGGGTGTCCTTGGATGCTGATCCGATATAAAGGATTTCTAGTATCACAAGCACCAAATCTTAAAGATATTTTTGCTCACGCAGTCATGGCAGACGCCAAGTATGAAACAAGAAAGAGTAACGCACGCACGATGGGAGGCCCATCAAGTGCGAGTGGGAGATGTTGGACTTTGGATCCAAGTCCACCCTTGATGGGTCGGACTATTTGATTAGGAAATAAGTAGCCTAATCAAATAAGAATAAAATCAGCATAAAATGCAGATTTGGGAATATTTCAGCAATAATTATGGATTTGTTAAAAGAGGAACAAATCACCATAATTAGGGAATTAATTGAGAGACAATTAATTACTGTCTTGGAGGGCAAGAAGAAGTGCACACGTTTCCTAATTAGTGGCCTCCATAAATCACTATAAATAGGGTGTGCCTCCTCAATTGCAATTCGCCCCGCCATTGAGTTTTCTGGCAATTCCCTTCTCTCCTACCATCTTTCTGGTTCTGGTGATCTGCTGTGCAAATCACAATTAGGCTCTAGTAGTTTAATAATTGTGTGGGCACAAGTATGGAGTATTGGAGCCTTGACCCGGATCCGAACATGGATTCGTCTAGGTACGTCTAATCTCTTTTTAGTTAATATTTTTCCTATACATAAAAAATAAAATTAAAAAATCTCTTTTTCTTTGCCAGAAAACTTTAGAAAAAAAATCATGAAATAAATTTTCTTGACCTCCATGAAATAAAGTTAACAAAAGAAATAAATTTGTTGGTTAAGTGGTGAGCACCGCAAGAGTTGAGAAAATTAGAATGAATACAAGTTACGCTTGTTTGGGAATTTGGTTATAGCCACAAAGAAGATGATATTGATAAGTCGTCCAGGCCAGGGATAACGATATTCGGAGAATACGAGATTTGTGGTTCAGCTTCAGGTTGGCGAACCAAGGAGGCGATAACCCCCTTCTTTTTATGCCACGTGTATCTTCGTGCAAGATCATGCTCATTCCACGTCTCATCCCCCACATGAAGCCAAAACGTCCAAAAATAAAATTCATCCATCAGCAATAATCAATAAAAAATTAATTTAGGTTGAACTCCACTTTCACCTTCCAAAAATCATAACAATTTTAATCTGTCAAGGCGTTAAGTATTGATGCCAGAACTTGGCCAAAAAAAATATTCATGCCAGAAATAATTTTGTAAACAAAACTGTAACAATTACTTTTTGAAAAAAAATCCCAGAAAAATACGTATAAAATAATAACAAGATAAATTAATGAGTTCAATATCACAAATCCCATGTCACACATATGGGAGGAATGTGGGATTTGTAAATGTTTTCAAATTATCAATATGCCCTGACCGCATTTGGAGAACTCAAGTTGTCAATATACATATTGAAGTTGCTAATTACAATTCTTAAGTTGTTATTTTCTATGCCAAAGTTTATTACACATTACAATTAACAATTTCAATATACATATTGACAACTTGAGCTTCACAAATACCAATAACCTTATAAGTAATATTTTGAAGTCACACATGTCAAGCGTCATTGACTACTTAAGTATAGAAAATAATAACTTAAGAATCGCAATTAATAATTTTAGTATACATATTGACAGCTTGAGATCCCTAAATGTTGTTCGGGGTAAACTGGTAATTTGAAAGAATTTGCAAATCCCATATTCTT
The DNA here is from genome assembly GCA_963242795.1 of Inga leiocalycina. NCBI lineage: Eukaryota > Viridiplantae > Streptophyta > Magnoliopsida > Fabales > Fabaceae > Inga > Inga leiocalycina. Next base: position 53,956,194 of record OY725327.1, on the reverse strand, counting down.
CCTACATGTTTGACTTGAGATTTTTGATATTAGATTCTATGAATTATCTTTTACCTATTTTAACCATATTTTTCTTGGATTTTTCCTTAATTTTTCAAGTTTGACATTCCATTAATTTTGAAAAAAAAAGGGAAAATCAATCTTTTTGTTTATATGGTTGAAGCTTGAACTTGTTGCAACTCAATCTTTATAGTCTTATTGTATGTTTGGATTAGATTTTGAGAATAACTTTTATGATTTATAAAGTAAATATATGAGAAAAGTTTTATCTCAACTTATGAAAAAAAAACTTCTAAAACCATAGTTTTGTGTCTTGCTAAACATGCACATGAGTGAGTCTCTTGAAACTCTAGTCTCTATAACCTAATGAAATATATAATTTTATTTTTTAAACTATGAGAACTAATAATATTTTAAGTTGTTAAACTATAGGAAACTGAGTAGTGTTGAATCAAATTTCAAGAATTGATTTGGATCAGCTTCAAAGACTGGGTCACAACCAAATTAAAAGTATAGAAATTGAGTTCCATTAAGTTAAAGTTTATAAACTAAATTATTATTGAGTCATAAGTAATGGATAAAAATATTAATTTTTCTTTAAAATATAATATAAAAATAATGTGACATTTTAATTAAATTAGTTCTAATCAACTTTGCACGAATGCTCTATTACAACAAGAATTGGTATTTTAACAAACAAATTGTTGGTTTGATGTGGTAGGCGGCCTTATTTCGTAAAGAAGAAAATATAAGTTTAAATTTCAGAAAACACACTTATTTAGATAAATGAAATCATTTACACGGTAAGTGTGTGTTTGAATAACAATAAAAACACATTTTTGAAGTCAAAACCATGATTTGGGGGGAAAATACCCAAACACTTGAAAAAAAAAAAAGGCAAAAGCACCCTTTTTTTTTTTTTTCCAGAACCATGGTTGGGTTAAGTTACCTAAATAATGTCAAATTTTGCAAAACCAAGATTTTAATTGGAAATCATGGTTTGGGGGTTCAAAACCATGGTTTTCCATAAGCTTTTTTTTTTTTTTTTAACATTTTCATAAGCTATTTTCTAAATTTTATTCTTTGAAATCACTTTTTTCACTTTTTTTCTATAAGCTATTTTCCAAATGCTAATCTAAATATACCATAAACTTCACAAGGTGAAACCCTTGATCAAATAAAAAACAAATTGTAATTCTTTATGAGTTTTATAAATATAAATTTACGTGCTTGATCATTTATACAAGGCTAAAGAGACTGTGGATTTAAAACTAGCACATTGTTTAATAGATTCTGTCTAGGTTTGGTGTAGCAGCTATATCTCAATTCATCATCTTTTTTCAAGAATTTTATAATTGGACATCAAACCTAGAGTTTATAAGCATAATTGAATTTGACCCCCCTTACTTACAAGTGAGGGCTTTCAAGGAATTTTACAAGCCGGACATTGTCACATTGCTAAACACGCATAGTGAGGAAGTAGAATGGAGGATAGAGAAAGGATCATCACTGGTTTTATCATTAACAAATAACAATTCACAAGAGGAGAGTAATGGGCTGGTTCTTCTACTTAAGGTCTGTTTGGAAACAAGGCTGGGTGAAAAAAAACTCAATTGGCTGCCAAAAACCCCAAAAACCTAGTTGACACCGTTTTTTGGAATGCGTCTAATGAAGCTGGGCTTAACGAAAAAAAGCATGTTCTTTGAGAGGTTGCTTTCAGGTGCTTCTCACGGGTGGAAGCTCATATGGGTGTGGGCGTGTGGCGACCGTTGGGGGCAATTAATGCCATTCAAAGTTCAACTTCAAACCCCAACGAATCCATGTTCTTCTCTAGCTCTCTTCGTAAATTTGCTATTGAGATTACTATTTCCTCAGATTATTGTTAAGAATTAAGATGTATTATCCTGGGGATGTTGTCTTGGAGATCCAGGGGACGTTTTTTGGAATGCGTCTAATGAAGCTAGGCTTAACAAAAAAAAGCAGGTTCTTTGAGAGGTTGCTTTCAGGTGCTTCTTACGAGTGGAAGCTATATGGGTGTGGGCTTGTGGCGACCGTTGGGGGCAATTAATGCCATTCAAAGTTCAACTTCAAACCCCAACGAATCCATGTTCTTCTCTAGCTCTCTTCATAAATTTGCTATTGAGATTACTATTTCCTCATATTATTGTTAAGAATTAAGATGTAAGCATGTTTGGGATCACGATTTCTTAAAAAATAAGTCCTTATTATGTAAGTCGAGTAAAACTCCTCTCACATACTTACCTCGTATACTGTGAATCACTATTTATAAGCACTTATTGCTTAAAAATAAGCTATTTCAAACGAGCACGTATTATCCTGGGGACGTTGTCTTGGAGATCCCTGGAATTCCATGGCTGCTTTTGGTTCAGCTGGTGGATACATTTCTCCTCTTCGCTCTTCTCTTGTGATTCACCGTCTTCTCTTTGGATTCCTCCGACAATGCCTCTATCACCGCAGCCACCGCGGGCCCCTCCACTCTTGAATCTACATCCACAAACCACTTATGTTTCGATGATATTCGACAGGTAGAAAAACCTAGTGCTAAGCATGATTCTGCAACCACTACTACTCTCATCAGCCACAGACTGGATATATGGGTATTGTATTTTTCTTTCTTGCTGTGTTTTTAATATATTCCTCTCATTTAGCAGAATTTGGGATTATGTTCTTGATATTGAAACTTTGTTGTATTTCTTGGTCTTCATCTAGTCTAAGAATCACGGTCTTTTCCCTTGACATAGATAGTTTTCATTTTCTCCTCATTCTCTTTTGCCAGTGGCGTCTCAATCTGTGGAGGAGGAAGTAACATAAACCTTTTCTTTTATTGTTAAATGTTAAGTTCTTAATTCACCCTCTCAGAGACAACCGCTTGGTGTTTATGTATGGCAATAATTAGAAGGTTTAGTGGTCCTTGTTCATCTGATTATCCGTTCAAATTTTAGATTTAACCTAATAAATAGTATATAAATTGGACATAAAGGATAAATTCATCACCAACCTTGATTGAAGTGGTCTTCTCCTTTCAAAATAAGGGCATCTGATGTTCTTATTTATCATTCTGCATCGGATATTGCTTATGTGTGACACAATTATCAGAAACCAACTTGTTAGAGGTAGATGATCCAATAATGATCCACTTCATGTATGCATTTTAATTTAAATATAGATTTATCCATTTTTAATTAAGTACTTTAGTATATTTTTCTTTTTTTTTTCAATAATAATTTGATTTTTTTAGTTTTATCAAATTTTATTTATATTTTTCACTTCAATTATCATAATATATACAAATAATATATATATATATATATATAAAATATTCAATAAGATTCATGCTTTTTTCAGTTATTTTTCATCTAAATGGGCTTTTAAAACATTAATCCAAACAGGTTTAAGGTTATAAAAAAAGTCACTTTTACCACCGATAATTTAAATACAAATCACATCTATAATCTGATTTTTATCTTATCTGATGTTTACAAAAATCAGATTACCAAAAAAACTACTTTTTCACCTCTAATCCAAATAGACATTTAAGAGTACTAGAGAGAAGTCATACTGGGGACAATGTAGTAAAATGCATTCGACTCAAAGTGTTGTTTTTTGGGGTCACGGGCTTGAGTTGATGGGTCATCTCAAAATGGGCTTCACAACCGGCCCTCCTTTTAGTTATTTCCCATCATACATTTCACACCCAAGAGTAAAAGTTATACATACATCAAAGAAATTCCTTGGCCAGATATATGTTCCGGATATTAACTGGATCCTTATGATTCTCTGCATTGCCGTTACTGCTGGATTTGAAAATCAAAGCCAGATTGGAAATGCTTATGGTAAATTTTTTCCATTGTTATTAGTTATGTGTCATATGATTCCTGTTGTAAGATGTGTGCTGCCTCTGAATTTTTAAACGGATGATTGATAGTAAGTTCATAGTAGTTATCAAAGGATTGACTGTAATGTCAAAATGCCTAAATTCCTAGTAATTAGTCCTATGCCTCTAAGTTATAAGCATTCCATCTGGGCTAACTTCTATGCTTTTCTATCAATTGAAAGGTAAACACACTAATAATAAAATAAATTGGAAAGACAAGTCCATAAGAGTGAGGCATTGACTGATTTTCAGGCATAATTAGGAGTTCAGCTATTAGATTTCTTACAGCATTCCAAAGTCCCAGCTAAATAAGCCACTTGTAAAAGTTTGACAAAAATATTATTGCGCAGTCTTGCATTGACTAAGAGGGGGTTTGTTTGAGCGATTTGACAGTTAATTGGATGATTGAGTGGCCAAATCGGCCTTCCACAGTAATTTATCTCAAGAAGGGTGTTTGGTTGGATGATAGACTTATAGAAAAAAGCCTGAAAAAGCTCCTATGCATATAAGTTAGGAATTGGAGCTTATGATGAGCCCTGAGTGTTGGCTATTTTGAGAAGTATTTTCATATCTTTGGGGATCAATGAAGTACTCAAAATCACTTCTAATCACAAAAATTTTTTTACGAAAAATGTTCTAAATAATTTTCTCTTTCTTTAGATAGTAATCTTCTGTTAATTAGAGAATATTTTGGTATAAGAGTTTAGGTAAGTTTTGAGTTTTGTCAATATATAACTGTAGAAATGTAGAGAATAATTAATAATTAATTTTAATTAGTTTAGATTTATTATTTAGTTGTTTTTATGATTTTATAATCAATTTCTTTTATAAACATGTCATAAATTAGTTTATATATGGTATTTTTACATAAGTCACTTATCCAATCGCCAATCCAAATATTCATCATTTTATCCAATGTTACTTTTTTCCAATCTTAAGATTTCATAAGTCAAAGTAAAAATAAGTTATTTATTCAATCGCCAATCCAAACATACCCCAAAGCTGTAAGCCTTGACCACAAACACACAACATATTATGCTGCTTTGCGCTCCCTCCTATATACTTGATGTTTTCTAAGATTTGCAATAATTTATTTATAATTGTTTGCATGTTTATATTCAATTCTGGCAACTTTTACTACAGATGAATGTATCAAAATAGAGATCCCTATCTCATTTCAGGTCAATCCATTTGGATTGATGCCTCAAATAACACTGTATTGCATCCGGGGTCTATAAAGTATTTGCATCTGCATTCCATTTTTTTAAACTTGTTGAATCGTATTTCTACTACTCCATAGCTCTTTTGTTGGTTTTTTTCCTTCTTTTCAACATTGGTTTCGAGTGTAAAATTGTCATTGTCATTGTCCCAAGGGATTGAAAATAAAATATTTTTTTTGATAATATTGAAAATAAAATATTTTATTGATAATATTAAAAATTTTGGAAGTGAACTAAAATTGACTTTAATATTTAACAAATTTTTTTTAGAAAACTATGAGAAAGATTGTTTGGGAGAAAAAAACCTCCTTGAATGTTAATTGCAAATTGTTTGGAAAATGAAAAAATATTTGAATATTATCTATGAATATTAAATGTCAATATGAAGCAAATGTTTTTACTATTCAATTGTATACCTTCCATATGCCTATCAAAACAAACCAGTTGAATGTTAATTATAAATTGGTCAGAAAATGAAAAGCCACTTAAAAGCTTGTGGTATTATATTACCAAAAAATAGCTTGTAGTATTAATGAAAAAGCCACCTCAGAAAACAAACTTTTTTAGAAAACTATGGGAAAGATTGTTTGGGAGAAAAGAAGCTACTTGAATGTTAATTATTAATTGTTTGAAAAATGAAAAGACTTTTAAATATTATCTATGAAATATTAAATATCAATATGAAACATGTGCTTTTACTATTCAATTGTACACCTTTATATGCCAGCCAAAACAAATCAGTTGAATGTAAATCGATTGAAAAATGAAAAGCCGCTTAAAAGCTTGTAGCATTATATTACCAAAGAAAAGCTTGTAGTATTAGTGAAAAAGCTACATCACAAAATTGACAAAAGTGTGTATAAGACGTGAGCTTTTTTCGGGGAGCAAAAAGGACATGAGCCATTCAAGTTTTTAGATATCTTATATCTTTTGATGGTTGGGCCAAGGTATTGAAAAAATATTATTTTTGATAATATTGAAAATAAAATATTAAAATTTTCGGAGTGGCCTAAAATTGGTTTTAATATTATGACATTTCTCTTGTTTTATTACTCTGTTACTTATGAATTTCATATCATGGAATTGTTGTGGTGCGGCATCAAGAACATTTCCAGGACGAGTTAAGGATTTAATCAGAGGTAGAGAGGTGGATTTGTTAATTCTTTTGGAAACTCGTGTGAGTGGTTTAAAAGCTGAGAATATTATTAGGAAGTTGGGTTTTTCGAAGTGGATTAGAGTGGAGGCTACTGGATATGCTGGTGGCATTTGGTTACTGTGGAATGATGACAAGGTTAATGTTGGTTATTCCTCCTCTTCTACACAACATGTTCATATCTGCGTGAATATACTGGCTACCAACCAAATGGTTTGGCTCACTTGTGTCTATGCTGAACCATCTCGGGTGAAAAGACAATCATTATGGGCAGACCTTGTATCGATTAGTAACGTTACTAGAGATCCTTGGTTTGTGATTGGGGATTTTAACACTTACTTATCAGTGTTTGATAAAAAGGGGGGCTCTGCCCATAATCTCCCAGCGATGCGCCAGTTTGCAGATTGTGTTAATCGATCCTCCCTAGTTGAAGTTGATTTTGTGGGGGAGAGATTTACTTGGGAAAGGAACTTATTGAAAGAGCATTTAGATTGGGGATTTATGAATGATCATTGGAACAACCTGTATCCTTTGACTAAGGTTCATCATCTGAATAAATATGGGTCAGATCATAGACCTCCGTTAGTTAAGTGTCAGCCAGGGAGAGTTTCTCAGAATCAGAAGCCTATGTTTAGATGCCAAGCGGCTTGGCTTCTGGAAGAAGGCTTTTTGGAAGTAGTGGAACAGAGCTGGAATTCAGGTAATTGGCGTGATAAGATAGCTACGTTCACAGAAAAGGCAAGTCACTGGAATAAAGTAAAGGTGGGGAATTTTCATCAAAAGAAGAAAATGATCATCAACAGGATAGATGGTATTGAGAGAGCTAGAGCTAGAAGAGATAGTCAACACCTGCTGTAGGCTGAACAGGAATTATGGAAAGAATATAACAAAGCTTTGGCTCAAGAAGAGTTATTATGGTTTCAAAAATCTCGTTGCAGTTGGCTAAAATGGGGAGATCGTAATACAAAATTCTTTCATGACTCTGCTATAATAAGAAGACGAAAGAATCAGATTGAAGGGCTAAAGAATCTCAATGGGGATTGGGTTTTTGATTAGAATGAGCTTAGAGAGATGACCCTCTTGTACTATAAAGACCTTTTTGATAGTAATCTGGCCAATTTTCATCCCCTTCAGACGACCAACGGGTTTCCTTCTCTAGTTATGGAAGATGTGGAGATTCTCAAAGCATGTGTGTCAGACGAGGAAATTAAGGCAGCTGTTTTTGATCTAGATGTGTTAAAGGCCCCTGGCCTAGATGGTATTCAGGCTTTCTTCTATCAGGAATTTTGGAACATTGTGCAACATTCCGTGGTTTCTTTGGTTAAAGATATTTTTAACAACCCTTTGATTGTTAAAAATATCAATCATACAAATCTTATGCTTATCCCAAAGATTGAAAAGCCAAAATCAATCAAAGAGTTCAAACCCATTTCCTTTTGCAATGTTAGCTACAAGATTGTTACTAAAGTCATTAGTCAAAGACTGAAAGCAATTATGCACAAGGTGGTTGGCTAGCATCAAAGTAGCTTTATTGCGGGTAGACAGAGTAGTGATAATATCATTATAGTGCAAGAGGTTATCCACTCTATGAGAAATAAAAAAGGAAAAAGTGGATGGTTAGCAGTCAAGGTGGATTTAGAGAAGGCCTATGACCGTTTAGAATGGCCTTTCATCTTAGATACTCTGAGGACTTTGGGGGTGGATAATAGATTGTGTGAGGTCATTATGGGCTGCATTACTAATTCATCCTTTCAGGTTCTATGGAATGGGGAGCCTACATAAAGCTTTATTCCTTCTAGAGGTATTCGCCAAGGTGATCCTATGTCTCCGTATATTTTTACACTGTGCATGGAACGATTAAACCATATCATTCAAGATGCAATATCTGAAGGAGAGTGGGAGACTATCCAGCTGAACTTGTCAGGTCCAAAGCTATCTCATCTATTCTTTGCGGATGACCTCGTCCTTTTTGGTAAAGCTTCAGAATCTTAGATTGATGTTGTGCTTGGGTGTATTGACAAGTTTTGTGCAATGTCTGGTCAGAAGATGAATAGAGAAAAAACTAAAGTTTTCTTCTCAAAGAATATTCATATCAACAGAGCTTTGAGTATGAGCCAGATGTAATACCCCGAATTTTGAGACTCGAGGCTAGAGAATAAGCCTGAGATTAGTGGATTGCTAAGCCCCGGTTTAGCAAGATCCCAAATTGTGATTAGGAGTTAATGGCTACAAAAGTGGACGTGGTTAGTGATTAATGAACCTTTTTAGAGAATATAAAGTGGATTGTAGTCACTTGTGTTATGAGCAACGCCAAAACCCTATATTTGAGTTCAATTGTGGATTAACATTCAAATTGACTTAGAATAGAGGGAATAATTGAATGGGGTATTGTGATGGAAATGGTGTCATGTTGTGGTATTTAATCATTGGAATTGTTTTAAATTGGATTGGACACATTGGTTGCAAAATTGGAAATGCTGTCCAGTGTGAATTCTGTCTGGGCAGTCTTATCGTGTGGATGTTTTGACTAGGCAAATGATGTCAGAAAATTATGAAACGTTCCAGTCTTATAGTTCACATCTCAAGCTTCAAAATGGACATATAATTTGTGCCATTTCATTTTGTGAACTGGGAGATATGACTGTCCAAAGTTTGAGGTCAAAAATGGACTCTGTTTTGGGGCAGTGATGAAATTTGTGTAGTTCTGGAATTGTGTGGTGATTTTTAGTAATGCCCAATATTTTTCCTATAAAGAGGACTTAAATACCTTTCATTTGGCTTTGGGATCACCTCATTTAGATTTTTATAGAATTAGTTATGATTTTTCAAAGTTTGGGCAGAAAATCTGCCAGAAAATCCGAAAATGGGAATTATGACATCATCTCATTAAAAGATGACATCAGCATGGAATTAAATATATTCTCATCTTCTTCAGCTATCATTTTCTGTCGTGATGAACCAGCTGAAACTTGTGAGAGAAAGTTGAGAGCTCTTAGAGAGAGAAAGAGGAGGAATCTCACAAGGTAAGCCGATTTCTCCGACGATCTAGCTCCTAACGCGTATAACCTTGCTTCTAAGCTTCTCTTTCATGTTCTTTAAGGTGTTGGAAGCTCAATTTCCATTTTTTAAAAGGGGCTAGGGTTCAGCCATATTGAGTAAAAGCCAGAGGGAGCTTGAGGTAACTTCCGAAACTTCAATGTTTGATTGTTCTGGCTGCTGTGGTTGATTTAATCGGTGAAATTTCACCGGATTGTCTTTGTTTGTAAATTTGGAAAATGGGTTGGCCTAGGTGTTATGCTGCCCAAATTGATACTAAATGGTAGTTCTAACCCAATGTAATGGTTAATAAAGTGGTTAGGAGTAGAAAGAAACGCGTTTACGGAGCCGAAACCGAAAAACCCCAATTTTTCCCAGAATACTTGAGAATTTCGGCCAGCTCTAGAAATGGGTCTTAGAGTTGGATTTTCAATGATTTGATGGTTCCATTGAGTTCAGGAGCGAAAATTAGGTGGGGTTACAGTTGGCCACTTTTTCGGAAAAGGCCGAAAAAGCATAATTACAAAAACGCCCCTGAAACCCTTAAAGTGGGGCTACCAAGGGTAATTTTGTAATTGACATTGAATTTGATAATTCCGAGTCCGAAAATGGATTCCTTGGGCGAAAATATGTTAGAATAGCCCATGTCAAAATTTCAGGAAAAGTACAGCTAGACCGGGTACGGCGGGGCCGGGCCGGGTCCCCGGGGGTATTTTAGTAATTTTTCCATATAGCTTCATATAACCCCCAGAAACACTATGGAAGTGTCTAAATAGTATATTTGACATTGTAGGATCGAATGTGAAGCCCCGAGTTGCTGGCACGCAAATCGAGGAGAAAAGACTGGAGGTAGGGAACTTATCTCTCCTGCATGCTCTGATAACTGTATTAATGTGTTGATGCATGTTATTGCTTTGCTTGATTATGTGGAACATGTATGAATGATTTGAAGCTATGTTTCAATATATGCTATGGCCATATGTGTATCGTTCGAAGCATTGAGCTTATAGATTTGTCATTGTATGTGTGCATGAGTTATGTGATGCAAGCATGTCATGCATTAAACACTTATCTTGCCTGCATATTGATAATGTTTCCCTACTGAGATTCTCTCAAATCTCACCCTCCCTTACCAACAATTTAGACAGGGCAAGTGGCTCGTGGAGGGAGCGGCATGACTCATTCGAGATGAGATTGTGTAACCCCCATTTGAAGAATTGTAATGGGCAATTGTGCCCTGTATATCTTTAGCAAAGGTATGTACCCGAGATTGCCGGGATGATTATGTTGTGCACTCTGATATTTATATGAATGTGATTTATCTTCGCATAGTAATTGTATTCGAAATGTGAATATGAGACCAAGTTTATAAATGATTTCGAAAGGTATATTTTGAAAACCCCATCATGTGATGGGTTAGTAAATGTTATTTGATTATTATTGGTCTCTATTTCATTTTAATCGTGTATTTCGGATATAATTACTGAGGGGGTTACATTTTGGTATCAGAGCTGCCGTTCCTGGCAAGTAAAGGATTTGCTAGGATAATGGCAGTAGTTGCTGCCTTAAGTCATAGGAGATGACTTTGTTTGTTTGTGGTATACACATTAAGGTCCCTGCTGGTTGTGGATATATGTGATTGATGGACTGTGTATACATTTGTTATGTTGTGGATATGGTGAGTCAGTATGATTCACCCGAGGATTTGAGGTGTAGACCTAGAGGTGGAGGTAATCAGACCCATCGTCTGATTAGAGAACTAAGGAAAATGATTTCCTAGATGTGTGATATTGAGATTCTAGGTATCGTGACTAACCTAGATATTGGGTGAGAAACCCTAGGTGGTATGATGTTACATGTAATGACGTCATACAGAGCTTATGGGTGTAAAGGCCTTAAGACCTAGGGGACAGGTGTGCCTTAGGCTGGCAGAGATATCTGAATTTGTGTAGGAGTTAAAGCTGCTCCGTGGAAATGATGAATTTGAGTTGGAGGTGATGATGCTCCGTGAAACGAGGGAAGTGGTTTCTTGATTCAATTGAGGTTAAGACTTTGAGAACTAAATTGAATTATGCTCCAAGGGTCAGACTCAATAGCTGGGCTGATTCTTAGGAGTTTGACTTGACCTAGATGGTCCGTGGTACTAGGATGTTGTACTAGATTGGAATTGAAATGTGTGTCAGGTATCCTGAGGTTGCTAGTGTTAATCTAGCACAGGGAAAAGTGATTCTGCAGAGAAATTGAATTTGAAAGACTTACCTATGAGGATTCAGAGTGGATAAGGCAACCTACGGGGAGTTCTGATCGGAGAGGGCTACCTACGGTGACGTCTGATCGGAGAGGCTATTTGTGTGTTTATCACCTGCGGCCTACTGGGGGTGTGTATGGCACACAGTGGGAGGACCATGCCTTTGGGGCGGTGGAATACGGGGGATATGTGAGTCCTGGGTGAAATGTGAGTAACCCAGCTGCCCGCCAGGCTCAGTGTAAGGGCCGGCCAGCGGAGCCCTGGTACGTAGTTGACCAAGGGGGTGGGCACTCTGAAGGGGTGTGACAATATTTTAAAAAAAAAAATTTTGTGACAGCCGCCGTGACGACAAACCCTAGTGTGCAGCTACCGTGACGACGAACCTTAGTATGCACTCGCCATGATGTTGAATCGTAGAATAGAGCTCTGGGAACGTTGGGAGTATGGGATCTCAACGAAGTGCTGGTTGTGGCTTTGAATGATTCAAGTTGAATCGGGCCAAGGTCTGACACAGGTGAATATATGTTGTGAATGTTTTCAGTTGTGGTAGGAGATTCCTATGGGACTTCTGTTAAATCAACTTGAAATTGTTAAAGCATAGATGAGGAGATTGACCTCAGAGTGTGTAGCGGAAGCGTAGAATGTGATATGTTTGAGAATTGTGTTGAGCAGAAGCTCGAGGTTACCGTGAGAATGATGTGTTAATCATGGCTTCGGGAGGTAAAACTTCAAAGTCCGGATTATTTTGTGAGAAGGGGTCTTGAAGGATCCCAGTATATGAAAAGAATTCGCAATGTTGAAGGTGAAGTTGTTAATATGCCTGGTTCCAGCTTGTTACGATTGTGTACGGTGAGTCCATCTCCCCGGTTGGGCCGGATCGGTTTGGTCTGGTGGGCTGCGCCTGATAGGCATAGGCTCAGGATGTGACTGATATTTGTGAGTCTCTCACCTGCGGCCGCATGGGGTGATTCCTATGGCGGAGGACCGTTCCTTCGGGGCGGTGGTGATACGGGGGACAGGTTATTTGTGAAGGCCAACGGGCCAGTTGTGGAAGCCGAAAGGCTATGTGTGAGCACCGCTACACCAATAGTCCCTGAGTAGCTAACAACGGTTCGGGTTAGACTGTGTGTCTTCCCGGCGGAGAAAGGGGATGAGGGTAGGGTGTGATTATGGATCTACTATTGTGAGCCTGAATGGCTATGTGTGTGCACTTCCACGTCAATAGTCCCTGAGTAGCTAACAACGGTTCGGGTAAGACTGTGTGTCTTCCCGGCGGAGAAAGGGGATGAGAGTGGAGTGTGATTGTGAATCTGCGACAGTTGTAAATAAGCTGGGAATGGGGTATAGTTGTGTAGCAGAGCAGAACTAATTCAGCTGATGGCTAATTCGACTACATGATCGGGGGTTCTCGTTTGTGAGGGCAATTACCCCGGCATGGCCAGCATGGCTAGCCACCACATTGGTTGCATTGGTATTGACCCAAGGCCGAAAGGCGGTGCGTAAAATTAGAATCTGCAATGTACATTTGATAAGGAAGTGGATTTTCTTGTGAGTCCTGGGTGAAATGTGAGTAACCCAGCCACTGTCGCGGGGCATCCCCAGCGGGGGGTAAAACTGGGGTGGGCACCACCGGCACGGGGCATCCCTAGAGGGGGTAAAACCGGGGTAGGTGTGACAATAATTGAGTAACCCAGCCACCGTCGCGGGGCATCCCCAGCGGGGGGTAAAACCGGGGTGGGCACCACCGGCACGGGGCATCCCTAGAAGGGGTAAAACCCAGCTCAAGTGGTAGTGGGAATGCATTGAGGCGCTACTTACCCCCAGGTAGTGGCTTCGATTCCCACGGAGGCGAAAAATCCCGCCAGGGGGGCGGGGGACTCTTGTGAGTAGTGGGTCTAACGGACTTGACCCATCCTGCTCCGCACCGCGTGGTGGGAGAGGGCACCAACCGTTGTGGCCCGGTGGGGTGAGACCTCGGTGGGGTGTTACACCAGAGGCTGAGTGTTGGCCTTACAGGGGATCTGGGAAAGTACCTAGGTATCCCGCTTATTCATAAGCGAGCGTCCTATGTGACTTTTACTCCGTTGATGGAAAAGTGTCAGAAGCGACTCTCAGGTTGGAAAAGCAAATGCCTAAATATGGCGGGATGAACTACTCTCATTAAAGCAGTTCTATCTGCTTTACCATCTTATCATATGCAAACCATGCTTCTTCCCATCGGGTTGATTAATGACTTGGAGCGGAAAAGTAGGAGCTTTTTGTGGGGGGGGGACAGGAAGAAATGAAGAAGATGCACTTGGTATCTTGGGATATAATCACGAAGGACAGGAAACAAGGTGGTTTGGGGATCAGGAACCTTAAAAACCAAAATAAAGCCTTCTTAATGAAACTATGTTGGGGATTGATAAATAATCCTAATGCCTTGTGGGTTAAAGTCCTGAGATCCAAATACAACTATGAGGAGCAAGCCTTGCCAGAAGTGATTAAAAAGAAGAATTCTTCCCTTACCTGGAAAGGGATATGCACTGTCTGGGATCATTTCAAAAATGATTTGGGAAAGCGAATAGGCGATGGGTGGAATACTTCGTTTTGGTTTGAAAGCTGGTCTACGCTTAATATTCATCTAATTGACACTATCCTAGGAGGTGAGTGGATGATTAACCGAAATGAAAGGGTTATGGATTATGTGACTCAAGGAAGGGAATGGGATATTCAGAAGCTCCAGAGATGGTTCACACCGGAGATTGTTAACATCATCACCTGTACTTACCCACCCTGTGAGGAGAGAGGAGAGGATATGTTCTTTTGGAAACCATCTTTGGATGGCTGTTTTTCTGTTAAATCTGCCTATTTTTCTCTTTTTGCAAGAACTGATGGAATGGTGGATAATATATGGAAATTGTTATGGAGGTGGCAAGTTCCCGAGAAGATCAAATTTTTCATGTGGCTATTCTCACATGGAAGGGCCCATACAGCACAATTGAGAGCAAGTAGAGTGATCCAAGAGTCAGCATCTTGTCCCTTTTCATGTGACCAGCAAGAAGATTCCATGCATCTCCTTAGAGACTGCTATAATACTGTGGATAAATGGAGAGCAGCAGTGGTTGAGAATCAATGGGGCACATTTACTTCTCTTGAGGGCATTGCTTGGTTAAATGGAATCTGACTCATGAAATAGGTAAAGGATATACAAAGAAGGTTCCTTGGTCGACTTTATTTGGTTATGTATGTTGGGATATTTGGGTGGCATGATGCAACAAAATTTTTGGTGGATCAGACAACGGAGAAGACCAGAATGCTAACTCCAGTTTCTTCAGAGCCAGTGCGGATAAAGACCTTATGTGCACAAGAACACTTGCTACTATAGGACGTCCTTACCAAGATAGCCTACCCAAAGAAGCGAATGATTCTTTCACCTTGGCAGTGGATGGGTCAGTGTTACATGATGGCAGGAGTGGATGCGGTGGGTATGCTCGCGGTCCAGATAGTCAATGGATTTATAGATTTTCTTGCAGACTCATTGGGGTTCCACCAGCCATTGCCGAGCTGATAGGAATGATACATGGTTTGTACCTAAGTTGGAGTAGAGGTATACATAAAGTTTGTATTTTCTCTAACTGTATAGAGGCTATTAACTTAGCAACTAGAGGGTGTGATCCTGATTACCCCTTTAAGGATCTTGTGGAAGAGGTTAGGACCTTAATTTATCGAGATTAGCAGGTTACTTTTGTTAATGTTCCTAGAAAGGAACTTAGCCTTGTTGATAGGTTAGCTAAATTAGCTCATACTATTACGGGTAATTTTTGTGTCTTTGATCATCCTCCACCTAACAACTAGGAGGTGGAAAATGATGAAAGAATGTTACGTCTTGACAATCACTGTTGTACCCTTGTTTACTGAGAAATGATATCCAGCATTGTATTAAAAAAAAAAGATTCTGACAAATTAAAAGTATAAACTTTTTTTAGAAAACTATGAGAGAGTTTGGGAGAAAAAACTATTTCAATATTAATTATAAATCGTTTGGAAAATGAAGAGATACTTGAATATTATCTATGAAACAGTAAATGTCAATGTGAAGTAAATACATTTACTACTCAACTATACACCTTTTATATGCCTGTCAAAAAAATCCAGTTGAATGTTAATTATAAATCAGTCAAAAAGAAAAAAGCCACTTAATTTTTAATTGTGTTGACAACATTTGATTTTCCTCCTCAATTTAACTATATATTCATGTTGTATATTGTTCATCTTTATTCATGAGTTAGAGTTCTACTAGAACTTATTTTTGGAATTTTAACATTAATATTTCAAAAAAAAAAGTCACATATTACATAAGATCAAGGAAATTTTACTATACACTATTCCCTTTGATCCTTTTTATAAACAACTTTTTTCCCAATTGCGCAAAAGAACTAGTGGTTAAGATTAGTTAAAAATAATAAATATGTTAAAAATCTCTTATCTTTTCCAAATATGCCCCTATTTATGAAAAGAGCATATGAGAGAAAATGAATAACAAATAACTGAATGAAGAGACAATTAGTGGTTCATTAATATAAAAATATATATTTAATGGAGGTAGAAAAGGAAAAAGTGGCTTAAATTTCGAGACACAAAAAATAAGTTGCTTATATTAAGGATCGGCCCCAAAAGAGAGAAAATTGCTTATAAATAGGACTAAATGGAGTAAGATGTAAAATTGAGCTAATAAAAAGGCGAAAAAGAGAAGTATTTAGAACTAAACATTGGGGTATTTATGCATTTTGGTTACTTGGTTGGGACAACTTTTTGCAAAATGTCCTTTTTGTCTACAAACAAAGCATCATTAACCACGTCAAATTGCCATAAATTACCATAATTGTGAACGTTTAGAAATTGTCATTTAATTATCATTAAGCCACCTTTAATCAACATTACGTCTCGTCAATGGTTATGTTATTTTCCCTACTTATAAAAGGCAATACGTGGTATGTAGTCAGTGTACACTGAACTCTATCCCGGGCCTCCATCTTTTTTCCTCGAGTTATAATACTATTATGGCCCATTCGCTACATGGAAAATGAGGTGATGGAAAAGGAAAATCAACATTTTCCACCATGATGGGCGCATTTGGTTGGCAAATTTCCTGCCAATCTATTTTCTAGTGGCAACTTTTTTTCCTTTGTACATGGAAGGCTAAAGTATATGTTTAGTCTTTTAAGTTTATATCAAGTATCATTTTAATCCCTTAAGTTTTAAAAGTATATTTTCAGTCCTTTAATTTTAAGGTTGTTAGTTTTGTTAACAGTAAATGTTGAGTTAGCAAATTTAATTAATGACTGTGTAATTAAATAATGACATATTGATACAATTAATTTCAAATACTTGTAGATAAAAAAAAGTTAAAATAAAACCCTAAGGCATAAGGTGTAGTGAAATATCGCGCCATTGAACGCATTAGAGAATTTCGAATTCAGGTGCCACCTTCAAATTCCATGAAGCTATCTTTCTGTTTTACACTTACTCTCCCAATGTAATTTTCACTCTATTTTTTCTTCTCCAGGATTCACGGTCATATACAATACGATCTCATAGAGAACAAAGAACGAAAGTTTCAGCTACAATGGGAATTAAGATTGAAAAAGCATCAGAAGTTGAAGGAGTTGGATTGGGGCTTCGGTGAGTCTGGTTCGTATCGAGAATGGAAGAGGGGATTGTGAATGTGGGTGAGAATGAATGATTTCTTTGTTCTTTTTTACTGCTTTCTAGCTTTAGTTTTTTTTTTTTTTAAAATTCGCATGAGTTGTTGAAGTGCATATGAGGAGTTGATGTCCAATTCCAAAGCATGACGGCTTCGAGATGAGTGTTGTTGATATAGAATGTTAAAACAGTTTTGATTTTTGACGGCACCTTTTGTTTTCGCTGGGGTTTTATTTTAAATTTTTTATTTACACGTATTTGAAATTAATTATAATAATATATCAATATTTAATTATACAGTCATAATTTAAATTTGTTGACATAGCGTTTAGAGTTGACAAAACTAAGGGTGTTAAAATTAAATGACTAAAGGTATACTTTTCAAATTTAAGGGACTAAACTGATATTTAATGTAAACTTAAAGGACCAAATGTATATTTTAGCTTACATGGAAAAATAGGATATGAAAAATCTAGAAGACAGTTTTACCCTTCGAGTAGATCTTGACAGCTTGAGAGAATTGGGACTCAATCGATGACAAGGCTATCAACGAAGAAGGAAGAGGCTGAGAGGTATATAACTATGGGGTAATTAGGATTTAGGTCACAATTAGAGGTGATGGAGAAGTATGAGCCGCCATGGCCGGCGGAAGAGGACGGAGTAGGTGTTGTTGGGCGACAACGAAGATGGGGATGAAAAGTTGTTGGGCATCAAAAATCCAAGCAAAGAGACTAGAAAGGTTTGGAAGAATTGGAAGAGAAGTGAGAGAAACTCACCAATAAATTGTCATGCTAGCAACCTTTGATTTCCTCTTCAAGTTAACTACATATTCATGTTGTGTGTTCTTCCTTTTTATTCAGGTGTTTAAAGTTCTACCAAAACTTATTGTTGGAATTGTAATGTCAATATTTCAAAAAAAAAAAATTCGTAAAGCTGTTAATGGGAGAGGAGATATTGATATACTTTTAATATAAGGATAAAATTGCACCACAAAATATTTTATGGTGTTAGTTGCCCCTACAATTATTTCATGGAGCTGCATGCATCTTAACCCAATATTAAATTATTTGGGAATGAAAATATTAGCAATTAGAATGCTATTTTGAAAACAATTTCCTTATGGTGTTACAAAAAAGGTTAGATTTATTTTTTTGGGAGCACACATAATTATTTTTAATTATTAATTAACCAAAATATATGAGAAGATAATCATATTTCAAGCTATGAATAATTATTAATGATCAATTAATAGGAAAACTAAAACAATGTTGTAGTTAGTTCAATTACCATTTCCTTTGGCGATTGTTGTATTTCTTTTTGGTGTTGTTGAAAATATTCACTATAAATAAATTGACTTTTAGTTGCTATTATATTATAGAAACTATCTTCAAAGCTATCAGCGACGACATTAATTATTGCTGTTGTCAGTCACTTTTGATAGTGGTGTTGAAATTTATCGCTGAAGAAAACTTTCAACTAGCCATCACTTGTGTACAAATAAATGGATTTTTTTGGAGGGGGAAATGAAATTTCCTTGAAATAATATGGTGAAACACAAAAAAAAAAAAAAGCATAAACTTCTTCTCTTTAATAAAAAAAAACTACTTGGTCTTTGCTTGATAATTTATGTAATATCCCAAATTTTGATTAAGGGTTAATGACTTCAAAAGTATATGCGATGAGAATTTGGTTGTTTTAGTGATTTCAATGGTTTCCTTGTGAAAATTTGTGTGGGAAGAGTGTTTGTTGTGAAATTAGAACTATTGGGAACAATTGTGCAAAAATTGGAAATTCTGTCCATTGAAGTTTTGTACAAGGCAGTCGGTTTTTATGGGCGTTTTGAATAAGCAAATGGTGTCTAAAAATTCTGAAACTTTCTAGTCTTAAATTTCACATGTCAAGCTTCAAAATGGATATATAATTTGTGTCATTTTAACTTGTGAGCTATGAGTTATGATTTTCCAAAGTTTGGGGTTGAAAATGGAAGCTATTCTGGAGCAATATGGGATTTCATGTAATTCTGTATTTTTGTGGTTATGAAAAGCATTGATCCATATTTTTCCAGTAAAGAGGACTTAAATAGCTTTCCATTGGCTTTGGGATCACCCCATTTCGATTTTTCTAGAATTAGTTATGATTTTTCAAAGATTGGGCAGAAAATCTGCCAGACAAAATCTGAAAATGGAAAAATTGGTGATGGCAACCTTGTAATTATGAGGTAATTTGTGATCAGCCTATTCTGCTCTAATTTGGGCCCTTAATTGATGTAAATATGGGCTGATTAAAGGGAGGAGACATTGGTTCAAATACAATGGAAATATAACACAAGAATTGGTAAGGGATAAGGTCAAAAACAAAAAAGGGATATTGTCAAAGATTGTAACTCAAAATAAATTGTGTGGAAGAGAATAAAGGAGATAATTGAATGCATATTTTATTCCCTCCTAATCTTCCATCTCAGCTAAGCATAATAGCTAAAGGAAAAAGAGATGATGACAAAGTTAAATGTCATGTGTTAAAATTGCCATAAAATATAATAAAACTAAAAAATGGAGGAGATATTTTTTTTTATAAGTTTCCTCTTTCCTTGGGCTCTCATTTTTGGTTTAGCTGGAGCCAAATAGAGAGAGAGAGAGAGGACGAAAGTTTGAAAGGAAGGAAGCAAGAAGCAAAGATCAAGATGTCATGCAAGGTGAGTCTCTTGTGAAAAACTTGTAATTTTGCTTTGAAAATCCATGGAAACACCCTCTAAACCTCATATCCTTCTTCAATCTATGTTTAGCAAGGCAAATAGCAAGAGGAAGAGGGAGAGGGGAGGACGGTCATATGAGATAAAATAAGGAAACTCAAGGTAAACTCCAATAGCTTGATGAATCTTGATGTAGGTTGGTTGATATTAGTAGTTGTTGGAGGTATTGGCTTGTTGTGGTGTGTTTTCATGATTTTGTAATGTTGGGAATGACAAACCCTAAGGGGAGGTGCTGCCCAAATTCACTCTAATCATGTACAATTAGTGTTTAAATAGTTAAACATGAGATTAGGAGTGTATACAAGGTGTTTAATGGATTGAAATCAAGAAAACTAAATTTCCCTAAAATTTTCAGATTTGGGCAGGGGTATTTTCGTCCATTAAGTGTTGAAATTTCATTAATTTGATGGTTCCATTGTGTTCAGGAGGGAAAATTGTGTAGGTTTGATGTTGACCACTTTGAGAGAAAAGCCCCCGAATGTGAAATTGGAAAAATAGCCCTAAAATCTTGAAATAGTGGCTGCCAAGGGCAATTTTGTCTTTTGACAGTGAATTTCGTAATTTCAAGTTCAAAAATGGATTCCTAGGGCGAAAATATATTATAATAGATCGTGTCAAAATTTTGGGAAAAGTACAGTCGGACCGGGTACGGCCGAGGAGGGTCGGGCCCCCGGGGGCATTTTGGTAAATTTTTATGATAGACTCGTATAACCACCAGAAACACTATGGAAATGTCTAAACCGGTACATTTGACATTTTAGGACTAAGTTGAAAGTCTGAGGGATTGGCACATGAATCGAAGCACACGGTTTGAGGTGGAAAAGGTCTAAGGTAGGGAACTTACCTCTCCTGCATGTATTTAATATTTGTGTTAGTGTATTGATACATGTTATTGCTTTGCTTGATTATGTGAAACATATATGAATGATTGAAGCTCTGTTTCTATTTATACTATGGCCATAAGCATGTTGTTTGAAACATTGAGCATGCAAATATGTCATTGTGTGAGCATGAGTTATGTAATGCAAGCATATCATGCATTAAGCATTTATCTTGCATGCATATTGGTACTATTTTTCTACTGAGATTCTCTTGAATCTCACCCTCCCTTACCAACAATTTAGACAGGCAAATATAGAAGGTATGCGGAAATCAGAGAAGAGAACTGCACGAGAGATGGTTGCAGTGGTGGAGCGAAGATGGGAAGAAGTCTTCGTTTCATTGGGACGGGTTTAGACACCTTGGTAGCCTTGTCCGGTTGCATTGACGGTAATTATTATGTTTGAACCCCTATGGGGAATTTATGTAATCGAGCACTTTTTATCAGTATATTTATGTTATTCTTGTGTTGTCCACCGAACCGCATATCATTTTCCGCAAATACTTTGATAAAGGTGAAATTAAAATAAGAGCGTGACAACTTACACCACTTAAAAAAATTAAACTAATTGAAAAAACTATTTATAAGTGCAACCAACCAAAACTTTTGAAACAATTGAGATAGTTCTTCATGTTCTATTTTAAAATTTACATCATATAATACACAAGCTGTGCATCGCACAAGGAGAAGCCTCTAGTTTTTCTTTTGTTTTGTTAAGAAAATTTCAGGTCAGATGGCTTTAATACCTAATCCCTATAAACAATTACTCAATGTTTTAATATATATTACTAGTTCCTATTCGAGTAAGGTGGTGCTCCTATATGATGGTAAAAATTAAAATCATATTTTTTTTTATCATGACTTATATACTTATTATATCATTCACACAGGCTTGAGTTCATGATCTCATATTTAAGAAAGCCTTGAGATAGGAGCATAGTATCATATATGATTATATTAATTAAATTAGAAACGATTGGACCAAAGTTCAACCTATAAATTAATATTTAGCGCCTTCATATTGATTACTTTAAAAACCCAGCCAAACACACAAATACAGGTAGTGTATCTATGATCGCCATTACCATCCACTTATTTATCCAAGCAACCGGATGTTAGTACATGAGTTAGGGCCTACGGGGCTTCTAATATACTTCTTTCTAATGGCTCTTATAATACTTGAGCTTTTCAAATTTTTTTCATTTTTCATTTTAATTATTATATTCAATATAAATTATAAAATGAGTCACATTTTAATAGTTTACAATGAAATGATGTGCTTTTTTTATTTTTACAAAATTTTGAATAAAAATGCTCTAAAATTGTGAAGTTTTAATTTATTTATTTTTTCAAAATTGTAAAAATTTAAAAATACATCATTTCATCACGGTAAGATATCAAAATGTCAATTCTATAGAAAGACAAATAATCAAAAAAGAAAAATAAAAGAACTCAGACATTGAATCATTACAAGGGGCATTGGATAGAAGTACAATAAAGGCCGTTAAGCCACTGGTGGAAAATTAACTTTTTAGACCGGTTAAAAAAGACTTTTTAGACTGGTTGTGAATTAGGTCTTGTTACAGAAGATCTAAAAAGTCTGTTATTTTTTAGACCGGTTGTAAAAGTCATACTTTTAAGACCGGTTGTTTCTAAAACCGGTCTTAAAGGTCACCTTTAAGACCTGTTCTGCCTATAACCGGTCATAAAGGTCAGACCTTTTAAGACCGGTTGTGCCTACAACCGGTCTTAAAGGTGGGCACAACCGGTCTTAAAGGTTCTATTTTTTTAAAAAACGTCCCTCTTATATTTATATATATACACGCAGTGAATGCTCCAATTTTAACAGCAGCACAGAAGCAACATAACATATTTCACAAAAGCAATGACAGAAGCAAGATCAACAACAAGCACAAATAAAGGTGTAAGCCAGGTGACTTTTAATTAAACTTCCAACAAATGGTAATTAGTGTAGAACAAGCTAAGGTACAAGATCAAATGTCACAATTTAAGCAACAAGCTAAAATCAGATTCTAGGAACTACAAATTCACTCCATTTCTTGCAATTTCAATATGCAACATGAAGTTGTCTAAAACTAAAAACATGCAGGAATGTCCAAACAGACAAATTTGCTCAGAAATGGATGCAAAACTTTGAAATGACAACGACAGTAATAAAATTCAAGTATTGATACAAGCACAGCAGAAATTCCTCAGTTTTACAGAATACAAAGGGAAGAAAAATTACAAAGGTCAGTCCCTCAAATCCCATGCCTCCTGTATCACCCATATCACAGAAATTGTCCTACACAGATACATAAACCTTATTAGCAATACATATGAGAACAATATACAATGTAACGTTGGATTCAAAAAATCACTATTTTTGTAATAGCTCATAGATGAATTCAGCACAACATGTGCGAATGAAATCAATATCTTCTTCAGGAAAGGGATCAACAAGATCAAACATCTGTAACACCAAAACCAGATGAAACATTAACTTAGTAACTTAAAAACAATAAAGTAATATAAAAGTTCTGAAATATAAATTTACCTCTTGAGTAAAATCAGTCGTGCCTAGAGTGATAATATTGTAAATGTGTCTCAAAACATAAAAACCACATAAGTTGGACCCCTGTGGTTGCCTACGGCTCTGAGAAAAAACATGATATCATTAAAACAAATATAAAGGCATGGCTTATTACATTCTTTAAACAAATCATATGTACTAACCTTTGGCATGATCCATGTAGGGTCCTTTAAGTCACGAATATGCTTACCACAAGCAGTGTG
This sequence comes from Inga leiocalycina, assembly GCA_963242795.1. Taxonomy (NCBI): domain Eukaryota; kingdom Viridiplantae; phylum Streptophyta; class Magnoliopsida; order Fabales; family Fabaceae; genus Inga; species Inga leiocalycina. The sequence continues at coordinate 53,932,532 of OY725327.1, read as the reverse complement.
TAGGAATATTCGCGTAGCCCTATGATCATCACAATCACAAAGGTTATTGGTTTTACACAAATTCCATAAACTTTGCACACAAAAGGTAATTATGCAAGAAAACTAACGAGTTTATGGTCTTTTTCAAATCATTCCTTGGTTTGAAGTGGAGGGAACATAAGAGGATGACAGTGTAACTACTCTTGTATAGAAGAACCAACTACCAATGATCACTGAAAAAAGGAGAAGAATATTAAGCAAACATAAAACATTATATAAATTATAAAATATCAGTTTGTTTCTTACACATGCACATATGGAGCCAAGAAACACTCAGTTCCAGTTTCACTAAGCTTCTCTGATAAGTATCTATGTCTGATAGCAGCAGTAATCCCTTTCTCTTGGATGTGATGGGGGCATAAGAATCCAAATTTTTTGCTTTTGCCAGAGGAGACCAACCTACGATACATGTACCTATAATAATGCAAGCACATAAATCAAAGGTAAACGGTGAAACTTTGAAAATATTTACTTTGAATTGCAGAAGATACTTACATTAAGAACAGTTGGACAATCCTAATCATAAGATTTTGTCTTGGAGCTACCAGCGACATCAAATCATCCCTCTCAAGATAGCATGTCACCCTTGACTGTCCAACGATTGAATCCATAGGCCAATCTCTTGTTTTAAAGGATATATCATATGCTATCAGAATCACTTGTTGCATGATATTTAATGGAGGCTGTGAAACTTCATGCTGAGTGAAAGCAGCTAGACTTGGTGGGGCTTTGATCAGACTTTCCTCAGCTTGAACAGAAACAAGGTTCACTGGCCATAAGATGAACGTACCTAGGATATCGCTTACGATCTTGAATTCATCAGAAGGGATAGGGATAGGTGTATCTGCAATGATCACCTCGTCAACTAACACTCAGACTTAATCAGCTTCCATTTATTGGTGGTGGACAGTTAATCCCAAGTTATGCACACTACCTCATGCAACTAACGTCTTAGAGGATCCTCGACAAAAATATCACAAGGCTCAGTAAGTTCTCTTGCAGGACCCTCTGATGACTGCCCGATGTTGCAACAACTCCCTTTAGTGCTCTGCTTATTAGGATCAATCGATTGTGGCTGGGGAGCACTGGTATCTTGTCTTGAGCTCATAAACACTATCATTTCCTCTTTCATCTTACTTAACCGGGTCTTTAATAGTACATCAAATGATGCTTTAGCTTTAGCCTTTGCTTCTGCTCTTGCAGTGGCCAACATAGTCTCCAATTCCTCCCTAGTAATGATGTTTGAGGAAAGGCGTACGGGGGCTCCAAAGTAATCCCTTATCCCCACCCCTCCTCCAACTCCCCTAACATGGCCTGGATGCTCATGTTTGCCAGTAGCAACAATTAGAATATCATTCCTGCCCTCTGACTTAAAAGATCCCTCAACTTGTTTTTTTTCTAAGTTCCTCTTGTAAGATAATACAAAATAACAAACATAAGTAATGAAATATGTTTCTTATGTAATTAATAACAGCAACGATATATACTTACAATTCTTTCACCTATTATATGAGATTGTTCACTCATATAAGACCCACTCCTCTTTTGGTGGGCAAACATCCATTTTTCTTCACGATGAATCGGAGATGGTGGAGAAAGAAGAACAGAAGGATCGGATTGAGATGCTTCTTCCAATCTCTTCCGTTTGGCCGCCAACAATCTCTTTCAGCCTTTACATAACCCCTACGAGACATTGTATGTGGGCAATCATTCTTTCTACCACTCTCTTGTGCTTTTTGCCTTTTTGCCTGTGAATAAGAAATTATACAAAAGGAAAGTGTTATAATTAATTAAGTTAATTGCTAAGTAAATAAAATGAAAAATAAGCCATCTAACCAAAGATTTTGGAGTAGTCCGAAGCCTGACAAATGCTTGCCAAGTCGCTTGATCAAGAAATGTATACTTGTCGCACGGATTAGGATGAGGCTGACTATCTTTCAGCTCAATATGAATGTAATTGTTGGTCAGATTTGTCTTAAACTTGCTCCAGCGCTCATAACAATATGTCATTGTCTTGTTGTACAATATCTCACTCTGAGGAACGTTGTAGGTGAGCTGAAATGCATGCAATGAAGGAGTAAGTGACAAATTTGTGACATATTTGATAATAATTAATTACATACAGAAGAGAATTGTATACCTGGATAGTGTCCCAAATATGTTGCTTCACCTTTTCATCGACATTTCTCCACTCCTCTATCAAGATGCTCGACTTGTTGCATGCAAGGAGGTTGACAAAACTCCTATATCGGCTTGCATTAGACCCGACTGGAATCCAATAACTATCAAACTCAATCGGTATCTTTTGGCCTGCACTCCGACTGAGGGAAACTTCTGTCAACTGTATGCCACGTCTACCCCTCCGTACAGACTGGCTACTGGGCTTACTATGACCTTGACTTCGAGCATTGCTAGACTCGCCCTGATTAACACTAGCTGGCTAACTCTGTTGAGCACTAGGTGGCTAACTCTCATAAGCACTAGGTGGCTGACTCATAGGTGTAGTAGGTGGCTGATCCTCTGCACTAGGATCTGGGGATTCGTCATTTGCTTGTAACGACAACGAAGAAAGATAAATCTTAAGCTATGACATGAGAAGACTATATCGATAAAATAACTAAACATATTCTTTAGATATAAATCATAATCATAATTACTTTAGTTAGTTAACTTTAAAGTAGTATCATAAAGAGATATCCTCCCATATTCCCTCATGATGATCATTTCTTGTACCGTGCGTATTATCTGCTTCATCTTCTTCGTTCAATTCTGGTAGACCCCTGGAAAAAGAGGGAGTTCAAGAAGATCATAATTTGAGCGACTTTTCTCGTTAATATCAACAACCCTTTTTCCTTGGAGAGCTACAGACCACATTTTATTTGCCTGATTAGTGATATAGAACATTTGTTGCGCCTGATCTACCATAATGAAAGGTTCATCTCCAAAACTTCTACTATTCAGATCTACTAATGTAAATCCTAACCTATCAATCTTCACATCATTATTGACATCAACCCACTTGCATTTGAAAATGGGAAATCTAATTTTAACATAGTCAACCACCCAATCTCTTCAATCACCCCATAATAAGGTATGGCAGCCAATGTAGGGTTCTTATCTTTCAAACTAGAGAAGTGCATAGATTCAGCCACTAATATAACACCACTATTCTGAACGGTGCGCTTATCATCTAGGGACTTCGTGTAAAAGATATAACCATTGATCACAAATGAAGTCCAACTTATGACATCAACTTCAGGACCACGTGCTAACCAATTTATTGTATCAGAAACACATTCTTCTCCGTCAACCTTTTGTTTGAACCAATGTGCGAAAGTTCTGTTATGCTCCCTAATTAACCTTTGTTCAGTCATTCGACTATTTTGTTTCCATACAACTTCTTTATGGGCATTCATGTAATATTGAACTTCATCAACATTGTTCAAGATGTACAAGTGGACTTGTTGCAATTCATCAGCATCTATGCTCTTTACTGTTGCCTCGCGTCTACCCCCTTTTGATAATGACATTTAGGAAGGCCAATATGTCGTACATTTGACAAATAATGTTCACAAAATTCCATTGCTTCTTCAGAAACATATTTTTGAACAATAGATGCTTCAGGCCAGTTGGGGTTCTTCACATACCCTTTTAAAATTTTCATAGTTCTTTCGATTGGGTATATCCACCGAAAATAGATATGCCCACACAACTTTATCTCCCTCACTAGATGAACAATCAAGTGTACCATGATGTCAAAAAAAGAAGGAAGAAAAAGCTTCTCAATCTGGCACAAGATCATATATCCTTCATTTTCCAATTCCTCCAATCTTTCTATGTCAATGACTTTAGAACAAATGGCATTGAAGAAGAAACAAAGTCTAGTCAATATGTGTTGAAGATCATATTCGGCAATGCCTCGAATAGCTACTGGGAGTAGTTGTTGCATTAAGACATGACAATCATGAGACTTTAGCCCTATTAACTTCAAGTCTTTCATCAATACAAGCTTTTTAAAATTTGAAGAATACCCTGAGGGAACTTTAACGCCATGTAAACACTCACAAAAGCTTCTTTTCTTATCCTTAGACAAAGTATGAGTAGCTGGAGGAAAAAAAGTTATTACCATATGGCCTTAGATGTAAATCTTCTTGTATTCCCATTTCTTGCAAGTCTAATTTTGCCTTCATGCCATCCTTAGAACTTCCTTGTATGTTGAGCAGTGTCCCAACAATACTATCACATACGTTTTTCTCCACATGCATGAAATCAATACAATGTCTGACGTCAAGATTGTGCCAATATGGAAGATCGAAGAAGACAGACCTTTTTTTCCATATATTTTTCTCATTTATACTCTTTGATGACTTACTAAAGATAGTATTGATATTTTTCACCTTTTCATAAATTTTCTCCCCAGTTAATGCCTTGGAGCATCTTCAAACTCTTGGCTATCGAAAAAAGCTTTTTTTAATCTACGATAAGGGTGGCTTAGTCTAAGAAATAGCCTATGGCCAAGGTAAATCGTCTTTTTTCCATGTTGAAGTTGATGGTAGGACGTGCCTTCTTCACATATCGGACATGCTTTGTGGCCTTTAATGTTATGTCCTGACAAGTTCCCATATGCAAGGAAGTCATTTATAGTACAAAAGATTATTGCTCGCATATTAAAAGTCTCCTTCTTGTTCACATAAAAAACATCGACACCTTTATCCCACAGCTCTTTCAAATCTTCGATCAAGGGTTCTAGGAAAACATCTATGTCATTTCCGGGTTGCTTTGGTCCCAAAATCAACATAGACAACATAATGTACTTTCGTTTCATACATAATAAAGGAGATAAGTTGTAAATTACCAACAGAATAGGCCGTGAACTATGTATACTGCCTAGGCTACCATAAGAATTCATGCCATCTATGCTAAGCCCAAGCCTGAGATTCCTAGGTTCTTCACCGAAGCTAGGAAATAATTGATCAATTTTCTGCCATTGAGAAGAATTAGCTGGATGTCGAAGCTTTCCATTAGAAATCCTCTCATCTGCATGCCATCTCAAATTTTTGGCATCAATTTCATTGGCAAACAGGCGCTTGAACCTTGGAATGATTGGAAGATACCACAACACTTTTGCTGGCCCTTATTTGATTTATACCTCAGAGTTTCACATATCGGACATTGCTCTTTCTCTTCATGCTCTTTTCTATACAATATGCAATCATTAGGGCAAGCATAGATCTTTTTATACTTCATCCCTAGTGGACACAGTATTTTCTTAGTATCATAGCATCGACAAGGCAACACATTATCATCAGGAAGCATGTCTTTAAAGGCCTCAAGCGTTTCTGAAAAATGCTTGTCGCTCTATCCATGCCGTGCTTTCAAGCTTACCAATTTCAATACAGCTTTTAGCAATTAGTATTTTTTACACCCGGGGTACAGCGACTTCTCAGCATCACTGCACATATTACCATATGCATGTGATTGTTCAAAAGCCTCTTCTCCTACATCACGAATAATATCCTCTATCCGATCATCCAGATCCGTGTCATTATCATTACAAGTCACTTCCCCCTGTTGAGATGCACTTGGCATTTCTAATTGTTCACCATGCCATACCCATACTACATACGTCTTACAAAACCCTTCACAAATTGAATGTGTATATATATCTGCAGCACTTAATCGCTTCTCATTCAAACATTTTACACAAGGGCAATAAAACATCCTACTATCATCATCAGCATTTCTTTTTGCAAAGTCTAAAAAACCCCTCACCCCAACATCATATTCAACACTCGTCTGTTTGGCTTGTATCCAACTACGATTCATATATTCCAACACCTTTTTATTGTTTTCTACTTTTTCCCCTGGAAAAGGCAGGAGTATGATGAGAGCATGCAATCATTACACCCAAGTACCTAGTTTAACTACTACATAATGACAATGTGGGCTTGCAAGTTGAGTTGAGACTTGTCTTACTATTGAAAGTAATCAAAGAAAATAAAATCAGAGAGGCAATTTGTAGGCGATGGAGAGGGGTTGGTGTGTCTAATTTCTTGTGTTGATTGAAAAGGTTCACTAGTTGTGATCCATTAAGAAATCAAATATAGGGAGAGGTCATAATTCTTCTTAGGAGAGGTCCTGTTGGTGTTGGGTATGTCCTAACGCACTCATCACGCTTAGTTGACAAAGAGGGGCTCTTTTGTTTCAGTGTTCACTGGCATGCACGGATACAACTTGCTTCCAGAGCTTAACCCCATTCATGCATATTGAATGTGTGATGACAAGAGCATGGCAACATTGCTCTTATAATTAATATTTTAATTGATTAATTAAAGGCAATGCACTAAACTAATATTAAAGGAACACAAACTCATGTCGCATTGCCCTTGTATGTATCCCTCCATTATATATGCTCATAAAAAAGCAATAATGAATAATATAGCACCCGGATCATTACCTATATGATATATTCCTATCCTTCCTAATTATTTATGTCCCTATATTTTATTCATCATAATGGGTCCAAAAGTAGTACACAAACACATAAAACAAGTTTGTTAATAAAACAACTATAAATGGTCCCGCTAGATCCAGCACTTGCAAGTAAATAATTAGATGAATGTAACTAATCATATTGAAGAATCATGCCTTATGACTTAACCCCTAATGTTTATGGATATAATTATAGAAACTAAACACTTGTTAATAGTGCAGTGACCACCACGAAGAGACAGCAGTGTTGGTATATAATTCCCTTATAATAATTATAATTTGACTTGTTTGTTATAATCATTTTCTATCACACTCGCACTTCAAGGCCAAAAAACAGTCATGTAATACACTAAACCAAATCCTGTGCATCCTGTAAGGCATTGACATTGGCATTCAACAAATTCACTAATTACACAGTAGTTTGTAATACATTAAACCAAATCCTGCGCATCCTAAACAACTATTCAGTTTTCACCAAAACTTCTGCTCATACAATCATTGCCAGAACTAATCAAGATTTTTGTGAGAGGGTTTTAAACACCAAACGCACTAGAAAATTTATATTAAGCTACTATTTAGTTGAGCCCCTTGCTAGCCTAGGCCGATGACCAAATCTGGAGGTAACAGCTTCTATATAGTAATTGTAGAGGAAGATGAAGCATACCTAAAAAAAGAGGATGAAGATGTGAATGACAGCGACCAATGAATGACGGACGACAACCACGAGCAGCTGAAGCAATGTATGATTGCGACAGAAGAGTGACGATGAACTCGATTTAGAATATATGACAGCAACCGACAGCGACGACGGACGGGGAGTCGACGGCTGAGGAGAGAAAAGATTGGGAGGGATTTCAGAATGAAAGAAGCGGGAGGAGGCGTGGCGCGAAAATTATATTGGGAAAGACTTTCTAAAATAAAGGATTTTAAGACCAGTTCTGCTAACAATCGGTCTTAAAAGTCCACTTTTAAGACCGGTTGTTAGGAGAACTGGTCTTAAAATCCTTTTCTTTTAGACCGGTTGTCGTATTAACCGGTCTAAAATAAATATCTTTTAGACCGGTTTTGTCAGTAACTGGTCTAAAAAATAAAAGGCATTTTTTTAGACCGGTTAGTGTAGAATCGGTCTAAATAATATTTTTTAGGCCGGTTAATATAATAACCGGTCTCCCAACTCATTTATAATTACAAAAATGCCACCGCGCATTTCTTTTAGACCTCATCCAGTACAACCGGTCTAAATGTGCCGATCTAAAACACATTTTTTGTACTAGTAAGCCCTTTATCCATATAAATGTAATACTTCATTCAGCTACTAATATAAGAATTGGATAAAGAGTTTATTTTAATCATAAATATAAGATTTCAATCAACTTTATCTCATAAATTTAATTTATAAATTTTGCCCCAAAGTATTATTATTGGTTGCACGTATTAAGGGAGTTATCATCAAAGGGTAGTTTTAATACACATGATAAAATAGAGGTATTTTTATGAAACTAACATCCATTTATTATTAATAATTATTTTAATTAATTTCTTTAATATCTTCAAATTAATTATCTATCTCTTATATTAAGAACTAGAGGTAATATATCATATCTCCCATTCATTGCGTTTGCACCTGGTTGCTCATAAAATTATAGTTCCCAAATTATTTGTATAGAGGTAAAAGTTTAAGGAGATTCAATACAAAGTTTTAAAGGATGTATACTCAAGTCAAAGAATAAAGTTAGTGTGAAAACTACACACACACACACATACATAATAAGGGGTGTTCATGGGCAGGGTTGGGCAGGGTATGAACCATGCCCAATGTGTAATGCCCCAAATTTTGATTAAGAGCTAATGATAATTATTGAGAATGTTTTGTGAATTAAAGTTTATTTGAGACTCAAAATTAATTATTGGAAATTCCCAACACCCTGTATTTTACCATATTATGTGACAAAATAATTATTTAGGAAAATATGAGGGAAATGGCGCATGGAAGAAGGAAAATAATTTAATTATGTGTTATGTGGCAATTTAAGTTAATATGCCATAATCAGAGGAAAAATTGAAAGAATGGAGATTATCGACCGATTAGTCAGTGATTAATGGAGAAATTAATTACTAACTAAGAGGAAATGAGATGTTGGACTAAATGGTTAATGGAATGATTAGAGTAACTAATTAGTTCTTACTTTATGAGAGCCAATGAGATTGAAACACGTGGCAAGTTGTTATAAAGAGAGAGTAGGTGAGAAAAGTCAAATTTGGGATTTTAAAATTATATTTCTCTCTCTCCTCCCTCCTCATTTTTGGCTGAGCATGCATGGGGGCTTGGAAGAGCCATCATTCTACCTTCTTCTTCACACTCTCATCTCTGTCCAAATTTTGGCAGCCATTGTTATTCAATAGAAAGGAAGAAAGTTTGATTAATGTAAGCATTTTGACCTTCTAAATGACCCCAAATGCAAAAACTCTTCTTTAATCTTGTTCCTGGGATTAAGAGCTTTGAGTTTATGGTTATAGATTTTCCATTGGTGGTGTTTTGAGCACACAAGAAAATCTAGTGGTTGGAGAAGCAAGGAACCCTTTTGAGAAAGTTGTAGATGTGAGTAAGATGCTCATTTCTATCTATATTTTATGGCATTTGCTTGAGGCTATAATTTATGGGATTTTTTCCCTATTTTCAAAAATTAGGGTCATTGTGTGTATAGCATGTTGTTGTCATGGAATTGGTGTCTTGGGATATGTTTCAATAGATAGGATTGGTTTGAGGTTGAAATATCAAGTTTGGGAATTTTGGGATTTTGTCTTGAATGTTGCTTAAAACAAAGCATGATAATGGAGTGAGAATTTAGTTGTTTTGATGTTTCCATTGGATTCCTTGTGCAAAATTATGTGGGAGTAGTCTTGGATTAGAATTTTGGAATCATTGGGACACATGATTGAAATTGGAAACTTTTGTCAAAGAAAACTCTGCTGCGTTTTGGCTTCAGATAAAGCCTCACTCAAGTGCTCTTGGGTCTCACTCGAGTGCAATATTGTATTTTCTCTTTTCCTTCCGTTTTTGGCTATACTCCCAGTAAAAGTTTGTTTTCTCACTTGTTAGTGATATAGGTCGTCACTCGAGTGAACCTTGTCTCACTCGAGTGCAAGAGTATTATGCACTATGAACTCGCATCTCAGGATAGCACTCGCAGCCAATTTTTCAAGAGTGTGTCTTATCACTCGTGGGTGTTAAGCTGTCACTCGAGTGCCAAGGCCCCTGCTCGAGTGCACTTCTCATTTGAAAGTTTCCTTTGCTCTCGGGTAAACATATTCTATACCTCACTTTGTAAAACTCGGGTAAGCATGAGGCTATCACTCAAGTGTTGATTCTTATGCTTGAGTATAGCGAGCATTTCTTGTCTCTGTCTTTACTTTCTATCAAGCACTCGCACGAGTGTGCTTTCATGCTCGAGTGTAAATCTCATCATCACTCGAGTGAGGCCTTCTGAGTGCATCAGTTAAAAATCAGCACTTGTAGCTTTGAAAAGAGGTCTTCAATCCAGTGTTTCCCAACCCTTTACGGCTTTTGTTAGAGACATTTGTAGCTACTTAAAGGACATTAATGATAACCAAATCTAAGTGTTGTAAAGTCATTTAAGTATTAGAATAGAGAATAACACTTCATCCCTAATTATGAATTATAGGATTCTATATTTGCCTTACTCGCGAGAGACCAGTGCCAGAGCAAGCACGGAAACACCAAGGTAGTGACCTTTCTCTTGTATTGTGTATGATGCTTGGTATGCATGACTTATCATTGTGTTGTTGTTGTGAAATGCATTGTATGAAACTTTGCCATGAAACCTTGATGTTGTGAAAATTGTGAATGTGAAATGTGCCATAGTGCATTACAGCATGAGCAATCATAAAGGGTGATACGTGTCACATTTACTCCTACTGTTGTAACTGTCATTGTAATTGTCGTGGCTGTGTTGTGGAATTGTGAATTCTCACTTTGAGAAACATGCCAGTATGGCTATGTGTTGTGAAATGTTTTATATGGAACTCAGCTGTGGTGAAATATGTGGATGTGAAACATGTTATTGTGCATTACAACGTGAGCAATTCAGCGTGAATAGACGTAGGGGCGATGCATGTCACACCTACCCCTACCACTGTAACTGCTGTTGTAATTGCTGTGTGTTGTGTTGGGATTTGCTTACATGCTTTGTGGTTGTGTATACTATGAGTGAATTGTTACTACGGGGATTCTTTAGAATCTCACTCTCCCATAAAATAATTTTTAGACAGGGTCAGTGATTCTAAAGAGAAGTAGGTGACGAAGGACGGATAAAGCTCCAAGCTGGGAGTTTTATTTTTGGATAATTTGTTATCATACTTTTAAATTTTGAACATTTTGTTGGGAATTATGTATATGTAGGAGATATTGAATAGTATTTGTGTAATCCCTTAGAATAGGAAACTAATTATGGGCGTTCGTGCCCGGTAAACCCTTTAGATGATTAATGGAACTCGAGTGTATTGGGAAATTTTATTACATTCTGATATTTATGAATAGAATCAAATTGTGCAGGCCATTTGCGTATTTGAAATACGAATATGAGACCGTGTTGAACAGGTTTTTGAAAAGTTTTGTAAATCCTATTTCTGGAAGTGAAAATTTTATAAGTCTCAATTTATTTCGTGGTCTCTAATTCAATGAAATTACATATTTTGAACGTAAACCTCGGCCTTGATATGAAGGGGGTTACACAATGCCTAGCTTGGAAGAAGAACATACTGCATTTTGTAGCCCACTGCCCGTCCCTAACCAATGAAAGCCCAAGTAATTTTAGGCAAGGCTGGGCAAGGCGGGCTTGTGTGCCCAAAAATCTTCCAAAAATTAAAAAATAATGAGGTATTAAATAATAATAAAATAAAAAAAATGTATAGTTTGGTATTTTAAAAACATATTTTATGCCGTAGTCCTTTTAAGATTTTATTACTTAGATTCGAATAGTTTGGTATTTCAAAAACATATTTTATGCCATAGTCCTTTTAAAATTTTATTATTTAGATTCGATTCACAGGCCAATAAATAAATTAATTCAATTGAGATTATTTTCTTATTATTAGATAATAATTTACTTTTCAGAAACTCAATTTACCCCACTTTTTAATTAAATGTGTATGAAAAAAATATGCCTATATGCTTAGTAAATACAAAATAAGTTTATTCACCAAATTATAATTGAATGGTAAGTAAATACTTGTTCAATTATATATACAATATATATAAATTAAATACAATTATATACACATTTTGGGTAGGGCCAAATGGCCAGGGCAGCATACCTTGCCTAGTGCCCAGCACAACCCGAAGATGCCCAAACGATTTATGGGCGTATTTTTTAGGGCTGGGTTGGGCATTTTTTTGTCAGGCTTGGGCGGGCATTGTGACCATATGGCCTCATGAACACCCCTATAATACATATATAATCCACACACACTGCCATACAAACCCACAGTGAAGTATAAGAGGTGGTGAAGAAATAAGTATATAACTACCCACCATCGGATTTGAAAGAATGGGAGTGGGGTGAGAGATTTTTTTCAAAAAAAACAAATCCACCCATGTGCCATTAGGATGAAGAAAAGGGGGGAGCGTCATGTACTTGTGCATGAGAGCATAAGGGGTTTACAAATAGAGGAGAAAATAAATTATACAAACCAATGGTTTGAAAACCGAGCTTGACCCTCAGCCGGAGTCTAGGGTGGCTCATTTTTTAGGTGAAAGCCGTTGTTAGCCGTCGTTTAGCCTTTATTAGACTAGAACTCACTTTTTGGCTAGCAACTGTTGATAGCCGGATGGTTTGAACGTGTTCCCTGGAAAACGCCAACTTTTTAACATAAAAATAAACTCCGGTGGAAACTCAGTGCCCAAGGAAGAAGGAAAAGGAGAAGGAGAAGAGGAGGAGATCGGACAACAAAAGCCAACAATGAGAAAAAGAAAATGAAGAAGAAGACAACATCGAATCAGGGAGGTCTATCGAGGAGAAATAAAAAGTGATCTCACCTGTGTCTTAGAAGGGAGAGAGACGCCAAACTATAATCCTAAGGCCCTATTTGGTATGAGGCACTAGGGGGTAGGAATTGGGATTAGATCAGGGATTGGGCAAGAATACATCGTTTGGTTGGAGGGATTACATATGCCTAGGGATTGGGAGTACCATGAAAGTAGGATTGCTTCAAAGCCACCTCCTCCTGGTATTGCGTCTTCAATCCTGGGATTACAAATCTTAGAGACAAAAATATTCTTGTTTATAATATTCTTTTGACAAAAATGCCCTATATTAATTTTGCCCTAAATTATAACTCATAACTTTTTTTCATCTTTCATCATCTCTCTCACGATTGTTCTTCTAGCTGTCAGAATCACCATTGGTGGAGAATAGCTGCTGCAATCGCTACTACTATCATTGGATCTGGTTGCATAATACGAATTTTCTGTGATATTCCAGGTATGTGTGCTTGCTCATGATTTTCTTTGGATAATTTTTGTAATTGAGCGAGTGCTATAAGGCCCTGTTTCCTCAACACTTATTCATATCACCAGTTTCAAAGCAACCAGTCTGTTTTGAGTTTCATAAACCCACAAATCACATTGAGAGGTGCTTCCTTCATTGCTTCAAAAATCTCTACTCACAACTTGGCAGTTTTGTTACTATTAAAAGATTAAACGGCCCCCAATTCCAATTTATTTTCTTGTTTGCCACCTATAACCCCCTGCCTTACAAACAATAATTGTAATTAAAAAATGCATAATTAAGTTAGGCTAGAGACCAATGACTATATCACAATCTACCAAGTCCCAAACCTTACATCCAGGAATCACCTTGAACTGAAGTGGGGTTTCAAAATTTCATTCAAAACCTGTTCAATTTGGTCTCATACTCACATTTCGAATATAATTTACTTGTACAGTTAAGTCACATTCATATATATCAGAGTGTACAAAAATCCCGGCAACCCTAGGTTTCATATCATAGCTAAAGGGTTTACGGAGCATACTCGCCCCTTACAATTTCCCAATGAGTGGATTACATAACCATATCCAAAATAATATTTACAAAATATACAGTAATCCCCAAGCAAAATATGACAACCAACTATAACCTAAGTCTGTACTATCCACCTTTGGTTGTCGGCTTCTCCTTCGAACCACTTGTCCTGTCTGGAGGTTAGTCAAAGGAAAAAATGAGATTCAAAAGAATATCAGTAGTAACAAATATCTCATACAACATATAATCACATAGCATGCAAGTAAATCACCAGGTAGCATCATAGCAATCATCACAACATATATTGCCTCTACGGCATAAAAGTTTACTCAGCATACAATCACAACACATATTGCCTCAACAGTATACACAAAGCTTGCTCAGCATTCGAAATCCTCACCAATCAATGATAAACATACATACCACGTATTACACATAGTATAAGCGAAAGTGTAACTACCTTGTTCTTTCCGGGCGTGTTCCGGCACAGGCTGCTCTCGAACAGGGTGAATACCAAATACTATACACATAATCAAGGACGATGAGTTAATCTCTTTTCCAAGTTCTTGATTTCAAAACACTTACAGTTGGTTATCATTTGAGGCCTTTATGTGGCCACTGAAAGCTTAAACATATGTCTAAAGGCTTAGGAAAACAGTTGATAAAAGACCATCTTTGAAAATCTAAAATGTAATTTTTGGGGGTTGGCCACGGCCAAAAACAGGTCAGAAATATTTGGGCCGCAGCCCAGAATCCGCTGGCCGCAGCTAAGAAAATCCTGTTTCTTGGCTGTACTTCCACAAATCATAACTAAATCCAGAAAAATCAAAATGAGGTGATTCTAAAGCAAAATGAAAGGTATTTAAGTCCTCTTGATAGAAAAAATATAGACCATTTCCAGAAATCACCACACCATTCTAGAATTAAACAAAATTCACTACTACCCCAAAACAGAGTCCATTTTCGACATCAAACTTTGGACAATCATATCTCCTATCTCACAAATGAAATGACACAAATTATATATCCATTTTGAAGCTTGGAATGTGAAATTTAAGACTGGAAAGTTTCAGAATTTTTAGACACCATTTGGTCATTCCAAACTTTCGTGCAAACTAATTGCCCAGCACAAAGTTTCCATTGACAGATTTTCAAGTTTTGTACATTTGCTTCCCATGGTTCCATTTTCACATCAAACATTATTTCCACACAAATTTTCACAAGGAATCTATTGAAAACATCAAATCAACAAAATTCAAATCATATTGACATGTTACCACAACATGTCACACAAATCACAATTTAAACCACAATATTGCACCACTTTCCATTTCACATTCTAAATAAATTCTAATGGCACCAAGACACAATATGATACCATTTTCAACACAATATACAATTCAATTCTCCCATTTCAAAATCACATAAAATTAGGGCAAAATTCAAAATTCACAAAGCTTAACCAATAACCACAAATCTTAGGTCAAAATGCATCAAATACTCACCTCCTCCTCTTTCCAAAGCCAATTCTTTGATTCCTATAACTTCAAGATTCCTCAAGCTCTCAAAACACCTTCCTTCACAAATCTAAAACCATAGAGATGAAGCTCTCATCACTATGAACAACATTAAAGAAGGGTATTTGAGCATTAGATGACAACTATAAGGCTAAATCTCACCTTTTGGTTTCTCTTTCCTCTCCCAAGCTTGGACGTCCATGAGGTTAGAAGAGAGAGAGAGAGAGAAAATGATGGAAAGGAATCAGATTTTTGGCCTCTAATTGCTCTCATAACCGACCTTAATGGAAGAGGGAAGAGGAAAACAATATTTGACACTTTGACCAATCCAATGGCTCACATATAGCCACTTGTCACAATCTTGTCACACCTCCATGAGTTCACATGAGCTCAAACACATGGGATTCCACCCTTTGATCTATTACACAAATCAATCCTAACTATTGATCTTTAAGTTACCAATGAGTTTCCTCTTCGATAACTGACCAATTGGTCGGTAACTTTACCGTTTTACCCATGATTACAGTAATTCTCATTGGATCACCACCAAACACTTCATATCTTTCCTTTTCACCACAATATGCGCCCTCCCTCTATTTTAAGTCAATTTAGAGGTTAATCAATAATTGAACTTAAATACAAGATTGCGGCGCTGCTCACAACACATACGAATCATAAATCATATCACATTCTCCAAAAGTGTCGATTTAACGACAATCATATTCACTTTTGGAGTCAAAATCCCTTAATCAAATTTTGGGATGTTACACCACCGACCTTCTCTGTGATGTCAATATGATGTATTAATGGCTTTCCACCTTCATGCATGCTCCTCAAGAATTACTGGATGCAATATATTACAGCAATTTTTTTTGCCTCCTGACACAAACTTATCATTAGGTTTAATTCTTCTCCGTTCACCATTAAAGTAAGCTAAGAAGCTTTAAAGCATAGTCCTTCTTTATATGTGTCTTATACATATATGGTTTTGCATTTTGGTCAAAACTTCATATTTGGTGGCAACTAGCTCAACCGTAGCTTCTTTTTGGAGGGCGAAACCCACTTGCATAATTAGATTTTCGGATTCTTTTTCATGAAACATAGGAGTTCATGAATTTCAACATACAAGTACTGTATAAAGTAGTGATAACCTTTCTCTGGAATTATTTGGGCACAAGATTTTGAATTGTAAACTGTAAGCTAGGTTGCCTGTTCATATATATTCTGACAGGGGTGAACTTGTTTTTTCTCTGTATTGAATTGAGCTCCCTTTTCCTATGCATTGAACTGAACTCCCTTTGCAACTTGCTTTGCTTATATATATATATATATAATATTTCCAAGTTGCTTTTTTCTTGTATTGAATATACTCACAAGTCTTTTTGTAATTTAAAGAATAATTTCCTTTTTGATGCAAATTGAGGATAGATTGGTCCCATAAAGTAAAACTGATGCAACTCTGTAACACACATGCAATTAGTTTCCATGAAACAGACAATTAAACCTCGTATATCATGCTAACTATAGACACCTACCTTTCATCGTTCAACCATTAGAACACTCCTAGAAGCTTTTGCTATGCTATTCATAGATCTAACAAATACAAGACGAAAATATCAGACCCAACAGTACTTTGTGAGATGAATAATTATATAAAGTTATACACGGTTTGCAATCAACTTCTTGCGAAGTTAATGCACACTCCTTTAGATTTTCGTTTGGACATCCATGTTTTGAATCATGTTATTTTTGTGTGTGTGTGTGTATGTGTGTGTAGCAATTTCTCTTTCTTTGTTTCCTTTAGTTTTAAAGTTTGGATAATATCGCAAATTGAAAATGCATGAAAGGCAACAAGGAAACCATTTGTTTTAACTGTCAGGCTAAATTTTCTGCTTCAATTATTTCTTAGCCCCACTTTAACTAATTATTGATTTCAGGAGAGTTTCATATTTTGTTAAGAACTAAAAAGAAAACAGATACCTATCTTATATGAAGATTTTTTATCTCCAACTTATAGAACCAATTGGACACATTACATAAAGTGAAAAAAACCAATCAGTGACATATTTCCTTATTAACTCTTATATGGTTGTTTACATAATTATGACAATATCTAAAGAAAAGAGAGCCCTATTGTGCTTGTTACTCTGGTGGCAAAGCATGGCTAAGGCAATACATTGGTTTTATCTATGTGTGAGTATGATGATCATGTTAAGGAGGTGACGGATCATTCATATACCTTACAAAATGGACTTTTTTGCAAAGAGATCTTATCTAAAGAGATTAGTGTGTAGTTGTGATGTAGCATGTTACAACTTACTTAGAATGCATAAGTCAACATTTGATAAGCTATGCTCTATGCTAACGGATGTGGGAGGTCTCCAACCTAGTAAGAATAGGCTTATAGATGAGCAAGTTGCCATTTTTCTTCACATAATAGCACATTATGTGAAGAATAGAGTAATACGATATAACTTTAATAGATATAAAGAAACCATAGTAGGTATTTCAATTCCGTTCTACATAGTATGATGAGGTTTGGACATATTTTATTCAAAAAGCAGAGCCTGTGGCAGAAGATTCCAATGATGATAGGTGGAAATGGTTCAAGGTAGATATATATGTTATATACTCATTAAATTTTGTATAAACATATAGATAATTTGGAATATATTTTTTTACTTTTTGACATCATTGTTTAGGAACCTTGGATGGAACTTATATTAAGGTGAGAGTTTCTGCTTTGGACAAGGCAAGATACCGAAATAGGAAAGGAGCCATAACCACAAATGTGCTAGGTGTTTGCTCACAAGATGGCTACTTCATATATGTGTTGCCTGGTTGGGAAGGGTCTACAACGGATGGAAGGGTTCTTCGTGATGCCATTAGTAGGAGGAATGGCTTAAGAGTTCTATAAAGTCAATATTACTTGGTCAATGCTGGGTATGCCAATTGTGAGAGATTTCTTGCACCATATCGAGGACAAAGATACCACTTAAATGAATGGAGAGAAGGGAAATTGTAATGCCCCAAATTTTGATTAAGGGAAAATGATAATTATTGTGAATGATTTGCTGAATTAAAGTTAATTTGATATTTGAATTAGTTATTGGGAATGCCCAACACCCTATATTTTAGCATAATTATATGATACATAATTATTTGGGCTAAATATGAGGGAATTGGCGCATGAAGAAGAAGAAAATAATTTAAATATGTGTTATGTGGCAATTTAAGATAATGTGCTAAAATCAGTGAAAAATTTGAAAGAATGGAAAATTGTCAGTTAATTAGTAGGTGATTAATGAAGAAATTAATTACTAACTAAGAGAAAAATGAGAAGTGTAACTAAATGGCTAATAGAGCGGTTAGAGTAACTAATTGGTTACTTAC
Source organism: Inga leiocalycina (assembly GCA_963242795.1). Taxonomy (NCBI): domain Eukaryota; kingdom Viridiplantae; phylum Streptophyta; class Magnoliopsida; order Fabales; family Fabaceae; genus Inga; species Inga leiocalycina. The sequence goes on along the minus strand of OY725327.1, from coordinate 53,914,051 downwards.
TTTTTGAGAGCCAATGAAATTGTGACACTTGGCAAGTTGGTAGGATGAGATAGGCTATTGGAAAGTCAAATCTCATTTGTTTATCATTTTATTTCTCTTTCCCTCTCATTTTTGGCTGACAAGCATGGGCAAGGGGGAGTGTGATCATTTCATCTTCAAGCTCTCATCTCTCTCATTTTCTCTCTCTCTCCCCATTTCGGTAGCCATTAGAGACCAAAGAAGAGGAAGAAAATATTGGTATTAAGGTGAGATAATGACCCCAAATGCAAAATCTCTTTTCTCTAATATTGTTCCTTAGGTTGAGGGCTTTATTTCTATGGTTATAGATTGTCCATTGGTGTTGTTTTGTGCCCTCAAGGAAATCTAGATGTTGGAAGACCAAGAAACCTCTTTGGGAAAGCTGTAGAAGTGAGTAAGGTACATCTTTCTATCTATATTTTGTGCCAAATGATGAAGATTTGAATTTCTAGGAATTTTGGCCTTATTTTCAAAAATTAGGGTCATGGAGAGTTTGATATGCTATGGTCATGGAATTGTGTTTTGGTATGTATTTTGATTAGATAGAATTGTTTTAAGGTTGAAATGTTAAGTTTGGTGATTTTGGGATTTTGGTGTTGGATGTAGCCTAAAACAAAGCATAATAATGCAATAGGAATTTGGTAATTTTAATGTTTCTATTGGATTCCTTGTGCAAAGTTATGTGAAGGTAGCCTTGGTTGAGAATTTGGGATAATTGGAAACACTTGGGTAAAGTTTGGAAAGTACTGTCAACTCTGTTGCGTTTTTTGCTTCTGATAAGCCTCACTCGAGTGATCTTGGGTCTCACTTGAGTGCAGCATGATCTGTTCTCTTTTTTCCTTTATTTTTTTGTTGTACTCCCGTGTAAAAAGCAAAAGTGTTTGTCTAACTTGCGAGTGTTGTGGGTTCTCACTCGAGTGATCCTTGTCTCAATCGAGTACAAGTGTATTCAACACTATGAACTTGCGTCTCGGGATGTCACTCGCGATCAATTTTCAAGAGTGTGTCTTAACACTCGCGAGTGCTAAGCAGTCACTCGAGTGCCAACGTCCCTGCTTAAGTGCTCGTCTCCTTTGAAAGTTCCCTTTACTCTTAGGTGAGCACTTTCTACACCTCACTTTGTAGGACTTGAGTGAGCATTTGGCTATCACTCGAGTGTTGCTTCCATGACTTGAGTGCAGCGAGCATTTTTTGTTTCTATCGTGGCTCTCTGCCAAGCACTCGTACGAGGGAGCTTTCATGCTCGAGTGCAAAGTTCCTCATAACTCGAGTGAGGCCTTCTTCACTCGAGTGCAATAGTGAAAAATCTGTACTTTCACTTCTAAAAGGGGATTTTTGGTATAGTTCTTCTAACCCTTTAGTGCTTTTGTTAGAGGCCTTTGTAGCTTCCTAAAGGACATTAATGATAACCAAATTTAAGTGTTGTAAAGTCATTAAGTATTAGAATAGAGAATAACGCTTCGTCCCCAATAATGAATTATAGGATTTGATATTTGCCCTGCCCGCGAGAGACCAGCACCTGAGCAAACGTGGAAAGACCAAGGTAGCGACCTTTCTCTTGTATTGTGTATGATGCTTGGTATGCATAACTTATCATGAATTGTGTTTGTTGTGAAATATGCTGCATGAAAACTTGTGAAATGTATCGTAGTGCATTACAATGTGAGCACTTCAGCGTGAGCAGCCATAGGGGTAATGCGTATCACACCTACCCCTGTCGTTGAACTGCCATTGTAATTGCCGAGGCGGTGTTGGGGAATTGTGAATTTTGACTTTGAGAAACAAGCCAATAGGCTATGTGATTGTGAAATGTGTTATGTGGACACTTGTTATTGTGGATTATGTACATAGGGAACATGTTGTTATGCATCGCAGCATGAGCACTTCAGCGTAAGCAGACGTAAGGGTGATGTAAGTCACACCTACCCCTGCCGCTGTAACTACCGTTGTAGTTGATTAGTTGGTTTGTTGTTATGATTTGCTTACATGCTTTGTGGTTGTGCATACTATGAGTGAATTATTGCTACGGGGATTCTTTAGAATCTCATTGTAACCCCCTGCCTTATAAACCATTATTATAATTTGAGAATGCATAATTAAATTAAATTAAATTCAAGACCAGCGGTTATTTCAAAACTTGATAAGTCCCCAAACTTCACATCAAATAATCACTCTGAGATTAAGTGGGTTTTCAAAATTTCTTTCAAAACCTGTTCGATTTAGTCTCATACTCATATTTCGAATATAATTCACCTGTACAACTAAGTCACATTCATATATATCAAAGTGTACAACAAAAATCCTAGTAACCCCGGGTTTCATATCATAGCTAAAGGGTTTATGGAGCATACTCGCCCCTTACAATTTCCTAATGAGGAGATTACATAACCATATCTAAAATAATATTTACAAATTATACAATGATTGCCAAGCAAAATTTGACAACCAAATATAACCTAAGTCTGTACTATCCGCCCTTGGTTGTCGGCTTCTCCTTCGAGACACTTGCCTGTCTGTAGGTTTGTCAAAGGAAAGAATGAGATTCGAGAGAATCCCAACAGTAATAAATCACTCATACAATATATAAATACATGGCATGTAAGCAAATTATTAACAGCAATATCAGCAACAATAACACAATGCACAATGATTTATAGCTTTAACCATAAACGACAGCACTCACGGCTGTAAACACATTGCGACGGCTTTCATTGTGATAACGACAGCACTCATGACTGTAAACACTATGCGACAGCTTTCGCTGTAATCACAATGACGATAGCCCTCCTGGCTGTATTCGCAACAACATCCAAACTCATCACAAAGCACAATAAACATACATACAATGTTTTACACATAATATAAGAGAAAGAGTTACTACCTTGTTCTTTCCAACGATTCTCTGGCACAGGCTATTCACACACAAGGCAAATATCAAAACCTATAACCAAAACCAAGGATGACGGATTAATCTCTATTCAAAGCTTTTATTTTCAAAACACTTAAGATTGGTTGTCATTTAAGTCCTTTAGGTGCACACTAGAAGCTTAGACAAATGCCTAAAGGATTGGAAGAACTATACCAAAGACTCCCCTTTTGGAAGCAAAAATGTTAATTCCAAGCGATTCACTCGAGTGATAGATGATGCATTTGAGTGATAGAGTGATTTGCACTCAAGCACAAAGGCACACTCATGCGAGTGCTTGACAAAAAGCAACAAAGAGAATAGAGAGTGATCATAGCACTTGAGTCTTGAACCCAGTACTCGAGTGATAGCCTCATATTCACCCGAGTCTTATCGAGTAAGGCATAGAAAGTGACAACCCGAGAGCAAAAGAAACTCTAGGGTGGGAAATGCACTCGAGTGATGTCCCTGGTACTCGAGTGACAACTGAACGCTTGCGAGTGCTAGATCACACTCTTGAAAAATGGACTGCAAGTGTTATCCCAAGAAGCGGGCTCAAGGTGCCAAATACACCCACACTCGAGTGGGGCAGGGTGTGCTCAAGTGAGAACCCCTGTCACTCGTAAGTGAGAAAATGCACTCTGGCTTTTTGGCATAGAAGTGCAATGGAAAACTGAAGGAAAGGAAGAAACATGCTGTAGCACTCGAGTGAGGTTATATCAGAAGCCAAAATGCAGCAATTGACAGAAGTTTTCAATTTTTACCAAATGTTTTCCAATGGTCTTAAAACTCTTGTATAAGCCTAATCCCATACAATTTCACATAAAGAACCCATTGAAAACCTTAAAACACCAAAAATCACATTCTAACTACAAGTTTTGGTTTTGGGTCAACATTCACACCCATTACCTCATTTCACCAAACTTGTCTCCAAAGTTCCAAACCAATTCCAACATTCAAATAGCACCACTTACCACCAATTCTACCATAAATCATCATACAACTCATGTATCCTAAAGGCACACTTAAAACAGGGAAAATTGTATAAATATTAAAACTTAATCGAAAATCACAACATATATGCCAAAATGTTACAAATGCTCACCTCTTCAACTTGCCTATGTTAGATCCTTGATTCCTTAATTCTCAAATTTGTTCAAGCTCTAAAACACCTTCTTTTAAAAATCTAAAACCATCAAGATGAAGCTCTCATCAAGGTGGACAAAATTAAAGAAGAAGTCTAGAGCATTAGAGGCCAACTACCATGTAAAAAAATCTCACCTATGCTTTCTCTTTCTACCTTGAGCTCAACGACAATGGAGTTGGAGAGAGAGAAAATGAGAGAATGATGAAGATGCAGATTTTTCCTTTCCTCCTATGCTCATTAACCGACTTTGAGAGAGAGAGAGAGAGAGGGAAGAAAAGAAACAATTTTGAAATTTTGACTTTATCCATGGCCTCCAATTGGCCACTTGTCACAATCTTAGGTCTTTTTCTAACTCTTTCTATGTACATGCATACATATGATCATTCTAACATAATCTCTTAAACAACTAAGCATGCCAAATGATTCCTACCAATAAGTAAACTCCCTCTTCAGTAGTTGACTAATTGGTTAGCGAATTTTCCATTTTGCCCTTGATTATCACAGTACTCACTGAATCACCTAAACACAACTTATTACTTCATTTCTCTTAGCCACGCGCCCTCCCCTTTATTTGGGCTTAATTTAGATGTTACTCCATAATTGAACTCAGATACAGGGTCTAGGTACTGGTTATAACACATTCAAATCAATTCAAATCACATTCTCCAAAAGTGTTTATTTAACATCAACTATATCCACTTTGGAGGTCATTAGCCCTTAATCACAAATTGGGTCATTACACTCACTCTCCCAAACAAATTTTTAGATAGGGCTAGTGGTTCTAAAGAGAAGTAGGTGACGAAGGGCGGATAGAGCTTTAGGCTTGGAGTTAGTTTTTGGATTATTTAGTTATCATGTAGAGATCATTTTGGTTATTTTATTGGGAATTACATGTATATATTGGAGATATTGGATTGATTTGTATAATCCCCTAGATTAGGAAACCGATTATGGGCATTTATGCCCTGTAGACCCTTAACTGATTAATAGAACCCGAGTGTGTTGGAAATTTACCTTGTACTCTATATTTATGAATGGAATCATACTATACAGACCAATTGAATATATTAAAATGTGACTATGAGACCTTTGTTGAAAAGGTTTTTGAAAGGTTTTGTAAACCCTGTTTTGGGGAAAAGAAAATTTTATAAGTCCCAATTTATTCCATGGTCTCTAATTCAAGTTAATTACGTGTTTTGAACATAAATCTCGGCCCTGGTTGGTAGGGGGTTATAGCAATATCCTAAAAATGCACAAGAGTGCTTCAATATAAGACATTCATCGACACAAAATGTCATTGAGAGGTGTTTTGGCATTTTTAAGTTACGGTGGGCTATTCTAAGGAGCCCATCATTTTATCCTATTAAGACATACAACCGAATCATAATTGCTTGCTGCCGCTTGCTCAACTTAATTCGTCAAGACGACGTAGATCCACTTGAAAATGAAGTAGATGACCTGGAAGTTGGTGTGGATAGGATGTACAATCCTCTAATCCAAAACATGGATAGCTCTAATCAATGGGCTACTTTTTGGAACAATCTTGCTAATGAAATGTTTATTGCTTTTACTTCTAATAGAACAATAAGTTGAAAGAGATGTGTATTTTGTACAATTTTTATTTGTGTTATAACTGCTCCTTTTTTTATTTAAGCTATATATGTTATTCTTTTATGCGTAATTTATGTTAGGTGCTAACATGTCTTACAGTTGACCAACATGTCAGTAAAATTTGGAAAGTCGGATATTAACAAATGGACAAGTGTAGAGGATGAGTTGTTAATTTGTTTCATGCTATAATTGCATGAGAAGGGTGATCTTATTAGTAAAAATGGTCTTAGGCCTGGTGTCTTGAACACATTGAAGGACAAATTTCATGAGACTATACTTGGATGCGAAATTCAGGCACATCCTCACATCCTCAAATTCAGGCCTGGTGTCTTGGTGTCTTGAACACATTAAAGGCTCACTATAGTGTGGTGACTGACCTTCTCAACTTATCTCGGTTTGGTTGGAACTTTGAAACAAAATGTGTGACAACTCCTAAGATAGTTTAGGATGAATATATAAAGGTAAATATGATTAATTATAACTATATATATAGCATTTATTGTTAATCAAATTTAATTAGTCCTGATGTCAATTTTATGTAATGTCCTTATAGGCTCATAAGAAAGCTGTAAAGTTAAGGTATATGTCTTTCCCTTATTATGAGGAGTTCAGCCTTATATTTAATAAGGATCGTGCATAAGGCAAGGAGTTCGAACAATATGATGATGCCATTGAAGAGATAAATAATCAACCTAGTTTGGGCAAGCACAATGATGGGGACATACATATATCCTACGAGAACAATTTACGACCTGAGCATACTCTAGATGAGCACCCATCATTTGAGCAAACTCTTGATGAGCAAACTCCATCGGTTGCAAGTGCAGGGTTGAAAAAGTGAAAGCGAAATAGTGCTGATCGTGAAGACTTTCTACTATAAGGCATGGAGAAAATTGCTCATACGTTGGCTGAAGGCTTCAAAGAGGCAAGTGAGAGATTAGCCATGTATATGAACAAAGATGAACGCGAGAAGCGTATGGAAGAACATGAGAAGCGTTTGGATGACATGAAGGGATCTACTAATATTATGCAGGTTGAAGGGCTTTTAGACCAACAACGAGATTTTGCTTATATTAAGTTGATGTCCAATGAGAAATTGTTGACTGCATTCTATACTACGCCTCAAGAAGGAAAAGCTTATGTATTTCGCCAGATGATAGCCTAGATACTCTAATTTCTAAGATTTATTATTTTTTTAACGTCATGGTAGATGTTTTTCATTGATTACTAAGTAGGCATTTATTATTTCATATTAGATCTTTTTTCATTGGTTATTCATTATGTACAGAAGACTATAGTTTTTGGACTTTTGGTTAATTGCATTTGTCTATCAATAAAAAAATGAAATTGCTTTTTTCATTGATAATTACAAAAGACTATAGTTTTCCATTGATTTTTAATTGCTTTTGTCTATCAATTGGTTATTCATTATTCATTTTGTCCTACTCCTGACATTGCATCATTGCCACATCTAAGAGAACGATGCCCAGAAATATGTAGCTTATATACATGATGCTAAGCGTGAAGCAATTTTGAGCTACTCCTGCCACTATTCATCCATGTTTTGAATCATGTTATTATGTTTGTGTGTAGCAATTTCTCTTTCTTGTTTCCTTTAGTTTTGAAGTTTGGATAATCAAATCATAAATGGTGAATGATATTGTTGGAAATTGTGCCCTAAGGGCCAATCATTGTACTTTGAATATTATTATTTTAATGAAATTTCTCCATTCTATTATCATATTATTTGTATGTTAACTGTAATAATTGTATCCTTGGATAATTCATAAAGATTGTCCTAAAATGTCCCTGGTCGGTCATCTATACGGGAGCAGAGATGAAACAAGATCAGTATGACTTTGATAAGATATGGAGATACGAATCAAAGTCTTAGGCACTTGTAAGAGTACAAGGTGCTGGACCGACCCACTATGAGAAAGCTACATGGATCAAGTCATAAGCTTTTCTCATGTAGAACCATGTCACAATGCCCTTAGACCTGAGGTCATCATGGATTCCTACATGAGAGTTGCTAAGCCTTGAACTAGTCAAAAGTCACTTTTGACCAGGTAATAATAAAGGCTACGATCGGGCTTGGTGGTTTTTCATGCAGAGGAATATGAATGATCAAGATGAAATTTGTCCCTCACATTAGTAGAGAGATATTACTGGGCCCCTCGATGAGTGAGTCTGAGAAATGTATGGCCATACTATGATGAAAGGAGTTTCTGTCTCTGTTATCAGGCTACTCAGGAATCGAGAAAGTAATGGTCAGGAACAAGAGGATGACATTATCCATGCCTTATCCTTGATCGATATATCATGTGACAAAAGGGACGTGACATGGTTGTATGACAGGTTGCATCGTGATAACGATCCTCATATGAATTGGGTAGTCGTAATGTCTTGCTAGAGGCCGCTTGCGACTTTGGGTTAGTATAGCTATTGGCCCACTGCCAACTTCATATGGGCCTACAGGGTCGCACACAAGAATGGCCCAACACGAGATAATGTTTAATTTAAGGTAGACGAATTTTATATTTATATATATATTTATATATATAATATAAAATTCATTAATGATATTATATAGATATATATATTTTCAAAATATATATCTTATATATATATGTATATATATATTATATGATATTATTATATTGTGTTATTTTTAAATTTAATTTATTAAGATATATTAAATTTAATAACTAACATGATAGAGATATAGTATCTCAGATTTAATTTATGAAGATAAATTAAATCTAATGGCTCTTTATTTGGATTAAATAGATAGGTTAAATTAAAACTGTTGGACAGATTTAATTTAATCTGAATTTATTTAATTAGCTCATCAAGATAATTAATTGTTAATTAATTTTGAAATTAATGATGATTAATTTTGAAATTTGAAGATAGCCCTCATAGGTTATAAACTTGATAGAGCAGATATATTCATACGCACATGAGAATTGAGAGCCGTAAGGGAAACCCTAGAAGACATTAGAGGCGCTAGCACGTAGTCTCGGTTGGAGAGCATTCATGTGGATACCGGTAGAGGGAGCGGACCTGACGTGTTGGCTCCTAGAGATTGTGAAAACTCTAAATCATCAAAAGGTATGAATCCTTCCAACTTGGTTTAAACGCCGTTGATAGATCCTTGATTAGGATCGGTGAAAATTTTAAAATTCTTCCGCTGTGCCTGCCGATTCTAACAGATATAGCCTTAGTAAGACTGATGAAAATCTTCATGTTCACCAAGAGTCAATGTTTTCCAAGTAAACCAGTCCATATATAGTGGAGCCATGGCCACCCCGCTTGAATAAGTAAGATTCTGCTCAGCAAGTGCTGCTTGTATCTCCTTCACGTTAGTAGTAAATAAGTTGTAACAAGCCTGAAACATGACTCCCAAACAGTGATTCAACTATCCTATTTATTGAAACACAAGAAATGGTGTAAAGCAACAAAAGCACAAAAGCTAGCAGCACACAGCTCTACTTTAATGATGAAGAATCACATTAGGAACCAATTCAGCAGACAGGCATGTGGGAAATAAATTCTCATTCTGCAGTATCTTGTCCTTGCCATTTTTCTGTTACTTCACTCCATCTACTGCTGACTGCCAGCTTTAAATATTCCAGGGCAAGAACACTAGCTTTAAGTTATGGGGCTTTGTAACTTGTGTAATGCTCTACAGTTAGGTTCTATAAAGTGCAAATAGTACACATAGTGGAAATTCTCTTAGAATAGTTCACACGCCAAAAAAGAAAACTAAGATTTGTAATGAAAATGAGTACGTGCTCACTAAAAATGAGCTAATATAGTTATGGATTCAAGCAGTTTTATGCAATCCCAGAGATTTTTGAGAACCCCAAGAAAGGAAGAGAAAGAAGGAACCCACCCAAGACAACATTGTCAACAATTCAATTCATCAAGTGATGACAGATGAGCAAACTAGTTGATATAAAAATGATGGTAAATGTAGAGTCAAACTGACGGTAAAGGTAGAGTCAAACAGACCAATATGTACTGCAATTGAAACCGATCAAACTAAATCTAGTCAAACGCTACTGCAATAATCAAAGACTAAAATTAGAAAAATCATTGAAGCTGCAAAATCATACACCCCATGTTTAGCAATTGCAGTACATATTGCTCAGTTTTACTACAATTGTTCATTAGGTTCTCTCCAATGCATCCAAGTTTAGCAAAATCATACACCCCACGTCACAAACAAAACAAACACTCTTGTTCAATCATCAACATAATAAATCTACCAAAAACAAATAAAGAAAGAAAGAAAGAGCATAGTTCGTATCATCTCGATCGACCAGAAGATAATAAACCAGAACTTCTTGTCGGTGCAGAAGGCTCTCTGAGCGCTCTTCAATTCCTTCAGACTGGAGGTCTTTTTTACGATGGCTTTTGTTGGCCAGGGGTTAGGGAGGCTCGTCGTCATTGTGAAACCATACCGACAGCGACGAAGTGTTCAACGACGATGACGTTGAAGAGTTTGACAATGAATACACAGGTCTTGGATGATCGATTGATTACATTTGGGATTTAGGGCAAAGGGGTATTTGTGTCTTTTTATAATTAGTATAAGTCTATTAAATAAGATTAGTAAAATCATTCCCTCCAATTATCCCTTCATACCAAACAAATTTTTAAAACATCAATTCCAGTTTCAATCCCAATTTTAATCCCAGTCTTAATACCAATCTCAATCCATCAAAATTAAGTACTTCATACGAAACAGGCCTAAAGTATTCATCGGATGCAAGAGGGAGATGTTTTAATTAGATGAAAGCATTTAATTTTCTATGAACTAATGAATAAAAAGCTGCTTGGCAAAAAAAAAAGGGAGAATTACACTTAGATCCCATGGAAGAAAAAAAATGAAGAAATGGTCCCTATATATTGCAAAATGAAAAAATGGTCCCATTAATAATTCCATGAGCCTGTATTGACAACTCATTAACAACTCCATGAGCCTATATTTACAACTCAATGGGACCATTTTTTTATTTTACAATCTATAGGGATCATTTCTTCATTTTTCATCTTCTTTGGGACCTTAATATAATTCTCCACAAAAAAAATGAATAAAAAGGCTGCATTCTACTAATATCCATCGGATAAAGCTAATGAAAAAATATAGCCATTGAATAAAATGAGTGCAATGTCATTTCAACTTTTCCTTCTTTCCAGGCGTCACTACTCCAGTACTTCTCGTCCAACGTGTAATGTGGTAATATTTTATTTTTTTAAAAATAATTCAGTAAGCATCTGAAAAATCAATTTTTTCCTGAGAAAAATAGTATTTCATATTCAAATTAATTTTGACAAATAAATAAATTTCTAACATTTTTATTTTTAAAACATTAAAAAATATTATACTATTTTAAGATTTGAATTTTGAAATGAAATGCTCTGTGCGATATAACAACCATGCGCATGTTAATTCTAGTTTAAATTGGAAAAAAATAATTCTAAATATATAAAATATAATTTTTATAAAGTTTCAATTGACAATTTACTTTAGGTTAAAAAAAAATTTATTCTTTCTACAACTGGCAAAAAAGTTATTCTTTCTATTTATTTTTTAATTTTGTATCAAAATTCATTCATATTCATATTACTTCTCTTCAATTTAGATTAATTATATTTATATAATTATATATAAAATATTATTTTAATTTAATTATTACATCTCACTTTTAAGACTTTGGCTTTTAGCCCAAGCCCATGTGCCTATTAATCCATATATTTCATATTTAAATTTTTTTTTTCAAAAATTATAATAATAGGTTGATTTCATATTTATTTTTACATTTATATCATTATATATGCATATAATATTTTTTATTTAATTATTATGCCAACGGTCCGACCAAACAGTTTGACTATTCTAACCATAACTCGTTGACATTTTCGACTCGATGTCTGATCCAGCTTTTAAAACATTAATACAAACACCCACACACACGCATGAAGGAGAGAGGAGGAGCTGGGTAATAATTGTTGAAAAAACGTACTTACTCAAGAAAAGATGAAGTCATAATCTAAAACAAAAATACCTAATTTAAACAAAAATATTATCAAATCTAACTTAAAATATCAACAATTATTCATGTTTAACAAAACAGAAACACGAAATCTAAAAATTCAAAAATTAAAGTCTACAACTACAATCAAATAAATAACTAAATAAAGTTATAATCATAAACTAAACATTAAACAATATTTCGGAGAGGTTAACATTATGTAAGCTTAAGAATTACAATTTATCTCAATTTATAAACTCTATTTAGAAGTAAAGATATTGAAGATGAAGTGGTGAATAATAAGAGAATTTGCTATGCTAGGAAAAAATTATAACCCCCCAAATTAAATTCATATACATATCATATATGACCGTACAGCGTTGTGGTGCAATAATATAAAAATTCATTAAAAAAATTTAAATGGGCCTTGCAGGACTGGCCCATTTAGGCCCGCCTCTTTTTGGATGCACTAAATTATAAGCCCGGCCCTTAACGGGCTTGGCCTGATTTCCCGGCTCTATCTGGCGACTCCCATCCTTTTCCTCTCCCATACCCCAAAACTACACCATTGAGGTAAATGGGAGGATTGCTTCACTTTTTTTTTTGTAAAATAAGATTCGGGGCTCTGAAGTATTTTTTTTTTTCGGTAACACCTAATATTCTAAAATAAATTTTTGTACACAATGCAGCATAAAATAATTTTTAAGTATCATTCAGTATATGGCAAGCTGCATCTTGAAGTATTTTTTCAGTAACATTCCATATGATAAAATAAATTTGGGTGCATCCAACACTTAGTATCCTAAATTTAGAATGCTCATTGTAACTAGAAAAACATTTTAGAGAATGTTTGTTACAGCTAGAAAAATAATTTAAGGTGCTGAATGCGATTTAGAGGTTACTATTTACAACTAAAATAGTACAAGATATAGCTTGCCAAATACTGGATACCACTGAAAAATTATTTTATGCTATATAGTGCACAAAAAATTATTTTATAATATTGGCTGCTACTGAAAAAAATACTTCAGAACCCTGAATCTTATGTTACAAAAAAAAAAGTAAAGCCCCCTCACATTTACCCCCAAAATGGTGAAGTTTTGGGGTATGGGAGAGGCAATGGATCGGAGGCGCTAGGGAGGGGAGTCAGATTCGTACCTCCTGACCATGAGCGGTGCCTAGGGTGTGAGAAATGAGAAGGAAAAGAAGATTTTATAGAGATAGGGTTAGGGTTTGATCCCATTAAAATAATATTTTTTTAAAGAAAAATAATAAAATAATAGTAGTAGTCATGTCCACTGTTCAAACTTTTTCTTATGTCACTTATTTCAATAATAAGATATATTTACTCATACATAAACACACATTTAAAAATATTTATTTTAATGAAGTATTTTATTTTTTACTCTTATTATTATTATTTTAGAAGAAATATTTAGAGCTTGATACTTGTTTTAAATTATTAATTTATTTTATACTCTTTGCCTAAATAAAATATAAACTACAATTAACTCTAAGTCCCAAAAATCAAGGATGTTATAGGATATTATAAATAGTGTAGGCATGATCTTAGGGTGGTAACATTGAAATACACTTACTTATTCTATGAGGATTCTTTGATGGATGACGGCTATTCCTAGACCATTCATGTGCCTCATCTTCCCATTAGAAGATGCCTTAACCTATTCCCTTCTAATTCTAACTTTATTGTTCTTTACAGTTTCTAGGTTGTGAGATGCTACATGCAAAATCATTATGAAGGGAAGTATTTTATCAAGTCTTTTACTGTTGCTCTTTCTTGTAGAATTATGCAACATACTTAGGGTCATTATTGTTGGATTATTCCAACATGTGGTATCAAAGCAGATTTTTCAATTCCCCTTTGCCTGGTATTTTTTCTATGTTGTTTTATTTTATTATTCTGTTTTGAAAAATAATGTTTTGAAAATTTATAATAAGCATCATGTGTTCATCTATCCATTGTTTTATTGATTTGAGTATTTATGAGATTTTGGATGTTGCACGCGAGGAGGTTGTTTTCTTCATTCTCTAATGAACACTCATTGGCTTTTATTTTTGTTGGAGAAAAGTTTGAAATTCGTTTGTGTTTGAGATTCATGAATTTTAGTATTTGGCATGGTTTTGTATGTCCATCTTTAAAGTGGAGAATCTTTGATTTAATTTTGTCTTGGCCTTACAATATTAATATTTCATTATGCTTCTCCAATATGACTCCGGATCATTGAAAGAGAATTTCATTGTTGCGTTTCACTGGCTTGATGGGTTTTAGGCCCACAAAATAATGATTCTTTTTTTCATTACACACAAAGTAACGTTTTTAGGGAAAATCCCTAAAAAAGAACTTTAAAATAGAGAAAAGACAAAAAAGTGATCTCAATTTGTATATTTTCACACAGGTGTTAGTGCCTGATTTGTCACTTTTGAAATCAAAAGAAAATTACACCACTACCCTTGAAATCATCTTCTCCATCTTTCGACAAAATCATCTCCTCCTCTAACAATGGTGACGGTGGCCTCCTCCAATAACGGCGACTCTTTCTCTAATGACAGCGTGCTTTAGATCTTTGATCTCTACCACTATATATGGCTCTCATTCACGTTCACATTCACGTTTGTTTATCATTTATTCCTCACTAGAAATACTAAACTCTGCTTCGAACAAAGAAAACAAAGGAGAACAGGGACCTCGGAAGTGCACTTCTAGGTACATGAGGGAGGGCTTGCGTTCATCGTTCTCGTCTTCTTCTTCTTCTTCACCATCACCGCCAACAACTTCAACGCCATCACCCCCAAATACTTATCATCTTCTTCATCGTTATCACCGACATGTGCTTCATCATCGAGATAAAGTCTTAATTTTCATCATCGACTTGAATCCCAAATCGAGATTATGTTTTATCAATACAGCGTTACATTTTCTCAATGTCATATAAGATTTTCACAAGTTCAATCACTCGAGTGATAGAAGTGGAATTCGAGTAACTGTACCTATGAAAGTCTCATAGGATATTGAGAAAATGTAATGCTGTGTTAATAAAACCTAATCTCGATTTGGGACTTGAATGACGGGAGATTTTTAAAGATCACAATCAAGTATTCATTTAATCACTCGAGTGACATGTTCAGGACTAGAGTGATTCTTTATCTTTTACTTCCTCACTTTCCAATTACCCTTTAGTGCTCAGGATCTTTAAAAATCTCCCGTCACTCGAGTTCCAAATCAAGATTAGGCTTTATCAACATAGCATTACATTTTCTTAGTATCCTATGAGACTTTCACAGGTTCAATCACCGAGTTCCACATCTATCACTCGGGTGATATCCATGAACAGTGCATCACTTGCCAGCAAGTGATGCACTGTTCATGGATATCACCCGAGTGATAGATGTGGAACTCTGTGACCAGCAAGTGATGCACTGTTCATGCATATCACTTGAGTGATAGATGTGGAACTCAGTGATTGAACATGTGAAAGTCTTATATGACTTTGAGAAAAGGTAACACTGTGTTGATAAAGCTTAATCTCGATTTGGGACTCATGTCAATGATGAAAATTAAGACTCATCTCGATGATTAAGCACGTGTCGGTGATAACAATGAAGAAGAAGATGACGACGAGTATTTGGTGGTGATAGCGTCCAAGTTGTTGGCGGTGATGATGAAGAAGAAGAAGAAGACGACGAGAACGATGAATGCAAGCCCTCCCTCACGTACCTAGAAGTGCACGTCCGAGGTCCCTGTTCTCCCCTGTTTTCTTTGTCCGAAGTAGAGCTTAGTATTTCTAGTGAGGAATAAATGATGAACGTGAATGTGAATGAGAGCCATATATAGTGGTAGAGATCGAAGATCTAAAGCCCACCGTCATTGGAGAAAGAGTCGCTGTTACTGGAGGAGGCCACCGTTGCCATTGTTGGAGGAGGAGATGATTTTGTCAAAGGATGGAGAAGATGATTTCAAGGGCAGTAGTGTAATTTTCTTTTGATTTCAAAAATGACAAATCAGACACTAACACCTGTGTGAGAATATGTAAATTGAGATCACCTTTTTATCTTTTCCCTATTTTAAAGTTCTTTTTAAAGGATTTTCCCATGTTTTTATTCTGCCTCATTTGGTTTATCTTGTTACGGGCTGAGGCTTTGAGCTTGGGATATTTTTTTTTCACTTTTTCAGTTCTGGATCATGTATTGGGCTTATTCTGTTTTTCCTTTAATTAAATTTCTCCAACAAATTTTCATATTGGGCTTTAATGTGTTGGGTTCTGCATTTTTGTTTTATTTGGTTTATGTTTATATTATTATTTTATGGGCTGAGGCATTTAATTGGGGTTTAAAACTATTTTTTTCTGTTTCTAATTTAATGAAGCATCTGATCCGAAACAAATTATGGGCTTTCCTGTTTTATTTTGCTGTTGCATTCAGGGCCTTATGGAACTCAGGCCTGCATTTTTATTATTATTATTATTATTTAAACACTGATTCATTCTGGGCTTTTGTTGAATATTTTTGGATTTCTGAAATTTTTGTCACTGTTTGGGGCTTTGTTTAACCTTATTTGGGTCAATTAATTGTTTGTATTATTTCTGGAAAATTAATTTGGGCATGTTTGAGATGCGTTTTATAAAGGGAAAATCCATTTTGCATCATTTTAATTGTTTAGATTAAGAAAAATTAATGTTTTGACAATTTCACATTCAATAACATTTGCAAAAGTATTTTTGGGATGTTATTTAATTATCTAAGTATTTGGATAATCAATTTTGGAAAACTATTTAACCATTGGAATTTTGCAAAATTTTATTTAATTTGAGATATGTTGAAATTAATTTTAAACAATTTTGGATGTGAAAAATTGTAGGAGAATTCATTTTTTTGTTGATGATTTAGTCACATTTCATTGATTAAGTTAATCGATTAAATACTCATTAAATATTTATGCATATTTGAAATTTAAATGTACATAGTTGATATATGTGATTAGTATACATCATGGGGAGTAGCCACGACATCCTCAATATTGCATGCATAAATAATCGCTTATGGATTTTTAAAATATCAACTCTAATCAATGAGTAATTAGTTTGATCAAAGTGGGAGGATTTAATTTTGTTGCTTAGTCACTTAAGTTGATTAAATTAATTGGTTAAGTTATCCATTAAGTCATGCATATATAGAATATAAATGCATGTGATTGATATTTGCAATTAGCTTGTAAGTTAGAGGATTAGCCACAGCACCTTCTCGAAGCATGCATATATAATCACATATGAGTTTTAAAATATCAATTCTATTAAGGTTAGTAAACTTGATTTATTCACAAAAATTATTTAAATGATTAAATTAATTAATTAAGATTATCATTGGTGATTGAGTGTATATATGGAATTTAATTGTTCGCATTTGATGTTAGTGATTGGCATTCATAATTTGTTTAAGGAGTAGTCACTGAATCCTTATACACATGTTGAATGCATAGTCATTCACATAAGGTTTTACAATATCAATTATGGTTAAATGTGCAATTAATATACACAATAGTATGATGTTCTTGTAATGAGCATGTAAAATTGAGGAGCCACAACATCCTTATGTATGTGCATGAGCTATATTTTGTTTTAACAAACAAAATACATTACATAATGGTTTAAAGACATCAATTGTAATTAAATATAGGTTATAATTAATTTTTGCCCACGGGTAAATAATTATAATTGCATATTTGATTATAATGGAATAGAATGACATTGTTGTTAGTCCAAGCATTCAGCCAAAAGGGGGGGTGAATTGGGTGATACTAGAAATTTCGTCGCTTATAAAAAAATTGCCTGAAAATTTAAAGCAGTTAAGAGCTAAGAGAAATATCACCGAAGTGTATCTGGGAGTTATACTGGTTCGGCCACAACCACTTTAACTTAAGTCTAGTTCTCAGAACTTCTATGAGAGTTTCACTATATTTTCCAAGATTCAGTGGGTTCTTGGCACCTCAGTACACAGCAAGTTCCTTCACTGGACACTCGCTCCCTCTTATGTAATATCCCAAATTTCGATTAAGGGTTAATGACTTTAAAAGTGGATGTGATGAGAATTTGGTTGTTTTAGTGATTCAAATGGCTTCCTTGTAAAAATTTGTGTGGGGAGAGTGTTTGTTGTGAAATTGGAACTATTGGAACAATTATGCAAAAAGTTGGAAATTCTGTCCATTGAAACTCTGTACAAGGCAGTCGGTTTGTATGGACGTTTTGAATGGGCAAATGGTGTCTACAAATTCCGAAACTTTCCAGTCTTAAATTTTATATGCCAATCTTCAAAATGAACATATAATTTGTGTCATTTCGATTTGTGAGCTAAGAGTTATGATTTTCCAAAGTTTGGAATTGAAACTAGAATATGTTTTAAAGCAGTATGAACTTTTGTGCAATTATGTATTTTTATGGTTATGAACTGCATTGATCCATATTTTCCTAGTAAATAGGACTTAAATAGCTTTCTATAGCCTTTAGAATCACTCAAATTCAAGTTTTCTAGAATTAGTTATGATTTTTCAAAGTTTGAATAGAAATCTGCCAAAATTTTGCAAAAATCCAAAATTGTTGGAAATTTAGTAAATAATTAGAAAGTAATATTATATCATATTAAATCATCATCCACCTCCTCCATCAGCCCCAAAATCGTGCCTAGTGCTGCAATAAGAGAGAGAAAGAGTTGAGAGCTTTTACAGAGAGAAAGAGTTGAGAGCTCGCAAGGTAGGTTGATTTCTTCGGTGAATTAAGCTTCTCTTTCATGTATTGTAAGGTGTTGGAAGCACAAATTTGGGTGTTCTAAGGCTAGGGTTTTCAGCCATTCTAAGAAAATCTAGAGGAAGCTTGAGGTAACTTCCAAACCTTCGTATATTAACTATTTTGGCTGCTGTAGACAATTTAATCGGTGAAATTTTGCCGGATTGTCTTTGGTTTGAATTTTTGGAAATGACATGGCCTGGGGTTATGCTACCAAAATTGGGTCTAAATGGTAGTTGTAACCTAATTAAATAGTTAATAAAGTGGTTAGGAATAGGAAGGAACACGTCTGTAAAGTCGGATTTGAAAAACCTCAATTTTCCCTAGAGTTTCTCAGATTTTGGCTAGTACTAGAAAATGGGCTTAGAGTTGAATTTTTAATGATTTGATGGTTCCATTGAGTTCGGGAGGGAAAATTAGGTGGGGTTATAAATGGTCACTTTTTCGGAAAAGCCCGAAAAAGCATAATTACGAAAATGCCCCTGAAACCCTGAAATAAGGGTTACAAGGGTATTTTTGTAATTTGACAATGAATTTGATAATTCTGAGTCCAAAAATGGATTCCTTGGGTGAAAATATGTAAGAATAGCCTATGTCAAAATTTTGGGAAAAGTACAGTCGAACCAGGTATGGTGGGGTAGGGTCGGGTCGGGGGCATTTTGGTAAATTTTTACGATACACTCGTATAACCACTAGAAATACTATGGAAGTGTCTAAATTGGTATATTTGACATTTTAGGACCAAGTTGAAAGCCCGAGGAATTGGCACACTAATCAAAGCACATGGTTTGAGGTGGAAAAGGTCTAAGGTAGGGAACTTACCTCTCCTGCGTGTATTTGATATTTTGTACTGGTGTATTGATACATGTTATTGCTTTGCTTAATTATGTGAAACATATATGAATGATTGAAGCTCTGTTTCTATTTATGCTATGGCCATAAGTATGTTGTTTGAAACATTGAGTACGCAGATATGTCATTGTGTGAGCATGAGTTATGTAATGCAAGCATGTCATGCATTAAGTACTTATCTTGCATGCATATTGGTACTGTTTTCCCATTGAGATTCTCTTGAATCTCACCCTCCCTTACCAACAATTTAGACAGGCAAATACAGAAGGTATGTGGAAATTAGATAGGAGAACTGCAAGAGAGTGTTGTAGTAGTGGAGTAAAGACGGGAAGAAGTCTTTGTTTCACTGGGATGGGTTTAGACACCCTAGTAGATATGTGCGGTTACCTTAATTGTAAGTATCATGTACGAACCCTTATAGGGATTTTCTATAATCATACACATATTATCAATATAATTATGCTATTTTTATGTTGCCCACAGAACCACATATCATTTTCTGTGAATACTCTGATAAAGGTGAAATTAAAATAAGGGTGTGACACCTTACACGTCGTAAACCAATCCCCAACTCAAGGTTCCACAATCTTAAGTTGTCTCAATAACAAATATTGAGTTTGTAATGAAAAACTCTATCATAGAGCAACTATATAATCACTAAAGTACAAAGAGTGAATATAAGAAATCAGAGCACAAAGAATATATTGATCGATGTGAGTTTGCTTGTTCTCAGTTGTTGTATTCTATTTTTCATTGAATGCTCCATATATATATATATATATATGATTTGTGATGTCCGTTGGAAGCACTTCAAACATGAATGTTAGAGTCGCGCATCTTTGTTTGACCGTTCTTCGAATTTGAAAATTAGCCGTTTGTGGTAGGTAGGCGTTTCAAATGTTGCGGATGATGTATTTGACTTCTCTCTTAATGCATGATCTCTTCATTGTTTCTCTGCAAATATACTTAGGAAACTAATACAATGAAAGGTTAATCATATAGATAACAAATCAATGAACATTGGATTAAAATCATGCTTTCTGTACTTTATTCATGCTTTATTATTCTAGTAGTGCCTCAAGTAACTTCATAAAAAATAAGCCAAAGAGTAAGTCAACGTTGTCTGACCAGATTACTCAGGTAAACCATCAAGTAACTCATTTTATAAAACTTGATAGACTTGCTTACTCGAGTGATCCCTCGAGTAATGCTTCAAATAACTTTGCAGATTACTCGAGTAATCCCTCGAGTAATATCATTAAAATCTTGGCCGAGAGCAACTTCAATTATGCTTACCTGATTACTCGAGTTATCCCTCAAGTAATGCTTTCATTTCATTTCAACTTACTCGAGTAAAGTAGCTTTTTTGTAATACCCCGAATTTTGAGACTTGAGGCTAAAGAATAAGCCTGAGATTAGTGGATTGCTAAGCCCTGGTTTAGCAAGATCCCAAATTGTGATTAGTGGTTAATGACTACAAAAGTGGATGTGGTTATTGATTAATGAACCTTTTTAGAGAATATAAAGTGGATTGTAGTCGCTTGTGTTATGAGCAACGCCAAAACCCTATATTTGAGTTCAATTGTGGATTAACATTCAAATTGACTTAGAATAGAGGGAATAATTGAATGGGGTATTGTGATGGAAATGGTGTCATGTTGTGGTATTTAATCATTGGAATTGATTTAAATTGGATTGGACACATTGGTTGCAAAACTGGAAATGTTGTCCAGTGTGAATTCTGTCTGGGCAGTCTTCTCGTGTGAACGTTTTTAATAGGCAAATGATGTCAGAAAATTATGAAACTTTCCAGTCTTAAAGTTCACATCCAAAGCTTCAAAATGGACATATAATTTGTGCCATTTCATGTTGGGAATTAGGAGATATGACTGTCTAAAGTTTGAGGTCGAAAATGGACTCTGTTTTGGGGCAGTGATGGCATTTGTGTAATTCTGGAATTTTGTGGTGATTTCTAGTATTGGTAAATATTTTTCCTATGAAGAGGACTTAAATATATTTCATTTGGATTTAGAATCACCTCATTTTGAGTTTTCTATAATTAGTTATGATTTTTCAAAGTTTGGGCAGAAAATCTGCCAGAAAATCTGCCAGAAAATCCGAAAATGGGATTTATGACATCAGCATAATAAAACATGACATCATCCTAATGTTAAAACACTTTTTATTCATCTTCCTTCCTCCAAACCGACGCCATATTCAGCTGAATGAGAGAGAGAACGTTTGAGATGTCTAGAGTGAGAAAGAGGAAGAAATCTCATAAGGTAAGCCGATTTCTCCGACGATCTAGCTCCTAACGTGTATAACTCCGATCCTAAGCTACTCCTTTATGTTCTTTAAGGTTTGGAAGCTCCTCTTTTGGTGTTTTGAAGTTAGGGTTTTCAGCCAAGTCAAGGAAAAGCTAGTGGGAGCTTGAGGTAACTTCCAAACTTTTGTATATTGACTATTCTGGCTGTTGTGGACAATTTAATCGGTGAAATTTCGCCGGATTGTCATTGGTTTCAAAAATGGAAAAAGGGTATGTGGGGCTGTTATGCTGCCCAAATTGATACTAAATGGTAGTTTTAACCTAATGGAATAGTCAATAAAGTGGTTAGGAGTAGAAAGGAACGTGTTTACGGAGCCGAAACCGAAAAACCCCAATTTTCCCCTTAAAACCTATATATTTCGGTCAGCATTGTAAATGGGTCTTAGAGTTGGATTTTCAATGATTTGATGATTCCATTGGATTCAGTGGGCGAAAATAGGTGGGGTTACAGTTGGGTACTTTTTCGGAAAAGGCCGAGAAAGCATAATTATGGAAACGCCCCTAAAACCCTAAAAGTAGGGCTGCCAAGGGCAATTTCGTAATTTGACATTGAATTTGATAATTCCGAGTCCAGAAATGGATTCCTTGGGCGAAAATATGTCAGAATAGCTCATGTCAAAATTTTAAGAAAAGTACAGCCGGACCGGGTACGGCGGGGCCGGGCCGGGTCCCCGGGGGTATTTTAGTAAATTTTCAATATAGCCTCATATAACCCCCAAAAACACTTTGGAAGTGTCTAAATGGTATATTTGACATTGTAGGATTGAATGTAAAGCCCCGAGTTGCTGGCACGCAAATCGAGGAGAAAAGACTGGAGGTAGGGGACTTACCTTACTTGCATGTATTCGATATCTTTGCTTGTGTAGTGATGTATGTGATTGCTTTACTTGATTGTGTAGAGCATATTTGAATAAATGAAGCTCTGTTTCTGTTTTCGCTGTGGCCATAGTCTTGTTGTATGAAACATTGATCATGCAGAAATATCATTATGGGGTATGCATCTAGATAAAGCTAACATGTCATACACCTAGCATCTATCATGCATGCATTATGGTATCTGTTTCCTACTGAGATTCTCTCGAATCTCACTCTCCCCTACCAACAATTTAGACAGGGCAAGTGGCTCGTGGAGGGAGCGGCTAGGACTCCTCTGAGATGAGATTGTGTAATCCCCATTTGAAGAATTGTAATGGGCACTTGTACCATGTGTATCTTTAGTGAAGGTATGTACCCGGGATTGCCGGGATGATTAAGTTGTGCACTCTGATATTTATATGAATGTGATTTATCTTCGCGTAGTAATTGTATTCGAAATGTGAATATGAGACCAAGTTTATAAATGATTTCAAAAAGTATTAGTGAAAACCCCGTCATGTGATGGGTTAGTAAATGTTATTTGATTATTATTGGTCTCTATTTCATTTTAATCGCGTATTTCGGATATAATTACCGGGGGGGGTTACATTTTTCACATAAGGTTACTCGAGTAATCCCTCGAGTAATGTCTGTCATTTCTTGGTCAAGAGCTACTTGATGATTTCTGCTTTGGTTACTTGAGTAATCCCTCAAGTAAGCTTTTCAAATAACTTTGTATATTACTCGAGTAATCCCATGCAATTTTTGATAGAGGTTCTGGAACAATTTTTCAAACCTTACTCGAGTGACCCCTCGAGTAATGAACATCATTACCCAAGGGCTCTCTTGAGTGATCCTTCAAAAATTCTCACAATGTTCCTTTCTCTTATACTTTGTCATGCATTTCTTCTTCATTACTTGAGTAGTTACTTGATTAATGTTTTTGCCTTTCACCAAGAACTTAGTTACTTTGTTCAAACCTTTTTGTTTATTATCAAAATCTTTTATATCATTAATCCAATCTTTGTTATCATCAAAATATATGGGATCTAACAATTGTATTTTCTAAGTAGCCCATAGGTATTAGGAAATATAACTGTGTTTTAGATTCATCAATTTGAGATAAGTTTATGCTATGCTAATGTCTTGGCCCACAAGTAGACCTTAGTGATAAAAATTTATAATTGTATGATTTACATTGGTAAACATACATTTGTTTGTGATGGTTTTTTCTTTGCCTCTTATATTTATTTTGTAAGCCTGATGAACTTTTGTTTTGATTTTGTAGTATGATTGTTATCTATTTAGTTGTTTAGTATAACAAAATTTATTAGGGACAATCACTAGTGTAAAAAAGCTAATTTAACTATATGATTTTGCATCATTTACTTGAAGAACATAAGTGATAATTCATGTGATGTAATTTCGCTTCTGTTCTATGTGTAACTGACGTCATAATGTGCAATATGGCATTAGTTATTTGAAGAACAGAAGTGATAATTCATGTGACACAAATTTAGCTTCTATTTTAAGTGTAACTATTGCCGTAATGTATAATATGGCATCAAATGTATATTCAACTGATGTCATAATTAAGATGCTATAACAATAATAATTTGGGAATCAGTTTATTAAGCATTAGAAGCTATAATAAATATGAAGTTTTGGAATTTAATTGTGAAATAAATAAATTTGAAGTATAACATGTCAAAATTGTAATTAAATACTATAAATAAATTTTTAAAATAATTTTTCCCAAAATATAATTATATTATAGTTATATTATAAACGACTTTTTTTAAGTGGGTCATTTATAGCTTAGGAATTAAACCTAGTTAATTATAAAAAAAATTGGATAATGAATTATATATGGGTGGAACTTGACCCATAATTTATAATTTATTTACCGAGCTTACTTATAATGTTGTGTCTTATAAGACCCAAGGCCTTAATTATCACCCACATGGCTTTAAAGAAGTCTTAGAAATATGTTATTTTTGTTTTCAAAAAAAGGAAAATATGGCTTCAATCTCTAAATCCATAGCGAAATCGGTTTCAAATCCACCAATGCCCTAATTCATTCAAAGAAAGAAGAGCGAGAATTCGCGGCTTCTCTGTGGCTTTGGTTTCAAATCCACATAAAAATGGAAAAACTGTACACAGTGACTCAACGATACGTTTGGACATTTTTGTCACTGTTGTTTGCTTCATATTATCGTTCTCCTCCTCCTTCGTGTTATGACTGCATTAGGGTTTGAAGAGTTCTGGCTTGTCAATTGTAATCTTTTCTTTGCATTACCCATCCGTATCAGCAACCAGTGCAGGAGTCCTGAGTAATTTGATGCTACGATTGTTGCCCTTCTATTTCGACCGATATTTGTCTGAATCTAACGATCCATGGGATATAGCCATTCCTTTGCCTTTCAATTTGTTTAATTTAGGAAATCAGAAATTTTTAGCTGTATCGTGCCACATGGCATGATATATTGTTTTTGGTTCTGAGAGTCTAGGAGGAGTTTGAATTGGATGAGACTCCGCTTATATTTTGTTGGATTTGTGAAAGCTAGTAATGAGCTGATTGATTGTAATTTTTAGCATATGCATTATTTTAGGCTAGATCCCCATGAATTTTCAGGCATTGAAGATCCAAATTTGTTGTAAGTGGAAGCACAATGAAAAACTTCTCGACTGTAAGTGATCTAGATCTACTTAGTTATTCCATGTTCATGCTGAATTTTATCCAACTATTCAAGCTCAATTTTTTAGTATGACATTTGTTTTGTAATTGAAAGTAATACTCATTTCTTGAAGCATCTACTGTTTATTCTGGCTTAGTTTTGTTCCATTTTCCACAAGGTTCTACCACTTTATTAACTTCCTAGCCATAATGTATGATATAAATTAGCCCATTCTGACTAGTATGTTCAATTACGCAGCTGATATCTTTTACTCAAAAGATTTTTCACATATTCCTTAGTTCATTTTTAGAAAAGAGTTTTAAATTCTATGTCAATCTTAGTTTCTATTAGCTGAAAAGGTTGGAGCTCCTGTACTGGGTTGCTCTTTCCAGGTACGGGGGTTTGATTTATCCAAACAGGATAAGAAAATACTTGGCACTGGGCTTATCTGCTTGATTGTTCATGTTGTCTTCTAGTAAAATGTAACCATCTATAAAGAAATAAAAGAAGTTAACAGATTGAAGTAAAAGATTCTATCAATTTATGTTGCTTTTATTTTGCTGTAAGTGAAATTTGAGTGACATGCTAGCTTGCAACTGTCAAGTCATTTTATATTCAGTTATCATATATATTAGTGGTTAGCTTTCTCGTTTGCCTGGTTAGCAGGTTAAAAATCTTCCAATCATTCAAGCTATAGTTACAAAGGACAGAATGTCAAAAGGAACTAGTCTGGTGTTGGACTTATCTGAAAATGGCACAGATGTATCTTAGGATGATATTTGTAATATCCCGATTTGTGATTAGGGCTGATAATCCTGATAATCATTGAGATTTGTGTAATTAAGCACTTTTGGGATTAATGCAAAGTGATTTTGAGAATTTATGTGTATGGTATTTAAGATCAAGGGTTGTGATTCATTGATAATGGGTCGGGATCCTACGCTTTGAGATTGTGTGTGTTCATGGAGGAGTGCTTAAGATCATGACATGTGGCATTGTGGTAGTGGTTGGATAAGGCCACAAGAAGACAAGACCTCACTTTTTCCTTCTTTCTCTCTCCAATTCGGTGGAGTGTGTGTGTAGGCAAGGGAAGAAGTCTTCATCATCATCTCCTCCCATTTCTCTCTCCCATATTCTCTCTCTTTCCTCCATTGTTTCCGGCGATCAAAGGAAGAAGGAAGAAGAAAGTTGAGATTTTGATGCTTTGTTTGATCTCTAATGCCCTAAACCTCTTCTTTAATATTGTGTGTCTCATTGAGAACTACATTATGGTAATTTCAGAATCTTGAAATAGTATTGGTTTGTGATATGGTCGAAATTGGGAGTTGGAGAAACAAGATTCTGGATTGAGCAAAGGGAAGAGGTAGGCATTTAGAGCATTTGGATATATTGTTTATGAGTTTTGGCTAGGTTCGGTAAAATCTGGAAATTTTGCCCTAAGTATGCCAAATGTTGAAAATGTGGATTTTATGGTGTTTGATAGTAAAAATGGGTTAATGTTGAGTTATTTGATTATTGGATAAGATTCGGAATGTGGGAAATGTGTTAAGGGAAATCTGGAAAATGTGTGTCATAGAGACCTTAGTGGTTGATTGTGGTCAAAGTGGTTTTTGGGGTGTTTGTGGAGTTGCCATTGTGTTCCCTAGTTAGTGCTTAGAGTGTATGAGCATTGTGGGGAGTTTGGGAACCTTTGGGCATGATTTTGACCATCTGGTGTTTTTCTGGTTTTCTGCAATTCTGGGTTTCGGATGAGCATCACTCGAGCAGAGGAAGAACGTGCTCGAGTGATGGGAGAGTTTTCCCTGTTCTGCTTCGAGTGCGTCTGGGTTTCTTTGAGTGATGCTCGAGCACAGCGCTTTGTGCTCGAGTGAGCGAAGAACATGCTCGAGCAGGCATGGTCTGCTCGAGTGAAGGTGGGAGTTCAGAGTGAAGGGTTTCTTTCGGGTCTTCACTTGCTGGTGGATGCCACGAGTGTGCTCTGACACTCGCGAGCATAGCCTTCTCACTCGAGCACTGGGGGTCATGCTCGAGTGAGGTTGTGCTTCAGGAGGGAGTGGTGCTTTCGGGCTCTCACTTGCGAGTGAGGTGCTCGCGGGTGTGAGGTGTGTGCTCGCGGGTGTGCTCGCGGGTGAGAGGTGTGTGCTCGCGGGTGTGAGGTGTGTGCTCGCGGGTGTGCTCGCGGGTGAGAGGTGTGTGCTCGCGGGTGTGAGGTGTGCTTCTGGTGGGAGTGTGCTCGCGGGTGGGAGTGTGCTCGCGGGTGTGGTTTTGTGCTCGAGTGATCCTATGCTTGGAGAGCTTTGGGTGCTCTCGGGTCCTCACTTCCTGGTTTTCTCTCGCGGGTACTCGAGTGAGGCATTTAGCCTTGTGCTCGAGTGAGGATTTGTGCTCGAGTGAGCCAGTTCCTGCAAGTGTCTTTGTGCTCTCGGGTGCTCACTCGCGGTCTCACTCGCACTTGTGCTCGAGTGATGTCCGTACTTGTGCTCGAGTGAGAGCATCTGTGCTCGAGTGAGAGGACCAAAAAATCTGTGTTTTGCCTTCGAGTAAGGGGTCTTTTGGGTAGGTTCTTCCAACCCTTTAGGCATATGTTTAGGCCTATTTTAGTCACCTAAAGAGTCCTAAACGATAACCAACTTAGAGTATTGTTGAAATATGATTATGGAAAAGAAATTGATCAAGTGTCCCTAATTTGAATAGGATTTGACATCTGTCGAACGCGTGAGCCCACTGTGCCAAAGATTATCAGGAAAGATTCAGGTAGCGACCTCTCTCTTATACTTTGTGTAAATGTACTGTATGTTTGCCTATCATGCATTGTGTGCTGCTGCTGCCTTGAGATACATTGTGATACGTTGTGGAGCTTTGTGTACTGTGGAGCATAGTGCCTTGTGATACATTGTGTTTGGAGATGCTTAGTGATACATTGTGCTTTGAGTTGCTGCTACATAGTGTTCACCGCGAAAGCGGGCGTTGTGCATAGTGATTACCGCGCGAGCGGGCATAGTGTTTGCAGCGAAAGCTGTCATTGTGATCACCGCGTAAGCGGGCATAGTGCATTGTGATACAGCCGTGAGTGCTGTCGTCTGTGGCGCGAGCTATGGATCATTGTGTTGCGGATGATGTTGGTGAACATGATACATTACATGCTTTGTGTTTATATATTGTATGAGTGAGTTGTTGCTCTGGGATTCTCAAGAATCTCATTCCTCCATATGACTAACCTTTTCAGGCAGGGCAAGTGGCTCGAAGGAGAAGCGTCCAACCCGTAGTGGTTAGGGTCTCTTAGGGACATTAGGGATTTTTGGGATAGTTGGTTATCCTTACTTTGGATTTGGGATTGCCAAAGTGTAAATTGATGTAAATGATTATTTTGATCGTGTAATCCCCGTTGTTGGGAAATATATAAAACCCATATTATTTATGTAAGTAACCCGGGGTTGCCGGGATTTTAGTTTCCGCACTTTGATATTTATTATGTACTCTGATTTCTCAAGTAGTTATATCCGTACATGAATGTGAGACCAGGAATATATAAGTTTTGAAATGATTTTTCGAACGCCCCATCTCTTGGACTGAGGGATTATAAATTGTTAAACCATCTTATTGGTCTCTATTTCATTTAAATTTCGTAATCCGGATGTAATTACGGTGAGGGGGTTACATTTTTGGTATAAGAGCCTGCAGTTCCTGGCAAGGGTAGAGTTTGCTAGGATAGCTCCCATAGTGTGTCCTTAGTGGTAATGGATTGTTAGTGAATGTTTGTTCGTTTACACATCTTTGAGTTATAATTGTGGATATATGAGCTCTGTAGAGATGTGTATACCATAATTGTTGGATTAATGGGGTGAGTTCTTTGTAGAATGAAAAGAACAACAAAAGGTCGCCCTAGAGTACAACAAGAAGATCCCGATGTGGAGTTGGTCAATGACAATCCACCGGATCCTATGCAAGAGTTAATGGGCTTGATAAAGGATCAGAGGGATATGATTGCGGAGCTTAGAGAAGAGCTTAGAGCTGAAAAGGCCAAGAACAATGAGGGCCGGGGTCAGTCTACTCATGAAGGAACTCGAGGGGAAACCCGAGAGGAGACTAGAATAGAAGATACTGCTGAGGGGTCGGCACGACCACTTGAATCTCCTTCTCATGTGATTCCGAACCAAGGATCCCATGGAGTGCCAGTCAGGGAGGAACGAGACCTTGAGTATTGGGTCTCCAAATTCTGTAAACAACTACCTCCGGCATTTAAAGGGAAGTTTGATCCTCAGGCGGCTGAAGATTGGCTACACCGTCTTGAGAAAATTTTTGAAGTTTTAGTGTGTCCCTCAGAAGTGAAAGCCAAGTTGGCAGTGTACAAGCTTGAAGGCGATGCTGATCGTTGGTGGCGTAACATTGCCTTATCAATGCGGTTAAAGAATGAGCCATTGACCTGGGAGGTGTTTCAGCAACACTTCAACGAGAAATACTTTCCTAAGTCAGTGAGGCTTGAGAAGGAAACGGAATTCCTGAATATCAAGCAAGGGGACACGGAGTCTTTTGACGAATATTTGTCCCGATTTACCCGCCTATCCCGATATTCCTCCTATCTTCAGAAAATGGACGATGAGGAGTTGAGCTCAGATTTGCTGATTCGGGGCTTGAGGCGTGATATGAGAAAGAGAATAGCAACTCATCAGTTTTCCAAGTTCAACAAGGCCGTTGAAGAATGTCGGATTACTGAGAATAATCTTAGAGAGTTGTATCCGGCTAAGGCTGGTAGTGGTCATAGTGAGCCTAGTAAGGGCGGTGCTTCTCAGAAGCGGAAGGGCTCGGGATCATCCTCTTCATTTAGAGGGGGTAATAAGAAGCCTTATCAGTCTGGGAGTCGTGATCATCAGAGGGCTCCTAGTGTATGGACATGTCCTCGTTGCAACCAGCCACATCATGGCAAGACGTGTGATGGTCGGGTGATTTGCTTTAAGTGCAAGCAAGTGGGACATACATCTGTTGAGTGTGGACAGCCACGACCAGAGCAGAGACAGAGGACTCAGGGCCGCGTATTTGCTATGACTCACGAAGAGGCCCGAAAATCCCCAGAGCTGATACAAGGTAAAGTTCTTATCTATGGCATTGAGTTACAAGCGTTATTTGATTCGGGTGCAAGTCACTCCTTTATTGCTTATGCTTGTGTGAAGCGTCTGGGAATGAATGTGCATAAGTTGCCATTCGATCTGATTGTGTCAACACCGATGGGTGTGAAGGCTGTAACTACAGAAGCCTGCTTAAATTGTGTTATAACCGTAGAGGGCCATGAGTCTGTAGTAGATTTGATTTGTTTGCCGCTCTGCCAGTTAGAAGTCATTTTGGGTTTCGATTGGTTGAGAGCTAACAATGTGTTGTTAGATTGTGGGAACAAGAGGATAGTGTATCCTGTTTCTCAGAGCATTGAGGGCGAAAATGCCGGTTTGAATTTCCTTTCGACAGCTAAGGCTGAGAAATATTTGAAAAAGGGTTGTCAAGGGTATATGGTTTTCTTTTCTGTACAAGGAGAGACCAGTGAAGCTGTGAGCAGTATACCCGTAGTGAATGAATTCCCTGAGGTTTTTCCGGATGATCTAAGCGGATTACCTCCGGAAAGGGAAGTTCAATTTCCGATTGACATTGTGCCTGGAGCGGGTTCGATATCCAAAGCCCCATACCGTATGGCCCCAAATGAAATGGCCGAGTTGAAGAAGCAGATTGAAGATTTGCTTGAGAAAGGGTTTATTAGACCCAGTGTGTCGCCTTGGGGTGCTCCAGTTTTGTTTGTGAAAAAGAAAGACGGGAGTCTTCGGTTGTGCATTGACTATAGAGAGTTGAATAAGGTTACCATTAAGAATAAGTACCCTCTCCCTAGAATCGATGATCTCTTAGATCAATTATCTGGAGCATGTGTGTTTTCGAAGATTGATCTAAGGTCGGGGTATCATCAGCTGCGTGTGAAAGCGGACGATGTTCCGAAGACTGCTTTCCGGACCAGGTATGGTCATTATGAGTTCTTAGTGATGCCATTTGGGTTGACAAATGCGCCTGCGTTATTCATGGATTACATGAACCGTATTTTCCGACAATATCTGGATCAATTCGTTGTGGTATTCATTGATGATATTTTGATATACTCTAAGAGTAGAGAAGAGCATGAGCATCATTTGAGAATTGTGTTGAATACATTGCGTGAGAAGCAACTCTATGCTAAATTGAGTAAATGCGAGTTTTGGCTATCAGAAGTGAAATTCTTAGGCCATGTTGTCTCGCAAGGTGGGGTCGCTGTGGATCCTAGTAAAGTGGAAGCAGTACTGGACTGGAAGAGGCCAGAAACTGTTGCTGAGGTACGCAGTTTTCTGGGTCTTGCTGGTTATTATCGGAGATTCATTCAGAATTTCTCCCGCATTGCGTTGCCGATGACCAAGCTCACGAGAAAAGATCAGCCGTTTGTATGGGATGAACATTGTGATAATTACTTTGTGGAGCTGAAACAGAGGTTGACTACGGCACCTGTGTTGATCTTACCCGATCCCAGTACGACATATGTTGTGTACTCTGATGCCAGTGGGCAGGGATTAGGGTGTGTCCTTATGCAGCGGGGACGTGTGGTGGCCTACGCCTCTCGACAGCTCAAACCCCATGAATTGAACTATCCCACACATGATCTGGAGCTTGCGGCCATAGTGTTTGCATTGAAGATTTGGCGTCATTACCTGTATGGTGTGACCGTGGAACTGTACTGCGACCACAAGAGTCTCAAATATCTGTATGATCAGAAAGAATTGAATATGAGACAGCGGCGCTGGATGGAGTTGCTTAAGGACTACAACCTGGAAATTAAATATCATCCGGGTAAGGCAAATGTAGTCGCTGATGCTCTTAGTCGAAAGACAGTGGTTGTGGCAGCAATGATGATACACGAGGGGAAGCTGATTGCGGATTTTCGTGATATGAATCTGGCAAACCAGATCATTTGTGCCAACTATAATGTTTCCCAAGGGGAAAGTGATTTGAGAGCTGAGATTGAAGAAGCTCAGAGGCAAGATGACTGGATTCAGCGTAATCTGGCCAGAATAGAGCGTGGTGAAGCTCAGGGCTATGATGTGTCACCTAGTGGATTGATTCGTTATCAGAAGAGAATTTGTATTCCACTTAAGGCGGAGTTGAGACAGAAGATCTTAGATGAGGCGCATAAGAGCCGGTATACCCTTCATCCTGGTATGACCAAAATGTACCATGGGTTGAAATCTGTGTATTGGTGGCCAGGAATGAAGAGTGATGTGACAAAATATGTGGCGAGGTGTCTCACATGCCAGAAGGTGAAGATTGAACACCAAAGACCGCCTGGTTTGTTGCAAAGTCCTGAGATTCCGGAATGGAAATGGGAAAGTGTGACCATGGATTTTGTTATGGGATTGCCCAAGATCAGAAACTATGATGCGATCTGGGTTATCGTGGACCGGTTAACGAAGTCAGCGCACTTCTTACCGATCAATGTTAGTTACTCTCCGGACAAGCTAGCAGAGATTTATGTTCGTGAAATTGTGAAGCTCCATGGTGTACCAAAGAATATCATCTCCGATCGAGATCCTCGTTTTACTTCGAGATTTTGGAAGGCATTGCATGAGGCACTGGGTACTCAGTTAAGATTCAGTACAGCCTATCATCCTCAGACAGACGGTCAGTCAGAGAGGACTATTCAAACCCTAGAGGATATGTTGCGGGCATGTGTTCTTGACTTCGAAGGGAGTTGGGACCGTTTTCTTCCACTTGCGGAGTTTGCCTATAACAATAGTTATCATGCGAGCATTCAGATGGCGCCGTATGAAGCGTTGTATGGGAGAAAATGCCAATCGCCGTTGTGTTGGAATGAGTTATCCGAAAGGAAGCTCTATGGGCCGGATCTTGTGGATCAAACCTCAGCCCAGATTCGAATCATTCGTAAGAGACTTCTTGAAGCTCAGAGTCGGCAGAAGAGTTATGCAGACAAGAGAAGAAGACCTCTAGAGTTTGAGGCTGGTGACCATGTGTTTCTTAGAGTATCACCTGTCACCGGCATTGGGCGAGCTATAAAGCGAAAGAAGTTAAGCCCAAGGTATATAGGTCCTTTTGAGATCCTTGATAGGATTGGGCCTGTTGCTTATCGAGTAGCCCTACCTCCAAGCCTGAGCAGACTCCATGATGTATTTCATGTTTCCCAATTGAAGAAGTACCAACCGGATCCATCTCATGTCGTTGAGTATGAGAATGTGGAGTTGCGAGATAACTTCACGTATGCGGTGGAGCCAGAGCGGATTATTGAACGAGAAGAACGTCGGCTCAGACACCGAAGTATTCCTTATGTGAAAGTGATCTGGAAGGGAATGACTCAGCGGGAAGCAACGTGGGAAACGGAGGAAGATATGCGAAGGCGATATCCGGAGTTTATGGCTCAGGAGATATCACAAATTTCGAGGACGAAATTTAATTAACAGGGGGAGAATTGTAATATCCCGATTTGTGATTAGGGCTGATAATCCTGATAATCATTGAGACTTGTGTAATTAAGCACTTTTGGGATTAATGCAAAGTGATTTTGAGAATTTATGTGTATGGTATTTAAGATCAAGGGTTGTGATTCATTGATAATGGGTCGGGATCCTACGCTTTGAGATTGTGTGTGTTCATGGAGGAGTGCTTAAGATCATGACATGTGGCATTGTGGTAGTGGTTGGATAAGGCCACAAGAAGACAAGACCTCACTTTTTCCTTCTTTCTCTCTCCAATTCGGTGGAGTGTGTGTGTAGGCAAGGGAAGAAGTCTTCATCATCATCTCCTCCCATTTCTCTCTCCCATATTCTCTCTCTTTCCTCCATTGTTTCCAGCGATCAAAGGAAGAAGGAAGAAGAAAGGTGAGATTTTGATGCTTTGTTTGATCTCTAATGCCCTAAACCTCTTCTTTAATATTGTGTGTCTCATTGAGAACTACATTATGGTAATTTCAGAATCTTGAAATAGTATTGGTTTGTGATATGGTCGAAATTGGGAGTTGGAGAAACAAGATTCTGGATTGAGCAAAGGGAAGAGGTAGGCATTTAGAGCATTTGGATATATTGTTTATGAGTTTTGGCTAGGTTCGGTAAAATCTGGAAATTTTGCCCTAAGTATGCCAAATGTTGAAAATGTGGATTTTATGGTGTTTGATAGTAAAAATGGGTTAATGTTGAGTTATTTGATTATTGGATAAGATTCGGAATGTGGGAAATGTGTTAAGGGAAATCTGGAAAATGTGTGTCATAGAGACCTTAGTGGTTGATTGTGGTCAAAGTGGTTTTTGGGGTGTTTGTGGAGTTGCCATTGTGTTCCCTAGTTAGTGCTTAGAGTGTATGAGCATTGTGGGGAGTTTGGGAACCTTTGGGCATGATTTTGACCATCTGGTGTTTTTCTGGTTTTCTGCAATTCTGGGTTTCGGATGAGCATCACTCGAGCAGAGGAAGAACGTGCTCGAGTGATGGGAGAGTTTTCCCTGTTCTGCTTCGAGTGCGTCTGGGTTTCTTTGAGTGATGCTCGAGCACAGCGCTTTGTGCTCGAGTGAGCGAAGAACATGCTCGAGCAGGCATGGTCTGCTCGAGTGAAGGTGGGAGTTCAGAGTGAAGGGTTTCTTTCGGGTCTTCACTTGCTGGTGGATGCCACGAGTGTGCTCTGACACTCGCGAGCATAGCCTTCTCACTCGAGCACTGGGGGTCATGCTCGAGTGAGGTTGTGCTTCAGGAGGGAGTGGTGCTTTCGGGCTCTCACTTGCGAGTGAGGTGCTCGCGGGTGTGAGGTGTGTGCTCGCGGGTGTGCTCGCGGGTGAGAGGTGTGTGCTCGCGGGTGTGAGGTGTGTGCTCGCGGGTGTGCTCGCGGGTGAGAGGTGTGTGCTCGCGGGTGTGAGGTGTGCTTCTGGTGGGAGTGTGCTCGCGGGTGGGAGTGTGCTCGCGGGTGTGGTTTTGTGCTCGAGTGATCCTATGCTTGGAGAGCTTTGGGTGCTCTCGGGTCCTCACTTCCTGGTTTTCTCTCGCGGGTACTCGAGTGAGGCATTTAGCCTTGTGCTCGAGTGAGGATTTGTGCTCGAGTGAGCCAGTTCCTGCAAGTGTCTTTGTGCTCTCGGGTGCTCACTCGCGGTCTCACTCGCACTTGTGCTCGAGTGATGTCCGTACTTGTGCTCGAGTGAGAGCATCTGTGCTCGAGTGAGAGGACCAAAAAATCTGTGTTTTGCCTTCGAGTAAGGGGTCTTTTGGGTAGGTTCTTCCAACCCTTTAGGCATATGTTTAGGCCTATTTTAGTCACCTAAAGAGTCCTAAACGATAACCAACTTAGAGTATTGTTGAAATATGATTATGGAAAAGAAATTGATCAAGTGTCCCTAATTTGAATAGGATTTGACATCTGTCGAACGCGTGAGCCCACTGTGCCAAAGATTATCAGGAAAGATTCAGGTAGCGACCTCTCTCTTATACTTTGTGTAAATGTACTGTATGTTTGCCTATCATGCATTGTGTGCTGCTGCTGCCTTGAGATACATTGTGATACGTTGTGGAGCTTTGTGTACTGTGGAGCATAGTGCCTTGTGATACATTGTGTTTGGAGATGCTTAGTGATACATTGTGCTTTGAGTTGCTGCTACATAGTGTTCACCGCGAAAGCGGGCGTTGTGCATAGTGATTACCGCGCGAGCGGGCATAGTGTTTGCAGCGAAAGCTGTCATTGTGATCACCGCGTAAGCGGGCATAGTGCATTGTGATACAGCCGTGAGTGCTGTCGTCTGTGGCGCGAGCTATGGATCATTGTGTTGCGGATGATGTTGGTGAACATGATACATTACATGCTTTGTGTTTATATATTGTATGAGTGAGTTGTTGCTCTGGGATTCTCAAGAATCTCATTCCTCCATATGACTAACCTTTTCAGGCAGGGCAAGTGGCTCGAAGGAGAAGCGTCCAACCCGTAGTGGTTAGGGTCTCTTAGGGACATTAGGGATTTTTGGGATAGTTGGTTATCCTTACTTTGGATTTGGGATTGCCAAAGTGTAAATTGATGTAAATGATTATTTTGATCGTGTAATCCCCGTTGTTGGGAAATATATAAAACCCATATTATTTATGTAAGTAACCCGGGGTTGCCGGGATTTTAGTTTCCGCACTTTGATATTTATTATGTACTCTGATTTCTCAAGTAGTTATATCCGTACATGAATGTGAGACCAGGAATATATAAGTTTTGAAATGATTTTTCGAACGCCCCATCTCTTGGACTGAGGGATTATAAATTGTTAAACCATCTTATTGGTCTCTATTTCATTTAAATTTCGTAATCCGGATGTAATTACGGTGAGGGGGTTACAATATTGGCACCATTGAGGAAACTCCAGAGGAGTCAATTTTGTCACAACAGACTTCTGTGAACCTTGTTCCTTTTATTGGTCAAAGATTTGTTTCTCAAGAAGCTGTTTAATTATGAATTTTACTACAGTTTTGCAAAACAATGTGGCCTTTCAATTAGATGACATCTCACTCTTGCAAAACGATAGGAGAAGCTAAATAAAATTTTATTCTTTGACTAAGAAGGCTAGTTCATTAAGTTACAGCTAGGTATGAATAACCTTTTGATTTATATCATTCCCTAATTAAAATGGTATGCATTTTCAATAATTGTTTTACTACTTATTGATTTATTAATTAGGAACTACAACAATCAAAGGATTCTTTCCATTCAAATTCTCAATAAGTAATTGGACCCAGTGCCAAACCAAAGCAACATGGCTTGAGACAGTTGGCTTCATTTGTTGTTGACGTGGACAACTTCATTGGATTGAATGTGAGTAATTGAATTAAAGATCTTCAAGCGGGATATTCTTGACCTTATTTCTTTTAATTGGTTGAACATATGAATTATTCAAATTTTTCTCAAGTAAGTATACACTTTTATTTTTGAATTTAACATTAAGTTTTTTAATTCCTTCACTAACTTATTTCCCATTTTCATATATATCTCCACAATCTCTGCAAAGAATTGGGTAAGATTAATAATTATGGATTCTTGTGCCCACATTCTATTCAATCGTCTAGAAACAATAATGTAAGTGAGAGAATGTCATATATTGGAAGGACAATTAAAGAAGGGAATAAAAAGTGCTAGTTCCCACCATTTATAGAAAGGTCTTTATTTCTAATCCATCTATCACTTAACTAAAAACTTTCTTAATGACATAATATTAATATGAATTCATATTGTAGTAATCATTGGAGGCTCACTGTTATTTGCCCACGTGAACATATTATATATTGGTTATGTTCTTGACAATGGGCAGTGAGTAAACCCGATCAAGTATGCTCTGAATTTATCGAATGCAAACACTACTGCTAATAGCTCCTTTTTTGCTGTTGCATAATTCAGCTGTGCATCTGAGAGTGTCCTGCTGGCATAATAGATGGCATGAAAGACCTTGTCTTTTCTTTGGCCCAAAACAGCTCCAACTACATAATCACTTGCATCGCACATCATCTTGAATGGAAGATTCCAATCTGGAGCTATGATAACTGGTGCGGAAGTCAAGGCACTTTTTAAAGTTTGGAAGGCTGATAAGCACTCCTTATTAAACACAAAGGGAGTGTTTTTCTCCAACAGCATGTAAAGTGATTACAGAAAACACAAAGTGATTATATTCAATTTGGGACGTCTAAAGTTGTAAACAAAATTATTTTTTTTTACACTTTAGACGTCCCAAATATATGAAGTGGGTGTTTGAAACGTTAGTTTTCTGTAAAACTTTATTCTATAATATTTGAATATATCATTTTCTTACAATTCTTTAATAATAGATGTTTGAAGATGCATTCTATGCTGGTGGGAAAGTGATGTCAATTGGGTCCTTTTTAAGGTAAATGCTTTAAATTTAAACAATATATCACTGGTTTACTGAATTTTTTTATTGTTCTTGTTTGTGTACATTCAAGTGCCATAAACAACTCAAAAGTTTTGAGTGCGGATATTATGTGATGCGGTATATATATGAAATCATCATTAACTCATTTAACAAGGTAATAATATATATATATATATATATATGTCATAACTTTAGTTTAGACTTTGGTTTTTCTCATAATATTGCTTACCTGCAAATTTTTTGAATTTGTAGCATTTTCAAAGTTTGGAGTCATATTCTGAAGCGTGAATAAGGGAGATATGCGACATTTGGTTTGAATACTTTCTACATTTAACAAAATTAGAGTAGAATGATAGGTTGTTCACAGTTCTCTTTTGTAATTTGATAATATTAAATGCACACTTTTGTTTTGACCATTTATTTATGTCATACATTGGTTGCAAGACTTATATTGTTGTACATCTTTTTTGTCAACATTGCATTGTTGTACATTGGCTTTATATGATAGTAGGTTCTCAAAAGATGAGTTAATATATATAAGTTCACCCACTAATTTAACCATAACTTGAGCTGAAAATATTGAAATGAGGAGCTTTCACATGCATTTTCAAGCTAAGATCCATATCTACAACTTTTATGAAGATAAAAATGTGAGAATCCACCGTGTTGACTATCAAAATTTGGCAGCAATTGAGAAGCATGGTTGCCATAAGGTCAACATTGGTGGCTTAAAGTCAAGATTCATATATAAAAAGTGGAAATATGTGCACCTCATTCATCTATAAATAGAGGAGTATAAGACAAAAGGAGGGAGACAATCTTAGAGTTTAATTTCATGCATTGTTTGTTTCTTGCATGCCTCCTTCCTGGAAGGTTTAGATAGACCTCCTTCATGGATGGTATAGGTTGCCACGTATATTGAAGGTTTTACCTCTTATAATGAAGGCTAGATTTTTCCATTTTCATGCATCTTGTATTTGTATCTTTATCTTTTAGAATTTAATAATTAAGTCTTATGTAATGTTTATGAAGTTTTCAATTTATGTTGGTTTTGTTTTTAATTTCATTATAAGCTAGATTTTCATTTTCCTAGGATGATGATGTAGCTTATTATTAACGGATTGAATCTTAACTTATTAAATCGAGTTTTAATTTTTCCTTTATGATTGAGTTTTGATTCCTGTTCTTAATGCTTTCAATTTATTGGCCATCTTTTAAATGATTTCAATATGTATGTTGAGATCAGAAGGAGATGCATATGTATATATCCTATAATTAAAACCATAACTTGCATATAAAATCAGAATATATTCATATGGGTTGTGTAGTCTTAATGAGTTCTATATATCTTAATGCATGATTAATTGTTTTAATTCAATAGGGATTAGGAATTAATTATAGAATTGCTTGACTTTGAAAGAGGCTATTAATTAAATTAGGGAAACCCGGCTATCAATCATGTGGAATAAATTGGACTAGAATAGATAGGTAATTCAATCCGAAATTTGTTAAGTGAAATATGATCCCTAGGGCTTCTTCTCATAGTTGTTTTCATATCAATTGCATTCATATTTAATCATTTTTAATTTTATAATCCCAATCACCAACTAATCGATTGACTAAATAGAATTAAAATTATCAATTTTGGTACTTAGTGATCAATCCTTTGTCAACGATACTCTACTTACCTCTATATTACTTGTTTACGATAGTGTACACTTGCACTTTTTAATAAATCATTTACATGTGTAACAAGTTTTTGGCGCCGTTGCCGGGGATTGTTGTCATTAATATCAATACCAAGTAATTTTAATACTAATTTGGTGTTCATATTACATATGTTTTTCTTTTTAGTGTCGTGTTTCTTTTCAGGCTTTTGCTTAATGCATGACTAGATCAAAGGCGGCTAAACTACAGCCTTTTCATTCTGAGATCGAGAGAACTTGTTGAAGAAATCGAAGAGTTCGAAAGCAATCTA
Source organism: Inga leiocalycina (assembly GCA_963242795.1). Lineage (NCBI taxonomy): Eukaryota > Viridiplantae > Streptophyta > Magnoliopsida > Fabales > Fabaceae > Inga > Inga leiocalycina. Next base: position 53,873,942 of record OY725327.1, on the reverse strand, counting down.
CTTCAATCCTAAGCAATCCAATGGTAAATCTAGGGGAAGAAGCAACAGATACCAAAACACTCTTTAACTATGCAACACCAATAGTCATGGAGACAATTTTTGGAATTAGAAAATGGCTAGTAGAAGCCAATAGTTTGAATCAAGCCTACAATTATCCAGATGGTGCAAGCAAATTAGTTCGGTGGTTTACCAACAGAAGATCCTAACACATATTAGCCAACTTCCTAGAAATCTGCAACACATTCAAGCATAATAGTGTTACTAATGATGCCATTAGACTTAGTCTTTTCACTTTTTCACTCAGGGATAGGGCTAAGAACTGTTATACTTGCTACCAATGGGAAGCATAACTACATGGGATGTCTTGGGGAAAATTTTTTTGGCAAAATACTTTCCTTCAGGAAAAACTACTAAAATTGAGGAATGAAATTGCCTCATTTACCTAGCATGAACTCGAAAGCGTCTATGAAGCCTGGGAAAGATATAAGGAGTTGCTAAGGAGATGTCCTCATCATGGGTTACCAAATTGATGGCAACTGCAAACTTTCTATAATGGGATGATGCATACCTCCAGAATTCTTGTAGATGTTGGAACTGGAGGATCTTTAATGGGAAAAAGTCTAGATGATTCCTACAATCTACTTGAGGAGATGGCAGCCAATGCATACCAATGGGCTTCTGAATATAACATTTCAAATAAAGTACTTGGAGTGCACAAGCTGAATGTCTTTACAACTTTGTCTTCTCAAGTTGCATCTATATCCAAGCAAGTAAGCTTATTGACAAACTAAATAAATGTAATCAAGACTCCTACTAAAACTTATGATCAATATGGAGGACCTCATGTGAGCACGCAACGCTAAGAAGGACACCCATTCATGCCGAAGCAAGTTCATTACATCAGAAATCAAAGAAACGACCCATTCTCAAACACTTACAATCCTGGTTGGCGAAATCATCCAAACTTTAGTTGGAGGAATAATCAAAATGTGTTCAAGCTGCAAGGGAACTACTAGCAACAAGCCCTTCAACCACCAAATCCATTACAGCAAAAAGTGAATGTAGAAGATGTATTGGCTCAACTAACTATGAATACATCTCAATTCATGGCTAGGACTGACACAACACTCAAAAGCCAAGAAGCCTCATTAAAGAACTTGGAGATCCAAATAGGCCAATTGCAAATATGCTTCTATTAGTCAAGTAAATAGGTTGGCAATCTTTAGACAGTAGTCAGAAGCAGAATTCAGATACCACACTTCGGTTGTAACTTTCCTTAATCTTATGGTTTTACTCTTAGTATTTTGGTTTACTTTATTGTATGTTTAGGTTTTTAAATAAAAACTTTCTTTAAGCTCTAGAAGACATTAGGGACAACGTCTGATTTAGGTTAGTGGAGGACTAAAAAAATTTAGTTAGTTAGTAAAACCATTAGATTCATGGGGTGTGCAAAGATGGCAGAGCAAAGAGTTATTCTTAACTCTTGGGATGTATTTTATTAGTTGCATGTTTTTGTTTCATCTTATGCAAAAAAACAAATCCTGTTTAGGTGCTTTTTAATGATTTTAAGAAGTATATAAGTTTTAATTATGGATCAATTGAATTTAGAGATTTCATAGCATGATTGAACAATTGATTGTTGGGATTGGTGATGAATTTTGAGATTGAATGAATTGAGTTTGAAAGCCCCTGACCATGAGCTTTTAAGCCTATTTGATCAATAATGATTATTTTTCCTATGTGTGATATTCACCTGTTAAATTGTCACTGTAGAACTTGATTTAAATCTGGTTGAGATTGCATTTCACATGCACATTCAAAAATGATAAATGCATTCATTTTCTTTTTTTAACCAGAGCTAAATAGCCAACCTTGTAATTATATTGTTGATAAGCCCATTTGAGCCTAATAGATTGTTTCTTTGTTTTAAACCCATTAACATGTGTTTTAAATAATATATCAAGTGCTTTTACCTAATTCGAAATATTAGTAGAGCATTTGAAAATTTTGTGAAATGGGCTTTTGACAAGTGTAGGGGTATATATATCATCAACTTTAGAGTTGCAGAATTAAAAAGAAGAAGAAGAAGAAGAAAAAGAAAAGATATTGAGTATTCGAATTAAAATTGTGGGTTGTTGTGATGAGATAAATGTATTCATAAGTTGGCCCATTTTTCAATTGCTCTATTAATTTCTTAAATGTAGCCTTCAGATCATGCTTTACATTCCTTTTACCTTAATCCCATTACAAACCTTAATAAGTCCTTTTGATTTGAATTATGCATGTGAATTAGGTATTGGCGATTGAGATTTTTTGAAAGCTTATGGTAGTGCAATTTTTTTCAGTTGAATTTAAGCGAAACACTTACCCTTAAACACTTGAGAGATTGAGAGAATGAGTCACAATTACAAATTCGGTTCATTCATTTTCAAATAAAGTTACCAGTTTATATATTTATTGATTCATGAATGATATGATCTCTTTATTCTTCAATTTTGTTCTTGCTTATGACTTGACACTTTTGAGTTTGTTGAAAGTGTAGTAAGAACTTATTAGTCACTCCTTGTTGTCCGAGGATGTCCAAAAGCTAAGTGTGGGAGAATTTGATAAGTAAAATATTTGCATATTTATTTTTCCTTATATCATGATTTTTTGGATGATATTTGAGCTTAATTTAATGAATTTGGGTGTAATTGATAAATAAATAAAGATTTTGGCATAAAATAGAAGTTATCAAAAAATACTAAATTATAACCTTATTTCAGTTTTTTGGCAGTATCTAGAGCTCTAGATGTCAGATTAGGATGTTCTTTATATGGATAAAAATCTAAGAAAAAATCTTTACAACTTTTATGTTGAGGCCAAAACCCAATTCTATCTTAAAGAGTTTCGAATTTTGCTTAGAAGTTGAGAACATGAATTTGTCCAAGTCTAACCTTCGCCCACTAATTTGACCATAACTTGAGCTGAAAATGTTGAAATGAGAAGCTCATTTTCAAGCTAAGATCCAGATCTACAACATTTATGAAGATAAAAATGTGAGAATCCACCGTGTTGACTATCAAAATTTGGTTGCAATTGAGAAGCATAGTTGCCACAAGGTTGACATTGGTGGCTTAAAGTTAAGATTTATACCTAAAAAGTGGAAATCTTTGCACCCCATTCATCTATAAATAGAAAAGTAGAAGACACAAGGAGGGAGACAATCTTAGAGTTTAATTTCATGCATTGCATTGTTTATTGCATGCCTCCTTCCTAGAAGGCTTAGGTAGACCTCATTCGTGGATGATATAGGTTGCTACTTACATGGAAGGTTTTACCTTCGATAAGGAAGGCTAGATTTTTCCATTTTCATACATCTTGTAGTAGCATTTTTTATCTTTTAGAATTTAATAATTAATTTTTATACAGTGTTTATGAAGTTTTCATGCCTCATCTTCTTGTTAGAAGAAGTCATGACCTATTCTCTTCTAACTCTAACTCTTTATTATCCTTTATAGTTTAAGTTGTGAGATACTACATACAGAATTGCTATGGTTGGAAGCATTTTATCTAGTCTTCCGCTGTTGCTCTTTCTTATACAATTATGCAATATATTTAGGATCATTATTGTTAGACTATTTCAACATTCCTTCATTAGGGAAAAAACAAAATTTAATGCAAAGTTTTAAAAATTATGGCATCCATATTTTTATGATAGCTACTTCCATATATTGATGATAAGTTTTTATGATGAAATGTGCTATCCTTCACTTATATCATTCTCGAATATCAAATTATCACTCAACAACCCATTTATAGGGATTAATTTATCGCCTATATCGATTGGCTTCCCGATCCATATAGCTTTGACCCAAATAAATAAATAATTTCTTTTTGCCTCTAGTTACTATCCATATAGATCACATGGAATATATATATGTTGAGGTCAAACAAGTTTATCACTACCAAATGATGAGAATGCTAAATCTCCATTAGTGATTATGGATTCCTTTGAGCTTTTCTGAGTCTGATGATTTTTCTTGACAAGCTTAGAAAATGAGAAGAGAATAAAATAGGTTACATAAAATGAAATTTGGACAAACATTAAGAAAGAGTGTCTTTTTCTTGACACAATTGGGAGACAAGAACACAAACATTTTTTTTAATGAAAAGACAATTTATTTAATAAAATGATAAAATGATACATACAAATCTTTGTTCCTGGTTTAGGAATAAAGTTGGACCTCAAAGTCTTGAAATAGAAAAACTAATTACAAGAGTTAAGGTGCTTAAATAACCATCAACTTTTTTAAAAAAAGCAACAGTAACCATAATCTATGTTTTATAGTAAAAGTGATCATAAACATTATAAAAGAGGGAAAAAGTAACCATGACGTTATCTTCCGTTAACGTGGCTTTTTAATGAAAGGTTAAAGTGCTAAAATAGTCGTAAACTTTTTTTTTGGATGCAAAAGTAACTGAAAAGTAAAATGTGACTTCTTGAATATTAATTCCTAAATTTTTCTTTGGCTTTTGTATTATGAGTGTTTTTATCAATTTAGGGATTACAAATGACAAAAGTCAAAGAAAAATTTATAGATTAATATTCAAGAAGTCACCTTTTTTTTATTCTAGCGAGAATGACCAAGCAAAAGAATCCACGTCATCCCTAATCATCTCATAATTAAAATCCACTTGGAGTCCAACTTACATATGTGATGACTAGGGGTGATGTAAACCCCTTATCCTTAACATGTTCTGATGAGTCATTATATAAAATGTAAACTGATCACTAAGCCTGATTTCAATTACACCTTTAGTTGATTGGGCTTTTCTGAAAAATTTTAAGACTTTCCAAAGTGATTACTTAGTGGCTCCCATTTATCTGTGACTCACCAGTTCTTAATTTCATTTATACTTAGTATTAGAGTAGTTTATCTGCTTATAAATTTGAGTATTGATTATTAGCAAATATGCCCTTATCGATACTGATATCGTAGTAGTACGTGCTGATACCACTACTCTTTTATACCACTGATACCATTACGAAGTGCTCTAATATCACTACTTGGGTGTTGATACCATTACGAAGTGCACTAATATCACTACTACATGTACTGATATAATTACCATGTGCCCTAATATCTCTAATTTACTAGTTGTTCTGATACCACCAAGGTGCTCATGTACATTCATATACATAAAGTACTAAATGACTAAAACATCTCAAGTCTTGGTAAAATAATACATAAATAACCAATAGAAAATTTAATCCTTTTGTCCCCATCTTTTCACATATCGGGGCTTACCTCCTTGCTCTTCGAGCCACTTACCTCTTACTATATAATTAAATTTTTGTAAAGGATGAGATTCGAAAGAATCTCAATAGTAACAATCACTCAATCATATAAAATGCAAGATTACAAAGCATGCAACGATCTTATCATAAGAAGCTTCACAATAGCATCTATCACATTAATACGCAACACAACATACATAGAACATATTACTATAGCGCTTGGTGAAATAGATCTTATGGCCCAGGGCTTCCGCCTTGTACAAGTTGCACACCGAGTCTTACAGCCAACAAGTCTTACAGCCTAAGGTCATTGCCCCGTGCAAACTTGCACACCAGGTCTTACTGCTCAGGCATCCTCCTATCATATTATGAATGCTCATGTAACAAACGTACTTGATGGTAAAAAATATATGCAAAGCATTACATAGTATATGAGAGAAAAAGTTACTACCTGTTAACCTTTCTAGTAACCTGTCCTGATCTACCAGTCTCTTAGTCAGTTTGAGTAAAGGTCAAATCCTGTGATTTCAAATGCACAAATAGACAGGTCATTACTTGTCCCAATTCTTTTGACATAATCAAAGTTATGTTATTTTTTAACCTATCCCTCTTCTTATCGTTTACCTGACCTTTGTTGGTTATCTTTAACACTTTCCTCATTCTATGTATAACATATTATGTGTGTTATTCCCTTGTGATTTAGGTCTCTAATATGGTCACATTAAGTTCTAAGGCATGCCTCTACTTCTCATCATCTCACTTATCACAATTCCTTTCAAAAGCTATAAATCCGTAGGTGATTCCTAAACTGCCAGATTTATCAATCAACTTTGAAAATTCATAACTTAATCTAGGAAACTCCAAATGAGGTGGTTCAAATTCCTATGGAAAGATTTCTAAGTCCACTATAAATAAAAAATATCACCTAATGCCAATTATGAGCACAAAAGTCCAGGAACCATTGATCAACAACACTACCTCAGGATTCATTCTAGATTTAATGCCTAAACTTCATATCATAATTTACAATCTACTAACCTAAATTACACATTCTATACCTCATTTTAAAGCTTGAAAGGTCCACTATGAACCTGTAAAACATCACGGTCATAAGAAAAGGTTTGATTATCCAAAATCAATCCACAAACAGCCTGACACGAATTTGGCAACATCTAACCTTGACAACCTTAAGTCCCAAAATTAGGGTTTTCTATCCAATTATCTAAAGATCATAATCACAAACTATTTCCACATAATTTTGCCCATAGAATCCATTTTCAACCTCAAAATCACCAAATTCCAGCTCCTTCCCCAAAAACCATTGTAATACCCCAAATTTTGGGATTAAAGGCTAGAAAATAAGCCTGAATTAAGTGGCCTGCTAAGCCCTGGTTTAGCAGGGGTTCAAAATCTATTCCCTAACATTTCTTATATCTTTGAGGTATTAAAGGGAATAAAATTGTGAATTAAAGAGTATAGGAAGTTTGTACATAAAAATGGAATTTGTTGGAATTGCAAGTGCATTCCGTTTCATTGCTTCCAGTGAGGCAGTATTGTTGTGCAATACATTTTATTGATAAAATGATATTAAAAAATTATGAAACTTTATAGGGTGAAAGTAGACATCTTAAGTTTTAATTTGATAGGTCATTTGAATCATTTGAAGTTATATGTAAAAAGATATGAATTGTTGAAGTTAGCCCAAAAAAACTGTAAAGTTTCTGGAGCAGCGGTCAAAGAAATTAAATTTGGTAATGATTTGCTTCCAACTAGCTAAAGTACATATTTTTCCTTGAAACTAGACTTAATAAGGGTTCCATAATCTTTGGAATCACTCTGAAATGATGTCCACAAATTTAGTTATGATTTCTCAAAGTTTGGGAAGAAAATCTGCCAGAATTGGTATAAATCCGAAAATGAGAAAAAAAGGTTATGGAAATTTTGAAATTATGTGATGAATGAGAAAAACCATGTTAGGCTGATTGAAGACACCCTAGAACATCTTTTGCATAGGCCAAGAGAAGAGGAAATGTTGTGTACAAGTTATTTGGACCTATAACATTAAGTTACATGTACATGAAAAGTCAAAAATTTTGAAAATTAGGAAATTATGACCTAAGCAATTAAAAGATGACATAAGCATAATGTATTAAAACATATTGCCTCATCTTCTTCAGCCATTTTCCGTCATTTTTTGTGCAACATGAGTGAGAGGAGCTAGTTTGATTTCTAGAGAGAGAAGGAGCAAGAAATTACAAGGTAATTCGATTGCTCCGATGATTTAGCTCATAGCCGGTGCAATACTCCTCCTAAGCTTCTACTCTATGTAATTTAAGGTGTTGAAGCAAGAATATTGTTGTTTGAAAGTGAGTTAGGGTTCAGCCATTTTAGGTAAAAGCCAGAGGGAGCTTAAGGTAACTTCTGAAACTTCAATCTTTGATTGTTCTTACTGTTGTTGATAATTTAATCGATGAAATTTTGTTGGATTGTCTTTGATTTAAAATTTGGAAATTGTAATGGCCTAAGGTTTATGCTGCCGAAATTGGGTCCAAATGGTAGTTGTAACCTAATGTAATAGTTAATAAAGTAGTTAGGAGTAGAAAGAAACACATCTGCGAAGCCGAAACCTAAAAACCCCAATTTTTCTTGGAGAACTGAGAATTTTGGCCAAGACTAGTTTGGAGGGGTTATAGTTGGATTTTCATGCAATTAATGGTTCCATTTTGTTCAAGAGGGCAAATTAAGTGGGGTTACAGTTGGTCACTTTTTCAGAAAAACCTGAAAAAGCATAATTACGAAAACATCCCTGAAACCCTTAAAGCTGGGCTATCAAGGGTATTTTTACAATTTGGCAGTAAATTTGGTAATTCTAAATCCAGAAATGGAATCCTTAGTTGAAAATATATCAGAATAGCCCTAGTTAGAATTTTAGAAAAAGTACAGGCGGACCGGGTATGGCAGGGTTGGGCCGGGGTCCCGAGGGCATTTTGGTAAATTTTCACCATAGGCTAATATAACCACAATAAACATTATGGAAGTGTATAAAATGGTACATGAATGGGTTTGAACCTAATTCTTGTACATTTGATATTTTAGGATTGAGTTGGAAGCCTGATCTTGGCACGCTTTTTGAGGCACGCAAAATGGGGTGAAAGAGACTTGAGGTAGGGACATTATCCTTCATACTTCATGCCTTAGTCTATATGAATGTGTGGTTACCATGATTTGAGCTTTTATTAATTAACATGGTATGCTTAAAGAGGGCAATTAGTACCAGAAGTACACTTGCACCTGAGGGATTGGATGAGAATCCAACTGGTGTATGAGTAGTAGGGCCGGAGCCCTACTCATGTATACATGACAATGTATTATATTGTTTATTAATTGGTGCATTCATGGTGCATATCATATTTACTTATTGCATGTTATGTAAACGATAATATGTTTCTACTGAGATTCCTCAGAATTTCACCCCTTTTTCTGAATAAAATACCACAGCGGATGCCAGCGGCTCTAAAGGCAAAGACGAGGATACGGGAAAGTGGTGGGCACGTTTCTTGAGAAAAAGATTGTGGTTATATCTAGTCTTTAATTTTGAATATGTCAAGAAATTGTATATATTACCTAACGCTGAAGGGAATTCATTAATGTAATCATATACTATATATTGGTATTTTTATGATATTCCTGTGTTGCCCACTAAACTGAGCGCAAGCACTATGAAAATATGAAAAATAAAATAAGGGTATAACAATCATGCCTGGTCGAACCTTAACCCTAGTTACCACAAAATGTTTTCTTGAAAATTCAACCAAAAGGCTTATAAAATATCATCTTCAACCCTTGTTTAACAACATATTCATAATCATAATAACAACAAAACCTTAGAACCACTCCTAGCCAAAAATTCAAGGGCAGCATAACCTCATGAAAACTTATCAAAACCTCAGAATATTATACTTAAATCAGAGCTTACGCTTGCCTCTACTCGATGCTATAACCCGTTCTTAATTCTGGTAGCACTTACACTGTAGAGGCAACACGAAAATCCTCTTATTGAGAATCCAAAACTGTAGCAATGTAGCTCCTGATGAGTAAAACAAGATTTGTAGAGGCTCGATCTACTAAAAAAATGAATTCAGGGTTGTAATCCAGCAATAACACTTTCTCTTTCCTCTATCTTTCTCTCACAATTTCCCTCTTCTTGGACAACTTTTGGGAGAGTTTAGAGGTGTTAGAAGAATTTAATTACATGTGTCCAAGTGTTAAAAATCTCAGGTTGTCAGGCGCTCCTTCTTGAAACTCGGGGTGCTAGGCACTTTGCTTGCTCAGGGTGCCTGGTGCCCTTTTGAAATCCGTCTCCTCTCCCTCTTACAAGCTTTGGCTGACCTCTATGGCAGGGGAGGAGAGGCTCAATAATTTTATCCAACATCTATGTTCGATGTTCAGGAAAGCCAGACATGTGGCTGGACTGGAGACCGGTGAGTTGTCTCGGCTTTTGGACATGTAGTGCCAAAGGGGCTAGGTAGCGTTTCATGACTGGTCAACCAATGAGGAAAGTCAAAAAGTGATTATAATAAAGCTACTTTATACAGAGTCTACTCAAAATGACGCCATGTGTCTATATGAGCTTAAGAATGAGCTAAGTGTATCTGAGTGGCCCTAAGATGGCAGCACATATGCTGTTCCTCAGGGAAGTTCCAAGTGCGTATTGGTATATCTTGAAAAACGCCGCATTTTCGTGTAGGTGTCACTAAATGGGGCCTTGTATGCCTAAGTTGCCATATAAGATAGCCTTGTATGTCTCTGAAGGAGACACCAAGCGCCCTCATACACTCGTGCATTGGTATATTTATCCAACTAATTTCACATACAAAGCAATACCAATTATGAAATTTCAGTATATTACAGATGATGTGGATTTTCCCAGCCCTATCATATGCATATGCGATCTTCCATTGCCTTTGTTTTCCTCTCAGATATCCTCCCTTAGAGTCTTCTTATAGTTGGTTATGGGATTTCTTCAGCATTAGCGATGATAGTACTTTTGAGGCCAATGATTCATATTGGGGATTTTAGCTTTTGGAGTTGGGTTGACAAGTTTCTTTCGCTTGTCATTCTTGCCAGAATAATAAAAAGGTGACTTCTTGAACTATTCATAAATTATTTGACTTTTGTCATTTTAATTCCTAAATTGATAAAAAGCTCATAATACAAAAGTAAAAAAAAACTTTTGAATTAGTGTTCAAGAAGTCACTTTTTACTTACTTTTGCATCCAAAAAAATTTTATAGTTACTTTTGCAGTTTTACTATAAATTAATGACTATTTTAGCATTGTAACTTTTCGTTAAAAAGCTCACATTAACGGATGTTAATGTCATGGTTACTTTTGCCCTCTTTAATAATGTTTATGGTTATTTTTGCTCTAAAAAATAGTATATGGTTACTATTATACTTTTCAGAAAAATTGAAGGCTATTTAAGCACCTTAACCCTAATTATAGTAGACAATCACAAATATTGACTCAACACCACTAGAAACAAAGAAAAGAGGCTACAACTAATAAGCTCAAAAGACCATTAGCACTTTAAAACTTAAGTCCCATCTTGAACCAGCTACAACACCACCAAGCAAGGCATTGCTCAAAATCCCAAAATGCAAAAATAGATATTACTCGGCCACATCCATATGACAAGGGATATAGGAGGACACCCCTACAAACCCCCAACTCACATCGGTAACCTACAACCCACGAGGTTTCAATTATAAAAGGTAGAGAGAAATTGCTTGTATGACAAAATTAAGATTAACTTTTTTTTTGTACTCGTTAAAGTTTAGTGAAAAAGACATAAATACCATGAGAATTGTCAAAACCCAAAAAAGTCTATTAACACTTACAAATAACAAAGAGGGGATTGAGGGCGAATCAGGGTTTTTTATGTTTGCACCAAACTAAAATGCCCTTCAAATCAAAACTTCTCCCTTTCTCTTGTTCCTCGAAGCTCTCTTCCTCTTCCCCGATCTCACCACCTCTTGCCTTTCTCCCTCTTCCCGTTATCTCCTTGTCTGGAGTAGGTTTAGGGATGTGAGTGTAACCCCCCTGCTATAATTATATCCAAAATATGCGATTAAAGTGAAATAAAGACCAATAATATTTAAAATTCAATTAAAAATCCATATACCAGATGGGATTTTCACAACTACTTTTTGAAATACAAATAATCTAGTCTCATATTCACATTTCGAATACAATCACTTTACGCAGATAATTACATTCAATAGATAAATCAGAGTACACAATATAATAATCCCGACAATCTCAGGTTCACATCTTTACAAAAGGGTTTACAAAGGGCAATACGCCCATATACAAGTTCACATACGGGGATTACACAAATCTCACCTCAAACACACATAATTAAATCATCATCCACATATACAAATATCCAATACACAATATTCCCAACTCTGATAACCAACTATCAGAATGACAACCAGCAGAAGTCCTCATCGCCTTTGGCTGCTTGCTCCATCCTAGATCCACCTACCCTATCTAAAATATTGGTAGGGGAGGGTGAGATTCGAGAGAATCTCAATAGGGAAACATATACCAATATGCATGCAAGATAAGTATTTAATGCATGACATGCTTGCATCACAATAACATATGCTCACATAATGACATATATGCATCTCAATGTTTCAACAACATACTCATGGCCATAGCATAAATAGAAACAGAGCTACAATCATTCATATATGTTTCACATAATCAAGCAAAGCAATACATGCATCAATACACAAACACAAATATCAAAGCATGCAAGAGAGGTAAGTTCCCTGTACTTATTCTTTCCACGTATGCTCCAGCACCGGCTATTCACGATCAGGATGAATATTGAACCCTATAAACCAAATCAAGGATATAGGGTCAATCTCAATTCCAAATCCTTACTTTCATATCACTTAAGGTTGGTTACCATTCACACCCTTTAGGTGGCTAAAATAAGCTCAACGAAAGTGTAAAGGATTAGGACGTACTAGGTTGGAAATCACCTTTCAAAATCACAAAATACTAAAAAATGGGGGTTGGCTGTAGCCAAGAATTCTCTGGTTGCAACCAAAATGTGAACAGAAGGTTTTTGGCTGCAGCCAAGAATTTCTAGCTGTGGCCAAAACGCATATAGAAACTTTTGCGCTGTAGCCAAGAACTTTTGGCTACAACCAAGGAAACTTTAGAAATTCATAACTAATTCTAGAAAAATCAAAATGAGGTGATTTCAAAGTCTATTAAAAGGTCTTTAAGTCCTCTTTAGGAAAAATATGAGTCATTACCAGAAATCACCACAAAATTCACGAATTACACAAAATATGAGCCGTTCCAGATTTGCACCCAGTTTTAACGTTAAACTTTGGAAAACCATAACTCCCAGCTCACAAAACGAAATGACACAATTTATATGTCCATTTTGAAGCTTGAGATGTGAACTTCAAGAGTGGAAAGTTTCAGAATTTTTAAAGACAATTTGGTCATTCAAAACGTTCACACAAACTGACTGCCCAGAATAGAGATTCACTAGACAAAATTTCAGATTTTGCACACTTGCTTCCAATGGTCCAATTTTCATATCAAATATCATTCTCACACAAAATTTCACAAGGAATCCATTGGAAACACCAAATCAACCAAATTCAAATCATGTTGACATGTTACCACAATATGTCACACAAATCACAATTCAAACCACAACATTGCACCACTTTCCATTTCCAATTCAAAACCAATTCCAATAATACCAAAACACAATATGGCACCATTTTTACCACAATATACAAACCAAATCATCCATTTCATGATTACACCAAAATCAGGGCAAAATTCACAATTCACAAAACTCAACCACAATCACAAAACTTAGATCAAAAGGCTTCCAATACTCACCTCTTCCTAATTTCCAAACCAATTCCTTGATTCTTCATCTTTCCAATTTTCCTCAAGCTCCCAAACACCTCCTTTCAAAAATCTAAAACCATAGAGATGAAGCTCTCATCAACATGATTAAGATTAGTGAAGAGGATTTAGCCATTAGAGGACCACAAACAAGCCAAATACTTACCTCTTGCTTTCTCTTTCCTCCAAGGTTTGGACGAAAATAGAGGTTTTGGAGAGAGAGAGGGATGAGAAATGAGGATGATGATCAGATTTTTGAGCCAAAATGGCCTCTTGGATGTCCAAAAAGGGAGGAGAGGAGAGAGGGAATATGTTGAACTTTTGACCAAGATCCAAGGGTCTAAATTGTGCCAAGTGTCACACCCTTACTCCATCTTCTTGAGCTCACATAGGCGCACACACACACATGATTCCATCCTTTGATCTCTTGCACAAATCAATCCTAACCATTGATCTTGAAGTTACCAATGAGTTTCCTCTTCGGTAACCGATCAATTGGTCGGTAATTTTATCGTTTTGCCCCTAATTACAGTAATTCTCACTGAATCACCACCAAACCTATCATATCTTTCCTTTTAACCATAATAGGCACCCTCCCTATATTTTAAGTCAATTTAGATGTTAACCCATAATCGAACTTAAATATAGGATTTTGACGCTGCTCACAACACTTACAAATCACATTTGAGTGCCAAATCACATCATAGTCTCCAAAAGGGTTTATTAACACTAACCACATCCACTTTTGGAGTCATTAACACTTAATCAAAATTTAGGATCTTGCTAAACCGGGGCTTAACAATCCACTTATCTCAGGCTTATTCTCTAGCCTCAAGTCTCAAAATTCGGGGTATTACAGTGAGAGTATGGCCGTGTGAGTAGGGAGCAAAGTGAAGATGACAGCGCTTGTCCAGAACGGCACCCTCACGTTTAGCTGCCTGTACAGGTATAAGCCTCAAGGTCTAAAGTCTGTCAGCTACCGTTAGAGTTGGGAATGCAAGCTAACTCGTGGGTTGCAAGCTGGCCCACACCAACCCTGGGGCTATGTAGTACGGGCTTATGCGGCCCACACTTCTATGAGCTAGCAAATGCCACCCCTAACCTGCAACGTGTGGTTTGCGGGCCATCATTTTTGTTTTGAAAAAAAAAATTCCTATTTTTTAAAGAAGGCCGAAAATATGAGACACAAATATATGAGTTATTAAATTTGCCTTCCTATCATCAATCATTCCTCTTATAAAAATTTAAAAACATAATTCACAATTCAAGAGATAAAGTTATCAAATTTGCCAAAGTTTATAAACAAAACATAAACTCATCCTTAAGCAACCAAGATATAATAATTTTGTTTAAAGAATAACAGAAGAGGCCAAGATTTTTTCTCGTTGGATTGGGAGGTACCAAGATAGGAGTAAAAAGCTTATAAGTTTTGTAAAATTGTTATATATAAGAAAAAAAATTTGCGGGCCTGGCCTGTATTTTCACGAGCCCTGTCCCAACCCACGGCCCTACGAGTTAGGCCTATATTACCTGCTTTAGCTACTGTCGCCATAGAGCCAAGCAAAGATTGATGTTTCTCACCACCTATAGGTTAAGTTCCTCCGTCCCTGGTACCTCCTCCCAAAAACCAAAACCAATCTCCCTCGAAATGGATCCAATTCCCTATGAGCCACATTCAAAAACCACACCAAATCCTGGCTCTTTGGCTCTCCCTGTAAATCCTGGATCCAGTCATTTTGTTCATCAGCAAGTATGCCCTCCCCCACTATAACGCTTGCAACGTCACCCCCTCGTCTAACTCCAGGCATAAGGCCAAAGGCGCCCACAAGCTCAAATCCTCCGACGTCTTCAGCAATGCCCGCCTCACCTCTTGGCAGGTCGTTGACACCCGACCTGGTCTCAGTCTCTCAGGGTTATCTATAACCCCCTTCCGTAATTATATCCAAAATACGCGATTAAAGTGAAATAGAGACCAATAATTATCAAATAACATTTTCAAACCCATCTATAAGATAAAGTTTTCACAAATACTTTTTAAAATTCAATTAACCTGGTCTCAAATTCACATTTCGAATACAATTACTCTATGCGGATAAATCAGATTTTATATCTATACATCAGAGTACACAACAATAATCCCAACAACCTCAGGTTTCATACATAAATCATAGCCTTAAAGGGCATAAATGCCCTTTTACAAATTCTCGTATGGGAATTACACAATATTCTTTCAAATACATATCCGAATATACATTCCCAAATTCAAATCTAAATACAAAATACCAAATATAGAATACTTTCCAACTATGATAACCAACAACCAAAATCACGTCCCGAAGGAGTCTTTGCCAACCTTGGTTGCTTGCTCTCTCCTTGATCCGCTTGCCCTGTCTAACTGTTGGTAGGGAGGGTGAGATTCTAGAGAATCTCGTAGGAAACAAATACCAGTATGCATGCAAGATAAGTGTTTAATGCATGACATGCTTGCAATACATAACTCATGTTCACACAATGATATATCTGCGTGCTCAATGTTTCAATAACATACTCATGGCTATAGCATAAATAGAAACAGAGCTACAATCATTCATTTATGTTCCACATAATCAAGCAAAGCAATACATGCATCAATACACCAACACAAATATCAAATACATGCAGAAAAGGTAAGTTCCCTACACTTGTTCTTTTCACATATGCTCCGACACCGGTTACTCACGATCAAGGTGAATACTAAACCCTATAATCAAATTAAGGACATAGGGTTAATCTCTAATCCAAATCCTTACTTTCATATTACTTAAAGTTGGTTATCATTCACAACCTTTAGGTGACTACTCAAAGCCTAAACACAAGCCTAAAGGGTTAGGAAAACACTTGACCAAAGACCATATTCAGAAGTCCAAAATGTCATTTTTAGGGGTTGGCTGCGGCCCAAGAATCCACTGGCCGTGGCCAAAAATAGGTCAGAAACATTTGGGCCGCAGCCAAGAAAATCCTATTTCTTGGCTGAAATTCCAAAAATCATAACTAATTCTAGAAAAAGCGAAATGATGTGATTTTAAAGCCAAATGAAAGCTATTTAAGTTCTATTTACTGGAAAAATATAGACCATTACCAAAAATCACTACACAAATACAGAATTGCACAAAATCCAACACTGCTCCAAAACAAATTCTAATTTTAATCCCAAACTTTGGAAACTCAACTCCCAGTTCACAAAACGAAATGAAATGAATTATATGTCCATTTTGAAGCTTAGGATGTGAAATTTAATACTGAAAAGTTTCAGAATTTTTAGACAACATTTGCCCAGTCAAAACGTCCATACAATCAAACTACCTAGCATAGAGTTTCAATAGACAGAATTTCATATTTTCACAATTGCTTCCAATGGTTCCCATTTTCACATCGAACACCATTCCCACACAAATTTTCACAAGGAATCCATTGGAAACACCAAATCAACCAAATTCACATCACATTTACACATATTCTGTTCTTGAACCCCATTGCCACACAAAACCACTAAATGGCCAAACTTTTCATTCAAGGTTTCAAACCAACCCAAACCAATTCCAATGGTCATATAACACAACAAAACACCAATTGCAACTTGAAACACATGAAAATTCATGCATTTCAAAATTACCACAAAATCAGGGCAGAATTCAATAATTCTCAAAACTTAACCAAAAACCACAAAACTTAGATCAAAAGGCATAAAATACTCACATCTTCCTCTTTTTCAAACTAATTCCTTGATTCTTTATCTTTCCACTTTTCCTCAAGCTATCAAACACCTCCTTTCAAAAATCTAAAATCATAGAGATGAAGCTCTCATCACTATATACAAGATTAATGAAGAGGATTTAAGCATTAGAGGCCATTTACCAAACCAAAACTCACCATGTGTCTTTTTCTTTCCTCCCCCAAGCTTGAGAAAATGGAGATGAGAAGAGAGAGAGGTGAAGATGAAGAAGATGACGGTGGGCAGATTTTGGCCCCCACAAATGTCCAATTAAGGGAGAGAGAAGAGAGGAAGAGTGTTGAATCTTTGACCCAAGATCAAGGGTCCTTATTGTGCCATGTGTCACACACTTATCACATCTCCCATGAGCTCACATAGGCACACACACACACACACATGATTCCACCTTTTGATCTCTTGCACAAATCAATCCTAACCATTGATCTTGAAGTTACCAATGAGTTTCCTCTTCGGTAACTAACCAATCGGTCGTTAACTTTACTGTTTTGCCCCTGATTATGGCAATTCTCATTGAATTACCACCAAACACATTTCATATCTCATTTCTTCATACCATGCACCTTCCCCTTTACATTCAATGCATCTTAAGCTTTGGCACACAAATAAGTTTAAATGCAAGGTTTAGGTACTGGCTACACACATGTGAATCACAGCTCATGTCACATTCTCCAAAAGTGTTGAATTATCGATAATCACATTCACTTTTGGAGTCATAATCCTTTACTCAAATTTTGGGGTGTTACACTATCCGTGACCCGGATGCTGAATCATCTTGCTGGAGTCGACTTCGAATATGAAGGTGATGAGGAGGTTGTCGGTGATTATATGACGAGTCTGAAGGATTCGTACTCCTTCGTTGATCTATTTCGTAGTGATGATGATGCTGAAAATAGTTTTTTTAAGGTGATTAGGTGATAAATGAATGTGATGAGGCTTTTATTTTTAAGATTGGATTGCAGATACAGCATTATCAAGTCAAAGAAGATGGAGATTGGTATTTTATGGAATCGTATTCATGATTGATTAATTAGTCCATTTCTTAGAATGTGGGGTTGATGTTGAGTCATTTTGTTTTTCCCCTACCCATTTTCTTTCTGTGGACAAGGTTAAGATGTAAACAAGCTTTATTTATAACAAGGGACATTGAGGATGTTGTTAGTAGTGGTGGTCATGGCGGTGGAGAGGACTTAGTAAGATGTTGCTTTGTTTATAGCCTTGATTCTTACTATGTAAAAGAACTTAGTTAGAGTTTTGGGTTGTAACCAATTGAGTAATAAGATTGACTAAAAGAGTAATGGTTTTGACAAAATCCATAAGTACTGAAAATATGTATAAAAGGATTGACAAAAAGTTTTGAGTTGTAACCAAATAAGTAATGAGATTGACAAAATATATAGTGGTGTTGACAAAATCTGTAATGATTTTGACAAAATAATAAGTACTAACAAAATGTATAAAAGGATTGAGTAAGAGTTTTGGGTTGTGACCAATTGAGTAATGAGATTGACTAAAAGAGTAATAGTTTTGACAAAATCCGTAATGTTTTTAGTAAGTACTGACAATATGTGTAAAGAATTGATAGAGTTTTAAGTTGTAACCAATTGAGTAATGGGATTGACGAAATGAATAGTGGTGTTGATGAAATCTGTACTGGTTTTGACAAAATCAACAAGTACTGACAAGATATATAAAAAGATTGACAAAGTATTTTAGATTGTGACCAATTGAGTAATGTAATTAACTAAAAGAGTACTGATTTTGACAAAATCAATAACTGACAATATATTTAAAAGGATTGAGTAATGGGGGATTTTTTATCTTTTCTTCCAAACATGAAAAACCCATATTCTCACCCCATCCCCTCTCTATCATTTGTAAGTGTTAATAGACTTTTCTAGGTTTTGACAATTCACATAGTATTTATTGTTGTAAATATTGTGTGTGAGTGTGTCAATGAAAGAAGTCTCATATAACTCAAAATTGAGAATGCCCTAGTACACAATTTAATATGAGTTTGAGTTAGTAAAAAGGCTTATAAGAGGAGTCTAGAACTGACCATTGGAATTTTAATTGACCGATTTTAATGACATTTAAAAGGTTGTATTACATTAAATTGTCATTAACACATGTTTTGTAACTATTGTTTTAATTATTATTAAACCGTTGTTAATGGTCATTATAACTCCCCAATGGTCACATGTTTCTGCCTATAAAAGGCAATGTTCGGTGCACGGTTAAGAAACACGAAGGTTAGGGATGTGCAACTTTTTCCTGTCCCGATCTTCCCGTCCTGATCCCAAGCAAATTGGGATGAGATTTTCCCATCCTGAAAATTTCGGGACGGGAAAAATTCGAGATCGGGAATAGGACTTCCCAATTCCGACTTTTTCCCAATCCTGAATATATATATATTATGTACAATTTTTTAAAATATTTAAGAAAGCAAGACCAAATGCAAAATAAAATGTGAAAATCCTTAACACCCTCAAGGTAATATCTATTCTTTTAGTTAATTTAGTTAATTTCATTTATTATTTATTAAATAATTCTAATTTTTTGTTCTTGTCTTTGTGCTTTTTGTAGCTAAATCGACAACTTCAAGAATGTATTGGACTAATGATATATTTGTATTGGACTAATTTGGTACAATATGATATTAGACAAATTATATATTTATACTAGACTAAAGAAAACACACAAAAAAATAATATAGGGATTTTTTTTAAAAAGAAAAAAGAAATCCGGGATCGGGAAATTTTCAATCCAGATCCTGAATATCAAGGGACGGGAAATTTTTGAGATCGGGATCCGGAATGAAAATCATTCCCGAACCCTTCTCGAGATTGAGATAAGGAATGGCATTTCCCAATCCCATCCCGATCCTGAACACCCCTAACGGAGGTCCCCGAGCTCCTCTCGTCTTTGAATTCTTCTGAGTTACACTGATATCTTTCTGCAGTTCTGTCACCTTGCTTTCTGCAGGAAGGGTTTGTTTTATCTTAGGGAGTGCCGCTTCCTAATCTACTAAGAGGCTTGCGGAATATCTCATAAGTGCAGCGTCCTTAAACGTGACCCGAACTATTTGTTTATTATGTTTCATCAGGTGCTACCACTAACGATTAGTATGGTGTGAGGTGCTGACGCCAACAATCTTAGGAGATATTTCCTGCTGATCTTGTGAGTGCTGCATGATGAGTTTTCTCCAACTCATTTGGTTTGGTTGGAAAGGAAATGAGACAAGTTTTAATTCTAGTCTCTATCTTTCTTATTGATTTGTTGCCTATAGAATTACAGAATAATTCCTGAGATGCGTTTAAATTTTGAGGGTGGGGTAAAAATCAAATATTGCATCATAGAGATATTCTGGAATAAGATGTTTAAAATATAAAACATTATGTGAATGAGAGAATATAGAGAGAGGAGTTCGTGTAAAAGATTATAAACAAATTTGGTTTTTTGGAGAATAGAATTTATGCAGATTACCCCTCTGTTTGTTAAAGAATACCAATGCCTTGAGTGTGAATGATGATCTGCTATAGTCAATTATCAATTATCAAATGATGAGATTATTGTGGTGGCTAAACCGTGCAACATTTCAAGAATGAATTCAAAGGCCGTTGTTGAGTGTTGGTAAAATGACATGTCAACACTTGTAACCAATGTTATAGGCTGTTGAAGGAAGAGTAATGGTTTTATTTAGATTAATAAACAAAAGATGAATATCGTTTATCTATATTAAAGCTGGAATTATAGATAAGAACTGTGCGTGACCCTTAAGATAAGGATAATCTTATTAATTTGTTATATTAACGGAGTTCATCTGTCGGGTCTACTATTCTTGTATGGCATAGGCATCAGTGTTGGAGAAATAATAACTGGCATGAGTAAATGATTTTATTGACGCCAACATTTATTTATATGTCTTTTTTCCCTAAATTTTATATTATTTTCATGGGAAAACAACAATCGGAGAAATCAATTGCTGCTTCTTTTGCTCGCTATTCTCCTTGTACACGGCATCTCACTTCCGTCTCCTTTTCTTCTTAAAATTTATGGAAAGAAGTTTTTTTGAAAGATCCTTATAGAATGAGCTATAAGGCATTAACAGTAGACAAATAAAAAACAGCGTTGTTTATTAATTCATAAACTGATTTAACATTTAAAATTTACTCGTATACTTCATCATTTCTCTATTAGACACTTTCTAAGAGGAATAAGTGGTTTTTATTATAACTAATCAAATGAAGTATATTAATTACGTTTTAAATAAAGCGGTCCCAAATCATTGATTTTTATTTTCAAACAAATTTAATAATTTAATCACAAATCAATGATTTTTTAATATAATTGAAAATACTTTTTTTTTGCTAAACACATGCATCCTCCTATTAGAGGTAATCATGTCCGAGGTACTATCAGGCACTAAATTTAGGCATATCTCTCAACAGGGATTCAAATTGTTCACCATATTATGAGATACTAGCCCCTTTCTCTAAACCAACCCCCATTGGTAATTGAAAATACTTTAATATGAGAAGGGAGAGAGCATTTATAAATGGATTCAGGTGTAAAACCCATGAAGTATTTTGCCAATGGTACTAAATACTATAAACTTTTCTTAGGTGTAAAATTACTTATGAAGTTTTTAACATTGTGCAAAAATATCACGGCTGTTAAGTTAACTAACAATGACCATTTAACAAACTTATATATCAAGAAAATGATATAAAAATACACATAAAATTCCCAAAATGGTGCAAAACTACCATGGCAAGTGGAAACTTCATGTGTAATTTTTCAACATTTTGAGAAACTTCATCTATAATTTTGTACTTTTTTTAATTGACATTTTTGCTAACTGATCAACGTTAGCTGATTTAATAACTGTGATATTTTTGCACAATTTTAGAAATTTTATATGTGATTTTATAATTGAAAAAAATTTATCATGTCATTAGCAAAATATTTTATGGGTAGATTTACACAATCAACCTATGAATCGAGGGAGTAATTTGATGGCATCGAGCAATTGTCCTGACCTATGTAAAATTCAAAAACAGAAAAATGGGGCCCCCTAACTGCTGACAGCTGCGCCGCCATCCATTAAATTACATTAAAATTATGCCAATTACAATTAAAATAAATGTAATTCGGGTACGCCAAATTGGATGTATATAGAAAAAAGTAGGCAGACATATAAGCTGGCAAGTGGCAACTATGGTGGTTGGTTTTATAATCACCCGGAGTCACTATCCACCTTAATACTCTTTTTAATCCTAATTATAAGATAAAATTAATTTTTTTAGAGAAATTAAGGAAACCAATTAAATTACTTTAAAGTGTTTATATTTTTAGTATCCTTAGATTATATATTAGTTTATTAATCAAATTAATTAGTTTGGAGAAAAAAATAAAAATATAAACATTTTAAAGTAATTTAATTGACTTCCTTAATTTCTCCAAAAAAGTCAACTTTGTCTTATAATTAGGATCGGAGGGAGTAGCTTATAAACCTCATAATTCTGTAATTAATATTTTATTATTTAGCCTTGGATATTAATTAATGATATTATGATGAGGATTGGGACATAATAAAAATATATATATATATATATATATATTATAACTTGAATTTCCAGCGGAAAGTGGATTAGACTTCCATTTTAAATTAATTTTTATCCTCTAAGCTTATCCTTACGGGCAAGAAATAAGGCATGAAAAATGACACACACCCAGAAAATGAAGTGAACATTTTAGACCACAATGCCAAAAAAATCACACTTGAAGGTTGATTGGGCGAGTCATAATTTTTGCGCTCATTTACAATGAGTCAGAACCAAAAATAAAAGGAAGGAAAATTCAAACATCAGAAATTGAATATTCAATTACCTTGACTAATGAAAATTTATCTTCTCATCATTTGACCAAAATACTTCTAACCTCTTTATTTATTTTTTATTTTAAGCTTTTTTAATAAAAAAATCCGTTCATTATATAAAATGATTTATACTTTTAAAATACAATACACAACCACAAATATTAAAAAAATTTTAAAATTCAATACCTCTTATCCATTTTATAAGAAACATTCAGGAGGATTTTTTTTTAGTGAAATAAAATGAAAGTCAATCAATTAGAAAAATAGTCATTAGAACAAGGTAGTTCCATAAATAGATTATTTTCTTTTGTCCTATATTCCTAAATATATGATTTCTTTACTTATTTTATAAAGATTAAGAAAGAAACTAATTTGGTTTTTTTGGAATTAAAAATATTTAGTCTTAGACATTTGAAGCACACATTTCAATATTCATCCCATCCACAAAGAGTGTGTGTACATGTTTGTTGGTCTTTAGGATAAATCACTTTATTAAATAAAATGTGTTATATGAATATATAATTCCACTCACAGTTTATTGTTCTATAGTTTGTTATTTTTTTTTAGATTTATCAGTTGTTAAATATGGGAAAAGTTGGATAGTTATGAAATTTTAAGATAAAGTTAATTATGTTTTAGGTTTTTCTTAATTTTGGTAAAATACGTCAAAAAGTGTTTTATAAATAAGATGAAGCATCTGATTTTGATCATTTAATGACTTTCTTAATATAAGTAATAGGCAATTTGTTATGCTAGAGGCTAGAGCGTCCTTTCCGTGGACCCCTTCCTTGAGAAAGGGTAAAACTGGCCGCCCAGCTTGTAGAAAGTGTCCCCTCTACCAATTCCCAACTGAGATTTTTAGAAAACAAAGGGGACTCCAATGTTCATCACTCTACACGTTATATATTTATATTGCCAACCACTGTACTACGCATTATTCAACTTTTAAGTTTTCACATTATACAACTTTTAAGTTTTAATACACCTCCGGGGTATAATATAAGTTACTTTAACTAATTTATAAAAATTAAAAAATAGTAATTAGCTCATTAAATTCATTTTAAATTGAAAGAAATTTCTAACTTTATCCATATTAAATGAGGTAGTAAAGGAAAGAGAAAAATATAAGGAGTCATATTTGAATATTAATTACAGAGACAAAATTGATAAATAAGTATTAATTTTTCTTCAAATAACTTATATTATGGATCAAACCATTTTTCTAGAAGTAGAAGCCACTTATATGGTGGATGGGGTAGTAATGTGCATTTTTTTTTATGATTCCTTTTTAACAGGGTTTGTCCTGAGTTAAAAAAATAAGGAACAATTGTATTTATATCCCGAACAAGAGAAAATACGACAAATTGATCTCTTAAAATCTTAAAATTATATTTAAGTCCTATGAGACTTTTTTACAATAAATCTCAACTCTACTAACAAGTGCATGAACGTCTATTGACAAGTGTAGGAGTGTCCATTAATAAGCCTATAGGTATTTGATAATTGAAATTTATTATAAAAAAGTCCCACAAGATTTAAATTTAATTTTATGATTTTAAGAGATCATTTTATCATATTTTCTCGTTACGTGGACCTAAATATAATTTTTTCTTAAAATAAAAAAGTGGTAGTTGGGGAAGTGGGAGAAATGACCAAAACAATCATATTCATAATTCATCGAACGAATAATATTCTGTGCTTTGAAGACGGACAGCTCAGAAAACCGGAAGCAACTAAGCAAGGCGAGGGTACCTGAGTACGCCAAAGGCAAACGCGATCATAATTCATAATAATAGGGAGGAAAACGTGTGAGAGCGAGGGCATTTCCGTAATTGGCATGCCGAAGTTACGGGAAAATTTAAACAAAGAAAAGGCCCACAAAGGCCTCACCATTCATTTGCATATATAATCTGCCAGGACGCACATTGCTGATTGCCTTTGCCCAGACATCGTGTTGTGCGTTTCCATACAGTTATTTTCTGTTGGCTCTTAGCTGCCTCGCTCTTCTCGCGCCTCTCTCCTCTTCCTTGCTCCTTTGCTCCACTTGAATATTCTATATACACACATACATATATACTCACGCATCTATATTCTGCCAAAATTGCTGTTATTCTCAGTAGTGTCCAGTTCTGAGTTCTGAATCCTCGAAGATCTGAAATCGCTCTCTCATGGAGAATCGTAAGGAGGTAAGTTCTTGTCTGTTTTCTATTTTTCTCTCCGTTCTTCTTTAGATTTGTTTGGTTGCTGAGAGAAGCGAGGGAAATAAATAAATTAGTTGAACTGCATGGTTGTAGAAAAGACATGAGAATCGATGTTATTGTGTGATTGTGTTGCGCGATTGAGGAATTCTTCAAAAATGAATCGATTAAGAGCTCTGTCTCTGGCATAATCGTGAATCTAGATAGAAATTTGCAAGGTTCTGTATTAATTTAGGCTTTTTAGGTTCCGATGGAAATACATGAAAAGCAGGTTGTTATTGGTTTCGACTTTTGTAATTAAGCTTGTTTTTGGAAGTTCCCGTGAATAAATCTTCGAAAGCTCAGTTCGATATTTTGCTTCTCCGGAAGCCTAAGTCCCTGTAATTCAATCTTCATTTTAGTGGTTAGTAATTGGTTCATGCGCCGTCAGATTCTTTTTTTTTTTTTTTTTCTTCGCTATTTTTCTTTATGCTCCTCAAGTCCTCATACATTTCGCCGTTTTTCTCCGTCAAACAGCGGATGCAAATAATTGACCAACTCCCTTTTTTTTTTTTTTTGTCAGAATTTTCCAGCTCAGTTTAATCGGTCAATTTACTTGTTGCTTTTAATCCTTTGACCAGACAGCGTCAATGATATATGGCCATATGGGTTCCTATAACTAATGATACATTTCTCTTTAAACTCTAGAACGTTGAAGCCTTCTTTTTGAAACATCTTAATTTTCCAAATACGACTTGTATACAGTTCTGGCATGAGCAGGTGCTATTGATAGTTTCTTGTGGTTGAGCCCGCACTTGTTTCATTTCACAATGAGAAATAATATCATTACTTCCTTTTATTTTTCTCGTTCCGGTTAATACAACCAATGATCGATGCGCAGTGATTCGTGGCTTAATTGATGAAATATTTTTGTTGCAGAACAATGCTCCGTGGCTATCGGTTCCACAGTTCGGGGATTGGGATCAGAAGGGGCAAGTGCCAGACTACTCAATGGATTTTTCAAAAATCCGGGAAACGAGGAAGCAAAACAAGATTAATGTTACCAGGGCGAGTGTTGGTAACGAAGAAGAGCTCATGGCTTCTTCAAAGGCCAGCATAAACACCAAGCACAGCATCACTGAGCCCCAGCATTACCATTACCATCAAAGCCACCACTCTCAAACTGTAAGATTCTTTCCTAACTTTTCAACTGAATATACAACTCCAAGTTGTAGCTATGAGAAACAAAGATAGAAGCATTCGCAATACTTTCACAGGCTAGTAGTGGAAACATTCCTTGAAATATACTCAAGCTCATTCCGCATTTACTTTTGATATTCTTTGACAGGCAAGGAAGAGCTTCTTCAGCTACTTCAACTGTTGCGTGAAAGCTTAATATTAGAGGTGTTGTACATTATTTTTCTTGTCTTCCGTAGATTTGGTTGGTGAGGGGCACTTGTGCTACTTCCCATTGGGTGATTAATTGTTTTTTTTTCTTTTTCGATCATGAATGAAGGTTTTTCTTTCCCTTTTGGTCCTGCTCTTGTATTAGTGACACTACTACCTGAAGTATTCAGAAATTTGGTTAAAAACTAACAAAATAAGAATTCATTCCAGTTCTGCAGAGATGTCCATGTTTATTGGTTGGCCATCTTTTTGCATTGTCGTGATGTTGCTCAAGTTTGAGAGTCATTTTTTTCTTACGTCTCGTACTCTCGAACATATTAATTATTTAGCTGTTATTTGCGAAAAAACATATTTTCGCCTTTTCTGATTATTTTTTTCTAAAATCTAGATATTTCAGCCGCTAGAAAGCAATTAGCAATTCAAAAGATATTGAGCCTAGAATCAATGTAGCTGTTCATCACTGCCTTTTGAGAAATTTATAATTTTTCAATCCTCCCAACTACCTAATCAGATGCCTGCAGAACAAACTACAATGTTTTTAATGATGTTCCAATGATTTACATTTGACATTTCTTATTTCATTAAATTCACAAGTATACCCGTGAACTTTTACTCAAAATGCGTCTGATACCATATGTTTTTCGGAGGTTTAAAAGTACTCATGAACATTTAAATTCAGAGCAAAAATACCATCACCATTAAATTGCCTTAACATGTTACTTACCATATGAAAATATCAAAATACCCCTGAACTAAGAAAAGGCACCCTCCCCCTCCAGCACATAACTATCATATGCAACCAATCAGATCAAATTGCCACACATTATTATTACAAGTAAAATCATTACTGACACAGGTGGCGTGATGGTTTGAGAAAAACAAGTGAATTGAATTAGAAAAAGACTAGAAAAGATCAGAAATGGAGTTAGAAAGTGGATTGTTGAAAGCGGACAAATTTACTGGGTGTGAAACTAGCAAGGAGCGACTTTGCGAGAACCGAGTCGACCAGCGAAATCCTCATGCCTCTCTTATTTCTGACATTGCTTTTGGAGGGTTGTTGTTGGGGAGATGCTGTGGAGGAGAGATGACTTATGGGGGAGGATGAGTCCTGAAGAGGAGGCTGATACAACAGTCAAATTTCCTTAATCCAACAAATAAAAACCCATTAGTGGAAGAACATTCCTATGAGGAACCAAGCCACAAAACGCAGGCAATCAGGTTGAGGGAGGGAGGAAGTAGAGAATGGGTTGAGGAAGGCAGGGCTTGAGGTCGGCATTTGGAAGAGCTAGAGCAATTGCAACAGTGGCAACCACACTTGTGGTCCGTGAGTGGAGAAAATGCCAATGAGATTGGCAACCACAAGAGATTGAGACTGGCGGAGGAGAGATCTCGAAGGAGAGCTCAGGGAGGATGAGTAGTTGATTCAAATATGCAAAGTGGAAATAAAAAAAAAAGCAATAGAGGATGTTGGTAGAGAATCAGCAATGCTGTTGGCGGAAGATGCCACCGTCACCACCTCTCCGCCTCCGTCCCTTAAGAAGAAAGAAGGGAAACGAAAGGAGAAAGGAGAGAGCAAAAGATTGGATCGAGAGGAGGGAGGGTTAGTAAAGGAAACTTAAAAAACCTGAGCATTTTTAGTTTTTTAATAATGTGGGGCTCACCATTAAAAGAGTAACCGCTAATGCAAAAGGGAATTTTCCTCTTATTTTGAAAGTCTACAGGTAATACTTCTGTGGATTTTTTGTATCAAAAAAAATATAGATACTTTTACTCTTCCAAAAAATACATAGGATTGAACACACTTTGAATAAAAATTCATATTCATAAGGATTTTTGTACCTCAACTCAAATTACTTTTTGGACAACTTATTTTTTCTACAAAAAGAATTACCCCATTGTCTTCAACCTGGGTGCATATGCAATCACTTGTATAAAATAACACCAACTTAAAGAGTGTAACATCAAGCATCATCTACGATCTAAAAGTTAAGAGAACGAGACTGAAAACTTAACCAGGATGCAGTATCAATAGACCGAGTGAGAATAATTAATTAAAAGATGTTTCAAATTAAATTTGGGCGTGTAGATTTTTTTTTTTTTTAAGAAAAGAGATTTGCACCCACATAGAACTCCACAAAAATCAAATTAATTGATGAACCCAAATACTATAGAGCGCGGACGCCGAGTACTAATCACCCAAAATTACTGAAGAATGCTATTAACCAAAATGGGCTATGCAGAAAGATAAAAAAAAAACAGAACACTATGTCACCAACATAGTGAATTCTCATGAAAGATAATTTTAACATTAGACTCGTATCCTTCAATCCCGTAATGAAACTACTAGTCTACCACCATTATTTTGTGTGGAATGACAGGGAGACTCGACTGAATTTCGCAGTTTCTAAAACTAACAAACCTCATCTCAATGTCTAAGAAATTCTGACAAAACTATAACACAAACCCACGGGACAAACCCAGAGGTTTTACAGGCATCGCTTGACCACAAAATAGCTCTACTATACATCAAGCAGGCACCATAATCTATACCAAATTCCCCACTAAAGAAGGGCACAAAACAAAAGATGGGAATGCAACTGACAGACTCTGGAGCCAGACGTTTCATGAGATATTATTGCCGTACAACACAATTCCAATTTACCTGGCTTGCTTTCAGATCACTTGTCATACATCATCTTCAATCCCTTGCAAAGGAAACTATACTTTTTTGATAATCTGAACAACATCTTCATCCTCAAGTTCATGTTCCTGGAGAGGTAAAACCCTGGTTAGCACCTTACCTCTTTACGCCTATATATATATATATATATATAAAAGAGATGCTGGGCAGAAAGACCGAATAAGGAAGAAAACAAAGATAAGATAGTAGATTAAGTGGCACGGACCTTGCCAACTCTTTGAGGCTTGTGCTTCACACTTGAACCCCAAACCAAAGCACTGCATCAATAGTAAGCATAAGAAGAGGACAATATATCCAAAAAATGACTTGAGCATTTGGAACAACAACATCAAACAAATGAATCCAGTATCAGTAGATGTGATCAAATAAACCAGAGTCCACATAGTCTCAGACATGGAGAAATATAACATGATAGGAAAATTACATTTCAGGACCACAACTAGGTGTAGGGTTCGCAAGGGAGGGAAAATTTTAACGAACTTTCACTCCCCTCCCCACCAAATTGGGGGGATTTGGAGGGATTACTAATATTCCTCTCCCCTCCCCTCCCCTTACCTCCTCTTTATTAAAACCCCACCCCCCATTGAACCAAACAATGCAGTAGACTCATCAGCCCGTTAGTGCTTTCAATTACATTCATTAATCTTTCATGAGATCCATTCTAATAAAAGTCTAAAGAAGCGAAGAAAGTCTGAGCGTTGCACAGATGACTGATAAGTATCTGCAATCATGTTTGAGAGAAGGGACCATCACAGTGAACAGATCTAAATAAACGGAATTAATTTTCCACCCTTGGAAAAAAGAAATCACTTGCTGAGTATAATGCACGATATACACAAGAGGCGAGACTACTTACATCCTGGACATAGTTCTCAAACCCAACTTTTACACTACTAACTCCTCATGCAAGCTAGCATGGAAAATTGCTTAGCGTTCTTGAATGCATAAACCTTAAGTAATATCAAATTTTGGGACAAGGTACTCACTATTTAAACTGTTTAAGCATATCCTTGTGAATGCGAATGCAGAAGGCCTCCACTGTCCTCTTCTTAGATGACAATATTACAGGGTCTTCATAGTCAGGATTCATCCCTTTTGGCTTAGTATAAATACGAGTCAAATTCAGATATTCCCAAATTTTCTCAAGCAGACCATCAAGGTTCCACTCCAGGTGAGCACTGCAGAATAAATTAAATTATAAACAAATCCAACCGTGTAAAGTAGCATTTCTTCACACAAGGCACTATTTTACATTCTATTTTTATATTTTTCTACCAAAAAAAAAGAATCACAATTATGAAAATCCACCAAAGGCTGAAAAAAATAATAACATGCATTTTTTTTAACAAGAGAAAATACAATGACCAAATAAACAATTACCTGACAGGGCAGTAATGAGGTAGTTTATCTAAGATCTCCAACTCCTCGAGTGTAATCTGATCAATCTTGTTCACAACATAGATACAAGGCATGTATATTCTACTGCCCTCTATGACATCTATTAAGTCATCTGCAGTAGCATCGTATCTGAGAGTAATATCAGCATTGTGAATTCTATACTCACTACATATAGCTTTCACTGTGTCAAGATCCAGATGTGTATTGGTCACAGTTGATGTGAGATTGAGTCCACCTTTATCTTTCTTCCTGAAAGTCAGATTTGGTGGTTCTTTATTTAACCTGTGGTTAAAAGATAAATTGTAAATAAAATGAGAACAACGGTGATCTTTCGAAGAAATGAAAATAGAAGCAGAAATATCTCAAAAGCAAAATATTAAATTCAAATGCATAAAAATATAATGCATATGACTATTCAAATCTGAGCGGCTAATGGCCAAACAAAAACAAAACATGAATAGCAGAAAAAGTAAACAATAAGATCATTATCCGAGTTAAAACCAAGTATGCACTTTGTTTCACAAGAAACTTAAATTAAATTCACAAGGACTTACAGATAAAAGCTAATTCCATAACGATCAAGAAGTTCAGTTTAATTATTGGCTGAATTTTTATATTTTTGCATTCAGATTGTATCCACCATACAACAAGGTGACTTAAAATTACAATTGTTACCACTTAAAGGAGTCAGAACTTCATGCACGAAAGAGAAAAGGCAGGGGGAAATTGAGCGAGACTGTGAACAAATTTCTTTTATGTCAGAATTGATAAGTTGACAATTAATACATGAAATGGACAAGGAAGCAGAAATAGTAAAGCAAAATAATAAAGGGCTGCTTGCTTAAAGACTCAATCAGGAAGCTAGACCAAGAGTCAACTATCTTTTAGAATTGCACTTCATTATAGACCCCAAAAAACCATATCAATCAACATTGCCACACAGACAGTGACATAACAGAAGCAAGAGAAATAACACCACATATTACCTTATGCCAAATCCCTCAAGCTCTTTTTCTATAAGGCGCTTATGAGTTATTGGCTTTATTGCATCCAGGACAATCAAAATGCAGTTGCATGTCCTTGCCGTACTGATAACCTGCATTAGCAAAACAGTTCTCAGCCCAATACATAGACATGCAAAGAAAGATGAAATGGTGCTGAGAAATCATGAATCAGATTAAACCCTTGTTGCCGCAAGAACCAAAAGCAACAAATACAAAGTTCGATCTGTTCAGATATACAGACCGAGGTGCTTCCAACACTCTAGATAATGAAAAATACATAAACTCAGATTTTATGCAGATAACGAAATTACCCTCTTGGACTTGACTTACACATGCATTCAATCAAAGGCCAATGATACAAAAACATTCTCTAAATTTTACAAGGAATTTTTAACATACAATGGATTTTACATTTTACAGCCATAGCTGGCTTGAAGCTAAGTAGTCCAGACACAAATAATCCCATAGAAGCAGCATGAAACTAAATTATGTTGATTACATAGTACAATTTTTACCTGCCTTCCTCTTCCTTTTCCATCCTTAGCACCCTCGATGATGCCAGGAAGATCCAGCAACTGCCACATAGAATTCAATTAGTACTATTCAAAAGTTGAATATTTCTTCTTTCACTTTTCTTTTGGTAAAAAGGAAAGATTAAATGAGATAAAGAAGAAGAAATACAACTAATGGAAAGGAACTATAAGATATTCTAAAAACCAAGTAAGAAAAATGAAAAAAGAAAGCCCAAGAGGTTTAAAATAAGCAAAAGGCAATATAAAATCTCTTCAAATCTGAAGTAGAGGCTCTCTTAAAGCAGCATGGCGCATGGCTTTTAAGACATGTATGGGCAAAGGGATAATGCTTTTGAAGATGTGGGAACTCCTCTTCAAACAGATATACTGAGGAATTGCAAAACTACACTCTAACACAAAATCCTGGCCTCTTTCTTATCAAAACCTTGGGTGTAAAGCAAAATTGCTCTCAAGTGTGAGGATGAACGTAGTGTAAGCCTAGAACTTCAAGGTCAAAAAAATAATACCAATCAAAAATTGCTGCCCAACCATGATAAGTGAACGTTGATATGAGATTATGCACCATAAATTGGAATATTATAAAGTTGCAGACACAGAAGATTGTTGCTTTACATGGGCATATCTAACTCATTGGCGACAAATTTTCAGCGGTGAGAATACAGTTAAAATATTTCCCTTCAAAACAAGCAATATTAGCGGGAACATCTAGTCTCTCACATGATAAGGACTTCGAGTTAACAATTTTTAAATGCCTGAATGATACAACACAGTTTCTTTCCGTGGTTGTACCTGAATTTTAGCTCCACGATACACTATCACACCTGGGATGCAAGTTAAAGTGGTAAACTCATACGAAGCAACCTGAAAATAGAGAAAAAAGGTTGAATCAATCAGAAAATACCTCCACATAACCTAAAAATTAGATACTTAAGAAAATTATGATGCTATCCAACACCTGTTCCAGTGAATTATGACAAACCTCCTTCCTGAAAAGGAGGGCTATGAAAGCACTGAGGTAGTACAGAAGGTTATGGTTCACTAGGTTATTCAGATTGCTTAAAGTTTTTTCCTACTTTTCCATCTCTCAATCACTTTCTACTCAAGGTTATCATTTTCTTAATCCTGTCCAAAGCTGCATCAATTCCTCAGACTATTCTAAATAAAATGATAATCAATACATGGAAAGAAAATGGCAACATGATCTGGCACATACAAATTAAAGATTAAAATTTATATAATAAAACTTCCATACCTCTGAAAATGTCCCAGTCAGCTTATTCAGTAGAGTAGATTTGCCAACTGAAGGAAATCCCACAAGACCCACTCTTGCATCCCCACTTTTAGTAACATCAAAACCTTCACCAGCACCCCCACCTCCCTTTGATGAAGGTTCCAGCAGTTCCCTCCTCAACTTTGCAAGTTTGGCCTGGTACCATGCATTTACAAATATTGTACTTACTCCACAAAATATAGCAACACAAAAGCATATAAAAAGACAATTTTGAGTTATATTTAAAAAAAATAAGGATTGAATTTCAAGTATGATTATATCCTCATGGAAACTTCATCATTCAAAGAAACAACATTACAAAAGAAAACATCCATCTACCATTCCAATATCACATCTTAAAAAAATCAGATCAAGGATCAAAGTGGATTATATATACCAGGAATCCTGAGAAAACTTTTTATGGAAAGAATTTAAATCCAGAGTTTCTTTTAGCATTTTCCATACTTTTAACCATATACATATACGTGTATGAGCTGACAAAATTATATTACCCTTCCAAAAGACTACCGATAGTTCTTAATAATAGGGACAGGTACAACCAAATGCAGGGGCAGAACATTCAATGCCCATAAACACTGCTTTGACAACAAAATATAGGGGAAAGGAAAGGATCAGTGGCCATAAGCACTTGCAAATGCAAGTCATATCAATATAGAGATCCTCTCCTTTAACCCATTCATTCAAACTACAACATACCAATTTTTCACTGCGGTAATAACAGACCAACACATGGCATTCTTTTAAGACTTAACCTGATTTATCCTCAACTATGCTAAAGAACATGTCATTTATCACGATAAAAATAAATTCAATTACAAAACACTGATTATTAATGCAATGCGAACGTATTTTTCAGAATGTAACCTGAAGATCGAACAAAATGAACCAAGGTGTTCACCTTCAGCAAGCCTAAATGATGAGCGGTAGCCTTGTTCTTTTGAGTCCTTGCCATCTGCGAAATTTAACATGGTCATGATGTGAATTAAGAAATGCACAATACTCCTCAGAGATACGATTAAAAAACTTGTACAAAAAGAAAGATGAATCTCTAGCATAAAAAACCTAACATTTGAGAAGCACGGTATTTTAGTTCCAAAAAACCAACTTCAGTTTATATAAACAAAAAAAATCAACTTCAGTTATTCTGAGAACCATGCCACCATTCATTCCCTACTTGATGCTTTAACATTTTAAATGCAAACCTTCGTGGTTAACTTAAATGAACTCAAATCCACCTAGCAACCAAAGAAAAAAAAATATGCTTTGAGGTTTATTTAGGTTGGGATTGAAGTTTTTCCTTTTGAAGAGAGATTACTCCCAATCGAATATAAATAGAGCCGAAACAGGGGGGGGGGGGGAATACTGCGATAGAGCAACAACTCTCCCCGCCTTGCGAAATAGTGAAAAGTTCGAAGTTCCTAGATCAACACAGACCGTCATAACGTAAGATTTTCAATCAAACCAATTATATGACCACAAGAAAGTCCTATAATCCTCTCAGAGTGAGACAGGATCAAGCCGGAATTAAGGCCAAGTATAGGAACCTCATCTTCGATGTCTTTGATTTTCTGCATCACTGTCGCCATGGTTGAAGAAAGAGAACCTCCGAGACACGAAAAGGAAATTTAGATTTCTTTTAGCAGGCAGTGCGGTTGGATTATCAGAAGCTCTACTCCGTTGTTCAAGAGGAGAGCTGGAGACGGAGGGCCAAGAAACTGCTAGAACAATTGCAACGAACCTGCAAAATGAAAAAGGAGATTTGGGATATAAGTAAAATTGGGCCGTTGCCTGAATAATCTCGCTTGTGGGCTCGGACTAGCCCTGTATTTTTGTTGCCAGTAGACTAGCCCTGTAATGAGTACGGCGAGACCAAACTTGAATGTGGTTAGTAACGGTGTTGGGTGCGGTGGAAAGAGTTATTTCCTCGCAACATGGTAAATTAAGGGTCGAATTCTCAGTGAAAAAAGTACTCATATTTAGTATCTAACAGTACCTCAAACATAATTCCCTCCAATAAAAAGAAAACTATACCTATAAAAAAAGGTTTTTGTATTAAAAAAAAGGTGTTTTGGGCTGGATGTTGTCATGAAAGACAGGTGTTTTGACTTGTGGATGTTTAAATTAATTTATTGGGATAATTAATATGTAAGTGTTTATAGTTTTTAATAATTTTTAGTTGGGTTTTTATAGCCTTTTTTTAGGGAAAATCCCTCTAAAATACATTGGAAATAGGGAAATCCCTATTCAGTGCATTGAAATTGAAAAAATCTGGATCAGTCCAGTGTCAGTACGAATGAACAGTGCGGGCGGCACCAAAAGACGATTTTACCCTTCAACCCTCATTCTCGCCACTTCAGAAATAACAACATGCGGTTCTTAATTAACAACTCCGGATTCTTGATTAACAACTCCCCTTTCTTATTTCACAATTTCCTAATTTAAGTTTCAAGACCAATAACAACACCTCTTTTTTTATTAACAACACGCGCTCTTAATTAACAACTCCCAATTCTTAATTAACAACTCCAGTTTCATCTTTTTACTTTCACAATAACAACACCAGTCTTATTATTAACAACACCATATTCTACATTAACACTCTCATTTCTTGTTTCACAACTTCATAATTTAAGTTTCAGGGCCAATAACAACACCTTTTTCTTTATTAACAACATCGTATTTTACATTAACAACATTATATTTTTGAGATGCGAATATGTGGAAGAATAAAGCGGAGTTGTTAATAACAAGACCGATGTTGTTATTGTGAAAAAAAATGAAAATGGAGTTGTTAATCAAAAATACGGAGTTGTTAATCAAGAATCCGGAATTGTTAATCAAGAACCGCGTCTTGTTATTTCTAAAGTGGCAATAATGAGGGCTGAAGGGCAAAATCGTCATTTGGAGCCGCCCACACTGTTCATCCGTGCTAACACTGGACTGATCCGGATTTTTCAATTTCAATGCATTGAATAGGGATTTCCCTATTTCCAATGTATTTTAGAGAGATTTTCCCTTTATTTATTGAGTTCTTATATTTTCACTTGTTTTTAATAATCAAGTCTTCATAGTTTTTTCCTTTATATTAGGTCCTTATAGTTTTGCAGAATTTTTAATAAGGTCCCTATAGTTTTTTATCAAATTTAATTTTAAAAAATAACATTATATTATAAATATTAATAATAACTTTAAAAGTAAAATACTTTGACCTCCCTTACACATTACCTTAATTATGCTAACCTCCCCTCTATTTTATAAACATACAATTAAGTGAATATTCTTAAAAAAATATTTTTTTATTAAATTTATTCAAATAAATTTTATTTACTAATTTATCCTTCAAGATACTAAATCTCTATTTTTGGCTAAAATTTGTATGAATAATTTAAGTTATTTTGGATAAAATTGGTATGAATAATTTTAAGAGTTTTCTTTTTTTTCTGTTTCTTTAATTTTATTTTTTATTTTTTCAAATATTTTTGTTTAATATTTTTATCATATTCAACCATTATTTTAGTTAATATAGATAAAAAAAAATTTGATTGAAAATTTTATTAATTCTTATAAATAAAATGTTTTAGCCAAAGAACTTCAAAAATTATATTTCATAAATTTAAATAACTTACATAATCTTTCAAACTTAAATCCTTTTTTACTCTATGATAAAATAAAATAAATTTGAAATATATTTTTATTCATTTAAAAGAAATATAAATAAATAAATTTTAATAAAAGTGATGAAAAATAAAAAAATTATAATATAATAAAAATTAATAAATCTTAAAATATTATTTATTATAAATTTTAACCTTGTATAATTTTTTGGCAAATATAAATGTTTAAATAATTTTTTTATTATTATGTCCAAAAAAAAAAATAATAATTTTTTTATTAAATATGATACTTTGGTCAAAATCTAAGTTAAGAGTTAAACTTAATGGTCAACTAATGATTGGATACATGGAAATAAAATCTCAAAAATATAAGAGAGATTTGTTTGACATGCATTTTAATTTTAAGGAAGATTTATATGAATTTTTAAAATAGAGGGGAGATTTTTGTCATTTAAATAAAATAGAGGGGTGTTTAATGGGTTTTATTCTAAATTTAAATTAATAATTATTTAATTAGAAAAATAATTATAATAATTAATTATAATTATATCTTAAGAAAATTTTATTCTTATG
This sequence comes from Inga leiocalycina, assembly GCA_963242795.1. NCBI lineage: Eukaryota > Viridiplantae > Streptophyta > Magnoliopsida > Fabales > Fabaceae > Inga > Inga leiocalycina. Next base: position 53,836,361 of record OY725327.1, on the reverse strand, counting down.
ATTCAAATTTTCTAATTATGAAAATAAGTAAGAATTATAATTATAAAATAAATAATATAAACGTATGTCTTGAGAAAAAAATTGCAATAATATTAAAATAAAATTATTGGAATAACTTACTATTTATAGAATATTATTAAAATTTATAGTATAAAGAATAAAAAAAACTCTAAGGACCTACTTAAAAATTAGATGAAACTAGAAAGACTTGATAAAGAGCAAAAAAACTATAAGGATTTGATTAAAACAAATGAAAATATAAGGACATGATAAAGAGGGGGGAAACCATAAAGACTTGGTTAAACATTGATTGAAACTATAAGAATTTACAGATAAATTATTGAGAGAAGTGCCCAAAAATACCTTGGAGACAAATTAATTGCTGATTGCTACCAATCGTGCAAGCGATTTTCCGTGTGTGTAAGTAATTTTCTGTTTTGTTCAAACCATCTTCCGTGTGTGCAAAAAATCTTCCATATAAATGAGCAAACAATCTTCTGTTATGTGCAAAATATCTTCCGTTATGTGCAACAGATCTTTCATGGTAACAATCAACAATTAATTTGCCTCCAAAGTATTTTTGGGCAATTCTCCCTAAATTATTTCTAACTTATTTGGAGACAAAAAAAAATTATTTTAAGTGATTTCTAACTTATTTTGAAATAAGTATGTTAGAAAACTTTTGTTTGTAAAACACAAGATAGTTTTTTTCCCCAATTGATTGTGGTGTTTTTCAAATGCTCATTAACTTATTTACTTATTTTAAATGATTTTACTCTGTACTAATTAAGTATATGAAAAGAACATTGTCTCACAAAGAAGAAAAAAATTTAATGATGTGAAAATGGGAAATGACATAGGAGCTTGTTATTGGTGAAGGACATACAAAAACAACTCCAATAAAATTGAAAGTTTGAAACGATATAAAAAAAATTAGTTTGACCTCTGTACAAGGATCATGCCCAACTTGAGAAAAAAAATAAGAAGACGTTTCACAAAAAAGACATAGATGGAAAAAAAAAAGTTTTAAAAAATAAATTATTCAAATGATTCAAATAGAAGTTTTACGGTCGAAAATATTTTACTATGGCATAGATGAAAAGTTTCGTTTTACTTTTTGTAACTCAAGAGGCAGAGTTTTTAAAATAACAACAACCACAATTTGTGAGGATGGTATGCAATGGGAGAATTGCCCATAAATATGTGGTGGCACAGAGTTCGAACCGTGCCTACAAGTATTTAGCTTGCCAACTCAACCAAAAAATAAAATAAAATAAAATAGCATTTTATTTACTAATTTGTTAAGATCATTAGAAAATATACGAATCTTCTCCTCTCACCGCTAAGGTGAGTTTTTTGTCTCTCCGTCCAGGGGAGGCGTCTCTACCACTATTAAGGTGGTTTTTCTTTTTCGTTTCCTATCTGTCTACACTGTCGTCTTGGCTTTTTCGATGTCATTGTGAAATACTATTACCCACTGTGATACTATAAAACTGAGTATTTCTGTGGTTTACATCTGAACCACAGAAATGGTAAGGGAGTGATAGCGCAATTTATTCGTGCATTCCGAGAGATTGAGGGTTTGAGTGTGATCGGAGACTTGGAGGTGGGAGGCTCGGAGGTTGTAGTCTTAAAATGAAAGAGAGGGTGAACCCATCTTCTAGCTCTTGGCTAGCTATTGAACTAGAACGAAACCCCAATCTGAAACTAGAGGGTGCCCTAGTCGGAAGAATAGAGACACCGAAAGAGCTCAATCGGAATTGTCACACCCTTATCTTATTTTAACTTTTTTCAGAGTGTTTGTAAAAAATGATATGCGGTTCGGTAGGCAACATAAGAATAACATAATTATACTGATAATATGTGCATGATTACATAAATTCTCCATAGGGGTTCGTACATGATCATTACCATCAATGTAGCCACAAAAGGCTACTTGGGTATCTAAACCCGTCCCAGTGAAACAAAAACATCTTCTCGTCTTCGTTCCACCACTGCAATCCCCTCATACGGTTCTATTATTTGTTCTCAGCGTATCTTCTATCTCCTCCTGTCTAAATTGTTGGTAGGGGAGGGTGAGATTCGAGAGAATCTCAGTAGGAAACATATATCAATATGAATGCAAGATAAGTGATTAATGATAACATACTTGCATTACATAAACTCATGCTAACATAATGACATATCTGCGTGTTCAATGTTTCGTGCAACAAAACTATGGCCACAATATACAAAGAAACAGAGCTTCAATCATTCATATATGTTTCACATAATCAAGCAAAGCAATAACATGCATTAATACACAACACAAATATCAAATACATGCAGGAGAGGTAAGTTCCATACCTTAGACATTTCCCACCTAGAACCGTGTGTTTCGTTTCGCGTGCCAATCCCTCGGGCTTTCAACTTGATCCTAAAACGTCAAATGTACAAGTTTAGACACTTCCATAGCGTTTCTGGTGGTTATACGAGTCTATCATAAAAAATTACCAAAATGCCCTCAGGGACCCGACTTGGTCCCGCCGTACCCGGTCCGACTGTACTTTTCTCAAAATTTTAACATGGGCTATTCTTACATATTTTCACCCAAGGAATCCATTTTCGGAATCGGAATTATAAAATTCAATGTCAATTTATAAAATTACCCTTGACAGCGCCACTTTAAGGGGTTTAGGGGCGTTTTCGTAATTATGCTTTTTCTGGTTTTTCCGAAAAAGTGACCAACAATAACCCCACCTAATTTTCCCTCCTGAACTCAATAGAATCATCAAATCACTAAAAATCCAACTCTAAGGCCCATTTATAGCCCTGGCCGAAATATATGGGTTTTTTGGGGAAAATTGGGGTTTTACGATTTCGGCTCGGTAAACGCGTTCCTTTCTACTCCTAACCACTTTATTGGCTATTCCATTAGGTTACAACTACCATTTAGTACCAATATGGGAAGCATGACCCCTAGGCTGACCCATTTCCAAAAATTAAAACCAATGACAATCCAACGAAATTTCACCGATTAAATTGTCCACAACGGCCAAAATAGTCAATATACAAGAGTTTGGAAGTTACCTCAAGCTCCCACTAGCTTTTCCTCTTCTTGGATGAAAACCCTAAGCTCCCAAGAGTGAAGTTTGAGCTTCAAAACCTTAATCCACCTAGAAGAATAGCTTAGGAGCGGAGTTATACACGTTAAGTAGATATTTACCGAAGAAATCAACCTACCGTAGAAGTTGCTCTTATCCTTCTGTAATATCCCAATTTGTGATTAGGGCTATTAACTCTGATAATTATGGTAGTTAGTGTAATTAAGCACTTTTGGAAATTTATGTAATATGAATTTGGGGTAAATACATGTGGTATTTAAGATCAAGGGTTGAGATTCATTTTTTGATGGGTCGGAATCCTATGTGTAACGATTTTGTAAGCTCAAAGTGGAATGGATGAGATGATGACATGTGGCATAGTGGAAGCCATTGGATGAAGCACTAGAAGACAAAATACTACTTTTCCTCTCTTTTCTCTCCCTTGGTCGGTGGAGTGTGTGTGTGGAAGAAAGAGGAAGTTGCATCATCATCATTGCTTCATCTCTTCTCTCTCTTTTCTCCATTTTTCGGTGACCTTAAGGCAAGAAAGAAGAAGAAGAAAAGCTTGAACCTTGGTGAGTTATGATCCTCTAATGCCTTAATCCTCTTCTCTAATGTTGTGTGTCTCATTGAGAGCTACATTGTGGTAATTTCAGAATCTTGAAATAGTGTTGATTTGTGTGTTGGTCGAAATTGGAAGTTGGAGAATCAAGATTCTAGATTCGGCAAAGTAAAGAGGTAGGCGTTTAGAGCATTTTGATATGTTGGTTGTGATTTTTGGCTAAGTTTGGTAAAATCTGGAAAATTTGCCCTAGTTATGCCAAATGTTGAAAATGTGGAATTTATGGTGTTGGATATTGAAAATGGTTTAATGTTGAGTTATTTGATTGTTGGATATAATATGGAATGATGGAAATGTGTTAAGGGAAATTTGGATATTGTGTATCTTAGAGACCTTAATATTTGATTGTGGTCAAATTGGTTTTTGGAGTGTTTTGGAGTTGCCAAGGTGTTTCTTAGTTAGTGTTAAGAGTGTATGAGATTTTGGTAGAGTTTGGGAACCATTGGGTGAGGATTTGACCATCTGGTGTTTTCTGGTTTTTGCTGTGTTTTTGGGTCTCTGATGCACATCACTCGAGCAGAGGAAGATCATGCTAGAGTGATGCCTAAGTTTTTCCCTTCTTTGCTTCGAGTTCGTCTAGGTTTTATGAATAATGCTCGAGTGCATTGCCTTGTGCTCGAGTGAGGGAAGAACATGCTCGAGTGAGCTTGGGTCTGCTTGAGTGAAAGTGTGTGTCCAGAGTGAATGGTTGCTTTCGGGTCTTCACTCGCTGGCTAATTGCAAGAGTGTGCTCTGACACTCGCGAGCATAGCCGTCTCACCCGAGCCATCTCACATGCAAAAAATTGGCAATTGACTATTATATTGCAAGTGGATATTTTATAAGATCATCATCTCCTTCAAAGGGCCATGCCTTACGTAAGATATAAGGAGACAATATTGGTTATTAATATATGACATGTGAAGGCAATTTGACCAGGTTGTAAAAGGTGGTGACTAAGTCAACAATTTCAACTAAAGAAGTAATATTTGAAGAGTTGGAATTATGATTGATTCAAGAAGCTCTTTTGGCTATTCCAAGGGCTACAATTCGTATGGCATGAGAAGGAAAAGAAAATATGTTGAATTGGTCAAATATTGCAACTAAAGTAATGTATTTGAAGAGGCAAAAGTTATGATAAATCAAGGAGTATTTGTTTTTGCTCTTTAAGAGCTATTTACGGTGACAATAAAGAGAGAAAGAGAAGCACATGAAAGACCAAGTAAGGAGATGAAGACTTGGTCTACAATTGTAGGCCAAGCATAAGATGATATCTTGTATACAAAAGGGGAAAACATTTCGGTCAAAAAGGGAGGAGGAAGGAAAGAGAAAACTTGAAGTAATTTTCACCACATCTTTTATCTACTTTTGCACCATATTTTTGTTTGGACTTTGAGAGATAAGAGGGGCCAAAAATCTGATCATTAAGTCACATATTTCATCTCTCCTCAAGTCGGTTACAGCAGCAAAAAACGTGGAGGAAGAAAAGCAAGGTTTTAAGGTGAGCTTAACCTTGATTTTTCACCTTCTTAACCTCATCTATGGCTCAAGTGACCTTCATGAAACTTGTTCCTCTCTTCCTTAGCTTCATCTCTATGATTTTTGTTTTTGAAGAGGAGGAGTTTTCAGCCACCTTGCAAGAACAAAAGTTGAGGAATCAAGAAAAGAACACAAGAAGAACCAAGAGGTGAGTAAGAGCATTATGTTGATGTATATGATGCTTTAATTGGCTGAGTTGTGGTGGGCTATTGTGACAGCCCTAATTTCATTTTTTTAGGGTATATTAGGGATCATGAAGCTTTCATCCTATATATGTGCTTATATGTTGGTTTGGAGGCAAATGAGCTAAGCTTAGTAATTAGATAGTGAAGTGGTTGGTTGTTGTGAAATACCCTAAAATTCTGCCAAAACAGGACATGAGGAATGAGTGGGAATTTTTTCATTTTGATGTTACCATTGTGTTCTACACGAAAAATTATGTAGGAATAGGTTTGGTTGTTGATTTTGAAGCCATTGGACACATTGGTTGAAAATTGGAAAAACTGTCAAGTGTAACTTTGTGCAGGGCAGTCAGTTTGTAGGGACATTTTGAATGGGCAATTGGTGTCTAAAAATTCTGAAACTTTCCAGTCTTAAAGTTCACATTTCAAGCTTCAAAATCGACATATGATTTGTGTCATTTCGGTTTTTGAGCTGGGAGTTCTAGTTGCCCAAAGTTTGATGTCGAAACTGGACCTAATTCTGGAGCAGTGTGGAATGTTGTATAATTCTGGAATTTTGTGGTGATTTCTGGTAGTGATTCATATTTTTCCTATGAAGAGGACTTCAAGAGCTTTCAATAGGCTTTGGGATCACCTCATTTTGATTTTTCTAGAATTAGTTATGATTTTTCAAAGATGTTGGAAAATTCTGGCAGATTGGTCACCTATGCGAAAATTGAAAATTTTATGACATAATGTAATATTGTGGAACTTTGAGGTTAGAAATTAGCCTTTTAGGTTAATTGACCACTTTAGCTCCTTAGTTGACTTGATTAATTGACTATAGTGATAATCAACTTAAAGTATTATAGAGAAAAGAACTTGGGAAAGAGATTGACGGGTTGTCCCTAACTTGGTTACAGGATTTGATATTTGCCGTCCTCGTGAGCCCGCAGTGCCAAGAAACGTCGAGAAAGGATCAGGTAGTGACTCTCTCTCTTATACTATGTATAATGCTCTGTATGTGTGTGTTATCACTGTTATGTGATGATTCTTTGATGCTGCTGCGATTACAGCTGGTGATAGCTGTCGTTTACAGCGCAAGCTGTCGTTTACAGCGTAAGCTGTCGTTATTGTGATTACAGCGTAAGCTGTCGTGATTATTATTACAGCGAGAGCTGTCGTATTGTGCATACAGCCGTGAGTGCTGTCGTTTGTGGTGAAAACCATGTATCTTTGAGATTGCTGCTGCTGTTGCTGGTTGTGATTTATATACATGCTTTGTGTTATGCACTGTGTGAGTGGTTTGTTACTACTGGGATTCGCTCGAATCTCATTCTTTCCTATGACTAACATTTCAGACAGGGCATGTGGCTCAAAAGAGAAGCGGCCAACCCGAAGCACTTAGGATCTTTAGTGATACTAAGGATTTTTGAGATGTTGGTTATCTACTTTAAACTCGGGATTACTGTATATTTTGAATTAGGAATATTATATTCGATTTTGGTTGTGTAATCCCCTAGTGGATACTTATAAACCTCAGGTTATGTATAGAACCCGGGAGTTGCCGGGGATTTGGTTATACACTATGATATAATTGAATGTATATTAACTGCACAGGTAATTATATTCGAATATTGGAATTGAGACCAGGATGGGGAAAAGAGTTTTGAAAGTTTTGTGAAATTTTTTTTCTGTGAGACTGAAAGTTTAAAACAAGGTTAAAGCATCCAATGGTTTCTATTCCGAATTAAATATGCATTATCAAATTATAATTACGTGTTTAAAAGCAGGGGGTTACATGGGAGACAGTATGATTGGGATGGTAAAGGATTTCTTTAATGGGTACAGTGATCTCATTAAAATTAATGACACTAATATAGTTCTGATCCCTAAAGTTGAGAAGGCAGAAATGATTACATAATTTCATCCGATAGGCCTTTACAAATTTTCGTACAAGATCATCTCCAAGCTACTTGTAAATCAGCTACAAAAGACTCTGAGTAAGTGTATTTCAGAAACACAAGGTGCTTTTGTTCCAGGAAAACTAATTCATGATAATATAGTTGTAGCCCATGAGGCTTTTCATTATCTCCAGAGGAAAAAGAAAGGTAATAAGTATGAATTTGCACTGAATATGAACATGAGCAAGGCATATGACAGCATTGAATGGGATTTCCTCCGCGATGTGATGGTGAGGATGGGTTTCAGTGAGAGATGGGTACAACCTAGTTATGGCATATGTTTCACTAGTTCATTTGAACATCTGCTTATTTGGCCACAATATTGGTTCCTATACTACATGACGTGGATTAAGACAAGGGGATCCCTTGTCCCCATACCTCTTTATTCTGGTTGCAGAGGTCCTATCGTGTATGCCCTCAAAGGAGATTGAGTGTAAGCACTTAAAAGGAGGCAAACTATCAAACCAAGGCTTGACATTGTCGTATACTTTCTTTATAGAAGATGCTCTATTTTTTTATGAACATGGGGCTAGCCAACTATGAAAAACTTGCCCACTTATTAGAAAGTTACTGCATAGCTTTAGGACAGCAAGCAAATCTGACCAAATCAAGGTTAATTTTCTCCCAAAATACCCCAAAAGCAATCAAAGAACAAGTAAGTTAGGTGCTAAAAATCCTAGTTTTTGAGGAGCAGGGAAAATACTTGGGTATTCATAGCATGTGGGGAAAATCTAAGCAGCAAGTACTTGCCTATGTAAGAGAAAAGGTAAGAAAGAAGGTACAAGGTTGGAAAAAAATATATTATCCTATGCTGGCAGAGAAATTAAGATAAAAGATGTTGTGAATGCAATCCCAATTTACCAAATAGCATGTTTTAATTTTGCCATTAGTACTTGTAAAGATCTGGATCGGTTGATCTCTAATTTCTAGTGGGGCGAGGCAGATGGGTGTGGAAATATCCATTAGAGATCTTGGAATTATATGAAGAAACCGAAGGCTGAAGGGGCCATGGGATTTAAGGACTTTGCTGCCCTCAATGATTCACTATTAGCCAAAATAGCATAGAGACTAACTCGAGAGGAGGAATCTTTGTCGTTCAAAGTATTGAAAGGTATTCATTTTCTGAATAGCAATTATGATGGCTGAAAAGGGCTACAGGGCATCCTGGATTTGGTCGAGTATTTTGTCTGGCCGAGATGTGTTAAAACAACAAAGTCATTGGCTCATCGGGAATGGAGAGTCTATTAGTCTGCGGAAGGATTACTGGATTCCAAAACTATCAGGTTACTCATTAAAATCCCATCTCAACCTTGAATTTGTCCCTAATTCTCTGGTTGATTCTCTGATTATAGAAGAATAGTGGAATCTTTCCTCTCTTGTTGATATAGTACCCCCTGAGATTTTAGATATGATTTATAGTATCAAGGTCGAACACCTTTCTCATCAAGACAAGCTAGTATGGACCTTTACAAAGAATGGATTGTGTAATGCCCAAAAAATAGGCTTAAGGCTAATGACTTCAAAAGTAAATGTAATTATTGTTGATAAATACTTTTGAAGAATGTAATATGAAATTTGATCTGAATGTGTTCTAATCGGTGCCTAAACCCTGCTTTTTAAGCTTAATTGTGTGACAAAGCTTAAAATGAACCCTAAGGGTACGGGAGGAAGCATGAATAAAGAATTGAAGGATAAAATGTGTTTGGTGGTGATTCAGTAAGAATGGCCATAATCAGGGGCAAAATAGGAAAAAAGAAAGTTACCGACCGATTGGTTAGTTACTGAAAAGGAAACTCATTAGTAACTTAAAAATCAAGGGTTAGGATTGATTCTCAATTTAGCAAGAGGGTGGAATTGTATGTGTGAGCGTTCATGTGTGTTCATAAAAGGAGAATAAGATCATCACACATGGCATTATTTGGGCCATAGATGATGGTCAAATGTTCAAAACTCTTTCCCTCTCTCCTCTCTCCCTTAAAGTCGGCTAGGAGCACTCATAGGAAGCCAAAATTTATGTTTCATTCTCTCTCATTCCAGCAACCATTGTCGTCGAAAGTAAGGAAGAAAGAGAAAGGAAAGGTAAGATTTTGGCATTGTTGTTCACTTCAAATGCTCAAATACTCTTCATTACTTTTGTTCATAGTGATGAGAGCTTCATTGCTAAGGTTTTAAATTTTTGAAAGAAGGTTTTTAAGTGCTTGAGCAAATTTGAAAGTTAAGGAATCAAGAAACCAACCTTGGGAAGAGGAAGATGTGAGTGTTTGATGCATTTTAACATATTCATTGTAATCATTGGTTAAATTTTGAGATTTGTGAATTTTGCCCTGATTTTCATGTGATTTTGAAATGGATGAAATGGATAGTATATGGTGGTGAAATTAGTGTCATGTTAAGTCATTGAAGTAATAGCATTTATTTGGAACTTTGGAAGGAAAACGAATGCATTTGGGTAATGTGTGGTAATGGGATAACCAAAACAAAAACTTGTTGTTAGAATGGGATTTTGGATGTTTTGATGTTTTTATTGGGTTCCTTGTGCAAAATTATGGGGGAGTGGTATTGGATAAGAATTTTGGAACTATTGGAAGCATATAGGTTAAGGTTTAGAAAATTCTATCATCTACTGTGTTTTGGCTTTTGATAAGCCTCACTCGAGTGATCTGGGGTCTCACTTGAGTGCAGCATCATGTTTTCTCTTTTCCTTCAAGTTTCAGTTGTACTCTCATGCAAAGAAAGCAGAAGTACATTGTTTCATTTACGAGTGATATGGGTCCTCACTCGAGTGCATCTTGTCTCACTCGAGTGTGCATGTATTTTGCACTATAAGGCTGCGTCTTGGGTTGTCACTCGCAGCACATTTTTCAAAGTGTGTCTTAACACCCACAAGTATTATGCCATCACTCAAGTTCCAGAGCTTGTGTTCGAGTGCACTTCTCATTATAAGGTTTTTCTTCACTCTCAGATAGTCACTTTCTGTGCCTCACTTTGTAGGACTCGAGTGAAGTATAAGGCTACCACTCGAGTGTTGAGTTCAGGACCCAAATGTTGCAATTGTTTCTTATCTCAATTGTTGCTCTCGGTCAAGCATTCACACTAGTGAGCTATCCTCACTCGAGTGTAAGTTACCTCATCACTCGAGTGCATCATCCATCACTCGAGTGTATCAGTTAAAATCAGTGTTTTTACTTCTGAGAGGGGGGTTTTGGTCAAGTTCTTCCAACCCTTTAGGCTTGTATTTAGGCTTTTAGTAGCTACTTATAGAGTTCAAATGATAACCAACTTTAAGTATTATGGAATCAAGAATTTGGAGATGAGATTAATCTGTCGTCTTTGATTTTGGTTTTAGGATTTGATATTTGCCCTCCTCGTGAGCAGACGGTGCCGGAGCACACCAGGAAAGAACAAGGTAGTGACGCTTTTTCTTATACTATATGTGATACATTGTATGTTTGATTTATCATTGTTTGTGAGTCCTTCACCTGCTACCCATCGGTGGTTTCGGTGGGAGGACCGTACCTATGGGGCGATGAAAAGACGAGGGATGTTACTATGTGGAAGGCGTAAGGCAATATGTGAAAGCCAGAAGGCTATTTGTGAATCCTTCACCTGTGACCCATCAGTGAGTCCGGTGGGAGGACCATGCCTTCGGGGTGGTGGAGATACAAAGGATGAGACTATATGATTACGTGTAAATGTGACAACTTGTATGCTATGTTTCGTGCTGCTATGCTGCTTGATGATATCATTGCATGCTTTGTTATTATATATAGTATGAGTGATTTGTTACTACTGGGATTCTTTTGAATATCATTCTTTCTATTGACTAACCTTCAGACAGGGCAAGTGGCTCAAAAGGGAAGGAGACGACTAAGGGCGGCTAGGACCTCCATAGGTTCATTTGATTCTAGGATGTTGGTTATCAAATAGTGATTAGGGATAACTGTACATTTGTAAATATTATTCTGGATATAGTTGTATAATCCCCTAAATAGGAATTTATAAACCCTTAGTTGATATATATGTGAAACCCAGAGGTTGCCGGGGATTTTGGTTGTACACTATGATATGTATGAATGTGATTTAACTACACAAGATAGTTATATTCAAAATGTGAATAGGAGACTAGGTAAAACCGATTTCGAAAGAAATTTTCAAAACCCCATCTCAAGGATGGGATTAAAAATTAAATTTTATCATCTGTTGGTCTTTAATTCATCTTAATTATGTATTTTCAAATCACAATTACTGTGTATAAGGCAGGGGTTACAGATTGTACACGGTCAAACACAGTTATAAGAGTCTAACGTAACGCCCTCCGTAATTATATCCGAAATACGTGATTAAAATGAATTAGAGACCATCGGTATTCAAAATTCATTTAAAATCCTACTGTTTCGATAGGGTTTTCACAAATACCTTTCACAAACTATTTAATCTGGTCTCACATTCATATTTCGAATACAATTACTTCGCGCAGATAAATCACATACATATATAAATATCAGAGTGCACAACTATAATCCCGGAAATCCTGGGTTCATACCTTTACAAGGATTCATAGGGCACATTCACCCTTTACAATTTCTCAAACAGGGATTACACAAAATCATTTACATATACCTATCCGAATACACATTCCAACCTACACATCCAAACTTATACATATCCCAACTATGCATTGATAACTAACTACCAAAATGACAACACAAAGGAGTCCTCATCTCCCTTAGTTGCTTACTCCATCCTCGATCCACCTACCCTGTCTAAAATGTTGGCAGGTCAAGCTGGGATCATGTATAATCAACACAGGTGCCGTAGTTAACCTCTTCTTCAGCTCCATAAAGCAATTTTCACAATGCTCATCCCACACAAATGGCTGATCCTTCCTCGTGAACTTGGTCATCGGCAAAACAATACATGAGAAATTCTGAATAAATCTTCGGTAGTAACAAGTAAGACCCAGAAAACTACGTATCTCAGCAACAGTTTCTAGCCTCTTACAGTCCAGTACTGCTTCCACTTTACTGGGATTCACTAAGACCCCTTCTCGCGAGATAACATAGCCTAAAAATTTCACTTCAGATAGCCAAAACTCGCACTTACTCAATTTGGCATAGAGCATCTTCTCACGCAATGTATTTAACAAAATTCTCAAATGCTGCTCATGCTCTTCTCTACTCTTAGAGTAAATCAAAATATCATCAATGAACATAACTACGAACTAATCCAGATATTGTTAAAAGACACGGTTTATGTAATCCATGAATATTGCAGGTGCGTTGGTTAGCCCAAATGGCATCACTAAGAACTCATAATGACCATACCTAGTCCAAAAAGCAGTCTTCGGAACATCTTCTGCTTTCACTTGCAGCTGATGATACCCCAACCTTATATCAATCTTCGAAAACATGCATGAACTATATAGTTGATCTAAAAGGTCATCAATTCTGGGGAGAGGGTACTTTTTCTTGACGGTAATCTTATTCAGTTCTCTATAATCAACACACAAACGAAGAATCCCGTCTTTCTTCTTAACAAATAAAACTGGAGCTCCCCAAGGCGACACACTGGATCTAATAAACCCTTTCTAAAGCAAATCTTCAATATGCTTCTTCAATTCTGCCATTTCATTTGGGGCCTTAGATATAGAACCAGCTCCAGGTACAATCTCAATCAGAAATTGAACTCTCTTTCTGAAGGCAATCCACTTAAATCATCTGGAAATACCTCAGAAAATTCATTTACCACAGGTATACTACTCAAAGTTTCACTGGTCTCCCCTTACACGGAGAAGAATACCATATACCCCTGGCAACACTTCTTCAAACACTTCTCAGCTTTAGCTATTGAAAGGAAGTTCAAACTAGCATTCACATTCTTAACACTGTGAGGTGAAAAATACACAATCCTCTTATTCTCACAATCGAGCAACACATTATTTTCCGTCAACCAATCAAAACCCATAATGACTTCTAATTGATGGAGCGGAAGACAAATTAAATCAATAACAGATTCGTGTCCCTCCACAGTTAACACACAGTTTAAACAAACTTCCATAGTCAAGGCCTTAACACCCATCGGTGTTGACACAATTGGATCGAATGGCAATTTATACACATGTAATCCTAAACGCTTCGCACAATCATAGGCAATAAAGGAGTGACTTGTACGTGAGTCAAACAAAGCTTGCAACAAATAGTTATTAAGAAGAACTTTACCTTGTATCAATTCAGGGGATTTCCAGGCCTCCTCGTGGGTCATAGCAAATACTCAACCCTGAGTCCTTAGTCTCTGCTCCAGCCATGGCTGTTTACATTCAATAAAAGTATGCCCAACTTGCTTACAGTTAAAGCATATCACCCGACCCTCACAAGTCCTGCCATGATGTGGCTTGTTGCAACAAGGGCAAGTCCATAAAGTAGGAGTTCTCTGTTGATCATGACTCCTAAACTGATAAGGCTTTTTGCCACTGCTCTTGGATGAAGAGAATCCTTGGCCCTTCTGCTTCTGAGAAGCATTACCCTTTTTGGGTTCACTATGACTACCAGTAGCCTTAGACGGATACAGATCTCTCAAATTATTCTCGGTGATTTTGCATTCCTCAACCGCCTTATTGAATTCGTTAAATCGGTGGGTGACTACTCTCTTTTGCATTTCTTGCCTCAGCCCACGTATCAGCATATCTGAGCTCCACTCCTCATCATCCATTCTCCACAGATAAGAAGAATATCGAGACAAAAGGATGAAGCAGGACAAATAGTCATCAAAAGTCTCCGTGTCTCCTTGTTTGATAGAGAGGAACTCAATTTCTTTCTTGAGCTACACCGATTTAGGAAAATATTTTTCATTGAATTGTTGTTGGAACACCTCCCAAGTTAACGGTACATTTCTGCTCCGCAATGTCAGGGCGATATTCCGCCACTAACGATTTGTATTACTTTCTAACTTGTAAACTGCCAGGTATGACTTTACCTCAGACGGGCACTCAAGAACCTCAAAGATTTTCTCAAGCCGATTCAACCAGTCTTATGCTGCCTGAGGATAAAATCTGCCTCTGAACACTGGAGGTAGGTGTTTGCAGAATTTAGAGACCCAAAACTAAGATCCCTTTCCTCTCTAACTGGCACTCCATGTGATTCTTGATTCAGAATTGTATAAGGTGGGGATTCTAGCGGTCTTGCTGACCCTTTAGCGGTTTCTTCGTAACGAGTCTCTTCTTGGGTCTCCTTCTGGGTGGATAGACCCCGATCTTCTCTCTGTTTGCCTCTTTCAATTATAAGCTCTTCTCTCTGCTCAGTGATCATATCTCGCTAATCCTTTATTAGACCCATTAACTCTCGCATAAGATCTGGTAGATTGTCATTGACTACCTCCACCTCTGGGTTCACTTATTATACTCTAGGACGACCCTTTGTCTTTTTCATTCTACAAATCATTCACTATATCAGTTTCACAAATAATGTATACACATTGTCCACAAATCTCATATATATCCACAATCATAAAGCATAGATGTGTATACAATAACCAATCATAATCATCTTCAATCACAAAGGCAAATAACTATGGGAGCTATCCTAGCAAACTCTACCCTTGCTAGGAAATACAGTTCTGATACCAAAAATGTAACCCCCTACCTTAATAAGAATAATTAAGATTCGATATCACAGAATAAATTGGTTTAGAGACCGTCGGATAGTTGAAAACTCATTTCAACTCCCTCCCTTACGGTAGGGTCTTCACAAAATCTTTAAAAATTTCTTCCCTATCCTGGTCTCAAGTTCAAATATCGAATGTAATTATCTGTGCAGTTATATCACATTTATACATATCAGAGTATACAGCAAAATTCCTGGCAAACCCCGGGTTCACATATCTATATTAAAGGTATCAAATTCCCATTGAGGGGATTACACAATCATATTCCAGAAACTATTTACATCAATAAAAATATATACAATAATCCCAGCTCAAAATGATTAACCAACATTTCCAAGTTTGAATATCCCTACAAGGTCCAAACCGCTCCTGGTCGTTCGCTTTTCCTTAGAGCCACTTGCCCAGTCTAAAATGTTAGTCAATGGAAAGAATGAGATTCAAGAGAATCCCAGTAGTAACAAGTTACTCATACAGTGTATAAACACATAGCATATACGATCATTTTAGCAGCCTCACAATGATATATGGCTCACGCCACATACGACAGCTCTCATGGCTATAAACACTATACGTCAACTTTCGCTGCGATCTCAATGCAACTGCTTACGCTGTAATCTCAAAGCATCACAATGTATCACAATGTATCACAATGCATGACAAACATACATACAATGCTTTACACATAGTATAAGAGAAAGAGTCACTACCTTGTACTTTCCGAGTGTGATCGGGCACAATTTGTTCACGATCAGGGTACATGTCAAACCCTATAGATCAAAATCAAGAACAGCGGATTAGTTCTTTACTCCAAATTCTTTACTTTCATCATACTTAAAGTCGGTTATCATTTGGACTTTTTAGGTGGCTATTAGAAGCCCAAACATCTACCTAAAGGGTTGGAAAAGATCATATCAAAAACCACCTTTCAAAAGTGAAAAATACTGATTTTTGGGTGTTGGCCGTGGCCAAAAACAGGTCAGAAACATTTGGGCAGCGGCCCATAATGTAATGCCCCAAATTTTTGATTAAGGGCTAATGAGGATTATTATGGATATTTGTGAAATTAAATTGAAATTATTATGTGTTTTGTGGCAATTTTAATTAATATGCCATAATTGGTGGAAAAATTGAAAGAATGGAATTGTTGGCCATAAGTTAGTGATTGAAGGACAAATTAATTACTAACTAAGAGAAAAATGAGAAGTGTAATTAAAATGGCTAATGGAGGGATTAAAGTGACTAAATAGGTGTTTACTTTATGAAGAGCCAAAGGGGTTTGGGCATGTGGCAAGTTGATAAAGAAAGAGGAGTGTAAGAAAAGTCAAAATGCATTTTAAAAATATTTTCTCTCTCTTCCTTCCCACATTTTCAGCTGAAGCAAGGCATGGGAGTGTGTGTGTGATCATTTCATCTTTATCTCCATGCTCTAATCTCTTTCTTCTCTTTTCTCTTCCGGTGCCATTGTTGGAAAAGCTAGGAAGAGGAAATCTTGAGAAAAAGGTAGGAAAATGACCTCCATTACTCAAACTCATTTCATTAAAATTGTTCCTTGAGTTGAGGGCTTTAATTCTATGTTTATAGTTTGCCTATTGGTGTTGATTTGTACCTACAAGGAATTTTGGAGGTTGGAGAATCAAAGAACCTCTTTAGTAAAGTTGAAGAGATAAGTGAAACTAATCTTTCTATCTATGTTTTGTGCCAAATGAATTAGCTTGGAATTTCTAGAATTTTTGGCCTATTTCGTTGGATAAGGGTCATTGGGTATTTGGCATGTTGTTGGCATGGAAATGGGTGTTTTGGTATATGTTTTGGATAGATAGATTGATTTGAGAATGAAATGGTATGTTTAGAGATTTTAGAATTTTGGTGTTGATTGTAGACTATGACCAAAGCATGATAATGGAATAGGAACTTGGCAATTATGATGTTTCCATGTGATTCCTTGTGCATTTTTGTAAGGGAGTAGCTTTGGTTTGGTATTTGGGACCATTGGAATCACTTGGGTAAAAATCTGGAAAGTGCTGTCAGTTTCTGCATTTTCTGGTTTTTGATAAGCATCACTCAAGTGATCTGAGGTCCACTCGAGTGCGGTAGTGTATTTTCCCTTTCTGCCTTCAGCTTTCATGTTGCACTTCAGGGCAAAAGGCAAGAGTGTTGCCTCACTTGCAAGTTTTGTGGGTTCTCACTTAAGTGAGCCTCCTCTCACTTGAGTGCAGGTGTATTTTACACCTTGAACTCTCATCTCGAGTTGTCACTAGCTGCCAAGTTTCAAGAGTGTGCCTTAATACTTGTGAGTGTTAAGTTGTCACTCGAGTAACAGTGGTTTTCACTCGAGTGCTCCTCTTCTTTGAAAGTTTCCATTGCTCTCGAGTTGACACTTTTTGTACTTCACATCCTTGAACTCGAGTGAGCATTTAGCTATCACTCAAGTGTTAAGCTTTGTGCTTGAGTGCAAAGTGCATCATCACTCAAGTGAGACCATCTTCACTCGAGTGCAACAGTGAAAAGCCAGTGCTTATGCTTCCAAAAGGGGATCTTTGGGATAGTTCTTCCAACCATTTAGGGCTTTTGTTAGAGGCATTTATGGGTACTTAAGGGACAATAATGATAACCAATTTAAGAGTTGGGAAGATTACTTAACATTGGAATAGAGAATTGACTCTTTGTCCCTCATTATAAATTATAGGATTCGACATTTGCCCTACTCGAGAAAGACCAGTGCCAGAGCACAATCGGAAGGACCAAAGTAGTGACTTTTCTCTCATGTTATGTATGATGTATGGTATGCATGACTTGTCATTGAGATTTGTGAAATATATGTGCCATGGTCTATTGCAGCGTGAGCACTTCAGCGTGAGCAGTCGTAGGGGTGATGTCTATCACACCTACCCCTGCCGTTGAACTGCCATTGTAATTGACATGGATCTTTAAGAATCTTGCCAGTATGGTTTGCGTTGTGAATCTTGTCAGTATAGCTTGCGTTGTGAATCTTGCCAGTATGGCTTGCGTTCTAAAATGCTTTATATGAATCCCAGCTATGGTGAAATATATTATTGTGAACTGTGTTGTGTGCAATATAGCGTGAGCAAACGTAAGGGTAATGCACGTCATACCTACCCTTTCCGCTGTAACTGCCGTTGTAGTTGCTATGTATGGGTTATGATTTGCTTTCATGCTTTATTGTTGTGCATACTATGAGTGATTTATTACTACAGGGATTCCTTAAAATCTCACTCTCCCAAAAACAATTTTAGACAGGGCTGAAGGATCAAAGGGGAAGCGGGTGACGAAGAGTGGATAACATTCTGGGCTAGGAGTTTATTTTGGATATGGGTTATCATTTTGTAAATCATTTGGTTATTTTGTTAGGAATTACATGTACATATTGGATAGTATTTGTGTAATCCCCTTGTTATGGGAAACTATTTGAGTATTTGTACCTTGTAAACCCTTAATTAGTCAATAGAACCCAAGTGTGTTGGGAATTTACTGTGTACTCTGATATTTATAAATGGAATCAGATTGTTCAGGCCAATTGTATATTGAATTGTGAATATAAGACCATTGTTGAATAGGTTTTGAAAAAGTTTTTGAAAACCCTGATTTTGGGAAATTTATTTTTATTAAGTCTCAAATCGCATTATGGTCTCTAATTTCACATAATTATGTATTGATGAACTTAATCTCGACCTTGATTGTAAAGGGGGTTACACATAATCTACTGGCCACGGCCAAGAAAATCCTATTTCTTGGTGGAACTTCCAAAAATAATAACTAATTCCAAAAAAATCGAAATAAGGTGATTCTAAAGCCAAATGAAAGATATTTAAGTCCTTCTCATAGGAAAAATATGGATTATTACCAGAAATCACCACACAATTACAGAATTTTACAAAATTCACCACTGCCCCAAAACAGATTCCAGTTTCAATCCCAAACTTTGGACAGTCATTACTCCAAGCACACAAAACGAAATGACACAAATTATATGTCCATTTTGAAACTTGGACTGTGAACTTTAACACTAGAGAGTTTCAAAATTTTTAAACCCCATTTGCCCATTCAAAACGTCCAAACAACCTGACTGCTTTGTACAAAGTTCTAAGAGATAGAATTTCAGTTTTAGCATATGTGCCTCCAATGGTTCAAAATTCTCAACAAACACCATTTCCACACCAATTTTTTATAAGGAATCCATTGGAAGCCCTAAAACAACCAAATTCAATTTCCATTGACATGTTACACAACAACCACAACATGTCACACCAAAACACAATCTAGTCACCACATTGCAAACCTTTCCAAACCAAAATTCCAAATCAATTTCAATGGCACAAAGGCATACTATGACATCAATTTTACCACAATACACTAGCCTATCCATACATTTCAAAATTTACCAAAAATCAGGGGGGGAAATTCCCAAGACTCAACCAATGGTCACAATGAATACACCAAAATGTTTCAAATACCCACCCCAACTTCTTCCCAAAGCTAGTTCTTTGTTTCCCCAACTTTCAGTTTTTCTCAAGTTCTCAAACACCACTATTCAAAACTCTAAAACCATAGGAATAAAACTCTTGTCACCATTACCAATATTAATGAAGGTGAGTTGAGCATTTAGAGATAATTTCTTACCTAAAATTCAAGCTCTTCCTTTCTCCTTCTTGCTTAGTTTCAACGAAAATGGAGGAAAGGAGAGAGATGAGATGAGTTGGTGAAGATGATGATAAAGAAAAGGAAAGAAGTAAGATTTTTGGGCTAAGAGGGCCATTAGGCCGACCTTGGAGAGAGAAGAGAGAGGAAATAAGTTGAAAGTTTGACTCCAATCCTTGGTCCATACAATGCCATGTGTCACAATCTCATTCTCCCTACCAAGGACTCACATAGGCTTGTAAACATAGAATTTCTCCTCTTGCTCATTTAATCCTAACCATTGATCTCAAGTTACCTATGAGTTCCTTCTCCGGTAACTGACCAATTGGTCGGTAACTTTCTAATTTTACCATTTTACCCCTGATTATGGTAATTTCACACAAATCACTTCCAAACTCATTTATATCATTCCAATAACATCACTATGTGCCCTCCCCTATATTTCAACCCATTTAAACATTAGCCCACACTTAAGCATAAATATAAGGTTTAGGTATTGATTAGAACACATTCATATTGAATTCAGCGATAATTACATCACTTCTAGCATAATTAGCCCTTAATCCCAAATTGGGTCATTACACCATCACTACATAGAACTTATAACTGCAATATATACATTTATCCAAAAGTATGATAACCAACTAATAAAATTATAATCTCTTGGCCAGGAGTACTAGTCTCCCTTATTCACCTGTTTCTCCTTTGCTCCGCTTTCCCTAGCTGTAGCTTAGTCATTAGAAAGAATGAGATTCATAAGAATCTCAGTAGTAACATTTTCACTCATATGATATATGATAAACAAAGCATGTAAGCAATTATCATAAAGCAACAATACAATAGTATCCACCGCAGCAATCACATTCGTGACTTTTGTCATATAAACGACAGCTCTCATGACTATATACACAATACGACAGCTTTCACTGTATACATTTTCACCACAGCTTTCGCTGTATTCACGATCACGACAGCTTTCGCTGTATTCACAATCACGATAGCTTTCGCTTTATTCACGTTCACGATAGCTTTCGTTGTATTCACATTCATCACAATTCAATGATAAGCACATGCATACACAGCATTATACATGATATAAGAGAAAAAGTCACTACTTTGTTCTTTCCATTCGTGCTCGGGCATAGGTTTCTCACGCTCAGGGTAGATATCAAATCCTATAAGTCAAAATCAAGGATGATGAGTTATTCCCTATTCCAATTCTTAAATAACTACAAAACACTTGGGGTTGGTTATCATTTGAATCCCTTGGTAGCTATGAGAAGCTCAAACAAAGGCCCAAAAGGGTTGGGAAGAGCTAGATCAGAAATGACCTTTCAAACATTCAAAATGTTGAAATTGGGGGTTGGCCGAGGCCAAAAATCCTCTGGTCGCGGCAAAAAACAAGTTAGAAACTTTTGGGCCAAGGCCAAGAAAATTTCTGTTTCTTGGCTAAATTTCCAAAAATCATAACTAAATCTACAAAAATCAAAATGGAGGGATTCCAAGTCCTAGTTGAAGCTTTTAAAGTCCTCCATACAGGAAAAATATGAATCACTGTCATTTACAACCACAAAAATACATACTTCAATGAATTTCCATACTGTTCCAGAATAGCTTCCAGTTTCAACCTTAAACTTTGAAAATACATAACTTCCATCACACAAATCAGAATGACACCCATTTTATGTCATTTTAAAGCTTGACACATCCTCTATTCTACTAGAAAGTTTTAGAATTTTTAAATACCATTTACTCATTCAAAACTGTCATGCAAACTAGCTGCCCTGCACAGAGTTTTCATTGACAAAACTTTCAATTTTCCTACATATGTTTCCAATGGTCAGAATTCACAACCAAGGCTACTCCCCACTCAATTTTTTGTATAGAATCCAATGGAAACATCAAAACAATCAAATTCATATTCCTTTGACATGTTCTATTTTGGGCAACAATTCCACATAACAATCCCAACATTGCTAAACTTCCCATTCAAGACTCAAATCAAGTTCATTTATCCAGACCACAACACAAGACACCATTTCCACAATAAAAACACCATGAACCTTCTAAAACCCTAATTACAAAAAAAATTAGGGCAATTTTCACAAGCCAAAATACTCAACCAATATCACAATATACATGTCAAAGAGTTGCTTTTGCTCACCTCTATTACTTCCACTAGTTAGTTTTTTTATTCTCCAACCTCTAGTTTTCTTGAACACATAAAACGCCTCCTTTTGAAAATCTAAAACCATACAAATGAAGCTCTCATCAAGATGATCAAGGTTAAAGAAGAGGTTTTGAGTATTAGAAGTCATCTACATGGTCAAATCTCAAGAAGAAGAGCTTATTTTACCTTGGTTCTACTTTCTCTTTCCTCCTCTTGCCTTGAACGACTTAGAGCTTAGAGAGAGAGTGAGAAATGTTTTAATGATCAGATTTTTCAGCCCTCTATGCCCCTTAACTGACTTGAGAAGAGAGAAGGAGGATTTAGAGATTAACTTGTTACGAGTTTAGATGATCAATTAAATAGTGCAAGTGTACACTGTCGTAATCAAGTAATATAGAAGTAAGTAGAGTATCGTTCCCACGAGGATTGAGCACTAAGTACCAAAATGGGTAATTTTAATTCTATTTAGTCGATCGATAAATTGATAATTGAGAGTGCAAATAAAAGAAAAATAATTAAATATGAGTACAGATGATATGAAAACAAATATGAGAAAAAGTCCTAGGGATTAGATTTCACTTAACAAATTTCGGATTGAATCACTTATCTATTCTAGCCCAATTTATTCCACATGATTGATAGTCGAGTTTTCCAAATTTAATTACTAGCCTCTTCCAAGGTCAAGTAATTCTATAATTAATTGCTAATCCAATATATTCCTATATGAATTTAAGCAATTAATTATGCATTAAGATTTATGAAACTCAGTAAGACTACACAACTCATATGAATATATTCCTATTTCATATGCAAGTCATGGTTTTAATTATAGAATCTACACACATGCATCTCCTTCCGGTCTCAACATGCATATTGTAATCATTCAAAAGGTGGCCAATCAAATGAAAGCATTAAGAACAATAATTAAAACTCAATCATGAAGGAGAAATTAAAACTAGATTTAATAAGTTAAGATTCAATCCGTCATTAGTAAGCTACGTCATCACCCTAGGAAAATGAAAGTTTAACACATGATAAAATTAAAAACAAAACCAAAATAAATTATATAAAGCTAGAATGAAAGCCTTAAAAATACTGCATAAAATTGAATATTAAATTCTCAAACATAAATATACAACCAACAAGATGCATGAAAAATGGACAAATCTAGCCGTCCCTTTAGGAGGTAAAACCTTCCATGTAGGCGGCATAAAAAATGTAATACAATACTAAGCCTTCCATATAGGAGGCATGCAAGAAGTAATATAATACTAAGCCTTCCATATAGGAGGCATGAAAAAAAATAATACAATACATAAAATTAAAAAATAAAAAATAACACAATTTATTTAGAACTGTCAGAGAAAATATCTCTCCCTGTCAGAGAAGGATCTCTGACTGTCAGAGAAAATTCTCCACACTTTCTTCTCTCCTCCTTCCTCCCTTTTTTGCAAAGAAACACACACATATATATAGGCAAGCGAGCGTCTGTTGCTTCTTCATTTTTTTTCCACAGGTGCTACAGTACTTTTCCTTCATTTCACGCATGAATATGACTTTTCAGCAAACCTACGTATTTTTTCCGTGTTGCTACAGTGCTACAGTGATTCCATCTGCTACAGTCACCTCCATCCGCTACAGTAACGTCTTGCTACAGTGATTCTGTCATGAATAGTGCCCGACGCTACAGTACTTATCTTTTTTATATTTTTCTTTATTTTTTTAAATACTATTTATTTTACACCCAAATATATTATATTAAGCTCAAATATCGTCCATAAAATCATTATATAAGGGAAAATAAATATGTAAATATTTTACTTATCAAATTCCCCCACACTTAGCTCTTGGACGTCCTCGGACAAGAAATGACTAATAAGTGCTTCCAACAAAATCAGAAGTGTCAAGTCATAAGTAAGAACACAATTGAAAAGTAAAGAGATCATAGTATTCATGAATCAATGAAAATATAAATTGGTAACTTTGTTTGAAAATGAATAAACCGAGTTTGTAAGTGTAACTCATTCTCTCAATCTCTCAATCTCTCAAGTGTTTAAGGGTAAGTGTTTCGCTCAAATTCAACCAAAAAAAATTGCACTACCATAGGCTTGCTAAAAATCTCAATCTCCACTACTTAATTCACATGCATAATTCGAATCAAAAGGACTTATTAAGGGTTGTAATGGGGTTAAGGTAAAATGAACGTAAAACATGATATGAAAGGCTATATTTAAGAAATTTAATAAAACAATTGAAAAATAGGCTACTTATAAATTTATCTCATCATAACAACCCACAATTCAAATACTTGACATATTTTTTTTTTCTTTTTCTTTTTTTTTTCGAATTTTTTTTGAATTTCTTTTTTTTTTTTTTTGAATTGCAACTATAAAATTGATGATATATATACCCCCACACTTTGTCAATAGCCCATTTCACAAGAATTTCTAATGCTCTACCAATCTTCCGAATAAGGTAAAAGCACTTGATATATCATTAAAGTACATGTTAATGGGTTGAGAACAAAGAAACAGTCAATTAGGCTCAAAGGGGCTTATCAACGGTATAATTGCAAGGTTGGCTATTTGGCTCTGGCTAAAGGAAATGAATGCCTTTATCATTTTTGAATGTGCATGTGAGATGTAATTTCAACCAGATTTAAA
The DNA here is from genome assembly GCA_963242795.1 of Inga leiocalycina. NCBI lineage: Eukaryota > Viridiplantae > Streptophyta > Magnoliopsida > Fabales > Fabaceae > Inga > Inga leiocalycina. The sequence continues at coordinate 53,811,865 of OY725327.1, read as the reverse complement.
GCAAGTTCTAGAGTGACAACTTAATAGGTGAATATCACACACAAGAGAAATAATCAGTATAGGCTCAGAAGCTCACGGCTAGGAATTTTTAAACTCAGTTCATTCAATCTCAAAATTTATCACCAATTGCAACAATCAGTTGTTCATTTATGCTATAAAATCCCTAAATTCAATTGATCCATACTTAAAACTTGTGTACTTCTTAATATCATTACAAAGCACTTGAACAAGAATATTTTTTTTTTTTTTTTGAAAAAGATTAAAAAAATTTTGTAACCAATAAAATGCAATTAATGAAATGCGTCTCAGGAGTTAAGAATAACTCCTTACTCTGCCATTTTTTCCACACCCCATGCATCTAATAGTTTTACTAAATAACAAAAGAAAAACATAAGAAAATTTTTTTTTCTCCTCCCCCAACCTAAATCAGACATTGTCCCCAATGTCTTTTAGAGCTCAGAGAAGGTTTTTTTTTCTTTTTGAAACATAAACGCATAATAAAGTAAAATCAAAATACTAAATGTAAAACCAAGAGATTAAGGAAAGTTACAACCGAAGGGTGGTATCCGGGTTCTGCTTCTGACTGCTATCTGAAGATTGCCCACCTATTTGCTTGACGAGTAGATCTGGTTTAGGTTCATAGGTTTGCAGTTGATCAAGCAGCTGATCAGCAGTTGGTGCAGAAATTATGGAATGACGAGTCGCTTGGGGTATGAATCCTGTTTCCACAGCATGATCAAGAAAAGACAACAGATTATCATAAAAACCATTAACATTTAACAATCCTAATGGCTTTTTGTGATAGTTTAACTTAGCCCAATATGCAACGCTAGAAATGCCATCCAACGTCCCCAAACCACCGGGTAGAGCAATGAAAGCTTGAGCATGGTAAAACATTAGTCCCATTTGTTGAGGCAAGCTCGAAACCTGTAACTCTTGTCCCAAGGAAAAAGTATGATCTTCCAATTCCTTCACCCTTACACTTAAACCCTTGCTTCCATTCATGGATGCAGAAATGGCCACACTTCCCTTTAGGCCCTGAATCCTCCCCCGTACACAAAGTTGATCCCTCTGACAGCTAATCCAATTCCCAGTTCATTTGCTGCTGTTATAAACTCTCCTTTCTTGCCCAAATCAGTTTCACAAAAAATGCAAATAGATGTAAATCTACATTTTTGTGTGATAACCTTTTTCTCTTTGTTTCTCTCGGACAATGTACGCTTACAAGAGAAAGAATTCATATTTACAAATGGAAGTGTGTATATTTACAAATGAAAGAGTACATATATATAATACTAAAATAACGACAACAAAATCACACAAATCAAACATTTTTCAAAGAAGTTTGAAAAAAAATTCCGACACAGATGACAGGTGGGCTATTGCGTGAAGAAATTAAACAAAAAGAGGAAAGAAAGTCAAAAGATAAAGTAGAGTAGACAAAAGCTGGCGAAAAGATAAGAAAGATTTGACAAAAGCATGATTATGTACAGTAGTTGTGATTTTGGCTCACATCTTCCTCTGGTTTTACGTCCAGTAACGGCTTAAACGATTTCTATGAATCGAGGATTGGCTTCCCATCCAGTTTTCTTATAAACTGGCAAACAGGGTCTTTTTTTGTCAGATTCCCAAGACAATAGCGCTCTTTTTCTCTGTTGAATATGTCCGCTAAATCAAGAAGAATACGATGAACATCACCACTCGGATGCGTCTCAAGAGTTTGAATGATAACATCCAGGGACTCCTTACTCAGTCCATCCTTTATAAATTTAATTTTATCTTCTCGATTTACAGAAACCATACCTTTACTCCTACAGCGCTGATCACAATTCCACCTTGCACATTTATGGCAGACCTTCATTCTTTTAGCTCTTCTCTTTTTGGAGTAAGAACTTCTTCCCATTCCTGGCAAAGGTTGAACAAATGAATTATGAATCTCACCTGCTAAACGTACCTTCGCTTCAATGATCCAGCGTATGTCCTCAGGAAGGCCCAAACGCTTGAATACTTTCATCCTTTCAAGTCGACGGCTATAGAGCTTCTTGAGCACATCTTTGGGAAGAGTGGGGAACCTGTTCTTAAGCTTTACAAGAGATTCCTCCATGGTAACTTGATGAAAACTAAAATATCAATGCAGTGCAGTGTGTTTCGGTGAGTAGGAAAGAAATGAGAGAGTAGGAAAGAAATTTTGGGGTTGCCTCCCAAATAGCCGCCCTTCTTTAACGTCTTTAGCTAGACAAAAATCAAACCAAAATTTTCTCTTTTTTTTTTTTTTTTAAAATTTTTTATATTTTTTTTTCTTTTTTTTTTTTATCAAAGTAGAATTCATCATTAGGAGCTACTAGAAGTCCTGCAAAATCACAATAGACATCGAATCAAACCTTGGGTTGCCTCCCAAGTAGCGCTAAATTTATAGTCTTCAGCCAGACTTCTCAAACATAAACTACTAATCAAAAGTATCAAACACCAGAATTACCTTCTCTTTATTTCTTCTCAAACAACAATGTTTCAGAAACCAACAATAATCATTCAAAGTAATTAATTGTACTTCTTCAATCATAGACAATTTTAGAGTACAATTATTTACTGAATTCAAAGAAAGCACAACATGCATGTATTTGCAAACATATTTAGGAATTTCCAAAATTTTAGAGCATCCCATAAAATCCACTTGACTCTCATCAGTAAGAGTCAATACTTCAACAGGAGAGCCATGAACAACATCTTTTGGAATATCCATATTAATTTCAATATCAAAATCACAAAGATTAGGCTCCACAGGCAGAACCTCAATTGGACATCCATTATTTTCTCCAAAAGTGATTTCAAGTTCCTTATCATATGCCACAAGAGCTAAGGTTTCATTCAATTCCACATCCTCAACTTTCTCATAAAAATCATCATCAACACAAGGAGTGGGAATCATGCTCAAAGAATTATCTTGCCTCATAGTCTCAAGTGATGCAATAATTTGACTCACATATATTCCAATATTTTGGACACTTGACTTGACTCTTGTGTCATTTTCCTTTTGCTCTCTACAAAATCTCTCTGTTGATTGCTCAAACTCCTCAATTAATTTTTCTAAATCAGATTTTTCCTTATACTCAAGAGTTTGTTCTTCAATATATGGATAAGAGTAGAAAGGAGGATTAGGACAATACCTGACATATGGATCCAAAGACTCTTGTTGCTCTAAAATTCCACCAGGATAAAATGAATGATCAAAACAAGTTTGATGCATATTGAAATCATCTCCCATATAATGATTGGTAGTGCTATATGGATAATGCTCATAGGGATGACACTCTCCATAATAAGCACCAGAAAAACAATTATAAGGAGAAGAAATTTCAATCCAACCAGCATTTATATTTTCTTGTCTCATTCCATTCACATGCATTCCAGAAAAAGAACTAAGATATGACAAGTTATCACCAAATGAATGCTGTGAATAATTCATTTTTTTTTTATTTTTTTTTTTGAATTTTTTTTCTTCAAATTTTACATGCAGACTAAATTAGTATTAAAATTACTTGGTATTGATATTAATGACAACAATCCCCGGCAACGGCGCCAAAAACTTGTTACGAGTTTAGATGATCAATTAAATAGTGCAAGTGTACACTGTCGTAATCAAGTAATATAGAAGTAAGTAGAGTATCGTTCCCACGAGGATTGAGCACTAAGTACCAAAATGGGTAATTTTAATTCTATTTAGTCGATCGATAAATTGATAATTGAGAGTGCAAATAAAAGAAAAATAATTAAATATGAGTACAGATGATATGAAAACAAATATGAGAAAAAGTCCTAGGGATTAGATTTCACTTAACAAATTTCGGATTGAATCACTTATCTATTCTAGCCCAATTTATTCCACATGATTGATAGTCGAGTTTTCCAAATTTAATTACTAGCCTCTTCCAAGGTCAAGTAATTCTATAATTAATTGCTAATCCAATATATTCCTATATGAATTTAAGCAATTAATTATGCATTAAGATTTATGAAACTCAGTAAGACTACACAACTCATATGAATATATTCCTATTTCATATGCAAGTCATGGTTTTAATTATAGAATCTACACACATGCATCTCCTTCCGGTCTCAACATGCATATTGTAATCATTCAAAAGGTGGCCAATCAAATGAAAGCATTAAGAACAATAATTAAAACTCAATCATGAAGGAGAAATTAAAACTAGATTTAATAAGTTAAGATTCAATCCGTCATTAGTAAGCTACGTCATCACCCTAGGAAAATGAAAGTTTAACACATGATAAAATTAAAAACAAAACCAAAATAAATTATATAAAGCTAGAATGAAAGCCTTAAAAATACTGCATAAAATTGAATATTAAATTCTCAAACATAAATATACAACCAACAAGATGCATGAAAAATGGACAAATCTAGCCGTCCCTTTAGGAGGTAAAACCTTCCATGTAGGCGGCATAAAAAATGTAATACAATACTAAGCCTTCCATATAGGAGGCATGCAAGAAGTAATATAATACTAAGCCTTCCATATAGGAGGCATGAAAAAAAATAATACAATACATAAAATTAAAAAATAAAAAATAACACAATTTATTTAGAACTGTCAGAGAAAATATCTCTCCCTGTCAGAGAAGGATCTCTGACTGTCAGAGAAAATTCTCCACACTTTCTTCTCTCCTCCTTCCTCCCTTTTTTGCAAAGAAACACACACATATATATAGGCAAGCGAGCGTCTGTTGCTTCTTCATTTTTTTTCCACAGGTGCTACAGTACTTTTCCTTCATTTCACGCATGAATATGACTTTTCAGCAAACCTACGTATTTTTTCCGTGTTGCTACAGTGCTACAGTGATTCCATCTGCTACAGTCACCTCCATCCGCTACAGTAACGTCTTGCTACAGTGATTCTGTCATGAATAGTGCCCGACGCTACAGTACTTATCTTTTTTATATTTTTCTTTATTTTTTTAAATACTATTTATTTTACACCCAAATATATTATATTAAGCTCAAATATCGTCCATAAAATCATTATATAAGGGAAAATAAATATGTAAATATTTTACTTATCAATTAACTTTTGACTTTTCGACTCTCCCTTGCATAAATCATGTGGTGTCATGTGTCATGATCCTATGACCTCTCCAAAAAGCATGTAACCATGTAGTTAATCTAACTAATTCTATTGGCCATTTAGTCACATCACTTACTCTTCTAGTTAATGGTGAATTTTCTCTTCGGTAGCTGACTAATTGACCGATAAATTTTTTTCTTCCCATTTTGCCCCTAACTATGGCAATTCTAGTTAGATTGCCATTTAGTGCATTATTTGACTCCATTTCTCCTTCCATGCGCCTCCCCCTACACTTTTAGTCTAATATAGACTTTGCCACATCATTAAACTTAAATACAGGGTTTGGACACTTTCCACTGCTAATTCGGGTTATAATTCGCACTTTATTCTCCGAAAATATTTGTCTAACATTGATTACATTCACTTTTGGAGCCACAAGCCCTTGTACACATTTTGGGGCATTACAAATAGGGTATAAAATATTAGTAATTGGTCTTGTAATCAAACACCCAACAACCAGTACACAAATAATGTGTTTGTTTGGAATAGCGATTGAAACCTTCAAAAGTAGGTTTTCAATCATGATTTATAATGTATGAGGTAAGTATGTGAGAAGAGTTTTGTCTCGATTTATATAGATAACCACTTTTGAGTCCCATACGTGATCTCAAACAAGCTTGTGCCTTTGTCTTAAACCTGCTTGTGGGGTTTTCAAGTACACACAAATCTGACGTACAAGCATAGAGTCGATTCAGTAAGAGGTAATAAAGCAATTATGTCTACCTTCATGTTTATCACCCACAAGTTATAATAGGCAGACGGAGAGTGGGAGGGAAGCAACATATGCAAATCAAGAAAGTATGCAAGAATCTAATTCAAATGCATACCCCAATGTACTCAACTAATCAAAATCAGAAAATGGTAAGTCAATTCTGGAATGAATAATTCATTGTCAAGAAAGCCTACATGGTGTACGGAGAACATTGGTGGCACTCTAAATACTAATCCGAGCACAGGTCATTTTTCTTCTCTTTTCCCCCTAGTTTTTCACTTCCCAATCTGATTCATTTTCTCCTATTTTTTTCCTTTTCATCAAATAAAGAACACAAAAACAACATTGGACCCTTCTTTTTTATTCATGTACACAAGCACAAGTCTCCATTCAAATTTCAATATAACTGACAGAAGAAAGCAAATTTTCATGTGATGAAAATAAATTTTTATATATATATACAGTACTTTCTAGAGTCATGGAGTCTCTTCTCTTTATAAATTATACTTAAATCATATACTTTAGAACTCACTACAAGGCTAAATCATAAGGCACAAGTAGCAATTCATACTGCAGAACCCCTATTAAGTGGCATAGCACAGAGTTACCAGTGCATAGTATCTCATGTAAATTCACGTGTAAACTGAACATAAAACTACACAATGAACTCATGATGAATCCTAATAAGTGGCATTTTGGCTCACCGATGACGAAGATGAAGGTTGAGAGGGAAAGAGAGAAAATATACTTAACCAAACACGATGAACACAAAAGGTGAGAGTGGATGAGAGCGGTGACGACGAAGCAGTGAGGAGTAAGAGTGACGAACGTGAGAGGCTGAAGAGGGTGTGCAAATGACTTGTGCTTCCTTTTCTTTTCCGTTTTTTCTCAACGAATAAGGATACCTTGGTAATTTCACAAATAGATTCTCTTACTCTCAGGTCCCATGGGACTTCTTAATTATTTGAAGATTTTAAGGGACATTTCAGTGTTTACTTCTCTTGCTTGGGACCCTACAGTAGTTCTCCCATATATAACGGTTTCTGAAGCACTTCATTAATTGTCAGACAAGGTTACATACTAAGAAGAAGTCTCTGTTGCTGTGTAACTTTAAACCGACCCGTTATCCATTTATCTTCAAGCTCAACATTGATTTAATAAATTGTTGTGCAGAGACTTGACGTAAAAAGGGATCAACTTGTGAAGTGAGACTAATAGTCAACTCATCACTTTCATCACAATATGATTGGTCTCAATCATCTATCGCAATCGTGACACCATCAGCCTCATAACCAAGACCTTTGATCTGCAGAATTAAGTTGTCTAAAACTGAAGCTATAAGTGGAGTGTCACGATGAGATGTGTCTCTGGCAATAAACATATGGACCTCATTATTTACTTCAATCCAACTACAACCTGGTTCTTTCATCACTCCACTTATATCCATTTGTTCCCTCACCCTCCTCACATCTAACCACATACCTTTAGATGCAAATATATTGGAAAGCATGATATATGATCCACTATCTGTTGGATCACTTGCAATCGCCATTTCAGCTGCATATATTCCTAGTTCAACATGACCTGTGAATCTGCATGCACTGAGCAGACTCCTCCACACTACTGCTGCTGGTTTTATCGGCATTGTCTCAATGAACTCCTTAGCCTCATATACTCTCCCGGCTCGGCCCAAGAGGGAAACCATACAAGCATAATGTTCCATTCCTGGTTTAATTCCATATTGAGCTGCCATTGATTTAAAGTGATGAAACCCGAGGTCAACGAATCCTGCATGGCTACATGCTGAGAGGACACCGACAAAGGTGACATAATTAGGTTCTGTTCCCTCCTTAATCATGCGTTCAAACATCTGAAGAGCATCTTTTGCTTCTCCATGTTGTGCATATGTAGAAATCATTGAATTCCAACATGCAATGTCTCTCATAGTTGTTGAACCAAAAGCTCGGTGAGCCTCCTGGATGTTTCCACACTTGGCATACATATCCACAAGAGCATTTGAGGCAAAGGGATCATTGTCAAGACCTGTCTGTATGACTTGGCCATGAATCTGCTGGCCATGATGCAGACTTGCTAGGTTACTCGTCGCTGCAATTACAGCGGCAAAAGTAAATTCGTTGGGCTTTATTTCTGACAACTGTAAATCTTTGAAAAGTTTGAGAGCTTCCTCACTCTCCATGTTTTGGGTATATCCAGACAACATCGCATTCCATACTACAACATCCTTCTCATGTGTATCCTCAAAAACAAGTTTGGCATCCCTAACAAATGAACATTTTGAATAAACATCTATCAGAGAACTTCCAGCAAAAATGTCTAAAGAGAACCCACATTTGATAATAATGCCATGGATTTGGTTGCTTAGGTTTAGGTGAAACACGGAAGCACATAACCCAAGAAGGCTTACAAATGTCAAGAGATTAGGTGGCGATGAACTTAGCCTCATTTCATGGAAAAGATCTAATGCTTCATGAAGCTTCTCTTGTTTACAATACCCCTCTATCATTGCATTAAAGGAGACAACATTAGAACCAGCCACAAGGTCAAAGACTTTTCTTGACTCACTTAAACAATCACATTTTGCGTACATGTCAACCAAACCATTTTTCACAAAATTATCATTTTCAAGATTGGCCTTGATAGTATAAGCATGCACTTGCCTTCCCATTTCAAGGGCCTGTAGTGAACCGCATGAAGTGACAATGCTTGTGCAAGCAAATGCATCTGGCTTCCAACCGATGTGTGCCATTTTGAGGAAAAGCTTCATGGCATCCCAATCCAAAGAATTCTGCATGTATCCTGCAATCATTGTGGTCCATGAAACAAGATTTTTCTCTACCATCTGATCAAATAATTTCCTACCAGTTTTCACATTATGACACTTCAAATAAAAATCTACAAGTCCATTTACCACTGAGACATCAATGTCAATTCCCCTCCTTAATACATAAGCGTGAATTTGCTTACCACCTTCGAGAAACTCAAGCGTCGAACAAGCACTCAAAACACTTGAAAGTATGTACCTGTCCGGTGACACATCGGTTTCCCTCATTTGGTTGAATAAACTTAAAGAAACATCGCTCCTTCCATGTTTGATATACCCTGCTATAATTGTAGTCCAAGTGACTGAGCTTTTTGACGCTAGACCACAAAACACCAGCCTTGCTTCATCAATATTGCCATGTTTGGCATAAAAATCAATCAAAGAGGTACCAACATAAAGATCATGAAGGAAGCCACCTTTAACAACAAAACTGTGTATTTGAAGAGCTTGACTGATACCACCCAACTGTGTGCAAGCTCGAATAACACTGGCTAAAATGTATTCACTTGGTTTATGGTCACTGCTTCTTCTAAATCGGCAGAACAACGCCAATGCTTCTTCATTGTAGTTATGTTGGGTGTACATGGAAACCATAGATGACCAAGTAATCAGGTTTCTCTCAGGCATTGTATCAAACAGATTCTGTGCATCACCGAGAAAATCCCCTTTAGAGTATTTATCCAAGAGAATGTTTGTGAGGAAGACATCTTGATGAAATCCCAGCAGAACAATGTGGGCATGAATTTTCTTGAAATGCGACACAGGAACTGCTGAATCAGAGCATTGTAACAAGTTGGCTAATTCCCGTCTGATTTTTCGTTGATTACGAATTGGAAGAAGAGCTTGTGACAAAGTGGAGAAAAAGTTGAAATTTTGGTTTATGTTGATATTGTAAGGAAGTTTCAAGCGAAATCCCAGTTGATGATGGAGGCTTCGCATCATAAAGAGGTTGCAGGTTTTGATTCGGAAGCCATCCAATTCAGCAAACACCTCCAAGTTCAAATAACTGTCAAATTATTTAATTTAATATACCATCTAACTTTTATCCTCATTGGGTCCGGTCATCCTAAATATATGTTTGGCAAACTACTACGTTCAGTTTCAAAAATCTTTTTTCTAAAGTAAAAATAAAACTCTTTTTATATATTTATTACGTAAATTATAAAAATTATTGTTAAAAACTAATAAAAATAAAACCTAAATATTTTTATTTATAAATTAAACTTGTAAGAAAATTAAATATATTGAATTTTTCTGAAATTAATAAATAATTTTATCTTATAATTACTCTATAGCCCATATATTAACAAGAATAAACTCCACACGATAGATACAAAAGTCTGAATTTGAAGGGGTTAGAAAAAATGATTAAAAAAAAAAGAAGGGGCTAGAAAAATTTTTGGGTTAATATAATCTTGGGTTAAAGTGCAAAAATATACATGTGATTATTTTCAAAGTGCACCTAACAACAAATGTTTTTTTGAGCTGCAAAAGTAACCACGAGCTTCCAAAACAGGTGCAAAAATCACAGTTGCCATTGACTTTGCCAGCTGGAGAAATCCTTTGACTATAGATGACGTGGCACTTGGGGGAGTGGAAGACCCCATTAAAACTGACACCTGCTCCTAGACGTTGTCCTGAATCCCTAAACTCATTCCTATTTTGATTTCTCATTCCTATTTTGATTCCGATTTCATCTTTGTTTATCCGATGTTCTCCTGTTAATTCCTAACACTAGCATTCCGGAAGACGTCAGCCTCCAAACTTATTTGTGCAAGGCTGTAGTTTTTTATGGACATGAACTAAATGGATGTATCTCGATTCGTGCTTTTCGAGGCCACTGGGGATTTTGAAGCCGATGGTGCCATTGACGCCATCGTGGATGAATAATATGTCGAAGCTGATGGCGATGATGACGGCAACATCGACAATGCTGAATCTTTATAATGTTTAATCCTCGGATATATCGTGGGTCGAATCAATGATGCCGAGCTCCATCGCTCGCTTAGCTGTGACCTTAGTTGTAACCCCCTGCCTTGAAATCCGTAATTATAATTCGAAAGTGCGTAATTTAAACGAATTAGAGACCAACGGATAATTTAAAACTCATTTCAAATCCCTACTTTACAAAAGGGTTTTAAAAAATGCTTTCAAAATTTTCCTTACCCTGGTCTCAAGTTCAGATTTCGAATATAATTACCTGCGCAGTTAATTCACATTCATACATATCAGAATGTCCAACAAAAATCCCGGCAACCCCTGGGTTTCATTCATTTCCTAAAGGTTTACAGTCCCTATATAGGGGATTACACAACTAGATCCAAAAAAATATTTACATCCCAAATTCAAAATGGATAACCAACAATCAAAATCCAATATCTCCAAAGAGTCCTAACCGCTCTTGGTTGTCCGCTTCCCTGTGGAACCACCTGCCCTGTCTGTAGGTTCAACAATGAAAAGAATGAGATTCGAAAGAATCCCAGTAGTAACAAATCACTCATACAATATATAACTACATAGCATGGAAGCAACCCTTAACAACAGCATCACAATGATATAAGACTTTCACCACAAAGACAGCACTCTTAGCTGTATACATAATCACGACAGCTTCCGCTGTATAACACCAGCTTACGCTGGATCACGACAGCTTTCGCTGTATAGGCAGCAGCATCAGATATCATCACAAAACAATGATACACATACATACCATATATTTACACAAAGCATAAGAGAAGAGTCACTACCTTATTCTTTCCTGACGCGCTCCGGCACCGATGGCTCACGACCAGAGCAAATGTCAAATCCTAAAACCAAGATCAAGGACGGCGGATCAATCTCTCTTCAAAGTTCTTAATTCCATAACACTTAAAGTTAGTTATCATTTAAACTCTTTAGGTGGCTACTAGAAGCCTAAACACATGCCTAAAGAGTTGGAAGAAACTTAACCAAAATCCTCTCAAGGAACCCAAAAGGACTGATTTCCACCTGGTCATTCGAGTGATGAAAGGCACACTCAAGTGAGGAAGGGACTTGCACTTCGAGTGATAAGCTCAACACTCGAGTGATACCTCATATTCACTCAAGTCCTATCGAGTGAGACATAGGAAGTGACTACCCGAGAGCAAACGTCCACCCCAAGATGACAAGTGCACTCGAGCACGAACATCAACACTCGGGTAATAGCCAAAAACTCACTCGAGTTCCTAAAAGTGTGGCACTGAAAGTGTCGACTCGAGAGCAATTGAGCAACCCTAATGTGCAGAATACTCATGTACTCGAGTGACACTCTAACGACTCGGGTGATACCCCATATCACTCGTAGGAAAGAAAATGCACTCTTGCTTTTTACATGAAAACTCAAGTGGTGTTCGACGTTAATTACATCACTTCTAGTATCATTAACCCTTAATCCCTAAATTGGTCATTATAATTCTCCCCCCGTAAAATAAATTTCATATATCTGGAGTTTATGGCTCGAGTTGTGTAACAAATTTTGAGGACGAAATTTGTTACACAACTCGAGCCATAAACTCTGGATATCGTCTTCACATGTCTGCTTTCGCTTCCCAGGTCACTTCTCTCAACGTCATTCCCTTCCAAATCACCTTCACATATGGAATACTTCGGTGTCTGAGCTGTCGTTCCTCTTGATCAATAATATGCTTTAGCTCTACCGCATATGTGAAGTTATCTTGTAATTCAACTTCTTCATCCTCAACAATATGAGATGGATCTGGTTGGTACTTCTTCAGTTGGGAAACGTGAAATACATCATGGAGCTTGCTCAAGTTTGGGAGTAGGGCTACTCGATATACAACAGGTCCAATCCTCTCAAGGATTTCAAAAGGACCTATATACCTTAGGCTTAGCTTCTTCAGCTTGATAGCTCTCCCAATGCTAATGACTGGTGATACTATCAAAAAGACATGGTCACCAACCTCAAAGTCAAGGGGTCGTCTCCTCTTGTCAGCGTAGCTTTTCTATCAACTCTGCGCTGCAAGGATCCTCTTTCAAATAATTTGAATTTGTGTTGAGGTTTGATCAACAAGATCTGGCCCGTAAAGCTTCCTCTCAGATAGCTCGTTCTAGCATAAGGGTGATTAGCACTTCCTCCCATACAATGCTTCATACAGCGTCATTTAAATGCTCACATGATAGCTATTGTTGTAGGCAAATTTCGCAAGTAGAAGAAAGTGATCCCAATTCCCTTTAAAATCAAGGACACATGCCCACAACATATCCTCCAGGATCTGAATAGTCCTCTCTGACTGTCCATCTATATGGGGATGATAGGCTGTACTGAATCTCAACTGAGAACCTAGTGCCTCATGCAACGCCCTCTAGAATCTAGAAGTGAATCGGGGGTCACGGTCGGAAATGACATTCTTCGGTATGCCATGGAGTTTTACAATCTCTCGGATATAAATCTTTGCTAGCTTGTCCGGAGAGTAACTAGCGTTGATTGGTATGAAATGCACCGACTTCTTTAACCGATCAACAATTACCCAGATCGCATCATAGTTCTTGACCCTGGGTAATCCCACAATAAGATCCATGATCACACTTTCCTATTTCCATTTCGGAATCTCAGGATTTTGCAGTAGACCCAGCAGTCTCTGGTGCTCAATCTTTACCTTCTGGCATGTAAGACACCGCTCCACATATTTTGTCATATCACTCTTCAATCTCGGCCACCAATACACAGATTTCAAATTATGAAACATTTTGGTCATACCTAGGAAATTGTAAGGAGCAAGTATGCCCCGTATACCTTTAGCTATAATATGAAACCCGGGAGGGTTGCTGGGATTTTTCTGTACACTCTAATATATATGAATATGACTTAACTGTACAGGTGAAATATAATCAAAATGTGAATTTGAGACCAAATCGAAATGGTTTTGAAAGAAATTTTGAAAACCCACTTCAGTTCAGGGCGATTCCTGGAAGTGACGTTTGGGACTTAGTAGATTTTGAAATAATCGTTGGTCTCTAGCATAACTTAATGATGCATTTTTGAATTATAATTACTATTTTTAAGGCAGAGGGTTACATTTTGGTATCAGAGTTGTAGTTCCTGGCAAGCATAAATTTTGCTAGGATAGCTCCCTTAGTTTTGCCTTAATGGTAGAAGATGATTTGTGAGTGGTTAGCGTATACACATTAATGTTCATGTTATTTATAGGTATATGAAATTGTGGGCATATGTGTATAAATTATCTGTGATATTGATGTGGTAAATCGTTTGTAGAATAAAAAAGACAAAGGGTCATCCCATAGTACAACAGGTAGACCCAGAGATGGAGGTGATCAATGACAATCCACCAGATCCAATATAAGAGTTAATAGGTCTAATAAAATATCAGCAGGATATGATTGCTGAGCTGAGAGTAGAGCTTAGAGTTGAAAGGGCCAAACATAATGAAGATCAGGGTCCATCCACTCAGGAGGAGACCCAAGAGGAGATTCGACATGGGGAAACTACGGAGGTGTTAGTACGATATTCAGAATCCCCTCCTCATGATGTGCCTAACCCAGAATCTCATGGGGTACCAACTGGAGAAGAAAGAAATCTTCAATTTTGGGTCTCAAAATTTTGTAAGCATTTGCCTCTAGTGTTCAGAGAGAGGTTTGATCCTTAAGTAGTTGAAGATTGGTTAAACCGGCTGGAAGCGATATTCGAAGTGCTTGATTGCCCGACAGAGGTAAAAGCATGACTAGATGTGTATAAGCTAGAGGGAGATGCTGATCGTTGGTGGCGAAATATCGCTCTAGCATTACGTAGTAAGAATGTGCCACTGACCTGGGAGTTGTTTCAAGAAAAGTTCAATGACAAATATTTCCCCAAGTCAGTAAGGCTTGAGAAGGAATCTGAGTTTTTGGCTATCAAGCAGGGTGATACAGAGACCTTTGACGATTATTTGTCCCGATTCATCCAGCTGACTAGATATTCCTCTTATCTAAGACGTATGGATGATGAGGAATGGTGCTCAAATATACTGATTCACGGGCTGCGGCATGAATTAAGGAAGAGGTTAGCCACACACCAATTCCTTAAATTCAACAAGGATGTAGAAGAGTGCAGAATCACTAAAAACAACCTAAGGAATCTGTACCTAGCCAAGAGTGTTAGCAGCCAGAGTGAACCCAACAAGGGAATTTCATCCCAGAAGCGTAAAGGGCAAGAATCCTCATCCAAGATCGATGATAAGAAATCTTATCGACTTGAGGATCGTGAGAATCAGAAGCTAGCGACATGGATATGTCCTAGTTGTAATAGAGCGCATAGTGGCAGGATGTGTTCAGGGAAAGTGATCTGTTTTAGCTGTAGGCAGATAGGACACATTTCCAGTGAATGCCCCTGACAACCAGTGGAGCAAAGGCCTAGGAATCAGACCAGGGTGTTTGCTATGACACATGAGGAAGCGCGGAAGTCCCTTGATCTGATTCAAGGTACAACTTTCTCACTGGTGGTTTACTGTGAGTTTTATTTGATTCGAATATTAGTCATTGTTTATGACTTTGAGAAATGATTGAAATTGTGTGAGGACAAACTGCCATATGATGTGGTTGTGTTGATGTTAATGTTTGTGTGAATTGCGTTATAACCGTTGAAGGGATTAAGCCTATGTTTAATTTGTGTTGACTATTGTTCTCCCAAATTAGAAGCTATATTGAGCTTCTATTAGTTGGTGACGAGTCATGGGTTATTAGATTGCGAAAATAAGAGAAGGGTACTGGAAATCTTATATAAAGAGAAAAGCAACTTTATGCTGAATTGTGCAAATGCGAGTTTGGCTCTTAAAAGTGAAAACTTCTAAGCTATGTGATATCGTGAGAAGGGATTCAGTGGATCCCAATATAGAAGTAATGCTAGTTTGAAAGAAGATAGAAGTTGTTGTTAACATACACAGTCTTCCGAATCCTGTTGTGATTACCGGAGAATTCTTTTAGAATTTCTTCCGGATTGCTTTGCCAATGACCAAGCTCACGCGAGAGAATCAACCGTGAGTAGGGATGAATGATGTAAACGATGTGAGTGTTGTAAGGAAGGCTCATGGAACTGAAGGAGAAATGATCAAATGCGCTAATATTGAATATATTCGATCCCAGCTGGATTTTGTGTGTATTGTGATGTGATATGAATAAGCAAGGGCTTGGGTGTACCCTACCCAACTTGACGGATGTTGTGTATCATGATGTGAATAGGCTGGGATTGAGGTATGGTCGTGTGTAGTAAAGCAGAGCTAGTTCAGCTGATGGTGAATTCGATTACATGATTGGGGGATTCTTACTTGTGAGGGCACATACCCCGGCATGGCCAGCATGGCTAGTGTAACGCCCCAAATTTTGATTAAGGGTTAATGTTGATTATTGAGAATGTGATTGTGGATTAGAGTGGATTATTATGTATTTGTTACAAAGTTAATTGATATGTCATAATTTGTGGAAAAATGGAAGGAATGGAATTATTGGTCATAAGTTAGTGATTAATAGGGAAATTAATTACTAACCAAGAAAAAAATGAGAAGTGTGATTAAATGGCAAATGGAGGGATTAAATAAACTAATTGGGTGTCTTCTTTATAAGAACCAATGACTATAAGACAAGTGGAAAGTTTATAAGAGAGAGGAAGGATGGAGTTGGGGAAAAGTCAAATGCATAATTTTAAAAACAATTTCTCTCTCTTCTTTCCCCCATATTTTGGTTGACAAGAAGAAAGGGGATGGAGTGATCATCATTCCTTCTTCACTCATCTCTCTCTCTCGCGTTCTATCTCTCTTCTCTTCTCTCATTCCAGCGCCATTGTTGAAGGAAATAAGAGGAAGAAAAGCTTGATAAAGGTAAGAAGAATAATCTATAATGCTCAAACTCCATTCATTAAAGTTATTCCTTGAGTAAAGAGCTTCACTTTGATGGTTGTTATATGTCCATTAGTATTGGTTTGTGATTCCAAGAAATTGTGAAAGTTGGAGAATCAAAAAATCCCTTTGAGGAAGTTGTTGAGGTGAGTTAAAGAAAACTATTTATCTAAGTTTTGTGCCATTTGGATTAGTTTTGAATTTTTGGGAATTCATTACCTATTTTCGAAAAATGATGATCATTGGTCATTTGGTATGTTATTGGTATAGAGATGGTAGATTTGGAATGTATATGGATAGATAGTATTGATTAGAGATTGAATGATTGAGTTTGGAAATTTTGGAAATTTAGTGTTGAATGTTGCCCAAGACCAAAGCATGATAATGGAGTAGGATTTTGATAGTTTTGATGCTTCCATTGGATTCTTTGAGTGTTTTTATGTGGGAATAGCTTTGGTTGAGGTTTTGGGTCCTTTGGTAGCTTTTGGTAAAAATTCTGGAAAACTGTCATTGTTTCTGCGTTCTCTAGGTTCTGATATGGTCACTCGAGTGATATGGGGATCACTCGAGTGAAGGATGAATTTCACTCGGGTGAGGTTGGGTTCCACTCGAGTGAGTCAGTGAAATTCTTCAGATTTCCCTTCTGTTTCTGTATTGCATTTCGGTAAAAAGAATAAGAGTGATGCCTCACCTGCAAGTGTGGTGGGTTCTCACTCGAGTAAGCTTCCTCTCACTCAAGTGACTGGTGTATTTGACACCCAGAACTTGCCTCTCAAGTTCTCACTCGCGGGTAAAGTGCAAGAGTATGTCTTAACACTCGCAAGCATTCAGTATCACTCAAGTGCAAAGGCCAATACTCGAGTGCTCCTCTTCCTTTCAAATTTCCATTTGCTCTCGGGTTCTCACTTCTTTGACTTCACTCTCTAGTGCTCGAGTCAGACATTTGGCTATCACTCGAGTGAGGTCCAGTATGCTCGAGTGTTGCAGTCTCTGAAAAGTCCTTGTGCTCTAAGGTGTTCACTTGCTATCCTTCACTCTTAGATACTCGAGTGTAGACCGTACCATCACTCGAGTGAGGCCGTATTCACTCGAGTATCAGTGCCCTATCACTCGAGTGAGGCCATCATCACTCGAGTGAAACAGTGAAAAATGTCAATGTTTATGCTTCCAAAAGGGGATCCCTGGGGTAGTTCTCCCAACCCTTTAGGGCTTTTATTAGAGGCATAAATGAGTTTTAAAGAGACAGTAATGATAACCAATATAAGTATTGTGAAGGTATTGAGTATTGGTCTAATTGATAATGCATCATCCTTAATTATAACTTTAGGATTCGATATCTGTCGGGAGTATAGAAGGCATGTGCCTGCTCAAGAACAAAAAGACCAAGGTAGTGACACTTTATCCTATATCATGTATATTGCATTGCTTGTATGCATTAGTCATCGAATACAGATACAGTTGATAGGACGTGGCGAAAGCCTGGCCTTGAATACAGATACAATGAAGGGAACATGGCGTAAGCCCGATCTCGAATACATATACAGTGAGGGGACGTGGCAAAAGCCCAACCTAGTATATAGTAAAGGCGACGTGGCAGTCTGCCCGGCCTCAAATATTGATTACTGCATTGTGATATATGTTTACTTGCTCTGTTTATATGCATCATATTCGTAAACTATTGCTACTAGGATTCTTTTGAATCTCACTCTTTCCAAATAAAATTTTTAGACAGGGCAAGCGATCGAGAAACAAACAAGTGAGCAAGGATGATTAGGACTGCTGGTGGTAGTCTTAGCTAGTTTCTTTTGGTTTTGAACTAGTTATCATTTTGAACAAATGTCCATATTGAATAGCTTATAGTATTATAGTTTGTGTAATCTCCGATGTGGATATTAAGGTGGGCAATGATGCCCTAAACAATATTTTGGATTAATGTTATTATCCCGGGTGAACGTAGGGAATTGTGCTTATACTTTGATATTATACATGTGACAAACTAAATAGGCCTATTGATTTTATGAATGAATGAATGGAGATCTATTTGTACAGATGTTTTAAAAGTTTTTAATTACCCCGGATCTCTTATTTAATTATTAAACGTGTTTAAACGCATAATTCCGGCCTTGATGAGGATAGGGGTTACAGCTAGCCACCAAGCTGGTTGCACCGATGTTGACCCTAAGCCGAAAGGCGGTGTGTAAAACTTGAGCCTGCTGTATGTAAATATAGCCGTAGGAACTATAGTTTTATGACTTGCGAGTCACACATTAAAGTGGAAGATGCTGCAGTTATAGTTGTTAATATCCAAAAGTCCCAGTTACCACTAACGGAATTATTGGTGGGTGTATGAGTGTGGGTAATATTGTGAAAGTGCAAAGCAAATGGTGAAAGTTGAAGTATTTTTGCAAACAGCATAAGCTGACGTATTTGTTAACGACAACATTTGAGGTATTGTTGCAAACGGTGAAAGCCAAAGTATTTTTGCAAAAGTGTAAATTGACGTATTTGTGTGAACAGTGAAAGCCGGAGTATTATTGCAAGAGGTGAAAGCCAAGGTATTTTTGCAAACAACATAAGCTGACATATTTGTGAACGGCGAAAGCTGAGGTATTGTTTCAAATGGTGAAAGTTGAAGTATTTTTGTGTCGCCGGGTACAGGAATTAGTAGAACGATCAAGCGAAAGGCGTTGAACCATAACGCATTAGTCCATTGAGGTTCTTGGGAGAATCAGACTTATAGTGTACCGTTTGTGTGGGTGGTCTAGAAGGGACCGTCCCAATAAGAAGTAATTCGTGAAACGGAAGTCATCATGAAGAGGCGTCCGGAGTTTATGGTTTAAGTTGAGTGACAAATTTCGAGGACGAAATTTATTTTACAGGAGGAGAATTGTAA
The DNA here is from genome assembly GCA_963242795.1 of Inga leiocalycina. Lineage (NCBI taxonomy): Eukaryota > Viridiplantae > Streptophyta > Magnoliopsida > Fabales > Fabaceae > Inga > Inga leiocalycina. The sequence continues at coordinate 53,792,412 of OY725327.1, read as the reverse complement.
TACCCCAAAAAGTGATTAACTGTTAATGACTTCAAAAGTAGACGTGATTATTGATAAATAAATACTTTTGGAGAATACGATGTGATTTGGCACTTGAACGTAATTCATATGTATTGTAAGCAGCACTGAAACCCTTATTTAAGTTCAATTATGGATTAACATCTAAATTGAATGAAAATAGAGGGGAGGGCGTGTGAATGGTATAAAGGAATGAGAAGAATGTGTTTAGTGGCGATCTAGTAAGTATTGTGATAATCAGGGGCAAAACGGTAAAGTTACCGATCAATTGGTCAGTTACCGAAGAGAAAGCTCCTTGGTAACTCAAAGATCAATGGTTGTGATTTATTGTTATGAGATTAAAAGGGGTGGAATCCCATGTGTTTGAATTCATGTGAGCTCATGGAGGTGAAACAAGATTGTGACAAGTGTCACAATGTGAACTATACGATCTTGGTCAAAGTGTCAACTCTTCCCTCTCTCCTCTCCTTCATTTAGGTCATCCATGAGGCCATTTTCAGCCCAAAATCTGATCTCTCATCTCTCTCCTTCATCCTCCATGTTCGTCCAACTCAAAGGAAGAAAGAGAAAGCTATATGTGAGTTTTTGGCTTAGTAAATGTCTTCTTTAACTCAAATATCCTTCTATAATGTTGTTCCAAGTGATGAGAGCTTCATTTCTATGGTTTTAGATTTGTGAAAGAGGGTGTTTGAGAACTTGAAGAATTTGGAAAGTGGACGAATCAAAGAATTGGCAATGGAAAAAGGAAGAGGTGAGTATTTGAAGCATTTTGACCTAAGTTGTGTGGTCATTGGTTAAGCTTTGTGAATTTTGAATTTTTTCCTGATTTTCATGTGATTTTTTATTGGATGAATTGAATGGTATATTGTGGTGCAATTGGTGTTTTGATGTGTGCTATAGTCATTGGAATTGATTTGGAATGTTGAATGGAAAGCAATTGCAATGTTGAGTTTGGTATTATGACATAGTGTGACATGTGGAGATTATTGGCAAAACAAGTCAATGTGATGTGAATTTGGTTGATTTGGTGTTTCCAATGGATTCCTTGTGGGAATGGTATTTGATTTGAAAATGGGAACCATTAGAAGAAATTGTGAAAATCTAGAAATCTGTCCATTGAAACTCTTTGCTAGGCAGCCTATTTGTATTGACGTTTTGAATGGGCAAATGATGTCTAAAAATTCTAAAACTTTTTAGAACTAAATTTCACATCTCAAGCTTCAAAATGGACATATATTTTGTGTTATTTCGCTTTGGGAACTAAAAGTTACACTTCGCTAAAGTTTGGGATAAAACTGGACTCTGTTTTGGAGCAGTATTGAGTTTTGTGTAATTTTGTACTTTTGTGGTAATTTCTGGTAATGGTACATATTTTTCTAGTAAATAGGATTTAAATAGCTTTCATTTGGCTTTGGAATCACCTCATTTTCATTTTTCTGGAATTAGTTATGATTTTTGGAAGTTCAGCCAAGAAACATAATTTTCTTGGCAGCGCCAAAAGGATTCTAGGCCGTGGCCCAAGAGTTTCTGACCTGTTTTTGGCCTCGGCCAGTGGATTTTTGGGCCGTGGTCAACCCCCTAAAATAGTATTTTTCACTTTTGAAAGGTGATTTTTGGTATAGTTATTTCCAACCATTTAGGCATATGTTTAGGCTTCCAGTAGCCACATAAAGGCCTTAAATGATAACCAACTGTAAGTGTTTTGAAATCAAGAATTTGGAATAGATATTAACCCATCTTCCTTGATTATGTGTATAGGATTTGGTATTCGCCTTGTCTGAGAGCAGCCTGTGCTGAAACACGCCCAGAAAGAACTAGGTAGTGACGCTTTCTTTTGTACTATGTGTAATGCGTTGTATGTATGTTTATCATTGATTGGTGAGGATTTTGAATGCTGAGCAGGCTTTGTGTATGACGTTGAGGCAATATGTGTTGTGATTGTATGCTGAGCAAACTTTGTGAATGCTGTTGAGGCAATATGTGTTGTGATGGTTGCTGTAATGCTGCTTGATGATTTACTTGCATGCTATGTGATTATATGTTGTATGAGAGATTTGTTACTACTGGGATTCTCTTGAATCTCATTCTTTCCATTGACTAACCTACAGACAGGGTAAAGGGCTCGAAGGAGAAGCCGGCAACCAAGGGCGGATAGTACAGACTTAGGTTATAGTTGGTTGTCATATTTTTCTTGGGAATCACTGTATATTTTGTAAATATTATTTTGGATATGGTTATGTAATCCCTTCATTAGGAAATTGTAAGGAGCGAGTATGCCTCGTATACCTTTAGCTATGATATGAAACCCAGGGTTGCTGGGATTTTTGCTATACACTCTGATATATATATATATATATATATATGAATGTGACTTAATTGTACAGGTGAAATATAATCGAAATGTGAATTTAAGACCAAATCGAACAGGTTTTGAAAGAAATTTTGAAAACCCACTTCAGTTCAGGGCAATTCCTGGACGTGAGGTTTGAGACTTAGTAGATTTTGAAATAATCATTGGTCTGTAGCATAACTTAATGACGCATTTTTGAATAATAATTATGGTTTTTAAGGTAGGGGGTTACACTTGTATTATGCATTTTCCTTTATTTTCCTTGATTAATTGAAATTATCTCCAATTAATTGGAAAATAATTAATCTTGGGATAAATTGGCAAAATTATGATTTTGCTATCACCTTTATAATTTAATTCAATTCTTGAATTAATTTGCCCATTTCCTTATGAATCTGAATATTTCAAAATTCAAAAAGATTCGAATTCATAAATATTCACCATTTTATTGAATTTCTCAAATAATTACAATGTATATTTGGTAAATAAAATTTGGAGTGTTACAAAGACCATATTACCCTTATATTTTTTTAATTAAAAAATAATTACCCCCACCGACAGGCAGCTCCAGTGGGAATATTCCCCATAATATTCCCTCCCTCTTAAGAAAACTCTCTCAGAATATTCCCTTGGAAATATTTATTCCCAAAGTGGTGGGGTGGGGTTCAATCCCCCACCACTTTGGTGGCACAAAAAGTGCTTTACCATTAAGCCACCAAAGCTCTTTAATATAGATAAGGTAAAAAATATATAAATTTATGAATTTCTTATATCAACTTGTCAATTTTTTATCTGAGCTTGGAAATTCGTTATTTAAACTTGTGAGTGGGTTGAGAGAGTAAGTGAAATTTTATACTTAAAAAACAAAGTTGCAAATTCTTTATATGAACTTGTGAATTCCTTATCTCAACTTGTCAATTCCTTATCTGAGCTTGGGAATTCCTTATCTAAACTTGTGAATGATCTGAGAGAGTAAGTGAATTTTTTACTTAAAAAACGAAAGATGTGAATTTCTTATCTGAATTTATGAATTTATTATCTCAATTTGACAATTTGCTATCTAAACTTATTGGAGGGCTTGGTTAAAAATCAAAGATATATATATATATATATATATTTGTTTGCCTTATCTATGTTAAAGAGTTTTGGTGACTCAATGGTAAGACTTTGTGTGCCACCAAACCCCCACCACTTTAGAAATAAATATTCCCAAGGGAATATTCCTTAGAATATTTTGAGAGATTGTTCCCAAGAGAGAGGGAATATTCTGAGGAATATTCCCATTGGAGCTCCAACTGCCGGCCGGACGCCAAAGCTCTAACAACTAGCAAGTGGGTCAATGGGGGTAATTATTTTTTTAATTAAAAAAAATATAAGGGTAATATGGTCTTTTCATTTTAATTTCAGTAAAAAAAAAGTTCAGACACTAACACCTCTACGGGATTATACAAATTTGGATCACTTTATTGTCTTTTCACTATTTTAAAGTTTTTTTTTCAGGAATTTTCCCTTGAATTTAATGCTATGTATATATTCCCTCTAATATTTTTTAAAAAAAAAATCATGGGCTTTCTCAAATACAAAGATGAGCGAACACGGCATGCGTAAGGTGGACTGGATCCATAAATTAAACCGAAGATGGACAAATTAAGGCACACAAAGGTCCAATCAGATTTTCCCAAGATCCATAAACCAAATCCATAACCTTAACTAAGCCCTTGGTCGGTTACTTTCTTATATATAAATCATGAAACTTTTCATGTTCCTGTATGAAAGCTCAGTACTGAATGTAGCAGCTATGAAAATGATTTATTTCATTTATTAATATAAAAATTTAATTCATGTTGTCTCCCAAATTTATAAACAAAAATATTTTTTTTTTTGCAAAATGATTAACTAATATACATAGATTTGTCCTAAATATAGTTACAATGCACATTATCAGAAAGAGTATTCTAGGAAATCAACACATATTCAATACAAATAACTAATTTAACTAATTTTTTAATATATGAAAATTAATTATCTAACTCTTATATTAAGGATTAGAAAGAATAATTCATTTTGAAGAATCTATGAAGTAATTCATATCTTTTTTCCAATGGTACCCTTGACATGTATATTGTTAGTGCTTATGGTCAAGAGAGGAATTGATAGAGCTGAGGAAGATTGAATGAAATAATTTAAAGATATTGAACTAAATTTCATTAATTTTGTTAATGTACATGAATTTGTTGGAGATGGCTTATGGATAGGAATAAAGGCAAAGCTAAGTATCTTAATAAGAAAATACTAAACAATTATTATTTAATATTCAGTTAAAAAAATTATTGAAGTAATTAGATTCTTATGCATTGCATGATTTTTAAATAACTGGTATTTATTCATGTAACGTGAATATTGTGACTTGCAATTATATTTTTCTATATATGTTCTCCTATGTATCATACAAAGTCCAGCGAATAAGAAGCACAAGCCTAAGTTAAAAAAAATGCTCAACCCACAACTTATGCATCACATTGTTTCTTTGATGTTAATATTGATATTAATTAATATAATTAGTAATTAACATGTAACAGTAATTATTATCACAGTTAAAATAATATGCTACCGTTATGTCTCTGCCTTTTTAATATAAAATGTTTGGATGCCTATGTGATCGCGAGAGTTCGCTCAAAAAGACGAGCACAAAGAGGGTGTGTTATATACTACTTCCCATCCTTATATAAGATCTACTCGTGCAAGAACTTCAGGTATAATTTAATTAAGAAGTTGATCTTATTCATAAATATAAGATATATTTTTTATATTTATCAATTTTTTTCTAATTTATCCTATTAATGTTTACTTAACAATAATTAAGTGTGAGAGAAAAAGAAGGGGTGTACTTAGTTTGAGGGGAGGAATTTTGCTCTTCTCTCTTTAACTGGCGTCTAAAAATTTGTAGGAGGGGAGGGATGAAGGGTTTGTTTTATTTTATTTTAAAAAACAGCCTTTTTGTTTTTGAAAACACAAAACTAAAAAACTTGTTTTGGAGACTATTTTTAATAAGTTGTTTTAGAAAAAAAAATTTATTTTTAAAATCTAAAACACAAAAATAATTTTTAGTTGTTTTCTTGTTTTTATTTTTCTATTTTTAATTTTTTTTTGAGGTTGTCACTTATTCACTATAGATACCACGTTATCGGTGTTAGAAAATAACATAGTACTTCACCTTTGGTGGATTAGGCTCAAGCCCAATAGGATTGGGATTAGAATATAAATAATATAAAAATTTGAGTGGATATATGGGATATTTCCCAATTATTATAAGTGATATTATTTAATTGATAAAATATAACTCTACAAATGATATTGTTTCACTCATACAATATAACTTTCTATGGAAATAATATGCTGTCTCTCTAAGGAAATGATACATATGTAGAGAGGAAGGAATATGTAGAACACTATAAATAGGCATAAGGGGTTTAGTTGTAAATCACTTATTTTTGAACATAGGTATTCTAGCACACTGATTTCTTATTCCCTCTACTATATTTTTCTCTTCTTCTTTCTATCTCGTGTATTTGCTATGTATTCTAATCGCTTCTATAACTGTGATTCAAATTTTGTGGGTATTAAATATTATCGATCGCACTCCAGGTACACCCAAATATTCTTACAACTAGCGTCGACCATTGCCACGTCACCACCGATGTCGGCCACCACTACGTTACTTCAAAAGCAAACTTTTTCAAAACAGTCATTCAAATGGATTTTTTTTTTTCAAAACTTGTTTTTAAAAAAACATAAAACTGTTTTGAAAACGAAAAAACAGAAAACAAAGACAAACAAGCCCAAAGTTTCCCCTCCAATCCTCTCATAACCCTCCGTCCCTCCCTCCCATTTGGAGGGGAGGGCTGATGTTCGTCTTATGCTGACTAATATACTTATATCCATTTTTAATATTCCCAAATTATCTTTTTTTATCACCTTGTAGCTTCAGTCTTAGAAAAGATATGTGATATTAACTCATTTAACTTATTTAATATAATTAAATTAGGTAGACATATATTATATTAAGAACAAGATGGAGTACTTTGTAGTTTAATTTCTTCATTAAAATAGGGCTTATATTAATTAAGGATTGGAGGTACTGTTAATTACTAGTATTTTTTAAACATACCTAACAATCCTACTATTTATGAGTGTTAACGTTATACCAAACTAGCTACTACTACTATTTATGAGTGTTAACGTTATACCAAACTAGCTACTACTACTATTTATGAGTGTTACGTTAACTAACTAATTAATACAGAAACCTAGACCTACCCGTTGGGTAGATAATGCCGTTATTAAGGTTATGTGCGCGTTTTGTCTATCAAATGCATTCTCTATTACCAAACGCAGTGCGCTGGTGATTATCACGATTCTCGACACTTAACTAACTATTCCATTCCAATATATCAAAACCAACAAGTCTAAACTAATAGTCAACGTAGTTGTATGTGGTTCAATCGATGGAATCGCGTCGTGATTGTTACACTCATATTAAACTAATAATACCACTCTGGTCCCTATTATAAGCCCTTTTTGACCAAAAAATTTGGTCCTATTTATAAGTCCACTTTCAATATATAAATGAGCTTATGACAATTTTGTCCCTATTTATTGTACCCATAAAGAAATAATTTAAAGAGAGATAAAGAAGAAAAAGTTGAAAAGTACATATTCATAAATGAGGGCATAGTTGGAAATTTACCATATAATCATTGGGTTAATACTTTTTCTTGGTATGTGGGATTTAGGTAAAAGGGACTTATAATAGGGACCAGAGTGGTATGTAAAAAATATCATTATAATAAATATCTACCATGGTAAGTTTCAATTATTGAAAGTTGATGTAATGGTAGATACATTTAATGAAAAGTAAATGAAGAGGGAAATCAATGAAGACACCATTTTACCTGCCAAAACTTGTTGATTATATGAGTGTATTATAATGTCTATTAATTAACATTAAAATTTGTGCGACTAGTTAGTAACAAAATATATTCTTAGATTTAGTACATAACACCGTGGCTAAACACTTATGAACAAAAATAGTCCATTCAACTTTTCCTCCCCATTTATAGTTAGTTATTAATGAACAAATTTCTTCTTTCTCTGTTTTTGCCCCCTTTTTTGCCAGATTTTCTTCTTATCTTTGTTGGCCAACGGTTAATGGACAGAATTTTGCCCCCACTCCAAAAAAAACAATATTTCAAGATCCATCCATATTAATATACACACACACACACCTAATAATTTACAATCTTAACTATTTATTAAAACATATAATACAATTTCCTCCGGTCTTTGACATAGAATCTATTTGGGGAATTGATCATAAATACAAGAAATATTTATAATATTGGTAAGTCTTTTCCTAATTTACCCTAAATTGATGCTTCATCAATAATAATTAATGAGGAGAAAAAATGAATAGGAATGAGAAGAGTGTTTTAGAAGCTAAATATCGTATTGATTAATTTAATATACTTCATTAATTTAATTAAATTAGGTAAATATATTATATATTAAAGGTAAGTATATTATTTCAATCATTCCCCTGAAATAGTTCATACCCACATGTTACCTTGTAGGAATTCTAAAGAAATGATTTTTGATAGGGTACAGCGATTCATGTAACTGACCCTACCAAATAAAATAAAATCTTTATTATTGTTGTGTATAAATATATGAATGCTTTTTTTTTTTTTGTGTCAGAAAATATATGAATGCTTTTATTACATTGCAACTTTTTTTTAATAAATGATGTGACTTGTATTTTTATGCCCTAAAATAGTTAGGGTGCATTGAGGAATATAACGTGTCCCTACTCGGCTACACGATATGATAATTTTTGTCAATATGTAAAGTTCTTTTTTAAATATAATATCTAATTAATATTTTTTTAAGAAATTAAAAAAACTAAATAAATCACTTAATTATATCATATATTATATATGACTAAATTATATATCAGTCTATAAATTATACAAATTAGTTTTAAAAAAAAGATAAAAATAAATATTTTAAACTAATTTAATTAACTTTCTTAATTTTTTTTTAAAAAATCATATAATATAAAACCCGAGGAGGTAGGATTTAGGGGTAAAATAGTGTCCCCACACGGCCATGTGCCATGATAATGGCCGACAACATCTAACAGTGACTTGAATTTAATCATGCCGTTGCCTTCATAAAATGTCAATAATTACGGTAACATAAAGGTCTAAAAAAGATAATCCCAGTAACATATGTACGTACTGATTGAATATCCCTTTTCCCCCTCAAGGAAAGGGGAAAATGGGACAAGAAGATGATCTAGATCCGAAATAGTGGAGGTTTCGGATAATTCAAACCATGTGACACATAATGAGTTTTCTAAAAATAAGGGAGTGACGACCAGCACCATTAGGTGCAGTGGTCACCCAAGTGGCCTTAGGCCACTCCCCCTCCCCCACTTCACGGGTTCGATCCGTGCCTTATGTAATCAAAAAAAAAAAAAATAAGGGAGTGACGTCTCTCCTTCTCTCTCTGTCGGTGAGAGCTTCTCCCTCTCCTTCTCCAGATCCTTCTTGAGACAGTGAGAGTCTCCTTTCTCACCTTTGTGCGAGTTGGAGTTACCGCGTCTCCCTCCCCGGTGGTCTCCGTCGGTGGAGGGAACATTCGTCTTTTCTTAATCGTTTTGTGGTTTTGGGTTTTAGTGGTGGTGTTCTTTGTTTTTAGGGTAATAAACAGATCTGAGGAATCTGATTATTACACTTCTTGGTTGGATGTTAGCTTGAAAGTTGATAGATCAGATCCCAATTTGATGGTTCGGATTTGCATTTTTGGGGAAATGATTTTGTTGATGGTCGCGGTTGCCCTATGCTCTATCCCTCAGAGGACCGTTGTTAGGATTGTTAAATGGTGGCAGATCCAAGGCGCTAATATTGGTCATATGCATAACCAAGAGGCGTTGTTCTGTGGGTGGTTGATGGTAAGTTCTCTTCCTGCTCCTATGCCGAATTTGAGCCGGGTGTCTGTGGATGTTCTGCTTGTATGGGTTCTCTCATACTATTCAAAAACCATTATTGATAGTTTATTTGCCTATCAGAGCAGTGGATCCTTTGGGATAGGTTCATTTGAATCACCACTTCTTACTACGGCGTCATTGCTGGTGACAGCAATTTTCTTACTGCAGATTCCGGTGAAGAGACGGTGCTCTTTTCTGCTAGTTTGACTATTATTATGGCTATTATTGTTATTGTGGTTAGAGTTTGTATTTTAGGCCTTTAGTTTGTGGCCTTTTTTATTCTCTTATTGGATTGTGTAATTTCCTATCCTTATACTAATGAAATATCATTACCACTGATAAAAAAAAAAAACCATGTGACATAGGAGTACCATACATATATATTAAGAGAGACTTTTTCGTTAGTCCTTGCGCAGACTCAAACTTCAATGGTTATAGTTCATTCTTTTAGGATAACACCCATGAATGGTTATGGATATCTCTGCTCATGCTCATGATAATTGATTAATCTCTGCTCCTATTTTTTTTTAAGGGAAAAGAAAGCTCTGATCATCTAATATAATTTATGCTTTTAAGAAAATAAATTTTTGATTAGATTTCTCTGAACTGAAAAGGGACTATAAGAGGAAACATATAAATTCCAAGGGGATTCATTACAATATCCCTTAGAGGAATTCCTATGTAAATATGGTTTGTTATGTTATTTGTGGTCTAACCAATTTAAATACAACAAATCAACTAATATTATTTTTAGTTGGCTACTAATATGATTCACATTTTTATTTTTCTTAAAAAAGTAAATCATTAGTTAAGATTTTTATGGCAATACAAAAGTAAATCTTGTAAAATCTTTTAATTTTATTAAAATGTCAGCTAATATTTAGGGAGAAATTCTTGCATGAACCAAATGCACCACGTCATCTATGCACTACCCAATAAAATCAAACCTTATCAATATCATTAAATCCTATGTGTTTAATTTCTCTTCCCTTTCATCATTTATATCATTTGAAAATGTCTTTCCAATCTCCCCACTCTCATGTAGAATTTAATGAGATTGATGTGGTGTGATTTTATAGGGTAGTGCATAAATAACGTGGTGCACCCGGTTTATGAAAGAATTTCTCATATTTAGGAGATATGTCAAATCAACTCATGAGTTGTTATATTTTAATTGGTTATATTATAAATAACATGGTAAACCAAGTTCATATAAGAATTTATCTATTCATGAATAGTATTGTTATAAAATTTGATATTTTTTCTTAATTAACATGGATATCCATAGTGATAAATCAAGGCATTAGATTACACAATCCTAGAGGGAATTCATTGCAATATTCATGAACAGTGTTGTTACTATAAATTTGATATTTCTTCTTAATTAATCTCCTTTTAACGGAAAATATATCATTGACAAAGTATTTATTTTTAAATTTAATCTCCTTTAATAGAATATTTGGTCAAATTCAAATATTGTTAACCCAATTATAAATATTTTTCCAATATGTATTTTTTACATTTATATAGATTTAGGTTTAAGATCTTATACTTAAGCCGCCAAAATTCCTTTTACAAGTACTAACCCCACCTGTTGATTATTTTTAAATTTAACCTTCCATGATTCCATTTCTATCATAGCGTTTCAAATAATTCTTGAAGCTAACACCTAACCTACTCCCCATGAACTGAAAATGACCCGTTCAATTAATTTCACGCGGGCTTTTATTTTTTTATTTGGGCCATTAGTTTCATGGAAGGTTCTGAAACCTGGACCAGTCACTGAACCGGTAGGGATACTGGATCAAGGGTTAGTGGGTCAGATCGAGGTCAAACCGGGACTAGACCGGTGAGGAAGGGAAGATTTTATAATTATCTATATGAAAATTTGAATAAAATATCAAAAAAAAAAAAAACCCGGTCAAACCGTGAGAAAACCGATCAAAACGCGTGAAACCCGATCGAACTAGGATCAATAGCCAAACCGGACCGGTCAGACCACCGGTCCGACGGTTTTGTGGTCGGACCGGCTGGTCCGGTCTGACAACACTGGTTTCATGACAATCCATGTGGTGGAATATTTTTTCTATGCTAATCATTCTGTCTCAAAATTAAAATCATTTATTAATTTGTTTGCCAAAAATTTAAATTAAATTCATTTAATAACATAGTTAGGTTTAGCGAAATGGAGTGGCTCCTCATGATGTATCCAGGTGTTGTCACATTTAATATCTGGCAGTGTCTTAAACAATTTTATTTCAAATAAGAGGATACTTGTGATTAGAAAAAAAAATAGTTTCATGGTGTCTTAAATAAAATTGCTTTAATTAGAAGGTATGTGCACTAACAAAATTTATTAAAATCATTTTGCTGTCGGGAGTTTTGGATTTTTCTCTGGAATTAGTATTAAGTTAACCCAAAAGTAAAGGCAGCAACAATAATTGATTTTTTTTTTTGAATTACAGAGACAAGAGAAAAGACTCTTGAGACCACTACGGGCCATTACATTAGATTGCATACATAGAAATACTACTGAAGTCAAATACTAGCTGAGATCAGCTAACATTTGGAGTGCACAAAAGTCTTGTAGGTGTGCCAAAATTGACATTTCGTTGCCCGAATCGAGGGCCATCTTTGCCAAAAAATCAGCACATGTAAGAGCTTCTCGGTGACAATGGTGTATCTCTAAGTCCCAATCCCTGTATATTAGTTGTCTTACTTCCTCTAATTCATTCTGAAGGGGATGGTAGTTGCCACCTGACTGGAATAGTAGCTGAATTGCTTCTGTTGCGTCAGTGTGTAATCTGATCTTCCTAAAATTCCTGATTTTACATGTCAGAAGACCTAATCTAATGGCTTGAATCTTTGAAGCTGTCGAGCCAAAAGTGAACCCGAGGTTCTGTTGAAATCCGCAAATCCATGTTCCTGAGCTATCACGAATCACACCTCCCACCGCAGAGTTTCTGTGCTCATCTACTGTTGCATCCACATCGATCCGAACAAAACCCACTAGAGGAACATTCCATCTTACTGTGTATCTATCGGGGACTCTGAATATCTTGTGTCTGAGTCACCCCTCTTCTATGCCTTCGTGAAGGAAGTGTAGACTTCTGTGGAGTAGCTGTTGTGGAAGGTCGCTAGTCCCTTCAAAAACTCTTCTGCATCTGTTCTTCCAGATTAACCAGCATATAGAACCAAAGACCCTAAGCCAGGGCCATTGAGACATCTTGCGATCACCCGGTGAGTACTGTGTATTCCAATTTAGCCACACCTGTAAATTACCAGAAAAGAATGCAAAGTAATAAATGGGGTTAATACAAGAAAGCCACATAGAACTTGCAAATTCACAATCTTTCAAAGTATGAATTGTTGTTTCCTCACGATTACACTCGAATGGACACTCAGTGTTAATCCTCACATCCCTCATGGCGCAAATAGAATTTGTAGGAAGTCTTTCTTGGTACAATTGCCACATAAAGAATTTGACTTTCTCAGGAATAGGCCATCTCCAGATACGTTGCCAGAAAGAATCATGGGATTCCTCAAGCGACAAGTAGATCATAGAATAGGCAGATTTGACACTAAAATTTCCATCAAAAGATTTCCTCCACCAGAAAGTATCGTCACCTGATTGGGAAGGAGGAGAGACTTTCTTGATCCTTTCAATCACCCACCATGGTAAGAACATGCCCCATTTATGCAAGTCCCACCCCCCGTCTGTGCCAATGAAAGTATTAACTGTTTCCTCAGGATTTATAAAATTTTGATTTCTATCAACATAATATATGAGAGGCTGGTCAAGGTTAGCCCATAAATCCCACCAAGCATTTGTTGTTTGCCCGCTTTAAAGCTTTCTACCCACTGCTGTCCTGAATGGGTCCCAAACGGTAGTGATTGCGTTCCAGATTGCAGATTGATTCCTTTTCCTCTCGACTTTTGGGACCACAGCCGTATTTCGATTTGAGAACTTTTACCCATAAGGCATCCGGTCTAGTGATGAGATTCCAGCATAGCTTCATAATGAGTGCCTTGTTTTGGCTAATAAGATCTTTAATTCCAAGACCTCCATCCTTTTTATCCATCTTAATTTTCTCCCAAGCAATTAAATGCATCTTCTTCCTATCCAGCCCCTAATTCCAGAAGAAATTTCTATTTATTTTCTCAAGATCCTGTAGAACACCTTTAGGGAGAAGAGTGGTTTGCATCTGGTACAACGGAAGAGTGGAGAGAATAGAATTTATGAGAACAGTTCTCCCAGCCATACTCAAGAATTTGCCTTTCCAAGTGGAAAGTTTCTTCTTAACTTTTGAGACCAGAGGGGCGTATGTCAACCTGGTGGTTCTCTTGTGGAGAAGCGGAACACCCAAGTATTTTCCCACATCTCCTGAAATACTTATTCCTATAGTTTGACCAAACTGCATTGCTATGTGAAATTGGACAATCCTCGAGGCAAATAACTTGGATTTGGAGAGGTTGATTTTATGCCTCGAGACTCTGCAGAAATAAGCCATGACGTCTCTAATGTTCTCCATCTGATTTGAGGAAGCCTCGCAGAAAAGGAGAAGGTCATCCGCGAAGAAGAGATGAGAGAGCTCCGGCCCCGAGTTGCTGAGCTTTAGAGGTTTCCATCTTCCTTCAACCACTTCTCGATTTATCAGTTGGCTCAATCGCTCTATACATAGATGAATAAGTAGGGACTCAGAGGATCCCCTTGTCTCACACCTCTTGTTGGTTTAAAGTGGTTTGATAGAGATCCATTCCAAACTACTTTCATGGTAGTAGATGAGACACACGTCATCAACAGCCTCACAAAATGATCGCTTAAACCCAGACTGAGAAGATTGAAGTACAGAAAGTTCCAGTCCATCTGTCAAAAGCTTTCTCCATGTCCACTTTAATAGCTACATAACCTTTCTTCTTCCTGATCGTTCTCATTGTGTGAATCGCTTCTTGTACCAGTATTATGTTGTCGCAACTTTGTCTACCGCTTATGAAATTGCACTAGGTAGGGTGTATCAGGTAGTCCAAAACAAGCCTCATCCTATTTGCAAGAACCTTGCTAAGGATTTTGTAACTCACATTGCACGGGGAGATGGGACGAAATTCCTTGATCGAGATAGGGTTGTCCACTTTAGGAATCAATGTGATATGAGTCTGGTTAATCTCATTTACCTTATCAGGGTCTCTAAAGATAGAGAAAATGAGGTAGCAGATCTTCGGACCAACGACCTCCCACTAAGTCTGAAAGAAGTGAGGCTGCAAACCGTCAGGGCCACAATAATTGATTTTGCGTTCTGAATGAAGCCCCCCTCTCTCTCTGTTGATGTGATTGTAGGATTATCATTTTAATCTGTATGTGCTGATGTAAACCATGAGTTGGTATTTATTTAATATTCATTGATGTGACATCAGTAAAATAAATATACAGTACATGTTAATAAAGTTGGACTCCAGGATCCAACTGTGTGAGATTAAAAAAAAAAAAAGCAAACAAATAATTATACCTCAATAGCTTTTGCTTTATCAAAATACAAATTTATATTAAAAAAGGAAAAACAATAAGAGAGTAAAATGAAATAAAATAAAGGGTTTAAATGCAATTTTACGAGTAAAATTTTTTCTTAGGACTGTCTCACACAAACAAATTTTGGAAAGGATAAAAATACCATAAAGAATTTTAAATGGTGCAGATTCATCAAAGCTGTTAAATTCGCCAAGCCCAATTTAAAGTAAACCTAACAAACGTTTAATGAAATTTAACGATTTTGTTGAATCTGTATCATTTTAAATTATTTATTAATATTTTTATATTTTTTAAAATTTATTTATGCCAGATGCTCCTAAAAAAAACTTTGTTAATTAAATCACACCTTAACCTAAAATAAATTTCATTCGCTTTGGAAGATTCACCCGATGAGCCAGTTGGCAAGGGCCTTGATTCATATTCTCCTAAAGATGTGCATCTAAGTTTTACTTGTGTAAAAAAAAAAAAAAGAGTCCATTTTATTGACAATTTCACGAAGCAAGGGAAGGAAAGCCGCCTGGGTTAGGGGCGGTAGTTTAACCCTGTGTTTTGATGAAAATGAAATTTGAGAAGAAAGAATATTAGAAAAAAAATTGTTAAAAATAGTAAATTTTATTACTATTTAAAGAATTTTTTTTCTTAGCATTCACTTCAACGTTTTTCTCTCACTTTTTCCTTCATTCGAACATAATATAAGAGCCCTTAGTCAGACCATAGTTGAGCCATATCAATCCAATCAATAACAAGTTTTATCCCATTAGGTGGGTATCATGATTAAAATAATATAATATAATTTAAATATATATAAATATTCATATTCAATTTGAAGAGAGTAATATTTAAATAAAAATGCATTAATATACAAGTGAAAATAATATTCATGTACAAACTCCAGATAATCCAATAAATAAAGTTATTAAAGTACAAAAATGACACTTTTTTTTAAAAAAAAAATTCAAAACGATAGGGTTTCAAGTTTAGCCTGGGGATAAAAATATAAAATTCACTCTAATCATCTCTTAGCCGAATTGATCAAGGGATTAATTTATCACTTTATTGATCCCACCCACCCACCGATCCACTTTCAATCCCAATATCATGTCTGAAAGGAAAAAAAGACAAAAAAAAAGTTATTGTGGTGTTTTCTAGGTCTGAAATATCTATAATTAAAAAAGGACAAGACGTTCCTCTCATTATTTGTCTGTCCTTGTTAGTTGTGTCAAGTCCAAACAAACACTTCATTCATTTCTCAAGCCTAATTAATAGTCACTACTTTAAGCTCTGGAAAAGTCTTTTCTATCCATGGCCAAAAAAAAAAGGAAAAGTCTTTTCTATATCTCTTTACCAAATCTTTTTTTTTGTTGAAATATCTCTTTACCAAATCAATAAAATAGAAAATCATATTTAAATTTCTAAATTTAATCTAATTCATAAAAATAATCTTAAGATATTAACTTGCAGTCAAGGATTAAAAAACATGGATTTTGTTTCCCAAAGACAACAATAGTTGTTAGCGTAAATAGACAAATGATATTAGTTTTAAGACGTGTGAGTGGTAATTTTTTAAGCTATAATTATTAAAAAAAAGCGTAATTTTATCGCATAGTAATACTGTAATAATATAATTTTAAAGTAAACTTAACGAAAAGAATGGTAGTTTCATCGAAAACAATTTTTTAAATATGATATTCCATGAGAATAAGGAATCACAATCGCAAATCTAAAAGTGGGTTGCAATTGCGTTAGATTTTTCTTCATTAATTATAAACAGTTTTTATGGTGATTAATTTTTAATATAAAATGCTCCAATAAATTTGAGAATTATTGACATTAATTGTCTAACTTTTCATAAGTCATTATCGACATAACATTAATATTTGATATGTAATTTGCCTCTACGTTGGTGTCCGGTAATCATGCATATGTGAGGATATAATCAGCAATTTTGCAGCAAATTTTTTTTTTAAAAATAGTATATAATATTATTTACTATGTCAAACGATTGATTGACTGTTGTTTTAAAATTTAATGTTAGTTCATTCAAAATTTTTTGGATAAGAGAAAATATGGCTTATAAGCTGTTTTTCACGTAAATTGAAACAAATCTCTTCTCACATACTTACCTCATATACCGTAAATCACGATTGAAAAACTGCTTTTAAGCATTATTATCGTTGTTCCAAACACACACACATATAATATAAGCTGATCCTCAGAAATGGAAATGCCATTTTGAAGTAGTGAATTATGAAAAAATAGGTGACAAAAAAAATGAATTATGAAAAAATAATTTTTCAATCTTATAATTTTACTTAATTTTTAATTAGATACTTATAGATTTATTATTGGGGCTTTACATATTTCTCAATTATATTATAGTCATTAGTTTCTACCTTATGGATAATCTATTAAGTAGGGGGATGTAGATGGCAAAAAAAAAAAATTAGGGTGGAGGTAAATTAATTAAAGGTAACATTAATAAAAATACATGTAATACTCAGAAAACCTAAAGAAGAATTTGTAAAAGGGATGAACTAATTCAAAAAAAG
The DNA here is from genome assembly GCA_963242795.1 of Inga leiocalycina. Classification (NCBI taxonomy): domain Eukaryota; kingdom Viridiplantae; phylum Streptophyta; class Magnoliopsida; order Fabales; family Fabaceae; genus Inga; species Inga leiocalycina. Next base: position 53,774,923 of record OY725327.1, on the reverse strand, counting down.
ATAAGACCTTACAAATAAAAAAGGATGGAGTAGCACTTTGTTGTGCCACTTGACTTGCCATGTTGGTTTAATGATGGGCCTATTAAGGGCATGTTTGGGTTAGCGGTGGTAGAAGTTTTTTTTTTTTTAATATGACTTTTATAAAAGTCAGATAGGATAAAAGTCATATTGTAAATGTGATTTGTGTTTGGATTGACGGTGGCAGGAATGATTTTTTTTGGAAAAACTAAGTGAGCGTTTGGTGATGCGTTTCAAGGGTCAAATCGCACGATTAAAGGCCAGTTCGTACGATTGAGGGGGGATGGCTTTTTTTGAGTGTTTGGGTGGAGGTAATTGCAATTCGTACTTTTGTCTCATTCGTACGATTACAATTAAGCTGGGAGGGGATAACTTTTTGTTATCGAAAAAGCCCATTTTTTGACTGTGATGGTTCCAGATCCAAGCTTCTAGTTCTCTATCTTCGGTTCAGGTCCTCTGGTGCAATGTGGGTTGGAGATCGCCGGAATTGAAACTTGCAAGAAATGGGGGTCAGAGTTGTCGTCGATGGTGGTATCTCTTCTCTCTTCACCTTGTTTTCTGTGGTCTCTTTTCTCTCCATATGTTGCCAACGATGAAGGAAGAAGATGAAGGGTGGTGGAGAAGAATGAGTGTTGGACCTAGAGGTCGCCGGAAGTTGGGCGTCGAAGCTCTCTATTTCACTGTCATGAAGGACGATGACGGCGTGGTGGCAGTGTGTTTCCAAAGGAGGTGGAAGAGGGCGAAGTCTGACGCTGTGGTGAGGATGAAGGTGGTCAATGATGCCTTGTGAAGATGATGATGAAGTGAAGATGAAGTGCCGCCGGAAACTGCAACAAGCTAGTTGGAGTTGGGGTCAGAAACGGGATGTCCGATGGTGGTAGTGTTACTAGAGCTAAAGATGATGAAGGTGAAGATGATGAAGAGGAAAGTGAAGGTAGTGAATAGTGTTTTAAAGAGGTTTGGATACTCTGTGTTATGGCACTATACTATGTTTCTTTGTCAAGCTCTCATGGTCCAAAACCAATGGAGATGAAGACATTGGTGGTGATGGTAATAGAAGGAAGGAAAAAGAATGACAGTAGTGACACTGTGAAGATGATAGAGATGCAAAATGAAGTGAAGGATGGTGGTGTTGGAATGATAATGATGGAGAGAAAAATGTCAAGGCTGATCAAGGTGAATGGTGGTAAGAGGTCGGTGGTGATAGTGATCACCTCCCCATTCTGTAGTACCTCGGTAAGGAAAAATGGAAAAAGAAAATTGAAGGTATAAGGGAAGGAATTCTTACTGTCAGGATTTCTCGATCACTTCTGAATTCTTGAAGGAATTCTTCCTCCCAAATGAATTATATTGGTGACTCAATTAGAGACCAAATTGTATAGGACATGTGATCTAATTAGTTATATAATATTATTTCATCAAATTGTGTTAATTTTAATTCCCAAATTTCCCAACTTTAAATTATATAATTTTTTTTTGTAATTTCAAATTTAATTTCTCTCTACCATTATCACAAAAGTCATTTATGCTTAAGCCAATCCAAAAAAATTTTACTTTTACAAAAGTCATTTATATAATCACCAATCTAAACATAAATCACATTACACAATCTGGTTTTTACCAAAAGAAAGATTGCAAAAATTCAAATTGGAAAAAACCATTTTTACAATCGCTATTCAAAATACACACTACACTTTTAAGTTTCCTCTCAAAAAGCTGTTTTTGGAAAAAATAGAATATATATTTTTTATTTATTGCAATCAATGGGAGCAAAAAAAGTAAAAAATGCATTCATTACCCTAAAATTAGACTTATAATAAGGATTAAAATTTTTTATCAAAATAGACTTATAAAAAAGATCAAAGTGGTACCATATATTAATGTCACTCCCACTCTTTCAGCTCTCATTTACCTAAGAGTCTCTTTTTTTTTTGTCCGTAATCATTACTTTCTCTCCCCACGGTTACTATAAAAATATTAAATTTGAGTTTATAAGTTACAGTTTGGCTATTACATAAAAGCATATGCCCATCGTGAACCCAAACGTACAAAATTCATTGATGTGCTTTTTTCTTGTCTTATCGTGTGTCTATGGCCCTGTACCGCTCTGCCAAACATTCACTAAGTGGATCCCATCAGTTTTATGATTAACCTGTCAAGTTGTAATTAAATAATAAGTTATGAATAAATTAATACACATTATTTTTTAGGAGTCGGATAATTATTATTATAATTAAGTTATTTATTAATTTTTTAATTTACATAATTATTTTAATAACTCTTATATTAATAAAAAATTAAAAGGAGTATTTTTTTAATATTTTTTTACCAATTATTTTAAAAATAATAAAACTAAGAGGAAAATTAGAAAACACGGCAAGCAGCACCGAGGCCCTCGTTGAGTTGTAGGGAGAATGAAATTCTGCCCTATGATTGGTTGAGAATGTTCAAAAGACTTCACATAATTTTTCTATGGGCCATGCAAACACCCAACACGTTATTCTTTTTCTTTATTACACTCTGACGTCCGTACTTAGTACGATCAAGACGAAGACATACCATACAAAAATCCACATTCATCCTCAAATAAAAGGGGTTTTTAAAAAAAAATTGAAAAAAATACTCCATGCACTAAAAATTAATTAACTTAAGATATTAGATGTTAAAAAAATATTTCAGAATATTGGTGTTGTAAGAAAAATATTTATGAATGCAGAACTAAAATTAATTACTTTGATATACCGGATGACAAAAATTTTTTAAAGTGCAGTATACAATTTAATCTAAATAAATAAGAATATATATAGAAAAATGATCCCCACCCCAAAATTGAAAGGAGGAGCACGGCCGGGCATGCGGACCCGACCATACAATAATGCGTGTATGACCCTGTTCTTATTTACATATTATTGTAAGAAAAGTCCACCACAGAGTTCTTGAAAGGTTTCTTATATATTTTCACAGTTATATCATTGATGACCTCTACATTGATCTTATGTCAAGTGAACAAGGGGAATACAAGTAGCTTGTTAATTAGCTAGGTCGGGAGGCCGATGAAGTTCCAACAAATAGATCATCATGCTTCTTTTTTTTTTTTGCACACATCTAGTATCCCATGCTAACTCCTATGTTACGTACACAGGATTTAGTAGGTTCAGACTAATCCAGATTCTGGATTGTAGAGGCCTATAATGAGTGCGACTCTCTCAAGCTAGCATCTCTATACACAAATCGATCATCGTGTTAAGATATATAATATTACCTCCAGTCCCTATATTTCAGACCGGAAGAGTACCTCTTCTTTTATGTTATGTGGACTAATTAATGTTTTCTCAACTTCTGCCACACCTTGTGGTAGTGATATTATTTTAGAAGAAATTAATCTCTGCTATTTGCAACACAAAATATTTATCAAAAAGAATAAAAGAAGAGAATATAGAGCATCCTAGATAAGTGATAAGAAATTAAAGACAAAGGAAGGAGGGGTTTTTCCCCAAAAAAAAAAAAAAGGAGAGATATTAAATCTTTGAATAATGAATATTAAGTTGAACACAAAGGGACTTATAAAAATGAGAATAGTGAATTACAACTAACAATAGGTTAGCAAAAAAGGAAACAGAGTTATAACTTACAATTAGAATTTTTTTTTTTGATGAATCGCTACTACTCAAATTTACTACTGTAATGCTAGTTGTACTGCAGAGGTGAGCAGTAATAATAAAAGAGTAATATTTTTCAGATATTTACGTTTTTTTTAGTAGCTAGTTTTCTACCTTCAAATCATATCCAAAATTAATTTGTCCTTCATTATATTCTTTAGTCTCTCGTACACAGGAAAAGCCAACAAAATCCTCCTGTCACAAGCTCCCTTCCTCAAACAATCCGTGTATATTAGGATATTAATACAGTATTATCATGTCCATTAAAAAATGGTTAGGGAAAAAAATACTCATAAACTTTTATCAAAAGTATATCCAATAGCATATATTTTTTGAAATTTGTGACCACTCAAAATAAGAATAAAAATGTTAAGACTATTAAACATAATGTAATATCGTTATATGTGCATATGTAAAAATAATATTGGTCACACGGTAAAAAATAATTGTTAAAATTATATTTAACAGTCATAATATTTTTACTCTTATTTGAAGTATTTATGAGTATTTTTGTACCTCCAAAAATCATATGATTTTAGATACACTTTTAATAAAAACTTATGAATAATTTTATCCCTAAATTTGTTTTGTTAAAGCTATTTTTCACCTTAATCTAATGAAAAATTTATAGAATAAAATTATAATATTATTTAGGGGTAGATGACACACTTCCTCGCGTACTGGTAGGGGTAGATGACACACTTCCTCTCGTACTTGACCTGCCAACTTTACGATGGTAAGGGTGCTTTGCTGTCACCATATTATTGGCACATGGGGTCACTAATCCACACGCAAGCACATGGTTCATATCACACACGCACACACCAAATGCAAAGGCTGTACGGCTATACCACAGGTTTCACTTTTTTAACATGGGTAAATATAATATTGGGAGAGTTACACTTACGTCCCATGTAAGAAATAAAATGAAAAAATGGTCCCTATAAATTGTAAAATAAAAAAATAATCTCATGGAGTTGTCAATAGGCTCCTGGAGTTGTTAGTGACAACTCCAGGAGCCTTTATTGATAACTCCATGGGACCATTTTTTCATTTTGCAATCTATAGGGACCATTTCTTCATTTCTCCTCATCCTTGGGACTTCACTATCATCCTCCCTATAATATAACGATAATATCACATCAAAGATTTAAAGGTTAAAGGGCAAAATTACTTTTAATTTTTTTAAAAAATATATTTATCATCATAAATTTTTTTTTGTTTAAAAATAACCATAAACTTTAAAAAAGTAATACTACTGTTAAAGTTAACAAACAACCGTTTACTTAAAAGTGTTTGAAGGACAAAAATATTCATAAACTTTTTTTAAAAGTGCACCCACCACCATAAACTTTTTTTTAGTGCAAAAGTAACCATAAATTTTCAAAAAGGGGGCAAAAGTGACAGTTCTTTTACTGGGTTCAAAGGTCATCTTTTGATTATTCGAAGTCCGAAAAAAAAACACCTTGACTTCTCTACCATAATTTTTCCAAACCAAAAATTGAAAAACCCATATTCAATGAAGATGACATCGCTTTTCACCTCATTCCAAGAGGACTGTCACCATAAGAGAACCATCAAAAGTTTATGGAATAGAAGTGGGGGTGCCCTTTTCCTAAACTTAGAACAATCAAAAGATGGCATTTGAACCCAGTAAAAGAATCGTTACTTTTGCCCCCTTTTGAAAGTTTATGGTTACTTATGCACCCAAAAAATGTTTATGGTGATGAGTGTACTTTTGAGAAAAATTTATGGATATTTTTGCTCTTTAAACACTTTTGAGTAAACAGCCATTTGTTAACTTTAACGGTAGTGTCACTTTTGTCCCATTTTTGAAAGCTTATAGTTATTGTGTACCAAAACAAAGTTTATGGTGATGAGTGCCCTTTTGAAAAAAGTTTAAGAGTAATTTTTCCCCATAACCCAAGATTTAACATGAGTAAATATTCATTTATTAACTTTATTTATTCAATTCCTGTCTTATCTCCTATGAACTTTTAACATGGCTTAAATCCATAGGCTAAGTCTGCCCTATGACTGAGAACTTTTACCAGCTCTCTGGTGTGTGGTACAGACCGACCAAAGTACTGTAGAGTACTCAACGGACCATGGATTCACTCACCTTTTATTCCGTGAGGTGTTGCAGTCCCAGGTCATTACTTAGGGAGAATAAAAGCCAACCATAATATATCTTATGGTGGCGTACCACATGGAAAAACAATACTCAAACTTCTTCTAACACCTCCCCTTATCATTAATTATCCTTAATTACACAGCTATCTCAAAACACATAATACAAGCATAATCAATAGGTCACGGTATGTCAATCTTATAATCTCGACCACACAATCATAAACTATTATCAAAGTTATATCATACCATGTTCTCATCATTATATATATGTATATATATATCTATATATATATATATGTATATGAGAGTCACACGAGGCGTTTTTTTATAAAGGGTTAAGGTACAAAAATATTCATATACTTTTCTCAAAAATGCACTCAACACTATAAATTTTTTTAGGAGCAAAGTGCCCATAAACTTTTTAAAATGGTGCAAAAATGCGACAACTGATAAAGGAGACGAGCTTCCGTTTGTGGGCCCACGTTATTATTATTTTTAATTATTATTTAATAAAAAAAAGTTCTCCTCCCTCCCTCCCTCCCACCCTCTTCCTCTACCATCAACCTCCGCCCCTCTTTCCCTCATATTTAGGTTCTCATGGCAGAGCAATTGTACCCAAAAAACCAATGACGATACCTCCAAATCATCCTTCTTAGAACAACTTCTGTTCTCATAACCAAGATGGTTGCTTTATCATCACTATCAATATTCAATACTCTTGCTACCTACAGGAAATTCCAGCACAATAAAGAAGAATTTATGGGTAAATCCACAGTGTCTCCATTGCAACTCACAGTATCTTGGATTAAGATTACGACATAACAAAGTGTAAAGGGTTTAGCTAAATCGGTCAATAAAACGGGGGGGACTGGCTAAAGAAGTCAAGAACCACAACAAACACCAATATTACTGGTAGAGGTGATAGTGTCTGAAGGGAGGAAGAGGGTGTGTGTGTGTCAGTGTGTGTGAGTGGGAGGGAGGGAGGGAGCGGAGGTTTTTTATTAAATAATCATTAAAAGAATAATAATATGGGGCCCACAAACGGAAGTTTGTTCATTTAGCTGTTGCAGCATTCTTGACGCATCTTGAAAAGTTTATGGGCACTTTTGGATCCAAAAAAAACTTATGATACTGGGTACATTTTTAAAAAAAATTTATGGATAATTTTACACCTTAACCCTTTTATAAATTCCTAGATTTAAACATAATAAAATTTATAAGTTTGTAAGACCACGAACACCTAGTAACTATACTCCAAGAAGGAATTTAGTTACCTCAAATAACACAATTACAAAAAATCTAGTACAGGCAGGTTTACGCATGAGCTAGTGCTTGTCAATTCCATGTGTTATAAATTAATAACATGGTTAATTTTCAAAGTTAAAATATAACTTGTTTACTCTAATCAAACTTCTCACGGCTCTCTAGAGTCTAAAAATTTCTCACTATTCTCTGGAGTCCCCTAGAACTCTTCAGACCATCTTGAGAATCTCAATCTAGTTCAAGAAAATCAACAACTCAACAATTGAAGCCTTTTGGACTCCTTAGAGACACTCTTAGAGTTAAAAGTAACTCAAAAGAGTCATTAAAGGATAGCTAATTGGACTTATACCCTTTCATTATCGCCTGAAGTTCTCAAAAACTTCTTAGAATGGTTTAGAGTAACAAAATTAACATCAAATTAAGCTAAATTGACTAATCCTTTCCTCTGGATATCATACATTAGCCTAACCTATTGTTTATTAAAGAAAGATTGAGAAGGAATTGGTTAGAAAGAAGTTTTCTAGAAAATATTAACGTTTCCCCCAATTAAGATCCCAAAATCCCTCTAGATCTAAGATTAAAATTCTGTAGGTGGCTTAGAGTTCTCACAAGGTTTGATAGACTTACTAGGACGAACGACTTTTAGAAATCAACTTAACAATGATTTTGAGTTGTGCCCTAGCAGAGCTCTCATCTTTCTCCTGTCAAAACTTTTAGACTGAGTGCCTGTTTGCCAAAGTGTTAAGTGACGTAGACGTACGTTAACAATGGAAAAAAACACTTTAAGGATTTTTGACTGTTTGGATTCACGGCAGAAATTATCTTGTTTTTATGAAAAAGCCACGGTAACTTATAGCTCAAATTTGGTGCTTTTATGATAATCGTGAAGAGAGAACGCGGTGATTATGAAATAAAAGGGGCTCTTTGGCAAATGAGAACTGGACAAGTGGGAGTGCTTTTGATACATGATATCACTATGATCTTTTTTATAAGTCTTTTTTGATAAAAAAATTTTAGTCCTTATTATAAATCTAATTTTAGGATGATAGATGCATTCTTTACTTTTTTTCCCTTGTTGATTGCAATAAATAAAAAAAATTATTTTATTTTTCTTCAAAAACAGCTTTTTGAGAGGAAACTCAAAAGTATAGCTTTTTCAAAAAAAGTCACTTTTGTCATCATGAATCCAAACACAAATCATATTTTTAATCTGACTTTTATCCTATTTCACTTTTATAATAGTCAGATAAAAAAAAAAAAACTTCTGTCACCGTTAATTCAAACAGGCAAGGCGTCTGGCCTAGGTCCTTATATTAAGAAAAATGTCGGTCATCTAGTAGGTTTTGGAATCGCTAGGCGTAATGAACTTAAGTGAGAGAAATCAGGCTCAATCGTCCAAAAAACGTAGGTCCTTGAATGGTCCCACTTTGGGGATTGTTTTGGGCCTTTTCAACGTGTTATTTGCTTCTAATTGCTTTTTGTTTGGTTCTCTGTGGGCCTAATCTTTCATTTGTGTCATACGTTTCAAATGACTATTTTACCCTCATCTAAGGTCTTTAAAATCCAGAATGTTACAATTCTCTCATTTTTTAGAAATTCAAATGACTATTTTACCCTCTTATGTGGTTTCAAAAATCCAAGATGTTACATATCACATAAATATTATTTAGTAGATAACTAGAGTATATTTGGATCTGGCTTCCCCCGTTGCCAGATTGTCGGTTGCCCATCCTTTTCTCAAAACTACACTATTTTGGTGTAGTTTTACGGTGTAGTTGTGAGTGTAAAATGATGGCGCTGAACTTTGTTATTTAAAAGAAAATAATGTTTAGTATTATGAAGTATTTTTTTGGACTTATTTAGTATCTTAAAATATTTTTTTAAGTAGCATTTAATATCCTAAAATAATTTTAAGTGTTTTTAACTCCTTAAAATATTTTTCTAGTTGTACCTAGTGTATTATTAGACTGATTTCAATTTTACCCTTAATGTACTTTTTCATCTCCAAAAATTACTTTAAAATATTTTTTAATGCTTTTAACCCTTTAAAATATTTTTCAGTTGTACCCAATCTTAGGAGACTGATTATAATTTTACCGTTAATGTATTTTTCTTAGCAGTAACGAGCACCCAACACTTAGGATTCTAATTTATTGATTTTCACCCACTTTAAAATATTTTTCCAGTAGCACCTAATATTTTAAAGTAATTTTTGAAGCTGAAAAAGTATATTAAGGATAAAATTATAATCAATCTGCTAACACATTGGATACAACTAGAATTTATCATTAACTTTAATGTGTCATTATATATATATATATCAGTAATTTTTGGAATGTATCATTAACTTTAATGTGACAATATGTTTATATATATATATATAGATATATAATTTTTGAAGAAGGACAAAACTTATTCTCTTATTTCATCAAAATTTTAAAGAATTCAAGAAGGACAAAACTTAATCAGATCCAGTTCTTTAGGTCTACTAGATTTATTGCTCTAAAGAGTGTGCATTATTTTTCCATATCATCACTTAACTCAAAAATCTGTTAAACCACAATTAGTCCTTAAAATTGCTGAAAAAAGCAAGGAACAAAAAACCAGACCGGGTAATGAACCGGTCATGGAACAGGTTCAAGGGTTAATGGGTCAACCGGGGTCTAACCGGTGATCAAACCGGTCATATTAAAATATTACAATTTATTAGTAATAATATATATATTAATATATTTTTAAAATTCTATAGATAAAATTAATTGATTATATTAGATTTGATTACTTGAAGTAAAATTAAAATTGTTAAAAATTTAATATAAAAATAGATAATATTAAAAATGTTTAACTTTTCAAATATATATTGATATATGAAACCTATTTATATTGGGAAAAAAACTGAAACCTATTTATAAAAACATTATTTAAATCGTGAGAGAGAGAAACTGACTTAATAGAACAATTCCTACTTCCTACGCTCTAGTTCTAGTGTCACTGTGTCAGCCTTCACTTGTCCCAAAACACGCTTTCCAGAGATATCTCATTTTTTTTTTTAAAAAAAGCAAACCGGTTGAACCAGTAACCCACCGGTTTTGTACCGGTTTCCTCCGGTTCAACTCTTCCCGACTCTCAAACAACGAACCGGACCGGACTAAGGATCGGCTCACAGGTTTTCCGGTCAGACCGGCCAGTCCGGTCCGGTCCGGTTTTTTGTTCCATGGAAAAAAGATAAAAACAAAACAAGATTAGTCCAGCAAATATAGATTCTTCAATGAATAGTATAGATCACACCTTACCAATAACCATGAATCATAAAATGATACTCCCTCAGGTCCTAATTATAAGATAAATTTGACTTTTTTTAAAAAATTAAGGAAGTCAATTAAATCACTTTAGAATATTTTTATTTTTATTTTTTTCTTCAAAATAATTAATTTGACTAATAAAATGATATATAATATAAGGATACTAAAAATATAAGTACTCTAAAGTGATTTAATTGACTTATTTAATTTCTCTAAAAAAGTCAATTTTATCTTATAATTAGGACCGGAAAGAGTAATACTTTAAAATCAAATAAGAAGAGGGCTAAAACTCTCTCCAATAGAACCAACTAACAACGTTGTTACAACTTACAAGTCAGTTAACAAGACTATCTAATATAGCAGGCCAAAAAAAAAAAAAAAAGACTATCTAATATATATATATATATATATATATAACTTGCATGTGATTGGATCATTAGGTTTCTATTAGTGTTAGCTGGTAGATTTATTCTTGGTTGATTGTATGGCAAGCTATATGACGTGCAAAACGCAGTACCATGTTACGTGTTCTAATAAAAAAACAGGGTATCCATCATCAAACATCATTGAATTTTAGGGCATCAATTGTTAATTCATAAAATCTTTGGAAACAACAGGTATGGTATGCCAAACAAGTCAATCAGACCTAATTTTCTTTTTGAGATTTACAATTTTTGTCCGCTAGCTTAAGACCTGGCCAAATAATTCTAATGTAGATACTAGATCGGGACATCAATAGCTTTTTATAAAATATTGGGTTAAGCTGTTTTCGGCATTCCAAAATATTTTTTCGTTTATACTCAATATTTTAAATTAAATTTTAGCGCATTCAGCACTAAAAGAAGTTTTCAGTAGCATCCAAGTAATTTTTTATACAATTTTACTCTTAAAAATATTTTTTTTAATAGCAAGAAATATCCTAAACTTAGAATACCTAGTTCTAATGCTTTGAAATTAACTTAGCCCTAAATATTTGAGTTCCCATTCGGTGTTAATCACAATGATAAGCATTAAATACTCATAAGCTCATCGTTGTAATGAGATTTAGGCCGTACAAATTTAACCTAAATGATTTAAATTTAAAATTTTTAATGTGTGATTTTTAACTTATAAATTCATTTTTTGAGAAATGCTAGTTATAAGATTATTTTTATTTTAAATTTAACATATATTAAAATAAAAATTTATTTAAAATATAAAAACTTAATTAAATTAAATCTAAATCGTTGAAAATAAACATAGATGATGTATGATGTAATTGGTGATGAGCATACTACGCTGATCAGATTATTACTTTACTAGCACAATATGAGCTCCCAAAATGTTTATGGGAGATTTACACTTAGGTCCCCATGCAAGAAATAAAATGAAAAAATGGTCCTTATAGATTGTAAAATGAAAAAATGGTCCCATGGAGTTGTCAATACAGGCTCCTGGAGTTGTTAATGACAACTCCAGGAGCCTGTATTGACAACTCCATGGGACCATTTTTTCATTTTGCAATCTATAGGGACCATTTCTTCATTTCTCCTCTTCCTTGGGACTTCACTATCATTCTCCCAATGTTTATAGGGAAAAGAAGAGATATTGAAATGTATATGTTTGTTTTAAGGAAAATTGTGAAACAATCCCTCGTTGATAACTTATTTGTCAAATGGGACCTTCGCATGCAAATGATCTTCGGTGTGTGCATAATATCTTTCCTGGTGTGTAGATGATTTTCTTTGTGTGTAATATTCTTCCCTATATGTGTGCAAAAGTTTTCCCCTATGTGCACAAAATCTTCTCTTATTTGCACAATATCTTCCTTCCTTGTGCAGGTATCTTCTCAGGTCCTATTTGATAATTAAATCATCAATGATGTCTTTTTCCACTATTCTCCTTTTTTTTTTTTAAGTGCATTGATTGATTCACTGTAACATTTTTTAATGGAGCAGTGGAAAGGCTCCAATCTCTACACACTCAAAGTCTCAAAGACTCAAAGTACACGTGACGTGGGGACCGGCAATTTCTTTGTTTGTGAGCAGTAGTGATTAGCAGTTCGGGATCGTAGCTCGTAGCCGAAGCCTTGCATAAATATTCGATGGAGATGAACCATACAATTTATCATTTGCCTATGGAAAGATCGTAGTAGCATACATTTTTTGGTAGGTGTATGTTGCAAAATTTCATGTATATGAAGCAATAAACGTGATGTGACGGACTTTCTTATGATTTTTAGAGTTTCACTGTTTCAGTGATTAATTCTTCCGTTTCTGTTTTCGATTTTGTTTCCATCAACTTGTTTCCTTTTCTCAGTATGCTGATTTTGCTTACTGGATTCGGTTTTTTGTGTCTGTCTCTTGCGCAGCAAGTATTTTCATTTTCTTGGAGAACAATAGGTGAGTTTTTCGAATTTCTTCTCCACATTTTTACTAGTTTAGAAAGACAACAATTCGAATGAAGATGTGTGATGCTCATTTCTTCTTTTTAAATTTATAGATATATTAGCTCTTATTTGTCGTTAATTGAAAATTTGTTGGCGTTCGCCGCAGAATCACACCGGAGTTCGAATATCAGCTTGGTCCTCTACATCGATTCGGTTGGATTCCGTCGTATTTGTTTTGCGGGGAAGCCATGGACATTGTAGCTGCACGGAGTCTGCAATTCCCAACATTCGTGAGTTCCGAGAGACTTGGGGGAAAACACGGCGATTCTCTGAAACTATCTCCGGGCTTTAGAGAGAAGAGGCTTGAGGTTTTTGTTTCAGCTAATTGGCAATCTGGAAAACATTCACCGAGTCGGCGCACCAGGACGCCATTGAAGGTTGCTTGTTCATGCAACAATTCTCCAGGTAGCTATGAACAATAATTATAGGAATATGCTGTTGTATCTGGGTTTTCTCTGCTTCTATTTGATAGGAACTATCTTTATGGCGATTTGGGTAAAAATCAATGAAAGTATGGAGTTAACGTACCGTTTGCTGTGATATGATTTATATTATTACTAATTACTGACTGTGTAAGAAGAGCGGGCCAATTCGAGAGTTGACACTTGACAGTTTATTTTAAACGTCACTTTTGTAGCTTCTACATTGGAAGTTGGAGGTTTTAAAGTCTCTACTGATGAAGAGTTGATATTAAAGGTAAAGTATGACGCCTTTTATTTGATCAATTTTGATTGAATTGTGCCTATTCAGTCTAATGACGCCTTTCTATTCTGTGCACTATCATAACAAAGCTTCGAAAAAATATTGTAATCTGAGCTCAGTTAATTTGTTGCTTGGCTAAGTTGCTATCTACTTTTGTCTCACTCAAAATCAGTAAAAATTGCAGAACAACTCGCAAGATTTCGAGAAGCATCTAAATGGACGCTGCATATATCTTGTTGGTCAGTTTCTTTGCTTTAAGTCCATGTGTTCACATGGCATACGTTGCGATAATAATTAACTTTGGCATTCAAAATATTTTGTTTTTGACACGCAGGAATGATGGGCTCCGGGAAGACAACTGTAGGGAAAATTTTATCAGAAGCGCTTAAATATGACTTCTATGATTGGTTAGTACTCAGATGGTGAACACTCTTCCATTTTTAATCTTCAGAAAAATATAGTTTTGAAGGCCAGCAAACCACGGTCAGGAAAGGGAATGGTACATAGTGATGAAGTCAGTGATTCTATAGTTTGTAGAATTATTTTCTTCAAATCAGTACCCAATCTGAGCTTGTTCTGTTGATATTAAAGACCCTGGCATGCCATAAATTTTGGGTATAAAATCCAAGTTTGAGACCTTAAGATCACTATGTGCATGTTTGTATGTCACAACAGAAATGCTCCATTTGATGGGCACATTAAAGTTCCTGCTGAATATTTTCTGTATTTGCTGCACTTGTGCTTCAGTGATGAACTCATTGAGGACGAAGTTGGAGGAACTTCTGTGGCTGATATCTTCAAACACTATGGGGAAAGTTTCTTTCGTGACAAGGAGGTCAGTTAAAAAAGCCTTGCTCTTTTTCCCCAGCTCTTCTTTCTCAGGGTTTTGATGCCTTACGCCCTCCAAAAACATATTTTAACCTCATGAAAAAATGGCCGAGAAAGTTAACTGGTTGTGAAACCCAAGGCATTCTCATAAGTACCCTTTACGTATCAGTAAATCAATGCCATTTAGTAGCCATATAGCACCATGGTTGTTGCTTGGCCCTTTCTCAGGAATCCAATGGCCTTGCTACTGGAGCTTTCACAAGGCAAATAAGGAGTTGGCGTCATCTTAACCATTCCATGGAACAAATATGTGCTTACTATTCAATTTCGAAATTTATATACTCATGTTAGCTGCTAGAAACTAGTAAAACTGGTTTAGTAAAAATAAAATTATCTGTGAATGATGTGTGCTAACAAGGCACTGCATAACATCACAATTTCATGCCTTTTCTTTTGCATTTCAGACTGGGGCACTGAAGAAGCTATCAGTGATGGATAGACTCGTTATTGCTACTGGTGGTGGTGCAGTTATAAGGCCTATCAATTGGTCTAGTAGTCATCATACTAATCATTAAACTTTTTCTTCACCTTTTTAAGGTAAATTCCTTCCTCAAATCCGTCTAACCATGCAGTGTTTTTTGGTCGCCAGGAAATATATGCACAAGGGGGTTAGTATTTGGTTGGATGTACCAGTAGAGGCATTGGCTCATAGAATTACTGCTGTGGGAACTGATTCTCGTCCACTTCTACATAATGAGACAGGAGATGCATACACACTGGTAAATTATATCTCTTCCATAGAAGCATCTTCGTTTTACATCGAATAAGCCATAATTATTGAGAATTTAAGATGCTGAGAGAGAGAGTGATTTGTCTTGGTAGACTAGTAATTTGATTCTTTGGAATTAACCTGCAGACTTTGCGTCGTTTGTCTTCTCTATTAGATGCAAGATTTGAAGCATATGCTAACGCCAATGCCAGGGTCTCCTTAGAAAGTAAGCCAATGGATATTTTTATTCTCTTATAAAATCAAATCATATTCTCTCCAAAGTCCTTATCTCTTTCAATGCCGTTGAAGCCCGTGACCATGTGTTGAGGAATCTGTTCCTCTTAACCAACCAACATGAAACTCGAACATTCACATTCTCTCCGAAGTCCAAACTGTGGAATGTCAACACAAAGGGAAATTGCTAACTATTTAGAATTTTCTTTTTGGTTTAATGTTACTTTATAGATTAGGCTTTTGTAAGATTGCCCAATGAAAATGCTATACATGTTACCTTTCTGTTGTTTTTACTAGATATGGCAGCAAAACCGGGCGACAGAGATGTGTTGGATCTGTCTCCCATTACTATCGCAATTGAGGTCCAAATCTCTTTCTGCCCTAACCCCTTGTCTAACTCCATTTTCTTCGTAGGCCAGTTTAAACCTTCCTTGTGTGGTTCAACACTTAGGGTCTGTTTAGTGTGGGGATTTGGAGGAGAGGGAAAATTTTTATGAGTTAAATTTTAAAAGATTGAAGAAGTAGGGTAATAAAATTTTAATAAAGAGAATATATAAGATAAAAGAGTAAGAAAAATTAATTAAAAATTTTTAACCCCACTTCTCCGATTTTTTAAAATTCAACTCAAAAAAATTTTCCTTCCATCCACTTTCCCTCCCTTCCCCTCAGACCTAAAGGCTTAGGGCATGAGAAATTTGGAGGGAAGAGAGAATTTTTATGAGTTGGATTGAAAAAATATATATAAACGTAGGATTAAAAGTTCTTAATTAATTTTTCCTATTATTTTATCTTACATATACTTTTTATTAAAATTTTATAGCTACAGTTCTTCATATATTTTTTTTAAAATCTAACTCTTAAAAATTTCCCTACCCTCTCCCCTCCGCTCCAAATCCCTCGTAGCAAACAATCCCTTAGCATTATTGATGCGTCTCTAATTTGCATCTATGTATTTATCAGGCAATGACGCAGGTTATGAGCTTCCTGAAAAGTGAAGGTGGACATTACGCAGGATGCTAGTCGTTGAGATGATGGCTAAAAAGCTATATGTGATCAATGTATTGTCAGATCAGGTCTTGGGAATAAAGATCTTAATAAAACTTGTTTCATTTCTATTGTCTTTTAAATATCTATTATTCCTTCGTATTTGTATCAGGAATTTGTTATTGAGTATTTGATATGGGGAATTTATTTTTCTATTTAAAGAGTAGTACAATAAATTGAAAACATTCTCAGGAAAATATATATTTCTCTATTTTATTTCTCTCTTAGTATATGTGCTTCAAACTAATAAAATTGTATCAAAGCTTTAGTACTTGAGGGATGCGTGAGATGAGGAAACTAATAACCATAAATAAAAATATTAAGGTTTTTAATTCTTCAATCTCAATGAAACACATAGAACCATCTCCCATGTCCAACTTCCAAGTTTTGAAGGTGATAATTAGAATAAAGGCATGTCTTTAAGCTTTCAATCTTTAAAAGGCGGTAGAGGAAGTCCATTACATGAATATAAATGAACTGAATGTGAATCCTTATCTTCCTCTTGTGCTGAGACAAGTCACCTTGATCAAAACCTCATATCCTTATGGTCATGAAGATGTTATATGTTCGAGATCTTCCAATGGGAATTTCTCCATCAAATGAGCGTACGATTCAATGATTGGATTGAGAATACTCATTCTAATGCTGATCCTATTTGGAAATTACATACTAAATGGGGGGAAAAAGTTTTCCTTTAAAAACCTACTTGGAATCAACTGCAAATGAAGTCCTTTTGACTATGATTCCATTGACTCGCCCGTTTCAAAAATTTACGATTTTGCTGAACTATGCAATATTATATCACATGGATTTCAAATAATGATGTCGAAAATCAAAGTATCAGAAAAATCTCTCGGCAAAGACTATCCACTCAAATTCTTTGATCCAGTCCACCGGTGGCAGAATCCATTCAAAGCCGATGGAGGTAGAAGGGTTCATCAGCAGACCATATTCATGCACTTGAGTGAAAAGGCGCGAGCTATACACAAGCACCTTGAATGGATCCTGTAACGCCCCAATTTTCGATTAAGGCCTAATGATAATTATTGAGGATAATTATCATATTAAAGTGGAATTAATGTATATTGGTGATAATATTAATTTATATGTCATAATTGATGGAAAATCTAAAGGATGGAATTATTGGCTCTAAGTTGGTGATTAATGGGGAAATTAATTTCTAACTAAAAGAAAAGTGAGAAGTGTGATTAAATGGCTAATGGATGCATTGGAGAAGCTAATTGGTGACTAAGTGTGTGAGAGCCAATGATAAGTGGACATGTGGCAAGCATAGGTGAGAGAGAGGTTAAGAGAAAAAGTCAATAGGTGTATTTTATTGTTTCTTCTCTCTCTTCCCTTTCCCATTTTCGATGAAGAGGCATGGATGGGGGTATTATTATCATCATTCTTCATCTCTACACTCCATCTCTCATCTCTCTCATTTTCCTCTCTCTTGGCGCCATTGTTACAGAAATAAGGGGGAAGAAAAGCTTCAAAAGGTAAGGGGAAATGTCTCCAAATGCTCAAACTTCCTTCTCTAATATTGATCCTTGAATGAAGAGCTTCATTTTGATGGTTGTAATGTGTTCATTGGTGTTAGTTTGTGACCTCAAGAGATCGTGAAAGTTGGAGAATTGAAAAGTCATTTTGAGAAAGTTAAAGAGGTAAGTGAAACTTATCTACCCATCTAAGTTTTGTGCCATTTGAGGTAGCTTTGAATTTCTGGGATTTATTGGCCATTTTCGAAACTGAGTGTCATTGGTCATTTGGCATGTTAAAGGTATAGAAATAGTATATTTGGAATGTGTATGGATAAATAGGATTGATTGGGAAAGAAATGAGTGAGATTGGAAAGTTTGGAAAGTTAGTGTTTAATGTGGCCATGGACCTAAGCATTCTAATGTTGTGGAAATTAGGTTGTTTAAATGGTTTTATTGGATTCCTTGAGTGATTTTGTGTGCGAATAAGCTTGGTTATTGATTTTGGAGTCATTGAACACTTTGATAGAAAATTGGAAAATCTATCTTGTGTAAACTCTGTCTGGGCAGTCAGTTTGTACAAGCGTTTTGAATGACCAAATGGTGTTGGAAAATTCTGAAACTTTCCAGTCTTAAATTTCACATCCCAAGCTTCAAAATGGATATATATTTTGTGTCATTTTGTTTATTATTCTGGGAGATATGATTGTCCAAAGTTTGGGATGGAATCAGAACTCTGTTTTGGAGTAGTGTTTAGTTTTTGGTGATTCTGTATTTTTGTGATGATTTGAAGTATTGAGCCATATTTTTCCTTGAAAAAGGACTTAAATAACTTTCATTTGGCTTTGGAATCACCTCTTTTTGATTTTTATAGAATTAGTTATGAATTTTGGAAGTTCAGCCAAGAATCAGGAAATTTCTTGGCCGCGGCCCAAACCCTTCTGACCTGATTCTGGCCACGACCCATGAGTGGCTGGCTGCGGCCAACCCCTGTGTTCCAGCACTTTGAGTTTTTGAAAAGAGATCTTCAACCTATTGTTTCCCAACCTTTTAGGGATTTTATTAGAGGCATTTATAGCTTCTTAAGGGTCATTATTGATAACCAAATCTAAGTGTTGAAGAGTCAATTGAGTATTGGAATAGAGAATAATGTTTCGTCCTTAATTATAACTTTAGGATTTGATATTTGCCTGGAGCCTAGAAGGCCTGTGCCTGCTCAAGGAAGGAAAGACAAAGGTAGTGACACTTTATCCTATATCATGTGTACTGCATTGCTTGTTTGCATTAGTCATCGATTCCAGTGAAAGTGAAGGGGACGTGGCAAAAGCCTAGACTCGAATATAGATAAAGTGAAGGGGGCGTGGAGTAAGCCCGGTCTCGAATATTAATTGCTGCATTGTGATATATGTGACTTGCTATGTATATATGCATCATATAAATAAACTGTTACTACTAGGATTCTCTAGAATCTCATTCTTTCCAAATAACATTTTTTAGACAGGGCAAGTGGATCGAAAAGCAAGCAAGTGGATAAGGGCAATTAGGGCTGCCAGCGGTAGTCTTAGTTAGATATTTTGGTTTTATATCGAATTGGTTATCATTTTGGATCAATGTAAATATATTGTATAGATCATAGTACTATAGTTTTGTGTAATCCCCGGTAAGGATACTGAGGTGGGCGATGATGCCTTGAACAATATTTTGGATTAAATGTTATTATCCCGGGTGAACGTCGGGAATTGTGCTGATACTCTGATATTGTATATGTAATAGACTAAACAGGCCATTTGTTTTAATGAATGAAATGAATAGAGATCCATTTGTACAGTTTCCGCAAAAAGTTTTTAATTGTTCCGGATTTCTCATTCGATTATTAAATGTGATTAAACACTAATCCCGGCCTAATTATCGAAGGGGGTTACAGATCCGAAGACTTGACAAAATCAGAATAAAAAATGGCATTGTTCCTCCATGTCCAAAGTTTCCAAATGTTAACACCCTATAATTGGTTCCATCCACTATCAGTTGTTGTTCCCAAATCTTTCTTTAGATTAAGAGCAAACCAATCATGATGGGATGCTAAGAAAAATGTCCTTTTGAATTGCGGTTTAACAACAGAGTTCCAAACTTTTCTTGTAAAGGCACAGTCCCGAAGTATATGAAGGACGGTTTCGACTCCATTATCACAGTGTTCACAGAAAGCTGAGTTGGACGACCACTTACTTCTTTCATTAGTGGGCAGCTTATTAATATAAGCCATCCACAAGAACACCCTTATACGTTCTGCACCTTGCCATTTCCAAATTGCCTTGTATACAGGCTAAGAGTATTTATGGGGACTTTCTCCAACAAATAATAATCACTTTTTAAAGAAAACTCCCCATTTGGTGTTGCATTCCATGAGATCAAGTCATTTCCAATTTCAAGCATAGGGGGCACCATTGCAATGAGTCTCTGAAACACAGAACTAGGAACCAAGTTTGACAATCTTTGAAAATCCCAAGTACCATGTGTGCTACTCTACTACCTTCTTCTTCCCTCGAAAGTGATCTGATGCAAAATTCTTTAATTGTTCTATCAGGAAATAGCCAGCGATCATTGAAAAAGTTAACACTATGACCATTCTGGACAATCCATTTCATACCCATATCAATGATTTCCTTTTGATGAGTAATAAACTTCCACAAGGGAGAATCTCCAAGTTGAGCCTGATTTTCACTTCTCAACATATATTTACGAAGCAAAATTTCAGCCCATAAACTAGTAGGTCCCAACACAAGCTGCCATGTTAATTTTGCTCCGCATGCCCGATTAAGAGATGATAACCTCTTAAATCCCAAGCCCCCATTTAATTTAGGCATCAATAATTGTTCCCACCTGACTGGATGAAACCCATGTGAAGTATGGCTGATACATTACTAGAAAAAAATGCTTTTAACATCCTTTTTTTGGGCCTTTTAACGTCTGAAAACAGGGAGACGTAGAAAAAAATATCAATAACGTCCATAAAACAGGGGACGTGTATAGGGATGACTTTAGATGTCCCCAGATCAGATTGGGGACGTCTAAAGTAACGAATAACTTGTTTCTACGTCCCTTTTTAGTTTAAGGATGTTAAAATTTTTTTTAATGGCATTTTTTAATATATATAACTGTCTGAAAAATTTAAACTGCAAAAATAGGATTGAAACAACATAATGAAACAACAGTAGTTCAGCAGAATGGAAACAACAAAAGACATAGCTGCCATGACATACTCTTGCCTCTGTTATGCTAATGGAAACAATGACCAAGAATTTAGTAGCTAGTTACACAGCTACTAGCAGATAGCAAGAGTAGCACAGAAGCTCATACTGGAGGAGTAATACCTTGAAACACAGTGATCAACCCTTAGGTTTTACATGCAATAACTTTAAAGAGTAGCAAACTAATTAACTAACAAACTACACAACAATCTATATCCAACAACAACAACAACGCTAGTTACATGTACAATATAAAAATCCACCACAAAAAGTATGTCATACACAAACTACTAAAAGACTTTACTCTGATATACGTTGAAGAAGATGTCCAACCAAAAAGTCTCTGATCATATTTATGTCTTCATATAAGTAGGCATCTTCATTTTCAAAAATCTGCAAATTAGAAAATAAGCTTAGATGAAATAATGAATCAAGTGAATGAATTAATTTGCCATTGAATTACAACACCAAAAATATTATCCTTTAAGAATGAAGAAGCGATTACTTGTTCAAAATATATCGTAATGCCACTCTTAATGATGTTAAACATATAAAGTAAGACATAGTATCCACATTCCCAGCCGCCAAGTTGTTGAGATCAGTATAAATCAAAAGCAAATGGTTAAAATCAATAAAGGCATATCTAAAATGACCGTTAATCAAAAGAACTTGATTTGAAACTACGTATCTTTGGAAACAACCATTTCGGCTTTTTGCCAACTTTACAATCGCATGGCCCGCCAAGCACTCGATATGTCTGGCATGCCCTATCATTATTGCTCGAAAGGGTACATCTACCTCAGGTAAATTGGACCGCAAAGTCTTACCTCCCTTACCAAATGAACTATCAAATGCACCATTATATCAAAAAATGAAGGAGGAAAGTGCATCTCTAATTGGGACAATATAGTATAACCCTCAGCTTCTAGTTCATCCAGCTTTTCAGTGTCAATGACTTTGTTACAGATAACATTAAAGAAAACACACAATCTTGTTACAGTGGTTTGAACTTCATCTTTCATAATGCCTCTAATAGCTACTGGTAACAGTTGTTGCATCAACACATGATAATCATGGGACTTCATTCCTACTAACTTCAAATCGTCCATTGACACACACCTTCTCACATTCGAAAAATATCCTTGTGGTACCTTAATTTCATGCAAACACCCACACAAACTTCTTTTCTCTGCTTTTGATAGTGTATGCGCTGCTGGCTCCATGTATGCCCTCCTACTATCATCTCTTAGCTGTGGATGTAACCGTTCTCTTATTTCTATATCAACAAGGTCTAGTCTCGCACTAATCCCATCCTTAGTCTTCCCTGGAATGTGCAAAAGCGTACTGACAAGGCTATCACAAACGTTTTTCTCCATATGGATCACATCAATACTGTGTCTCACTCAAGACTACGCCAATATGGAAGATCAAAGAAAATTGATCTCTTCTTCCTTATGTTCTTCTCACTTGCAGTCTTTTGATTCTTACCGAGTAAGACATTGATACGTTCAACCCGACTGTAAACTTCCTCTCCGGTTAATGCCTTTAGAGCCATTCCATGCTCTAGCAAGCCATTAAAACACTTTCTTAACCTACGATACGGGTGGAACCTAGGAAGGAACCTCCTGTGACTAAGGTAGACCATTTTTCTTCCATGTTTAGGTTGGTGGAAGTGAGTGTCTGCTTCACAGATCGGACATGCTTTATGCCCCTTCACACTGTACCCTGACAGGTTTTCGTACATAGGGAAGTCATTTATTGTGGTGAAAATCATTGCACGTAGCTTGAAGGACTCATCCTTATATGCATCAAACATATCTACGCCTTCCTCCCATAACTTCTTCAAGCCCACAATTAAAGGCGCCAAGTAGACATCGATATCGTTTCCTGGCTGTTTTGGTCTAGAAAGCATCACATACTTGCGTTTCATACAAAGCCAGGGAGGCAAGTTGTATATTACAAGGAGTACTGGCCACACACTGTGTGTGCTATTAAGAGTTCCATACGGATTGATGCCATCTGTACAAAGCCCAAGCCGAAGGTTTCTCGGCTTGCTGCCAAATTCAGGGAACATTTCATCTATTTTCTTCCACTGTGGAGAGTCAGCTGGGTGCCGAAGATATTTTCCGTCGGATATTTTATCATCCGAATGCCATCTTAACTTCTTTGCTTTTTTTGCAGTGCCAAACAAACGCTTATAGCGCGGTATTATTGGAAGATACCACAAAACTTTTACAGGTTACCTTTTAGTTGTCCCATCGCCACAACCACCATCTTTCTTCACTTTGTATCGTGCAGTTTGACACTTAGGGCACTCACTCAGACCTTCATACTCCTTTCTGTATAGTACGCAGTCATTAGGGCAAGCGTGTATCTTTTTATACTCCATACCTATTGTAGATAGGATTTTATTGGCCTTATACATACGATTTAGAAGTACATTATCATCTGGAAATATATCACACAATAGTTCAAGCAGTATTGTGAAACTACTATCAGTTCACCCACAAGTTGCTTTTAAGTTAACCAAATGTAATTTTCTTATCAGCCGTGTGTATTTCTCCCTGGGTACAATGGTGTCTCTGCATCACTCTGCAGGATGTCATATTCATGCGATTGCGTAAAGGATTCTACCTCAACATTGTGAATCATTCTCTCCATTCTATCTTCATCTATGACATCCACAGCTTCCTTCTTATGCGACGGACAATCAGTTACTTCCTTACCATGTCATATCCACCTTGTGTATCGAAGATTTATTCCATCACAAAGTAGGTGATCCCTTATAACTTCAACATCCTGTCTTCTCTCATTTAAAACAATTGACACAAAGACAAAAATACATCCCATTTTTGGCTGGAGCGTTCCTTCTAGCATATTCAATAAACTCTTCAACCCCATTCTCATATTGTTCACTTATTCTCAAAGCATTCATCCAACTATGATCCATTTTATTATCACCTACGCCATTTCCATTAACACTCAAGTTTAGAATAATTGTCAACACAGGGAATTGCCTTTTACTATTTTGTTTTTCAAAATTTTGGCAGCATTTACCCTTAAAAGTAAGACATCCCAAAATCAAAATAACAAACCATCTCAGCTTAATTTAAACAAAACTAAACTAATTAAGAAGAGTAAAATAAAAATTCATAGCACTAAAACAAGAGTAAAAAGAAGAAAGCTAGCATTAATTCTTCTAACCCAAACAAAAATTCATAGCTTCATTTTCTCTACTACGGAGCATTAGGTAAATGCAAGGAAAGAAAGTACCATAAGGTAAGGTGGGTCCCACTTTAAGGGGCTATTTGATATGAGGGGTTTGGAGGGGAAGGAAAATTTTTGTGAGTTAGATATAAAAGACATGGGGTTATAAAATTTTTTAAAAGATAAGAGAGTAAGAACAATTAATTAAAAAATTTTAACCCCACTTCTCTAAACTTTTTAAATCCAACTCAACAAAAGTTTTCCTTCCATCATTTTCCCTCCCTCTCTTGATACCAAACAGCCTCTAAATGTTGAGCCACTCATCTCTAATTTTCCATGGGTCTTTCTCTCTTTGCATGTTACCTTTGAGGTTGGTCTAGTTGGTAAGGATATGATTCATATTCTAAAAGGATGTGGGTGCAAATTGATTCATGAATCATGTATATTAATCTTAGAGGAGGTCTAAAGTGAAAAACATTATTAATTTGAGGACCAAATAGAAAATGAACTTTTCAGAGTGATCAATATAATAGGATTACATTCTTGAAAAGTAAAAGGAAAAATCCTATAAAAGGACGGTTGAATAAATCAATTTTTAATTTGGGTCACTAAACTTAATAAATTATAAATTAGGTTGTATGACACAATTAGAGATTTAAAAATTGAACCAAATTACATCCATGCCCCCTAGTTGATATATCATATATCCAAACGACTCAAATGAAATGATCAAGAGGCAAAAAAAAAACCCCTAAATGCATGAATCACACTAATTATCACACACACACACATATAGAGAATTAGGCTTCACAACACTCACATTCATAGACATGGACATAAATTTTGAATTTAATATACCATGGAGTTGGAAAGCAATGGCTCTCCTGTAACAAAATAACCATATGTTTAAATTAAAAGAACAAAAAAGAAATGATATGAAATACAACAATTGACCTTGCCTCGGGTCTAAGATCACCAACCTTAGAATAGAGAATGGACTTGTGATTCTTAATCTCATGTACCAGAAAGCATAGAGAACAAGATTATGGTTTTCAAGAATTCAAATTCAAATTCTAAAAATTTTCCTATGTTCTTGAATGCTAAAGGAAGCACCAAGTTCGACTAAACATTAAAAAATTGGCGCCATAATAATTCAATGATACAATTATAAATTGCTTCTATGATTTCAGAAAGTGTGAGAAAGCTTTTCTGTTAATTCTTAATTGTGTCACATAAACAAGAGTCATGCCTAATACGCACATGATTTTCTCAGAATCCAAGTGTAGCAACTATCACAGACTTAAGTCTCAAAAAGAAAGCTAGTTTAAGAAAGAATACTCGTTTCAGGCAGAGCAGAAGATGCAAAAAAAAAGAAATAATTAACCAAGCTATTTTAAGAAACCCAGAACGCACCTGAATAATTCTGAGAATGCAACTGTAGCAGCAAATAGCAAGACCCACGGCCACGGGAATGGGAGAAGAGGGAAGACAAATGCAGGGGAGGTGCGGCTTTGTTCAGTGAAGGAGTTATGACAGTGTGCTCATGGGTATGGGAGAAGAGGGAAAACGAATGCAGCAGGGAAAGTGGAAAACAACAGCAACTCACGGTTATGGGAAAAGAAGGAAGACAATGCAGAGAAGGTAAAGCTGCAACTCTACAGTTGCATGACGTGATGTTTCTGCGTCTCCAATCAAAATGGGGATGCCTAAAGTAAGCTTTAGACGTCCCTAGTCAAAATAGGGACGTCTAAAGCTCACTTTAGATGTCCCCATTTATGCAGGGGACATCTAAAGTCTTTAGACGTCCCCATTTTTTCTGGGGACGTCTAAAGCGGTGGAAAATTTTTTTGTTTCTAAATTCATCTAGCGCCAAAGCCTCCCGCCAAATATTGAACTTTGGGCGTCCCTAATTTAAAAAGGGACATCCTTTAGGGTAGTAAAATGTCTAGTTTGTAGTAGTGATACCCCAAATAAACTTTCTTTGCAATCTCTCAATTTCTTCACAAATTGCAATTGGAATTCTTGTTACTAACATCGGATATATCGGGATGGTACTAAGAACAGAAGTTGCTAACGTGATTCGTCCAACCATTGAAAAGGAATGCTCTTTCTATGCCACAAGCTTCAGTCAGACCTGGTCAATGATATATTGGAAGGTCTCAGTTTGTTTCCTCTTTCTTGACAAAGGAAAACCCAAATATTACCCTATTTCCATTGAGATATTCATTCCACTAATCTCTTTAATTTTTCCTTTAACAGTGGCAGGAACTTTGGGGGGGAGAAACATTGAAGATTCACTTTTACTAATGTTCTCCCCTGAGGCATAACAGAAACGATTAAGACAATTCATTATACATTGCGCTTGTTGTTCAGAAGAAACTCCAAAAAGAAGAATATCATTAGCAAACATTAAATGAGAGATCAAGGGGCCTCCTTAGTGACTCTAATAGGCTTCCAAATTCCTTCATTCATAGAATCACATATTTTATGAGATAGTCTGTCCACACAGAGTACAAATAGGGGAGGAGAAACCAGGCCTCCCTGTCTAAGTCCTCTTCTCAATGAAAAGAAATCAATTTGTGTACCATTATATAATACATTGTAAGAAATACTTGAAACACAAAATTTGATCAATTCAATGAACTTGCTCTCAAAACCACCATCTACAAGTGCCTGATATAAAGAATCCCATCAAATGCGATCATACGCCTTCTCAAGATCTATTTTCTATTCCATCAATCCTTTTTTCCCTCGGGCCTTTTTTAGAGTATGCATTATTTCCTGGCCTATGATAATATTGTCCTAAATGTGCCTTCCCTTTATAAAGTTAGCTTGAAAGGGAAAGATCAGTTATCCATCATGCCCCTCAAACGATTAGCAACAATCTTTGTAATACACTTGTAGTGGACAGTGCATAATGAGATAGGCCGAAAGTGAATTACTAGCTTCAGATTATCCCTTTTTGGGATCAATGAAATAAGTGTCTCATTTGCCTTCACATTAAAGCATCTTTTTTCAAAAGCTTCCTGAACAAAAAGACATAAATTATGTCCTACATAGCTCCAATTTGATTTGAAAAAAATTGAAGGAAATCCATTCAATCCCGTGGCTTTATAAGAGCCCATAGAGAAAACGGTAGGTTTTATTTCTTCACTAAAAGGAGTGATACTTAAGCTGGACAATTTACCACTGTCTAGGATGGAAAATTTAGCAGTAGTTTGCAAGTTACCCACTGCTTGCTTAGACTCTTCAAATAGCTTTCTAAAATAATTAAGAACTAACTCCTTGTTATATAAATATAAATAAGATAATGGTTAATTAGACCGTTAGTTAGTAAGCGGCTGTGTGAGTAGCCGTTAGAATAAAGGCGGTAATTAGAAGAGGTGGGATATTATAAATTCCCCTTTAAGCCTAGTAGGATTAGTCGATTATGTATTATCTAAGTTGTTAGCAATAAGATTCTGAGTTTCATTCTCTCATCTCTCCTTCTCCTCTGATTCTCTTCTCTGTTGTTCTCTCCGTTTCTCTCTACTCTTTCTCTTTTCTTGATTGAACCATAATGGTGGTATCAGAGCGGTCTCTCCTCGACCGTTTCTCTGTCCCTCGATTCTCGTCTCCTCTCTACGTTCACTCGCTAAAGAAAATAGTTTATAGTTCTTACCTACGCCATGGATGATCGGTTCCAACTTATCAAAGGTCGTCTGGGCATGGTAGATTCACTACAAAAATGTGTAGATGGATTGACAAATCAAGTCCAAGTGTTGGCAAATGGAATTGAACACCTCTGAATCGCAATAACGAATCAAGAATGGCGCTAGGGAAATAATATGCCAAATTGGGAACAGTACAAGGTAGAAATTAAAGATTGATTCGGTCCCTCGTATGAATCCCCAATCAGCGACCTCCTTCAACTTCGGCACCAAGGTATGCTGCGGGAGTTCAACTCAGTTCGACTTGTGCTCGTCAAAGACAGACTTCTCAGAGGAAGTTCTTGTAGATGCTTATTTATCTCTAGTAAGGGAAGAAATATCGGGTCCTGTTTGCATGTTTCGACCCATTACTTTGTGAGAAACAAAAATCCTTGCAAGAATGCAAGAAATGACAATTGAGAGAGCAAAAGAAAAGAAGCTCAGTGACAAAACCAACAGGCAAGTGTTATCAACATCTTCGGTGGCTACGTCTACTAACGCTACCTTAAACTCTGATTCCCCAGTGGTCCCCACTACCCATTTGTAATCAAAATTATACAAAACACGCCAATAAGCAATTCTACTCAGTCAAAGGCCACATTTCCAACCAAGAACAATTCTTTATCTAAGGTCTCTATTTTCTTTCCACCGTCGAGTTCCCTTCCCTCATTGCTGTCTATGTTTCTTTGCTTGTCGTCGACTCCCCTAGCTTTATCATTGCCTTTGTCCAATGCTAACACTGCTGTAATATAAAAAAACTATCGGCAGCTTTTTTTTTATAAAAAAAACATGTGGGGTCCGTTTAAAAAGAAGTGTCGGGGAGGGTATTATTAATACCCTTTCCTTTCACCAATTTCATTATGTTTCACGAGAAGGGGAGTGGATGCTTCGATTTCTAACAGGTAAAGTTCTAAATTTATCAAATAATTTTCGTATTTAAAATCACTTTTTCTTATCAAACTACCTTAATAAAAGTTGTTCTACGTATTTTTATCTTTCTATTGGTGGTAATATTATACTGATTAGCGAGAATTTTGGGGTTAGGATTTTCAGAGAATTTTGATTTTTTACAAAAGATGATTATAGATATATAGAGAATAAATAATAGTTGATTTTAATCGGTTTAGATTTACCATCTAGTTGTTTTATGATTTTATAATTAATTTCTTCTAATAAATTATAAATTATACTTTAGGAACATTTTTTACCGATTAAATTTAGATTAAACAATTTATTTGAGTTATTGGAAGTATTATTGAAATTTTAATCGGTTAAGTTTTGCAGATTTTGAGTTATGTGAAAATTATAAATTATTTAATATTATAATTAGAGAAATATAGTTATTAAAAATTTTATTGAGTGAAATAGAGTTAAGAAATTTTAGAAATTTTGATTTAAAAGAAATTTGAGGAATAGATAAATTATGGTTATTTTTTCGAAGATTGAGTCAATTGTGGGGATTATTATTTGCTATTTTGTATTAGTTAACAATTATTATAAATTAAGTTAACATGTAAATATATGTATGTATATATATATTGTAGAGTGAATTTGAATTTGGCTTGTTGGAGTTAAATTCTCTCAAGTCTAGTTGTGTCAAGAACTTAAGGTAACCACTTTCCAATTTATCATGTATGCTTGTTGAAATAATTATAGGCGTATGTTGGTATTTTTAATTGCTACAAATATGTTATAATAATTTATATATGAAAAACATACAATGACTATTAATCATGTTTTTATTAAACTTGTTAGTTAAGTGGTCCTAAATGATTTATTTGAATGATTGATTATGCATAGCATTAAATATGAAATATATGAATATATTATTGACATTGAAGATTGTGATGTTGAGATGTTGAATGTGGTGAGTTGTGATTGAGGAGAGGTTTGATTCTTTTATACCACGTGGTATAGCTGCCACTATGCGCACAGTAGATGGCTTTGGCATTCTCAGGGCCCTTGGTATCACCTTTTCCTTTGGCCGGGTTAAGGGTCAGCTCAAGGGACAAGTGACAACTTTTCATTTTCGATGGAAAGGGAATCCATGGTCTGATATGAGTTCTGTAGCCTTTGACCGGGTTACACCTTATTATTGGAAGCTTGGTGCAGTCTTGTCAAAGAGACTAATCATATTATATGTTATAGCTTATGAGTTCTGTCAGCGGTTAAGGAGGTTATAAGGATGGTTGAGGGAGTTTTGCATATTGAATTGTTCTCTTGAAATACTAATGTTTTGGGAAGATTAGACTTTATGTTATATGAAAATATATTTTTGCCTGCTTAACTACCTTGTAATCATTCCCTGCATACTTGTTAAAATGGAATTGTGATTATTGAGTCCATGTGACTCACCCTATCGATATTTAAAATTTTTTCAGGCAAGAGTTCAGGTGGCGCTACCAAGGGGAGGGCAAACGAGACTTGATTTGATACCAATCGTATGTTTCGTTTAATTACATAAGCAAAATGTATATTGCCAAACTTAAGGGCCTTTTTGGTTTTCGTTGCATATGTTGAATACTTCGCTGCATACTGTGGGCGAAGCCCTTTAATATGTTGTATTATGTAATA
Source organism: Inga leiocalycina (assembly GCA_963242795.1). Lineage (NCBI taxonomy): Eukaryota > Viridiplantae > Streptophyta > Magnoliopsida > Fabales > Fabaceae > Inga > Inga leiocalycina. Next base: position 53,744,350 of record OY725327.1, on the reverse strand, counting down.
TTTAAGGTTTTACTTGGTTTGGAGATTAGTTATATGATAATTAAGAGAGGTCGTTATAAATACAGTTTGGGAATTATCGGAAGTTACTAAGAGTTGTTGTATCTCAAAGACGAGCGATGCGATTGCGTGGCGAGATATGAACTTTTTGGAGCATCAATCTTTTGTCCTAGGATCTATGTGGCTGAGTTTTGAAAAGTCAAAAATCCCTATCCCTTCATAGCTGGTTTGCATAGTCTTAGGAGGGCAAAACTCTTTTGAAAATCAGGGGCATATGGGCTTTATTTTTTAGGAATTAGGCCCAAGTTTCTTGCTGTCATGGATTTTACCCATCAAGCCTACAAGTTCGTATTGTCATTGGGTTGTTTTTGCTGCAAGAAGCTTGGTTATGAGTTGGTTTAAGGGGAAGTTGATGAAAATGGTGCAAGGTTCTGACTTGGTGCAAGGTTCTGTGTACTTGGTCTAATAAATGTTTTTTTTAAGATCAACATTAGACCCATTGTTTCCATTTGGTTCAGAATCTGTCAGTGACGTTATACTTCCTATCAGAGTTAGTCACAATACTTCATGGGGGTTCCTGTTCTCTAAGTAGGAAGAAAAGAAAGGGAGAAGTGTGCACTAGCTCAAGTTCCAGAATACTTCAATGATTACCAAAATATTTTGTAGAATTTAGCAGCTTATGAAGCTTCTGTTTTGTTGTTTCAGTTTTGTCTTTTTCTGTTGTTGTCAATCATCCTTGAGGGCAAGGATGTTTTGGGAGGGGGTATTGTTATATAAATATAAATAAGATAATGGTTAATTAGACTGTTAGTTAGTAAGTGGTTGTGTGAGTAGCCGTTAGAATAAGGGCGGTAATTAGAAGAGGTAGGATATTATAAATTCCTCTTTAAGCCCAATAGGATCAGTCGATTATGGATTATCTGAGTTGTTAGCAATAAGATTCTGAGTTTCATTCTCTCATCTCTCCTTCTCCTCTGATTCTCTTCTCTGTTCTTCTCTCCGTTTCTCTCTACTCTTTCTCTTTTCTTGATTGAACCATAACATTCCTTCACATCAACTTCATTTTCCACCTAGTCTCCCTATGCATCTTTTAGAGTGAGAACTTTGTTTCTTCGTCTTCTCATGCCTGTTCTTATATGGTAATACCATGTGTTTCTGTCACCTTTAGCTATCCATTCAGTTCGTGCTTTTTGGAACCACTTTATTTCCTCCATCTTCAATATTTCCTCCAGCTCATTTTTTTTATAAGTGAATTTGTAAGTGCGCATAATTTTTTTTTTTGTAAATTCTATAACAACAACAAAACCTTACTCTACTAAGTGGGTTGATAGGAATCTCACGATGCTAGTTTTATAAAACAAAAAAAAAATTGTATGGACATGTCAAAATGCTTATTTGCACTTAAACTCCTTTATGAACATTTGTAAATTCCCTTGTCCAAATAATTTACATATGAACACTTGCTATTTTCTATTTTTAGTTATAATGCTTATTTGTACTTGTACATTTACTTATGAACACTTAAAAAATTCACTTATCAAAACATGTTAGCATGTAAATTAGGAAATTAAGTTTCTTACATGTATAAATTTTTGCCCTATATGATGAAATGGGTTTAATGGCTTGATGGTCATGAATTTTTTTATAAGCCATGGGTTCATACTAATATTGAAACCTGGAGAGAGCTGTAAAAAAGCGCCTAGCCAATTCCATCTAGACTTACCTCAAGGCAATGTGAAAAAAGAACAGTAGTTCTCTCTCTCTCTCTCTCAACTTTCTTTCCTTCCCTTTATAGGCATCAAAACAGCACATAACTCCCAATGACCTTATGACCTATTGGCATGAAAACTCCAAAAAACCAAAAGTTTGATTCCACTAATAACCCCATACAGAAGACCAAAAGTTTGATTCCATTAATAACCCCATACCGGTCTTTTAAATAAAAAACAAAAGAAAAAAGCAGGGCAGTCGATTAAGTGCTTGTTTGGATTAGCGGTAGAAGCTACTTTTCCAACGTGATTTACGATATACGAGGTAAGTTTGTAAAAGAAGTTTTGTTTCGACTTGTGTGAACATAGTTTTCCACCATTTTTGCAAATGCCCTAAGCCAAGATTTGATCAGAATATTATTATATATTATTTAGACATTGGTGTCCTCACTTTCATAGACAACTAGAAAAACAATAATAAGAGTGTGTTTGGGGGGCGTTTGAGCCCCCAAACGCTAGATTGATCAGCAAACGCCCAATAGGCAATTTTAAAAAAAAAAGTGAATGTTTGGGGATCAAAGTGAGCAATTGAGCTTGAGATTGAAAAAATAGCTTTTGGCATAAGCTCAACTTTGGAGTTTTGGTGATTTAGCTTTTGGGGAGAGTGAGAATGATTAAAATCTTTTTTCAGTTGTGTCCAGTATGATATCAGACTGATTGCAATTTTACCCTTAATGTACTTTTTCGGCTACCAAAATTAATTTCAACTATTTTTTGGTGCTTGTAACCCTTAAAATATTTTTTCAACTATCCCCAGTTTGTTATCAGACTAATTGTAATTTTATCCTTAATGTACTTTTTCAGTTCCAAAAATTATTTTAAAATATTTTTTGGTGTTTTTAACCCTTTAAAATATTTTTCCACCCACTCTCTCTTACTATTATCACAAAAGTCACTTATGCTTAAGTCAATCCAAACAAGTTTTATTTTTACAAAAGTCATTTATACAATCGCTGTTTCAAGCATAAATCACATTATACAATCAAGCTTTTACCAAAAATAAAATTACCAAACGCTAAATTGAGAAACTCTATTTTTCCTATCGCTGTTCCAAACACACTGTAAGACAGCACGCTGTACACTGTCAATCATTCAGCAGTACTAATTTCATGCTAATTACATCAAAAGAGCTCATATAAATTAACACAATGCTAAGCAACACATACTGTCATCTATATACAAATTTAAGCTCGAGAAAGGAAATGACGAGAAAGTAATTCTTCTTATTAAGAAGCCAGATATAAAATTACAAAGATGCAATACTACTTGAGCGCTTCCTTTTTTCTTTAAGATGCATGGGGTTGTAAGAGGCACCTGATCAAATTAGAAAGGTAGCTTCAAGCTCATTAGATCAAGTGACCACAATTTGATGTAAAATCAATGAATTCCCCAGTCGCTTCCTGTCCAGGACATCACCCTCGAATACATGCGTAGAGAACCAAGTGGCCTGCAATCAAGGGGGGGAGATTTAGTGCATTTCAAGAATCTTACAAGAGTTTAAATATAGTACGCACTATCCACTTAAGCACTACAATCTTTACGCCAAATAAGAATCATATCCCATTTACAATAGCAAGTCAAGGTTACATGCTGCAAAGAATATATCAGAATTGAGACAAACAATAAATGGAGGTCAAATTTTATCAAAAAATAAATAACTAAATTGGTACAGAATCCTTTTAGCGAGATGATGTTACAATCCAGCAGTGAGAAAAGCATTATGACTCATGACTGATGACGACACGATACTCAAGTCTTTATTCTGCTAAGCACATTGGCTCATCGCCATTCCTTCAAAGACAAGCCACAAAATACACAAGACTTAGTTATATCAAATTAACAATGAAGAGTTACTACTTCTCTGCTGCGCAGCAAGATTAGAATTAAAAAAGAAAAAGGAAAAGGAGCCCCCTTCTGAGTCACAATCAGAGAGGGGCCCAGTGGGAAGGGAAAAAAGTGAGACTTCATAGAGCTTGAACCATCAATCAATAAATCACTAAACATCTACTTATTTTGGTATGTTGTTTTAAGTTTGATAATACAAAATTATACAAAATATATTATGCATGTTGTTTTAAGTAAGATAATATAAGTTGATTCAAAAAAAATTATGGTTTGGAAAGAGATATGGGGTTGTCCTACATATAAGAAGAGTAAAGCTTTTCATTGGCTTCCAGCCAAAAAACAGGCGCAAATAAGCTACCCAGATGGTTCGCAGTGGAAGATCTCTGCTCAGGTGGTTGTGAATCCCCTGAAACAATCATGCACATCCTCCAAGATTGCAGCTCTAGCATGACCTTGTCAAACATTCTTAGCATGTCTTTTTTTCTCAAGATCTACAGAACTAGGTCTTATGAAATGCAACAAAGGAAGCCAAAAGAGGGAGAGCTAGTGGGCTGGAGTGTGAAAAACAAAAGTATTCATTCAAGTCCATTGGATAGAGTTTGGTCAGAATGATACGATAGAGTTTCCAAACAAGATTGGCAGGTAAAGAGTAACAAAGTTTTAGATGCACCCAGAGAATACTGCGGCGAAGAAGAACCACAGACCTGGTAACATGACATCAAGAATTGAGCCGCCAGTGAGAGCAGCTGGTTTTGCACATTTATGTTGATGGATCAGTTGATGCCAAAGGGGAAGCTGGTGGAAGAGGGATGATACAGCGCTACTAAGGGCTATGGCAAGTGGAGTTCCCGGAGAAGAAGGGATTTATCCCAAGAATATCAGCCAAGGACTTCAGCTTGGCTGGATTTCAGGCATTAAGAAGCTAGCGTTAAACAGTTGATTTGGTTGAAGCAGTCTCATAGATAACTGGTGAATATCATTAATGCTTTGTGCCCATTGCCCTGCTCACAGCATATGAAGCCCCTGGGGATGCTAGCTGAAGATCCTAAGAGTATGATGGCCTTGTTTTTTATCCTGCTCTTTGTGCTGTGTTTCCCTTGTATGGTTAATACCATAGCCTTTGGTTCACACATATATAAAGACCATATCGTACAAGTTAGTTTAGGTTTTAATTGGTATGCATGAAATGAACTACTTGAAAATCTTGCATAATAATTATAAAATAACCTAGAACTAAATGTATGCAACTATTCTTGTGGGTATAAACCAACTATACTGGCAAAAATATCCATAAGTTGAGGTAATAATTGATTTAGGTTAATTGATGGCCCCAAAACACAGCCTGATTCAGTTTGGTGTCGAGTTGGACTAGATTACTTTTTCAGGCTAGTTAGGCCACTTTGTGGCAAGACAGGCAAGCCCTGATTGGACAACACGAGCAATCTCCGTATGCTTATTTTTTTGGCCCTACCCAAACTAATGTGATTGATTTTAAAATATCAGATGCTGTCTGTAGGGCATTTTATTCAACTACCACTATAGACAAGCTAATGGAAGATTTGAAATTATATTATGGTGCAACGTAAATTTTGTTATATCAGAAGTTTATTGTGCCTACATTAAACACACACACAGAGATCGGAAAGATTTACGTTCTAAAAAAGAAAGAAAGATAGATAGATAGATGGAAAAAGGTAGACAAGACACAAGACATCAAACTAGTACTCACCTACACCCAAATTTCAAGACACCACCAGATGGGAAACGGGGATGCTATCTAAATACTGCTTTTCCTCATAATCATTCAGTTTTCTAAACTTTAACTTCGTTCAACTAGAAATTCACAGTTCTCATCTAAACACCCCCCCAAAAAAAAAACAAAACACAAACACACACACACACACACAATGGATATAGGTTACCAATCCTTTTCCCACTAGACATCCCAAAAAAGTAATTGAGTAGAAACTATATCCAATCATAGCCTTATTTCTAAAACAAAGAAATTAAACCAAGGGGAACTATCAATAACACAAAACCAAGAACTAATTCGGAAAGAAACTAAGAAACAAACTGAAGGATATCATACCTTATTGCTAAGCACTAGCTCATAATCAATTCACAACGGTACTGCAGAACAATGCACAATTGACGACCCTTTCTTGACTGAGAGAACTTTATCCGACCAAGCAATTTTGCCCCATAATTCACCTTCAACATTTTTTGTCACCTCAATTTCAGCACAACAAATTTGTATTTCTTTCCCACTCCCTTCTTCCCACGCCACAAGCAATTTCCCACCAACATCAGCCATGGTCGCCCCGCACAAAAACCTCGGCAAGCCCTTAGTGTCCTTTTCCAAGCCTCTCAATCTCAATTCCTTCCAAACACCTTTCTTCACATCAAATCCCTTGATATTCCCCAGGTAATCGTAGCAATACAAAACACCATCCACCACGCATGCCCTCCCTCTCCATCCCAAATCGAGCTCACACCCAACACTTTCCCAAACCTTATTCCGTGTATCATACACGACCCCACCGCGATCGGCCATGGCATAAACCTTACCGTCAATGACAGCGCTTGCGTGCATCCATTTCTCCCGTACCTCCACAGGACTCGGAACCGTATCCCACCTACCAGTTGCCGGATCGAATACCTCGGCCCAATTCGTCGATCTAGCCCAAGTATCAGCGACGCAACCTCCTATAACATAAATCTTCCCGTCGGCAACGCCAGCGGCGGCGAACTCACGGCCGACGCGCATGTTAGGGCCTGGGCGCCACTTATTAAAGCGGCAATCAAGGATCCATACATGCGGAGAAGGGACGTCGTTGATAAAACCGCCGATGACGTAAATATTATGGCCGAGGACGGCGTAGGCGGATCCAACCGACGGAGATGGCATGGGCGGGATAGGGACGAGAAGGTTCGTGTGCGAAGAATTTAGAATGTTTTGATGGAGAGAGAACCATTGAAGAGAACCAGGGGGGCCATGAGAGCGGAGGGTGAGGTAAAGAACGTGTTGCGTACAGTGAAGGAGAGAGCGAGCGTTGAAGAAGAGAGACGAACATAGGAGAGAGCGGATGGATTTGGAGACGAGCGAGAGGGATGAGTGTTGGGAATGAGGAACGCGAGCTAAGCAGTTCAAAGCGACGTCGTCCGGAAGGGAGGGGATGAGACTCGGTGACGGTGGTTCCGTGTCTGTTGCGGTGGACGACGACATTGTTAGCGTCACTCGTCAGTAGTGTTCGGGTCGCACGCGGGTCACAGAGATGAAACGGGAAGCAGATGGGATAGCGACGAGCGATCAAGTCAGAGTCAGTGGTAGGTGTCCTGTTTTTTTTTTAATCAAAGTCCAAGTTGTTGGGCTGGGCTGGATGCTTAATGGCCCAATTGATAGAAGGATATTTGGTATTGTTCTAAATTTTTTCACCTAAATTGATTACGTGTCCACAAGTAGTTTACTAATATGTGTGTTCTTTTTCTTTTTTTTTTGAATAGAAGTGACAAGAGAGAAATCTCTTGAGGCCATTACGGGCCATTACAATGGACCTAATAATAGAAAAGTACTGGGTAGACCCAAAAGTTAGCTGAGGTCAGCTAACATTTGGATCGAACAGAAATCAGGAGGTTGATACAAAAGAGACAAGTCGTGAGACGAATGGAGGGCCTTCCGAGCCAAGATATCGGCACACATAATGGCTTCTCGATGACTGTGAGTGATCTCTAAGTCCCATTCCCTATAAATTAATTGCCTTGCTTCCTCTAGCTCATTCTGTAGTGGATGGTACTGTCCGCTTGACTGGAATAGCAATCGAATGGCTTCTGTTGAGTCGGTGTGTAACTTGATCTTCCTGAGATTCATGTTGTGGCAAACCTGGAGACCTGTTTTGATTGCTTGAACCTCAGTAGCTGTCGAACCAAGTGAGAATCCTAAATTCTGTTGGAAACCGCAAATCCAAGCTCCTAAGCTATCACAAATCACTCCTCCGACTGCAGAGTTTCTGTTTTCGTCGACCGCAGCATCTACATCAATCCGAGCAAAACCCGCCGGCGGAGCATTCCATCTTGCCGTGTCTCTGTCTGGCACTCTGAGAATCTTGTGTCTGAGTCGTCCATCTTCTAATATGTGTGTTCTTGTGGTGATGAATGTGGCCTATTTTTGCAAAGGCCAATCATTGGTAGAAAAAGTTATTGGGGTCCAATAATTAGGTAGGCCTAATGATTTTGAAAACTTTAGTCTTCTGTATTCAGTCATTGGGCCGGCTCACATTGAAACGTGGTTAGACCAACCATGATTATTGAATATATTTCTAATTTTATTCGTTGAATATAACATTAGAATTAATATTTAAAAAATATTATTTTACAAAATTAAATTCATACTCTCTTTCTTTTTTATTATTAAATATCATTTTATTATTATAAAAGAGTTGAAAGGATATAAGATGAGAGGTTGTATTCTCTTCAATTTAGCAAAAATTTTATTATACGGTTTCAGTGCACAATTAAACATAATTAACAAATATCTAAATTTCATACATTATACGATAATGAAAAAAAAATGAAATATAGCTTAGAAACATTATTTAAAATTTTTACAAATTTAAAAGTAATATTTAGCCAGTTCAAACTAATTTTCAATTCACAATAATTTTCTACCAGCATTACTAAAATTGATTGAAATTGTTTTTCGATTTTATCCTCGTTATCAAACTATCGGTTTTGGTTGAATCGGCTAACTTAGGAATATTAATCAGAATTGCAAAATTCATTTATAATTTTATACTCCCACTCCTTCTTTCCTCTCTTCGTCTTTCCATTCTCCTTTCCTCCCTTTCTTCAAGTCTATTGGTGCCGATGTTTCTAGAGAACGTCCAGATATTTTGATGGCTAATCAATCTTCCCTTATAGGTATTATGTTTAGGGTATATGACCAGGCACTAAGAGTGTGTTTGGTTTGAGAGGAGGGGAGGGATCGGTGGGAATGAGAGGGTGGATAAATTATCTTTTTGGATTGAAGGAACTTAAATTGTAAGCGAGAATCTAAAATTTAAAAAGAATGAGAAAGTAAATTTTAGACGGAACTTAAAATTTAAAACAATGAGAGGGTAAATTTTAGGTTTCTTTTATCCAAAATTGTAATTTCGTCATCCTCCCCTCCCCTCCCTCCCCTACCCTCCTCTCAAACAAAACACTCTATTGGGAAATGTTTTATATTTTTAAGTAACACGGTTACGATAATGTGCACTTACTGTTGAACAGTCTATTGCATCCTCAAAATAATGGCCATTAAATTAGATATAATAAAAAAAAATAACCAAAGCAATCAACTACTAATATTACTAACGTCTTTCACCTGACAACAACCGCTTACTAGCTCATTATAAGTCATAAACGCTAATCAAATCAGGCTAACGATTTCTGTTACAACAGAAGTAGCTGCATGTAAGATAATGGTCTTATGAGTTATGATAGAGAGTAAGCTGTTATCATGAATTATTACTTTAAACGTTTTGGCCCCAAAAAAACTATTACTTTAAACGTCTTTGTCTACTGTTTTGTTTTATTTTTTTTGAACGTCTTGCCTTCTATTTCTTAATATCATAAAACAAGTTACTACTTAAATTTATACTTAAAATAAAATTTCTAATTAAATCAAATAAATATGTTACCAATCATGTTACCTACCTTATTCTTATCATGAACTTCTTTTCAAATTTAATATTAATTTATTCATATTTAATTGAAATACATTAAATCTTAAAGGTTGAACTACCAACATTTTCACCTCTTCAACCCCGCACATCATAGTTCAACAGTTTCAACTCTGCCTTCATGAAATATCATATATTACATAAAAGAAAGTTTAATTTCGTAACTTTTTCACTAATCTAGTGATCAGTAATTATCTATGGACTATTTTATTTCTACTTTGTTTAATATTTTTATAGTTTTACTCCATTTTGGTTTTTATATTCTAAATAGTAATAAGTATAATTATCTTCTATATTCATCTTATTTCAATATTTTGATTATATATCTTATTAATAATTCTTTTCTTTGTATACTTACCACTCAACTGTGGCTCTTTGTGCATATTGATTACTGGATCAATTGTTTACTAGCTATGGAATTCGTTATGTTGGTTGAGACAAGAGAAAAGATCAAACTCTAAATTTAAGTTTTGGAGAAGGGCCAAGAGTCTAAGGGCATGTTTATTATAGTATTGAGATTGCTTATAAGTTGTTTTTTACATAAATCGAGAAAAAACTCTTCTTGTATACTTATCTTATATAACGTAAATCATAATTGAAAAGTTACTTTTAAGTATTTCACTAGTTATTCCAAACAAACACTAAGGGCTTGTTTGGTGCAAGGGGAAGGGAGGGGAGGCAGGTAGAGGGGAAAAAATGTTAAGTTCAATTTAAAAAATTAGAGAAATGGGGTTAAACAATTTTAATTAATTTTTCTTACTCTTTCATCTTACATCTTTTCTTTATTAAACTTTTGTAACCCGACTTCTCTAATTTTTTTTTTCAATTCAGCTGACCAAAATTTTCCTTCCCCTCCCCTCCCCTCCAAATCCCTTATACCAAATAAACCGTAATGGTTTTCGCTTGAGTAGGAGAAAAATAGAATATATATATATATATATATATATTGTAATTTTGATAAGAGACAAGCTAGAATAGATTTGGATGTTAAATTGAGAGATTAAATTATTCCACAATTGCCACATTTAGACATTTAAGGTCAATTATACATAAAAATAGTGAGATTGATAAAAATGTTAATGTTAGAGTTCAAGTTGTATGGTTCAAAATTGGGAAAAAGTTCCTAGAGTTATTTGTGATTAAAAAAAATCCAAATAAATGATTATTTTTCTCTCTAAAGTTTTTTCTCTTCTTGGTCCCCCTCTAAGTCAAGACTGATCAATGACCTTTCTTGCAAATGTCAAAATTTTACCAACTTTAGATTTTATTTGAGGATTAGTGTTTGTTTATATCAACTTATTTAAATGATTTTGTGTTGCACTAGTGAACTAATGTGATATGAGTTTTGTTTGGTAAAGGGCAAAATTTTTTCCCCCCTGTAGTGATCTCAATTTTGCACTTAAATATATTTAAAAGCTTATATTCAATTATTTTAGTCTAGCACTTATATTTAAAAGTTTATGTCTTTTGATAGTTCTTGTTGATGATCATCATCTATCTCATGTTATTAATCTGTTGTTGATGTAAATCTTTAGGCAAAAGTTCTTGTAAGTTTCTAAAATTACTCTATTCTAAAAATTGCATTATAGACCAGATGATTTGAAAGACGATGTCGTTATAAATTAAAAAAGCCTTCATATTGATATCGATCTTTAATGAGAACTTGTCTAGAAAAAGTTATGAACATTGGTCATTAATGGGAACCGGTCTAGAAAATGTTGCCCTAAGTATATATACTCACTTTCGCACTCAGTCTTTATCTCTAGCCTCTCCTACTCCCGCGAGCGCTCTCTTCCTCTCTCCATTCCCCCAGCTGCCGTGACGTCTCTCTCCACACTGTCGAGATAGGTTGGTATTCCTTGTTGTTGGGCTTTTCCTCTTTATTGTCATCATTTTGCTCATGCTTTTGATAAAAATCATTGCTTTTCACAAAACCTTGATAGATATTTTTTTATCACGTTCTATTAGTGTTCTCTTTCATTATCTTTGTTTACATAGAAAGTTTAATCGTTGTCTTTTACAAACCCTCGATACTCCTTTTTCTTCTTTGTCGAGATCGTGATGCTCACTCCTTTTATTTTTTTGCATAAAAACTAATGCTTACGCCTTTTTGCTCTTACGTCTTTTATCCTCTTAGTAATGTACACCATAACCGGTAAAACGGGGCGGGCTGGCGGGTTAGGCCCGTTAGCCCGCCCCAACAAACGGGTTCGGGCTGGAGAAATCCAGCGCATTTTAAAAACGGGTTAACCCGCGGGTTAAACGGGTTGGCCCGTTTAACCTTTAAAAAAAACCCCAAATGCCCCGCCAGGCGCCAACACAACACACACGCTGACACGATTCATTTTCCTTTCTCAGCTCTCAATCTCCACTGCACAGGCACGCACGGCGCACACACACACGAACACACTGAAGTTCAGAAACCGAAGGCCAAGTCCGAACCCTAGCTTATCGCCGGCTCGCCCTGTCCGTCATCGTGTCCCTCTTCGCCGGCGACTACCTTGCTAGCGGGCGGTGGTCCACTTCTGCGGTGTTGGGTGGTCGATTTCATGTTCTCGGCGGCGGATCGCAGTGTCATCTCTTGGTCTCCATTTCAGTCTTCGTCTCCCACTCTCCCTCTTCGGCCGTCGCCTCTTCCTCTCATTTCCGGCAACCACCTCTGTCCTCCACTCTTCCCCGTCCGCCGTGCGAGGCAGTGAGCCACAGAGCCAATGAGGTTTCTCCACTGTGATCCTAATGCTGATAGAGGATAAACCGACTAAAAGGTGAAATAAGCCAGGTAATCATTGAACTCATCTAGTAATTCAGTCTTTGAAAGGAGCAAATTAAATTTCATTGAGACTGTAACTGTATAGGTTCAGTGTTTAGTTGTTCATGGACTCACGGTGCTCTGATTTTTCTGTCAGTGAGGTTCTTTGGACTGGTTTTTTTGCTTTGAATGACAAATAATCCATCCAAGACTTATGGTCCTTGCTAATATGATTCTTATTTTGGTAGCATCCCATGCAAACGAAAATAAAAGGGAAGGAATAAATAATGAAATGAAATAAATAAAAATATTGATGGGTGTAATTGCAGTTATGAAGAAAGAAAAGAGAAAAATCCAATATGTTGATTGTATGTCGAGAGTTTGTTTTTAAAAATCCTACATGAACATGATTGTATTTAGTACTTGCCCTCCATATCATTCTATGAACATGTTATTTATATGTGGTTAGATGTTGTTATAAACTTATAATTTTTTCCCAGCAACGCAGTCCCAGCCTCCCATGTCTCTGAATTCTGAATGAGTGGCTTTCTCCACTGTAACCTTGATTCTTTGACACTCTCGTCTCCTTCGCCGTCCGTTCTCTCACTCTTAGACTCTCAGGTATTTGAATTTAGAACATTGGAACCTAAAAATGATTTTGGTAGTAATCTGTATTTTAAATTGCTTAGTAGAATTGTTTTTCCAATTATGTTGCTAAATGCTAATCTTGATTTCTACTATTATTGTATGCTTGTTGCAATGTGCTGGACTTTTTGATTATTTTGTTATAAAAAGATGGCTACAATTACAAATGTCAATGATGAGGATAAAGGTAATAAAAGAAAGAATGTTGATAGTAGTAAACCTTCTGCAATGAATATTGGCGGTGTGCCAACACAATCTGAGCAACAAGTTCAACCTGACTCTTCTTGTTTACAAACACAAAATAAAGATGCTCCTGCTCCAAGTAAAAAGGCAAGGTCTACCACATCTGACGTTTGGAGATACTTTACTAAACTTGGCATGGTTGATGGCAAGGAGAAAGCTAAATGTAATGGGTGTAGGAAACAATATGTTGTGGGAAGCAAGGATTGTGGGACTTCACACCTTCGGCATCATGTTGAACAGTGTACATCACTCCCAAAATACAAGGATATTGGTGCTATGATGATAGACCAAGCAGGGATTGTTAGATTTAGAAAAATTGACCCGAACAAGGTGCGAGAAATCATTGCTTATTGCATCATTAAGCATAATCTTCCATATTCTTTTGTTGAGTATAATGGCATTAGGGAGTTGCTCACATATTTGAATCCTGATTATAGAAACATTACTAGAAAAACTGCTGTTGTAGATGTCTGGAATTTCTATCTTCACCAAAAGGATAACCTAAAAAAAAGCTTTTAATGAGTCCTAGTAGAATATGTTTGACTTTCGATTGTTGGACAGCAATAACCGCTGAAGAATATCTTTGCTTGACTGCTCACTTTGTGGATGAGCAATGGAATCATAATAGCAAGATTCTTTCATTTTCTAAGATAGAGCCTCCTCACACTGGGGTTGAAATGGCAATAAGGGCACATGACATATTGATAGAATGGGGGATTGAAAAGAAAGTATTCTCGATTACTCTGGATAATGCTTCAACAAATTTTCAGATGCAAAGAATTTTGAAAGAGAATTTGAATTTGAGTCATTGCTTGATATGCAATGGAGAGTTCTTTCATATTCGATGCTCTGCCCACATCTTGAATCTCATAGTTTAGGATGGCTTGAGAGTAGCAGAGGGTGCTTTGAACAAGATTAGAAATAGCATCTATATGTAAGAAAATCAGAGGCAAGGATGATAGAATTCAGGAGAAGGGTCGAACAGGTTGGGGGTATTGACACTTCAGTGGGTTTACGGTATGATGTACCGACTAGATGGAATTCGACACATGCAATGCTTGAGAGTGCGCTTAAGTATCGTCGTGCTTTTGCTAGCTTAGCTCTGAATGACACAAATTACAGTCATTGTCCAACAAATGAAGAGTGGACTAGAGCAGAGACTATATGCACATTCTTGAAGCCTTTTACTGTAATTACAAACTTGATTTTTGGATCATCATATGCCACTTCCAACATGTACTTCACACAGATTTCGAAGATTGAGTTGCTGTTGAAAGGACATTTGCATAATAATGATTCTGTGATATGGGAAATGGCGAAGACTATGCTTGACAAGTTTGACAAATACTAGAGTGATTATAGTGTCATCCTTGCTCTAGCAATTATCCTTGATCCTCGGATGAAGCTTGATGTCATTAAATTCACTTTTGGGAAAGTTGATCCCATGAATGCTCAAGAAAAGGTTGAAAACATAAGGAGCAAGTTGTACTATGTTTTCAGTGAGTATAAAAGTGGACCATCATCTTCACCTTCAGCCCCAATTGTTGGAGCTGCATCTAGCTCTAGTGCCAACGTGTTAATCACAGAATCAGTTGTTGCCCCTAACTCGACTCAAGTAGATGACTATGATGTATTCGATGTAAGTTTGAACTTCTTTACTAGTTAAATGTTTAGATTTAATGTTATATTGATTGACACTTTTCTATGTTGACCCTTTATTAATTATGCAATGGTGTAGGATTTTTTTTCATTCAAGAGTCAAGATGAGTCAACAATCGAAAAGTCAGAATTGGACTACTATTTGGAAGAAGCGACACTTGATAATAGATTGGCTACAAGATTTAATGTCTTGGATTATTGGAAAGCTAACTCTTCTCAATTTCCTTGCCTTTCAAAAATGGCATGTGATATCCTTAGCATTCCAATTACAACTATTGCCAGTGAATCAGCTTTTAGCATTGGATCTCGTGTTCTCACGAAGTATCAATCTTGTCTTCTTCCAGATAATGTTGAAGCTCTTATTTGCACTCGCAATTGGCTTCTTGGATTTCCATGGGATGGTAATATCTAATTCTATATTCTTTTAGTCTATACAATAATTACAAAAACTAATTATCTTACTAACACTCTTTGTTGTTTATGTTATTATGTGTGGGCTGTGACAGAGGATTCTAAGAAAGAGAAAAGGAAAACTGCTCCTGTTCCTGTTTTTGCAGATTCCAATAATGCTTCAAATATCATTATTGATGAATGAAGAATGAGGAAGATTATAATGTATAAGTTTCTTGTTATCCATTCACCGTTGTTATGGACTTGCATTTATTTTGATTTACTTTTTTAAGTTTGGCCTTCTTAAATGCTGTCTTGATGGTTTCATACTTTCATATAGTCTTTATTTTTCATCTTGATACATTGACTTATAAGACTTGCAGACAGTGGGAACACCAATGATCACTCAACTTCATCTGAGAAATTGGAGTATGATTTTTTACCATGTTTTTCACTTTCATTGTGAGGCAAATGAATTAGCTAATTGGGATGGGATGCAAGATCATCTCACAGCCTTTAGATGCAATTTTATATGTTAACTCGTCTTCCTTTGCCTTGGATTAGACTTGATTTAGATAGAAGGAATTATGTTTGTCTATTTTTTGGCTGGTCTTGTATGATTCGCCTATCAGTTAATATGATGTCTTCAAAAGGCATCAGGTTTATTATATTATAATTATAAAAACATGCATTGAAAATGGATTTGAAAGATATTGTAGTTCGAATATGGGAAGGAAGTGAAGAGGATGAAGGTGAAAGAGAGATGCTGTTTAGGGATTCCCACGAAGTGCTGGCGACACTATGCACTCAAGGAGTTTCATCTTTGAAATTCCTAATGACTTAATGAGTAGAATGAGCTAAAACATTGGGCTACGTTGGAAAAAAAACAAAACAAAACAACCCACCTTCATCAGATTTGGGCTGCATTGCATTCTTACCGAAAAAAAAGATTTGGGCTACAATGCATTCTGGCCGGAAAAAAAAAAGTGTTGGGCTGCAGTTTTCAAAAAAAGCCCAATATTTAATCGGGCTATTAAACGGGCTCGGGCTGCATCTTTGCAGCCCGTTTAGAGGTCGGGCTCAATTGAGCCCAACCCATCGAGCTCCAGCCCGTGTCGAGCACGGGCTGGCCCGATTTCCCAGTACTAATGTACACACACCTTATGTCCTCCGACCACCACATATATCATAAGATTGAACTTGCAATGAAAATAGACATATAAGGTGTGCGTATATTGTAAAGAGGCTAAATGGACATAAATGGTGTGCTTAATCGATATTCTCTTTGGTTAGTTGCAGATCCGGGCCTAAAATTGCTTCCATTAAATCCAACACTAAAAAATCATCTAAGTCTTTTGGAGGTGGGCAAAATGCTGACTAAAAAAAGTAAACATTGGAAAAACAATTGCCGCAATTAAGATTCAATAATTATCTCATAATATATGGCTTAGATTCATGGTTATTAGTTGCAATTATTTTTTTTGTCCATTGCATTTGTATTTTTAAGGCTGTCTGTATAATTTATATTGCATAATATGGCTTTTGGATATAATAATATCCAATAGGGCTTTTGTGAAGCAAAATAAATTGTATATTTTAAAAAAATACCTACTTGTTAGACCAGTATGAAATTAAGAGTGGGCATTTTTTATTATAAATTAAAACTTTTTAACAACGGTCATCTAATTAACCGGTGCAAAAAAGTAATTTTTAAGCCCGATTGTAGATCTGGTCTTAATAAGTATAGACTTTTTAAATCGATCGATACAAGATCAGACCTGGTCTAATAAATCGATTTCAATTGATTTTAAAAATTTTTTTTAGGAGTGCAAGCAAGGTAATGGGTAATTTGTTAAATATGTGCAAGTTTCATTAGTGGGAGTTATCTTGTCCGTCTGACTAGGTTTTGCCACTGCCGGAGCAGCTATTGAGATTATTGGAAAGAGACTCGAGATCAAATTTAAGAGCTCCATATTAGTAGGCGATTTTTTGATGAATTCTTGTTTCTTACTTGTAGCATATCTTGTGTTATATTTAGTTGTTGTACCTAAACTCTTGTAATGTTTAATCTAATAAATGGAGTTCTATTTCGATGGCTTGAAAAAAAAAAAAAGTTAAGCATGTGCAAGTTGCCTTCAGCACGTAAAAAAGTAAAAAAATTAAATGTGTGCAAGCGAAACTAAGGAAGCAAACTTCAGCTCTAGGACATTTTGATCATATATTTGTCAATTACCACCCCTTATCTTTAATATAACATTTACTTAACTATAAAGTAGATATTATATTAAGAACTAGAAGTAACATATTTTTATTTAAGGAGTTACGTCTTTGAAAAGATTTGAGAAACTTTTAGGACTTGTTTGGTATGAGGGGAGGGGAGGGAAAGTGGTCGGAGCGAAAACTTTTATTATTAGTTGAGTTTTAAAAAATTAGAAAAGTGGGTCTAAAAATTTTTAATTAATTTTTCTTACTTTTTCCTCTTATATGTTATATTTGTTAAAATTTTGTAACCCCACTTTTTTAGTCTTTTAAAATTCAACTCAAAAATTTTTTCTCTCTCTTCCAAATCCCTCATATGAAACAGACCCTTGGACAATAAATTTCTTATATACAATCATATATTGTTCTTTTTTTGGCCAGAGATTATATATTGTTCGTATGAATAGAAATTTTACTAATTAAGAGGACTTATTTATAATTTTAACGTGACTTTTGCTATGTTAAACTTTTTCCATAAGAGGAATAAATAAGCCTCTAGATGTCATGGAATTGGATCCTCCATTCTTTACTTTGCTAAATATCTCAAATCATGGAGAATGATTTAACTCAAGCAGCTAATAGGCACTTTGTTAAATATGTGCAAGTTTCATTAGTTGGGTCTTGCACTTCTAGCTGGGTTTTGCGACGGCCGGAGCAGCTGACGAGATTGCTAGAAAGAGACTCAAGATCAATTTCAAGAGTTCCATATTAAAAGGCGAAGCTTTGATGAACTTGTTTATTATTTGTAGCTTATCTTGTATTATATTTAGTTGTTGTACCTAAACTCTTGGAATGTTTAATATAATAAATGGAGTTCTATTTTGATGGCAGGAAAAAAAGTTATAAATGTGCAAGTTGGCTTCAGTATGTAGAGAAAAAAAATTAAAAGTGGACATTTTGATCATATATTTGTCAATTACGTACTACCCTGATCCTTAAGATATCACCACTTAACTATAAAGTAGATATTATTCGATCTTTAATATAAGATAAAATTGATTTTTTATTGGGAGAGATTAAAGAAACTAAATATATTAGTTTACAAGTTATACGAATTAATATAACATAAAAAAAGATAAATATCAATACTTTAAAATAATTTATTTAACTTCCTTAATCTTTTTAAAAAAAGTCAATTATGTTTTATATTAAGGATCAGAGGAATATTATACTAACTTCAGTCCTAAATATAAGATAAAGTTGACTTTTTTTAGTGATATTAAGGAAGTTAATTAAATTACTTTAAAATATTTATATTTGTCATTTTTTCTCTAAACTATTTTGCCTAACTTATAAACTGATATATAATCTAAAAATACACAACATATGATATGATTAAGTAACTTATTTAGCTTTCTTAATTTCTCAAAAAAAAAGTCAACTCTGTCTTATATTTAAGACCAGAGGGAGTATTAAAAAGGAAAAATTGCATTTAAGTCTAGGATAAAAGAATATACGACAAAATTTTCCCTTAAAATCTCAAAATTATATTTAAGTCCTGTGGGACTTTTTTGTAATAAATTCTGATTTCATTGACAAGTCCATGGTCGTCCACTGATAAGTCCATGGATATCCACTGACTAGTCTATGGGCATTTGACATTTTAGTGCAAAAAAGTGTCAAGAACTTAAATAAAATTTTAAAATTTTAAAGAACCATTTGTCATATTTTTTCTTATTCAGGACTTAAATACAATTTTACCTATTAAAACTGGAAGCAGCATATTTTTTTCTTAAGGAGTTAGGTCTTTGAAAAAAATTTGAGAAACAAAATCAAGTTAGATCCAAAATAATAGTTATACTAACTAACTTTAATGCTAATATAAATTTTATCAAATGTAGTTAGGATAGAAGTAAATTTAACACACAGTAATTTAAATGTGTTCTTAATATATCAATAAACTGTTGATTAAAGTGTCCAATAGTCTCATCCCATAAAAAAATATAAATTTAAATTCCGCAAAATGCTCTTTATCAGGGGAGGTGGAAAATCCTTTACATCACAAGTTTTTAAAGGGAAAGCCCTTAATTAATTTTTTTTTTAAATGAGCTCTTAATACTCCCTCTGGTCTTAATTATAAGACATATTTATATAATTTTGGAGAAAATAAGAATAGTGGTTAAATTAGTTAATCATATTTACTTTCTTAAAATACCCTTATTTAAAATTTAAAATGACATCTAATTACATTGATTCTATATTTTTTCTTGTGCCTCTCATGCCTCACACACAACTTCTCCAAACTCTCACACAATCCGATGTCGTCAATCTCCCTCAATAACTTCCAATCTACTCTTATTAAATTATTATTATATTTAATTATTATTGAGAAAGTATCAATAGAGGGCATTTTTGAAAGAAATTGATAAAAAATAGAATTTTTTTTATAATTAGGATGAAAATTAACTCTTAAATATTATCCTATAATTAAAATTAGACGGAGTATTTCTTTCATGTAAAATATTAATAGAAATGATGGATTTATTTACATTTTGTTGGGGTCTTGCAGATATGTGTTCAGAGCATTGAGTGAAGAGGGAGGGCGTGTGGATAAATGCTCAGTGTATAGGTAGCGGTCAACGGCATAAAATAAAGACACAATAAATGAGAAGGCTTCTCTTCGTAGCTCCCGATGTGTTACATTGGTTGCCGTCTTTGGGGCCGAAATTTTATTTATTAATCTCTCTGATCATAACGCCTCCAACCCCATCCACACATCTCTCTGCTCTCCCTGCCAACGCTTTCAGTCTTTCACCCCCTCCACATAACCCCCTCCCTCCCCTTTACTCTTTTGATTTCACGTGACACCCCCCGGGCCGCTCAGTCAGCATTTTATTAATTGCACCCAAAATTAAATAACTCTTTATTATTATTCAATTAAAGACATGTATGGGATAACGATTGAAAAGCATGTAAGTATTTTTCATATAAATCGAAATAAAATTCCTCCTACATATTCATCTCGTATATTAAAAATCATGATTAAAAAATTATTTTTAAAGATTTCAATCATTATTCTAAACAAGCACTAAGACATCACATTTCTTATTTGGAATAGTGATTGGAGCATTTAAAATCAACTTTTTAATCGTGATTTACGGTATTCGAGGCAAGTATCTAAAAATATTTTTCTCTCAATTTAAGTAGAAAACACTTATAAGCTTTTTATAAACCATCTCAAACAAGCTTACAGAAATTACTACTAACTTTTTTTGGCCCCTAGGTTTACAACTAACTTAATCCTAGAGGAGGAAAATCATCCTCGTGATATGTTACTTCGTGCAATTATCTAATTTGATTAGATTAAAAAAATTAATTAAGTTAATTTATATAATGAGCATTTTCTTAAAAAATATTTTAACCACCTTCTTTAATTCCTTCTCCTTCTTGATTATTGTTAAAAGAATATAAATAAATATATATATATATATATTAAAAAAATTGATCAATATTATAAATAGATCTTATATTTAGAAACAAAATAAACTTTCGAAATAAGTCATATGTTAAGGACTAAGCGTGTGTTTGGTTTAGCGTTTTGGGGCATATAAACCCGTTTTTCATTGAAAAATAAATTATTGAGTTGGGGTTTTTTTTTTTTTAATGTTTGGTTGAGCTTTTTCTAATTGCATTACGGGTACAATAAGTTATTTGTTAAATAAGCTCCTTACTTGTGCTTATTTGGAATAGCTTATTTTTTTTTAGCAAAAAGTGCTTATAAATCGTGATTCATGGTATACGAGGTAAATATGTGAGAGTAGTTTTATCTCGGCTTGCGTAATAAGGACCTATTGTCCAAAAATAAGTGATACCAAACGCATGCGCATATTACGTACGTCGAGATAAAACTCCTTTCACATACTTACCTCGTATACCGTAAATCAAGATTTATAAGCACTTATTATCTAAAAATAAATCGCTCATCCAAACATAAATCACATTACCAAAATTGATTTTTCTATTAAATCATTTTTAATAAATCAGAATCATAATAAGTCATTTTTTCTGCCGCTATCACACTAAAAGGATTACTCCAAGACCCTAATTGCCAAGATTGATTTTTGAAACAGAGGAGCAGGCAATCAATCACATATTAACTATTCGAGATTATAAGTGAGGTCATATTCTTAACCTCCTACTTGCACAGGAACTTACAGGGCCATGTTACCCCCAATTAGAATTTTATTAAGAGCATCTTCATTTTTTTTTTGGTTGAATTAGAAGAGAGCTAAAGTAGTCATGTGAGGGAATGAAACCACTACCTTCCCTCTATAAGGGATCACTTTGCCACTAATTTTATACTGCACGTTCATAAACATTTCCTTTTTAGCCTTAATAACTTGGCCACAATTCCTTGATTTTAACAATACTAATCTCATCCTATACAAAAAGCAGAAAGAAAACTGTTTTTTTTTGTACTTGTAAGTCAGTTTATTAAATATTTTTATGTGAATGTATAATTTTATCATTTATTTACTATTATGTAAACATTGTTCTCATTACATAAATTGTAAATTAAATAGATTTAATGGAAAATTTTGGTAAAATTTAAGTTAGAATTACTGAGGTTTATGAGTTTTCTTAATCTTGGTTAAACATACTAGCAAGTAACTTATAAATGCTTTCATCGAATTTTTTATAAGAACCTAAAATTTGAATTTCTTAGTCTTTTTTTAAGAACTCGACAATAGTTGTACCAGCATTTAATGAGCCTTTTCCACTTGCGCCCTTTATTAATTATATAGATTGCATTAATTAAAAGGTTCATGGTATATATATATATATATATATATATGTTTATTTTATTTCTCTCTCTCTCACTTATTTCTTATAAATAAGGATATATTTGAAAAAGAAAGTTATTTTCAAAACATACCTGTTATATTTAATTAATTTTAACAACTTTCTAAAATTACGTAATTTGATTATCATACTCTTATAAATAAAACTGAAGGTTCATAATATAAGTCATTTTTAGAATAATGGTTGGTCCATCATAAAAGTCACTTGAAAATCAATTAATACTTATTTATCAATTTTATCATTATAATTAATATTTAAATATATTTTTCTCTCTCATTTAACACCTCATTATAACTAAAATTAAAAACTTCTTAAATTTAATGAGTTAACTATCAATTCTTAGTTATCAGCACACCTAAGGTCAAGTTTTCCAGCTGTCGCTCTTCCCATCTGAGCTATATATATTCATATTCTCCTTCAACAACCCATCCATCGAAGTGCTCTTTCGTGTCTCTGTTTTTCTTCCTTCCTTCCTTTCTGTTATTTTTTCTGAGACACTCGCGCGCGCACAGCCTCTCTCTATGGAGATAGGTTCGAGTAGTGCAGCTTCGAAGCCCACAAGCTTGTGGGTATTTACCCTCCCAGCTTTTCTTGGCTCCGATCACTTCATCGGCGACGCCTACACGCTAGTTTCCATCTTCGTCGCCTTTCTCGCTCTTGCCCTTCTCACTTGGGCCTTCTCTAACGGCGGCCTCGCCTGGAGTAATGGTCGGAGCTCTAGAGGGCAAGTTCCTATCCCTGGCCCTAGGGGCATTCCTGTCTTTGGCAGCTTATTCACCTTGAGCCGCGGCTTGGCTCACCGCTCACTCGCCGCCATGGCTTGGGCACGTGACAACACTCAGCTCATGGCTTTCAGCCTCGGCTTGAGTACTCCTGTTGTCGTAGCTTCGGACCCCACCACTGCCCGCGAAATCCTGACGTCACCTCACTTCGCCGACCGCCCCCTCAAGCAGTCCGCTAAGAGCCTCATGTTTAACCGAGCCATCGGCTTCGCTCCTAATGGAACCTACTGGCGACTCCTTCGCAGGATCGCTTCGTCACACTTATTTGCACCTCGGCGCATTACAGCCCACGAAAAAGGTCGCCAGCTAGAGTGCACCGCCATGCTGCGCAATATAGCAACCGAACAGAAACATCACGGAACAGTATGTCTACGTAAGCACCTCCAAGCTGCTTCTCTCAACAACATCATGAGCAGCGTCTTTGGAAAAAGGTACGATCCATTGATTGAGAGCGAAGAACTTAAAGAGCTCAAGGATATGGTTCGGGAAGGTTTTGAGCTTCTTGGTGCTTTTAACTGGTCTGATTATCTTCCATGGCTAAGCGCTATCTATGACCCACATCGTATAAATGAACGCTGCTCGAAGCTTGTTCCTCGTGTTAGGAAATTCGTCGGCTCCGTCATAAAAGAGCACCTTGCCGCCGCCAAGTCGGGAAAACCCTCCGATAACGATGACTTCGTTGACGTGTTGCTTTCCTTGGAAGGTGAAGACAAGCTTGAAGAAAATGATATGATCGCTGTGTTATGGGTATGTGGTATGTTTATAATATGTTCATTAGTGAGTTTCTTTTGTAGGACCGAGTTGACTCGTGAGTTTAATTTTACAGGAGATGATTTTCAGAGGGACTGATACGACGGCGCTTTTGACCGAGTGGGCTATGGCGGAGTTGGTCTTGAATCCAAAGATGCAGGATAAGCTTTACAGTGAAATCCACCAGATTGTTGGGGACGAAGGTATTGTGACGGACGCCGACGTGGCGAGAATGCCCTACTTACAGGCGGTGGTGAAGGAATCACTGCGAGTTCATCCGCCGGGTCCCCTCCTTTCGTGGGCCCGGCTGTCCACGTCGGAAATCCATCTAAGCAACGGAATGGTGGTTCCCGCCAACACAACCGCCATGGTAAACATGTGGGCGATCACGCATGACCCCCGTGTGTGGGATTCGCCGCTCGATTTCTCACCGGAGAGGTTTCTCGAGAGCGAAGGCGGCTCTGGCGTGGACTTTCGTGGCTCTGATCTGCGGCTTGCACCGTTCGGAGCGGGCCGAAGGGTGTGTCCCGGGAAGAACCTGGGCCTCGTGACGGTGTCGCTGTGGGTGGCAAAGCTGGTTCACCGGTTCAAGTGGGTCCAAGACCCGACTCGGCCCGTTGATCTCGCCGAGGTTCTAAAACTGTCCTGCGAAATGAAACACCCACTGCATGCGGTGGCCGTGGAAAGAAGGAATGGTTGAAAAATGAAAAGAATCAAATATCTCAGGTCACTGCATGACGTATCAGCTTCAATTATGATTAGGGTTATGATTAGAAGTTTGGCTTTAGATTATTAGTTAGTTAATTTGAAGTTTTTAAGTTGTGCAATTTGTTTTGTAGATGTAGATGAGGCAGCTTTTGAAGTTAACGCTAAGAAAGATGCTCTAGGGTCTCTAATGTGAACGCATGTAGCATAAACTATTTTATAATTCCTGAGTTTGAGTTTGTGTTTGAGGTGGCTATGTTATTGTTTTTCCAAGGTGTTATAATATGAATCGTACGGTGTCGTATTTGGTCTTGTTAGGAGAACGATATATGATTGGTGACGTGTTTTCACTTCGAACGGTTATCAAGCAGGGAGGGTTCCGATTTTGGTCAAATCATTGTCAGGGTTCTTGCATGGTTAAGTTTATATTTGCCCCATTATATTTTTATATGCTTTAATTTGTTGAAATATTATTACTTTTTACCTATGTACAAGATTCGTATCTCTAATGTCTAATCGATGTTTCTTGAGATTTTCTTGTGATTTCCGTTTTAATTGTTAAAATATGGATTTGACTAAAAACTATTTTTTCTTTGCATTAGATCATAATGTGATTAGTTTGACCAAAGGCAACACAATACTACACAACCTGCAAGTATGTAGTAGGTGAGGGGATAACTTATCCAATAAATCTGCTGCCTCATAAAATATTAACGGTGATTCACGCCTTCCAAGCTTCAATCAATGTGTTTTTTATATGAAAAAAAAATCAAGACTTGTTTTTTTTAGGCGAAAAATAAATGAACACGTTGATAAGGGGTTGTGTTTATGGGGTCAGATTTGAAATATATAAAAGTTAGGTGTGTCATTCAAAACTCCTTTTAGAATTTGGAAACCTTTTGTGTGTCTCAAGCACGGCATGCTCGGAATGTATAACTCAAATAACTTCAATTTTAATTGATTGATGACTTATTTAAAGTAATTCACATCCTCTTTTTTTTTTTTGTTTCCCCCCCGTGTCCCACCCTCTTTGGAGGTAGACTAATTCGGAGTCACCCCCGATGTAGAGAAACTTCCCAATGATTGAACTCGGACCTTTGAAGCAAATGGTGAAGGAGACACCTTGACTCCCCTTTTCAAAGCATCTGAGCCACACCCCAGGCAATTCACATCCTCTTTTGTTTTTAAGAAACATAAGCATCTAAATTTAAAAAAAAAACATGATTAGCTAATGTTTTTTTAAACACTAAAATGTGAATTAATTATTTCAAATAAGATATTAGTTAATTCGAATTAAAATTATCTGAATTATTGTATTTTTAATGAACAAAGTTCGAAACTTAAAACACTCAGACGCTCGTGATTTAATGTATTTTTTAAGGGTAAGAGTGCAAAGTCTCAATTTTCTAGTTCCGACATGGCAATCTTAGTTCAATAATGTAAATATCGATTGAAATTTGTAGTTGAATAATAAAATGGATTTGATTCCTTGTTAAGCACTTGATTTCATATCCATATCGGTTATCTGATTATAAAAGAAGCGATGACACATTCGCACTTACACATAACTCACATTCTTATTTCTCTCAAGGAGGCCTCATCCATATACATATATATATGACCATTAGTGGTATGTGATTTTATATTTTTGTTAATTTCTGGTTTGTCAGGAATTTAGAGACACTGTTTCCCTGTTGATTAATCTTGTATTCTTTATAATTTTGAGTCAATTATAAGTTAACCCCTACAGTTTGAATTTGCCCAATTCAATCTTTATAGTTTATTCTCATTTATAATTTAGTCCCTAAATTTTGACTTACTAGAACTCAGTCCTTATGTTTTTAGCCATTTTATAATTTAATTTCTATATTTTAGAAAATAATATCATATATATAATAAAAGTTAGGGATTAAATTGCAATATGGTTGAAATTATATAGGCTAAATTATAACGAGTCAGAACTACAAGGATTAAGTTACACGGAATCAAAGTACAGGGTTACAATTGAGTTCAAAAATATAAGGACCAAAATGTTAATTTTTCCTTAATATAAAATTAATTCAGACCACTGAAAAGTAGAGTGAAAAAAGTTTTTTTTTGAAATAATGAAAAATATAGTACTTAAAAATAGGCTTTATATATATATATATATAAAGTAGGGAGAATTGCCCAAAAATACCTTGGAGGCAAATTAATTACTGATTGCTACCATGGAAGATTTGTTGCACATAACGGAAGATATTTTGTACACAAAGAAAGATTGTTTGCACATTTATATGGAAGATTTTTGCACACACGGAGAATGGTTTGCACAAAACGGAAGATCGCTTGCACACTTGGTGGCAATCAACAATTAATTTGCCTCCAAGATATTTTTAGACAATTCTCCCTATAAAGTATGTATTTTTTTTAAGAAATATATATTGAAATAAAAATTATATTCTAATTGTGTGTAGAAACACAAGTTTTAAACTACCGGTCGTAGGTTTTGGTAGAAGGGTTTTTGCCGCTTAATTATGAATTTAGGCTAGCGGTAAAATTTATTTTTCTAAAAACAATTTTTGCCAGTACTAAAAACAACAACTCATTTGATAATGTTGACCCCAAGGTTGGACAATCCTCAAATATAAATCAATTGAATAATCATATTAAAAAACGCAAGTTTTAAGCTCATAGGTCAATGTCAAATTTATTTGTTGCTTGTACAGGTTTCAATGTCAAATTTATATGGGCCGTGCAAGCAATTTTTTTAAAAGGCAAAAACTACATAAAAAGAATTTATTGGCATTAGGACCAAATTTAGTATTCATTTAAAGGTGGGATTGAGGGTGAAGATGTATATAAGTTTTTCTTGGGTAAAAAATTTAATAGCCACAAATATTAATGCCAAATTTAGTATTCAAGGATGACAATTGAATAATGTGAATTTTGATGTAATGTTTATATTTTGAGCATTATGCCTGGAATAGAATATAAATGGATGGGAGGCGGCTATAGAGTGAGTTGAGGAGTACAGAGAAAAAGAAGAGAGAAGGAGAGAGTGAAAAAGCAAAGGAAAAGAAAAGGAACTGTGGGAGAGACAGTTCAGTCTGGGCGTCTCATCAAGAAAAAGATCTTGCCCTGTCTCTCCCTTCTCTCTATATCTTGTCTGCCACAACCCTATGCTATTCCTATGCTATTAGCTCCCCGCCCCCCACCTCTCTCTTTATTTTTTGTTTGGTGTGAGGGGAGGGGAGGGAAAGTGTGCGGAGAGAAAGCTTTTTTAAGTTGAATTTAAAAAAATTAGAGAAGTGGGGTTAAAAATTTTTAATTAATTTTTCTTACTCTTTTATCTTATATATTCTTTTTATTAAAATTTTATTATTTCACTTCTTTAATCTTTTAAAATTCAACTCATAAAAATTTTCCCTCCCCTGTGCCCTTCCCCTCCAAATCCCTTACACCAAACAGAAAAAGTTTCAACCATCCCTCTCATTGTGGGATTATTTTGGATTCTCTCTTTTCTACTTACGGTTTGCTTCTGTCGTTTTCTTTCAAAATGTCCTAAATATACAAGCTTTTTACTTTTTTTTTTAATAACATTGACCATCTTAAAATATTTTTTAAGTATCATTCTGTATTTTGTAATATTCTTTTAATATTATCTTAGATCCTAAAATAATTTTTTGGGATCTTGAAAACATATTTTAAGGAAATGATTAATATTAAAAAGCTTGTATATTAATCAAGAGAAAAGGATGGGAACGAACAGGAAGATGAGAAAATCCAAATCCCTCGTTATTGCACCAGCCCCCTTACATTTTCTTTTTATTTGAAGTGACATGTAATCGTTAATATAAAATCTTATTCGTAGTATAATATACTTTAAGGAAGAGATCTTATATTTCTTTTGATGCTTAATATAAAATATATTTGAGTTGATTTTAATTTTAAATGTAAGATATATTTTTATATTTATCAATTTTTTTTTTAATTTATCCTGATTGATACTCTCTCAAGAATAATTAATGAGGAAAGAGAAGAGAGAATTAAGGAATATGACTAGTATGTTTTAGAAAATACATGCTATATTAACTAACTCAATTATTTCTTTAATCTAATTAAATTAGATAAAAATATCTTATATTAAAAAAAAGAGGCAGTACGATTTATTAAACACTTTCATTCAACCATTCAAACATGGCCAGTGGTTTTTTTTTTTTTTTTTTTGGGTAGAGCTCATCTCTTCGCACCCTAGATTTCTAAAATTGACTTTAGTGCTGATTATGAATCCCTCTTCATACACTATCAACAATTGAACCCCCAATAGATGCTTAAGTGCATGTTTGTCAAAGTGGCACTTGTCCCCAAACATACAATTAGATTGGAAAAAAGCACATCAAGAATATTTGACCGTTTGGGTTTATGATGGGAATGGTCGTGTTTTATTATAAAAGTTACGGTAACTTGTAAATTAAAATTCGGTGCTTTTATGGTGATCGTGGAGAGAGAAAACGGTGATTATGGAAGAAGAAAAATGCTCTTTAGTAAATGGGAGCTGAGAGAGTAAGAGTGTTCTTGATATATAGTATCATTTTAATTCTATTTATAAGTTTATTTTGACAAAAAAATTTGATCCTTATCATAAGTCTAATTTCATGATAATAAATGTATTTTTTTTTATTTTTTTTTGCTCTTATTGATTGTAATAAATAAAAACATTCATTCTATCTGTTCTAAAAGCAGCTTTTTGAGAAGAAGCTCAAAACTCTAGGTTTTACAACCAAAAAAAAAGTTAGGGCCCGTTTGGTTCAAACCCATTGCATGCCTGCAATGGTAATTATAATTGCATTATCAAGGGAAGAGTGTTTGGTTGCTCTTCAGCATGGTAATAGGGTTTACCATGGTAATGATGATTACCAAAAAATTGGTAATCCACATTCATACCTCCCCCCTATGAATCCTTATTACCATCCCATTGCATAGTTAAAAAAGTCAAATTTACCCTTTAATTTTACCCGTCTATTTCACTTATCTCATTTCATTTGCAACAACCGTCTGCCGCCACCACCTCCTCCTCCACCACCCCACGCCATCGCCACCACCTCCTCCTCCTCCTCCGCCACCCGCTGCCGCCGCCACCACCTCCTGCTCCTCTACCGCCGCCGCCGCCTCCATCTCCTCCACCACTTGCCACCGCCACTTTTGCCTCCGTCACTACGTCCTCCTTCACAACCCCTTACCGCCACCACGACCTCCTCCTCCTTTATCACGCCCAGTCGCCGCCACCGCCACCTCTACCTCCTCCTCCTCCACCACCCGCCAGCCCTACTGTAACCCCCTCAGTAATTATATCCGAAATACACGATTAAAATGAAATAGAGACCAATAATAATCAAATAACATTTACTAACCCATCACATGATGGGGTTTTCAAAATATACCTTTCGAAATCATTTATAAACTTGGTCTCATATTCACATTTCGAATACAATTACTATGCGAAGATAAATCACATTCATATAAATATCAGAGTGCACAACATAATCATCCCGGCAATCTTGGGTACATACCTTTGCTAAAGATATACAGGGCACAATTGCCCATTACAATTCTTCAAATGGGGGTTACACAATCTCATCTCGAATGAGTTCTGCCGCTCCCTCCACGAGCCACTTGCCCTGTCTAAATTGTTGGTAAGGGAGGGTGAGATTCGAGAGAATCTCAGTAGGGAAACATTATCAATATGCAGGCAAGATAAGTGTTTAATGCATGACATGCTTGCATCACATAACTCATGCACACATACAATGACAAATCTATAAGCTCAATGCTTCGAACGATACACATATGGCCATAGCATATATTGAAACATAACTTCAAATCATTCATACATGTTCCACATAATCAAGCAAAGCAACAACATGCATCAACACATTAATACAGTTATCAGAGCATGCAGGAGAGATAAGTTCCCTACCTCCAGTCTTTTCTCCTCGATTTGCGTGCCAGCAACTCGAGGCTTCACATTCGATCCTACAATGTCAAATGTACTATTTAGATACTTCCATAGTGTTTCTGAGGGTCATATGAAGCTATATTGAAAATTTGCTAAAATGCCCCCGGGGACTCGGTCCAGCCCCACCGTACCCGGTCCGGCTGTACTTTTCTTGAAATTTTGACATGGGCTATCCTGACATATTTTCGCCCAAGGAATCCATTTCCGGACTCAGAATTATCAAATTCAATGTCAAATTACGAAATTGCCCTTGGCAGCCCTACTTTTAGGGTTTTAGGGGTGTTTCCGTAATTATGCTTTCTCGGCCTTTTTTGAAAAAGTACCCAACTGTAACCCCACCTAATTTTCGCTCCTGAACTCAATGGAACCATCAAATCATTGAAAATCCAACTCTAAGACCCATTTCTAGAGCTGGCCGAAATTTATGAGTTCTCCGGGGAAAATCGGGGTTTTACGATTTCGGCTCCGTAAACGTGTTCCTTTCTACTCCTAACCACTTTATTGACTATTCTATTAGGTTACAACTACCATTTAGTATCAATTTGGACAGCATAACAGCCCCTACAACCCATTTCCATAAATTAAAACCAACGGCAATCCGGCAAAATTTCACCGATTAAATTGCCCACAGCAGCTAAAATAGTCAATATACAAGAGTTTGGAAGTTACCTCAAGCTCCTTCTAGCTTTTCTCAAAGATGGCTGAAAACCCTAACTTTCAAAACACCAAAATTGAGCTTTCCAAACCTTAAAGAATAAAGAGGAGTAGTTTAGAGTCGGAGTTATACGCGCTAGGAGCAAAATCGTCGGAGAAATCGGCTTACCTTGTGATTTTTCTTCTCTTTCTCTCTCTAAACTCTCTCAACTTTCTCACACTATGTTCAGGTGCTGTGCGTGAATGAGCAGCTGAAGATGATGAGAAGATGTTTTAATTCCATGCTTATGTCATCTTGCCTTTTGATGATGTCATAATTCCCAAAATTGGCATTTTCGGATTTTCTGGCAGATTTTCTGCCCAAACTTTGAAAAATCATAACTAATTCTAGAAAAATCGAAATGAGGTGATTCCAAAGCCAAATGAAAGATATTTAAGTCCTCTTCATAGGAAAAATATTGACCATTACTAAAAATCACCACAAAATTCCAGAATTACATAAAACTCATCACTGCCCCAAAACAGAGTTCAGTTTCCATCCCAAACTTTGGACAGTCATATCTCCTAGTTCACAAAACGAAATGGCACAAATTATATGTCCATGTTTAAGCTTGAGATGTGAACTATAAGACTGGAAAGTTTCATAATTTTATGACATCATTTGCCTAGTAAAAACGTCCACACGAGAAGACTGCCCAGACAGAATTCACACTGGACAGCATTTCCAGTTTTGCAACCAATGTGTCCAATCTAATTTAAATCAATTCCAATGATTAAATACCACAACATGACACCATTTCCATCGCAATATCCCATTCAATTCCTCCCTCTATTCTAAGTCAATTTGGATGTTAATCCACAATTGAACTCAAATACAGGGTTTTGGCGTTGCTCATAACACAAACGACTACAATCCACTTTATATTCTCTAAAAGGGTTCATTAATCACTAACCACGTCCACTTTTGTAGTCATTAAACCCTAATCACAATTTGGGATCTTGCTAAACCGGGGCTTAGCAGTCCACTTATCTCAGGCTTATTCTCTAGCCTCGAGTCTCAAAATTCGGGGTATTACACCTACTGTTGCCTCCACCGCTACATCCTCCTCTACCCCCGCTGCCGACACCTACCGCCACTGCTACTACCTCCTCCACCCCCACCACCGCCCCCACCCCCACCGTTACCGACGTCGCCACCGCCACCAACACTACCTCCTCCTCTGCCGCCACCACTACCTCTTCTTCCTCCATATTTGCTGCTGTCGACTCTTAACTATTTTTTTTACAAAGATTATATTAAGGGTAAAGTAGACTTTGTGTGATATATTAATTTTAAATAATTATTAAAATAATAACTCATTGCACCTTGTTTAAAAATCAAAACCAAACACTACCCTTGTAATTAATATTGCATTGCATTACCATTGCATCGCACTACACTGCATTACAGGGTGTAATAGGATCGAACCAAATGGACCCTTATTTATACCATTGTTAATCTAAATACAAATCACATATCAATCTGATTTTTATTCTATTTAACTTTTATAAAATTTAAATTATAAAAAATAACTTCTATTGTTGCTAACACAAACAAACCCTAAAAAATCTAGCTAACTTCTGATCAATTGTGTTAGTGTGTATTTGGATTAGCTCTTTTTAATAGCTTCTGGAAAAAAAAAATGGAGAATAGTTTTTGGAGAATAGATTATAAGAAGAATAAATTATGAGAAAAAAATGATTTTGATAAAATGAGAGTGTTTGAATGTTTTGATCAGAATAACTTTTTTCATGATCAAATTACTAAAAAGGACATTAACTTTTGCTATAATTACATATAAATGATAATATTATATTTTAAGTATTATTTAACATTAAATTGCATAATAAATACAAAAAATGAAATAAATTTATCAAAAAATTGTAAAATCATAACATTTGTCAATTATGCAATATAAAAAAAATAGATGAAAAAATTTTAACAGATCAGTAGGTATTTACATATTTTTTCAGAAAATGTTATCTAATCAGAATTAAAATGACGCCAACAACCAAAATTAAATCAGTGCAATTGAATTTAGAATAGAAGCCCAGCAGGTAATTTGGCTATTTTCTCAATCTCATCTAACTATAATAAAAAGTTTCATTTTTTCATAGTGAATGAATAAAGAAAAAAAATTTGCGTGTTCTATTCACGCAAATCAGGGAAAAAAATGAAAAAATGCAGATGGGACTGAAGGAATAATGGAATATCGAAGAAGAAGAAAAAGAAAGTTATGTAAGAAAGAAAAAAGGAAAAGAGAAAAGGAAGAGAGAGAAAAGTAATAATGACTCCATCAGTCAAAAATTGCTGCAGAATTGAGGAAAAAATAGATTTTTGGTAAACCAAGGTTTGAGATTTCAAAACCAAGGTTTGAGGCAAAACGGGATTATGGCAAACACTCCCTTAGGCATCAATGTTACATGGTTGATGGGACTGCCAGAAGAACATTTAAGTAGTCGAGATACATTTTTCTTCCTTTCATTTCTCACTTCTTTCCCTCTTTCATTTTCTGAAATTAATTTGTGCCACCTAAAAAATGTATTTACATATTTGTTTTCTGTCCCAGATATAATGCATTTTTTAGAAGAATTTTTTTGTCTTTAATATATATGAATTGGTAGGTTATGAATGATGAACTTTCTTTCTTTCTTTCTTTATTTTCAATATCACCTTTATAACCCCTATTATAATTGACTATGAGGAGACTTAACGTCTCATATAATGCTTTATCATAGTTTTTAAGTGTTTCATTGAGGTTATTTATCATAAGGACGTTTATATAAATCGAGATAAAATTTTTCTCATATAATTACTTCATACACCGCAATATACATTTTAAAACCTGCTTTTGAAGGATCCTATCATCATTCCAAGTCAGTCTTAAATTAATTTGTGACTGCTAAAATGTTTATCCACGCACTTCCTCTAGTCCTAAATTCATCTATATACTTAGTTTCACTATGGAAATTTTATTTTTATACTAAAATTAATGACTGTAATAAGAACTTCTTGTTACAATTAACAAGGGACAATGTATTTGAAACCAAGCAGAATTTTAAAATTTTACTTAGCTAGTCCTATTTATAGGGTAGAAAGGTAAAAAATGATGTCCTATTCATAGGGTAAAGAGAGAAAATTTTCATATGAATATATAATTTTATCGTTAATTGATTTTTTATTGACTTTGTTCCTATGAAATATAATATACATTAAATAGGAATAAAATTTGAAAATTATTGAATTTTAAAATAAAATTGATAAAGTTTAAGATTTTTATTGCTCTATGTGAAATATGTTGAAAATATTTTATAAATAGGATCATCAAGCTATTGAAATATATGGGAGGTACGAAGATAGTTATTGGTAAGTTTGGTTTTCATGACTTGATATTAATAATTGAACTATTAGATCCAAAATTCAATACTATCGTATCTGATTTTTAATGAGGTACATATAGTTTTTTAACAGGTCTTTGTTGTTTTACCATATTTTTAATGTGATCATTAAAAATAAGATGGCAGAAAAAAAAAAGAGCCCACATTATTCAACGCATATTAGGGCTGTAGGCTGTTAATATTCCATAGTATCCTGGTCTATCTGATCTCACCTGAAGACATTATAATAAGCCTGGATATGATAAAATTTTTAATTACGGCTATATATTTGTACAATATTTTTTTAAAAATATTTATAATGTTTAGAAAAAAAGTCCACTAAAAGGTCTACTGATTGTTAAGGAGTTGACTCACAACCCACAATATCATGAGTTCAAATTCTAATACTGTTGTGAGAATCTTATCTATAGAAAGCATGTTTGTTTGAGCTTATAAAAACTTATAAGTTGCTTTTTACGTAAATCGAGACACAACTCCTCTCACATACTTACTTCGTATACCGTAAATCACTATTAAAAAGCAACTTGTAAGCAATCGAATCGCTCAACCAAACATACCCAGAGTATATACAAGTACCTACCTTAAAAAAAATGCATGGATCACATCCATCCAACCCAGGTTAATCCAAAGGTTTAAGGGAGAATCACTTCTAGATCTCAAGGAAGGAATATATTATTAGAAAGGTCCCTGGTTACAATCCCCAAAGCGTGTATTCACAATTTATTGAGTGTGTTTTACAACCTCAAGGGACCTTTCTGATAATATCTTTCTTTCTCAGGACTTAAGAGTGACTTTCCCAAAGTTTAAGCCGGGTTGAACGTGACCGAAGGGAGGTTCCAAGTCTTAACTTCCAGTTATAACCCAATGGTGGCCTTAAAATGATGGCCAATTCTGGGAATATACCCTCGTAAGTGCCTATTTGAATTAGAGGGTGTTCAATAAGCATATTAATGTAAGTCGAAATAAAATTTTTCTTATATATTTATCTTGTATACAATAAATCACGTTAGAAAAACAGTTTCTACCGCTAACCTAAACAGATATTAGATACTTTCTGCATGCCATCAAAATTTTATGATGCTTCCCCTAGCCAAGGTGTAGAAACATTTTATTTGTGGAATAAAAACAATTTTAAAAATATCAAAAGATAAAAAGGTGTTCTAATATTCAGACGACTAAAAAGGTGTTTGGGCGTGATTCATTCTTTTTCAAGATTAAAAGGAAATGGGAGAATCATTCTTGGAGTTTAATTTTCACTTTAATATAATTAATTGTAAAAATCTTATCAGAACTTGTGAAACCCTTCTCAAATCTTGTGAATTTTGATTTGTAACTTATGAATTTTTTTAAAAAAGTTATGAAGTTCTTTTGAGATCTTGTGAAACCTTATCCGAACTTGTAAAACCTTTATCTGAACTTGTGAAAACCCTTATCAAGTATCTGAACTTGTGGAATTGTTTAAGGAAGTTGTGAGATTATTTTGAGAACTTATAAAAACCTATCCAAACTTGTGAAACTCCAATAAGATCTTGTGAATTCAAATTTGCAACTTGTGAAATTTTTAAAGAAGTTGTGAAATTCTTTTAAAAACTTGTGAAAACCTTATTCAATCTTGTGAATTTTGATATGTAATTTGTGAAATTCTTATGAGAAATTGTTAAAACCCTATTTAAATTTATGAAAATCTTTATCAGAATTTATGAAATTGTCCTTTCCTCTTTGTTCTTAATTTTGAACTTAGAAGAACAATTATGTCATTTTCTTTTAATTTTGAAAAGGACAAATCAAATCCTAATACATTTTTAATATTATAAATATTTAAAACATCTAATTGTCTTTTAACATTTTTAAAATTCTTTTTAAGGAATTTTCCCATCTATTTGTGAAATTGGCATGGTAAAAAAATAGATGGGACAAACAAGCCTTGTTCATCACAAGGTCTTGAATTTAAACAACTATGAAACTGGGAGATGTTCTTAGAAGATTGAGTGCCTTGTTCATCAAAACTAAGTGCTTGTTTATGAGAGTTTATTTTTGACTTATAAATACTTATAAATCATAATTTACGGTATTTGAGGTAAGTACGTGAGAGAAGTTTTATTTCAACTTACGTAATAAGTATTTATTTTTTTAAAAAATGTTATCCCAAACATAGCTTAGATTCAGTTCAACGTGTTTGTTTGTAATGATAATTAGATCCTTCAAAAATAATTTTTTAATTATGATTTACAGAAAAAATATGTAGGAAGAGTTTTATCTTGACTTATATAAATAAACAATCTTGAGATGCATAATCAAAATTTGGACAAACTTGAAGTTTGTGTGTTTGGATAAACCCAAACCGTGGTTTAAAAAATTTTTTTTTATAAATTGAGATAAAATTTCTCTCATATATTTATTTTATAAATTATAAAAAAAATCTAAACACAAATATGAAAAGGAACGAAGGGGTGGGGTGAGCGGGCCATCTAGTTACAAGCCAGTTGCTTCATAGAGATAGAAAGGGTCATGTGTGACGTACAGCGACTTATTCTTCAATATGATGAACAGTGATAAAGCACTGTATGGTACAGTGCCAGCCAGCCAGCCAGCCGTGCTAGACTTAGTCTACTACTGCGGCTACGACTCACTGGGAAAATATCACAAACTCTATTTTTGCATGTCAGACAAAGCAGTTATGAGAAGCCAGGCTCTGGGATCGAAAAGAGACTACAAAGCCACGTGAAAACGGCAAAATTATTTACTGCCCCCCCCCTTCTTTATTGTCCTCGTCCTTTGCTTTTGCGCGCTCCCAAGTACTCTTACGCGTGACAAACCCCCCTTCCCTGTCTCCCGTCCTATTCATACGCTTTCATCCTCATCGTATGTTCCTATATCTAAGTGGGCCATATCAAATCCAAATTATAGCAAACACTATTTCTCCATGATGTCCCCTCGTGTCCTTTTGTTCCGAGAAAGTAATACTTCGAGTTTTAAACTTTAAAATCTCACATTAGATTTAATGTGTATTCGGTAAGTTTTGAAAACATAATTTTAAAAGTATTTTTCCGTAAATCAACATAAAATTTTTTTCATAAATAGTTGTAAAAGTTATCTTTAAAGTGTGTTCTGATTAGTTTTTGAAGAATAGTTTTTATAATTTATAAGATAAATATGTAAAAAAAGTTTTATCTCGATTTACAAAAAAAAGGCTTTTAAAATTATGGTTTGGGGGTTACCCAAACACACATTAAAGATTTGTTGTCCTCGAAAGTATATGTATTAATTATAAAAATATAATAACTAACAATTCATTTTTGTAAAACATTATTAATTTGATATTTTAAAGTTTAAATGATATTTTTTATCTTTTTTTCCTAATTTTTATCTTTAATATAAAACTTATTTATCCAATTCAATTAGATTGAGAAAATTAGTTAATATAACATGTATTTTTTAAAAACTTTTAATTATTTTTCTTAATTTCTCTCACTTAATTATTATTAATAGAGCATCAATATGAGTAAATTAAGTAAATATTAACAAATATGATAAATATGTTTTAAATATTTTTACCAATACCAACTCAGTTAGATTCTACATTAATATCGAGGGAATATGTGTGTGTATTGGTCTCGGCCTCTCCTATTTATAAATCACTCATTTCATATTTCACGTACTGTTAAAAAACTTTAAACCTCATTAATTTTTTTTTAAAATTTTAATTATTCTTTAACTCTTTCTTACAATCCTTTTAGCCACTCGATGTCCAGGGCCTTTGGTTTAGTGGTGGATTAGTTAGATCATAAAGTGGGCGAATTTAGTTCAAATCTCACCTTGTTCAAAAAATCTATGGAGAGAGACATCTTGATCACAAAAACCTCAATTCATATTAATCAATTGCTTTGATACTTAATAATTCTTTAAGTATTTAATATATAAGTTTTACAAGAAAATACTCCATCTAGTGCGAGATATAAAATGTTGTTAATTAATTCGCATGAATTCAAAAATGTTAATTAAATTATTTAATATGACTTTAATTGATTATCTAGATTGTATTTTTAACATATTTATTACTTAGGATAAAGAATACTTTTAATCTTCTGTATGCCTGATTTCCCTTGATGGGCAATTCAAACCATGCCCTTATTGAGAGTCTAGTTTTCTATTTTACATGAAATCTCAATTCAGTCTCTTAGATTTATAAAACATATATATTTTTAGTTTGTGTCATGAAAAATGTTGATTTAGGGTTTGTTTGGGTTTACGTTCAAAAAGTTTGTTCACATGATTTGAGACAAAACTTTTCTTATATATTAACCCCGTAAATCATAAATCACGTTGGAAAAGTAGTTTTTACCGTTAATCCAAACAAGTACTTATCAAATTTAATATGTGACTTTACAATTAAGTCTTGAAACTCGAGGGAAATTTTGATGTGATATTTATATGTAGCTTTATAGTTCCTCTCAAACTTTATCCCAATTCATAGTTACTCACATTATACTGACAATCCAATTCAAATAATTATAAGTCATTTTAAGGATATTAAGTTACATTTGTTAAAATTCACTAATTTACCTAATTTTCAAGGCATATTTGTTTTAGCAATCAGATTGTTTATAAGTTACTTTTCACGTAGATCGAGACTCAACTCCTCTAACATACTCACCTCGCATACCGTAAATTACGATTGAAAAGTTACTTTTAAGCATTCCAATAGCTCATCTACTCAAATTAAGTAACTCCAACATTAAGACTCGGGTAGTATTTACTGAAAATTTTAGCCTGTTAAACATTTTATTCAATGTCGATGCTGGATTTTCACAAGTGTTGGCTTTGTATGTCATCCACTCTAAAGTTTTTAGATTCTGTTCTCACTTCTAACAAGTCCACGTGTGTTTGGTTTCACATTATTTGATGGTTTATAAATGTAAAATTAAACATGTTTTTATTCATCAAATTTAGTAAAACAAAATCATTTTCTGCTTGTCTGTTGGTGAACTCAACTATCAAAATACATTTGCTCATGAGCACAGAAGTAGAAGGAATAGTGGATGGTATGGTTAAATTTGAAGGAGGAGGAAGATGAAGTGCGTGCATGCCAAGGCTTTGGTTGGTGGCGTTATTGATGAGTCCAAATTAATTAATTGTGTTCGTTCAGCTCCCATTCCATTGGTTCAACCTGTGGGCGGACACACTCACGCGGTCACGTCCAGCTTTTGACTACACTACTTTAGCCTTAGGCCCACTGCCCTATTCACAGCTATCAAATCTTTACTTTCGTCCTTGTTATAAAACCAATTTTATTCCTATTGAATGAAAGAAATATATGAGAAAAACTGTACTCCCTTTTGTCTATAATTCAGGTTTTTTATAAGATAATTAATGTTTATTTTTTAGTTTTTTCTATATAATTAATGTTGATTTCTAATTTACCCACTCATTAACTTTTGAAACATATTTTTCAATAAAAGTAAAAGTGGAAAAAATTTTCAATTTATGACATATTTATTGAGTTAGCTATCATTTCTTGTTTCTTGTGAATGAGTTGAAATACCCTATATTGTGTATAGGAAAAAATATCATGTTTTCTTAGTACCACTCTAGTCCTATTTACAAGTCTCTTTTAACTAATTCTCACATACTAATGAGAGTTAGTTAACTCATTTACTATGGGCTAAATTTTCAATTTTGCCCTTATTTATGATTGGTTCTAAAAGTCAACATGAATAAATTCCTTTTGTTTATTGCAATTAATAGGGGTAAAAAAGTATAAAATGTATTTACTACCCTGAAAATGGACTTATAAATAGGATCCAAATTTTTGATAAAAAATGATTTATAAATAGGATCAGAGTGGTATTCATTAAATAAGGATGAATTTGAAAAAGTATTTCATTTAAGACATATTAATTGTCCTAACTTCCATTTCTTAATATGAAAAATTTGGTTTAACTGGATTTATAATAAAGATGAGAGCAGTGCCTTCCTTATTCTTTTTATTTTGATAATCTAATGTTACAAACAAAATTGAGATCATGACCTTCTACTTACAAAAGTTTTCACACCACTAGGCTATGTTTGTAAACATGCATGGGTTACCTTGTTCTTTTTAATTTCTATATCTTAGTTTATGATTCTAATATTATTTTAACCGTTTCATCATAATTAAAAAAATTAATTATATTGTGACCTAGCAAAAAATTAATTAAATTAGTTACCAAATATATGATTCTTACTCAATTCATCAGTTTTTAAGATTTTTAAAAAGACTTGTTAATTGTTAATTTCATAGCCTATCTTGTGATTGAATAACCACAAATGTTTATTGGTGAGCATATCTTGATTACATTAGTTGCATTGTAAATAGCTAATAGGAGCTTAGGAATTGCTAAATTGAACATGTTAATTTTTAAACTTGTTTTGTGATTGAATTTGTTAATTTCTAATAAATCAACAGGTTCAATTTACTAAATCGCAAATCCCCAACAACCATTCACAACAAAATTTTTACAATGAAATTGTACTCTTCAGTAAATATTTGTTGTTATTCAATTACAAGATCCGTTAAAAAATTAATAAATTCAATTTACAAGTTCTCATTAGCTACTAACAACAAAACTTTTACAACAAAGTTTGTTGCTAGAGCTCCCTTCACTGCCAATAATTGGAGCTTTGACCGTTGTTGTCAGAGCTCCTGCCGCTGTGAGAATGGCGGTAGAATGGCGGTGGCTTTAAATAAATTAGTGGCAATGTGGTGAAATACTCAACAGTCACAAATCTCAAATTGAGTCTGTACTCTGGAGAGCAATTAAGGGCCGTTTATTACATGAAATTGGTTTTGATAGAAATAAAGACGAAAATGCGATTTAAAAATATGTTCAATGTGAAAATAAAACCTAGTTTTTGGATGAAAATACTAAAATGCCCCCTCTTAAATAAAAAAAACAATCCCAAACCAGCGACCTCTTCGAAACTCAACCAGCCCACGTGCACTGTTCAAACTTCATTTCCGCAAGATTCAAACCTTCAACCAACATAAAATTTCCAGTCAACTAGTCACTGCCGCAAGATTGAAACCTTTATCACTTAAAAACCAACCTCCATGGCAGATCTGAAGGAGGTGGGTCATCACCAGTGTCCATCCTCTCAATGGTCTCGTCAAATCCATCATCATCCGTTAAGCCATGGGTCCATCTTCTTCGCCGTATCGTCACTGCTTCTTCCTCGTCCTCGCTATCACAGACACGAAAAGGTGGGAGATCGATGAAGGTGGGTCAACTAACAATGGTGGGCGAGAAGCTCCCCGACGGTGGAGTTGACGAGTTCGCCGGCGTTGGGGGTGAGAAACTCGTTGCGATGGGGGTTGAACGGCCAAGCCTGAATAGGGGGGGCAAAAGTGGATTTTAAAAGGTGGAATTAAAAATCACACGATCTGATGATGGAAGCCATTTCCGTCTATTTCACTGGATGTGAAAATAAACTTGGAATCCCATTCCTTCGTATAAAAAAAAATCATTTCATGGAAATCCATTCCATTTTCATTTCCACAGCCCTAATTCCACTGTAACAAACAGGATATAATGATTTGTGAAATTTGTCAACTAGATTTAGGATTTTCTGATTTTTAATGGAATTTCCCAATAAGAGGCACCCACGTAACATTACAAAATTGGATTTATGAGTTGCATATATATTAAAATGGGTTTTTATCAATTAATATTTTTTTGGTTGCATCAATTGATATTAATGATAATTCGAAAACCAACAATCTTACCTATTATTAAGGTTTTGTTTGGTTGGAGGTTAGGTTAGGTTGAGGTGGGATTATTTTTGTTTGGTTGGAGGTTAGGTTAGGTTGGAGGTAAAAAAGTGGTGTTTGGTTGGAAGGAGGTTAGGTTAGGTGTTGGATGTTTTTTTGTCTTCTAGTGGTAACCTAATCTAAGTTGTGAACCCTCCAAAATTGGATTTATGAGTTGCATATATATTAAAATGGGTTTTTATCAATTAATATTGTTTTGGTTGCATCAATTGATATCAATGATAATTCGAAAACCAACAATCTTACCTATTATCAAGGCTTTGTTTGGTTGGAGGCTAGGTTAGGTTGAAGTGGGGTTGGTTTTGTTTGGTTGGAGGTTAGGTTAGATTGAGGTAGGTTGGGGGTAAAAAAGTGGTGTTTGGTTGGAAGGAGGT
This sequence comes from Inga leiocalycina, assembly GCA_963242795.1. Classification (NCBI taxonomy): domain Eukaryota; kingdom Viridiplantae; phylum Streptophyta; class Magnoliopsida; order Fabales; family Fabaceae; genus Inga; species Inga leiocalycina. The sequence continues at coordinate 53,701,763 of OY725327.1, read as the reverse complement.
TAGGTTAGGTTAGGTGTTGGATATTTTTTTGTCTTCTAGTGGTAACCTAACCTAAGTTGTGATTCCTCCAAAATTGTGGTTTTTCCTATGTGAGAGAATATTTGTCTTCAATTGTGACTAAATTGCCCATGACAATTTTTTAAAATTCTAACACTGCCCTCCCCTTTAAAACTTGACCTCCTGATTCAACGAACTTTCCAAATAATAATAATTTTATAAATAATTATTTATATGCTTACACGAATAATTATTTTATAAATAATAATTTTATATAAATAATTATTATTAATAAATATATTATAAAAGAAGAAGGAAAATATGTATAAGGGCATTTTAACCTCCTCTAATCTAAATTAACTTAAATAAACCTCACTTAACTTAACCTTCGTTGAACCAAACAACATTATAATTCTTTCTAACCTAACTTAAATAAACCTTATTTAACCTAACATTCATTGAACCAAACAAAGGCAAGTGAACTTTTCTTGTGGGGAAAAGTTTAACTTTTTTTAAAGGGTTAATATAACTTTTGGTTCCTGAAATTTGATCCAATTTTGGTTTTGGTCCCTGAAGTTTCACCCGATTTTGGTTTTGGTCCCTGAAGTTTGAAATCGGTGGTTTTGGTCCCTGAAGTTTCACCCGATTTTGGTTTTGGTCCCTCAAATTTAAAAAGGACTTGGCGACCCAATTAAAAAACCCGACCTGACCCGGAAAAAAAACCAAGTCCTTTTCAAACTTGAGGGATCAAAACCAAAATCGGGTGAAACTTCAGGGACTAAAACCACCGATTTCAAACTTTAGGGACCAAAACCAAAATCGGCTGAAACTTCAGGGACCAAAACCACCGATTTCAAACTTCAGGGACCAAAACCAAAATTGGATCAAACTTCAGGGACTAAAAGTTATATTAACCCTTTTTTAAATAACTATAAATCATTTAATTGTAAATAATTGTATTTTAGATTCTACATTTAACACGAGAGATTTTTTTTTGTTCAAGCCAGTCTGGCAAAACAGTGCCGCAATTTAGTTGACTCGAACAAGTAATAAATTGATAATTGACGACACCGACACAATCCCAGGCTTTTGTCGCTTGTCCCATTGTTCAATTCACTTATTTAAATTTATAAAAAATTCACTTATTTAAAAGGGTAAATTCCAAAAAATACTTTGAAAAATAGGAAAAGATTAGGAAAGGACGAGTTAATTAAATGTTAGACGGGAGGGGGAATTTGAGATTTTGAAATCTTAGCGAAAAGACGAAAATGTCTTTCAGCCCTCCCTCTCTTCACTTCGGAATAACAACACTGACCTTTTAATTAACAATACTGTATTTTATATTAACAACACCAAAATTCTATAAAGAGTTTGTACTTCCATGCGCTTCACCTTCATTCTGATAACAACACATTCTTTCTACACTAACAACAATTTCGTTCTATATTAACAACTTCACTTTTTTCTTTTACAATTAACAAGTTTCAGAGCCAATAACAACACCTCTCTTTTTATTAACAACACCGTATTCTATACTAACAACTCCACTTTGTTCTTTCACAGTTAACAAGTTTCAGGGCCAATAACAACATTTTCTCTTTATTAACAACACTGTATTGGCCCTGAACTTATTAAATGTGAAAGAAGAAAGTGAAGTTGTTAATGTTGAATATGACTTTGTTAATAAAGAGATATGTGTTGTTATTGGCCTTAAAACTTGTTAATTGTGAAATAAGAAAGTAAAGTTGTTAATGTAGAACGAAGGTGAAGTGCATGGAAGTACAAACTCTTTGTGAGATTTTGGTGTTGTTAATATATAATACGGTGTTGTTAATTAAAAGGCCATTGTTGTTATTCCAAAGTGAAGGGAGGGAGGATTGAAGGACATTTTCATCTTTTCACCGATATTTCAAAATCTTAGATTCTTTCTCCTGTCTGACAGCAAATTGTTTTATCCTTTCCTAATTTTAGAGCATTGAATCATCCTTTCCCATTTTCTAAAGTATTTATTTTTGGCATATTTCCTATTTATAAAAAGGCCTTCATATCAAGGTTCTTTGAAAAAAATGCCATGCCGTTTTTAAGGATGGTCACCTCAAGCCCGCGTCACTTATTTAGAAGATGTTTATTGATATTACTTCCCTTATCCTATTTATAAGTTAGGAAGAGAAAAAAATTTGGGTCGGGCATAGGAAGAAATTTTTCAATGAATGAATAATTTTATCTTTAATTTATTATTATATTGATTTTATTTTCATAGAGTATAATATATATTAAATATGGGTAAAGTTAAAAAATTATTGAATTTCATAAAGGAGTTAATAAAATTTAAGGTGTTTCTTAATTTATATGAAATATTCTATAAGTGCCTAATAAATAAGGTCAAACAAATATATTTTCTTTCACTACCAATCTAAAGGATGGAAGATGGCATTTAATTTTGATTCCATTTTTTAATGGATAAAGAGTAGAATTCAGTTAGTATTTTTGGGATATCATGGTAAAAATAAATCCCTACTAATAACAAATTTTCAATACATCAGGATTATCAATTGAACTTATCTCACTCTACAATGCTGCGAATAGGGTCGTTTCCAACATCCCATACTTATGTTTACCCAAAAAAAAAAAAAAGATATTATCTCAACCACTTCTTTAAAATATAAAACCCCCGCCCCTCATATCATTAATGAATTTAGGGTTAATGTGGGTGCTGCACCCTAAAATATTTTCTCATATGTATCCAGTATTTTAAAATAATTTGTGGTTCATATAACATCCTAAAATATTTTTTAAGGTGTGTCCAACACCTTAAAGTATTTTATGAGGCAATGTTGCCATTAAAATATTAATTATTTTAGGAAAAATTTGGCTCATAAATTATTTTTTAGGAGCAATTTAAACCTCACCATGAACTTCCAAAAAGTCCTCTAAGTGAAGGTGAATCTAGCAACTTGAAGTATTTTTTCAGTAGCAACTTCAGGGTGCTGGATGCACTTGACAAACTACTTCCTTATTTTTTTTTGCCTTCAATTGACAAGATACTTTAAGTGTTGGATAAACTGTAATACCCCGAATTTTGAGACTCGAGGTTAGAAAATAAGCCTGAGATTAGTGGATTGCTAAGCCCTGGTTTAGCAAGATCCCAAATTGTGATTAAGGGTTAATGATTTCAAAAGTGGAAGTGGTTAGTGATAAATAACCCTTGTAGAGAATATGATGTGATTTGGCACTCGAATGTGATTCGTGTGTGTTGTGAGCAGCGCCGAAACCCTGTGTTTGAGTTCAATTGTGGATTAACATCCAAATTGACTTAGAATAGAGGGAAGAATTGAATGTGAATTGTGTTGACATGTTGAGATTGTTGTGAAAACATGTCAATGTGATGTGAATTTGATTGATTTGGTATTTCCAATGGATTCCTTGTGAAAATTTATGTGGGAATGATGTTTGGTATGAAAATGGAACCAATAGAAGTAAAGATGCAAAATCTGAAATTCTGTCCAGTGAAACTCTATTCTGGGCAGTCAGTTTGTGTGAAAGTTTCGAATGACCAAATGGTCTCTAAAAATTCTGAAACTTTCCAGTCTTATAGTTCACATCTCAAGCTTCAAAATGGACATATAATTTGTGCCATTTCGTTTTGTGAACTAGGAGATATGACTGTCCAAAGTTTGGGATGCAAACTAAACTTTATTTTGGGGCAGTGATGAGTTTTATGTAATTCTGGAATTGTGTGGTGATTTTTAGTAATGGCCAATATTTTTCCTATGAAGAGGACTTAAATATCTTTCATTTGGATTTGGAATCACCTCATTTTGAGTTTTTTTAGAATTAGTTATGATTTTTCAAAGTTTGGGCAGAAAATCCAAAAATGGGAATTATGACATCATCAAATAAAAGATGACCTCAGCATGGAAATTAAAACATTTTATCATCATCTTCAGCTCTCATTTTCGTGCTGAACCAGAAGCCAAGAGAGAGAGAAAGTTTGAGAGCTTTTAGAGAGAGAGAGAAGGGAACTTACAAGGTGTTTGAGAAGCAAATTTGGTGTTCAAGAGGCTAGGGTTTTCAGCCAAGTCAAGGAGAAGCTATTAGGAGCTTGAGGATCGAATGTGAAGCCCCGAGTTGCTGGCACGCAAATCGAGGAGAAAAGACTGGAGGTAGGGAACTTATCTCTCCTGCATGCTCTGATAACTGTATTAATGTGTTGATACATGTTATTGCTTTGCTTGATTATGTGGAACATGTATGTATGATTTAAAGCTATGTTTCAATATATGCGATGGCCATATGTGTATCGTTCGAATCATTGAGCTTATAGATTTGTCATTGTATGTGTGCATGAGTTATGTGATGCAAGCATATCATGCATTAAACACTTATCTTGCCTGCATATTGATAATGTTTCCCTACTGAGATTCTCTCAAATCTCACTTTCCCCTACCAACAATTCAGACAGGGCAAGTGGCTCGTGGAGGGAGCAGCTAGGACTCCTTCGAGATGAAAGTTGGTAGTTGGTTACCAATGAGTTGTGAAGACTGCATATGATTCGGTTGAATATATGGTTATGAATTTGAGATGAGATTGTGTAATCCCCATTTGAAGAATTGTAATGGGCAATTGTGCCCTGTGTATCTTTAGCGAAGGTATGTACCCGGGATTGTCGGGATGATTATGTTGTGCACTCTGATATTTATATGAATGTGATTTATCTTCGCGTAGTAATTGTATTTGAAATGTGAATATGAGATCAAGTTAATTAGATTTTAAAAGGTATTTGTGAAAACCCTATATCAAGGATGGGATTTTAAATGAGTTTTGATTATTATTGGTCTCTATTTCATTTTAATCGCATATTTCGGATATAATTACGGAGGGGGTTACATAAACAACAAAATATACACATGTAAAAATACTTTAGAGTACTAGTATGTTAGATACACAATAAATTACTTTAGGATACTGAACGCTCATGAAAAAATATTTTAGGATATTGAACGTATATTTACCCATAAATCCCCCCCCCAAACATTTCTTACTTAGAAATACTTGAGTTGAACACATGCTTTGGAATGAAGTTAATAAAAATGTTCAGTCAAATCATTCATCCCAAGGAAATATTGCTATTTATATATTCACCAAAAATTATATTGGTAAATTTTGAATTTTTTTTCACCTTAAGAGGTCAATTTTTATCCCTTACGACTCTTCTTGTCCATGATATAAATATGATTCAATCATTGCACGTGTATACAATATCGTAGTTAAAAGAAATATATATTACTAAATATGTAAAAAATTTAAATAAGCACTTGATTATAATAAATAAATTATTTATAATATTAATTATTTTGGATATTATCAAACTGAACTTATATTTTAAGAAAATTTAAGAAAGGGAAAGTTGAAAAAAATGACTTGTATTATAACAACAACTAGAATAACAACAACCATTATTATTAGATGTGATTGGCAATATAGATTACACGTTATCATTTTAGTTTATAAATGACTAAATTTTTTGATAGATTGTTAGCCAAAAGATATTATTACCCATTTTTAAAAGGATTCTATATTATTTGATCTATTCTTTTTTGTTTTTTAGCATAAAGCTGAAATCTCATTCCTTCAATAAACAAAGGATACACAAAAGCAAACTACAACAAACCTACATTCTTTCATCATTTTCTACTTTTTGGTTAGGAGGTGGAGGATGATCAAAGATACAAAAATTTACCCCATATACTATGAGCAAGTTTTGCCAATCTATCAACAAGGATAAGGTCCTCTCTTGGAACATTAACAAACCTTACTTGCCAATCTCTATAAATAAGAGTCCTAATCTCATCCACAAGATCTTTGAAAGGATAATCAAAGTCACATCCTCTAACTGCTAGGTTAATGGCCTCTATATAGTCAGAAAAAAGACATATCTTTTGGATTCCCTTGATCCAACATAAATAAAGTCCATGGATCATACCTATCAACTCTGCTATCATAGGCGGAACATCAATGAGTTTATAGGTAAATCCACAAAGCCATTGGTTGCTGGTGTCCTTGACAATCCCACCACATCCACTTTTGCCATCTCTCAAGATTGATCCATCCACCTCCAAGGAGAAATGATCTTCAAGCTCATTCAGCCGAGACCCTTGGTTTAGGCGTCCCATATTTGCAAGAACTCCTGTACACGAACGGTCCTGATCTGCACTGGCTTTGAAAAAGCTAGATGTTGAAGTTTGGTCTTTATCTTGGCTTGTTACATCATGTCACCCAAATGTCCAAACATATATATCCAAACAAAATCGGCCATGGAACCTTCTAATATACCCTTTACCTGCTTCATGAGTTAGGCTCCATTTATCCTACTCGGTACCTTCAATAGATGCAAAAATACTCTATTAACCGTGAGAGATTACTGCTTTCCATTTGTCCATAGCATTTGAACAATCTCGCAATAGATGCATGGAGTATTCCTTCTGGTTACATAAAAATATACAAGAGTTTGATTCTTGAATTCCTCTACTAGCTCTCAGCTATGCTGTGTAGGCTTTGCCATGTGAGAATAGCCACATAAAAAACTTTATCTTCTCTGGAACCGACCACCTCCATAAAAGCTTCTATATGTTGTTAGTATTTCTATTTGAACTTGCAGAAAGAGAAAGATAGGCATATTTTATAGAAAAACAACCATTTGATGATAGTTTCCAATATAACTTATCCTCTCCTCCCTCCTTACTTGGGGGGGAGGTGAGCACAGGTAATATGGTCAACGATCTTCGGTCTGAACCATCTTTGAAGCTTTTATCTATCCCATTCCCCTCCATTCATAACATAATCCACAACCCACTTATTACGATTTATAAGCCATTTAAAACCTGGAACCATATCAATTAGGGGAGTATTGAGATTTGACTAATTCTCAAACCAAAACAAAGTATTCTTCCCATCTCCAATCCTCTTTCCCAAACTTCTTCTAAAGTGTTCCCAAATTTCACAAATTCCCTTCCAAGTAAGGGAAGAAGTTCTCTTCTTCTCCACTTCCGAAAAATATCATCCTTCACAATTATATTTAGATCTTAGAACTTTAACCCACAAAGCATTTGGATTACCGATCAGTTTCCAGCATAGTTTCATCAAGTAAGCTTTATTCTGGTTTTTGAGGTTTCTGATTCCCAACTCTCCTTACTTTCTATCTCTCGAGATTACCTCCCAAGCTATGAGTCTTCCTTAAACCATCTTGATCACCCTACAGAAAGTTCCTACTCTTACGTTTTAGGTCGTTGATCACTCCAATAGGAAGAAGCATGGTTTGCATGTGATAAGAAGGCATCACAGATAAAACAACTTTAATTAGTGTAGTCCTCCCAACCATGTTTAGACATTTGCTTTCCTAACTCGATAGACATCTCTGACATTTTTCAATTATCGGAGCGTAAGTCAAATAAGATGGCCTTTTATGGAGAAGCAAGATCCCTAAGTATTTACCCAAATCCCCTGTAAGCCCAACACCTAACCTCTGGCTCATACACAAAGCTATGTTAAAGTGAACATTTCTTGAGAAGAATTCTTGTCTTGTCTTTATTCATCTTCTAACCAGACATTCCACAAAATTTTTTAATACAGTATAACATAACATCAATCTGGGAGTTGGATGCTTTACCAAAGAGAACAAGATTATCAGCAAAGAAAGATGGGATAACTTAGGACCTCTAGAGTTCAATTGAATAGTCCTCCAATCACCTTCATCCATAATGTAATGCCCCAAAATGTGATTAAGGGCTAATGACTTGAAAAGTGAATGTAATTATTGTGAAATAAACACTTTTGGAGAATACGATGTGTGTTACAGTTTGAATATGTCACAATCAGTGTCTAAACCCTGTATTTGAGCTCAATTGTGGCATTATCACCTAAATTGAAGAAAATATAGGGGATGGTGCATGGAAGTGTTATTTATGGCTAAAGAATGTGTTAAGTGGTGATTCGACAGGAATAACCATAGTCAGGGGCGAAATGGGAAAAAGAAAAGTTACTGACCAATTAGTCAGCTACCGCAGAGGGAGTTTACTAATTACTTGGGGTTATTATTGAGTGTTTAATTGCTAAAGAGATTATGAGAGAGTGATCCTATGCTTGTGTAACCCCTACCTTAAAAATTGTAATTATAATTCAAAATTCATAATTAAAATGAAATAGAGACCAATAATTACCAAAAGTCATTTACAATCCCTTCCTTACGGGAGGGTTTTCACAAAATCTTTCAAAATTTCTTCTCTATCTTGGTCTCAAGTTCAAATATCAAATATAATTACCAGTGCAGTTATATCACATTTATACATATCAGAGTGTACAACAAAATTTCTGGTAATCCAGGGTGTCATATATGTACTAAGGGTTTACAAGTTTCCCTTTTAGGGGATTACACCGCCATATGCAGAATGTTATTTACATCCAAAAATAATATACAGTAATCCCGTTCCAAAATAGATAACCAACAGTTCAAACTAAACATTTATACCAAGTCCTAGGCTCTCCTGGTGGTTCGCTTCTCCTTGGAGTCACTTGCCTTGTCTAAAATGTTAGTCAATGGAAAGAATGAGATTCAAGAGAATCCCAGTAGTAACAAGTCACTCATACATTGTATAAACACATAGCATATATGATCATGTTAAGCAGCATCACAATGATATATGGCTCACGCCACATATGACAGCACTCATGGCTGTAAAAACTATGCGTTAGCTTCCGCTGCGATCTCAATGCAACAGCTTACGCTGTAATCACTATGCAAGCTTTCGCCATAATCTCAGAGCATCTCAATGTATCACAATGTATGACAAACATACATACAATGCTTTACACATAGTATAAGAGAAATAGTCACTACCTTGTCCTTTCCTGATGTTCTCTGACACAGTGGGCTCGCGAGTATCGCAAATGTCAAATCCTATAAACCAATGTCAAGAGCGGCAGATTAAAACTCTATTCCAATTTCTAACTTCCAAACACTTAAAGTTGGTTATCATTTGGACTCCTTAGGTGGCTATTAGAGGCTTAGATACATGCTTAAAGAGTTGGGAATGATCATACTAAAAACCACCTTTGAAAAGTGAAAAATACTGATTTTTGGGGGTTGGCCGCTGCCTAAAAATCTACTAGCCACGACCGAAAATAGGTCAGAAACATTTGGGCCGTGGCCTAGAATCTGCTGGTCGCGGCAAAAAAATCCTGTTTCTTGGCTGAACTTCCAAAAATCATAACTATTTCCAGAAAAATCAAAATAAGGTGATTCCAAAGCCAAATGAAAGATATTTAAGTTCTCTTTATAGGAAAAATATGGATCGTTACCAGAAATTACCACAAAATTACCGAATTTCACAAAATTCACCACTACCCCAAAACAGATTTCAGTTTTAATCCCAAACTTTGGACAGTCATTACTCCAAGCACACAAAATGAAATGACACAAATTATATGTCTATTTTGAAGCTTGGAATGTGAACTTTAAGACTGGAAAATTCCATAATTTTTAGACACCATTTGCCCATTCAAAACGTCCATACAACATGACTGCCCTGTACAGAGCTTTAAGAGACAGAATTTCAGTTTTTCCATATGTGCCTCCAATGGTTCAAAATTCTCAACAAACACCATTTCCACACCAACGTTTGCACAAGGAATCCATTAAAACCATCAAAACAATCAAATTCCATCCACATAGACATGTTCCACAGAAATCTCAACATGTCAACACAAAATACTCACAATCCATCACAATGCAATTCCTTCCATTAAAAAATTCCAAACCAATTCCAATGGTACAAAGGCACAATTTGGCACCACATTCTACACAACACACTAACCAAGTCATCTTTTTCGAAATTCACAAAACAATCAGGGCAAATTTACAAATTTCTAAAACTAAACCAATGATCACAATGATTATACCAAAATGTTTCAAATACTCACCTTTACTTCTTTCCAAAGCTACTTCTTGATTCCACCACTTCCCAATTTTCACAAGTTCTCAAACTCCACTATTTAAAAATTTGAAACCATAGGAATGGAGCTCTTGACACCATGAACAATATTAATAAAGGTGAATTGAGCATTTATGGTCAAAATATCACCTAAACTTGAGACTTCTTCTTTCTCTTTCCTTTCTTGGTTGAACAAAAATGGAGGCAAGATGAGAGAGATAGATGAGATAGTGAGGTTAATGAAGATATGATCATATTTTTCCTCGGCATGAGGCCTTTAGCCAACCTAAGCAAGAGAAAGGGAGAGAAAAAGAGTTTAAAATATTGACTCAATCCCATGATCCACATTTTGCCATGTGTCACCATCTTATCTCCTCTTACATGAACTCACATATGTACATTCACACACAATTCCACCCCTTCCTCATTCAATCCTAGCTATTGATCCTCAATTACCTATGAGCTTTCTCTTTGGTAACTGATCAATTGGCCAGTAACTTCTATTTTTGCCCTTGATTATGGCAATTCTACCCAAATCACTTCTAAACTCATTCATATCATTCCATTAACATCACTATGCACCCTCCCTTCTATTTCAACCCATTTAGGCATTAATCCACACTTAAGCATAAATATAAGGTTTAGGCATTGATTAAAACACATTCTTATTGAATTCAGCGATAATTACGTCACTTCTAGCATAATTAGCCCTTAATCCCAAATTGGGTCATTACAGCTTGCATGTGCATGGAGGAAGTGGAGAGATGATGCCAAGTGTTAACATGTGCACCCTTGATCATGGTCAAAAAGTCCACCATGAATTCCCTTATCTCCTTTATTTTAGTCGGTTATGTATGGGCTAAAGAGGGGAAGAGAAAACTGAATTCATCATTATCATAATCTCATCTTCTCTCTCTCTCCAAGCCTCCATTTTCATCCCAATTCAAGGAAGAAAGATAAAGCGAAAGATGAGGTTTTGGCCTTGTAAATGGTTTTGAATGCTTAAATCCTTTTCACTAATCTTATCCACCTTGATGAGAGCTTCATCTCTATGGTGTTAGATTTTTGAAAGAAGGTGTTTGATTGCTTGTGAAAAGTTGAAAGTGGTGGAATCAAGAAACTAGCTTGAGGAAGTGAAAGAAGTGAGAAATAGCTTCCTTTTGGTATATAAATTGTGCTAATTAGTTGACTTTGAAATTTTTGGACTTTAGCCCTAATTTTCATGTCATTAGGGTCTTGTGTATTGCATGGTGTTTTGGTATTGGAATAGGTGTCTTGTTGCATAGTTTGAACAATGAAATTGGTTTGGATTAGTTTGAATCATTGAATGGAAAGTTGGCAATTTGGTGGTTGTGTTTTAGTCAAAATAGAACATGTTGATGGGTTGTGATTTTGGATGTTTTGATGTTTCTATTGGGTTCCTTGTGAAAAATTATATGGGAGTAGTCTTGGATGAGAATTTTGGAAACACTGGAAACACATGTTGAAAATTGGAAAATTCAGTCAAGTGAAACTTTGTGCTGGGCAGTTTGTTTGTATGGACGTTTTGAATGAGCAAATAGTGTCTAAAATTTTTGAAACATTCCTATCTAATAGACCACATGTTAAGCTTCAAAATGGATAGATAATAGATGTCATTTCGATATGTGTACTGGGAGTTGTGATTTTCCAAAGTTTGATGTTAAATCTGGGATCAAATCTGGAACAACAAGGAGATTTGTGCAATTCTGTATTGTTGTAGTTATATCCAGCATTGATTCATATTTTTCCTGTATAGAGGACTTAAATAGCTTTCCATTGGCTTTAGGATCACCCTATTTCAATTTTTCTAGAATTAGTTATGATTTTTTCAAAGTTTAGCCAAGAAGTAGAAATATTTCTTGGCTACAGCCAAAAGTTCTTGGCTGCAGCCCAAAAGCTTCTGACCTGCTTTTGGCCGCAACTAAAAGACTCTTGGCCACAACCAAAAACTTTTTAACCTCTTTTTGGCTGCAGTCAAAAACTTTCTGAGCTGTTTTTGGCCACAGCCAAATATTTCTTGGCTGCGGCCAACCCTTAAAAATCAGCATTTTCACTTCTGGAAGGTGGTTTTTGTAACCCCCTTCGTAATTATGATTTGAAATTTGTAATTAAAGTGAAATAGAGACCAATAATCATCAAAAGTTATTTAACATCCTTTCCTTACGGAAGGGTATTCAATTTTTTTTTTCAAAACTTTGCCCTCAACCCGGTCTCAAATTCACATTTTGAGTATAATTACCTTGTGTAATTTAAATCACATTTATACATATTAGAGGGTATAACAAGAATCTCGGCAACCCCCAGTTTCATATATAAACTAAAGGTTTACAGATTCCTATTTATGGGATTACACAAAATAAAATCCAAATTTACATCCCAATTTACATACAGTAATCCCAATACCAAAACTGATAACCAACAACCAAAATATAAATCTTCCGAAGGAGTCCTATCCGCCTTTGGTCGTCTCCTTTCCCTTGGAGCCAGTTGCCCTGTCTGAAGGTTAGTCAAAGGAAAGAATGAGATTCAAAACAATCCTAGTAGTAACAAATCACTTATGCCATACATAATCATAAAGCATGTAAGTAAATCATCAAGTAGCATCACAACATAGAACACAGCAAGCAGGCTGCTACATATGCACATAATCACATAATCTCATCCCTCGTATTCCATCACCCCGAAGGCACGATCCTCCTACCGTTAACACCAATGGGCCGTAGGTGATAGACTCACAAATGGCCTTTTGAATTTCACAAATGGCCTTTCGGCTTTCACATAGTCTCATCCCCCGGATTCCATTGCCTCGAAGGCACGATCCTCCCACTGTCAACACCGATGGGCCGTAGGTGATAGACCCACAAATAATGATCAATCAAACATACCATGTATCACATATAGTATAAGGGAAAGAGTCCCTACCTTGTTCTTTCCTGGTGTGCACTGGCACCGGTCGCTCACGATCATGGCAAATGTCAAAGACTATAAACTAAAATCAAGGACGACGGATTAGTTCTTATCCCAAGCTCTTACTTTCACAACACTTAAAGTTGGTTATCATTTGAACTCTTTAAGTGGCTACTGGGAGCCTAGACATATGCTTAAAGAGTTGGAAGAAACTACCCTAAAGATCCTTTTTCTAAAAGTGAACACACTGGTTTTTGACTCAGACACTCGAGTGAAGAAGACCTCACTTGAGTGATGGAGTGACTTGCACTCGAGCATTGAAGATCACTTGTGCGAATGTTTGGCCGAGAGCACAAATTGAGACAGAAAGTTATCACAACACTCGAGTCCTGACCTCATCACTCGAGTGATGGCCTTGTACTCACTCTATTTTGATTGAGTGAGGCACTGGAAGTGACTACCTGAGAGCAACAGAAACCCTAGACTGTGAAGTACACTCGAGCATTACCTTTGGAACTCGAGTGATGACCCAATACTTGCGAGTTCCAGAATACACTCTTGACAACTTGGCCGCGAGTGACAACCTTAGGAGCAGCCTGAAGGTGCAAAATACATACTCACTCAAGTGAGACCCAACACACTCAAGTGATAACCCATATCACTCGCAAGTGAGGAAGTGTACTTCTGCTTCCCTAACAAAGAAGTGCAATCAGAACTGAAGGAAAAAGTGAAACAACATATTGTACTCGAGGAGACCCTGGTGCACTCGAGTGATGCATATCAGAAGCCAGATCGCAGCAACTGACAGCATTTTCCAAACTTTCTACCAAAGCATCCAGCGGTTCCCAAAATCCACAAACAGCTCTTTCCTTACCAAATTTTCATAAGGAACACATTAAAAGCACCAAAACAACCACATTCTCATTTTAGCAACAAGTTTTAGGTTTGGTCATTCCATTCCTATACATTAGCCAATAACACCACTTTTCCCTCCAAGATTCCAAACTAACTCCAACTACTCAAAGACACATTAAGCCACCAAATGCAACACCAAACACTATCTAAATACATGCATTTTAAATTATACCAAAATTAGGGAAATTTCCACAAATATAAAAAATTAACCAAAAATCACTATATATATATATATCAAAATGTTACAAATGCTTACCTCTTCTTCTTCCCAAGGCTAAATCCTTGATTCCTCCACTCTCAAATTTCTTCAAACTCTAAAACATCGTCTTTCAAAATTCTACAATTATCAAGATGAAACTCTCATCAAGGTGGACAATATTAAAGAAAAGTACTTGAGCATTAGGGGACATCTAGCAAGTCAAAATCTCACCTTTATACTTTTTCTTTCCTCTTGAGCTTGGCGAAAATGGAGGTTGGGGTGAGAGAAAGTGAAATGATGATGAAGCACAGATTTTTCCCTTATTTCCATGCCTTTAGCCAACTTGGAGGGAGAGAAGAGAGAGGAAAAAGAGTTTGAACATTTGACCATCATCTATGGTCCAAAACATGCCACTTGTCATGATATTGGTTCACCTTCCATGATCACACATAAGTTCACACACACTTGATTTTACTCCCTTGCTCAATGAATCTCTACCATTAATCTTTGAATTACCAAAAAGTTCCCTCTTCGGTATCTGATCACTCGGTCGGTAACTTTTCATTTTACCCGTTTTGCCCCTAATTATGGCAATTTCACCTGATTCACCACTAAGCACATTTATATAATTCATATAACCTTACTATGCGCCCTCCCTCTATTTAATTCAATTTAGATGTTAATTCGTAATTGAACTTAAATGTAGGGTTTAGTCACTGATCTAAACACATTCAGATCGTAATTCGTATCATATACTTCAAAAGTGTTTGATTAATAATAATTACATCACTTTTTAAGTTATTAGCTCTTAAGCCCAAGTTAGGGCATTACAGTTTTTAGTATAGTATTTCCCAAACCTTTTAAGCTTTCATTGACCTTATCATAGCCACCTAAGGGACTCAAATGATAACCAACCTTAAGTGTTTTGAAATTAATAGTTTGGAAAAGGGAATGACACTGTCCTTGATTCTGGTTGATAGGATTCGATATTTTCTTTGAACGTGAGCAACCTATGCCAGAGCACACCCAGAAAGAATAAGGTAGTGACACTTTCTCTTATACTGTGTGTAATGCATTGTATGTTTGTCATATTATTGAATTGTGTATTACGAATGCTGCAAAATTTTCTGTTGTTAAAGCTATGTGAAAGCCATGAAGGCTATGTGTAAGCCGTAATAGCTATGTGTATGCCGTGAAGGCTATGTTTATGCTGCCAAAGCATTTTGTAACCTATAAAGGCTATGTGTATTACGGCGTAAGCAGTCGTGGAGGTGATGCAAGTCATACCTACCCCTACCATTGTAATTGTGTAAGCTGTGCGGGCTATGTGTATACTGCGAAGACCATGTGTATGCCGAGAGGGCTATGTGTACATTGTGAAAGCTATGTGTATGCCGTGAAGACCATGTGTATGTTGCTCCTGCTTGGTTATTTGGTTGCATGCTATGTGATTATATATTCTATGAGTGATTTGGTACTACTGAGATTTTCTTGAATCTCATTCTTTCCATTGACTTACCAACAGCTAGGGCAAGTGGCTCGAAGGAGAAGCAGACAACCAAGGGTGGCTAGTTCTTTATTTTTATGTGTTGGTTGGTTGTCATATTTTGGTTGGGATTACTGTACCTTTTGTAAATATTATTTTGGATAAGGATATGCAATCCCCTGAATTGGAATTTGTAAAGGACAAATATGTCCCGTAAACCTTTTAGTTATTATATGAAAACCTGGGGGTGTAGAGAATTTCTGTTTACACCCTGATATTTATGAACACAACTTAGCTGCGCAGGAGGATTATATTCAAAATGTGAACATGAGACTAGATTAAACATATTTTAAAAGAAATTTTGAAATCCCACTTCATCGTAGGGCGACTCCTTGTTTTGAAGTTTGGGACTTAAATAGATTTTGCATTAACTATATCTCTAATTTATCTTAATTATGCATTTTTAAATTATAATTATGGATTATAAGGTAGGGGGTTACACATAACATCCTATATGATATGGCTTAATCTCTCCATGCATAGAGTGAAAATGTATGGAGACATGGCTTAATACTCCAATATTCATGATAAAAGAAAGCCTGAATACCATAAGGGCTAGGCGCCTTAAAAGCTCTCCAACATTGAAAATTGCTTCCTTAATCACCTCTCAGTCACACATGATTTTAGTCTCCCTATTTCCTCAGAAGATAGGATAGGGAAGCCATTAATTGTCCCGGAGGTTTGAAAAAAGCTTAAGCCATTGTTAAAAAGCTCTATATAGTAGGGTAAAGCCATTGTTCTGTTAGGATTGGTAGGCACAGCGAAAAATTAAAATTCAAAAGTTTTTCAATCCCTATTGTGGATCTGTCAATGACGTTTAAATTGAGTAGTAGAGAAGCTTACCTTTCTTATGTGTTCAATCTTTCTTTTCCATCTTAAGGAGCAAACATCACAGATCATCTCCCTCTATCGGTATCTGTAATATCCTAAATTGTAATTAAAGGCTAATAACCTCATAAGTGATGTAATTAATGTTAGTAAAACATTTTTGAAGTATATAAGGTGTATTGTGATGTAAAATGTGTTTGATGATAGTTTAATATGTCTTGGTATAATCAGGGGCAAAATGGTAAATTTACCAACCAGTTGGTCAGTTACTGAAGAGGAAACTCATAGGTAACTCAAGATCTATGGCTAGGATTGACTCTTGAATGACCAATGGGGTGGAATCTTGTGTAAATGGGCTTATATGAGTTCATGGTAGAGGGAGTAGGATTATACCAATTGTCAAATTGTGGACCATTGGATTGGTCAAAAGGTTCAAACTCTTTTCCCTCTTTCCTTTCTCCCTTAAGGTCAGTTGTGTGTGTGTGAGGAGTTAGGGAAATCTAATCTTCATCATTTTCATCTCTCTCCTTATTCTCCATTTTCGGCGAGCTTGGACAAGAAAGAGAAAGGAAGGGTTTGAACTCTAGGTAGTATTTGGCCTCAAATGCTCATCTTGTATTCACTAAAGTTGTTTATGGTGTTGAGGGCTTCCTTGCCATGGTTTTAGAATTTTGATTTGTGGTGGTTGGAGCTTAAGAAAATTTGAAAGTTGAAGAATCAAGGGTTTGATTTCAGTAAATTGAGGAGGTATGCATTTGATACATTTCGGTGTATTTGTTATGATTTTTGGTTAAGTCTAGTAAATTCTGGAGTTTTCCCCTAAATATAGTGTTAATTTGGAATGTAAAAATTTGATAGAGTGTTATGGTTAATGGGTAGCTATTGGTATCTTTGAGTTAGTAGGATTGGTTGGAAATGGAAAGTGGAAGTGTTGATGGTTAAGTGTTTTGAGTGTAATATAGAGAACCAAGAGCAAATTTGTTCTTAGAATGAGAATTTGAGTGTTTTGAGGTTACTAATAGGTTCCTTATGAAATTTTGAGTGAGAATGAGTTTTAGTATATGTCTTTGAGCCATTGGGATCAGTTTTGATAAATCTGGAAAACTTTGTTAATTATTGCGTTGTGCTTGGGTTTTCTGGTGGGAAGCACGAGTGCACTTCTCAAACCGTGAGTGATATAGGTCATCACTCGAGTGAGCATGAGTTCACTGGAATGCAAGTGTATGTTCATGCTAAGGGTTGCTTTCAGCCAAACACTTGCAGGCCAAACTTCAAGTGTGTGACTCAACACTCGCTGGTGTGGCATGATTACTTGAGTGCTTGTGTCTGTGCTCGAGTGAATCTTTGCCTCTAAGATTCTTAGTTGCTCTCGGGCAAACAATTCTTATGCCATACTCTGGGGGACTCGAGTGAGATTTGGGGTTATCACTTGAGTGCAGGTATTCATGCTCGAGTGCAATGAGCACTTTCTGACCATTGGTATTGTTTTCTGGCAAACACTCGTGAGTGAGAGCTGACCTCACCCGAGTGCGAGTGCTTCATCACTCGAGTGAGGTCATCTTCACTCGAGTGAGCCATTCAAAAATCAGTATTTTGCTTCTTAAAAAGGCATATTTAGGGTAGTTTCTTCCAACCATTTAGGCATATGTTTAGGCATCTAATAGCCACCTAAAGAATTTAAATGATAACCAACTTAAAGTACTAAGGAAGTAAGAACTTGGAAAAGAGATTGATCGGTTGTCCCTGATTTGGTTATAGGATTTGACATTTGCCACCCTCGTGAGCCCATGGTGCTAAAGAACTTCAGGAAAGAACAAGGTAGTGACTCTTTCTCTTAAACTGTGTATGAAGCGTTGTATGTATATTTGTCATGCATTGAGATACATTGAGAAACATTGTGCTACTTTGTGATGCATAGAGATCACTACTAAAGCTGACGTATAGAGTTTGCAGTGAAAGCTGACGCATAGTATTTACAGCCATAAGTGCTGTCTTTTATGGCGTGAGCCATGATACATTGTGATGTTGCTTAACATGATCATATATGCTATGTGTTTGTGCACTGTCTGAGTGATTTGTTACACTGAGATTCTCTTGAATCTCATTCTTTCCAATGACTAACATTTCAGACAGGGCAAGTGGCTCAAGAGAAAAGCGGATTACTCGGAGCGGCTAGAATCTTTTAGGGACATTTGAATGGGTTGTTGGTTATCTATTTTGTATTTGGGGTTATTGTATATGAGTATTATTTTGGGAAACGAGGTGTAATCCCCTATATGGGAAATTTAAACCCTTAGTGTAAATATAGATGAAACCCGGGGTTTGCCAGGATTTTTGTTGTTTACTCTGATATGTGAATGTGACATAACTGCACAGGTGATTATATTCGATATTTTAACTTGAGACCAGGATAGGAAAGAAGTTTTCAAAATTTTTGTGGAAATCCTACCTCAAGGAGGGTATTTCAAATGAATTTTAAATTATCCATTGGTCTCTGAACCATTTTATTACCCGTTATCGAGCTATAATTATGTTTATTTAGGTAGGGGGTTACAGTATCCACACGAATAGGAATCCAACACGAACAGCATGCTAGCGCCACTAATGTCTCTTTCTAGAGTTTTCTTTTCTTACAACTCTCTATCCTTCTTTTTTTTCAATCACCCGTGGAAAACCCTAGCTCACTCTTTTTAAATAACTAGTCAGGGCTTTCTATTTTAAAATGGACATTGGATTTTTAAAATTAATCTTAATTAATTTTCAAATCCATATCATATCAATTAATACTTAATTGTCTTTTGCTAAGCAAATAAAATAAATATGGTTTAATTAAATTTGTCCAATAGTTTTAATTTAACCGATTTGTTTAATTTGAATAAAGAGCCAACATAAATAGATTTAATTTATCTTTATAAATTAAATCTGAGATATTATATTTTTATTATGTTAGTTATTAAATTTAATTTATCAGATAAAACTAAATTTAAAACTAACACAATATAATAATATTATCATATAAAATATATACATATACATACATACATACATACATACATACATACATACATACATACATACATACATACATACATACACACACACACATATACATATACATATACATATACATATACATATACATATACATATACATATACATATATATATATATATATATATATATTCGTCCACCATAGATTAACCATTACATTTATTAAATGTAGACAGATCTTAGATTCAATGAATATGGACATTAGAACTCGTGTTGGGCTATTTTTGTGTATGACCTTGCATGCCCATATGAAGTTGGCAGTGGGCCAATGACTATACTAACCCATAAGTCGTAAGCGGCCTCTAGCAAGACATTATGACTACCCAATTCATATGAGGATCGATAAACCGATGCAACCTGTCATACAACCATATCACGTCCCTTTATTCGCACGATATTTCAGACGAGAATGAGGCATGAAGAATGTCATCCTCCTATTCCTGACCAATACTTTCTCAATCCTTGAGTAGTCTGACCAGAGAAATGAAAACTCTTTTATATCGTAGTATGGTCATATATTTCTCAGACTTACTCATCGAGTGACCCAATAATATCTCTCTACTAATATAAGGGTGAAATTCCATCTTGACCATTCACATTCCTTTGCATGAAAACCACCAAACCCGAACATAGTCTTTATCATCACCTGTTTAAAGGTGACTTTTGACCAGGTCAAAGATGAGCGATTATCATGTAGAAATCCATGATGATCTCAGGTCAAAGGGCATAGTGATGTGGTTATACATGAGACAATCTTGTAACGTGATCCATATAGCTTTCTCACAGTGGGTCGGTCCAGCACCTTATATTCTTACAAGTGCCTAGGACTTTGATTCGTATCTCCATGCCTCTTCAAAGTCATATTGGTCTTTTTTCATCCTTGCTCCAACATAGATGACCAACTACGAAACATATCTAATAGTTTCATTTCCTCTGTTTAGAAACGCCATGCCATTGTGGTGTTCTTGGAGGAGTTAATTGTGAGATTATCCTACAACTCCTAAGATGGTTAATGAACTCTTGTCTCAAATATTCACCACCTCGATCAGAACAAAATGCTTCAATAATTTTGCCAAGTTTGTTTTGTACTTCATTTTGGAATATTTTAAACATTTTAAAAGATGCAAATTTATGTTTCATTAGATAGATATATCCATATCTACTAAAGTCATCTATAAATGTTATGAAGTACATATAACTTCCTTTGGCAGCTGTATTCAGTGGTCTATATACATCTGTTTGTGCGAGGCTCAATAAATTAGTAGCCTTCTCACTATGATCAGTAAAAGGTGTCTTTGTCATCTTTCCTAATAAGCAAGACTCACATGTATCATATGATTCAAAATCAAATGAGTTAAGAAATCTATCTTGTTGGTGTTTAGAAATGCATTTCTCATTTATATGGCCTATACGACAATGCCATAGGTATGTTGGATTCAAATTGTTTGACTTGATCCTTTTGGTAGTTACGTTGTAGATATTTCTACTATTAAGATGATCCAAATTTAATAATTAATGATCAACATGCAAATCACCATTAGCATAGGAAAAGTCATTACGATAAATAGAACATTTACTATTCCCAGTAATGGAAGTATAACCCTCCTTATCCAAATAAGAAAGAGAAATAATATTACTACTTAAAGCAGGAACATAATAGCAATTGTTCAAAACTAACAAACACCCACTGGGCAGAACTAATTCTTAAGTTCCTACATCTAAAGTAGCAACTCTTGCTCTGTTTCTAACTCGTAGGTCAACTTCACCCTTCTTCACCTTTCTATTATCCTTAAGACCCTACACATTTGTACAAATGTGAGAACTGTAACCCCCTGCCTTATAAACTATAATTATACTTCAAAAATGTGTAATTAAAATAAATTAGAGACCATCGAATTTTAAAAGACTTATTTCCAATCCTATCCGTAGGATAAATTTTTCAAAAATTTCTTTCAAAACATGTTTGATTCGGCCTCATGGTCACATTTCGAATATAATTAACCTACGTAGTTCAATTGATTTCATATATATCAGAGTATAAACCAAAATTCCTGGTAACCCCCGGGTTTCCATATAATAACTTAAGGGTTTACGGGCATTACTGCCCCAATAATTTCCCAACTAGGGGATTACATAACATCATACAAATATTTACATCCAAAATATGTAAAGTAATCTCAACTAAAATTTGACAACCAACAACCAAAATCACATCCCTATAGGAGTCCTAGCCGCCCTTGGTGGTTTGCTTCCCCTTTGAGCCACCTGCCCTGTCTATAGGTTAGTCAATGGAAAGAATGAGATTCAAGAGAATCCCAGTAATAACAAATCACTCATACCACATATAATCACATAGCATGCAAGAAAATCATTAAGCAACACAGTAGCAATGAACATAGCATACACAAAATTGTCACAATATACATATTGCCTTCATGGCATTCACATGGTCTTCGTAGCATACACATTGCCTTAACGGCTTACACATTTACAACGGCATATCAACGATAGGGGCAGAGATAACCTGAGTCAATCCTTATGACTGCTCACGCTGAAATGCACACGCTATAATACACATAGCCTTACGGCTTTCACATAGCCTTTACGACTGTTACATAGCCTTTCAGCTTTCATATAGCTTTATGGCTGTCATATAGCCTTTTGGCCTTCACATCCACAAGCTTCACAGCATTCGAAATTATCACAAAATAAAGATAAAACATACATACAATGCATTACACATAGTATATGGGAAAGTATCACTACCTTGTTCTTTTCGGTTGTGCTCTGGCACCGGTTGATCTCGTATAGGGCAAATATTGAATCCTAAAACCAATACCAAGGACGTAACGTTATTCCTTTTTCCAAATTCTTAATTTGAAATGCTTAAGGTTGGTTATCATTTGAGGCCTTTAGTTAGCTATGAAAGTCACTAACAATAACCTGAAAGGATTGGGAAATACTAGGTCAGAAACTGCTTTTCAAAATCATAGTATTGAAAATAGGGGTTGGCTACAGCTAGGAAATCTTTGGCAGTGGCAAAAAACAGCACAAAGAGTTTTTGGCTGCAGCCAAGATCATCTAGCTGTGGCCAAAAAAAGCATAAAGAGTTTTTGGCTATAGCCATGATTTTCTAGCTGTGGCCAAAGACTGCCTAGAAAGTTTTGGGCTGTAGCCAAGAACTTTTGGCTGCAGCCAAGGAAATGTCAAAAAATCATAACTAATTCTAGAAAACTTGAAATGGGGTGATTCTAAAACCAATGAAAATCTATTTAAGTCCTTTTTGTAGGAAAAAATATAAATCAATTCTATTCATAACCACAAAAATACAGAATTACATTAAATCCCATACTGCTCCAAAATAGCTTTCAGTTTCAACCCAAAACTTTGGAAAATCATAACTCTTAGCTCATAAATCGAAATGACATGAATTATAGGTCCATTTTGAAGCTTGGCATGTGAGATTTAAGACTAGAAGGTTTCAAAATTTTTAGATACCATTTGCTCGTTCAAAATTTCCATGCAACCCAACTCCCCATCATAGAGTTTCAATGGACAGAATTTCCAATTTTCAACCAATGTGTCCAGTGGCTCTAAAATTAACAGCCAAACCTATTCTTACAAAATTTTTCACAAGGAAACCATTGGAATCACTAAAACAACCAAATTCACGTCACATTGACATGTTCCACATTGATCGAAACAGATTAACACAATACATACACAAGTCTTAACATTGTAATCCTTTCCATTCCAAGTTCCAAACTAATTCCATTGTTCCAATGACACAATATGACACTAATTCTACTACAATACACTAGGAAATTCATTCATCCTAAAATCACACTAAAATTAGGAAAAAATTCACAAATTCGAAAAATTAACCAATGACCACAATATATATACTAAAAGATAGCTATTTCTCACCTCTTTCACTTTCCAAAGCTTGTTCTTTGATTCCACCACTTTCAATTTTTCTCAAGCTCTCAAACACCTTCTTTCAAAAGTATAAAACCATAGAGATAAAGCTCTTATCAACATGAACAACATTATTGAAGAGCATTTGAGCTAAAGAGGTCATCAAATAAGCCAAATCCTTACCTTTTCCTTTCTCTTTCCTCCTTGGTCTTGAACAAAAATGGCAGCTGAAGTGAGAGAGAGAGAGATAATGAAATGAGATCAGATTTTTTACCTTCAAATGCTTCTTGGCCAATCTAAATGGGAGAGGGAAGAGAAAAAGCAAATTTATTCTTTGACTTTGATTTATGGCGTACATGTTGACCAGTGTCATGATCTTAAACCTCCTGCCAACTCTCTCCGTGCACAAGCAAACATGGGATGATTCCTTTTATAACACTTTGGCAATTGTCACACTTCTTGATCTTTATGTTACTAATGAGTTCTCTCTTCAGTTTTTGACTAATTGATCGGTAATTTTTCTTTTTTCCCACTTTGCCCCTGACTATGGGAATTCCTACTGAATCACCACCGAACACATTCTATCTTTCCATTACACCTTACTAAGCGCCCTCCCTATAATTTAATTCAATTTAGGTATTAATCCATAATTGAACTTAAATATAGGGTTTATGCATTGCTTATAACACATTCAGATCACAATTCACATCGTATTCTCCAAAAGTATTTATTTAACAATAATTACATTCAATTTTGAAGTCATTAGCCCTTAATCACATTTTGGGGCATTACAAGAACCACATGCAGTATCTAATATCCATGTAGAAGAAGTGGAAATATGAATGTCTATAACATAAATTCTTGAAGAGATAGCCCCGCTATCCTTCTTCTTCATTTTTATATCTTCAAGGTAGAGTTTGCAATTCCTCTTCTAATGACCGGGTTCATCGAAGAAGAAGCATACTCTTTCCTTTGGAGGCTTTGTTTTCTTAGGTGCAGGCTTAATTTCGGGTTTGTTTGACTCTTTGGTCTTACCACTTAAGCCATTACCCTTTCCCTTGCCCTTGCCCTTGCCCTTGCCTTTCCGTTTCATACCATTTCCTTTTTGAACTATCAAAATAGTATTGGGCTTCTTCTTAATGTTCTGCTCAGCAGTTTTAAACATCCTATGTAGTTCAGAGATTGATTTCTCCATGTTGTTCATGTTGTAGTTCATGACAAACTAGTCATAACTTTTCAGGAGTGAGTTCAAGATCAAATCTGTAGCTAACTCCTGGCTCATGGGAAATCCAAGCCTGTCAAGGTGATAAATGTAGCCTTTGATCTTTAACAAATAAGCACTAACTGATGCACCTTCAGCCATCGCACAGGAATGTAAGGCTTTATGATCTCATACCTTTCTTACCTTATCTGTTGTTGGAACATTTCCTTGAGATGCACAATCATCTCATGAGCCTCTATTAGTTCTAGATCTCTTTGGAGCTCTGGAACCATGGTAGCAAGCATTAAGCAACCTATATCCATAGAGTCTTGCTTATGCTTCGTGTAAGCATCTTTTGAAGCTCTTGGAGACTTGGTTGCAGGCTCTTTTGGAATGGGTTGATCTATGACATATGCTATTCTTTCCTACTTGAGAACAATTCTCTAGTTCTTGAACCAGTCAAGAAAGTTTGTCCCATTGAGTTTGTCCTTCTTAAAGACTGATCACAATAATAGTGTAGCAGTACTACTAGTCGACATGATTCTACAATAAACTATAAAAAGTTGGTTAGGAATCTTCAACTAAATTAATAACCCTTAATCTAATAATTAGTGGGCAAAGATCCAAATTTCACTTAAATTTAAGTCTACTTTGGCAGGACGCTTAAATCAAGTTATTTAGGTAGGTGACATCTTTACCAATTACATGGCACGTAAGTCTTAGATCTTTATGGGATTCGATCATCATATGATTCGGCATATTTAATCCCATCTAATGCCATTAGATCCAAAATTGTTTTGTTAATCTCAATTAAGTCAAAACAATAATGAATCTTTGTGAGTTGCACCATTACACATGGTTGTCTCACCAAGATAACTCAAATACATCCACTTTGGAACCTATAATTGATCGATCTATGTTTTAACAAGTTTTCATTACTTGACGGAATTTTGACTTAAGATTTCATTTAGGGGGCTTAATTAATTATTTCATTTATATGAATACATATATCACGGTTGTATCTCATACAAATATACATATATATGTAAAATATGCATATAATGATTTAATCAAAGGAAACATAATTTAAACGTGACACAATATGGCTCACTTAACCTAAATCCTCTGAAGCTAATGAGAGGACCTCTCTAGCAAGAAAAGAAAAATACATTGACGAACTTCATTTAAACATACGAAGGGACTGAGATGAGAAGAGAATGTATATCCAGACTATGTAGAGGAAGGTGTTAGATCTCATGTTTTGATGATAACAAAAGCATGGTTTGAAAAGGAAATGTTTAATAATCAAGGTTGAACTAAGTAATGACAGGAATAAGATGTACTTGAGGAAAGCATGGAAGTAGTGAAGATTGGCCAAGAGAAAATGCTAAGGAACTTAATCAAAAGTGCATTTTCTAAGGCATTACTCGAGGAGCTACTCGAGTAATGACCCAAAACTTGAAGTAACATAGGAGAACTTCCAGTAACCTGCCACCATTACTCGAGGCGCTACTCGAGTAACCAGGTAAAACTTCAAGGATGCTCTCGGCCTGCCAATGTTACTCGAGGAGCTACTCGAGTAACCATGTGAAAACTTCCAGTTGGCTTCAAGTTTTCCCCATGATACTCGAGGAGCTACTCGAGTACCTTTGTATCCTAAAATATGGACCTCTCGGCAGTTTGTACCACTGCTAATGTTACTCGAGGAGCTACTCGAGTAACCAGATCAGAAACTCCCAGTCAGTCTTCAAGTTTTCAGTGATACTCGAGGAGCTACTCGAGTAACTGTGTATTTGAAAATGTGAAGCTCTCGGCACTTTGTACTACTGCCAATGTTACTCGAGGAGCTACTCGAGTAATGCACTAAGGTAAATGAAAACTTGAGGTTTGTACCAGATTAACTTGATTTCTTCTTATATTATCATCCTCGAGTACTTACGCCATTAAAACAAGTTTGTCATGGTTTTTATTAAGTGGATTCATCGAGTATGTACCCCAATAAATGCAAATGTTTTAAAGATAAACTTCAAGGTATTACCAGAGTAAATCATATGTAAAAGTCTCAGTTACTCGAGGAGCTACCCGAGTAACTTATGCAAAAATGAATGTATTACTCGAGGAGCTACTCGAGTAACAAGGTAATTGCTCTCGGCCTTGAAATCCTGCCAACGTTATTGGAGTAAAGCATCAAGTAATCAAAAGTTTTCCAAAGGATTACTCGAGGTGTTACCCCAGTAATCCATAAAGTTGCAGAAGCATTACTGGAGGCACTACCCGAGTAAGTAACTGTTCACAAAGGTTTGAAATATAGCTTACTCCATGCACTACCCGAGTAATCATATACTTGTTCATTAACTTGCAGTTGATAAATGATTTCACGATGTTACTCGAGGAGCTACTCGAGTAAACTTCAAGTGTTACTCGAGGAGCTACTCGAGTAAGCATACCCAGAAATTTAGAAATCATTCAAACGTTCATTGATTTGTTTTCTATATGATTAACCTTTCATTGTATTAGTATTCTTAGTCTATTTACAGATAAACAATGAAGGAATCACTTCAAGAGATGAAAGTCAAATCAAACGTTCAAATGCCAACCACCGCCAACGGATATTTTTCAAAAACTTGAAAAGTCAACAGTAGCTGCGCACTCACCAACGGACGAAAGAAAAACGTTCCAACGGTCATCACCAACATATCTATATATATGGGAACCTTCAAACAGAGAAGAAGTACCAAGTATTCACACAAACGATTCATTGAGTTCATTGCTCTGTTTTCACATTTAAATTGTATTCATATGCTTCAGTGATTATCATCTACTCTTTGTGAGAGATATTTCATTCAAACTCAATATTTGTTATTGAGATAACTTAAGGTTGTGGAACTTTGAGTTGGGATTGGATTACAACCTGTAAGGGGGAGCGAGTGTCCAGGTGTAAGGAACTTGCTTGTACTGTGGTGCCAAGAACCCACTGAATCTTGGAAGTTATAGTGAAACTCTCAGAGAAGCTCTGAGGACTGGACGTAGGTCAAAGTGGTTGTGACCGAACCAGTATAACTCCCGGTGTACACTTCGGTGATATTTCTCCTTACTCATTACTGTTTTAATTCTTTTGTCAAAGTTTTATATTTTCGAAAGAAATTTCAGTATCACCCAATTCACCCCCCTCTTGGGTGAAACGCTTGATCTTACATTTGGTATCAGAGAATAGGTCTTCTTGTTAAGGTATAACAACCTAAGAAGGATCCAATGGCAGCATGGGTGAAGGAATTCTTCCCGACGGAGCATCCATCACTAGACCTCCCGGTTTCAATGGAGAACACTTTTCTTTCTGGAAAGCAAAATTCAGAGTGTTCGTGATGGCTACTGAATATGGGCTATGGGATGTAATCGAGAGTGGGAATTATCAACCTACAAAGACTGTAGATTCTCAGAAAATCCCAAAGACGCCAGCGGAATATGATGAGAATGACAAGAAACTTATCACTCTCAATAGCAAGGCAATTCTGATGTTACAAAGTTCTTTGAGTCAAAATGAATACTTCAGAATTTGCACACTCCCAACAGCAAAGGAAATGTGGGAAGCCCTGGAAATAGCTCATGAAGGAACTTCGGGAATAAAGGAGAATCGAATCAACACCTTGATCACAGAATTCGATCTACTTCGAA
The DNA here is from genome assembly GCA_963242795.1 of Inga leiocalycina. NCBI lineage: Eukaryota > Viridiplantae > Streptophyta > Magnoliopsida > Fabales > Fabaceae > Inga > Inga leiocalycina. The sequence continues at coordinate 53,673,521 of OY725327.1, read as the reverse complement.
TGAAATCAGGTGAGTCAATTTCTGAATTCGAACTTAGATATACTCATCTTGTTAATCAACTTGCAGCACTTGGTAAAGTCTATGATCAAAATATCCAAGTACGAAAGATTTTGAATATTCTTTCTAAAGAATGGGAGGCCAAAGTCACTGCGATAGAAGAGGCAAAAGGAGAATCAATGAGATCAGTTGCTTCTCTATTTGGAAGCCTTTCTGAATATGAAAGCAAGTTAAAGTTCAAACGGGAACTAGACGACATCAGTGACAAAAGAAAGAAAGGTCTAGCTCTAAAAGCAAAAGAAGAAAATCAAGATGAAGATGAGGAGTTTGATGATGATGAAATGGGTTTAATCATAAAACGATTCAGAAAATTCTACAAGAAAGGTCAAGGCTTCAAACACTTTCAAAAAGGAGGAACTAGCAACAAAGACCATATCATCTGCTATGAATGTGGTAAACCAGGATATATCAAATCAGAATGTCCAGAGCTCAATCAAAAAAGCAAAGAAAAGAGAAAAGGCAAATTTTTTAACAAAAAGAAGGCCTTTGTATCTGCTATATGGGGAGATAGTTCCTCAGACGAAGAAAGTGATGAGGAAGAAGTAGCCAACATATGTCTTGTTGCTCAAGAAGAGACAGAAGAAGAGGTAAATGATTCTGACCCTACCTATGATGAATTATTATCCGAATATAATGCTTTACATTCTGAATTCATCAAAGTAGTTAAAGAACTAATTGTTTTCAAAAAGAAAAACAAAGCTCTAGAAATTGAGCTTAAAGAGAGTTCGGAAAAGAATTGTGAAAATTGCTCTTCTTTGAAAAAGAAAAACACTGATCTCACAAAAACTCTTGAAAAGTTTACCAAAGGTAGTGAGATGCTAAGTGTGATTTTAAAAGAACAACGATTTGTAAATGACCGATCTGGTATTGGATATGATCCAAAATCAGATAAAAGGAAAGGTAGAAAGAAAGCAGGAGGTAAGTCATATTTGAATTATTTCCAGCATTCTGTGCATATATCAAATCCTTTTGCATTTTGTAATTACTGTAATAGAAAAGGCCATTATACCTCCTCATGCATTCATAAGAAGAAAGGAAACATAGGAACCTACAAATGGGTACCTAAAGGCACATATGTTCAGAAAATCATTTATACTAACCCAAAAGGACCCAAAAAGAAGTGGGAACCTAAGACTTAGTCATTTGATTGCAGGTATGTCTTAAAGCATCCAAAAATAACAAGTGGTTCATAGACAGTGGATGCTCTAGACATATGACCGGAGATTTCGAAAGTTTTACCACATTACAACCTAAGGAAGGTGGAAAGGTAAAATTTGGAGGAAATCAATCCGGAAAAATAGCAGGAATTGGTGAAATCAAAAATGACAAAGGCATACAAATCAAAGACGTATACTACGTTGAAGGCTTATGTCATAATTTGCTGAGCGTAAGTCAAAGTGCAGATAAAGACAACTGGATAATCTTTGATTCAGAAGAATGTCTAATTGTCAACAAGAAAGACTTACTACTTGATAAGAAGAATATCAAGGCTAAGCTCAGAGCAAAAAGGGAAGGTAACTGCTATACCTTAGATATTAGTAGAAATGAATCTGAAAACTGTTTTCTGAGTAATGCCGATGAAAGTTGGTTATGGCATAAAAGATTAGCTCATGTCAATATGCATCAACTAGGCAAACTACTCAAAAAGGATTTAGTTCTTGGATTACCCAAAGTAAATTTCAAAAACGATTTGATTTGTGACGCATGTCAAAAAGGTAAACAAACTAAATCATCCTTCAAATTGAAAAATGAGATTTCAACAAATAGACCACTACAATTATTACATATGGATTTAGTTGGTCCAGCAAGAGTAAAGAGTCTTGGTGGAAACTTATATTCATTGGTTATTGTTGATGATTTCTCTAGATTTACATGGGTTATCTTTCTATCATCAAAGGATGAAACCTTTGAAGAATTTATTGTTTTTGCCAAGAAAGTGCAAAATGAGAAAGGTATGTCTATTGCAGGTATTAGGACTGATCATGGTGGAGAATTTGAGAATCAAGCTTTTGAAGAATATTGTGATACAAATGGCATTGATCACAATTTCTCTACTCCAAGGACGCCTCAACAAAATGGAGTTGTGGAACGCAAGAATAGAGTGCTTACCGAAATGGCTAGAACAATGTTAAATGAAAAGAACATGTCTCAAGTTTTCTGGGCTGATGCTATGAGTACAGCATGCTATATTTCAAATAGAGCCTATATCAGAACGAAACTTGGAAAGACACCATACGAGCTATACAAAGGAAGGAAGCCAAACATTGCTCACCTACATATCTTTGGTTGTAAGTGTTTCATTCATAATAATGGTAAAGATAACCTAGGAAAATTTGATTCTAAAACTGATGAAGGAATTTTATTAGGATATTCTAACCGAAGTAAAGCATATAGAATTTTCAATAAAAGAACTTGTGTTGTTGAAGAATCAATTCATGTTGTATTTGATGAATTTGAATCCTCTGACAAAACCATTGATGAAGAACAGGAAGTTGTTTTAAATCAAGAAAATGGTCAATCTATTTCTAAGTCTCTTGTTCCAGAGGTTGATGAAACTAAGGATGAAGAGCAATCCCTAGGTCAACCTAAAGCTTGGAAATACAATAGAAGTCATCCCTTAGATCAAGTCATAGGAGATGTGAATGAAGGGATCAAAACCAGAAATAGAGTTTTCAATGAAATAAGTTTTTCTGCATTCATTTCTGAAATTGAACCTTCTAACATTGATGAAGCCCTATCAGACAATGATTGGGTCATAGCAATGCAAGAAGAATTAAATCAATTTGAAAGGAATCAAGTCTGGGATTTGGTACCCCGACCCAAAGATCATACGATCATTGGTACCAAATGGGTATTCAAAAACAAACTTGATGAATCTGCAATTATTGTCAGAAACAAGGCAAGATTGGTGGCCAAAGGCTATAATCAGGAAGAAGGAATTGATTATGAGGAAACGTATGCTCCAGTGGCTAGATTGGAAGCTATACGTGTACTCTTAGCCTTTGCATGCATCAAAGGATTCAAACTCTATCAAATGGATGTTAAGAGTGCTTTTCTAAACGGTTACATCATGGAGGAAGTATATGTAGAACAACCTCCAGGTTTTGAAGATGTAACTAAACCAGACCATGTTTTCAAACTTAAAAAGGCTTTATATGGTTTAAAACAAGCTCCTAGAGCCTGGTATGAAAGGCTTAGTAAGTTTCTCATCGATCAAGGTTTTGTACGAGGAAAAGTTGATACAACATTATTTATAAATCGAAAGCATGATGATATTTTAATTGTTCAAATATATGTTGATGATATTGTTTTCGGTGCTACTAATGAAACTCTATGTAAGGAATTTTCTGAGATAATGCAGGGAGAGTTTGAGATGTCAATGATGGGAGAATTGAATTTCTTTCTTGGTTTGCAAATCAAACAAAGAAAGAATGGAATCTTCATATCTCAAACAAAGTATTTAAAAGAGCTATTGAAGAAGTATGGAATGGATGAAGCAAATGGCTCAGATACGCCTATGAGTTCAACAACGTTACTTGATGCTGATGTTAAAGGGAAAGACTACAATATCACAAAATATAGAGGAATGATTGGATCATTACTCTATCTTACGGCAAGTAGACCAGACATCCAATTTAGTGTTGGCATATGTGCAAGATATCAATCGGCGCCAAAGGAATCACATGCTGAAACGGTCAAACGAATCTTTAGATACCTTGCTGACACACCAGAATTGGGTCTGTGGTATCCCAAAGGAAGAAGTGAATATTTAATCGCTTACTCTGATTCTGATCATGGAGGATACAAGACAGACAGAAAGAGCACTAGCGGACAAGGACAATTCCTTGGAGGATCTCTTGTCTCGTGGTTCAGCAAGAAACAAAATACAGTTTCTCTTTCGTCAACGGAAGCCGAATATGTTGCAGTCTCAAGTTGTTGTGCACAAGTGATATGGTTAAAACAACAACTACAAGACCTTGGTATTTATCTCAAAGAAATACCAATCTATTGTGACAACACTAGTACGATAAGCTTGGCAAAGAATCCAGTTCAACACTCTAGAACCAAGCATATCGATGTCAGACATCACTTCATCAGAGATCATGTCCAAAAGAAAGATGTGAAAGTGATATTCATTCCTACTCATCTTCAATTAGCCGATATCTTCACAAAACCCCTTGCAAAAGAGCAATTTCTATACATTAGAAGAGAATTGGGAATGGTAAATCCCAATGAGTTATAAGTAATTTCAGCATTTCATAATATTAGATGAAGTCATTTAATAATGTTTTGATGATTACTAACTTAAGCATCGGAGTATGTAGAAATGTGTTTTGCAGGAAGAAAGAAACTCTGTTTTGAGAAACAAAAACAGAGGTAATCAGAGGATACCATTACTGGAGTACCAACTTGAAGTTTTGGCTCAGACAGAAGCAATACCCGAGGAGCAACTTGAGGTAAAGAAGCATGTTACTCGAGTATGTACTCGAGTAATGGCCCACAAAACTGGAAGTAACGGATCAAGTTACTTGATTTTCAAATGTAACGGTTCAGATTTCAAAGAAATGAAGAGTCAGAAGTGGTAAAGCTATTTACTCGAGGCAGGCCTCGAGTAAACTTGAAGCTTACTCGAGGAAGGCCTCGAGTAATGACGGAGTTCAGATTCTCAAAATGCTCAATAATGACTCAAATCTGAATCAAATGGACTATGAATGATCGAGGGAACATCCATGGATAATTACTATATTATTCATGCCAGGTACGCAATTTAAATGAATTATTTTTGAATTTTTCTGTATGATCACCCGAGGAAGGCCTCGAGTAACGTTGAATGTTACTCGAGTAAGGCCTCGAGTAAAGTCGGGATTTAGGTCTTTATCTTGCGCAAACTTGGTCATTTCCACAAAATCTCCTCGAGTAAATCACTATACACCCTTTCAAAACTTTTTCCAAATCACTTCCTTGGTTCATTTCCGTCAAAACCCAACTAGTTTCAAGATCAAAAACTTCCTATTTTGTTCAAAATCCCTCTGCCCTATTCTCGCGTCAGTAACTCTTTTTCTGAGATTTCTGATTCTCTTTGATTCAAAATGGTTAGAACCAAGAATCTCAGCTTCACTGATTCTGATTCTGAGCAAAATCCTGATCTTCTTTCTCCTCCTCCAACAAAAAGAAGAAAGTTGATTCCTAGACCAAAAGCCAAAACCCCTCTTAAACCTCAATCACAACCCAAAGCCAAAGGTGTGGTGATCAAAGAGCCTATTGTGACTAGGGCTCAATCTAAAAAGAGCACATCCACAGGAAGGAGTAAAGGTGTCAAAACTCCCTCACCTTCTCACTCAGACTCATCAACACCATCTTTTACTCCAAAACCTCCCAAGAAGCCAAAGTATGACAAAAATGTGGCTAAAGCTATGGCTGGGATCATTGACCAACTGGAGAAGGGTCAATCATCAAAGAAATCCAAGATTCCAGAAGCAGAGATCACTACCCCTCCCAAAGGATTCAATGTGGGGAAGCTGGTGGAATCTCCCAAGTATCTGACACAGTTCTCCAGAAGGAAAGTGTGCAAAACACACTACGTTGATCTAAAGCTTCTACAAGAGGTAGTGAAGTTTGACCTTAGTCCTTATATTAATCCATTTATGCCTTGGTTGTCTGTGAGATTGCCTTTTTGCACAAAGGTAGTCACCCACTTTTATTGCAACCTAGAAATCACAGATGAACCTAACCGTACCTCTGTTGAGGAAGAGATGACTACCACAGTGAGAGGTCAGAAAATCCTTATATCTCCCTCTAAGATCAATCTATGGTTAGGAATTGAGAATCCCCCGGATGATATCTATTCCGAGCTTGAGCCAAATCAAATTTACACTATCCTAAAGCCCGGTGAGTTAGTTGGCCCCCTAAACTTTAAACCGAGTGACATGTGTGATCACCATAGGGTCCTTTGGTACATTTACTCTAGGTCCCTAGTAAACAAAGCCAACAACTATACCCATTTCTCGGATAGAGACTATAGATGGTTTGCTTCACTCCTCTTGAAAGAAGAAAAGGATCTGGGAGAGTACATATTCTCTGAAATGAAGAGGTATAAGGTGGATGGAAAAGGTACTACTCCAATGCCATATCCACAAATTGTGTCTCTTATCCTGAAAGAGAACAAAATATGGTACTTGGATAGTAAGGAGCCAATTGAGAGGGTGACCCCAGTGGGAAGGAACCAAATTGGTAAACTGAACATCGACATTCCTCTGAAAGGACCAATGGAGTCTGGGTCCAAGAAGAAGAGAAAGGCTCCTGAGACTGAGACCAGTAGGATGGATGACACTCAGTCATCGGCTCCAGCTGCTACCACATCCTCACCCTCCTTCCTGAATACCACTCTCCAGCACTTCATGGAGAACATACTCAGAGGCTTCCATGTGGACATAGCCAATACTAATGCTGAGTTGATTACCAATACCAACTTCAAGATGGGAGAACTGGTTGAGAAAATTGACAAAAGGCATGAGGAGTTGGTTGAGAGAATGGATAGGAGACATGAGGAGTTGCTAGCAGAGCAACGGGCTCAGGGAGAGACCCTAAGATTGATCCTAGCACGTTTGGATTCCGGGCCTTCTTCCGGTCCCTCCTCATCTGCACCACCACCACCTCCAGTAGAACTTCCTTCAGACACTCCTATTCCCTTTCCTATTCCTGAGGCTGAACCTTCTACCCCGCTGGTTTCTGATCCACTTGAGCCCCAAGAGAAAGATGTTTTATTCACAGTGGATGATCCTGATACCCACGAAACCACTCACATTGTCTTAGATGATTCACCTCAAAAGCCACAACCTGAGACCACTCCTAAACCTATTCCCTCTCCTACCCAAACAGAGGTAGTATCATCTTCTTCCTCTGAATATATCACTCCACCTCCAGAAGCTCAGACCACTATAGTTGTCTTTCATCCTTCTCCTTTCCTGCCTAGAGATGATATCCAAATTCCACCTCTCAATCTTCCTGAACCAGAGTCATCCAGCTCCTTTGATTCATCCAGTTCAGATGGTGGTGGGTTGGTCCTTCCAGTTAAGCCCATTTCTATGGTGAAGCCTCCTAGCCCTACTCTTGATTGATGAAGCCAAAAAGGGGGAGAAGAGCTTGAGAGTGATTTTGTGGACTTGTCCTTGCTTATTTTGGGATTTGGTTGTAAATGGGCTTTAGGGTGCATTTTGTTATTAATTTTTGTAATTTGAATTTCTTAAATTTTAATGCAAGTGTGTTTAAATTATGCCTTCATTTGATTTCATTTAAGTTTATGAATTATGATACATGTTTGGACTAATGAAGTTGTTATGTATGCAAGGTATAATCAACTTAAATAAGAAACCAATTTGAAAAACCATGTTCAAAATCACCAAGTTTTGCCATCATCAAAAAGGGGGAGAATGTTAGATCTCATGTTTTGATGATAACAAAAGCATGGTTTGAAAAGGAAATGTTTAATAATCAAGGTTGAACTAAGTAATGACAGGAATAAGATGTACTTGAGGAAAGCATGGAAGTAGTGAAGATTGGCCAAGAGAAAATGCTAAGGAACTTAATCAAAAGTGCATTTTCTAAGGCATTACTCGAGGAGCTACTCGAGTAATGACCCAAAACTTGAAGTAACATAGGAGAACTTCCAGTAACCTGCCACCATTACTCGAGGCGCTACTCGAGTAACCAGGTAAAACTTCAAGGATGCTCTCGGCCTGCCAATGTTACTCGAGGAGCTACTCGAGTAACCATGTGAAAACTTCCAGTTGGCTTCAAGTTTTCCCCATGATACTCGAGGAGCTACTCGAGTACCTTTGTATCCTAAAATATGGACCTCTCGGCAGTTTGTACCACTGCTAATGTTACTCGAGGAGCTACTCGAGTAACCAGATCAGAAACTCCCAGTCAGTCTTCAAGTTTTCAGTGATACTCGAGGAGCTACTCGAGTAACTGTGTATTTGAAAATGTGAAGCTCTCGGCACTTTGTACTACTGCCAATGTTACTCGAGGAGCTACTCGAGTAATGCACTAAGGTAAATGAAAACTTGAGGTTTGTACCAGATTAACTTGATTTCTTCTTATATTATCATCCTCGAGTACTTACGCCATTAAAACAAGTTTGTCATGGTTTTTATTAAGTGGATTCCTCGAGTATGTACCCCAATAAATGCAAATGTTTTAAAGATAAACTTCAAGGTATTACCAGAGTAAATCATATGTAAAAGTCTCAGTTACTCGAGGAGCTACCCGAGTAACTTATGCAAAAATGAATGTATTACTCGAGGAGCTACTCGAGTAACAAGGTAATTGCTCTCGGCCTTGAAATCCTGCCAACGTTATTGGAGTAAAGCATCAAGTAATCAAAAGTTTTCCAAAGGATTACTCGAGGTGTTACCCCAGTAATCCATAAAGTTGCAGAAGCATTACTGGAGGCACTACCCGATTAAGTAACTGTTCACAAAGGTTTGAAATATAGCTTACTCCATGCACTACCCGAGTAATCATATACTTGTTCATTAACTTGCAGTTGATAAATGATTTCACGATGTTACTCGAGGAGCTACTCGAGTAAACTTCAAGTGTTACTCGAGGAGCTACTCGAGTAAGCATACCCAGAAATTTAGAAATCATTCAAACGTTCATTGATTTGTTTTCTATATGATTAACCTTTCATTGTATTAGTATTCTTAGTCTATTTACAGATAAACAATGAAGGAATCACTTCAAGAGATGAAAGTCAAATCAAACGTTCAAATGCCAACCACCGCCAACGGATATTTTTCAAAAACTTGAAAAGTCAACAGTAGCTGCGCACTCACCAACGGACGAAAGAAAAACGTTCCAACGGTCATCACCAACATATCTATATATATGGGAACCTTCAAACAGAGAAGAAGTACCAAGTATTCACACAAACGATTCATTGAGTTCATTGCTCTGTTTTCACATTTAAATTGTATTCATATGCTTCAGTGATTATCATCTACTCTTTGTGAGAGATATTTCATTCAAACTCAATATTTGTTATTGAGATAACTTAAGGTTGTGGAACCTTGAGTTGGGATTGGATTACAACCTGTAAGGGGGAGCGAGTGTCCAGGTGTAAGGAACTTGCTTGTACTGTGGTGCCAAGAACCCACTGAATCTTGGAAGTTATAGTGAAACTCTCAGAGAAGCTCTGAGGACTAGACGTAGGTCAAAGTGGTTGTGACCGAACCAGTATAACTCCCGGTGTACACTTCGGTGATATTTCTCCTTACTCATTACTGTTTTAATTCTTTTGTCAAAGTTTTATATTTTCGAAAGAAATTTCAGTATCACCCAATTCACCCCCCCTCTTGGGTGAAACGCTTGATCTTACAGAAGGCACTGCATGCAGGCTGTATTTAAAAAAAATTTACTACCCATGTAAAACTAGAGCCATATTATTCACTATACACAAAAAATTTTAGAAATTAAAACCACAACAAATAACAATTCATACAATATGAAAAGCAATAAATGTTATGATTATGTCACACCACGAATAGTTAGCTACGGAGGTCCCACTAATTCCTTATTGAAATTAAAAGTGATCCCAACTTTTAATGAGAATGATCCTATCTGTATTAGAAAGGAAGAGGTATGCTAATTTAGTATGGTTGGCTTCTATAATACTAGTTTCCTCATTTTTTGCTTGATTTTAAAGTTTTTTTTACACTAGCAATAGAGGCATCATATGTCTCCAAGAACAATTATGAATCTTCTTAATCTATTCATCCTTAACATTTCATGTAAGAGATCCCCACATGTTTCTACTCAACATGTTGCCTATGAGATTTTGAATCTAACAACCCCATAACACAAGAGTACCAAAGCTAGGCCAGGTTTTCCTTGGTCTCTTATCCTTCTTGATTAAACACCATCAATTGAATCCAAAGCAATATATCACATACAACTTATATATCACAAATACAATTTATAATTGAGAGAAAACCTCAAACTCAACTTAAACGCATTATTGACCTCGCTTTGATACCACAGTTGGGGTTGGTAGGCACTGCGAAAAAGTTAAATTCAAAATTTTTCCAATCCCTACTGCGGATCTATCAACTGCATTTAAATCGAGTAGTAGAGAAGCGTACCTTTCTTATTTGTTTAATCTTTCTTTTTGATTTGAATGAGCTAACAAGTCAGATTAGCTCCATTTACCAGTATCTACACTAATAGGAATCCAACACAATCAGCGTGCGAGCACCACCAACGTCTCTATCTAGAGTTTTCTTTTCTCATGGCTCTCTATCTTGTATTTTTTTTCAATCGCCTATAGAAAACTATAGCTTACCCTTTTTAAATAATTAGTCAAGGCTTTCTATTTTATGATGGATATTGGATTTTTTAAATTAATTTTGAAATCCATATCATATCAATTAACACTTAATTGTCTTTTGATAAGCAAATAAAATAAATATGGTTTAATTAAATCTGTCCAACATTTTTAATTTAACCTATTTATTTAATCTGAATATAGAGCCAAGGGAAATAGATTTAATTTATCTTTATAAATTAAATTTGTGATATTATTTCTTTATCATGTTAGTTATTAAATTTAATTTATCAGATAAAATTAGATTTAAAACTAACTAAATATAATAATATTATCATATTTAAATTATACCTATATATATTAATTTTATTTTTGAATATATATATATATATATATATTCGTCCACCTAGATTAACCATTACATTCATTTAATCTAAACATATCTTAGATTCAATGAATCTGGACATTAGAACTCGTGTTGGGCTATTTTTGTGTGTGGCCTTATAGGGCCATATGTAATTGGCACTGGGCCAATGACTATACTAACCCATAAGTCATAAGCGGCCTCTAGCAAGACATTATGACTATTTAATTCTTATGAGGGTCGATGAACTGATGCAACCTGTCATGCAACCATATCACGTTCCTTTTGTCGCACGATATTTCAGTTGAGGATGAGGCAGCGAGAATGTTATCCTCCTATTCCTGACCATTACTTTCTCGATCCCTGAGTTGTTTGGCTATAGAAATGGAAACTCCTTTCAATCGTAGTATGGGCATACATTTCTTTGACTCACTCATCCCAGGACCCAATAATATCTCTCTACTAATGTGAGGGACAAATTCCATCTTGACCATTCTCATTCCTCTGGATGAAACCACTAAGCCTAAACATAGTCTATATTATTTCCCGATCAAAGGTGACTATTGACTAGGTCAATGCTGAGTGACTTTCATGTAGGAATCCATGATGATCTCAGGTCAAAGCGCATAGTGACAAGGTTATACATGAGACAAGCTTATGACTTGATCCATACAGCTTTCTCACAGCAGGTCGGTCTAGCACCTTATACCCTTACAAGTGCCTAGGACTTTGATTCGTATCTCTATACTGCTCAAATTGTAATATCCCAAAAAGTGATTAAGGGTTAACGACTTCAAAAGTGGATGTGATTATTGATAAATAAACACTTTTGGAGAATACGATGTGAATTATGATTCGAATGTGTTATGAGCAGTGCTTAAACCCTGTATTTAAGTTCAATTGTAGATTAACATCTAAATTGAACTGGAATAGAGGGAGGGCACTTATTATGGTAAATTGGAATAATAAATGTGTTTGGTGGTGATTCAATGAGAATTACCATAATCAGGGGCAAAATGGGAAAAAGGAAAGTTACTGACTAATTGGTCAGTTACTGAAGAGGAAACTCATTGGTAACTCAAAGATCAATGGTTGTGATTAGTGCTCAATTGGTTAAGAGGTTGGAATCATGTGCTTATGTGCTCATGTGTGCACATGGGAGATGATGCAAGATCATGACAAGTGTCACCATGTGAGCCATGGATCAAGTCAACATTTCAACCCTTCATTCCTTTCTCCTCTCTCCCTTTAGGTCGGCCAAGAGGCCCTTCATGCCCAAAAAATATGATTCTTCATCTCTCTCTCTTCTATACTTTATTTTCATGCAAGTTCAAGGAGGAAAGAGAAAGGAAAAGGTGGGATTTTTCTTGCTTGGTGTCCTCTTTAGCTCAAATACTCTTCTATAATGTTGTTCATGATGATGAGACCTTCATCTCTATGGTTTTAGATTTGTGAAAGAAGGCGTTTGAGTGCTTGAAGAAATTGGAAAGTAGAGGAATCAAGGAACTAGCCTTGGGAAGAGGAAGAGGTGAATAATTGTGGCATTTTGATCTAAGTAGTATGATCATTGGTTGAGTTTAGGAAATTATGGATTTTGCCCTGATTTTAGTGTGATATTGGAATGGATGAATTGCATTTGTATTGTGGTAAAAATGGTGTCATATTGTGTCATTGGAATTGGTTTGGAACTTGAAATGGAAGTTTTGCAATTTGGTGGTTTGTGTTGCATTATGGTTCAAAATTGAATATGTGTGGATGTGATGAGAAGTTTGTTGTTTTAGTGATTCCATTGGCTTCCTTGTGAAAATTTGTGTGGGGAGAATGTTTGTTGTGAAATTGGAACCATTAGGAACAATTGTGTAAAAATTGGAAATTCTGTCTATTGAAACTTTGTACAGGGCAGTCAGTTTGTATGGTTATTTTGAAGAGGCAAATGGTGTTTAAAAATTTTGAAACTTTCCGGTCTTAAAGTTAACATGTCAAGCTTCAAAATGGACATATAATTTGTGTTACTTCGGTTTGTGAGCTAAGAGTTATGATTTTCCAAAGTTTGGGATTAAAACTGGAATCTGTTTTTGAGTAGTGTTGAATTTTTTGCAATTCTGTATTTTTGTGGTTATGAACAGCATTGATCCATATTTTTCTAGTAAAGAGGATTTAAATAGATTGCCATTGGCTTTAGGATCACCCCATTTAAATTTTTCTAGAATTAGTTATGATTTTTTAAAGTTTCCTTGGATGCAGGAAAAAACTTTTTGTGCAGTTTGTAACGCCCCAAATTTTGATTAAGGGCTAATATGAATTATTGAGAATGTAATTGTGAATTTGAGTGGATTATTATGTATTTTATGGCAGTATTAATTAATATGCCAAAAGTAAAGGAGAAATTAAAAGAATGCAATTATTGGCTTTAAGTTGGTGATTAATGGGGAAATTAATTACTAACTAAGGGGAAATGAGATGTGTGATAAAATGGCTAATGGATGGATTAAAGTAGCTAATTTGGTGTTTACTTTATGAAACCCAATGAGGGAAGGACACTTGGCAACATGTATGATGATAGTTGTTAGAGAAGTTACATGAGAATATTATTATTTTATCTCATTCTCTCTCCTGTGCTACTGTGCTGTTTAATGATTTACTTGCATGCTATGTGATTACATGTTGTATGAGTGATTTGTTACTAGTGAGATTCTTTTGAATCTCATTCTTCCCATTGACTAACCTTCAGGCAGGACAAGTGACTCGAAAGGGAAGCCAACAACCAAGGGCGGCTAGGACTCCTTAGGGATGTATGATTTTGCTTGTTGGTTGTCAATTTTAGTTGGGATTATTGTATATGTTTTAGATGTAAATTTTGGATTGATATTGTGTAATCCCCTGTATGGGAAACTGTGAATAGGCAAATGTGCCATGTATACCCTTTAGTAAAGATATGAAACCTGGGGTTTGCCGGGAATTTTGTAGTACACTTTGATATGTATGAATGTGACTTAACTGCGTAGGTTAATTGTATTCAAAATGTGAATTTGAGACAAGATGAATTGGATTTTGAAAGTCATTTGTGAAAACCCTATCTCAAGAATGAGATTGAAAATACGTTTTTGATTATTCGTTGGTCTCTAATCCATTCTAATTATGTATTTTGAATCACAATTACTGTTTATAAGGCAGGGGGTTACATGAATAGTATCACTGAGCAGAATAAGGTCATTCCAAATGGCCTATCATTTCATACGAGAAGATTTTGGATAGACCCCAGTGAGCCAAAAATCTTTGTTGCTATCCACTATTTTAATACTTATATGTACATACGGAGTAGAAGAGGATGAAAACTTGACATTCACATAGTTATCATTCCAAAGCACCAAAATACCTCTAGCATACCCAGTTGCCTCTACTCTAATCCTTTTTGAGAAACCTAATCTCCTTACTACTTTCTCAACTTTCAACCCACTAACATGTGTCTCCAAGTGTATAAGAAGGTTTACTTCTCTATTTCTAATTAAATCTCTAACTCACCCTGAAAAGGTTCTTGCAGCAGCCCCACGACAATTCCAAGATAGAAAATTCATAAATAGCATAAAAAACAAAGAAAAGAGACTGAACCTCATCATCCTATTATAGTTGCGCTGTTTGTGGCATAACTACGCCTCCTTCACCGTTTACTGACTCCTTTAACTAGTTCATTTGCTGCTGAATAGAAGCTTTGTATCTTCTATTATTTCTATATCTATCTTTTGTTTAATAGGATTGCATGGCTTGTCCAGTGGTAGACTCTGTGAATTCTCATTGCTCGCCAAACAATTAATTACGAGGGGCCTTATTTCCAGAGCATTATTTTCTTCCTTTGTAAAAACTTATTGAAAATGGTCGTTTATAGATACCAACCTAGCCCCCTTCATTTCTTGGACGTGATCCAAATTAAAAGGCTTAGCGTGAGAGATTGATCCAAACACTACATTGTGTGTTCAGTATGTAGGTCCATTCATCCTCTTAAAATTAGGTGTCTTGAGTATAGGTTGTATTTTTTGGACCCTTTTACTTGTTTTCAAGATGCCCACTCGTGGTTGCTTCTAGCCCTCCTTTCCTTAGTAACCTGATCCTCTCCCTCTTCTAAGTCAACCTCAAATCCTTCTTTTTCTATCTCTATTTTCCTTGTCGCCATTTCTACTTTTTCTACTTTGTTCTACTTTTTCTCTTGCTCGCTCTGCCTTGTTTTTTCCCAGTGTCCTATCTTGGTTGCTTCTTTGGCTACTACTCCCCTCCCAAATTTCATTTTCCATTCTTTTATAATTTCCTTGTTCGTATAAGCCTTCTGAGGATTTTCTGGTTTGGCGGTGATCTAATCTTCCTGCAGAGCATCAAACCTAGTGCCAGGTCTAATGTTCTTTTCCTTGAACTTGCTTCCCTTTACTCCTTTTTGTCTTGGTTGCTATCTGACTCAGTTCTCAATGGTCTTTGCCTGAAGGTTCTAGTCGCCTTCATCCAAGCTCCATACTTTTCCTCTGAGGAGACCCCTGACACATTGACAAGTTAATTTTTCTTCGGTGTGTTCACTGCCGGTAAGCTCCAATCTTGATCTCCCACAGTCTAATCCTGAGATCATATTGCTTGTACCAACCTTAAATTTCCTAAATGTGTACTACTTCTCTGTGTAGTATCTAAGGAATACTCTTCTTGGTTATGACCATACCATCCGCATTTGAAACAAATAACATCTAAGCCGTCGTATTCCACTGTGAATGTTCTAGACCTTAAGTCAAACCTGGATTGGAGCTACTTATTAAGGTCAACTTCAACTCTAATCCTAACGAATTTACTTCTTTCAACCATGGTGCTAGCATTATTACCCTGAGCTAAGGTGTGCATATCCATCTTAAGAGTTTTCCTAATGAAGTTTCCCAATTCCCACATACATTCAGTATAGTAACAATGATGAGGTGACGTCAGGACCCTTACCTAAATAGCAACTTTTATGATATGATTGCAATATGGATTAAAATTTGGGCTCCACCTTTGAACAGCAAGATAATGCCCCTGAATAAGCCATGGACCATCAAAGAGTAATTTCCTACACAGTTCATGATTGTAACCCCCTCCGTAATTATATCCGAAATACACGATTAAAATGAAATAGAGACCAATAATAATTAAAACTCATTTACAATCACATCCTTGAGTTAGGGTTTTCTCAAATATCTTTTAAAATTCATTTCACCTGGTCTCATATTCACTTTTCGAATATAATTACCTCACAAAGATAAATCACATTCATAAACATCAGAGTACACAATAAAATCCCCAGTCAACCCCGGGTTTCATACACAATCTTAAGGGTTTACAGGGCGCATTCGCCCATTTACAATTTCCTCGAATGGGGCATTTCAAAACATAATTCCAAATCCAAATTATATAATAATCCCAACTATGACAACAAACTACCATAAACTACAACTCCAACTGGAGCCCTAACGCCCTTGGTTGCTTGCTCTTTCTCTGAGCCACTTGCCCTATCTGAAAGGTTAGTCAATCGAAAGAATGAGATTTAAGAGAATCTCAGTAGTAACAAATCCCTCATACCACACATAACCACATAGCATGCAAGCATATCATTACGTAGCACAGCAGCACAGATAGTCTCTCGGCTCACATAATGAATCCCCCATAAACTAGCCCCCCTCAGGACGGTCCTCTGCCATGGGAATCCCCCATGCTGCAGCAGGTGAAAGACACACAAATACACAAGCTTCACAATATCCGCAACATCACAAAATAATGATAACACATAAATACACTGCATTTACACACAGTATAAGGGAAGAGTCACTACCTTATTATGTCCACGTGTGCTCCGGCACAAATAGATCACGATCAGGGCAAATACCGAATCCTGGCAATTAAATCAAGGACATAGGGTTATTCCATTTTCCAAACACTTAGAGTTGATTATCATTTACAACCTTTAGGTGGCTACTCAAAGCCTAAACACATGCCTAAAGGGCTGGGAGAAACTTGACAAAAGACCATCTTTCAAAACCTTAAAACATAATTTTTTAAAGGTTGGCCGCGGCCAGCCCCACCTTGGGCCACGTCCAACAGATAGTCCAAAACTTATGGGCCGTGGTTAGCACTTTTGGTTAGAGGCCAGAGATAGGTTAGAAACAATTGGGCAGCGGCCAGCCCCTTTTGAGCCGTGACCAGAAGCAGGTCAGAAGGTTTTGGGTCGCGGCTTGCACTTTGGGCCACAGCCAACCACAGACCTATCCCCTGGCTCATTTTTCAATGACGATAACTTTATCTATAGAACTCATAATGACCCAAACTTTATATCAATGGAAAGCTTGCATTGTGGTCTACAAATCTGGAGAGTTTCATATCAATTCAATATCATTTGCTATGTCAAAATACCATGCAAAGTTGGTCACTTGCACAGTATTTTAGACTTAGCCAAAACCAGAATTTCTAGATTTTGCACAATAACTACAATGGTTCCATTTTCACATTAAACACCATTCCCATACAAAATTTCACAAGGAATTCATTGGAAACACCAAATTAATCAAATTCACATCACATTGACATGTTTCACCAATAATCACAACATGTTAACACAAATCACAATCCAAACTCAACATTGCATTTGCTTTCCAATCAAAGTTTCAAATCAATTCCAATGACATCAAAACACACTATGACATCATTTTTACTATAATACACTATCTAATTCAATCATTTTAAAAATATACCAAAATCAGGGCAAATTCCACAATTCACAAAACTTATCATTTAATTACAAAACTTAGGTCAAAGAAAAGTTATCACTCACCTCTTCCTCTTCCTCAAACCAATTCTTTGATTCCTCCAACTTCAAGATTCCTCAATCTCTCAAAACACCTTCTTTCAAAAATCTAAAACTATAGAGATGAAAATCTCATCACTATGTGCAACATTAGAGGAGGGTGTTTAAGCATTGGAGGATATTGCACAAGCCAAAACTCACCTTTTTCCTTTTTTTTTCCTCCTAGCCTTGGACGAATATGGAGGATGAAGAGAGAGAGATAAAGATGACGAAGAAGGCAAATTTTTGGCCCTCCAATGGTCCCTTGGCTGACCTTTGAAGAGAGGAGAAAGGGAATGTGTTGAAACTTTGACCTAAGCTTAAGGGCTCACATGTTGCCACTTGTCACTCTCTTGCAACATCTTCATGAGTTCACATGAGCACACACATATGGGATTCTACCCTTTTAATCTCACAACTATTAATTACAACCATTGATCTTTGAGTTACTAATGAGCTTCCTTTTCAAAAACTGATCAATTGGTCGGTAACTTTACCGTTTTGCCCCTGATTATGGCAATTCTTACTGAATCACTATCAAACACATCATATCATTCCTTTTAATCACAATAGGCGCCCTCCCTATATTTTAAGTCAATTTAGATGTTAATCCGCAATTGAAATTAAATACAGGGTTTCGGCTATGCTCATAACACATTTAAACCACAGTTCACATCGAATTCTCCTAAAGTGTTGGTTTAACCATAATCATATTCACTTTTAAAGTCCTTAACCCATAATCAAAATTTGGGATATTACAATGATCATCTGAATGAAAAACGTAGTAGTTAGTTGGAAGATCAATCAGTTAAAATTTCCTTGTTCTGAGATACCATGCTATCCTGTCCCTCATCATCTTCAGGTTTGTATTCTTACCCAATACAGTAACTATTAGAGCATCTTTCCATCGTCTACAAAGTTCTTTTAACCTCTCGTCTAGCATATGAAACCTGGGCAGAGTACTAAGAAGATTTTTTTCCTTTTCCGTAAGAGTTGGGGCTATTTTGATCTCGTCACGTAGCCACTTCTTCATGAGATCATCAAAGCTTTTATTCACCCCATTTTCCTCTTTGCTAATAAGCTTAGCCTTATAGGAGATATGTGCTTTTTGTAACTCTGGCCTGCTCTTATTAACATTTGTTGCCTCTGTTTTCACATTGTTTTGATCAATATCCATTTGGTTCTTTTGTATATCTTCTTGTCATGTTTGTTTAATCTCATGCATTCTCTTGATATCCCTTGCAATTAAATCTTCCTATTCCTTCAACACTTCCCTTCTTCAAAAGATGGAAAACCATCAGAGACCGCTTCATTCCAATTATTCCCTTTTGGCTCACTCTTTCTCTCTCTAGCTTTCTCACTTATCTCTCTTCTCTTAGGATGTAATACCTTACGTTTCTTCTCCTTTTATACCTTTCAAAAGTGTTTAGTTATATTCTCTTAGGGGATTATTACTCATTTTTGGTTGTTGAGCCGTTATTCTTACCAAGTATAAGAGGTTTTCTAATTCTTGTTCTTATTCTTAATTACAATAAGTCAATGAATCAATGCTTTCAGCTTTCCCAGTTACCGGTCAATTTTTACTGTACGTTTTCATACTTATATTCGAGTAGTGCATATAATTTACAAATAGTAAATTATTACACTTGTGTAATTTAATACACTATTTTCTTCGATTCTTCTTTATTCTTCCTTCTGGTCTATCTTCAAGCATTCTTCTTTTTCCTATTCACGTACCTTAATCCTTTTTTATCCCTAAATAGGCTCCTCGAACTTCGTACCTCGTAATGTGTATAAGTAATTGTAGGGGTGAGCATGGTGCCCAGGAGCTCGGTATGCCAACCCTAGCCTGGTTAAAAATGGCCCTGCCTAGTTCAAAAAATATGGCTCGAAAACAATTTGGGCACCTTTAGGCCGGGCGAACTATCGGGTAGGGCCGGGTGGTACCCCCTGCCCGAAAAATTATATACAATTTATTTAAAATATATATTAGTTTATATAAAATAAATAGTATTCTATATGTATTATTTTATTTAATATATATATATATATATATTATCTCATTTTCACGAAACATTTTATATTATTGTTTAATATCCATTTACCACAATTTACATATAACTCATTGTTTTTTGGTTGGACATGGTTTTTTGATTTGGATTGATGTTACAAAAAATTAAAAAGTTGAGATCAAAGATAAAAAATTTAGTTTCTTTAAAATCTTTATCACAATTGCACTTATTCATATTAATTAATATTCATATAGAAACACATATTACTTCATAATTTGTCATATAATCATTAAGTCATATGTTAATATTTTTTTTTAAAATTTCAAGACTTAAGTTATATATTTATTTTGAGATATCTCAAATTGTGAAATTATGGAATATATTTGAAGTTTTTAATTGTATTTATTAGGTATGATTAGAGTTTTTGTACTTATGGTATTAGTTAAGGAGTTACCATTTGGGAAAAAAAGCCCGCCCTACCCAGCCCACCTTTACCCTGCTCGAAATGGTTAAGGCTTCTATCTGGCAGGGCCGGGCATTGGGCTGCAAAATGTTGCCCATTCATCCTTTGGGCTAGGCATCGAGCAGGGGTCTCGCCCTGCCCAACCTTGCCCATGCCCACCCCAAGTAATTAGGGCTCTTATCTCGGTCCTAAAATGTCAAATGTATAATTTAGATATTTACATAGTATTTCTGGTGGTTATATGAGTTTATATTGAAAAATGAGTAAATGCCCCCGGGACTCCGGCTCGGCCCCATAGTACCTGGTTCGACTGTACTTTTTCCAAAATTTTTACCTGGGCTATTCTAACATATTTTCACCCAAGGAATCCATTTCCAGACTCAGAATTACTAATTTCATTGCCAAATGAAAAAATTGCCCTAACCAGCCTCTCTTTTAGGGTTTCAAGGGTGTTTTCGTAATTATGCTTTTTCAGGCTTTTCCGAAAAAGTTACCAACTGTAACCCCACATAATTTTCCCTCCTAAACTCTTGAAAATATGCTTTTTCGGGCTTTTCCCAAAAAGTGACCAACTGTACTTTCCCCAAAATTTTTACCTGGGGAATTCTAACATATTTTCGCCTAAGGAATCTATTTCAAGACTCAGAATTACTAATTTCATTGCCAAATGAGAAAATTGTCCTAAGCAGCCTCGCTTTAAGGGTTTCAGGGGCGTTTTTGTAATTATGATTTTTTGGGCTTTTCCGAATAAGTGACCAACTGTAAACCCACCTAATTTTCCCTATTGAACTCAATGGAATCATCAGATCATTGAAAATCCAACTAATTCCTCCCAGAACAGGTCTGGCCGAAATGTGTCAAGTTAAAAGGGAAAATTACAATTTTGTGTTTAAACAATTAAAGCTTACTACTTTCCACTTCGAATCTTTTATTAAACCATTTAAACAAATACTAACCATGATTTAAAGAAATTTAGGCAGCATAACCCTTTAGGGTTATCACTCTCCAAATTTACTAAATCAACCAGCCAATACCAAACCAACCAAGAACATCATCAACACAACATACTTCCATAAAGATTGAAGTTCTTGAAGTTACCTTGTTTCTTTGTCTCCCTCTCTCAAAATCGTCGTCCCTCCCTACCTCTTTAACCTTGATGATTAGCTTGCTAAACAATAAGTTTAATGGAGAAGAAAAGATTAGAGAGAAGATCATACAAAAGAGGAAGCTTGATCACATAAACATACAAGCTTACCTTTGATATTTCTTTGTTGAGCTCTCCTCCTTCTCTCTATATTTCTTAAGGTCTCTCTCTCTCTCTTGTTCTTGATGTGAAATGAGCAAGAAGGATGAAGCATGGGCTTCATAAAATATCTCCCATTTTCCTCTTAATTAATAAGTGATAGGATAATGAAATATGACATAAGCTTTTGTACTTTGTCATTATCTCTTTTGAACTTAGGTCATAAAGTCTTATTGCAATTGAACCAAATTTTTCCCTTCCTTTAGCCCAGACAAGATGCCATATAGGTCCTTCATAATCCCAATTGGGCTTTTCTCCAAGCATATGTACAAGATAATATTATTTAT
Organism: Inga leiocalycina; assembly: GCA_963242795.1. Lineage (NCBI taxonomy): Eukaryota > Viridiplantae > Streptophyta > Magnoliopsida > Fabales > Fabaceae > Inga > Inga leiocalycina. The sequence continues at coordinate 53,651,867 of OY725327.1, read as the reverse complement.
GCTTAATTGAACATGTGCTCAAACTTAATAAATCCTTATTGAAATCCTTTGGCTTTAGATGATGCCACTTGGCATATTTATGAGCCAAATAATTATTTTCCCCTCTTATTTCCTTATTCCACGATTTACACAATTGCCAACACATTTTATTTTCCAATTTTCAGAATAGTTGGTCTTGGCAGATTTTCTGCCCTAATTTTGAAAATTATAACTATATTTGTAGACATCGTTTCAAAACGATTCCAAAGGTTATAAAACCCTTATTGAGTATATAGCTCTAATTGAGGAAAAATATAGAATCTTTCCAATTAGAAGCACATAATTCCCAGATTTTAATCTTTGGAAGCTGTTGCAGAAAAGAATCAATTTCACTGGGCAAAGTTTATTAATTCATAACTTTTTGTATATAGCTCTAATTGAGTCATATGACCTATCAAATTAAATCTTAAGATGTCTAATTTTACCCTGTAAAATTTCATAATTTTTGAGCATCATTTGGTCATCCAAAATCTCAAGACAATCTCACTGCCTCACAAGCAATTTTATTAAAACACTGTTTATGTTTCAATTTCAAATATTAAATTCTTATGGCCATGAATATTCACAATTTTATTCCCTTTAATAGCTCAAAGATATAAGAAACATTAAGGAATAGATTTGGAACACTCACTAAACCAGGGCTTAGCAGTCCATTTAATTTAGACTTACTCTTAAGCCTTAAATCCTAAAATTCAGAGCATTACATTTAGCATCCAATTTACCACTTGAAGTGCATATGATTATTATATTGTTATTTATAGAAATTCCCTAGAATTGCCTTATTTGAATGTGTTTTTTTCCTTTACTCTTTTTTTGGCTTTTTTTTCGTTTTTCATTTCCCCCCTTTTCCCACCATTTCTCTCTCTGTTTTTTCTTTCTTTCTTTCGTTTTTTTGTTTTTTTCAATATGTATATACATGGCAATTCAACATTCATAGAAACTAGGGGTGATGTTAATTTAATTATAACAAGGTAGGATGCAAAGACTACGTAAATGATATACCCATACATAACGACTTAATAAATGGCTCAAAGGGGTAAACAATGGATAATTTGAAAGGTCTGTGTTTAGGGAAGAATGGTTTAGAATCGAATGCCTCTATCATTTCCATCACATTAATGTAAATACAGCTTTCACACAGAGTTGAGATAGGTTCTAGAAGATGAAAAGCTAAGAAAGCATGCATACATGAAAAGAAAAAATTTTGGCTCAAATAACCTTCCAACAAGGGTTCTTCTCAAATGCTTACCAAAACACTTAATTGCATAACAAGCTAACCACAAAGCATTTACTCAGCTATTTCCAATGCTAGAATTAAGAACAACAACTTATCAAAATATTGCAATTAACCATAATCAAGCTTAACTCTCAAATGTTCCAATGACTTTTGACAAACTTCCATTTTCCAAAACATTTATGTACCGAAAATCGAAGTATAGGGGTTTTTGTTTTTAAAACCACACTCTCCCCCACACTTACTTAATACATAGTCCTCAATGTATTCAAGGAATACAATGCAACAATCTAATTAATTATGTATGTAAGAGAGAGTGAGGATGGCATATGACAAGAGAACCAAGGAAATATAGGGGGTCTTATTGAATTTAAACACTAAAATACTAATCCTAATGTTACTACTGGGAATATCCCTCCCCCATACTTATCTCAAGCATTCATGTTCAACTAATTTCACAAGTAATTATAGACATGATATGGGAGATTGAGAGAGGAAAGGGACAGCCTGGCCTCAAGGAGGCTCAGCACTATTATTGTAGAGCTTGAGGAGGTGACCATTGACTTTAAATCTGATCTGCTAGCCTCATCCAGTAACACTACTGTTCCAAAATCATGCACCTTGGTGACTATGTATGGCCCTTCCCACCTGGTGTTAAGTTTTTCATGTTTGAGTGCAAGCTGGGCCTTGAAGCATAGAACCTCGTCACCAACTTTGAAGTATTTTCTCATAATCTTTTGGTCATGTAGTTGCTTTGTTTTCTCCATATACATGCGAGAGCTCTCATAAGCTTCCAATAACATCTCTTATAGTTCCTGTAGTTGCAGCTTCTTCTCTAAGCTAGATTCTTCCATATCCATATTGTAACCTCCTTCGTAATTATTATCCGAGATACGTTATTAAAATGAAATAGAGACTAATAATAATCAAAACTCATTTACATTCCTATCCATAAGATAGGGTTTTCACAAATTTCTTTCACAATCACCTTAACATGGTCTCACATTCATATTTTGAATACAATTACCTTGTGAAGATAAATCACATTTATATAAATATCAGAGTGTACAAAAATAATACCGGCAATCTGGGATTCATACCTTTACTAAAAATTCATAAGGCATATACACCTTTTACAATTTCTCAAATAAGGATTACTCAAATTTCAATCCAAATACACCTCCACAACATATACAACTCTAAATACATCCAAATCAACTACCATTATTTCAAATAGCAATGATAACCAACTACCAAATCCAAATGCTCATAAGGGATTCTCGCCGCCCTTAGTTGCTTACTCCTTCCTTGAGCCACTTGTCCTGCCTAAAATATTGGTAGGGGAGGGTGAGATTCTAGAGAATCCCAGTAGGAAAGAGATACCAATATGCATGCAAGATAAGTGTTTAGTGCATGACATGCTTACATCACAATAACTCGTGCTCACATAATGATATATCGGCATGCTCAATGTTTCAACAATATACTCATGGCCATAACATAAATAGAAACAAAGCTTCAATCATTCATATATGTTTCACATAATCAAGCAAAGCAATAACATGCATCAATACACAAACACAAATATCAATACATGTAGGAGAGGTATGTTCCCTACACTTATTCTTTCCACGTATGCTCCAGCATCGGCTACTCACGAACTGAGCGGATATCGAACCATGATTAGGGTGAATATCCAACCCTATAACCAAATCAAGGACATAGGATCATTATCTTTTCAAAATTCTCATTTTCATAACACTTAAAGTTGGTTACCATTCATGACCTTTAGGTAGCTAATCAAAGCCTAAACACATACCTAAAGGCTTGGGAAACACTTGACCAAAGATCACCTTTTAAAAGTTCAAAATGATGATTTTTGGGGGTTAGCCGTGGCCATCCTACCCATGAACCACGGCCAATGGATGCACAGAAAGTCTTAGGCCGCGGTTCATAACCTCTGGCAACGGCCAAGAAAATTCTGTTTCCTGGCTGAACTTCCAAACATTATAACTAATTCTAGAAAATTTGAAATGAGGTTATTCTAAAGCCAAATGAAAGGTATTTAAGTCCTCTTTATAGGAAAAATATGGACCATTACTAGAAATCATCACAAAATTCTAGAATTACCCAAAACTCAACACTGTCCCAAAACAGAATCCTGTTTCAATCCCAAATTTGGCAAAGCATAAGCCTCATTTCACAAAATGAAATGACATAAATTATATGTCCATTTTGAACCTTGGGATGTGAAATTTAAGAATGGAAAGGTTCAGAAATTTTCAAAACCTTTTGGTCATTCAAAACGTTAGTGCAAACTGACTGCCTAGAACAAAGTTTACACTTGACAGATTTCCAATTTTCTACCAAAGTGTTCAATGAATCCAAATTCAATAACCAAACATATTCCCATATAATTTCTCACAAGGAACATAATAGCAACCTCAGAATGACCAAAATTCTGACCTATCAACATGCCATGTTTTGACCAATACACCAAAACCAACACAAAGGTGCCAAACTTTACATTTAGGCTTCAATTCAATTCTATTAATTCAAAATACTAAACAAGGCACCATTTCTATGACAACAATATACCATACTCCCCCATGACCCTAAATCACAAAAATTAGGGCAAATATTTCTGGAAAATCCAAACTTAATCAATGGCTACAAAACCTATATGAAAATGTTTGTCTTACTCACCTCTACAACTTTCCCCAAAGGAGTTCCTTGATTTATCCAAGTCCACAATTTTGTGAGAGCTTAAACACCACCAAATGGAAAAACTAAAACCATGAAATTGAAGCTCTCAACACAAGGAACAACTTTATAGAAGAGAGTTTTTTCATTATAGGCCATTAAGATGGTAAAAAACCTACCTTTTATCAAAGCTTTTCTTCCTTCCTCTAGGCTGCCATGGAGGTCAAACAAGAGAGAGAGAAAATGAGAGATGAGAGCTTAAAGAAGGAGCGAAATGATGATAAAATAAATCACTCCCATCCCTCCCATACATGTCAACCGCATAGCGAGGAAAGAGAGAAGAGAAAATCATTTAAAAATGTAGCATTTAACTTTTCTACTCCTCTCTCTTCATCCTCACCTTTTGCCACATCTCTCCACCTCATTGGCCCTCATAAAGCAAGTAACTAATTAGTTACTCTAACTATTCTATTAGCCATTTAGTTATACATCTCATTTCTTCTTAGTTAGCAATTAATTTCTCCATTAATAACTAACTATTCGACCAATAATTTCCATTCTTTTTATTTTCTACTAAGCATGGCATATTAATTAATATTGCCACAAAACCCATAATAATTCCAATTTAAATTCACTAACTATACTCATTAATCATTATAGCCCTTTGATCAAAATTTGGGGCATTATACATATTGCACATTTTCACTGCCTAATAAGTCTTATGCTCTAACTGTACCAGAATGTGACATGCTTTTCCATAGATAAGCCGATAAAGAGACATCCCTATTGGTGTCTTGAATGCAATTCTGTATGCCCATAGTGCTTCTTCCAACCTTAAGCTCTAATCATTCCTTAAAGGCTGAACGATCTTTTCCAAAATTTGCTTGACCTCTTGGTTGGATGTTTCTGCTTGTCCATTCATTTGTGGATGATAAGATGTGGATGTGTTATGGGTAACTCCAAGTTTATCAAGTATGTTATTGACAACCCTATTACAAAAATGGATACCTCTATCACTTACTATAGCCCTTGGCACTCCAAATCTATAAAAGACTGTTTGGGGGTCATCTTTTCTAGTGGGAATGACTTCTTCCCACCTAGATAGGTAATTTATAGCTAATAAGATACAAGTAAACCTAGATGATGGTGGAAAAGGGCCCATAAAGTCCATGCCCCATACATCAAATACCTCACAAAAGAGCATTGATTGTTGTGGCATCTTGTGATGTTTACCTAACCCCCTAAACCGTTGACATTGATCACATGCCTTACAATATAAATATGGATCTTTAAACAGGGTAGGCCAGTAAAACCCAACATCTAACACTTTCCTAGAGGTCTTGTTAGTGCTAAAGGGTCCACTACATATCATTGAATAACAAGCAGAAATGGTAGACTGGAATACTTCTTCAGGTACACATCTTTGAATTATCCGGTTACTACATATTCTCCACAAGTATGGTTCATCCAAGACATAGTAATTGGCTTCTTGCTTTAATTTCTTTACTTGAAACAAAGACAAATGTGCAAAAATTAATCCTAATACTAAATAACTAACCAAGTCAGGAAACCATAATTCTTTTAATTCCACAACACACAAAGTAATGTTAGGAAAATCATCGCAGACTAAAGTAGAACAATCAACTCCCCTTGTATCATTAGGAAGTCGACTGAGGTGATCTGCTACATGATTCTCTGATCCAGATCGATCCTTGATCTCAATATCAAATTCTTGTATAAGAAGAGCCCATGAAGTAGTCTTGGCTTAGACTGTGGCTTTTTGGACAAATACCTGACAGCTGCATGATCTGAGAAGGCAACAACTTTAGAGTTGATTATATATGATCTAAATTTATCCAAGGCAAAAATAATTGGAAACAACTCTTTATCAGTAGTTGTGTAATTAATCTGAGCACTGTATAATGTTTTGGAAATATAAGCTATGACCTTGGAGACCTTACTATCTCTTTGGCCAAGCATTGCTTCAATAGCACTATTAGACGTATTACAAGACAACTCAAATGCAAGTTCCTAATTAGTACGAGCCAAAATAGGAGGAGTGACTATTCTATATTGCAACTCATCAAATGCTAGCTTGCACTTGTCATAAAAATAAATTCCACATTTTTTTGTAGTAACTTTGACAAAGGCAATGCAATTTTACCTAAATATTTTATAAAATGTCAGTAGAAACCAACATGCTCTAAAAATGACCGTAGGTCCTTAAGTGAAGATAGGTAGGGCAATGATGAAATCACCTCAATTTTTGCCTTGTTAACTTCAATACCTTTTTGAGAAATCAAATGTCCAAGCATTATGCCTTGAGTGACCATAAAATGTCTTTTTCATAATTCAAAAAAAGATTCTTCTCAATGCATCATGCTAAGATATGATTAAGATTAGATAAGCAAGCATCAAATGAGTCACCATAAACAGTAAAATCATCTATAAAAACATCCATACAATGCTCAAGGAAATCCTGAAAGATTAACATCATGCAATGTTGAAAAGTACCAGGAGTATTAGAAAGACCGAAAGGCATCCTCTTATAAGCAAAGGTGCCAAAGGGGCAAGTAAAGGTAGTTTTCTCTTGATCCTCAGGAGCTTTGGAAATTTGAAAGTACCCAGAAAACCCATCTAAGAAGCAGTAATGTCTCTTTCCCGCTAATCTCTCTAGCATTTGGTCAATAAAGGGTAGAGGGAAATGGTCCTTCCTAGTGGCATCATTAAGTTTTCTAAAATCAATACACACCCTCCAGGCATTATGTGCTCTAGTAGGAATCAACTCATTTTGCTCATTCTTAACAACATTAAGCCCACTCTTTTTGGGAATTACCTGAACAGGACTAACTCACTCACTATTAGAAATAGGATATATAATCTCGATACTAAGGAACTTGGTAACCTCTTTCTTTACAACATCTAAGATCAATAAATTAAGTCTCCTTTGGGGTTGTTGAACAGGCTTAGAACCCTTATTCAGCAAAATCCTTTGAGTAGATACAGATGGACTAATCCTTGGGATATTAGCCAATGTCCAACCAATGGCTTCCTTATTATTCCTAAGCACACTGAGCAATCTACCTTCTTCACCATAACATAAAGCATTAGAAATAATTACAGGTAGTTTATCATCATGCTCAAGGAATGCATACTTAAGATTAGGAGGCAATGGTTTCAATTCAAGGATAGGTGGTTGAATAGTAGAAGGAATTAGTTTAGGGAGTTGAAGAGAGTAAAGAGAACTTCCCTTTATAGTCTCAGGTGGTTGGTGTGCATTGTAATGCCTCAACTTGGGCTTAAGGGCTAATGACTTCAAAAGTGGATGTAATTATTGTCAAATAAGCCCTTTTGAAGTATATGATATGAATTATGATCTAAATGTGTCTTAATCAGTGCCTAAACCCTGCATTTAAGCTTAATTGCGTGATAAAGCTAAAAATAAACCCTATAGGTAGGGGAGGGTGCATGAATAAGGAAATGGAATGATAAAATATGTTTAGTGGTCATTTGGTAATAATTGCCATAATCAAGGGCAAAATGGGTAAAAAGGAAAGTTACCGATCGATTGGTCAGTTACTGAAGAGGAAGTTCCTTGGTAATTTAATGATCAATGGTTGAGATTTAATGAGCAAGGGAATGGAATTACATGGATGTGAGTTATTGTGTGCCATGAAAGGAGAGATGGGATCTTGACAAGTGGCTAATTGCGAACCATAGATCAAGTCAAATTATTCAAACATGCTTTTCTGTTCCCTGTCTCCTTCAAGGTCGGCTAGGTGCATGGAAGCAAGGGAAAAATCTGATCTTCATCTTTCTCTCACCTCTCTCATCTTACCTCCATTTTTACCAAGCAAGAAGAGGAAAGAGGAAGAAGAAATCTTGTGGTAAGTGTTCTATTTGACCTTGAATGATGAGGCCCTCTTCATTAAAGTTGTTTATGGTGATGAGAGCTACAGGTAGTTTATCATCATGATGAGAGCTATGGTTTTAGATTTTTGAGAAGTGGTGTTTATGTACTTGAAGGAATTTGGGAGTGGTAGGATCAAAGAACCAACCTTGGGAAGAGGAAAAGGTAAGAAAGAGGTCTCTTTTGACATATTCATTGTAAGCATTGGTTAAGTTTTGGAAATTTGTTTTTTTACAATGATTTTGGTGTAATCTTGAAATGCATGAGTTGGCTAATGAATGGTGGTGTAATTGGTGGCATATTGTGTTTTTAAGCCATTGGTATTGGTTTGAAACTTTGGAAACCAAATTAGTTATTTTGTGGTTTTGGAGTTCAATGTGGTTGGAAATGTAGAATATGACATTGTGATGGGAATTTGGTTGTTTTGGTATGTGCAATGAGTTCTTTATGTGAATTTGTGTTGGGAAAGGTTGTTTAGGATATTGGGAAGTCATTGGACACTTTGGACAAAATCTGAGAAAATTTTTTCAGTTGCTACAATTTTGGCTTCTGATATGTCTCACTCGAGTACACAAGGGTGTCACTTGAGTGTAGTATTTTGTTTCCCTTTTTCCTTCAGTTTTGGTCATACTTCTTTTCCAAGGAAGTAGAAGTGCACTTCCTCACCTGCGAGTGATATGGGTTATCACTCGAGTGCGTCGGGTCTCACTTGTGTGAGTATGTATTTTGCACCTTCAGGCCACTTCTTGGGTTGTCACTCATAGCCAAATTATCAAGAATGTGTGCTAGCATTCGCAAGTGTTGAGCCATCACTCGAGTGCTAGAGCTAGTGCTCGAGTGCACTCCTCAATCTAAGGTTTCTGTTACTCTCGGGTAGTCACTTCTTGTGCTTCACTCGATAGGACTCGGTTGAGTACAAGGCTATCACTCAAGTGTCAAGGTCAGGACTTGAGTGTTGTGACAACTTCCTGTTTCAGTTTGTGCTCTTGGCCAAACACTCACACGAGTGATCTTCAGTGCCTGAGTGCAAGTTGCTCCATCACTTGAGTGAGGTCTTCTTCACTTGAGTGTCTGAGTCAAAAATCACTGTATTCACTTTTAAAAAGAGATATTTGGTGTAGTGTTCCCAACCCTTTAGTCATATGTCTAGGCTTCTAGTAGCTACCTAAAGAGTTTGAATGATAACCAACCTTAAGTGTTATGAAGATAAGAATTTAGAATAGAGAATAACCTATTGTCCTTGATTTTGGTTTATAGGCTTTAACATTTGCCCTGATCGTGAGCAACCGGTGCCAGTGCATACCAGGAAAGAACAAGGTAGTGACTCTTTCCCTAAACTATATGTGATACATTGTATGTTTAATTTATCATTATTTTTGGGTCTATCACCTGCGGCCCATCAGTGTTGATGGTGGGAGGACTGTGCCCTCAGGGCGGTGGAATCCGGGGGATGAGACTATGTGAAAGTCGAAAGGCTATTTGCTAAACCTTCACCTGCGGCCCATTGGTGTTGACGGTGGGAGGACCTTGCCTTCGGGGCGGTGGAATACGGGGGATAAGACTATGTGATTGTGTGCATATGTGGCAGCCTACGTGCTGTATTTTATGTTATGATGCTGCTTGATGATTTACTTGCATGCTTTGTGATTATGTATGGTATGAGTGATTTGTTACTATTAGGATTGTTTTGAATCTTATTCTTTCCTTTAAATAACCTTCAGACAAGGCAAGTGGCTCAACGGATAAGCAGACAACCAAGGGCGGATATGACTCTTGAGGGAGATTTGTGTTTGGGTTGTTGGTTATCTATTTTGGATTGGGGGATCACTGTACAATCTATGTATATTATTTTGGATACAGTTTTGTAATCCCCTAAATGGGAATTTGTAAACCCTTAGTATATATGTATGAAACCCCAGGGATTGCCGGGTTTTTTTTTTACACTCTGATATGTATAAATGTGATTTAAATTGCACAGGGTAATTATATTTGAAATATGAATTCGAAACCAGGTTAAGGGCAAAGTTTTGAAAGAATTTATGAACACCCTTCCGTAAGGAAAGGATATTAAATAACTTTTGATGATTATTGGTCTCTATTTTATTTTAATTACAAATTTCGAATCATAATTACGAAGGGGGTTACATGCATTAAACCCCTTTGCGTTCATCTCTTGCTCCTTGACCTTCCCAAGTGTTGAGTCAACTTGAGGTTAGCTAATAGTAGCAACAGAATTAGGTTTATCATCCTTCATACTTGCATCACAGCTAGAGAGAAGGTTGTTTCATGGCCTCATACATGTTAAAGCAGATTTTTTGATCCCCAACCTCCGTGGTTATAGCACTTTTCTTCATATCTATGATGGTGTTTGCTGTTTTAAGGAAGGGTCTGCCTAGAATGAAGGTTGAATCATGAGCTAATTCACTAGAGACATCTAGGACATAAAAGTCAGCAGGGAACACAATATCTTTCACTTTTATTAAGATGTCCTCTAAGATACCATCTGGATGCCTAATTGATCTATCAACTAGTTGTAACACAACACTAGTGGTCTTAATAACTTTGATTCCTAGAGCAGTGTAAACAGACTTAGGCATCACATTAATTGTAGCCCCTGAATCTAGCAAAGTAGTAGTTATGTTAAATAGTCCTATGGTACAAGGAATGGTATAAGCATGGGGATCTTGGCATTTTATGGGAAGTTGAGGCTTAAAGAGTGTTGACACATTAGAACTTAATTGGACTCATTCATTTGCCCTAAAGTTTCTCTTATTTGTGTAAAGATCTTTAAGGAACTTACAATACACAGGTATATTCTTAATAATCGTGAGAAAAGGCATATTCACTTCTAACTTACTAAAGAACTTAAACATTTCTTTTTCAGTTTTATCATCATGCAATTTCTTACTTTTAAGGTAAGCTTTAGGGAAAGGGATATTAGAAATTTTTACTTCCCTACCATTTTGCATTAAGGCTCCTTACATGCTTGATTTGCCCTTCTTATGTGTGGATGGAGCTTTCTCATTGACCTTTTCTAGAAGTGGATGCTCTTCCACTTGAGGTTGCTCAAATTCCTTGTGATTTTTCTTATCTAAGATCTTTTTCTCTTTGATACTTTCAGAATTACCTAATTTCATAGGGCTCAAGGGTGAACTTTTAGCTTCTATCTCTTCGTCCACATAGTCTTCACCCTCTCCTGGGAAATGCACCATCTTGCCACTTCTTAACTTAATGGCGTTGACAGATTTGGGGTTGATCATAGTGGTAAAAGGTAGACCACCCCCATTCTTAGCTTGAACGTCATTAAGAGTGTTGGAGACTTGAGTTAAGTAAGATTGCACCATGTTATTCTTCATTTCTAACTCTTCCAACTTCTTGTAAATATTTGTCATTTGGTTACTGTTACTTGCTTTATTATTTTGCATTTGCTGTAAGATTGTGGCAATATAGGAAAATTAATTATCATTTAAAGCATTATCTTCCTTCATCTGATTGTCCAAATTCGTAAGTTAAGCATCCATACTCTTCAACAGTTGGTTGGTCTCATCACTCTTAGATTGGGAAAGTGTGTTATGTTGGAATGGAATGACCATCTTTGAAGATTCTTGAAATTGGCTAGAAGACGTACTAGCTCTTATTATTGTCTCTCCAACTAAATTTAGGATTTTGCCTCCACCCTTCATTATTTGTATTTGAGTAGGTATCCTACTTGGGATTGTTAGGGCGGCCTTGATACATGGCAAAGACCTATTCATAATGAGATGGACAATTACAGCAGATGTGCATAGATAAGCCATAAATATCACAACTTGGGGCTGCCAATTCCTTACCAACTGAGTTGGCTTCTTCTTCAAAAGATGGTTTAGAAGCAATCCGGTCTAACTTTGTGATCAAAGCATATATTTTAGCGGTGAAGGAGTCAAGCTGAGGAATTTGTAAAGGTGAAGAGTTAACATGATAAACTCATCTAGTATTCCTTCTGGGCTCCTCATAGGTTTGCTAAGCTAGAACTATCTTCTTGTTCAACTCCTAAGGTTTAGGAGCAGTGATATCAATAATAGTACCACCAGCCGCTACGTCAATCTTATCTTGATCTTTCTCTTTCAAGTAGTTATAGAAAGTTTGAGCCAACTGCTCATCAAGATTTAGTGGTGTGGGCACTGAGACAAGAGGTCTTGAAATGGTTCCAATATTCATATAAAGTTTTATCTGGATCTTGGAGAATTGAATTGACCTCTTTTCTCATAGTAGAAGTTTGGGATGTAGGAAAGTACTTCTCAAGAATAGCTTTCAGCAAGTTTTGCTAGCTTTGATATGCATCAGCTACATGTCTTGGTAAGCTTATGCACCATTCCTTTGCCTTGCCTTCCAATGTGTGGTGAAAGACTTTCCACATAACATCCTCTACAGAAGCTCTAACTGGCTTCATACTAAAACAATTCAAGTAAAGCTCCCTTAAATGTAGATATGAATCCTCTATAGATAAACTATGAAACTTAGGCAGTAAATTGATCAATAAACCTTTAATCTCAAAATCAGGATGCATATTAGGTCTAGTGTCACCCCACTGTAATTATATCCGAAATACATGATTAAAATGAAAGAGACCAATAATAAACAAAATTCATTTAAAATCCCATCCTCACGATAGGGTTTTCACAAATACTTTTTGAAATCCAATTTACCTGGCCTCACATTCACATTTCGAATACAACTACCACACGGAGATGAATCACATTCATTATAATTAGAGTACACAACATAATTCCCGGCAAACCCCGGGTTCATACCTTTATTAAAAGGGTATACAAAATCCGATTCAGGGGATTACACAATCTCATCTCCAAATACATATCTGAATATACATCCCAAAACATATACAGTTATCCCAACTAGCAATGAAAACCAACTACCACAATGACAACTCGAAGGAGTCCTCGTCGCCCTTGATTGCTTGCTCCATCCTCGATCTACCTTCCCTGCCTGAAATATTGGTAGGGGAGGGTGAGATTCGAGAGAATCTCAGTAGGAAAACATTACCAATATGCATGCAAGATAAATGTTTAATGCATGACATGCTTGCATAACTCATGCTTACACACAATGACAAATCTGTAAGCTCAATGCTTCGAACAACATATATATGGCCAAAGCATAAATGGAAACATAGCTTCAAATCATTCATACATGTTTCACATAATCAAGCAAAGCAATAACATGCATCAACACACTAACATAAATATCAAACACATGTAGGAGAGGTAAGTTCCCTACCCTTGTACTTTCCATGTAAGCTCCAGCTCCGGCTGCTCACGATTAGGGCAAACATCAAACCCTATAATCAATTTAAGGACATAGGGTTAATCTCTAATCCAAATCATTACTTTCATATCACTTAAAGTTGGTTACTCTTCTCAACCTTTAGGTGGCTATATTAAGCTTAACGAAAGTCTTAAGGATTGGGACATACTAGGTTGGGAATTACCTTTCAAAATCCCAAAGTACTGAAACAGGGATTTAGCTGTAGCCAAGAATCCTCTGGTTGCAGCCAAAAATAGCACAGATGGTTTTTGGCTACAGCCAAAATTTTCTGGCTGCAGCCAAAACGCACACAAAATTTTTTGCGCTGTAGCCAAGAAAACTTCAGAAATTCATAACTAATTCTAAGAAAATCGAAATGAGGTGATCTGAAAGCCCATTGAAATATATTTAAGTCCTCTTCATAGGAAAAATAAGAGCCATTAACAGAAATCACCACACAATTCCATAATTACATGAAATTCCCTTGCTGTTCCAGATTTGCACTAGTTTTAACGTCAAACTTTGGAAAACCATAACTTCCAATTCACAAAACGAAATGACACAAATTATATGTCCATTTTGAAGCTTGGAATGTGAACTTTAAGAATGGAAAGTTTCAGAATTTTTAGACACTATTTGCCCATTCAAAACTCCTAGACAAGCAGACTTCCCAGAACAGAGTTTCAATGGACAGATTTTCATTTTTTCTCAATTGCTTCTAATGGTCCAATTTTCACATCAAACATCTTTCTCTCACAAAATTTTACAAGGAACCCATTGGAAATACCAAATCAACCAAATTCACATTCCATTGACATGTTTGACCAATAATCACAACATGTCAACACAAATCACAATTCAAACCTACATTGCAATTCTTTATTTTCCAATATTCCAAACCAATTCCAATGAATATATAACATAATAAAACACCAATTGCACCTCAAAACACATGAAAATTCATGCATTTCAAAATGACCACAAATTATCAATAATCATCTCTACTTTTGGAGTCCTTAGCCCTTAACGAAAATTAAGGATCCTGCTAAACCAGGCTTAGTAGTCCACATATCTCAGGCCTATTCTCTAACCTCAAATCTCAAAATTTGGGGTATTACATCTAGCATTAGCAAGATGATTAAAATCAATACCAGAAGTAGTGACTTCTCTAATTGTTCTTCTCCTACGTGGATTACCATTATTTTCTCCTTCATCCTCATTATGGTTCTCCATACTAAATTCTTATTAAATTGATTACCATGTCAGAATGAAGTTCTCTAAAGGCACTAAGTTCAGTAGATATGCGATGTTCTAAGGGAGTTTTACTAGTACCCCTTGTTCCTTTGCCTTTACCCTTTTTCTGTTGTTGTTTAAGTTGTTTTAAACTTATATCAAGATTAGGATCACTAGGTACAACTTTTTTACCTCAAGGCATGTGTTACCCCCTTGCCTTATAAACAGTAATTATGATTCAAAAATACATAATTAAGATGAATTAGAGACCAACGGCTGATAAATTTTGTTTTTAATCCCATCATTGATATAGGGTTTTACAAATTTCTTTCAAAATAAGTTTAACCTGGTCTCCCATTCATATTTCAAATATAACTACCCTTTGTAGTTAAATTACATTCATACATATCAGAGTGTAAAAACAAAATCCCAGCAACCCCTGGGTTTCATATATACTAAGGGTTTATAGTTTGTCATATAAGGGATTACACAAAATTATGTCAAAATTTACATCTCAAATATATATACAGGAATCCCATCTAAAATTCATAACCAACAACCAAGAATACATCCCTACAGAAGTCCTAGCCACCCTTGGTTGTCTCTTTCCCCTTGGAGCCACTTACCCTATCTGAAGGTTAGTCAATAGAAAGAATGAGATTCAAAAGAATCCCAGTAGTAACAAATCACTCATACTATACATAATCACAAAGCATGCAATGACATCATCAAGCAGCAGGAAACATAGCATACAAGCTGTTACATATACACATAATCACATACTCACATCCCCCGTATCCCTACCCCCCGAAGGCCGGTCCTCCCACCAGAACCACCAATGGGCCACAGGTGAAGGATTCACAAATAGCGTTTCAGCTTCCACATATAGCCTTACGGCTTTCACATAGTCATATCCCCTGTATCTCCACCGCCCTGAAGGTACGGTCCTCCCACAGGAACTACCGATGGGCCGCAGGTGAAGGGTTCACAAACAATGATAAATCAAACATACAATGCAATACATATAGTACAAGGGAATACGTCACTTCCTTGTTCTTTCTGAGCGTGCTTCGGCATAGATTGCTCACGAGCACGGCAAATATCAAATCCTATAAACCAAAATTAAGGACAACAGATTAATCTTTATCCCAAATTCTCACTTTCATAACACTTAAAGTTGGTTATCATTTGAACTCTTTAGGTGGCTCTTAGAAATATAGACACATGCCTAAAAGGTTGGGAAAAACTTGACTAAAACCCCCTCTCAAAAGTGAAAACACTGATTTTAACTCATGCACTCGAGTGATAGATGATGCATTTGATTAATGAGATAACTTGCATTTGAGTGTGTACAACTTACTTATGCGAGTGCTTGGCCGAGAGCAACAACAAAGATAGAAAATGATCACAGTACTCTAGTCCTGAACCCAACACTCGAGTGGTAGCCTCTTACTCACCCAAGTCCTACCAAGTGAAGCACCAAAAGTGACTACCCGAGAGCAATGGGGACCTCAAAATTGAGAGTGCACTCGAGCAACAACTCAAGTACTTGAGTGATGGGATAATACTTGCAAGTGCTAGCACATACTCTTGGGAAATAGACTGCAAGTGACAACCCGAGACGTGAGTCCATAATGTATAATACTCTTGCACTCGAGTGAGACAAGGTTTACTCGACTAATAACCAATATCACTCGCAAGTGTGAAAAGGCACTTTTGATTTCTTTGCATAGGAGTACAACTGAAACTTAACATAAAAGAGAAAACATGATGTTGCACTTGAGTGAGACCCCAGATCACTTGAGTTAGGCTTATTAGAAGCCAAAACGCAGCAGATGACAGAATTTTCCAGATTGTAATCAACAACCAAACCTTTTTCCCACACAAATTTTCATAAGGAACGCGTTGGAAACACCAAAACAACCAAATTCCCATCACAATGACACATTTCATACTTCCAAATACATTGAAATCTAAAACCACTAAATGACCAACTTGGCTTCCAAGATTTTCAAATCAATTTCAATGACACAAAGACACAATATGACATCAACTCCAACACAATACCCTATCCAAATCAACCATTCAAAATTATGCTAAAATCAGGGCAAAGTCCAAAATTTAAAAAACTTAACCAATCATCACAATAAATATGTCAAAATGCAACCAATGCTCACTTCTTCCTCTTTCCAAAAGTAGATTCTTGATTCCACAACTTCCAAATTTCTTCAGGTACTCAAATACCTTCTTTCACAAATCTAAAATCATAGCAATGAAGATCTCATCATCATAAACAAGATTAATGAAGATGAATTGAGCATTCAAGGTCATATAGAACACTAACCTTGAGTTTTCTTTGTTCTCTTTCTTCTTTAAGCTAGGTGAAAATGGAGTTAAAGAGAGAGATGAGGGGATGATGAAGAAGTCAGATTTTTCCCTTGGTCCATGTTCCCTAGCCGACTTTAAGAGGGAAGAGTGAGGGAAAATGGTTTGATAATTTGACCTTGATCCTATGGTCCACAAAATGCCACTTATCATGATCTTATATCTTCTTACATGGGCACACATGAACTCAAAAGCACATGATTCCACCCTCTTGATAATGAATCTCAACCCTTGATCTTCAAATTACCAATGAATTTCCTCTTCGGTAAATGACCAATTGGTCAATAACTTTTCTTTTTCCCATTTTGGCCCTGATTATGACAATTCCTCTTAACTCACCACTAAGCATATTTTATCATTCCATTCTTCATTCATGCACCATTCCCTACCCTTAGGGTTCATTTTAAGCTTTATTACACAATAAAGCTGAAATGTACGGTTTAGGCTCTGGTTGAAGTATATTCACATTAAATTCTTCAAAAGTGTTTATTTAACAATACTTACATTCACTTTTGAAGTCATTAGCCCTTAATCCCATTTTTGGGATATTACAGCATGCACACAAAATTCACCCATAATTTGCAAAATGTATGATATGTGATGCAATACAAACTAAAACTTATATGATGAATGAATGCAAGAAACTGTAATTAGCTAACTATAAGGCACACAAAATATTAACCCAGTTAATTTTTTTAATTAATTGACACTTAGTTAAACAAGGAGTCAAATAAATTGACTCTCTGGCAATGGCGCCATTTATTTATAACCTTTAATCTCCTCGGGTTAAATCAAGTTAAAGCAAATTAAGCAATGAAGGGCATAACTCGGCTCGTGTTCTCTTGAGGAGCCTTTTATTTGATTCTTAAGCTAAACTAAGTGACAAAAACATTAAGATGGCTTTGAAATTGATTTTTTTCCCTTTTAATAATGGAAAATAACCTAGACTACTATTTTTTTAGGTTTTTGACAATTTGTTGAGATAGTTAATGAAATTTTGATTTAAACAAATTGATGATGAATGCTTCTTGGAAAGTGGAATATAGGTCATCTTTGCTCAAAATGATTTGGGAGTTAAAGTACTCACTAAGTCAAAAATTAAACTTTAACAACTCGCTAAGTCTAGTGAAATTAATTAGTGATTACCCGTAGAACTCTAGCTAGATAATTACTTCTTAATACACTATTAAATACCACTAAGTGTGCAATTTAGGATTGGATTTATGCAACTTGTTCCTTTATACAATGAACACTCAATTGCGATATTCAATCAAGATCAAAGTAGTCATAATACTTATTCAAACTATGAAAGAATAGCACAACCACATTAAACTTAAATGGAAATATATAAATATAAATCTCAAACCACACAATCTAATCCAAATCACAATTGTTCAATCTAAATTAAGATAAACAACTCGCAATCTCAATACATTGACCACATAACATAAAATCCTAACTCAGGAAATTCGTTACACAGTTAAATCAAAAGATTAAAACAAATAACTCTCCTGAATGTATCTCTAGAGCTCAAACCAATCTTCCATCCCCAAGAAGTAAGAAAGAATTTAGCCTCTCATGGAGTTTATCATAGCCACAACTCTATTAGACCTCAAGAAACCCATGAGAAATGAGATAATGGAAGGGGAAGAAGATAGAGGTGATAGTAGTTGAATGAGGCATTGGTGAAGCTCAGCGGTGATGGCCGTCTCTTCTCTCTTTTCAAAGGTGACGATAGATGCCTAAGCAAGAAGACTTTCAATGCCCTTTTAATTTTTTTTTGCGAATTGAAATCTTCATCAAATCTTATCCAAGTGCATCAAAATCCCTCAAAGATTATAAGTATATCAGATTTTTTGTGAATTTTGTATCAGCTGCCAAAAGAATGAGTTCCAACGGTGATTTTTGAATTTTTGGACCAAAATGGCATTTTTGAAATTCGGGGTTTTTTCTATAACTTCTGCTGATATGTTCTTTACTAAAAGTAGTGGCTAATATTACAGAATAGAACCCTTCTTTCTGTCAAAATTCCCCTCAGCCACATGAAGAATTTCATTTTCTTCTTTAGTTCTTGTGCATCTTTACTTTTTGGTCCTTAAGCTCCAACTTTCCCAAAGTAACCTACAATTCAAATTAATATCCTGTAATATCTTCATTCAAAATTCAAATTTTAAAGAGCAATAACAAGATTATAACAAGTATATGCTTTTAAGCTCTATTTTTACACAATCATCTTTAATTCAATTTAGTCATAATAAATGCTATTTAGCTCTAAATTAATGATAAAATCCCTAAATAAGATATTAAATATTATGATAAAATCGGGATATATCACAGCACCAAACACCTCCAGATGAAAATTCAAAACCATAGAATGAAGATTGGGATGAGTAGAAGAAGGTTTGTAAAGGGTATTTTGAGAGAAAACACCGATTTAGAGGTGAAATTTGCGCCGGAGCTCAAGAATGATTACTATTCTCGCTTTCTCTCTCCTTTTACAAGTTCTCTATATTTTGGCAATTTTTTTGATTATATTGGGCAGCTGGCCAAAATTATAGGCTAGGGAGGAGTCTTGGAAAAGTCATTCCAAGTTTTAAAATGTTGTGGTGCCATTTGTCCAGTAATCCACTGGTTCGGTGACATATGTCACCTCCTCTAAGAAAGTAGGTCTTACCTCCTTCTCCCTCCTCTTAGGCGTCCCTGATTGGTTAGGAGAATGAGTGGCCTGATTGTTACCGATTTCTCATAAAGGCCGAGATTAAGTTCACAATTAAGAAATTATATTGAATTAGAGACCAAATGATAATTCAAAACTTGTTGAAATTTCCATCCCTAAAACCGGGTTTTCAAAAACTTTGACAAAACCCGTTTAACATGGTCTCACATTCATATTTCAAGAATATAATTAGCTTGCATAGTTTGATTTCATTCATACATATCAGAGTGTAATAAAGATTCCCGACACACTCGGGTTCCATTAATTCATCTGAAGGGGTTTAAAAGGAAGATTCGCCTATTTACAATTTCCCATACGGGGGTACATGAAACTATTCCTTATATACAACATATACATCAAATTCCCAACAAAATATCCACTAGTTAATAGCATGATAACCAACTATCCCAAGAAGGAAAACCCTTATATAGGTGCTCAACCGCCCTTCGTTACTTGTTTTTCTTTTGAACGGCTTGCCCTGTCTGTAGCTTTTTCAAAGAAAAGAATGATATTCTAAAGAACACAGTAGTAACAATCCACTCATAGTATGCACAACCACAAAGCATGTAAGAAAATCACAACATAGCAACCAAACAATGTCGTTCACAATGGCATTTAAAATTGCAAGGGTAGGTGTGACTTGTGTCACTTCCATGACTGCTCACATTGCTATGCACAACTGCATATCTCACATCAACATATTTCACAACAATAAGGTTCCATATGACATATTTCACAACAGGATAGCCACACCGGCATGTTCCTCAATGGTGGGCAATTCATAATACCACAACACAACAACATCAACTACAACAGCAATTACAACGGTAGGGGTAAGTGTGACGTGCATTACCCCCTACGAATGCTCACACTAAAATACTTACGCTGCAATGCACTACAACACATTTCACATCCACACATTTCATAATGGAAAAGTTTCATATGACATATTTCACAACAAAAATTCAATGATAAGTCATGTATATAATGTATTATACACAACATAAGAGAAATGTCACTACCTTGTCTTTCCATGCTTGCTCTGGCAATGGTCTCTCGCGGGTAGGGCAAGTATCAAATCCTAGAATCATAATTAAGGATGAAGATTTATCACTTATCCTAATGCTCAAATAACTTCAAAACACTTAGATATGGTTATTATTAAAGTCCCTTAGCTAGCTATGAAAGTACTAAGTTAGAAACTACTTTTCAAAATCACAAGTACTGAAAATAGGGGTTGGCTGTGGCCAAGGAATCTATGGCTGCGTCCACAAATAGCACATAGAGTTTTTGGCTGTAGCCAAGATCTTTTGGCTGCGGCCAAAGACTGCCCAGAAAGTTTTGGGCTGTAGCCAAGAACCTTTGGCTGCAGCCAAGAAATTTTCTGTTTCTTGGTTGAACTTCAAAAAATAATAACTAATTCTAGAAAAATCAAAATAGAGTGATTCCAAAGCCAATGGAAACATATTTAAGTCTTCTTTATGGGAAAAATATGAATCACTATTGAATATAACCACAAAAACACATAATTGCCCAAATCTCCTTGTTGTTCCAGATTTGCTCCCAGATTTAACATCAAACTTTGGAATTCCATAACTCCTAGCACACACATCAAAATGACAACCATTATATATAAATTTAAAAATTGGGATGTCTACTATAAAAATACAGAATTTTAGAATTTTTCAACACCATTTGCTATTTCAAAACGTCCCTGTAAAACAACTGCTAGCACAAGTGTCCCTTGATAGAATTTTCCAATTTTGAACATGTGTTTCCAATGGTTCAAAAATTCCCATCCAAGACTACTCCCACATAATTTTTGTAATATCCTAAACTGTAATTAGGGGCTAATAACTTTAAAGTGATGTAATTAATGTTAATTAAGCACTTTTAAAGTAAATAATGTGAGTTGTTATGACAATTAGGGGTAAAATGGTAAATTTACTGAACGATTGGTCAGTTACTAAAGAGAAAACTCATAAGTAACTTGAGATCAATTGCTAGGATTTGTTAAGCAAGAGGTGGAACCAAGTGTGTATGGGTTATATGGATTCTTGAAAGGAGGCATGAGATCTTGCCAAGTGTCATGAGGATAGCCATAGGATTGGTCAAAGTTTCAAAAACACTCACCTCTCTCCCTCCTAGTCGATTTGTGTATGGGAAAAGGGAAGGAATGAGATTATCATCATTATCATCTCTCTCATCTGCCTCCATTTCTTTCTCAACGCAAGGAAGAAAAGAGAAAGTGAAAGGTAGTGTTTTGACTTGCTAAATGGCTTCATATGCTTAAGTACTCTTCATTAAAGTTGATCATAGTGATAAGAACTTCCTTGCCATAGTTTCAGAATTTTGATTTGTGGTGGTTGGAAGCTTAAGAAAATTTAGAAGTTAAAGAATCAGGGATTTGATCTTACCAAGTTGAAGAGGTAAGAATTTGATGCATTTTGGTATATTTATGGTGATTTTTGGGTGAGCTTTGTAAATTCTGGAATTTTTGCCCTGATCTCATGAGAATTGAATAATGAAAGGGTTTGGAACGGTTTGGTATAGAAAATGATGTTAGGATGTGTGATAATGTCATTAATTTTGATTTGAAGTAGAATGCGGAAGTTTGGCAAATTGTGGTTTTGGGGTGATCTTGTGATCTAGAGTTAAGAATGTGTTGATTAAGTGGGAATTGGGTTGTTTTGTAGTTACCAAGGGGTTCCTTGTGTCAAAATAAGTGAGAACGAGTTTTAAGACCATTGGTAATGAAATGGGTAAATCTGGGAACATATATCAGTTGTTGCAATTTTTGGCTTCTGATGAATAACACTCGAGTGAGGGGAGGGTTCACTCGAGTGCTGCGAGACATTTTCCTTTCTTCTCTTCAGTTTCGCTTGGCTTCTCGGGCAAAGCTCAAGAGTACACTTTCGTTCCCGCGAGTGATATAGGTCATCACTCAAGTGATCTTGGTTTCACTCAAGTGAGGGAGTAAGTTTAAGCTTTTGGGATTTATGGTTGCTCTTGGGTAGTCACTCCCTGCGTCTCACTTTTTGGTTCTCGAGTACGTTTGAGGTAATCACTCAAGTGCAGCTTCCTGTACTCGAGTGAAGGTGCAAGGGATATTAAGGTTTGCTCTCAGGCAAACACTTCTAGTGTGGCACTTTTGGGGGCTCGAGTGAATTTGGGGGTTATCAATCGAGTGAGATCATCTCCACTCGAGTGAGCCGACCAAAAATCAGTGATTTTGCTTCCAAAAAGGCATATTTGGGGGGTAGTTATTCCAACCCTTTAAGGATATGTTTAGGCCTATAATAGCCACCTAAAGAGATTAAATGATAACCAACATAAAGCACTATGAAATTGGAAAACTTGGAAAAGGGATTGACGGGTTGTCCTTGGTTTGGCTTATAGGATTTGATATTTTCCACCCTTGAGAGCCCATGGTGCCGAAGAACGTCAGGAAGGAACCAGGTAGTGAATCTTTCTCTTATACTGTGTGTGAGGTATTGTATGTATGTTTGTCATGCATTGAGAATACTTTGTGAATACATTGTGATGCTTTGAGATCGCAATGAAAGCTGACGGATAGTGATACATTATGATACTTTGTGAATACATAGAGATCGCAGCGAAAGCTAACGCATAGAGTTTACAACCATGAGTGCTGTCGTTTGTGGCGTGAGCCACGATACATCGTGATGCTGCTTAACATGATCATATATGCTATGTGTTTGTGCACTGTATGAGTGATTTGTTACTACTGGGATTCTCTTGAATCTCATTCTTTCCATTGACTAACATTTCAGAAAGGGCCAGTGGCGCTAAGGAGAAACGGGCAACCCGGAGTGATTAGGACCCTACGGGGTATATTTGACTTTGGGGATGTTGATTATCTACTTATGAACTTAGGATTACTATATATTTTGAGATGTAAATATTGCAATTGATTTTGGTTATGTAATCCCCTAGTAGAGACTTATAAACATTTAGTTTATATATGTATAGAACCGGGAGTTGCCGAGGATTGGGTTATACCCACTCTGATATGTATGAATGTAAATTAACTGCACAGGTAATTATATTTGAGTTTTGAAATTAAGACTACGATAGGGAAAAGTTTTTGAAAGTTTTGTTAGAAACCCTTCCGCAAGAAGGAACTGGGAATGTCTTTTGATGATTATTGGTCTCTATTTCATTTAAAATTCTGAATTACAGATTATAATTACGTGTATAAAGGAAGGGGGTTACATTTTTGGTATTAGAGCTGTAGTTCCTGACAAGGGTAGAGTTGCTAGGATAGATCCCTTAGTTGACTTTAAGGATGGAAGATCATATGTGAATAATTGTTGTGTATGCACATGTATGTTCTGTTGATACGGTAGAACTGTACTGCGGCCACAAGAGTCTCAAGTATCTGTATGATCAGAAAGAATTGAATATGAGACAGCGTCGCTGGATGGATTTGCTCAAGGACTACAACCTGGAAATTAAATATCATCTGTGTAAAGCAAATGTAGTCACTGATGCTCTTAGTCGGAAGACTGTGCTTGTGGTAGCTATGATGATACAAGAGGGGAAATTGATTGAAGATTTTCGCGATTTGAATATGTTGAATCAGATCCTCTGTGCCAATTACACTGTTTCCCAAGAGGAAAGTAATTTGAAAAGGGAGATTGCAGAAGCCCAGAGGCATGATGGCTGGATACAACGTAATTTGACTAGAATTGAACGGGGAGAATTTCTGCCCCTATGCCCATACCCATTCGTATATGAGAGAGGGAGGGAGAGAGAAAATGATAAAAATTTATCTATTTGACTTTCTTCTGCCAACTCTCACCATACATGATCACTCATAGCCACATGTTATCATCTCATGAAATCTCACACAATTAATATTCCACTTAACCTCACTAACCAATTTCCTCTGCTCGTAATTAAGTTCTTCTTCAGTTGTTGACTAATTGGTCGGTAATTTTCCGTTCTTTCAATTTTGCCTCTAATTATGGTCATTCTTACTAAATCAGCACTTAACACATTTTTCTTATTTCTTTCTCTATTTCATGGGCCCTTCCCTCCTCTTGAATTTCATTTTAAGCTTTAACAACATAATTAAGCTTAATTACAAGGTTTGTGTACTGATTACTGCTCATTCAAGCCATAACTCATATTTTATTCTCCAAAAGTGTTATTTAACATTATTTACGTACACTTTCGAAGTCATTAGCCCTTAATCAAAATTTGGGGCATTACACTAATAAAGTCAAGTACCTGACCGGACCGGGGACCGGTGGATTCCCTTGACTTGGCGCTAAGTCGCATGCTCCGGGGATGTAAACATAAAAGGCATAAAGGTGGTGTAATGATGAGGAACGCTTGTCACCTCCTTATTTGGCCAACACAAAAGTGACTTTGTCCTTTGTCATGATTAAGGGACACATGTCATACTCTTACTTAGCCAACACAAATGTTATTCCATCATGAGTCATCATTGATTACTTTATTAAAGTTACTTTATCGATGCATACTCGGGATTCTACTTGGGACCTTGACACGTATATCGAGGCTCGCCAAATGATGCTAGGTCAGAGTGTATGTGTGTGGACCCCACATCGTGCCACATACCAGTGTCTACTTCAAAAACGTAGGGTACACATGTCTGCTCTAAAAATGCCATGTTTACACCTATATCGACATATTTCGCTCAGCCAAGTAGTCCTATACCTCATGACATAGCTGGGTGGCGTCTTTCTACCAACCCAATGACACTGTATATATGTCCTATGATACGAATTTAGATGATCAATTAAATAGTGCAAGTGTACACTGTCGTAATCAAGTAATATAGAAGTGAGTAGAGTATCGTTCCCACGAGGATTGATCACTAAGTACCAAAATGAGCAATTTTAACTCTATTTAGTCGATCGATTAGTTGGTGATTGAGAGTACAAAATAAAAGAAAGACAATTAAATATGATTGCAGATGATATGAAAGCAAATATGAGAAAAAGCCCTAGGGATTAGATTTCACTTCACAAATTCCGGATTGAATCACTTATCTATTCTAGCCCAATTTATTCCACATGATTAATAGTCGAGTTTCCCTAATTTAATTACTAGCCTCTTCCAAGGTCAAGCAATTCTATAATCAATTGCTAATCCAATATATTCCTATATGAATTTAAGCAATTAATCATGCATTAAGATTTATGAAACTCAGTAAGACTACACAACTCATATGAATATATTCCTATTTCATATGCAAGTTATGGTTTTAATTATAGGGTCAACACACATGTATCTCCTTCCGGTCTCAACATGTATATTGAAATCATTTAAAAGATGGCCAGTCAATCAAAAGTATTAAGAATAACAATTAAAACTCAATCATGGAGGAGAAATTCAAACTAGATTTAATAAGTTAAGATTCAATCCGTCATTAGTAAGCTACGTCATCTCCCTAGGAAAATGAAAGTTTAGCACATGATGAAATTAAAAACAAAACCAAAATAAATTGACATTATATAAAGCTAGAATGAAAGCCTCAGAAATACTGCATAAACTTGAATATTAAATTCTCAAACATAAATATACAACCAAAAGATGAATGAAAGATGAAGAAATCTAGCCGTCCATTTAGGAGGTAAAACCTTCCATGTAGGCGGTATGCAAAATGTAATAAAATCCTAAGCCTTCCAAGATAGAGGCATGAAGAAATCTATCCGTCCATTTAGGAGGTAAAACCTTCCATGTAGGCGGTATGCAAACTGTAATAAAATCCTAAGCCTTCCAAGATAGAGGCATGAAGAAATCTATCCGTCCATTTAGGAGGTAAAACCTTCCATGTAGGCGGTATGCAAAATGTAATAAAATCCTAAGCCTTCCAAGATAGAGGCATGCAAGAATTGATACAATGTATGAAATTAAATCTAGAAAGTAACACACTTTTTCTCAGAACTGTCAGAGAAAGGATCTCTCCTTGTCAGAGAAGGGCCTCTAATTGTCAGAAAAGGACCTCTGATTCTCTTCCTCTCTTTTTCCTTTGAGCTTGGCATTGATCTCTATTTATAGGGGGAAAAAACGTGTGCTACAGTACTGCTACAGTGATCTGGCTGGTGCTACAGTGCCCTGGCGGTTGCTACAGTACCGTTGACCTGCTACAGTTCCCGATGGCTGCTACAGTGCTGTTGACCTGCTACAGTTCCCGATGGCTGCTACAGTGCCATTGACTGCTACAGTACTTTTATTTTTTTATTTATTTTTAAATGCTGTTTATTCCAAAAACAATATTTATATATCAATCACACCCAAATTTATTATATTAAACACAAATATCGTCCATAAAATCATCATATAAAGGAAAATAAATATGCAAATATTTTACTTATCATCCTATGCGCATCTGCACCGACACTTTGATCTCACTACTTATGCATACTGGGCTCGCTGCCTGGTAAGGCACAATCATATAGTCCCCTAGAGTTTTTCATCTCACGACATTCTTGGGACTTTTCCCAAATTGGGCTTAGAGTTTGCCTGATATAGGCTTATCCTCAAAGTCCTAGCCCAAAATTTAGGATATTACACAGGATGCACTTTTGAAGCCTCTTATTTGATCTATTCTCATTCATCATCAACGCATTTAATAGTCACCTTTATTACTTCAGAAATTGTGATATATGACGGTTATTAACTGCTATACGCAACGGTTCCGAACCATTTTTATTTCAGACCTATTAAATGGTTATAAAATAATACTCATTATGTATTAAGGTTTGGTGATTCCATGATCTTCCCATTGCTGTGATAATATTTAACGGGTGCACGTATATAACTGCTATAATATATTGTAATGAGTGCATAATATATAACGGTCTCA
Organism: Inga leiocalycina; assembly: GCA_963242795.1. Lineage (NCBI taxonomy): Eukaryota > Viridiplantae > Streptophyta > Magnoliopsida > Fabales > Fabaceae > Inga > Inga leiocalycina. The sequence continues at coordinate 53,624,482 of OY725327.1, read as the reverse complement.
TTTTACAACCGTTGTTTATTTAGTAACATATATAATGGTTTGTATATAAGAACCGTGACTCTTAATAAACTTCAATAACGGTCTCATATAGACAACCGATATGTATTAAGTACATCAATAGCGTTTTATAAATAAGAATTGTGAACATTTATAATACATAATGGCTTTTATATAATAACCATGATGTATTGACATAAGACTCTTTAAGTGAAACTTTCTGAGATAGTTGACCTCCTCTCTATATATATTAGAATAGCAGTACCTACTACATCGTGGGGCTATGTAATTTGTAACAGTGTCCATATTTACTGTATATTAACTATTTCAAACAACTTATTAAAACATTGAGCACTACTATGTTAGAAAAGTAAACCAAGCATGTAAGATTCCTACAAGTTTGAAAACTATTTTTCACATCAAAGTATGAATGAGCCCTAGGTGGCAATATATAAAGTCAACGCATAATTAATAAAGGAGGATTTACAAGGCGCAATTGCCAACCTAAACCTCAAGTACCTTCCCTGAACATATCCAATGAGGAACCTTACCTGAAAAATAATAATCAACTATGGAGTGAGTCACATGGACCCAATACCCACAATTCCAATTTGACAAGTATGCAGGGAATGATTATAAGGTAGTTAAGCGGGTAAGATATATGTTCATATAACAAAGTCTATATAGTTTTCCACAAAATATTTGTTGTTCAAGAGAATCTTTCAAAATGCATAGAACTCCCTCATCTATCCTTATACCCTCCTTAACCGCTGACAGAACTCATGGGGTTGAAATACATAATAGGATTAATCTCTTTGACAAGACTGCACCAAGCTCTCCAATATGAGGTGTAGCCTAGCCAAAGCTATAGAACTTATATCAGACTATGGGTTCCCTATCTGTCGAATATAGAAAGGTGTCACTGTCCCTTGAGCTAACCCTTAATTTGGCCAAGGAAAGGGTGATACCAAGGGCCCTGAGAATGTCAAAGCCAACCACTGGGTGCCATGTGTCGACTATACCACGTGATATAATAGCATCAATCCTCCCATAACCACAACCTCATACAATTCAATGCAACTCAATAAGCAGTTCAATATCACAAACCAGTATTATCAGATTATTCTCATAATCAATATTCAATGCCATACATTATTGACATTCAAATAAACCATTCAAGCCCACTTAACTAACTAGTTTACTAAAAACATAATTCATAGTCATTGTACATTTTTCATATATAAAATACTATAATATATTTATAGCAATTAAAAATACCAACATATACTTATAATCTCCTCAACAAGCATATAAGATAAATTGGAAAGTGGTTACCTCTCACTAAAGCTAAAATAAGTTACCACCATTATGGAACCCCATGCTTAACCACAGCTAAGGGAAGTCTACATAATATTTGTGTGTATTCATAAAAAAGATGATAACTAATGCCATGATTAACAATTAGTATCTCGACTCTCAATACTTACTTGTTCTTTTGAAAAAAGATAACAATTTATCAATTCCTCAATCCATCCTTTCAAATGACAAATCCTAAAATTTCTTAACTTTTTTTTACGCAATAAAATCTTTAACAACAATAGTTTCATCAACCATTATCCTCAACATCGTAGAGCAATTAAATTTCTTTTCTGTCTTATATGAGCATGAACCAATTATTAAACAATTCTTCAAACCTCCACATAATCAAAATCATATCAAACTCTAACTCAAATATCAAAGCATATCTTATAATTTCATATAACTCAATCTAACAAACTAAAATGGTTAATATTTCAAATAAATTATTTAATTCAAATTTAATAGGCAAAAAAACCCTATAGAGAATAATTTGTGATTTTTTTATAAAAGCAATTGATTATAAAATCATAAAACAACCAAATAATAAATCTAAATTGATTAAAATTAATTAATAATTATTCTCTACGTATTTATAGTCATACTTTGTAAAAACTTAAAATTCTCCTAAAATTCTAACCCCAAAATTTTCACTAATCAACACAATATTATCACCAATAAAAAGATAAAAATACGTAGAACAATTTTTATGAAGGAAGTTTGATAAAAAAAATGATTTTAAGTATCAAAACTATTTAAAAAGTTTAAAACATTACCTGTTGCAATCGCACAGTTCGCTCTAGCCAAATGACGCAGATGATGGATTAAAATGATGGCGGTGGGGCATTAATAATACCCCCACCACCTTTGACTAAATGGCCACGTGCCCTTTAGAGTTTTTTTAAAATATTATTTTATTTAATTATTTTATTATTAGTCTGTTATCCAAACCACTTTGATTTCAATAATTACCTGCTAACTCCATTTTTCATAAATAAATGTTTCTTAATTATAATTTCATCCTAGAATTAAAAATAAAGATGTTACATAATTTGGTATGGATCAAGACATTTTAGGCTTTGTAGGGAGAATCAATGGCAACTGTTGATGTATATAAGTGATACTGTAACTGGTGACTTATATATAATTGTGTCTCTTCTCAGGAATTAACCCCTGGAAAGAGAAGGATTCTGAAAAAAACATATATCTCTAACAAAAAGGCCGGAGGAAGAGATATGCAAACACTTGAGTTCAAGGGTTTGCATAACCCCTTCGCCCTTTCTGATAGGGATATTTGTTTTTTCCCCATTTTTCTTTGCTTTTCAGGTTTAATTTCTTAAGAGACACAAGGTATATGTGAACACTTATATTATTATATAGAGATCAGAATGTGATTGATTCTAGCTATAAGTCTAGAAAATCTTGATCCATCTAAATTGCATCGCTTCTTGATGTAGGAAGTACTACTCTATTATATATATAAAGACGAGACCAAGTAGCTTCGAAATTCTCACATTGAAGAGTCTAGGACTAATCAAAATATTGAATTTCTTTGCATTTAATTTGGTGACACCTGTTCAATAAAAAGATAGGAGAAGAACCTTCAAAAAAAAGAGAATAATGGGATGCCCAAAAAAAAAACATAACTTCGCAAAAATAAATTCAATATGTCACCCACATACCATTATCATTTTGAAGGGCATCAATTCTATTTCTTTTCCTCCTACATTCCATGGTAGCATAGAAAAACTGTGTTTTTATCCCCAAATTGTATCTAGTTGCACCTTGAATTTTGGAACCAAAAGAGCTCTTCTTGGTTAACTACTTTCAAGTACTTTTGCCATAGCTTGTCCTCTAATTTCCATAAACCTGGGTGGCAATTTCGTTGCTTGGCATTGTCAATGCCTTCCAGTCTTCTAATCAACTCCCTTTTTTTCTTTGGAATGCTTCCAACCACCTTATAATTCCATTCAATAGCTGTTGTTTCGAAAACTTAGCGCCTTTCTAGCCAAGTTTTGTCATGCCAAGATGCTTTACCAACTCTAGAAATTCCTCCTCTAAACACCATGCCACTTGATATCAGAAAATCTGTGGCTTGAAATTACTTTGTCTATTGATACTACTCGATACTACAACCACTCGATGATTAGATTTATACCTCAACTTGTTGAAGGCTTTATAGTATGGATTTGATAGTTACCAGTCCAAGTTGCAGAATACCCAATCTATTCTTTCTCTTACATCATTTCTTTCCTAAGTGAATTTGTCCCCTACCACCGGTACTTCTAGTAATTCACACTCATTTAGACACAAACGAAAACAAGATAAATAACCAAGAATAGGAGGAGCACCACCCTATTTGTTAGACGGAGATAGAAAGGTGTTAAAGTCTACTAAAACTAGCTAGGGTCCTTCCATCAATGATGCTATCTAAATTACAAATGACCACAGTTCAGCGCTTTCAATTTCTTTAGTCTCTCCATAAACAAATGTTAACACACCATTTCTTCAGACTTTAAATTACGAATTTTATAGTGCAGGGCCTGAGTAGTTGAGATTAAATATTGAACAGAAACCTCCGAATCATTTCACAGAACCCAAATCCCCTTGCAATCCCGTTGCTTCCACTCTCAATTATTAGAGCCAGATGACACCTAAAAGTGGGGTGAATTGGGTGTAAGATAAAAATTAAGAACTTCAAAAATCTTTTGTATCTGAGCAAAAGCAACAATTATGAAAGTAATAAGTCATAAATCAATAGTCAGTTATTTAAATAATATATGCTGAAAATATAAGAGCTTAAAAAGAGAAGATCTAAACTGTGATTTATCCTGGTTCAGTCCAATTCATAATGACCTACATCCTGTCCCCAGACTCTTCCTGAGATTTTCAATCCACTGTCTTCTTGTTTAATCTGGGAACAAGAGAAACCTCTACAATCCCACAAATTTAGTTGGGCACTTGCGCAGCCTTTTTCAAATCTCTCGTCGACTTACCCCCCCTTACATATCGATGTGTGCTTCTATCGCTAAAGCAATCAATGAAACTAAGTCCTAATTAATTATGCAGTTTATGGTCAACCTACGTCATTCTCCTAAGGAGCAAGCTATCGGTTTTCTTTAGGATTAATTTTTAAGTGACAAAAGATACAATGGAATGGGCTTAAACTAGAATGCAAAACACTACTACCTAAATGCAATTAAATTACGTAAATGCACTAATGCAATTGACTCTAAAACCTTTATGAGAGTGAGACTAATATATATGAATTTAAATGCAATTTTTGGGGGTTTTTTGTGAAAGAGGAATTAAAATCCTAAGGAAAAGAAATAAACTAATATCTAAGAAAATCAAATAAGAAAAGATAACAAAGGTTTTCTTCAAATGCGGTGAAGGGAACAACTTAGGATTTACATAGAGTTAGCTTTCTTAGCCTAAATTAATTAATTAGACCAAAGGGATATTGATAAAATAGATGAATTAATAAATTTAATCATCTAATTGAAGCACGGGAAACACTTAAACTCAATAACACTTACTCTATTAGAAAACTCATAATGAAATAAGAGCTAGTTAATTAAACCCATTAAAACCAATCCCAATTAATTTCAAATAAATTCTTGAATCATGTCATAATTGTCTAATTAAACTACTAGACAATTAACCAACCAAATTAAACAATCAAGAGGAAAAACCAAATTGACAATTAAATTAATAATGAAAACTCAATTAATAATTCAATTCACAATCTAAAGAATTGTAAACAAAAATTCTAGCAAATGTCTCAAGAACAAAACATTCTAAAATATCAATCCAATCCAAAAGAGATATGTCTACAATCTAAAACTAGATTGTTCTCAAGAAATACAACTCAAAATTATTTAAAACTTAATAATATCAAGTCTTGAATTAAAAAGATAAAAGAAAACATGCTCTCTTATTATCTTCAAGTGTAAGCTCCTAGGCTCTATCTGCCTCTATGCTCCACCCAAGTCATCTCCCAAAATAAGCTTAAGTCTCCATGAAATTTTCCTCCTCAAGCTCCTTCATGGTTTCAGTGGCCATTGAATGAATGATAGGTGATGATGGAGATTTAATGGATATTAAAGGAATGATGGTGGGCCTGCGTGTGAATGATAGAGGAATTAATGGAATGGGTTAATGGAATTCAAGGTAGCATGGCAACGATTTGAAGGAGAAAATAGAAGAGAGATTTAGACGGTAACGGTGCACCGAATAATAAACTTCCAACCGTCTCCAAAATCTATTTCAGCGTCCTCTCTTTATGTTGTGACGGCTAGGTTAATTAGAAGGAGAAAGAGAGAGTTTTGGGGCATCTATTTCAGCGTTCTCTCTTTATATTGTGACGGCTAGGTTAATTAGAAGGAGAAAGAGAGAGTTTTGGGGCTAAAATTTAAGTCCATTAAAATTTAAGTAGCCCAATAAAATCCAATTATTAAATTCTCTTTTAGCTTTCAAAAAAAATTCTGCACCACAATATCTTCTAATATGCTTTTTGTAACGCCCTAATTTTTTATTAAGGGCTAATGATGATTAATGAAAATAATTTGTGAATTTAAATTGGAATTATTATGGGTTTTGTGGCAATATTAATTAATATGCCATGATTAGTGGAAAATTGAAAGAATGAAATTATTGGGCCAGTAGTTAGTGATTAAGGAAGAAATTAATTACTAAGAGAAAATGAGATGTGAGAGTAAATGGCTAATGGAGGGATTAAAGTGGCTAATTAGTGGTTTACTTTGTGAGAGCCAATGAGATAACAACACTTGGCAAGTGGAGATGATGATGTAGTTGGTGGAAAAGTTAAATTTGGAATAAAAAATTATTTTTCTCTCCCTCTCTCCTCCCTATTTTCAGCAGTAAGCATGACAAGGGGAGGGAATGTTATCATTCCATCTTCAACCTCTCTTCTCTCTTCATTTTCTCTCTCATTTTCGTCCTCCATTAAAGCTTCAAAAGAGAGGAAGTGTTCTTGGTAAAAGGTGAGTTTTTGACCCTCTTAATGGCTTCTAATGGAAAAACTCTCTTCTATAAACTTGTTTCTTGTGTTGAGAGCTTCAATTTCATGGTTTTAGATTTGTCATTTGGTGGTGTTTGAGCTCTCACGAAATTGTGGACTTGGGTGAATCAAGGAACTTCTTTAAGAAAGTTGTTGAGATGAGTGAAAGCTTTATTTTCATATAAGTTTTGTTGCCATTTGTTGGGCCTTGAATTTCTGAAAATTTTGCCCTAATTTTCGTGATTTAGTGTCATGGGGGAGTATGGTATGTTATTGTTATGGAAATGGTGCCTTGTTTAGTGTTTTGAAGTGATAGAATTGCATTGAAGCTTAAATGTGAAGTTTGGCCACTTTGTGTTGGTTTTTGTGCATTGGACAAAACAAAGCATGTCAATGGGTTGTGATTTTGGTCATTTTGAGGTTACCATTGTGTTCCTTATGGAAAATTGTATGGAAATAAGTTTGATTAATGATTTTGGAGTCATTGGACACTTTGGTAGAAAAGTTGGAAATCTGTCTTGTGCGAAATCTGTTCTGGGCAGTTAGTTTGTACGAAATTTTTGAATGACCAAATGGTGTTGGAAACTTCTGAAACTTTCCAGTCTTAAATTTAACATCTCAAGCTTCAAAATGGACATATAATTCATGTCATTTCGTTTTGTGAACTGAGAGTTATATTTTGCCAAAGTTTGGGATGGAAACTGGACTCTGTTTTGGGTCAGTAGTGGATTTTGTGTAATTCTAGAATTGTGTGTTGATTTCTAGTAATGCTCCATATTTTTCCAGTAAAGAGGACTTAAATACCTTTCATTTAGCTTTGGAATCACCTTATTTCTATTTTTCTAGAATTAGTTATGATTTTTGGAAGTTCAGCCAAGAAACAGAATTTTCTTGGCCGTGGTCCAAGACTTTCTGTGCATCCATTGGCCGTGGGTAGGTTGGCCGCGGCCATCCCCCAAAAATTATATTTTGGACTTCCGAAGATGGTCTTTGGTCAAGTGTTTTTCAAACCTTTAAGCATGTGTTTAGGCTTTGATTAGTCACCTAAAGGTCATGAATGGTAACCAACTTTAAATGTTATGAAAATGAAAATTTAGAAAAGAGAATGATCCCATGTCCTTGATTTGGTTATAGGGTTGGGTATTTTCCCTGATCATGGTTCGATGTCCACTCGGATTGTGAGTAGCCAATGCTGGAGCATACGTGGAAAGAATAAGAGTAGGGAACTTACCTCTCCTGCATGTATTGATATTTGTGTTTGTATACTGATGCATGTTATTGCTTTGTTTAATTATGTGAAACATATATGAATGATTGAAGCTCTGTTTCTATTTATGCTATGGCCATGAGTATGTTGTTGAAACAATAAGCATGCGGATATGTCATTATGTGAGCACGAGTTATTGTGATGCAAGCATGTCATGCATTAAATACTTATCTTGCATGCATATTAGTATTTGTTTCCTACTAGGATTCTTTAGAATCTCACCCTCCCCTACCAATATTTTAGATAGGGAAGGTAGAACGAGGATGGAGCAAGCATCCAAGGATGATGAGGACTCCTTCGAGTTGTCATTTTGGTAGTTGGTTATCATGGTAGTTGGGACTATGTATAATTGGATATTGGATGTATATGTACTTGGATGTATACTGGGTTATTTGGTTATGTATTGGAGATGGATTTGTGTAATCCCCGTTGAGGAATTGTAATGGGAAATTGTGCTCTACGTATCTTTAGTGAAGGTATAAACCCGGAATTACTGGTATTATTATTGTGCATTATGATATTTATATGAATGTTGTTAGAGCAAGCGTTTCACCCAGGAGGGGGGGTGAATTGGGTGACCTTAAAATTTCGTCGGAACTATAAAACTTTAACAGTGGAATTCAAATAGAAAAGAGTAAGGAGAAATATCACTGAAGTGTACACCAGGATTTATACTGGTTCGGCCACAACCACTTTGACCTACGTCCAGTCCTCAGAGCTTCTCTGAGAGTTTCACTATAACTTCCAAGATTCAGTGGGTTCTTGGCACCTCAGTACAAGCAAGTTCCTACACCTGGACACTCACTCCCCCTTACAAGTTGTAATTCAATCCCAACTCAAGGTTCCACAACCTTAAGTTACCTCAATAACAAATATTGAGTTTGAATGAAATATCTCTCTTACAGAGTAAATAAGAATCACTGAAGCATAGAATCACAAGTATAATGGTAAACAGAGTAATGAACTTGATGATACGTTCGTAAGTGTGTTCTTGTGTATGTCTCTCTGTTCAGATGTCCACATATATATAGATGCGTTGGTAATGATTGCTGGAACATATTTCTTCATGTCCGTTGGAGCGTGCGCAGCCATTATTGACTTTTCTAGTTTTTGAAAAACATACGTTATGGTAGGTGACGGTCGGTGACATTTGAGCATTGCTTTTGACTTTCCTTATTTGGTAAGATCTCTTCATTATTTACCTGTTGAAATGCTAAGTACACTAATGTAATGAAAAGTTAATCAAATAGGAAACAGAACAAAGACCGTTGGAATGATTTCAATCTTTCTGGGTTTGCTTACTCGAGTAGCTACTCGAGTATCACATGAAGATTACTCGAGTACTTACTCGAGTATCATCGGGAATTCTTAAATTAACTTCAAGTCAATGAGCAAATACAAGAATACTCGGGTAGTGCATGGAATAACCAATTTTCAAACCTTTGGAAATGTCTGTTTACTCGGGTACCTACTCGAGTAATGCACTCATAACTTTATGAGTTACTCGGGTACCAACTCCAGTAAACCTTCAAATAAACTTGTGGTTACTCGATGCTTTACTCCAGTAATGTTGGCAGGATTTCAAGGCCGAGAGCACATACCTTGTTACTCGGGTATGGACTCGAGTAATGTACTAATTTTTGCATAGATTACTCGGGTACCACCTCAAGTAATTGTACTTCTTGTGCATGACTTACCCTGGTAATGACTTGAAGTTTACCTTGAAAATATTTCTGCATACTCGGGTACTTACTCGAGGAATCCACTTAAAATACAACATTAGATACTTGCATACTAGAGTAAGGACTCGAGGAAAATGAGATTAAAAAAATCAAGTTAATCGGGTACCACCTTCAAGTTTTAACTTACCTTAGTGCGTTACTCGAGTAGCTCCTCGAGTAACATTATCAGTAGTACTAAGTGCCGAGAGCTCCACATTTTCAGAAACAGAGTTACTCGAGTAGCTACTCGAGTATCATTGGCAACTGGAAGTTTTTCACATGGTTACTCGAGTAGCGCCTCGAGTAACATTGGCAGGCCGAGAGCAACTCCAAGTTTTTACCTGGTTACTCGAGTAGCTCCTCGAGTAACATTGGCAGGCCGAGAGCACCTTGAAAATTTTTGCACTATTACTCGAGTACCTACTCGAGTAACGTTGGCAGGTTACTGGAAGTTGTCTCTAGTTACTTCAAGTTTTATCTCATTACTCGAGTAGCTCCTCGAGTAATGCCTTAGAAAACTTGCTTCTGATCAAGTTCTTCAGCATTTTCTCTTGGTCTTTCTTCACTAGTCCAATGCTTACTTCAAGTGATGCTTGTTCCTGTCATTACTTTGTTCAAACTTGTTTATTAATCATTTCCTTTTCAAACCATTCTTTTGTTATCATCAAAACATGAGATCTAACAAATGTGATTTATCTTCACGAGGTAATTGTATTTGAAATATGATTGTGAGACCAGGTTAAAGTGTTTATGAAAGAAATTTGTGAAAATCCTATCTTAAGGATGGGAATGTAAATGAATTTTGATTATTATTGGTCTCTATTTCATTTTAATCGTGTATTTCGGATATAATTACGGAAGGGGGTTACACTTTTTCTTTCCCTGAAAGAATAAAAAAAATTATGGTCTATCATATATTTGGAAATATTATCTATTCATAAGATAGCAATCAGATTATTCACAATTTAAGCTTAATAATTTCATAATCAATTTAGATTTATATTATTTCTTAAAATTGGCTAACAATCCAAATATTATCTAATAAATCCAAATTAGCCTAAAATAGTCCCCAAAATAAAATGAATAAGGTGGGATAAAATATATAAAATTTAAAATCTATCAACTCCCCCACACTTATCATTTGCACTCCTGTGCAAAACAAATCAAGACTGAGGGAGAATAACAAAACAAAACAAAAGCTTTAAAAGTGAATGTTCCAATCACAAGCAATAAGTAAACAAAAGCATTTTAACACCTCTCTTATCCAAGTGATCTTCTCAAGAATCAAGAAAACAAACATCATGGTAATTTCTTTCACAAAGGGGAATATAAAGCTAGAAATCCCTCACTAAGGATAATGTGTATGGCACTCATCACTCAAAAGTGTATAGACTTGTGTTTACACTCAAAACGACCCTATCAAATCCTCTTTCCATAGGCTTGACAAGAATCTAAGGGCTCGTTTTGTACATAGAATTGATTTTGATGGAAATGGAAATGGATATGGATATGGATATGGAAATAGATATAGAAATGGATATGGATATGGGGTTTAAAAGTGCATTTGGTATGTCATGAAAAGTGTAATGCCCCAAATTTTATGTAAGGGCTAATGACTTCAAATGAGAATGTAATTAATGTGAGAAAACACTTTTGGGCAATAAAGTGTGATTTGTGACCCGAATTCGCAATAGAAAATACCTAAACCCTGTATTTAAGTTTAATTATGTGGCAAAGTCTTTAGTAAACTTCAATGTAAGGGAATGGTGCATGGAAGGAGAAAAAGAAATTGAATCATATGTCAAGTGGCAATTCAAGTGAATTTGTTATAGTTAGGGGCAAAACAAGAAGAATAAAATTTATCGGCCAATTAGTCAGCAACTGATGAAGACATTAATTACTAGCTAAAAGAAATGAGAAGTGTGACTAAATGGCTAATGGAATTAGTGTAATTATATGGTTACATGTCTTTTGAGGAGCCATGGGATTTTTTGTAACACTCCAAATTTTATATTCACCAAATATATTATAATTATTTGGGAAATTCAATAAAATGGTGAATATTCATGAATTTGGAATTTATGAATTTCATAAATGTTCAATTTCATGGAAATTGGGCAAAAATAATTATGAAATTAATTTGGGTAATTTAAAAAGCCCAATATTAAGGTCCAAAAATGAAGGAATATTAGAGAAAATATTTGGTCCAAAAATAGATGGAAATTGGCCAAAGAAAAATAAGAGAAGAAATTGGATTAGAAAGATAATGGCAAAATCGTAATTTTGCCAAAATAGCACAAAATAAATGATTTTTCAATTAATTGAAGTTAATTTCAATAAATTAAGGAAAATAAAGTTTAAAAATATATTTAGAATATTTTAGTCAATTTAATATGAATTTATGGAAAATTTGAGCAAAAAGTGCAATTTTGACCAAAATTGAGACTTTACGTGTAAACGTAACCGGAACAAGTTGTGAAGCCAATTGAGACCATAGGGAGGGACCCCTAGGAGTCTCCTACATGTGGCATGGAGAAGAAAATATTGGTTGGGATTAATGAGCTTGGTTACACGTACATAGTGTTTATTTACATAAAATTGACTTTTGAAAGTTTTGGAAATTGTTGAACAATTACAGTATAATGTTATATATATTATAAAACACATGTGCATCTTCATCCTCGGCCCATTTCTGTTGCACACAGCAGCTGAATGTAGAGTGAGAATGTTTGGACTTGTAGAGAGAGAAAGGAGAAGAAAAATCATAAGGGAAGCCGATTTCTCCGATGATTTAGCTCCTAACGTGTGTAACTTCGATCCTAAGCTACTCCTCTTTGTTCTTTAAGGTTTGGAAGCTCAAAATCTGTTGTTGAGCACTTAGGGTTTTCAGCAATACTTGGGAAAAACTTGTGGGAGCTTGAGGTAACTTTCAAACCTTCGTATATTAACTATTCTGGTTGCTGTGAGCAATTTAATCGGTGAAATTTCGCCGGATTGCCATTGGTTTTAAATTTTGGAAAAGTGTGTGCCTAAGGGTTATGCTGCCCAATTTTAGTTCAAATGGTTGTTATAACTCAATTAGATGGTTAATAAAGTGATTAGGAGTATAAAGGAACGCGTTTACGGAACCGAAATCACAAAACACTGATTTTGCCCGGAGGACTCCATAATTTTGTTCAGGGCCAAATCTAGGGGTAGGAGTTGGATTTTCAATGATTTGATGATTCCATTGGGTTCAGTGGCCAAAAATAGGTGGGGTTACAGTTGGGCACTTTTTCGGAAAAGGCCGAGAAAGCATAATTACGGAAACGCCCCTAAAACCCTAAAAGTAGGGCTGCCAAGGGCAATTTTGTAATTTGACATTGAATTTGGTAATTTTGAGCCCAGAAATGGATTCCTTGAATGAAAATACGTCAAGATATCCCTAGTCAAAAATTTGGGAAAATGTGCCATCGAGCCGGGTACGGCAGGGCTGAGCCGGGGTCCTGGGGGCATTTTAGTAAATTTTCACCATAGGCTAATATAACCACAAGAAACACTATTGAAGAGTCTAAAATGATACTTGGATAGGTTATGACCTATTTCTTGTACATTTAATATTTTAGGACTGAATCGGGAGCCGAAAGTCGACACGATTTACGAGGCACATAGAAAGGGGTCGATAGAACTTCGAGGTAGGGACATTATCCTTCATACATTATGCCATAGTTATATGATTGTGTGCATGCCAATATTTGTAAATGCACTTTATTAATCAACATGTTTTGCCCAGAGAGGGGCCAGTAGTGCTAGAGGCACTTACACTGGAGTTGGCGGAAGACCAACCGGTGCAGATTAGTAGGGCTGGGCCCTACTCATGTATACATACAGATGATATGTTTATATTGTTCATTAATTGGTGCATACATGGCATATATCATATTTACTTTTCGCATTTTCTATGAACGATAGCAACTTTCTACTGGGATTCTTCAGAATCTCACCCCTTTTTCTAAACCAAACATCTCAGCGGGTGCCAATAGATTAAAGGGCAAGAATGTAGACCAAGAGAAGTGACTGGCATATGCCTCAAGGCAAATACAAAGTTCGTGGTTATAGATAGTCTATGTCTAAAATACTTTTGGATATTTTGTAATAGTGGTGTATATTGTCGCATTCTATATGGTTAACTTTGGACTGTAAACAAATACTTTTATCAGTATATATGTACTCTTCTGTATGCCTGTGGAACTTGGTCTCTATTACTCTGTGTATATCGAAATGGAAACGGGTGTTGACATTTTTGACATGTGGCATCATTTGGATGAAGCAAAGGAGAGTTGAAAAGTCAAATGCCAATTTTAAATTCATTGTCTCTCTCTCCTCTCATTTTGTTCAAGAAGCATGGGGGGCTGAAGATATTCCTCATTTCACATTTTTCTTTCTCTCTCCAAGCTCTCAAGTCGTGTAGGCATAAGAAAGAAGAAAGAGAAAGAGTTCAAGGTCGAAAGTGAGATTTCTTCATGAGAATTGACCTTGAAAATGGCTTCTATAGTCAAAATCCTCTTCTTTAATCTTGTCCCTCTTGTTGAAAGCTTCAATTGTATGGTTTTAGATTTTCAAGAAGTGGTGTTTGGTGAACTCAAGAAAAACTAGAGGTTGGTGAAGCAAAGAACAAGTTAGAGAAGGAGAAAGAGGTGAGTAAGAGCAACATTTTGATGTGCGTATTGTAGTCACTGGTTGGGTATTTTAGGAATTTTGCCCTATTTTCGTTGGATTAGGGTCTTAAAGAGTTTGGGATGTTGTGATTGTGGTAATGGTGTTTTGTATTGGGGTTTGGATAAATGGAATTGATTTGAGACTTAAATGTGAAATTTGGCAAAGTGTGGGATTTTGTGTTAAATTCTTCCCAAAACAAAACATGTGGAAGGAATGTGAATTTGGTTGTTTTGATGTTTCCATTGGATTCTATATGAAAATTTGTGTGGGGAGTAGCCCCGGTTGTGAATTCTGAGCATTGGAAACATATGTTGAAAAATTGGAAGTTTCATCAATGAAAACTCTATGCAAGGTAGTTAGTTTGCATGGTAGTTTTGAATGAGTAAATGGTGTCCAAAAATTCTAAAACTTTCTAGTCTAATAGTACACATGCCAAACTTTAAATTGATATATAATGGCTATCATTTTGATGTGTGTTGGAAGTTATGTATTTCTAAAGTTTGAGGTTGAAATTGGAATCAATTCTGGAACAGTATGGACATTTGTTGAATTCTGTATTTTTGTGGTTATAGATGGAAGTGATATCTTTCCTGTAAAGAGGACTTAAAAAGCTTTAAGTAGGACTTGGGATTTCCCCATTTCGATTTTTTGCATATTTAGTTTTGATGTTTAGAAGTTCAGCCAAGAATCAGGAATTTCCTTGGCTGTAGCCAAAGGTTCTTGGCTATAGCCAACAAATATTGGACCTGCTTTTGGCCGCAGCTAGAAGATTCTTGGTTGCAGGCAAAAACCTTCTGACCTCTTTTTGACCACAGCCAAAAATCCTCTGACCTATTTTTGCCCGTAGCCAACCCCCAATTTCAGCATTTGTCACTTTGGAAATGTGGTCTTTGGTATAGTTCTTTCCAACCCTTTAGGCATTTATTTAGGCTTCTAGGTGCCACCAAAAGGTCTCAAATGATAACCAACCCTAAGTGATTGGAGTTAAGAATTGAATAGGGAAGAACTCGTCATCCTTGATTATGATTTATAGGACTTGATATCCGCCCTGAGCATGTGAAAACGATGCCCGAGCATAAATGAAAAGAATAAGGTAGTGACTCTTTCTCTTATATTATGTATAATGCATTGTATGTATGTCTTATCATTGAATTATGTTGATTGCAAATGCTATGGTATATGTTGCGATGAAAGCTTCATATATACAGCCGTGAGAGATGTCATTTTGTGACGTAAGTCACGTATCATGTAGATAAAGCCATGAGAGCTATCGTTTGTGGCGCAAGCCACTCATCATACGGATACAGCTGTGAAAGCTGTCGTTTGTGATGAAAGTCACGTATCACTGTGATTATTGCTCCTGTTGCTAGGGCTGTACATGAAACCCGGAAACCCGGAAAACCCGGTCTGACCCGGTCCAACCCGGTCCAAGTTCAAAAAATTGGGATGACAAACCAGCATATTCGGGTCAGACCGGGTCTGACCCGATGGTCCGGGTAGGACCGGGTACCGGGTTAGGGTCCTGGACTAATATACCCGGTCCTACCCGGCAAATTGATTTAATTATATGTTAATATATACTTATATAGTTATATAGCCTACAGCAAAAAAAAAAAAAAAAACCCAATCCATTTGGCATTGGGCATTCCTTCCGTCTTCGGGCTTCCGCTGAACTGGACCCTAAGCCTAAATTCTCCAGCGCTCCTCATTGAGTCGAAACTGCCAGTCCAACTCCAAACCCTAAGCCTAAATTCTCTGAGTTCTCTCCGTCCTCCCGTGCTCATCTGTTCAATCGGACGCCTAGCGGCTGCATCAGCGCCATTTCGGACCTAGGTAAGCCTCAAGTTCTCAAGTTCTTTAAGCTTCAAGTTTTCTTCTTCGGTGTTCGTCGATCAATTTTCCAGTTTTCCCTTGAGTTCGTTGCTTCGTTCTGTCGTTAATGCGCAAGGGAATATTTTTCGTTTGTGTGTTCTTCAAGTGTTTTTTACCATGACCCAGAGTTCTAACCCAGATCCATTATGCTGTAATATTTTTCGTTTGTGTGTCGTTAATGCAACTGATTGTAGACTTGAACAGAACAATATGGTTTTGGGAAATTTTGCAGGGAATTTCACAGACCCAGAACTTGTATGGTATGAGTATTAAAAAAGTTTTTAACTTTTTTAGTAGCCCGTGATGAACTGATTGTTTTTGGTTGGTGGGACTGAAGAATATGTTCTTGGGTAATAATGGTAGGCATTGTTAATAGTTGATTCTACCATCCACTCATCATGATCCTTTACCAAAAAGTAAAGTAACAAAACACAAGGGCGAGAGAATAAGAGAATATGTTAATTTCTTCAATCGTACGAATTCATTCAAATGCTTTACTTATTGTATCAGTAAAATATCTAAATTTCCTTTTTTTTTTTAAACCAGAAACAAGATTCGGATCGTCAAGTCTGGAGCTTTACCAGTGTTATTGAATCTCCTTCAATGCCAAAGCCAGCCATTGATAGAACTAACAATAGCTGCAATGTTAACTCTTTCTTCATGCAACTCTTTCTTCATGTGTGACTGATGTTGGAGCTGCTGTGACATCCATGGAGGAATTTGATTAAAAGCACTAATGGACTTCATTTTTTGCTGCCATGACAAAGTTTGGAGCTTATATTAGATTATCTTGATGTTTGATATTTTGTTGAGTCATGGACTTGGTATTACACTATTACCTTCTCAGGTTTAGAATTATGGACTTTTGCCTTTTAGTTGATCTTTTGGTGAACTTTGAACTTTGGTTGTAATTTGAGTATTTGATCCTTATTTAGACTTGTGCCCTTTAATTATTTTGAGGATGCTTGTCAGTTGTTATCTAAGGGCAGGTTATCTATGGGGCATATGCAAATTATGAATTATTCTGTTTGTCATTATATATATATTGAAGAATTTATCAACATCTTTCTATCTGCCCAGGCGCCCAGCATATTACTGGATATTCATGATATTTTGATGATATTGATGAATGTTGATCTATTTGCTGAATGATGAATATATTTTGATGATATATTCTTATGAATGATGAATATGGATCTATTTGTTTGAATCAGGGATTTTGTCATATATGTAGTTGTTTAATTTTAGGTTCTGGAAACAAAAGTTGAGGTTGTCCAAAAAAAAAAAGAAGAAGTCTGGACTGGGCCAGACTGGACCACTAACCCGGTCCAGTCTGGTCCAGTCTGCCCAACCCGGCTGCCATCGGGTTTTCCTCCGGGTTGGACCGGGTTTCGGGCTGGACTGTCCAGCCCGAACACCCTTCCGGACCAGACCACGGGTTGCTGACCTGCCCGGCCCGGTCTGGTTCATGTACAGCCCTACCTGTTGCTGCTTTGTGATTTGATTGCATGATATGCTATTATATATTATATGAGTGAATTTTTACTACTGAGATTCATTCAAATCTCACTCTTTTGATTGACTAACCTACAGCTAGGGCAAGCGGGTCGAAGGAGAAACAAGCCACTAAGGGCGGCTAGTGCTCCCAGTTAAGAGTTTTAGTTTTGTTAGTTAGTTGTCATATTTTTGGGATTATTGTACATATTATAAATGTTGTACATATTATCATAATGACGCATTTTCGAACCTTAATTACGGCTATTAAGGCAGAGGGTTACAGAAAGGAGATTTAATTTTTATATATAAAAAAAACCAAAATGCTCTCCCATATTAAAAAATTTCTCCCCATAACCTTCATCAATATTCTCGATAAAAAAACTCACTGCTAAACTGCAAATTTTGCAAGCCCATCACCATCTACAACGTTGCCATAAAATCACAACATTGCAATTTTAGGAACCATTATCAAAATCGTTGTTGTCCTATACCTCAGTTGTTGTTCTCCATTATGTCGCTGTCGTAGATCTAGATTTGAAAGAACAAATATCTTCTTCCTCTATGGTTAACAATGGGTGATAGATCTAGAAGAAGGTGTTTTGTATATGTCGTGTGAAGGCTTGTCATCATCTCCTATGAGTAAGAGGAGGTTGCCGCTTTGCCGGTGAGGGTAAGTATAGCTAGAAATTTGACACCTCTAGAGCATCTAATTTTAATAGCAATCATCACAATTCCAATCATCGGCGCTTCTGTATAAGGATTAGGTTCTAGATTTTTATTTTGTGCGCACCTATTGTTTTTTTATTTTCTCAAATCTATAGGCCATAGTAACATTGAAATTATCCCCCACCAACTTTTTGACGCATTTCCTCTTCTAATGGTGAGAATCTGTCTGGCGATGGTTACGGTGAGTGAGGAAACATGAAAAGGAGGGAATGGGAAAAACCGAAATCCACCTACATGGAATTCCAAATCTGAGCTTTTTGGGTAGAATTTGTAATATCCCAAAAAGTGATTAAGGGCTAATGACTTTAAAAGTGGATATAATTATTGTTGAATACATACTTTTGGAGAATGTGTGATGGGAATTTGGATATTTTAATGATTCCAATGGCTTCCTTGTGAAAATTCATGTGGGGAGAGTGTTTATTGTGAAATTGGAACCATTGGGAACAATCGTGCAAAAGTTGAAAACTCTGTCCATTGAAACTCTGTACAGGGCAGCCAATTTGTATGGACGTTTTAAATAGGCAAATGGTGTCTAAAAATTCTGAAATTTTCCAGTATTAAAGTTCACATGTCAAGCTTCAAAATGAACATATAATTTTTATCATTTTGATTTGTGACCTAAGATTTTTGGATTTTTGAAGTTTGCCCAGCGAAATTAATTATTTTCTGGAACAGTATGCAAAGACTAAAATTCTGGGAATTTTGTGGTGATTTTCTGTAATGGGAAATATTTTTCCTATGAAGAGGACTTAAATATCTTTCATTTGGCTTTGGAATCACCTCATTTCGATTTTTCTAGAATTAGTTATGATTTTTCAAAGTTTGGGCAGAAAATCTGCCAGAAAATCCGAAAATGGGAATTATGACATCATCTCATTAAAAGATGATGTCAGCATGGATTATTAATCAAATTGCTCATCTTCTTCAGCCATTTCACGCCATTTCCAGCTGAAGATAGTGAGAGAAAGTTGAGAGCTCTTAGAGAGAGAAAGAGGAGAAATCTCGCAAGGTAAGCCGATTTCTCCGACGATCTAGCTCTTAACGCGTATAACCTTGTTCCTAAGCTTCTCTTCTATGTTATTTAAGGTGTTTGAGAAGAAAATTTGGTGTTCAAGGGGCTAGGGTTTTCAGCCACTCTTGAGAAAAGCTAGAAGGAGCTTGAGGTAACTTCCAAACTTTCGTATATTGCTTATTCTGGCTGCTGTGGGCAATTTAATCGGTGAAATTTCGCCGGATTGCCATTGGTTTTAAAGTTTGGAAATGATGTGGCCTAGGGGTTATGCTGCCCAAATTGGGTCTTAATGTTAGTTGTAACCTAATGTAATGGTTAATAAAGTGGTTAGGAGTAGAAAGGAACGCGTTTACGGAGCCGAAACCGAAAAACCCCAATTTTTCCCGGAGAACATGTATATTTCGGCCAAGGCTGTAAATGGGTCTTAGAGTTGGATTTTCAATGATTTGATGATTCCATTGGATTCAGTGGGCGAAAATAGGTGGGGTTACAGTTGGGCACTTTTTCAAAAAAGGCCGAGAAAGCATAATTACGGAAACACCCCTAAAACCCTAAAAGTAGGGCTGCCAAGGGCAATTTCGTAATTTGACATTGAATTTGATAATTCTGAGTACGGAAATGGATTCCTTGGGCGGAAATATGTTAGGATAGCCCAGATTAGAATTTCGGGAAAAGTGCAACCGGACCGGGTACGGCGGGCCCAAGCCGGGTCCCCGGGGGTATTTTTGTAAATTTTCATTATAGACTCATATAACCCCAAGTAACACTATGGAAGTGTCTAAATGGTGCATTTGGAATTGCAGGATTCGATATTTGCCGCCCTCGTGAGCCAACTACGCTGAAGGACGTCAGGAAAGGACAAGGTAGTGACTCTCTCTTATACTATGTGTAATGCTCTGTATGTGTGTGTTATCTCTGTTCTGTGATGAATCTTTGATGCTACTGCGGTTACAGCTGGTGATAGCTGTCGTTTACAGCGCAAGCTGTCGTTTACAGCGTAAGCTGTCGTTTACAGCGTAAGCTGTCGTTATTGTGATTACAGCGTAAGCTGTCGTGATGGTGATTACAGCGTAAGCTGTCGTGATTATGATTACAGCAAGAGCTGTCGTATTGTGTATACAGCCGTGAGTGCTGTCGTTTGTGGTGAAAACCATGTATCTCTGAGATTGCTGCTGCTGTTGCTGTTTGTGATTTATATACATGCTTTGTGTTTATGCATTGTGTGAGTGATTTGTTACTACTGAGATTCTCTCGAATCTCATTCTTTCCTATGACTAACATTTCAGACAGGGCGTGTGGCTCAAAGGAGAGGCGGCCAACCCGGAGCAATTAGGGCCCTTGGGGGTATATAGTTGAGTTGGAAACGTTGGTTAAGTATTTTGAACTTGGGATTACTGTATATTCTGAATCAGGAACACTATATTCGATTTTGGTTGTGTAATCCCCTAGTGTATACTTATAAACCTTCAGGTTTTTATGCATAGAACCCGGGAGTTGCCGGGAATGCGGTTATACACTCTGATATGATTGAATGTATCTTAACTGCACAGGTAATTATATTCGAATATTGAAATTGAGACCTGGATGGGAAAAAGAGTTTTGAAAGTTTTGTAAAAATTTTACTGTGAGACAGAAAGTTTAAAACGAGGTTAAAGCATCCAATGGTTTTAAATCCGATTTAAATATGTGTTATCGAATTATAATTACGTGTTTAAAGTCAGGGGGTTACAGAATTGATTTTGGTGGAATTGGCATCAATAGGCTTCCACATGGAAATGAAATTTGTTCAAATTCCATCATACCAAACATGTTCAAAGCATGGAATTGGCTTTCATTTCTATTTCCATATGGTCAATTACAGTGTACCAAGCAAGCCCTAAGTTCTCCACCACTAGTAAAGCAAATCCAAGCATAAATCAGAAGGACTTTTGTTAGGTTGTAATGGGCCTAAGGTTAAGAAAGAAAGGACGTAGTATTTGGAAAACGAAGTTAAATATCTTATAGGATGAAGAGAATTATGCAACAAAGAATGTGGCATAAAAGAAATCACACCAAACTTGAATTGGGTCATTAACTCTTTTTTCTTTTAATGTTTTTCCTTCTTTTTTTCAGCTTTCTTGGGTTGTCATATATATGCTCTTTTGACGCGAACCTTTATATTAGTGATACTTGTCACCCTCCTCTCATCAAGTCGAGATTTACGTTCAAAATACGTAATTTTGTTGAATTAGAGACCACGGGATAAATTGAGACTTATAAAATTTTCTCATTTCTCGAAATAGAGTTTACAAAAAAAATTTCAAAAATCTGTTCAACACGGTTTCATATTCTCATTTCAAATACAGAAATGGCTTGTACAGTTTGATTCCAATCATAAATATCAGAGTGCAATAAAATTTCCTGACATACTCGAGTTCTAATAATCAACTAAGAGTTTACAGGACAGAAACGCCAATAATTTGTTTCCCATAACAAAGGGATTATAAAAAACTACTCAATGTATTCAACATATACATTAACTCCTAACAAAATATCCAAATGATTTGCACATGATAACCAATTATCCAAAATATAAATTCCTAGCCCGAAGCTCTATCTGCCCTTCATCACCTGCTTCTCTTTGGAACTACTAGCCCTGTCTGAAATTTGTTTTATGGGAGAGCGATATTCTAAATAATCCCCGTAGTAACAATTCACTCATAGTATGCACAACAACAAAGCATGTAAGTAAATCATAACACCATAGCAAAAAAAATGTCATTTACAGTAGCGGTTACAACGGGAAGGGTAGGTGTGACATACATCACCCCCTTTGTCCGGTCACGCTGAAGTGCTTACGCTGCAATGCACAATGACATGTTCCATATCACATATTTCACAACAACGGTGTCCACATGACACGTTTCACAATCACATAGCCACACTGGCATGTCTCTAAAAGTGGGAATTCACAATTCCTCAACACACCCCCGACAATTACAACGGCAGTTCAATGGTCGGGGTAGGTGTGACACGTATCACCATCTACAACTGATCACACTGAAGTGCTCGTATTGTAATGCACTACGACACATTTTGCATTCACATTTTCATAATGGCATCATGCTCACAACTTTTTTTCACAACATCAAGGTTTCATGCAGCATTTTTCACAACAACAACACAATGATAAGTCATGCATACCAAGCATCATACATAATATAAGAGAAAAGTCACTACCTTGTCTTTTCGCACTTGCTCAGGCGCCAGTCTCTCGCGGGCGGGCAAATATCAAATTCTATAATTCATAATTAAGGATAAAGCGTTATTCTCTATTCCAATACTTAATGACTTAATACTTAGATTTGGTTATCATTAATATCCTTTAGGAAGCTACAAATGCCTCTAACAAAAGCCCTAAAGGGTTGGAAGAACTATACCAAAGATCCCCTTTTAGAAGTACAAGTGCTGATTTTTCACTGTTTCACTCGAGTTAGGGAACCTCACTTGAGTGATGATGAACTTGCACTCGAGTCATAAAAAGCATACTCGCGCGAGTTCTTGACAGTAAGCAATGGTAGAAATAAGATATGCTCGCTCTACTCGAGTCATGGAAGCAATACTCGAGTAATAGCCTAATGCTTACCCGAGTTCTATAAAGTGAGGTTCAGGAAGTGCTCACCCGAGAGCAAAAGAAACTCTTAAAGGAGAAGAGCACTTGAGCAGGGACCTTAGCTGTAATACCCTAAAAAGTGATTAAGGGTTAATAACTTCAAAAGTGGATGTGATTATTGATAAATAAACACTTTTGAAGAATACAATGTAAATTTAAATCTAAAATGTGTTACAATTAGTGCCTAAACCCTGCAGTTAAGCTTAATTGTGTGATAAAGCTTAAAATGAACCTTAAGTATAGGGGAAAGCGTATGGTTGAGGTGAAATGAGCAATAAAATGTGTTTGGTGGTGGTTCTAGTGGAATTGCCATAATCAGGGGCAAAACAGGTAAAAAGGAAAGTTACCGACCATTTGGTCAGTTATCGAAGAAAAAACCCATTGGTAATTGAAGATCAATGGTTAGGATTAAGCGATCAAGAGGTTAGAATTATGTGTGTATATGCTTAAGTAAGTCCATGGAAGGAGAAAAGAGATCATGACAAGTGGCATTGTTTGAGCCATAGACCAAGGTCAAAGTTTCAACAATTTTTTCCCTCTCTCCTCCCTCTCTAAGTCGGCCAAAAAGGCCTCTTAGGGTCCAAAAGCCTGTGTCATCTTCACCATCTTATCTTCTCTCTCCTAAACAGCATTTTCACGCAAGACTAAGAGGAAAGAGGAAGAAGAAATCTTGAGGTAGGTGTTGCAATGCTCAATCCATCTTCTTTAATGTTGTTCATGGTGTTGAGGGCTTCATTGCCATGGTTTTAGATTTTTGAAAGGTGATGTTTGAGTATTTGAGGAAGTTTGAAAGTTGAGTAATCAAAGAGCTAGCTTTGGAAAGAGGAAGAGGTAAGAAATTGCTACATTTTGACCTAAGATTTGTGATCATTACTTGAGTTTTGAGATTTTCAATTTTTGCCCTAATTTTAGTGCAATTTTGAAATGCATGAATTGGTTAGTGTATTGTGTTGTAAATGGTGTCATCTTGTGTCTTGGTTCCAATGAAATTGGTTTGGAACTTATAATGGAAAGGATTGCAATGTTGAGTTTGTGTGTTGTGTTATTGTGTGACATGTTGCGACCTTTGGGAAACATGTCAATGTAACGTGAATTAGGTGGTTTTGGTATTTCCAATGGCTTCCTTGTTTAAATTTGTATAACGATGGTTTTGATGGAAATTTGGAACCATTGGAAGTATTAGTGTGAAAATTGAAATTCTGGAATTTTGGCCAAGTATAAAATGTTATGTAAGGGACCAACTTTGCATGGTATTTTGGCATAGCAAATGGTGTTGGAATGATGTGAAATTTTCCAGGATTGTAGTTCACATTGCAAGCTTTCCATTGATTAAATTTTGTATCATTTGGAGTTTTATGCACCAAGTTATGACTATTTGAATAAGCCAGGGGAAAACCCAAAGTACTGGCCGCGACCCAAAACCATCTAACCATATGTTGGCCACACCCCAAGAGGGGCTATCCGTAGCCTAAAACTTTAGGAGATATCTCTGGCCATGGCCCAAATATTTCTGACCATCTGTTAGCCACGGCCTAAGTAGGGGCTGGCCACAGCCAACTACTCAAAATTGGCACTTTAAACTTTCAAAGATGGTCTTTGCGCAAGTTTTTTCCAACCCTTTAGGCATGGGTCTAAACTTCTAGTTTCCACCTAAAGAGTCCAAATGATAACCAACTTTAAGTGTTGTTGAAGTAAGAAATTGGAGTACAGAATTAATCCGTCATCTTTATTTTGTTTTATAGGGTTTGATATTTATCTTGTTTGTGATCAACCTGTGCCAGAGCACGTCAAGAAAGAACGAGGTAGTGACGCTTTCCCTTATACTATATGTGACGCATTATATGATTTATCATTCTTTTGCGATGATTTTGAATGCAAAAGCCAGTAAGGCTATGCGAATGCCAAAGAAGCAATGTGAAAGCCAGAGTGGCTATGTGAATGCTAGAGAGGCAATGGGAAAGCCAGTGAGGCTCTGTGAAAGCCAGTAAGGCTATATAAATGCTAATAAGGCATTGTGTTATGTGTATGCCAGTGAGGTACATATATATGTGACAATTTTTATACTGTGTTTTTTGCTGCTATGTTGTTTGATGATTTCCTTGCACGGTATATGATTATGTATGGGATCAGTGATTTGTTACTACTGAGATTCTTTTGAATCTCATTCTTTCCTTTGACTAACCTTTAGACAAGGCAAGCGGCTCCAAGGGGAAGGAGACGACCAAGGGCGGATAGGACTCCTTAGGGAGATTTTGATTTTATTTGTTGGTTATCTATTTTGGATTGGGGATCATTGTATATTCTGTGCATATTATTTTGGATACAGTTGTGTAATACCCTAAATGGGAATTGTAAACCCTTAGTGTGTGTGTGTGTGTGTGTGTGTGTGTATGAAACCCGGGGGTTGCCAGGATTTTGTTGTATACCCTGATATGTATGAATGTGATTTAACTACATAGGATAATTATATTCGAAACGTAAATCTGAGACCAAGATAAGAGGAAATGTTGAAAGAATTTGTGAAAACCATACAGTAAGGAAGGGATTGGAAATGAATGTTTAATTATCCATTGTTCTCTAATCCATTTTAACTCCATGATCTCAAATCATAATTACTGTTATAAGGCAAGGGGTTACATTGGCACTCGAGTGACGGCCTAACACTCGCAAGTGTTAAGACACACTCATGAGAATTGACCGTGAGTGATATCTTGAGATGGGAGTTTATAGTGTCAAATACACCTGCACTCGAGTAAGACAAGGTGAACCGTTACTGGAGGGAGCTTCGGATAAAAGAGATTGAGATTCTAGAGTAGCCCGATATTGTTGTGAATACCTAAAAGTTCCAGTTACCGCTAGCAGAGTCATTGGTAGGTGTACGGGTGAGGGTAACATCGTGAAAGTTGATACGGTAGAGTAATGTTGTGAAGGTGTAAATAGTGGAAGCTGTCGTTATACAGTGCAAGCTGTCATTATAGTGGTTATAGCGGAAGCTGTCGTATTGCGTATACAGCCATGAGTTCTGTTGTTTATGTGGACCTATGGTACTTTGAGTTACTCCCGAAAGGAGTGACTAGATTAAGCAGAGTGGTGGCATAAGCCTCCCTATTCCTGAGGTTTATGAAATGAGCTAGCCACTTATGATTTGGAGTTTGAGACGATTGTGTTCCTGTAATGATGGTATTCGTGCAGTGGTTGTGTTTCATCGCAATTGTGCATATTAGTGATTACTACTTGTGGCATTTGTGTTATATGATTATGGTGTTTTGTGGCAATCGTACGTGGTAGCGATTGCAGTTTTTGGCAATCGTGTTGTGTTGATATGTGTGTGTTAAACTTATGGCAGTGTTACCTGTATGGGGTGATAACATAATTGTATGATGACTATAAGAAGCTTAAGTATTGTGTGGTTGCAAAGAAACTGAGCACAACACATTAGGTTATTTGAGATTCTTGTGAGAATCACATCTGTAGTGTACCGTTTATGTGGGTGGTCTAGAATAGAATGTCCCAATGTGAAATAATTTGTGAAATGGAAGCCATCATGAAGAGGCATCTGAGGTTATGGTTTAAATGGTATGACAAATTTCGAGGACGAAATTTATTTGTACGGGAGGAGAAATGTAATATCCCACATTTTGATTAAGGGATTATGACTTTAAAAGTGTATGTGATTATTGATAAATAAACACTTTTGGAGAATGTGATGTGAATTGTGATTCGAGTGTGTTATAAGCAGTGTCAAAACCCTGTATTTAAGTTCAATTGTGGATTAACATCTAAATTGACTTAAAATAGAGGGAGGACCTATATTGTGGTGAAATAAAAAGATATGATGTGTTTGGTGGTGATTCAATGAGAATTGCCATAATCAGGGGCAAAACAAGAAAGTTACCGACCAATTGGTCAGTTACCAAAGAGGAAACTCATTGGTTACTTAAAGATCTATGGTTAGGATTTATTTATGTAAGAAATCAAAGGGTGGAATCATGTGTGTGTGTGCCATGTGAGCTCATGGAAGATGGAGCAAGGGTGTGACGCTTGGCACTTTGTGAACCCTTGGATCTTGGTCAATGTTTCAACTCTTCCCTCTCTCCTCTCTTCTCTTTTAGGTCGGCCAAATGGGCATTTGGGGGCCAAAATCTGATCTCTTCCCTCTCTCTCCAAGCTCCCATGGACGCCAAGCTTAAGGGAAGAAAGAGAAAGCTTAAGATGAGATTTTTGTTGGTTTATTGTCCTCTTATGCTCAAATACCCTTCTATAATGTTATTCAAAGTGATGAGAGCTTCATCTCTATGGTTTTAGATTTAGGAAAGGTGTTTTGAGAGCTTGAGGAAAATTGAAGTTGGAGGAATCAAGAAACTAGCTTGAGAAAGAGGAAGAGGTGAGTATTTGATGCATTTTGACCTAAGTTTTATGATCATTGGTTAAGTTTTGTGAATTTTGAATGTTGCCCTGATTTTCTTATGATTTTCAGATGGAGGAATTGCATTGTGTATTGTGGTACAATTGGTGTTTTGTTGTGTGATGTGGTCATTAGAATTGGTTAATAACTTTGAATGGAAAGAATTTGCAAAGTTGAGGTTTGAATTGTGAATTGTGTTGACATGTATTGATTATTGGGAAAACATGTCAATGTGATGTGAATTTGGTTAATTTGGTGTTTCTAATAGATTCCTTGTGAAAATTTGTGTGGAAATGGTGTTTGATGTGAAATTGGAACTATTGGAAGGCATTGTGCAAAAACTGAAAATCTATCCATTGAAACTCTGTGATGGGTAGTTTGTTTGTGTGGACATTTTGAATGACCAAATGGTATATAAAAATTCTGAACCTTTCTAGTCTTAAATTTCACATTCCAAGCTTCAAAATGGACAAATAATTTGTGTCATTTCATTTTGTGAGCTGGGAGTTATGGTTGTCCAAAGTTTGATGTTAAAATTGGAATCTGTTTTATAGCAGTGTTGAATTTTGTGTGATTATGTATTTGTGTGGTTATGAAAAGCATTGATCCATATTTTTACAGTAAAGAGGACTTAAATAGCTTTTATTTCGCTTTGGAATCACCTCATTTCTATTTTTCTGGAATTAGTTATGATTTTTGGAAATTTAGCCAAGAAAGAGGATTTTATTGGTCGTGGCCCAAATGTTTCTGACTTATTTTTGGCCACGGCCAGTGGATTTGGGGGCCACAGCCAACCCCCAAAAATCAGCATTTTGCACTTCTAAAAGATGGTTTTTGGTATAGTCTTTCCCAATCCTTTAGGCATGTGTTTAGACTTTGAATAGCCACTTAAAGATTGTGAATGATAACCAACTTTAAGTGTTATGAAAGTAAGGATTTGGAATAGAAAATAACCCTATGTCCTTGATTTGGTTTATAGGGTTCGATGTTCGCTTTGTTATGAATAAGCTGTGTTGGAGCACACGTGGAAAGAATAAGAGAAGGGAACTTACCTCTTCTGCATGTATTTGATATTTGTATTGGTGTGTTGATGCATATTGCTTTGCTTAATTATGTGAAAATATATGAATGATTGAAGCTCTGTTTCTGTTTATACTATAGCCATAAGTATGTTGTTTGAAACATTGAACTTAAAGATATGTCATTGTGTGAGCATGAGTTATGTAATGCAAACATGTCATGCATTAAACACTTATCTTGCATACATATTGATATTATTTTTCTACTGAGATTCTCTCGAATCTTACCCTCCCCTACCAACAATTTAGATAGGGCAAGAGGCTCAAGGAAAGGATAAGCAACCAGGGGCGACGAAG
This sequence comes from Inga leiocalycina, assembly GCA_963242795.1. NCBI lineage: Eukaryota > Viridiplantae > Streptophyta > Magnoliopsida > Fabales > Fabaceae > Inga > Inga leiocalycina. The sequence goes on along the minus strand of OY725327.1, from coordinate 53,595,877 downwards.
ACTCCTTTGAGATGTAGATTTAGTAGTTGGTTATTAGTTATGAATTGGGATAACTGTATACGTTTGGGATATGTATTTGGATATTTGGATGTGTATATATTCGAATGAGTAATTGGTTATGTATTTGAGATGGATTTGTGTAATCCGCTGTTTGGGAAATTGTAATAAACGAATGTGCCCTATAAATCCTTACTAAAGGTATGAACCCGGGATTGTCGGGATTATTATGTTGTGCACTCTGATATGTTATGAATGTGATTTATCTTTGCAAGGTTATTGTATTCGAAATATGAATATAAGACCAGGTGTAGTAGATTTCGAAAGGTAGTTATGAAAACCCTACCTTAAGGATGGAGAATTAAAATGAGTTTTGTTTATCCAACGATGTCTAATTCATTTTAATCATGTCTTTTGAATAATAATTACGAAGGGGGTTACGCATAGGGAGAATAAAATGCCCATTAACCTGCAAATGGCTCAGGCCATCACTCGATTAAGCGTTTTAAAAATGATGATTATGTCCAAGGCCCATATCAAATGAAGCTAAATGCCAATAAATGATGAAAGGATGCCTCAGGAGACATAAAAGAGTGATGACTTGTACTTCGAGTTTTGATATTGGTGATGGACATTGAGAAAAAGAACTCCACCTCCTCTAAAGATCCATTACCTTATAGGGAGAATGAAGTGCCCATTAACCTACAAATGACCCAAGCCATCATACAGCTAAGGGTTTTAAAAATGATAATTATGTCTAAGGCCCATATCAAATGAAGCTAAAAGCCCTATGAATGATGTAATGATGCCTCACGAGCCCTAAAAAGTTATCTTACATTGAGATATTTTCTAACATGATAGCTGCAGTAAGCTCATAGTCTTTTCAAGTCATAAACCCTTAGACTAAGGTTGGCTATCTAATGCTTACACCTTCCTTATGATATATCTATATGAGGAGTAATGCTAGATACATACTCAAGTGAAGTGACAATTAGCCGCTTAATCCTAGGGATTTCCTTGATTAAGCATGGATGACAAATATTATTGTTAATAAATAAATGCCCTCTAGTGTCCTATTTTAGGAATAACTCTAAGTTGGGGGTATCTATCTTAAGAAAGTCAGGTACTAACTAATTGGGATGGTCAATAATTTCCACTAATAGGTCCAATGGTTCCAAGGTGGTTCTAATTCTCACTTATAAAGGTCTCCTAACTGCCCCCATCGTAAGGATAAAGACCTCATTTGACGAAATTGACATTCAGAGGGTTCTAAATACCCCACAGGGATCAATTACGCCAAATGAGTAACAGCTAGGATGAAGTCTTCACAATAACCTCTGGGGGTTCTGAAAACCTCAAAGGGATATCACTAGAAACTTTCGCTTACTAAGGAACTCACAGACCCAGATATAGGGCCCAAAATGTGTGTGAGGATAATAATGTATTTGTTCAAAGTGCGTGAAGAGCATACCAACCTGTGGCCTAAGTTCTACCTAACCCTCATATGCTAAGCAGATCACAAGATAGATAGAGAAAAAGAATAAATAAATGAATGAATAAAGAATTTAATAAATAAAAACAAATAAAAAATAAAAAAGGTAATTAAAAAAATTAACGCCATATTATTTTTAAACACTTAACTTAAATAGGCTTAACTCTCAAACTGTCCCCAGTGGAATCGACAAGCAGTAGCCCGAAATTTGGAAAATAAGGGGCCACCACCAAAATTTTAAAATAAAATAATTTTGGAAACCTTTTATTGAATAAAACCTGGCCAACAAAAACCATTTAGGATTCAGGAGTCAATTGTGTATAGCGAAGGTGTTAGGCACCCCCACAACACCCATTAATAAGAATGGTTACTCTAAGCTAATTATTTAAAAATGAATATGGCCTTTAATTTTATTATAATTACTCAAAAAAAGATAAAAAAAATCATATTTACAGAGAGAAATAAAGTGAAACTAATAAAAATGATTGTTTATTCACAAAATAAAAATAAGGAAAGTAATATATTTATTTTCAAAGTTGGACTTGACCTAGGAAGAGAGCCTAGGGCCTACGTACCCTTTAAAGGGATCAAAACCCACATAATTTGGAAATAGAAATGCGTGTCACTTGGTTGGCTTTTTTAGAAACTTTCATTTCATTTATTTGAGAAAAATAATTTTTTATTTGGTTTGTATTTTTAATTTTTTTAAAAAATAATTTTTTTTATTTATGAAAGCAATTTCTTTATTTTTCATGAAAGAGAGCTTTTCCATTTTATTTTCATTTATCAAAATGTGTTAATTTTTTTTTTTTTTTTTGAAAGAGAACCTAAGAAAGGGATAAAGAAAAAAGAAGAAAAAAAAGTATAAGTTAAAAGAATGGGAAGCTAAAGATGAGGAGACTTATGCATGCCTTTTATACTTGCATGCCTTATAAGCCACCTAATTCATTATATTTAGCAGCCCCATCATACATCAAAAGTCATATAATTCACACACATGTGAGCACGTTGCTCTTGCCTCCTTGCTCTCCCTAAAATTCTTGTGTGTTTTGCTTCAACCGTTGCACTCCTATTTATAATCTCAAAGTAGGGTTTTCTTCATAAATGCTCCTTCTTTTTTGAATTTTCATTTTTGAAATTTATGTTAAAAAATACCTATCTTGACCTAATCACCATCAATAAGAGATTTTTTTTTTCGTATTTTCTATCAATAAAACTTCTTAACTTGACCTAATTGCAATCAATAAGAGATTTTTTTATTTTTGTTTTTAATTTTTTTATTTTTCCCACAAGTAATTTCCTAATTTAAACTTATCAACATAAATGAGAGATTTTTTATTTTTTATTTTTTATTTATTTTCTTATATTTCCTTACAAGCAACTTCCTAATTTAAACCTATGAATGAGAGATACTTTTTTATATTTTTTTTCTTTTCCTTTAATGAATGACAATGTCAAATTGGACACCAATCATCATCAATAAGAGGATTTTTTTTATTTTCATTTTTATTGTTTTTCTTTGATTGATGATTGCCAATTTGGACACTGATCATCATTCGTGGGAGGATTTTTTTTATTTTCATTTTTTTATTTATTTTTTAATTTTCCCTTTAATGATGATTGCCAATTTAGACATCAATCATCATCAATGAAAGGAATTCTTTTATTTTTATTTTTTATTATTTTTTTAATTTTTAAGTGAGGCCTGAACAAAATAGGGTGTTCACAATAGCACTACTCAACTCAATAATATGGCAATACAAAATAAAAGGTGAAGGAAAGAATACAATCAGGGTCTACATGGTGTATCGCAATGTGGTAACTCCAATACTTGAGTGGAGAATCCATCATAGAACGGCTTCAAGCAGTGTCCATTGATGATGAAGCATTTTCCATTCGGCTCCCTTTTAATTTTCACGGCTCCATAGGGAAAAACATCGGTGACAATGAAGGGCCCCTCCCATCTAGAGCAGAGCTTCCAGGCATGAGTTTCAATCTGGAAACGTAGAATAAAACTTTTTAGCCCACTTGAAATTCTCTCTTCATAGTGAGTTTGCCATAGACTGCTTTAGTTCTTTCCTGATAAATCCAAGCAATCTCATAAGCTTCCCTTCTTAACTCTTCATGCTCTTGCAATTGCAAGTTTCTTTCAAAATCGGCACTAGCAAGATTGAGGTTGCACCTTTTTATTGCCCAGTATACGTTGTGCTTCACCTCTACTGGGAAATAACATGCTTTACCATAGACAATCCTATATGGAGACATGTCAATGGGACTCTTATATGTTGTGCGATACGCCCAAAGTACATCATCGAGCCTTTTACTCCAATCCTTTCGATTGGGTTGCACCATCTTTTCTAAAATGAGCTTGATTTCTCTATTAAAGAGTTCTGCTTCACCATTCATCTTAGGGTGGTATGGGGTAGCTGCATTACACCATACTTGCCAAGCAAGCTCTACAAAACTCCAATTGCAAAAATGAGTTCCTTGATCACTAATGATAGCTCTAGGAATGCCAAACCTATAAAGAATATGGGACCGAACAAAGGAAACCACTATAGAAGAGTCATTAGTACGAGTGGAGATTGTCTCAACCTACTTTGACACATAATCCATAGCCAGCAGGATGTATAGATAACCAAATAAGTGGGAAAAGGTCCTATGAAATCAATTCCCTAAACATCAAAGACTTCACAGAATAATAAGGGTTGTTGGGGCATTTCATGCTTCCTAGAAATATTACCCACAAATTGACACCTGGAACACTTCTTACAAAATTCATATACATCGTAAAATAAACTAGGCTAGAACAATCAACTTTCCAAACCTTTCCTAGCAGTACGCTTAGCACTAAAATGTCTCCCATATGTAAGAGTATAACAAAAATTTAAGGCAAACTCAAATCCATTATCAAGAATACATCGCCTAATAATTTGATCACTACAAATGTGCCACAAATAAGGATCATCCCATATATAGAATTTAACGTCTCTCTTAAACTTATTCAATTAATGTTTATTCATTTTAGCTGGTAAAATGATGCAGCTACAAAATTTGTAATATCAGTATACTAAGGGATAAAAGCAACAACCTCATAGAGCCTTTCATCAGGAAAATCATCTAGGGGTAAATATGTTACCGCAAGTGACTCAATCCTACTCAACTGATCAACTACCATATTCTTTGCACCACTCTTATCACGAATCTCTACATCAAACTCATGTATCAACATCACCCACCTAATGAGGCGGGGTTTGGAGCCCGGCTTCTTCAACAAGTATTTGATATCTGAGTGATCTGTAAAAATAGTCACCTTCGCATAAAGGATATAGGATCAAAATTTCTCTAACCCAAAGACGATTGCAAATAGCTTTTTCTCTGTGGTAGTGTAGTTAGATTAAGCAGCATCTAATGTTCGAGATGCATAGGCTATGAGTCTAGTAAGGGAACATAAGGATATGATTTATGAGCAAAGAAAGGAGCTCAGGGAGGAGCGATCCAAGCATAAAGCTGATAGGGCTCATTCCACCCAAGAGGAAACCCAAGCAGAGACTCGTTATGAAGAGACAGCTGAGGGATCCAATCGGTCTCAAGAGTCCCCATCTCGCACGGTACCTAATCAGGAGTCACAAGGGGTACCAATCCGAGAGGGTAGAGATCTACAATTTTGGGTTTCAAAATTTTGCAAGCACATGCCTCCTGTATTCAGAGGAAGATTCGACCCTCAAGCAACGGAGGATTGGCTAATGCGGTTGGAGAAGATCTTTGAGGTGCTTGAGTGCTAAACAGATGTAAAGTCCAAGCTAGCTATCTATAAGCTTGAAGGGGATGCAGACCGATGGTAGAGAAATATTGCTATGACTATGCAGGGCCGGAATATACCAGAGATTTAGGCATTGTTCCAGGAACAATTCAACGACAAATACTTCCCAAAGTCCATGAGAATTGAGATGTCAGAATTTCTGGCTATTAGCAAGGAGACCATGAGACCTTTGATGACTACTTGTCCTGATTCATGCGTCTATCCCAATACTCCTCTACCTCTGATGGATGGATGACAAGGAATGGAGTTCTGATATGCTTTTCCGGGGATTGAGGTGTGAGCTAAGGAAGAGATTAGCCACTCATCTGTTCACTGACTTCAACAAGGTGGTAGAAGAGTGCAAAATAACTGAGAATAATCTAAGAGAGTTATACCCAGCTAAGGGTAGTGGCTACCGTAGTGAGCCTAGCAAGGCAAATACTTCCCATAAGTGGAAGGGACAGGGGTTCTCACCTGGGGTTAGTAGTAAGAGGCCCTATCAATCTGGGGGTTGTGGTAATCAGAGACCTCCAACAGGAATGATGTGCAATCAATGTAAGGGCTATCATCTTGGAAAGACTTGCTTGAGGCAGGTGATTTGTTTCAACTGCAAATAGCCGAGACACATTTCTACTAAGTGTCCATAACCGCTGACAGAGAAAAGGCTCAGGAATCAAGGTAGAGTGTTTGCGATGACATATAAGGAAGCCCGGAAGTCCCCTGAACTGATTCAAGGTAAAATCCTTCTCAGTGGTAATGAATTGCAAGTCTTATTTTATTCGGGTACAAGTCATTCTTTTATTGCTTATAACTATGTGAAGCGTCTAGGTTTGCATGTGTATAAACTTCCATTTGATTTGGTAGTGTCGATGCCAATGGGTGTTAAGGCTGTGACGGCCTAGGCTTATTTGAACTGTGTGATAGTTGTTAAGGGACATGAGTCCATAGTCAATTTGATTTGCTTGCCACTTCAACAACTAGAAGTTATTTTAGACTTTGACTGGTTGACAACAAATAATGTGCTGCTTGATTGTGGTAATAAGAGGATACTTTACTATACTGCATAGAGGGAGAATGATGTGAATGCCAGTTTGAACTTCCTTTCAATGGCTAAAGCGGAGAAATATCTTGAGAAGGGATGCTAGGGGTATATGGTGTTCTTTTTCGTGCCAGGAGAGACAGAAGAAACTTTAGAAAGTATACCTGTGGTAAGAGAGTTGGCTGAGGTATTCCCGGACGGCCTTAGCTAATTGCCTCTGGAAAGGGAAGTGTATTTCTCAATTGAGATTATGCCTGGAGCTGGTTCTATATCTAAAGCCCCATACCGTATGGCTCCAAATAAAATGGCAGAGTTAAAGAAACAAATCAAAGAATTGCTTGAAAAAGGGATTATTTGACCCAATGTTTTGCTGTGGGGAGCTCTAGTGTTGTTTGTTAAAAAGAAAGATGGGAGTTTACGGTTGTGTATCGATTATAGAGAATTAAACAAAGTTACTATCAAGAACAAGTATTCACTCCCAAGAATTGATGACATTTTAGATCAACTGTCTGGTTCTTATGTATTCTCTAAAATCTATCTAAGGTTGAGTTATCATCAACTACGTATGAGAGCAGAACACATACCGAAGACTGCTTTCAGAATGAGATACTAGCACTATGAGTTTTTGGAGATGCCCTTCAGGTTGACTAATGCACCACGGTATTCATGGATCATATGAACCGTGTCTTTCGATAGTACCTTAATCAATTTATTGTGGTGTTTATCGATGTCATTCTAATATATTCTAAGAGTAGAGAGGAGCATGAGCATCATTTGAGAATTGTGCTTGAGACATTGCATGAAAAGAAACACTATGCCAAGTTGAGTAAGTGTGAGTTCTGGCTTACGAAAGTGAAATTTCTTGGCCATGTTATCTCACAAAAAGGGGTCTCAGTGGATCCCAATAAGGTAGAAGCAGTACTGGACTGGAAGAGGCCAGAAACTGTATCCGAAATACACAGTTTTCTAGGTCTTTCAGTTACTACCAGATATTTATTCAGAATTTCTCTGGTATGGCCTTGCCGATAACCAAGCTCAAGAGAAAGGATCAGCCGTTTATGTGGGATGAGCATTATGAAAACTGTTTTGCTGAGCTGAAGGAGAGATTGACTACGGTACTAGTGTTGATTATACTTGATCCCAATGAGGCTTATGTCGTGTACAATGATGTGAGTAAGTAAGGGTTAGGGTGTCTCCTGATGTAGCAGGGACGTGTGGTGGCCTATGCCTCTCGACAGCTGAAGCCGTATGAAATGAACTATCCCACTCATGATATGGAGCTTGCAGCAATTGTGTTTGTATTGAAAATATGGCGTCATTACCTGTATGGTATGATAGTAGAATTATACTGTAACCACAAGAGTCTCAAATATATGTATGATCAGAAAGAGATAAACATGGACGGTGCCACTGGATGGAGTTGCTTAAAGATTACAGCCTGGAGATCAAATATCATCCAGGTAAAGCCAATGTCATTGCAGATGCTCTTAGTCGAAAGACGGTGCTTGTTGCAGCAATGATTATTCAAAAGGTGAAATTCATTAAGGATTTTTGAGACTTCAATCTCTTGAATGTTATCCTGTGTGCTAGTTATGGTGTTGTCCAAGGGGAGAATGATCTAAGGACTGAAATTGAAGAGGCTCAAATGCATGATGAGTGAGCCTAGTCCATCCGAGCTATGATTGAGCAAGGAGGGACTCGAGATTATGATTTATCACCTAGTGGACTAGTTCATTACCAGAAGACAGTCTATGTTCCACTGAGGGCTGACTTGAGATAGAGGATCCTAGATAAGGCTCATAAGAGTTAGTATACGCTTCACCCGGGTATGACCAAGATGTATCACGACTTGAAATCCATGTATCAGTGGTCAGGGTTGAAGAGTGAAGTGACTAAGTATGTGGCGTAGTGTCTTACCTATCAAAAGGTGAAGATTGAACATTAGAGACCGCTAGGATTGCTTCAGGGTCCAGAAATTCCAGAATGGAAGTGGGAGAGTATGACCATGGATCTAGTAGTGGGTCTACCCAAGATCAGAAATTAAGATGCGATCTGGGTGATTGTTGATTGACTCACGAAGTCAGCGCACTTCATACCGATTAATGCTAGCTATTCTCCTGATAAGCTGGCTGAAGTATACATCAAAGAGATTGTGAGACTCCATGGTATACTGAAGAACATTATTTCTGACAGAGATCCTCAATTTACTTTGAGATTTTGGAGGGCTCTACATGAAGCTATGGGTACACAATTAAGATTTAGCACAACCTACCATCCTCAGATAAACGGATAGTCAGAGAGGACATTCAGACACTGGAAGATATGTTATGAGCATGTGTCCTCGATTTTAAAGGAAATTGGGACTACTATCTCCCACTAGCCAAGTTCACTTATAACAACAGCTATCATACGAGCATTCAAATGGCTCCGTATAAAGCATTGTATAAGAGAAAGTACCAGTCACTATTGTGCTGGACAGAGTTGTCTGAGAGGAAGTTGTATAGGTCGGATCTTGTTGATCAAACCTCAGAGCAGCTCAAAATCATCAGAAGGAGGCTCCTTGCAGCGCAGAGTTGACAGAAGCACTATGCTGACAAAAGGAGAAGGCCTTTAGAGTTTGAAGTGGGAGATCATGTCTTCTTGAGAGTATCTCCTGTAACCCCGTTCCACCATAGGCCGAGATTTAGTTCATAAACACGTAATTGATGTATAATTAGAGACCTTAGATGATTTTGGGACTTAAACAAAATTAAACTTCCCAAAATCATGGCTTACAAAAACTTTTACAAAACCTGTTCATGACGGTCTCATATTCACATTTCAATACTAAATGACCTATACATGTTGATTTCATTCACAAATATCAGAGTATAATGTAAATTTCCGACACACTCAGGTTCCATTCATTAATAAAGGTTTTACAAAGGCACAAAGCCCACAATTCATTACCCTTAACTTGGGGATTACAAAAAACTATACCACCAATCCCAATATATATAATTGTTTCCCAAAAACATCTAAATGATATACATGATAACCAATAACCCAAATTATACTTCTAAACCAGAGCTCTATCCGCTCTTCGTCGTCCGCTTTCCCTTTGATCCTTCTGCCTTATCTAAAATATGGTTTTTGGGAGAGTAAGATTCTAAGGAATCCCCGTAGTGTCAAATCAATCATAATATGTACAACAATAAGGCATGAAATCAAATCATTATCCACATAAAGCAACTACAACGACAGTTACAACGGCAATGGTTAGTATGACATATGTCATCCCTTACGATTGCTCACGCTGAATTACTCACGCTGCATTACATCACAAAAATCTACACAAAATATTTCACCTCAGCTGGGATTCATATAAAGCATTTCATAACGCAAGCCATATAAGCAAGATCATCACACAGCCCATGGCTGGATTCACAAACGCAGCCCCACGGGTCGGATACACAAAAATCCATATCGATTACGATGGCAGTTTAACAACCGACCTAGAGATGACCAGTGCCAATCCCTATACGGCTCATGCTGAAGTGCTCACGCCGTAATGGACCATGGCACAAAGTTTAATGATAAGTTATACATACCAAAACATCATACACAATATGAGAGAATAGTCACTACCTTGGTCCTTCCGGGCGTGTCCTAGCACCGATCTCTCCTGAGTAGAGCAAATGTCAAGTCCTAGATCATAATTAAGGTTGAAGAATTATACTCTATTCCAAGACTTAATTTACTTCATAACACTTAAATTTGGTTATCATAATTGACCTTTAAGAGGCCACAAATGCATATAATAAAAGCCCTAAAAGGTTGGGAAACAATAGGTTAGAGATCTCCTTTCGAAAACTCAAAGTGCTGGAACATAGGGGTTGGCCACGGCCAGCCCTTCCTTGGGCCACGGCCAAAATATGGTCAGAAGGTCACTGGCCGCGGCCAGCCACCCATGGGCCGCGGCCAGAATCAAGTCAGAAAGGTTTGGGCCGCGGCCAAGAAATTCCCTGATTCTTGGCTGAACTTCCAAAATTCATAACTAATTCTAGAAAAATCAAAACGAGGTGATTCCTAAGCCAAATGAAATGTATTTAAGTCCTATTTCTAGGAAAAATATGGCTCATTACTTCAAATCATCACACAAATAGAGAATCACCCGAAACTCAACACTACCCCAAAACAGAGTTCTGTTTCCATCCTAAACTTTGGACAATCATATCTCCCAGAATGCTAAACGAAATGACACAAAATATATGTCCATTTTGAAGCTTGGGATGTGAAATTTAAGACTAAAAGTTTCATAATTTTTTGACACCATTTGATCATTCAAAACTTTTTTAAAAACTGACTGCCCAGACAGAGTTCACACAAGACAGATTTCCAATTTTCTATCAAAGTGTCCAATGACTCCAAAATCATTAACCTAACCTATTCCCATACACTTTTCCATAAGGAACACAATGGTAACCTCAAAATGACCAAAATCCCAACCTATCACCATGCCCTGTTTTGACCAATACACAAAACCAAACACAAAGTTCCCAAACTTCACCTTTAAGCTTCAATTCATTTCTATTCATTCAAAACACTAAACAAGGCACTGATTCCATGACAACAACATGCCAACAACACAATGACCCTCATTTTCGAATTCAAGGAAAAATTTCCAGAAAATCCAAACTCAACCAATGGCCACAAAACCTATATAAAAAGGTTTGTCTTACTCAACTCTATAACTTTCCCCAAAGGAGTTCCTTGATTCACCCAAGTCCAAAATTTCGTGAGAGCTCAAACAATACCAAATGGACAAACTAAAACCATGAAAATGAAGCTCTGAACACAAGGAACAACTATATAGAAGAGCATTTTTCCATTAGAGGTCATTTAGAGGGTCAAAAGCTTACCTATTTCACCAAGCTTCTTCTTCCTTTTTCTGCAAAAATGGAGGAAAAATTTGAGAGAGAAAATGAGAGAGAGAAGGAGGTTGAAGATGAAATGATGATGGCACACACACTCCCATACTCTCTTGTCAGCAAAATGGAGGGAAGAAAGAGAGAGAGAAACTGAATATTTTATGGTTAATTGACTTCCCATTACCTCTCTCCTCATCTCCACTTGACACATGTCAGAATTTGGTTTGTTCTCATAAAGTAATCACCCAATTAATCACTTTAATCCCTCCATTAGCCATTCTAATTACACATCTCATTTCTCTCCTAGTTAGTAATTAATTTCTCCATTAATCACTAACTTATGGCCATTCTTTCAATTTTTCACTAATTATGACATATTAATTAATATTGCCATAAAACATATAATAATTCAAATTAAATTCATAATTATCCACAATAATCATGATTAGCCCTTAATCAAAAATTGGGGCATTACATCTCCGGTCAAAGGTATCGGGAGAGCAATCAAACAGAAGAAGTTGTGCCTGAGGTACATTGGTCCATTTGAGATTCTGGCAAGAATCAGACCGATAGCATATCGGATAGCACTACCCCCGAATTTGAGTAAGACTTCATTACGTGTTCCATGTCTCACGACTCAAGAAGTACCAATCAAACCCTGAGCATATTATTGAATATGAAGATGTTGAATTGCACGATAACTTCACTTATGCGGTAGAGCCAGAATGAATAATTAATCGAGAAGAGCGGCGACTGAGGCATTGAAGCTTACCATTCATAAAGGTGGTCTGGAAGGGAATGTCTCTGAGGGAAGCAACTTAGGAAGCGAAAGCGGACATGAAGAAACGTTTCCAAATTTTATGCCCCATGATGTGTAACAAATGTCGGGGACAACATTTTTTAAACAAAGGGAGAATTGTAATGCCCCAAATTTTGATTAAGGGCTAATGATAATTATTGTGAATGATTTAGTGAATTAAAGTTGATTTGAGATCTGAATTAGATATTTGAAATGCCAACACCCTGTATTTTAGCACAATTATGTGACAAAATAATTATTTTGGCTAAATATGAGGGAAATGACGCATGAAGAAGAGGAAAAGAATTTAAATATGTGTTATGTGGCAATTTAAGTTAATGTGCCAAAATCAATGAAAAATTAGAAAGAATGGAAAATTGTCGGTTAATTAGCCAGATAGTAATGGAGAAATTGATTACTAACGAAGAAAAGATGAGTTGAGTGACTAAATGGCTAATAGAGTGGTTAGAGTAACTAATTGGTTACTTACTTTATGAGAGCCAATGAAAATGGGACATGTGGCAAGTTGGTATGAAGAGAGAATGGTTGAGAAAGTCAAAACTCAATTAAAAATTATATTTTTCTCTCTCCTCCTTCTCCTTTTCGGCTGATGATGGCATGGGCATGGAAGTGTGATGATTTATTCATCTTCTTCCTTACTCTTAGCTCTCATTCTCACCTCCATTTTCGGCAGCCATGGATGCTTAGATGAGAGAAAGAAAAGTTGATATTAAGGTAAGACAATGACTCCAAATGCAAAAACTCTCTTCTTTAATCTTGTTCCTTGGATTGTGGGCTTCATTTCCATGGTTTTAGATTTTCCATTAGTGTTTATTTGTGCCCTCAAGAAAAGCTAGAAGTTGGAGAAGCAAGGAACACCTTTGAGAAAGTTGTAAAGGTGAGTAAGAGAAACTCTTCTATATAGGTTTTGTGGCATTTGATTAAGCTTTGAATTTCTAGAATTTTTGCCCTATTTTTGAAAATAAGGGTCATTGGGAGTTTGGTATAATGTGGTCATGGAAATGGAATCTTGCTATGTGTTTGGAATAGATAGAAATGAGTTTGAGTTTGAAATGGCAAGTTTGGCAATTTTGGGGATTTTGTATTGGATGTTGCCTAAAACAAAGCATGATAATGGAATAAGAATTTGGTAGTTTTGATATTTCCATTGGATTCCTTATGCAAAATTATGTGGGAATAGTCTTGAATTAGAAATTGGGATCATTGGAAACATATGGTTAAAATTTGGAAAATGCTATCAACTCTGCTGTATTTTAGCTTCTGATAAGCATCACTCAAGTGATATAGGGTATCACTCGAGTGCAGCATTGCATGTTCTCTTTTTCCTTCAGTTTTTTTGTTGCACTTCCATGCAAAAAGTAAAAATGTTTATCTCACTTGTGAGTGTTGTGGGTTCTCACTCGAGTGAACCTTGTCTCACTCGAGTGTAGGTGTATTTGACACTATGAACTCACATCTTGGGATATCACTCGCAGTCAATTTTCAAGAGTGTGTCTTAACACTCGTGAATGTTAAGCCATCACTCGAGTACCAAGGTCCCTGCTCGAGTGCTCGTCTCCTGTAAAAGTTTCTTTTGCTCTCGGGTCAGCACTTCCTGAACCTTACTTTGTAGAACTCGAGTGAGCATTAGTCGGCTACTCGAGTGTTGCTTCCATGACTGGAGTGGAGTGAGAATTTCTTATCTCTACCATTGCTTACTGTTAAGCACTCGCATGAGTGTGCTTTTCATGACTCGAGTACAAGTTTATCATCACTCGAGTGAGGCCTTCTTCACTCGATTACAACAGTGAAAAATCAGCACTAGTACTTCTAAAAGGGGATCTTTGGTATAATTCTTCCAACCCTTTAGGGCTTTTGTTAGAGGCAATTGTAGCTTCCTAAAGGACATTAATGATAACCAAATCTAAATGTTAAAGTCATTAAGTATTGGAATAGAGAATAACGCTTCATCCCTAATCATGAACTATATGATTTGATATTTGCCCTGACTACGAGAGACCGGCGCCTGAGCAAGCGCGGAAAGACCAAGGTAGTGACTTTTCTCTTGTATTGTGTATGATGCTTGGTATGCATGACTTATTATTATGTTGTTGTTGTGAAAAATGTTGCATGAAACCTTGATGTTGTGAAAATTGTGAATGCGAAATGTGTCGTAGTGCATTACAGTGTGAGCACTTTAGCGTGAGCAGTCGTAGGGGTGATGCGTGTCACACCTACCCCTGCTGTTGTAACTGTCGTTGTAATTGTCGTGGCAGTGTTGTGGAATTGTGAATTCCTACTTTGAGAAACATGCCAATGTGGCTATGTGTTGTGAAATGTTTTATATGGAACTCAACTGTGGTGAAATATGTGATGTGAAACATGTCATTGTGCATTGCAGTGAGAGCACTTCAACGCGAGCAGACATAGGGGGTGATGTATGTCACACCTACCCCTGCCGCTGTAACCGCCGTTGTAAATGACATTGTTTTTGCTGTGGTGTTATGATTTTCTTTCATGCTTTGTTGTTGTACATACTATAATATCCCAATTCGGGATTAAGGGCTAATGACTCTGAAAATGATTATAATTAGTGTAATTAAACACTTTTGGAATTAATGTAATATGAATTTGGTATAAAAATGTGTGGTATTTAAGATCAAGGGTTGAGATTCATTACACATGGGTCGGAATCCTATGCTTTGTGATTGTGTGAGCTCATGGTAGGAGTGAATAAGATGGTGACAAATGGCATTGTGTGGACCATTGGTTGTGGCGCAAATGACAAAAGTCCACTTTTCTCTCATGTTTTCTCTCCTATTCGGTGGAAGAGTGTGAGCAAGGGAAGGGAATGCAATCATCATCATCTTCTCCATATCTATTTTCTCTCTCTCATCCCTCAATTTTCAGTGACCTTGTGCAAGGAAAGAGAAAGAGAAAGCTTTGATTTTGGGTAAGCAATGATCTTCTAATGCCCTAACCCTCTTCTCTAATGTTGTGCATCTCATTGAGAGCTTCAACTTGGTCATTTCAGAATCTTGAAAGGTGGTGGTTGTGAGATGGACGAAATTGAAAATTTGAGAATCAAGATTCTGGATTTGGTAAAGTGAAGAGGTAAGCCTTTAG
Source organism: Inga leiocalycina (assembly GCA_963242795.1). Taxonomy (NCBI): domain Eukaryota; kingdom Viridiplantae; phylum Streptophyta; class Magnoliopsida; order Fabales; family Fabaceae; genus Inga; species Inga leiocalycina. Next base: position 53,580,712 of record OY725327.1, on the reverse strand, counting down.
TGTATTTTGATATATTGTTTGTGATTTTTGGATAAGTTTGTGAAAATCTGGAAATTTACCCTAGTTTATGCCTATTTTTGGAATATATGAATTTCATTGTGATTGATGTTGGAAATGGTCTATTGTGAACTCATTTGAGTATTTGATATAGTTTGGAAGTTTGGATTTAAGTTGAATGAGATTGGGGTATTGTGTGCAATAGAGACCCAAAGGCATAAATTGTGGTAGAAAGGGTTTTTGGTGTGTTTTGGAAGTTGCCGATGTGTTCCTTAGGTCATTTTAAGTGGAAATGGGCTTTGTGAGAAGTTTGGGAACCCTTGTGTATGATCTTGACCATCTAGGAAATTTCTGTCATTGATGCATTTCTATTCTCTGATGCACAACACTCGAGTGAGGGAAGATCATGCTCAAGTGCTGCGTGTATTTTCCCTTTTCTGCTTCGAGTTTTGCCTGAGTTCTATGAGTGGAGCTCGAGTGCACTTCTATAACCATTAGTGAAGTTGGTGATCACTCGAGTGAGCAAGGGATTGCTCGAGTGATGGTGTGAGTCCAGAGTTAGGGTTGCTCTCGGGTCCTCACTCACTGGTCATTTGTCAAGAGTGCGCTCTGACACTCGCAAGCACGGCCATTTCACCCGAGCACCGTAGGGTATGCTCGAGTGAGCTTGTCCCTCTATGGTAGCATGTGTTCTCAGGTTGTCACTCATTGTGTTACACTTTTGGAGACTCAAGCATATTTGGAGTCATCACCCGAGTGCAAAGTTTCATGATCGAGTGATGTAAGCACTTTCTGGTCGTAGTAGTTGCTCACTATCAAAGACTCACGAGTGAGAGTCATTCTCACTCGAGCACGAGTCGCTCATCACTCGAGTGAGGTCATCTTCACTCGAGTGATCCAGCCTAAAATTACTGTTTTGCCTTTCAAAAAGGGGTCTTCAGGGTAGCTTATTCCAACCCTTTAGGCATATGTTTAGGCCTCTAATAGTCACCTAAAAAGTCCTAAATGATAACCAACATAGAGTATTATGAAAATATACACTTGGAAAAGAAATTGATTGGTTGTCCCTAATTTGGTATAGGATTTGATATCTGTCACCCTTGTGAGACCATGGTACCAGAGCCAGTCAGGAAAGATACAGGTAGTGACTCTTTCTTTATACCTTATGTGATACATTATATGTGTATTATATCATTGGTTCGTAATGGATTCGTATGCTGCAAAATTTGTGAAATTGTGAAAGCACCGCTATACCAATAGTCCCTGAGTTGCTAACAACGGTTCGGGTTAGGACAGTGTGCCTTCCCGGTAGTAAAAAGGGATGAGGTTAGGGTGTGATATATGTGATTATGTGGGCCGAAAGGCTATATGTGAGCCGTAAGGCTATTCGTATGCACTGCCATACCAACAGTCCCTGAGTCGCTAACAACGGTTCGGGTTAGGACGGTGTGCCTTCCCAGCGGTAAAAGGGGATGAGGATGGAGTGTGATTTGTGTGTTGCTGATATGTGATTATTGGTTTACATGCTATGTAATTACGTGTGGTATGAACGATTTGTTACTACTGGGATTCTTTAGAATCTCACTCTTTCCAATTGACTAACCTTTTCAGATAGGGCGAGTGGCTCGAAAGGGAAGCGGACAACCAGGAGTAGTTAGGATTACTCTAAGACTTTAGTGGTTGTTGGATATCTATTTTGGTTTGGGATTACCATTTGTACATAAGATGTAAATGTTAAATTTTGGATATGTAATCCCCATTTTAGGAACTTTAAACCCAAGTTGTATATAAGCAAGTAACCCGGGGTTTGCCGGGATTTTAGTTACACACTCTGATGTTTATTAATGTGATTTGGTTTCTCAAGTAATTATATTCGAATGTGAATGTGAGACCAGAATGAATTATGATTGTGAACCGTTTTACAGGAAACCCCATCTCTTAGATGAGAGATTGAAATTTATCACTTTGTCTTATCGATCTCTGTTTCACTTAAATTTTATAATCCGAATGTAATTACGGTGAGGGGGTTACACATACTATGAGAAAATTGTTACTATGGGGATTATTTAGAATCTCACTCTCCTATAAAAAAAATTTCAGACAGGGCTAGTGGTTCCAAAGAGAAGCACGTGACGAAGGGCGGATAGAGTTCCAGGCTAAGGGTTTATATTTTGGATAATTGGTTATCATGTGCAAATCATCTGGATATTTTGTTGGGAGTTAATGTACATGTTGAATACACTGAGTAGTTTTGTGTAATTCCCTTGTTATGGGAAACAAATTATGGGCGTTTGTGCCCTGTAAACCCTTAGTTGATTAATAGAACCTGAGTGTGTCGGGAAATTTTATTGCACTCTGATATTTATAAATGGAATCGAACTGTGCAGGCCATTTGTGTATTTGAAATGCGAAAATGGGATCGTGTTGAACAGATTTTTGAAAAGTTTTTTTGTAAACCCTGTTTTAGGAAACAAAAATTTTATAAGTCTCAATTTATCCCGTGGTCTCTAATTCAACGAAATTATGTATTTTGAACGTAAATCTCGGCATTGATAAGAAAGGAGTTACATCGGACATGATGGAGTCCCCTGTGATTCCCTATTTCGAATTTTTCGCTTCGGATACCAATTCCTTTTTCTTCAGTGTTCGGTCCGAAGGAACTTTCTAGATAGCGGTTTCCTCCTTTGAGAGCAGAAAACTTTCCCTGACATGAAACCCATGAGAAAGAAAAACCTAAGACCTTTGTTTGTTGAGAAAACTTTCCTTGACACTAATATCTGGCTTTGTGATCTTTAGATCAATGCAAGAGACATAACCACAGGTGACCCGACATTAGTTAATGAATGTATAATGCGTTTGTTGAGAAGTGTGCTCGTGGTTTCTTCGAATTTTTGGCATACCACCCCCCCCCCCCCCAGTGTTATCTCCTCTGCAGTGTCCCCTATACTAGTTTGACTCACTGCAACTATACATACTATGCAGTTTAACATATTAATAACGACTTTAAACCCCTTTTTGACCAAAAATGGAGTATATACTCATATGAAATCTTTTTTTTTTTTTTATGTTTATATTTGTCTATTGTAAGAGTACATTAAAATGAAACTTTGAAGAAAATAAAAGTTTAAAAGTATTTCTCACTAATTAATGACTATGCCAAAAGTTGTTTCCGTCACATTTTTTTAAATTCTACATCTCTCTAAAATCATACCATCTTCATTCATGTAGTCCAATTAGTTGAATTTTTTTGGGAGCATTTAGGCCTCGGTTGAGAAAAAATGCGATAAAATAGTCTCTTAAAATTGTATTTAAGTCCCATGAGACATTTGTACAATAAATTCCAATTTCACTGACAAGTCCATGGGCACTTACACTGACATGTCTATGGGAGTTCATTGATAAGTCCATGACTATTTGACAATTGAAATTTATTGTAAAAAAGTCTCACAGGACTTTTATTCAATTTTGAGGTTTAAGAAATCATTTTGTCGTATATACTTTTTTCTAAGACCTCAATGCAATTTTCCCAATTTTTTTTTATTTAGATCAGCATTAGTCAATAGTTAAATTCAACTTTCCTCGGTGGATTATTCTTCTGTCTTCTCCATTTTTACTTCCCTGTTGCAATTATAATTGTCCTTTCACTTTTGAGGAACGTCCAAATCTTTTTTTTTTTCACTAATTAAACTCAATCAAGTTGATTCCAATGTAAAACATTTTTTTTTTGGCACCAAAAGCGTGATTTGAACACTAAAGTAGTAAAGTTTGAAGTAACTATTATGTTGTTGGTCAAAAAGTAACTATTTTGCAACTATAGATTCTACTGCTGGGATTGGGCCAAAAAAAAAAAAAAAAAAGATTCTACCGCTGGGGTTGGTCGCTATATCTTGTTCCATCTCCTTCTTTTTTGATCGAAGGGCTATTTCATTATATTAAAATGGAATTACATATTCTAAATAAACCCAAAGAAACACACACATTGAATAAAGCCTGGGGCAACAATCACTACCAAGACAAAATCCAAAACGAGAAGAGAGCAGCTTATGCCTAAAGGTAAAATCAAAGTTAGAACAACTAATGCCTAAACCTTGCAGATTGAAGGTGAGGAGGCCAACTTTCATTCCACCATTATCAGGGGAAAAAGCGAAAGAGGGTGGTTGTCCAAAGACTTGCTCTCCCGAGCCCACCCTCTCATATGCAAATGCTGTAAAACCATACGCAGCTTCAAGACCATCTTCTATTTCAAAGGGGCAACCCAACTGGACTCCTGAGAACAAACTCCAGGTAACTAGTAATAATGGTAGGAACAAGCTAGCACTCGTAATAAACAAAATTAACCCATAAAGTGAAGCAAAACCAAAACCCAAGTCATGAAATTTATGATTTGTGTCTTGTTATTGCTTATACTGTGGAAGTTCCATCTCCTTCTGACCATGCCTGTTTATTATCATCCCTGTTTGATGCGATATTTGATTTCATCTACTTTTGGTAATTCAAGTCATGAAAACTATTCTTTCGTCCGGGAAAAAAATATGACCACAATTATTAACCTCGCCTCACTCTCAGGGTCTCATTGGGCTGCTAATATTCAAAACCACATGGCAATGGAATGGGCCGTCACCCACCAGAAATCCCATTTTATTCTGGACATTTTCAGCCCCTTAGTGGTGTCATGAATTTATCAGAAATTTTTAAAAAAGAAACACAAAGCCCAACAAAGAATAAAGGAGGAAAAAAACGATAGAATTCAGTATTACTAATTTAATATATAAATCACCATCAATGTTGAGATGGCCGAGTTGGTCTAAGGCGCCAGATTAAGGTTCTGGTCCGAAAGGGCGTGGGTTCAAATCCCACTCTCAACAAAGTCTAATTTTTTTCTCCATTTTTAATCCCACTCCCCCACAAATCTTTTCCGACCTTCACCAATTACTCTATTTTCTTCTCCGTTTTGACCCTCGTTTTACTGGATTTGGCTGCGGTCCGCTGCCAATCCTATTCTCCCAAATTACACCGTTTTGGTGTAGTTTGGGGAATAGGGGTGAGTTTTTTTTTAAAAAAAATAAGATATAGTATTTTAAAATATTTTTTTAGAAGTATCTAGTATCTTAAAATATTTTTTAAGTAACATATAGTATCATAAAATAATTTTTAGTATTTTAACCTCTTAAAATATGTTTTCAGTTGTATTCAGTGTGTTAGCATATTGATTACAATTTAACCTTTAATGTATTTTTTTAGTTCCAAAAATCACTTTAAAATATTTTTTTGGTGTTTTTAACCCTTTAAAATAATTTTTTGGTGCTTTGAACTCTTTAAAATATATTAAGAGTTAAATTACAATCAGTCTGCTAACACACTGGATACAACTGAAAATATATTTTAAGGGGTTAAAATACTAAAAATTATTTTAGGATACTATATGTTACTTAAAAAATATTTTAAGATATTAGATACTTCCAAAAAAATATTTCAAAATACTATATCTTATTTTTTAAAAAAAAAAACTCACCCCTTTACCCCAAACTACACCAAAACGGTGTAGTTTGGGAGAAAAGGATTGGCAGCGGACCGCTAGGCAGCGGACCGCAGCGAAATCCCGTTTTACTTCATTTCAAAATCCCACTCTCAACAGTTCTTTTTCAGTTTTCCGACTTCATCAATTCTCTTTTTTTTTTTTTTTCTTCCTCTTCAATTTGTTTTGAGTATGTTTGGATTAACTTTTGGAGAATAGATTATAGATAATAGATTCTGGAGAAAAAGTGAAGAATAGATTTTGAGTAGAATAGCTTTTGGAGAATAGATTATGAGTAGAATAATGATTTGCCAAATGGGACCTTCGTGTGCAGATTAACTAATTTTTCTAATATAATCAAATTAGATAAATAGGTTTTATAAGATAAAAGGGAGTATTAAAATTTTAAAATTCTTAAAAGAAAAAAGGGATTAAAGAAAAATTGGTGAAATTCAAAAAAAGAGAAAAGAAAAAGAAGAGAGAGTGTGTGTGGTGTGGGGCCCACATTAATAAAAAGGATCAATTAGAGTGAGATGGTGGGGTCCACATATGAAAAAAAGTAAAAAAATTAGATTTTCTTAAAATCATGGTTTTGAGATCTAAATCATGGTTTGAGAAAATTTGAGGTGTTTAGATGATTCTTGCAAAACCATGGCTTGAGCTCAAAACCATGGTTTGAGAAAATTTTTGAGTGTTTGAATGATTTTTTCCCAAGTTTAGACTCAAAATAGCTTTTTTTAAATACATCCACCCACACTCTTTTTGCCCTCATTCTGCCACTCTCAATTCCACTTATTCAACAACGAAGTTTTGAGACGTCAAAGGCGAAAGAAACCAGTCTCTTCCCAAAGCATCTTACTGTAAACCGAAACGGGAAAACAGTCTGAAGTATTACATTGAATATAATTCTCAGTTATGACCCTGGATATCAACTAGCTAGTGTTTTTCTTTGCTACATAAAAACAGCAAACATATGTGGCTTTTTACACCATTCTACGCACTATGCAGAAACAAGTCTTGGACTCCCCCTTGCCTAATTAGTAATTATTCCTCCTCCTCTCATTTTCTATATAGGAGTAGTTTTTTACACAATTAAAACACTTAAGACTCTAACACAGCATCACAGTTCATCAGACCAGTCACTTAACTCACTTTCGTAGAACAAGCTATCCACGATTTGATCAATAACTGAATCGATGAAAGTGTTGCATCCAATTTTGAACATCTTGCTCACTCTGTTTCGAGCACTTGAGAACCACGCAAACATGGCCGCAAAAGCTACAGCTCCCAAACACACCCCTCCGGCTTCCACTATCCCTTCCACTTCCATCTTCCTGAACACCGAGTTCCCCGTCACAATTTCCATCGTCACTGTCCCTGCAAACACCATCTTCAACGAATTCGTAAAGTCATCAGATGATTCTTGTTTTCTTATTTAATTTCAAGTAATTAGAAATTAGAGATTAGAGAGATTACCATAGCCAGGCGACCCGAGATTATCTCAAAATCATGGCTTCTCTGAGAGCTTTCAATATATTCAGACAGCGTCGCGAAGAAGGTGGACACGTCATCATCGGCGCCGCCATCAACGCCGTCCTTCCTAGTCCTGATCAAGCTTCCCGACCGATCGGAGCCGTAAGATCTCAGATTACACAGCCTCGGCTGTAGAACGATGTTTGTGGCTTCTGGCTCCACCGGTTTGGGTTTCGGAACGGGAATCTGAACCGGAACTAACTGCTCCTTCGACCGAACCGTCGGCGCCGGCGGCCGCAACTGGCAGTGCGCTACAGGCGCCGGAGAAGCCATATCAAAAACGGGAGGAGAAGAGAACTTTGCAGATTCCGTGAATCTTTCTGAATTTTCGGTGAGAGATCGAAACAGAATTGGTGTTGTGAAATTAAAAACTCGAAAGGCAAGTAGTGGTAGGACCCCCTAAGATACCACGTGTCAAACGCTTTATTGGGTAAGGTGGTTTTCAAATAGTGAATAGACGTTTTATAGGGAGGCTCGTAAAGTGGAATGAGAGCGATAGTGATTTGGAGTGGGCGAAAATTCCCAAGAGGAAGAGCATTTGGTAATTCACATTTTCACGTTTCGTCGATGTGAGAAACTCCAACACGGAATACGTGACCCACCGGCCATCACTGTACGAGAAAAGATTGTAAGGTGGAGGGAGGCTATTTATGTCATTTTATGTGGAACGATATTTTTATTTCTCAAGTACTGGTCAAAATGGGCCATAAGGTAGCTCACAAGGTTGTGTTATGGACTCATCATCATTTGAGCCCATTATGCAGTCGAAATAGCCCATTAGTAGCCTAACTTGGATCCGGCCCATCACGGTAAGATCTACCTCCCTTGTAGGATGGCCGTGTGTTTTGTTTCAATTAGATACCTTTAGAATTTAAATATCTCAAATTAAGAATTCCTACTAAAACGGGTTATCATTTGCTCAACAAATATAATAATTAGCTAATAAAGTATAGTAAATAAAACTTTTTTGGGATTATGATATTCCCACGGCTTTTTTCTGAAATTTTCCCATGAAAATTCTATTCAACTACTTAAAAAAAAAAAGATAGATTGTGTTTGATGAAAAAGTCTAGTTCTTCATAATAACAAGATGAATTAAGGTATAAATTCTTGTCTTGAGAAGTGTTTATATTTAATACCTAACAGTTTGAGAATTATCTCCAATAAAAAAATACTTGAGCTTATTTAAAAAAAAAGAGAGAGAGAAAAGTTTATCATCCCCTAGACAGAAAGATATATGGTAATAAAGATTTGGGGGAAACGTGAATGACTAGGGGGGAAATTGCCAAAACACTTTTTTTTTTGTAAAGGTGCATCCAGCACCCTGATTTATTTTTAAAGGTATAATCAACACTCTAAAGTATTTTTTGGAGTTGCAATTAACACCTTAATGTATTTTTGGAGGTGCAATCAGCATCCTATTGTATTCAAAATGGAGCAATTACTCCTCTACATTGACATAATACTAACTTTACTTGCTGACACACTCTTTCCTTTTCTCTTTCATCGATTTTTAACATATTCATCCCTTCTTTTAATATTTAAGGGTATAATTTTACCCCTAATGTATTAAAAATGGAGTAATTACACCCCTTTTGTCAATACCTGTTTCCATTTCGATAATCAGAAAATAATAAAGACGGAATTCAATGGGCATACAGAAAAGTACAATTATATTGATAAAAATATTCACTTACAATACCGATATCGTTCATCGACGAAATACAGAAAATACAGCGAAAACTTAATATTTACAAATTTCTTCAGAATATCCAAAACATAGACTAAATATAATTACTATTTGGTCCTCGCCTCGAGACACGTGCTACTCACTTTTCGGTGTCTACATCCTTGCCCTTTTACCCGTTGAGATATTTATTTTTGAAAAAGGGTGAGATTCCAAAGAATCCCCGTAAAGACATACGATCGACATATAAAATGTGAAAATTAAATATGCAATGCACTATATTAGGCAAAAATGAAAATTCGATTCGATTCATATACATTTACCTCAACCGAGTCACCAACTACAGCTAGGATTTCCAATAATATACCTCAACTGAGTTATCGACCACAGCTAGAATTTTTCGATATACCGTTGTTGGGTAGCGAACCACAACTAGGTATTGTGCCTTTAGCATGCAATCATATCACGAAATACAGTAACAAATACATATAATTATTCACATAATGTATGAAAGATGGCAGTCCCTACCTTGAAGTTCGTTAATCACTTTTTCAGTGTGCCTCAAAAAATGTGTCGTTTCCGATGTCCAACTCAGTCCTAAAATATTAAATGTACCAGAAATAGGTCATAACCTATCCAAGTATCATTTTAGACTCTTCCATAGTGTTTCTTGTGGTTATATTAGCATATGGTGGAATTTTACCAAAATGCCCCCAAGTACCCGGCCCGATGGCACGTTTTCCCAAAATTTTGACTAAGGATATTCTAACGTATTTTCTCCCAAGAAATCCATTTCCTGGATCGAAATCACCAAATTCATTGTCAAATTACAAAAATACCCTTGATAACCCCTATTTAGAGATTTTAGTGGCATTTTCGTAATTATGTTTTTTCAGCCTCTTCCGAAAAAGTGCCCAACTGTAACCCCACATATTTTTGCCCACTGAATCCAATGGAACCATTTATTTCATAAAAATCCAACTCCTAATACCAGTTCTAGTTCTGGCCGAAAATATGAAGAAAAAATGAAAAATGGGGTTTTGTGTTTTAGCTTCCAAAACTTGTACTCTTCCACTTCTAATCCTTGATTAACTCACTTAAACACTTCTTAATCATGATTTAAAGGATTTTGGGCAGCATAAACCCTTAGGGTTATAGCTTTTCAAATTTCATAAATCAACCAAAAATCACATAAACCAAACAACAATTACCAACAACAACTTCATACTAACATAAAGTTGAGATTAATATAATTACCTCTTAACTTCTTGGATGCTCTTATCCTAGGCACCTCCTCCTTCTCTTCTTGATCTCAAAGTGTGACTTCACCACCATGGATTTATGAGAAACAAGAGTTTAGAGAAGGATTCTAAGGAAATGCTATAAGAAAAACCAAAGAAACCATACTTAGCTTCTTCTTCCTCAAGCTCTCTCTTCTCTCTTTTTTTCCCAAGTCTTGGATGAAATAAGGCATAAAAAAGGAAAGAGGTTGTTTTTATTAATTTGTCTTCTTCCTTCCTAGCCATAGATTTAATCAAGAGGCCAAAATGTTCCACTTGTCACCATCCCTTCTTCCTCATAATTACTCCCTTATCTTACCATAATTTTGAGTCAATTGTCTTCCCTTTTCTTGCTCCTCAAATCAGTGCTTCTCCCCTTTTTTTTCTCCAATTAGCCCATGCTTCTTTCTCTATGTCCACACTTACACTCTTCCATGCAATCATGTTTTTCCATTCCTCCACTCAAGCTTATTCTCATCATGCATTACATCATCCTTCCATGTTGTGTACACTTCATCTTGGTTATCATTGATATGTGCATGTAGTATAGTCATCATCACCTTCTTCTTATAGCATGTGATCATGGATTTAATATTTTTTTCCCTTACATTCTTGTGTGGACGAAATTTAAGAGAGGAAGGGAAGAAAAATTTGCATTTCATTAATCTCATAACTCACATAATTGAATTATGTATAATCCCCATTAATTTCAAAATTCTTGATTTATTCAACAAAGAATAATCCCATTATGCATTTTTCTTTATTTTCCTTGATTAATTGAAATTAACTCCAATTAATTGGAAAATAATTAATCTTGGGCTAAATTGACGAAATTCTTATTTTGCTATCACCTTTGTAATTTAATTCATTTCTTGAATTAATTTGCCCATTTCCTTATGAATATGAATATTTCAAAATTCACAAGATCCAAATTCATGAATATTCACTATTTTATTGAATTACTTAAAATAATTACAATATATTTTTTGTGAATAAAATTTGGGGTGTTACACCTTTCACTAATAGAATATTAACCCAATGTTTGGGGTTTATCTTTTCCATCATAGTTCTCCTATCATTGTGATGAAAATATTTGGTTTTGGTCTTGTTGAATCTCGAAACCCAAATAAAAGAAGAAGCCAAGTTAAAATCATAAGGGACTTTTATTCATAGTAAATTATTAGTTTCAATCTCAGATGCAGGAATATATTAAATTATATTAAATTCCCTAAGTGAAGGGGTATAATTGCTCCATTTTTAATACATTAGGATACTAATTACACCTCTAAAAATAGTTTAGTGTGCTGATTGCATCATTGAATACTTTAGGGTGATGAATGCACCTCCAAAAATAATTTAGGGTGTTAATTACACCTTCAAAAATATATCAGGGTGCTGGATACACATTTACCCCCTCCTTTTTTCCTGCCATATTTTGGACTATACCTTTCATGAATCTAGATGCTGCGAAAATATAATTCAAATCTTTTATTAAAATATTATTATGTATGAATGATATAAATAATTAGAGAAGCTTCAAAGAGTGTGGCCACTTACCATTAAATTAAAAGGGTTATGATAAATTGTTTCTGTGGATCTTCGATCGATTAAAATGATTCGCCCTATGACACTAACACATCAAGTTAGATTCAACACTCTTGTTTGTTCTACAACAAGCTTGCCCCCTATATTCAGGCTTTGGTCACCCAGTTATAGGGTTAATTTTCCATCCATTTAGCTTAGGACCACTTCGAAAATAGCCATTAAATACATTAACCTGCCAACTAAATAGCACCTCGCAGATGACCCCAAAAAACAAATAAACAAATAAAAACACTTTTATGGTCATGTATTTAAAAAAAGGAAACATGGAATGAGTTCATTCTTCATGCTCAACACATGCATGTCAACCTGAAGTTATATTAATATGTTTATATAAAAATTTAAATATGGTTTTATATTTTTATTAGGCGTATTTTTCATGCATTATATGGTGTTCAACTAATGATGATTTGAATCACTCGTAACTTATATTTAAAATTTAATCTGAATTACCAAAAAAAAAAAGTTTCCTAAACTTTACATTGTGTGCAAATAATTTTCTTAAAATTTAATAATAAACAAGCATAAATTTTTAAATTTGTGCAGATAACTTTCAACCATCAATCACACACACATACAACTTTATTTTTTCTTACAAACTTTCAGTTATATACATATAATCTCCCTTTAAACCTTAAGTTATATGCAGATAAATAATGAAGAAAACTAATAATAGTGGATTTAAGGGAGTTGCTTTGTGTATACTTTAGCTCCATGCATATACATATGATATAACCATCAATATATATATATAAATTTAGACCCATAAATATGCAGAGAGATCATAATTTTTCTAATTACCGTGCTTGGATTAACGTTTTTCTTTAATATACACTCTATTGACATTTTTTCTTTGGAAAAAAAAAAAAAAGATAATCCCGTACCATGAACCGAGATTTTACTGGTTGGTGAGAAAATTAATCCCGTACCATGAACAGAGATTTTAGTGGTTGTTGAGAACATTTGCTTGGCCTTTGACGGTGGACGATTAGTTTATTTGTCCTTTTTAATCATTTTTCAGAAGGATTTCTTATGTTCAGGGCTTGTTTGATATGAAGGATTTAGAGAGAAGGGAAGAGAAGGAAAATATTTTATGAGTTGAATTTAAAAAAATTGGAGAAATTGGGTTAAAAATTTTTAATTAATTTTTCTTACCTTTTGATCTTACATCCATTCCTTATTAAAATTTTATAACCCACTTTTCTAATTATTTTAAAATCTGACTCTAAAAAATTTTCCCGCCGCCTACTTTATCTTCCCCTTGCCTCATACCAAACAACCCTTAGAGCCCGTTTGATTCCACCCATTGCATGCTTGCAATAGTAATCATGATTACATTACCAAGAGAACAGTGTTTGGTTGCTCTTTAGCATAGTAATAGGATTTATCATAGTAATGATGATTACCAAAAAAATTGGTACTCCTCATTCATATCTCCCCCCTATGAATCCTCATTACCATCTCATTGCACAGTTAAACAAGTCTAATTTACCTTTTAGTTTCTTGTTTCTTTATTTTACTTATCTCATTTCACTTGCCACATCACACCACAACTGCCACCATTACTACCTCCTCCTCATCCTCCTCCACCGCCGTCACCTCCACCTGCCGCCGCCGCCACTACTTCCTCTACCTCCTCCTCCTCCACCCCCGTCGCCTCCCACCGCCTCTACCACTACCTCCTTCTCCTCTGCCACTACCTCCTCCTCCTCTTTCGCCATACTCGCCAATCGCCTACTGCCATACCTCCTCCTCCATCGCCGCCAGCCGCCCACCGCCACCACCACCACCTACTCCTCCACCTCCACCGCCACCACCACCTCCTCCTCCGCCAACTACCACCATCAGCACTACCTCCTCCACGGACCGCCCGCCACTACTACCACTACCTCCTCCACCTCCGCGGCCACCGCCAACTCTTAACTATTTTTTCTACAAAGATTATATTAAGGGTAAAATAAACTTTGTGCGATATATTAATTTTAAATAATTATTAAAATATTAACTCATTACACTTTGCTTAAAAATCAAACCAAACATTACCCCTATAATTAATATTGCATTGCATTACTATTGCATCGCATTGCACTACACCGCAGGGTGTAATGGAATCGAACCAAACGGGCCCTTAGGTTATCAAGTTTGATACAGGTGTCAAATCTGGATCATTACATCTTGAAGGTATTTTTGTAAGTGTTTTTTTTTGTTTTCTTTCGCAAAATGAATTTTAATCAAGGAACGAAAAACCGCATCGGTCATAGCACAGGTTCAAGGGTTAATGGATCAATCGGAGTCTAACCGATAGTTGAACCGGTCATATTAAAATATTATAATTTATTAGTTGCAATATGTATTAACATATTTTAAAATTTCTATAGCTAAAAATGAAGATTTTTGGAAAAAAATGCTTAAAAATCTATTAGTATTAGTTATAATGCCTATACTCATGTAATGATATCTCCTTTTCTATAATTATTATATCTTTTTAAATATTTTTTTTCATTATGTTCTTCATTTTTTTTAGATTTGTTCTTTTTTTACCTACTTTTTTCTTCATTTTGGGCTTCAACCTTCCATTTTCCCCTAAAAAAGCACAAAATAAAAATTTGAAAAATAAAAAAACATGAAACTGATAGAACCACATGTTTTACTAGTTTTAACCGATTCTGACCGGTCTGATGGTTTAATGCTCAAACCAGACCAGATCACCGACCAGTTCGCGGTTCAACCGGTCGAACCGGCCGGTCCGGTTTTTTATTTTATGATTTTAATACGCATATGAGAAAAAAGGGAAGAAAAATTTGTATTATTAAAGCCCACAATAATTCCTCTAAATACGATTTTGTCTTATAAATTATGCGGCTTTTTTCTTGTTTTGGCCAGTATAAATTATGCGGCTTGTTGTCTTATACATTACACGATTTTGTCTTCCCTTCTGTTAGCACGCAAAAAGTAATGTAAAATACCTACCACCAATTTTGCCAAGAGGGCCCGCGCGTGTGCAACAATCGCGAATATGTCCATCGTATATGGGAAAATCTTGTGAATTTTTTTTTTTAAAATATGGAGAAAACAAATTAAGGATCACAAAGAGGAACATAGGATTATAAAATCTTATTAAAAGACGCTCTTACTCTTGAGTTTTCAACTTAAACATCTATATTGATTTTTTGAATGTTCACACGTAAGTATCTCTTTTAAGATGTAAACTCAAGACTCTAGGGATTTGTTTGGTGTAAGGGATTTGGAGGGGAAGGAAGGGGAAGAAAAATTTTTATGAGTTGAATTTTAAAAAATTGAAGAAGTGGGGTAATAAAATTTTAATAAAGAGAATATATAAGATAAAAAAGTAAGAAAAATTAATTAAAAATGTTTAACCCCACTTCTCTAATTTTTTTAACTTCAACTCAAACAAATTTTTCCTCCGCTCACTTTCCCTCCCCTCCCCTCAGATCAAACAAGCCTCTAGGGATCTAACGGTGTCTTATACCGCTAGACCAACTCTATATTAGTTATACTTACCCAATCCAAATACAGATAAATCAGGTCAATATTTTACTATTTTCTGCCAACGCAAGTTGTTCTAATCATTCGGTATTAAGATTTTAATTGTCTAAAGGTTTAAATTAATCTTATTAAAATACGACTTAACTTCATTTTCATCTTATAGACACCTCAAATGATCGAATCTGTCAATTCAATCCTTATCAAGATAAGCTTTTTTCCGCCGAAGCTGTGTGTTCTGTGTGGTTATTGAATTTATTCTTCGTTTTTTGCACTTTATTCATTTTGTATTAAAATTAAAACTAGTTTAGAGAAGATAATTAAATGAGGCTATGAGATAATTTATTAAAACCAACCATCATATAAAATGTTATCCCAGAATAATACAAACAATTGTAAACTCAATCGCTTTTAATGCTTTAAAATATTTGTACTAACAAATATAAAAAGCAACTATTTGTTTTTTCGGACATACAATAAAAATTTAATATTGAAAAAGTTTGCATTAAAAAAAACGCTCAAACAAATTATACTATTTCAGGATTTAGTATTTCAGAAGTATTTTTATTTCAGCTTGTAAAATAAGGCTTTTAAAACTATGATTTAGGAATTTCTCAGATAGACATTTAGTGAGATGATTAAAATACTAATTTCACCATTATTTCACTAATTCTATATGAACTAAATTTATCCAATGCTTTGATTTTTCCCAGGCAAGTTGTTGAAAAATCCTTTATTGCGAAGTTTGTTGTCCAAACCTATGTAATGACCACATATTCTTGGACGGGTGCAAAATATTTTCAACTAACCAGAAGAGAATATTTAGTTATGTCACATAACTAAATAGTATATTTTAGTTATGAATAAATGTTTTTCATTTTACACACATTTAAAGGTAGTAGTATATTTTGTACTAACCAGTTTTTTTTTTTTTTTTGACCTGGTTTGTACTAACCAGTTGAAGTTACGTTGCACATGTATGAAGAAGAGTTGGTTACACCTGAATCAACAAATTTCATGTAACTTTTTTAATAAATCTTGAAATGAGAAAATTTTTAGGAATTTTTCTGTTTTTTTTTTAAACGGGAAAAAAATCATTAACAATAAAAGAAACAAGAAAGGGCGGAGTCTACTGTCGAGAACCATCTTGGCAATTGGCGTGCCAAAGCTTGCTAGGCAGCAGAAAAAGGATGGATGGAATCTGAAGCGAGTTGAGCACGCGCAGAACAAACCGCGTGAACAACACTGTAATTTCCGGTAGAAATGACTGAAATTCACGATTTTGTGAGCCAGGAGTGACCCAGATAGAATCCTTTCTCATCACCCCCCTCGTGTTGAAGTTAACTACAATTCAAAGTTCAACTTCAAAACCCGACGAATCCATGTTCTTCTCTCGCTCTCTTCATAAATTTGCTATCGAGATTACTATTTCCCCAGATTATTGTTAAGAATTAAGATGTATTATCCTGGGGACGTTGTCATGGAGATCCCTGGAATTCCATGGCTGCTTTTGGTTCAGCTGGTGGTTACGTTTCTCCTCTTCGCTCTTCTCTTGTGGTTCACCGTCTTCTCTTTGGATTCCTCCGACGATACCTCCAATGCCTCCATCGCCGCAGCCACCGCGGGCCCCTCCACTCTTGAATCTGCATCTACCAGCCGCTTACGTTTCGATGATGTTCGACCGGTAGAAAAACCTAGTGCTAAGCACGATTCCGCAACCACTACTACTCTCATCCGCCACAGGCTGGATATACGGGTGCTGTATATTTTTCTTCTTGCCGTGGTTTTAATATATTCCTCTCATTTAGCGGAATTTGGGATTATATTCTTGATATTGAAACTTTGCTGTATTTCTTGGTCTTCATCTAGTCTAAGAATCGCGGTCTTTTCGCTTGACATAGATAGTTTTCCTTTTCTCTTCATTCTCTTTTGCCATTGGCGTCTCGATCTGTGGAGGAGGGAGGAACATATACCTTTTCGTTTATTGTTAAATGTTAACTTCTTAATTCACCTTCTCAGAAAACCTCATTGGCGAGGAAACGAAGAATTAGATGTCATTGAAAATCTTGATTGTCTCTTACTCCTAGAGATAACCGCTTGGTGTTTATCTACGGCAATAATTAGAAGGTTTAATAGTCATTGTTCATCTGATTATCCGTTCAGATTTTAGATTTAACCTAATAACTAGTATTTAAATTGGACATAGAGGATAAAATTCATCACCAACCTTGACTGAAGTGGTCCTTTCTTTTCAGAATAGGGGCCTCTGATGTTTATTTATCATTCTGCATCGGATATTGCTTATGTTTGGGTGTTGTCTAATTTTGAAACTTAGATGATAAGGAAAGTTCGTGCATATTCTGGAAAACGTATCCCTAATTAAACGGAGAAAAATTTGGGTAAGATTGGTCCTAAGAAGTGTTTTAAGGACAGATATTAATTAATTCTATCGACAATCTTGGATACAACTCAATTTAAGCCAGACCTAAATGACTGAGATTTGCTAATATTAGAGGGACAGTATAGAAAGTACATTAGAGATAGATCCAGTGGAAATGGAGTTTTGCTAAGAACCAATAGATCCGAAACGTTTTCTCATTTAATTGATCCTGTCCGTGCTCGTCAAGTTTTCGCTTTCCATTTAGAATTATTCTATTTAAAAAAAAAAATTTAAAAACTGGGTGTTCTGTTGGATGAGATCTTTATAATCTACACTAGTATATAATAATCCTTCTGGTTTTGACTCAGTCCTGCATCATAATTGTGCCAGCATCATTTTGGGACGGATAAGTTTCAGGAACCAGTTTTATTGCTTTGCTGGCTTAGAGAGTGCCAAAAACATTTGCACGTTGCAATTATGTTCTTGTTCATTATTGAACTTGCCCAGCTTAATAATCAGTTTGGTTTTCTTTTGTGTCTTATATCTAGTTAAAAAGCAAAGATCTCCGATAAATGATGTCATATCCTTTATCCTTAAAAAACTCCTGAGAGCCAGGAAATCCATGTTTATAACTCTTAATATTATGCATTCTCTTTGAGAACAGATGAACTAATACACGCACAAATAGCTCCTCCTTGTAAGTGAAAGTATTGTAATGTTTTCTGATAGAAGTACATAATTTTGCAGGGAGGAGAGAGTCGCAGTATAAAAGGTGAAGTATCAGCTGGAACAGCGACAAGGATAGTGAGTGGAGAAGAATTAGGAGAGAGGGATGGCTCGTCCAGGTTTCACCCTTGCCATTATTTCCAGTTGGCTAGGGTTGCCTTTCTCAAATGTTTTGGTCTGGAGCCTGCATCTGATAGCCCTCCTTCCCAAAGACGCAGAAAACCAAAACAAAGCTGATTACCACTTTTCATGTTCTCAGTCATTGAATGATCCCAGAAATTTAGCTACGTAATTGGCATCAGTTTTATTCAATGCCCCTGTCTAATCTTTCTTTCTTTCTTTTGCCAACCTGTATAATCTTTCCTAATTCATACCTTTGCTGGAATCCGAATTACCCACATCGGTCTCACACTCATCAAGATATAAGGCCATGGTAAGAATTTAAAGAACAGAGATTAGCGTCATCAGAGATTTAAGGCCTCTGTATGATGATATTCAACATATTCATTCAAAGGACTGTGGATCTTCGGCTGAGTAATCTGACGTTTACTTGTTTTTTGGGAACTGAATCTGACACTTGGTGAAACAGAAGACATTCACGAAAATGTTGGGGGCTTGTGTACAATTTCATTTTCAACAGGCTTCCACGAGATTCCAAAACGATGCTTGATGTATAAAACGTATTCATTCAGTCGTAGCAGAATATTATAGAAATTGCAGTCTGCTACTCACCGCTTGCTTCAAAATCTCATAGAATACGTACAGCTATATGAGTAATGGCATATGGTAATGTTGGTGCAGTTGATAGAGTTCAAATTCCAGTATCTCGTCTTTCAATCCAGTCTGATAAATCATCTTAAAAATAAGTCACTTCTGCGTTTTATGAGACAACTCTTCTAGCATCACTTCTGCGTTTTACTGTTGTTGCAAATACGCAGCTTTATGAGGTATTCACGGGACCTACTGGTCCTTTATAAGCATATTTAGCTTTTACCGCCCAAAATCAATTCCCTAATCCAAAGGGCACATAATTGTATCTGAATTAGGCATACAAATACACCAAAGCAAGACGTACATGGAAACCGAAGAAGCAAAACCGAGAATGCAAGTGAAGAAGGTACGCGAAGGGGCAGGTGTCTAATTGCTGCGACTTGTTGGAAAGGAGAATCATGAAGTGGCGTGTCTATAAGCAATCACTTTTAAGCTAGCGCAATCAGGAAGAAATGAGGTAGCAAAAGAAAGTAGGAGTTAAATGGTATTATTTAAAAAAAAAAACTATGGAGAGGGAAAGAGAAAGGGCTTTCAAATCATACAAGCCCTGTTATTTGATAGAACAAATGGTGAAGGCCATTTCCAAGTGCCTTGGTGGGGACCCATCAATATCAACATCACTCGGGAAGCCATCAAGGCCACCATTAACCAAAGGATCAGGAGGCCAAGTTAATGTTTCTGCCTCTTGAAATATAAGGGAATTTGCAGCTCCATAGGTTTTAAACTCTCCTTAGGCTTGAGTTAATTATAATGTTCGTTCTGTGTTAACCTTTTGCTTTTTTTCCAGCTTTATGAGTTTCTTGTCTTCCTCCTTGTTCTTGCTGTGCGTGATACTGCTGTGGGGATTGGGGAGGAGAATTTGAAGGTCTTGATTTTTTTTTTTACAAAATATATGTCATATTAATTATCCTAATTAATTTTTTTAATTTAATCAAATTATGTAAATATTTCTTATATTAAGAATTAAATGGAGTATAAAGAAACAGTATCACAGTAAAACCTCGAGGTCTTCTTCATGTCTATTTGGGTTGGCGGTAGAAGTTACTTTTCTAACGTGATTTACGGAGTACGAGATAAGTATGTGAGATAAGTTTTATCTCAAGTTACGTAAACGTGCTTCTCTAACGCTAACCGAAACAGGCCCAATTCCTCTGATTGTTTCTGCTCCAAATATCAAGTGATAGGTAAACAAGGGGATGGTCGCTCCATTGGTTTTGGCTGCAATATCAGTCCTGATCATAATCTTGTTGAGATACCCCTCCCAAGAAACAAATGGGAATATAGTTTTATTTCTTATTATAAGAAAATTTTACTTTTGTATGAAACACTTATTAGTTCTTTTTTCACTTATGCACTTATTAAAGAAATTAGAGAAACATTCTAAAAAAGAGTTCATTAATAACTGAACTACTTTAATAAATTTTCTCAAGGCTATTATTAGTAGGGCTAAGTAATGGACTATATGGGCCACCTGATGGTCTGCCCACTGCCCACCCATTTATTTTTCAGCCCTACCCGTCAAAAGCCTGCTCATGCCCATGACAAATGAGTTGGGCTAAACCCGTGTAGGTTGGAATGGGCATTGGCTGCCCGTTAGTGCATATTTTCCAAAAACTACATTTCCATCTTATTGTTTTGATGTTACTAATTTCTCAATATAAACTACTCTCTCCGATCCTAATTATAAGATAAAGTTGACTTTTTTGGAGAAATTAAGGAAGTCAATTAAATTACTTTAGAGTGTTTATATTTTTAGTATCCTTATATTATATATTAGTTTATTAGTCAAATTAATTAGTTTGGAGAAAAAAATAAAAATAAAAATACTCTAAAGTAATTTAATTGGCTTCCTTAATTTCTCCAACAAAGTCAACTTTATCTTATAATTAGGATCGGAAGGAGTACTAAAAACACTAATAATTATTAAAGCACCATAATCCTCATCATTCCTTATGAGATAATTTATTTAATCATTTAATTAATCCTTAATTAATAGTTGATAAAATCTTTAAAGTAAGAGCAATTTATAATATTATATATAAAAGCTCTATATTCTGATTTATGAAACCTGATCATAATATATAATTATTGATTCATGAGATATATATATATATATATGTATATATGTATATGTATATGTAATTATATCATTTAACTCCCTTGAAAATTTGTTCTTTAGAATTACATCATCTCTTATACTTAAATAAATATTATATATAATATGACCTTAGCAGAGCTATGGGGATTCTATTAACCAGGGATTTGGGTAAATATCTTGGCATTCCCTTGATTCATAAAAGGGTTTCCAGGATTCTGTTCAATCCTATCTTGGAGAAGACACAAAAGAGACTAACAGGCTGGAAGAGAGGATGTTTGAATATGGTAGGAAGAATCACTCTCATTAAATCTGTTTTAGCTGCTCTTCCAGCTTATCATATGCAGACCATGTTATTGCCAAGAGGAATCCTGAGAGATATAGAAAAGAAGAGCATAAGCTTCTTATGGGATGAGAGGGATGATCAGCGGAAGTTACATCTTATATCTTGGGATCAGGTTAAGAAAGATAAGAAAAAAGGAGGGCTTGGCATTCGGGATATGTGTAAGCAGAATGAAGCCTTCATTATGAAATTGTGCTGGCATCTCCTTACCAACAAGGATGCCTTATGGACGAGAGTACTCAGGAGCAAGTATAAAGGATCAATTGAATGGTCCGTTACCTCGTAAAGTTGCTTCGTATACATGGAGGGGCATTTGTGCGATATGGGAGAAATTTCAAAAAGGTGTGAAGATTAAAATAGGAGATGGTGCGAAGGTCTCATTCTGGTATCATAATTGGTCTGCTTTAAATAAACCCTTAATAGAATTGTTCCTTGGTTCGGAGATCTTTATGGACATAAATGATAAAGTTCAAAATGATGTGAATCCGTGGGGTGAGTGGGATATAGGCAAGCTAAGTTAGTGGTTTCAGTGGCCGATCATCGAGCGGATTACAAGCGTTAATCCTCCCTCTGAGGAGAGGGGAGAGGATAAGCATTTCTGGCTTCCAGCTACTGATGGTAAGTTCTCTGTTAGTTCTGCATATTGTTTCTATTTTACAGGTTCCCAAAATCAGAACCAAGCATTTTGGAAGCTGCTGTGGAAGTGGAAGGTACCAGAGAAGATCAATCTTTTATGTGGCTTGCTGCTCATAGGAAAGTTCACACGACTAAGCTTAGACAACATAGAGGCTTATTGGAAAATGCAAATTGTCCTTTTGGATGCAATGAGGATGAGGATTTGATGCACTTGCTGAGAGATTGTACTAATGCAAAGGAGAGGTGGATTTCCCTAATTAAACCTGTTTTGTGGACTAAGTTCTCTAATCTTCATGGTTTGGAGTGGATACAATGGAACCTCAGAAACGAAGCTGGGAGAAATTTCACTAATAAAGTTAGCTGGCCAATCCTGTTCAGGTATGTCTGCTGGGATATCTGGGTTGCTCGATGCTCTAGGCTATTTTGGAATGAGGAAGAGTTGGGACACCAAAATGGACACTCAAGTTTGTTCAGAGCCAGTGGAGATCTCGATTTATCCAACAACTGTGGTTTTTACGATCGTAACATTGCTGTGGAAGGAGATGTTATAAGGGGAAGACCAGGATTTGTTACTCTGGAAACAGATGGGTCGGTATTAGACTTAGGCATGTCAGGTTGCGTCGAAGCGATTAAGGACGAAGACGGTAGATGGTTGTGTGGGTACATTAGTCAGATTATTCACGTACCTCCTGTGGTGGCTGACATTATTGTAATTATTCAGGGTCTCCAAATCTGTTGGAACCGGAAGTTGAAGAAGGTCATTATTTTCACAGACTGTCTGGAGGCCATAAACCTTCTCACGAGAGGATCTGATAAGGATCACCCGTTTAGGGATGTGATAAAGGATGCGAGACTTTGGCTAGCTAAGGATTGGCAAGTTCTTTTACGTTTTATACCTAGAGAGGATAATACCCTTGCTGATTCGTTGGCAAGGTTAGCTCATAGCATTACGGAGAATTTGGTTATCCTTGATCAACCACCACCTTCCTTTCAGGAGGCGATTGTTGATCATGGTTGATTGTTGTTTTGTCGTTCCCTCTTGGGAATGGATTTCCTATGTAACCTAGTTATAGGATTGTATTCCAGTTTTTCATTCAAAATACACACACACACACACACACATAAATGGGCGAGCATAGGCAGCTCGAGGGTGTACCCGTGGCTCATCCTGTTTAGTACACACACCCGCCTATTTAAGCCCGCCCGTTATGGGCTTTCATTGGGCGGGTCAAAAATGGGCAGTTTTTCACTAAGCATGGGCGAGCTCACTGGGCCATGGGCGATATACTCAGCCTTAATTATTAGAAACAATTTATGCCTACTTGGGTATTTAAAGTTTTTAACTAAATTAACTTACTTTTATTAGTATTAAAAAATAGGTTATGCATGTTTGTTTTACACTTCTTTTATCTTTGATTCTTTAGTGTATAATTAACATAGGGATGTTTTGTTTCTTCGTCTCATTGCCGCACTTACATCCTCACCACTTCCACCCCTCTAAGATTCAAGAAGCCAATAATCACTTTCTCCTCCATTTCTATCACGCTCTATATGCCTGTTTTATGCAAATCTGTGGAGTATGGCGTCTCCAAGGTATGTTATGTGTGTTTTCACCTTGGATTCCGAATATCCCACTATCTGCTATTACTATTGTAACACCATAGTTTTCAAAGCATTTAGATGAGTTTAAATAGATAATGACTTCAAACCAGAGACTTGAAATCGTTTGTAAATGGTAGAGATCCCAACTTCAATACAGGGTTCGAACCAGCACTTAAGTGGGTTTTCAAAAAATTTTTAAAACACTTCAAGTGAGGTCTCATAGTGGTTTGCAATTTCATTACAACCTATCCGATTTTAGTTCCATTTGTTAATATCAAAGAGTTTACCAAAATGTTCTTTGCTGAAACCCAAGTTGCATTTGTTAACTGATAGGCCCTAAGCATATGATTGCCCAATTCTAGTTCGATTATTACATTACAGTACTAACGTTTGCGGCTATGGCTATCACATCTATTACTACTGCTAGTACTAGTCTTACTATGTATTTATATACATCACATACAAATTCCAAAATAGATAACCAACGGAAACATAAATCTTCAAGTCTTGTTCTTTAATCGTCTATGATTACCTTCTTGTCTTTGGAACTGCTGGCCTATGCTGTAGATTAGTTATTGAAAAGGAGTGAGATTTGAAGGAATCTTAGTAGAAACATATATCACTCATACAAAATGCATACATAAAACATGCTAGATCACCCATCATATCATAAGACACAACACATTCAACATTCAGAGATATTCATAATATGCAACGTAAAATTCATTCATAGGACACATTGGTCCATTTCCCACAATACTGAGTATTCTACTGGGCCTCTGCCCTTCTCAATTTGAATGCTTAATAGATCTTACTACCTATCAAGTGTTCACAAAACAAGTGATCACAAAGGTAAGAAAGTGCATGTAAAAGAATACACAAGGCCCGTTTGGGTTAGCGGTAGCAGAAGTGGCTTTTTTTCAATATGACTTTTACAAACTTAAGATCGGATAAGCATTAGATTGTAAATGTGATTTGTGTTTGAATTAGCGGTGGCAGAAGTGACCTTTTTTTCAAAAAGCCATACTTTTGAGCTTCATCTCAT
Organism: Inga leiocalycina; assembly: GCA_963242795.1. NCBI lineage: Eukaryota > Viridiplantae > Streptophyta > Magnoliopsida > Fabales > Fabaceae > Inga > Inga leiocalycina. The sequence continues at coordinate 53,555,996 of OY725327.1, read as the reverse complement.
AAACTACTTTTGGAAATAAAAAACCCAGTTGTCAAAACGCCAACTCAAACACCCTAGTTTTCAAAAAACCAAACACCACCTTGCTTTTTCAAAGAAAAAGCCACGTTTTGGATGGTAGAACGCCATTACAAACAGGTTCATAATATTTGAGAAAAAAGTTACTACATGATAGCCTTTCCAATGCTCAAAAATGAGTTACCAGTTCCTTGGTCGTCCTGGGCAAATATCGAATCCTAGATGTCAGAATTCACGAACGGACAAGTTATTACTTGTCCAAATTCTTTGATAACTCAAGATACTTGAGTTGGTTATCTTTAAAGTTAATGCATTATGCCACATGAATAGTTAATGTGTCTACACTAACCCCAAGCACTTAACTTTCAAACTTATTACTATTTACCCCAAGTGTCTTGAATTCGCATGATAACCATAAGCTGCCAGAATTTTTACCTAACTTTGAAAATTCATAGCTTTGTCTAGAAACCTCCAATTGGAATGGTTCAAAGTCTTATGTGACACTTTTTAAGTCTACTTTAAGGGAAAAATGCCTCCTACTGTCAATTATACTCACACAGTTTTGAAACCCTCAATCAATCCTCACTACCACAGGATTCATTCCAGATTCAATGCCCAACTTTAATAGGTCATATCTACCAATGTACTAATCCAAAAGCCACATTTTATATATCAAATTAAAGCTTAGCATATCTACTATTATTCTGAAAAAGATCATGACTATTGGAAAACATTTGATCAATCAAAAACAAGCCACAAACAGCCTGCCTCTAATCTGGCAGCATTTAACCCTAATAACCTCTAATTCCAATTTTAAGATTTTCTATCCAATTCCTCCAAGATCATAACTATAGGCTATTCTCACAGTTTTTTATGTAGAATCCATTCGTGACCTCAAATTCATCAAAAATCACACTCCTCCCTATTGCCCTACATCTAGCCGAAACTCACTTCCCAATCCAACAATCAACAATTTTGCAATTTCACTACTAAACTAGTCTAGTTATATCATTAAACATCATATATCATCATAATTATGCTTATAACAACATCAAACCCTAATTTCATGCTTTGACCAAACTAGGGCGGCACTAATAAATCCATAAAACTCAACCAATTCACAAGATATATGATTCAAATGAAAGGCTAAACTCACCTCTTTCACTTTTTATGGCTTGTTCTTGGTTTTTCCAACTTTAGCTCTTCTTTGGAAGCTCAAAACTCCTCCCCTTAAGAAACAAAAACCAAAGAAATGTAGTCCTTAGTGAGAGGAATAATATTTGTGACAGCATCTAGAGCTAAAATAGGTGATCTTGAAGATGAAAAAGAAGCAAGAACACCTACCTCTCTTCTTTAGTCTTCAAATTCTCCTTTCTCTTTCCTTTTTCTTTTTCCTCTTCTTTTTCTCTTTTTGGTCCGACTTTTTGGAGTGAATGAGAGAGTGTAATGGTTGATTTACCTAATCCTCTTCTCTTAAAACTCTTGGCCAAAACTTTGAGAGAGTTAGGGGTGTGAAGTGAGGTGTCATAATCTTGTGGTGTCTTGAAAAAGCAAGCTTGGTTAATTAACCAAAGATGGTTGGGGTTAATTTGAGATTCACTCCTTCTCTCTTTCTTCTTGTCTTTGGCCAACTTTTTCATTCAAAAAGGGGGAAATATGTTGACCAATTTCTTTCTTGAAATCTTACTTTTTTGTCAACTCTCCAAGTTGGACAAGGTTGAAGACTTGTTGACTTTTCTTCCTCTCCTCTTTTCTTCCTTTTTGGCTTGGTCAATGGATATAGATTTGCTTTAATTGTTTTCTCTTTCTTTCCCTTTGGTATTGACCAAATTACCCTCTCAAAAAGGAGGAAAGCATGTTGTCCAATTGATCATGTATATATAGGTTCAAGTTTGACTTTGATCTTCTTGCAGAGTGGTTTGAATCTTTGACAAAGTCTTCCTTTCTTTTCTTTTTGCCCTTGGTCATCCCTTATCATTTTAAGGAGAGAGAAGTAATTTGTTTTTAACATTTTCATCATTACTTTGGCTTTTCAATAGTAAATCCTAACCTTTCATCTGGGTTTCCAATTATAACCTTAAGATGAAGTGGTAAATGTCCTTTTTGCTCTTGATTATGGCAATATTGATTAAATTGTCATTAGCTCTTTTGTTCTATTTTGTTTTCCTCTTGAGAGATGCCATTTCCCCTCTTTTTGGATTAAGGTGAGGCTTTATATCGTATTTGAATTTAAATAAAGGGTTTGGGTATTTCCTACAACTAATTCAGACTATAACTCATGCTTTATTCCTAAAATGGTTTCTTTCACTAGTTACACTTGCTTTTGGGTCATTTAGCCCTTAAATATATTTTAGGATGTTACAACCATCACCCAATTCCCTCTTTGGATTTCCATTTACGATCTTCCCTTGAATTATCACACTTCCCCTGTTGCCCGTCTTATCGCCTCTTACTTTGATTAATTCCTTTCTTACGATCAGAACAGTGCCTTTCACCGGCATGACTTTCGATTGATGTGAAGACATTTAATGTTTGCTCCCTTTCACCAATCTCGCTACCTAATTGGACATATCCGTACCATATACCACTCTTATGGCTACATTAGTCACCCTTCTCGGCTCTGTTCACATGTGCCCATTCCTTCGGTCCTTCCACCTCCTTCCCATTATCAAGGCCTATTGGACCCATTTCTTCTCATGTCCCATTTAAATTTGGGTCTTTTAAGCTCCAATATATAAGTGGGCTTCTTTTATGGTCTCATCCTTAACTTACTCATTCCCTTTTTCCACCTGAACCAACCGCATTTACCACCACATGTCCTCCCAATTTCTATATTTTTCATTCCCTTACATGCCATAAAAAATGCCCTCGAATCCCTGATCACCCTCACCCATTTGAAGCTCCAAATGTTGTCACATCTCTTTCCATCATCCAAATATATCACTAACCATCATTTACCTACTTAGTTCCATATGAACCAAACTTATCCATTTCGGATAAACACCCTTTGACTATTTGTAACGTTTCCTCCTTGTCAAATCAACACTTCTTAATATCCCATAATGACTCTTAATTTTCATCCTTCCTTACATGTCTCAACGGTAAAATCGCCACACTTTTACTCAATCTTCATCCCTTTGCATGGCGTGGACATGTGTCCTGCTTTGGTGGATCTCCCGTATGCCTTCATGCGTGGACTTCCTAACCTATATATAAGCTTGATCCTTGCCTTGTTCCTTCCATCAAAAAACAGAGCTGTAAGTTCTTCGTTATGGATGAAAATCGAACTTTCACTCGCTTTCATGAGGTGGCCTTTTATTGGCTTCTTCATCGTTGGTTTCGTCAAGGGAATCATTGTCTCTGGATTTCCAATGGTCACATAGATGTGATTATGGAATACGACCTTCACCTTCATGAAACACGGCCTGTTGCAGGGAGCGTACTGACTCCAGCCCCTTTAATCCTCACTGGTTCAAGGAACAGTTCCTGTGGTTTCGGTGGATATATGTTTTGTTCAAGAAGCAAGGCCTGTATGATCTTCGTTGGGAAGACCTTCAACGACATGGATACAACATTGTCATGCACATCCCCTCTATTCACCCACAACTTTATGTGCTCTACAAGGAATTGTGCATCTCCTACCAGTCACTGTAGAAACCAGCCTTTCACCTCAACACCAATGAAGACAAATGGAGTATTTCTTATTTATCCAAAGACTCAAAACTGTACAATGAGGTTTCTGACCTTTATACAAAAAAACTTAAAACTAAAATGGGCCTAATCAGGTGAGCCCAAGCCCAAACACATCAACCGAACAGAACTAACAACTAACAATATCAACAGTGCAGAACTAATATCAACAGAACTAATATCAACTCTTAACACTCCCCCTCAATGTTGGGGACTGAACATGTCAAAAGTTCCCAACTTGAACAATAGAGTTCTTTGGGCAGCTCCCCCGACAGCTTTAGTTAAAAGATCTGCTTGTTGATTCCTAGAGCTCACATGCCTCAAATTTATTTCATTTGATTCCCACTTTTCACGAACAAAGTGGCAATCCACCTCAATGTGCTTAGTCCGTTCATGGTAAACCGGATTTGCTGCTATGTGTATGGCAGCTTGGTTGTCACAATAAACCTGTACCGGGTCCGAATGAACTATTCCCAAGTCACGAAGCAAACCTCTTGCCCATACTATTTCTGAAACCGCCATGCTCAAAGCTCTATACTCGGCTTCTGCTGAAGATTTTGACACTGTAGCTTGCTTTTTGGTTTTCCACATGACTAACGAACCTCCCAATTTCAAAAGATAACCGGTCACCGACCTTCGAGTCATCCCACAAGCTGCCCAATCAGCATCACAGTAACATTCCAAAACTGGTTTGCCTTCTCTGCTGATGAGCAATCCAAACCCCGGGGTGCCTTTTAAATATTGCAGGACATTTCTAGCTGCTGCCATGTGGTGTTTAGTTGGTAGGTGCATAAATTGACTTAGTACCTGCACGCAAAAGCAGATATCAGGACGGGTCATGGTTAAATAAATTAGTTTACCCACCAACTTTCGATATCTTTCAGGATTTGGAAGCAGCTCATCCTGTTTATCCTTTGTCTCATTGTACCCCATCAGTTTTAGGCTTTGCGCCATAGGGATGCTCAAAGGTTTGCACCCACTCATACCTATTTCAGCAAGCAAATCTAATATATATTTCCTTTGAGATAGTACAATTCCTTTATCAAATTTGGCAACCTCAATACCTAGGAAATATTTCATCAAACCTAGATCTTTAATTCTAAAATGGTCATGAAGTAGGCTTTTAGCTTCTTCAATCCCAAATTCAGAACTCCCTGTTATAAGCCAATCATCAACATATACTAGAATTAAGACAATTCCATTAGTACAATGCTTAATAAACAAAGAGTAATCATTCTTGCTTTGCTGAAATCCACCTTCTATCAAGGCCTTAGACAATTTCCTATTCCATTGGCATGAAGCTTGCTTCAAGCCATATAGGGATTTGTTCAGTTTACAAACTAAACGCTCCCCCTTAACCTCAAATCCTTGAGGAATTTTCATGTATACCTCTTCACTCAAGTCGCCCTGCAAGAAGGCATTGTGGACATCCATTTGATATAGATTCCATCGATTCATAGCTGCCAATTTTAATACAACTCTCACAGTAAACATCTTTACTACAGGGGAAAACGTCTCATGATAATCTATTCCTTCTTGTTGAGTAAACCCTTTCGCAACTAGGCGAGCCTTGTACTTATCTATTGTGTTATCAGCATTATATTTTACTTTGTAAACCCACTTACATCCAATAGGTTTCTTACCCCTTGGAAGGGGAACTATGTCCCAAGTTTTGTTAGCCTCAAGAGCCTCCATTTATGCTCTCATTGCCTTTATCCATTCTGGATCTTTAATTGCCTCTGCATAACTGTTAGGTTCGGAAATCGAATCAAGTGTGCATAGGAAACACATATAGTCACCAGAAATGGCAGAATAAGAAATGTAATCAGCAATAGGATATGTGCAACTGGAAGGTGATTTTATCATGGCACAGACATAATCCTTTGACCATATGGGTGGTCTCCTGTCCCTATTACCTCTAAAAGCTGTTTGAGGATTAGATAAAGTCTGATTTTCATGTTCAATAGGCTCCTTTCTGTTAGGTTCAGTGCTGTTTTTGTCATTCATATCAGCTAGGTTAATAGCCACAGTATGTTTAATTTCCAAATCAAGTGGCTCATACCAAAACATTTCCCTAAAATCAGTACCTATTTGTCTCTCATTATTATTAATGTTATCCTTAAAGGGAAACTTATCCTCCATGAAACTAACATGCCTACTAACAAATATGTTCTTGTTTCTCAAGTCAAGAAGTAAGAAACCTTTTTGATTGTTGGGATAACCTAGAAACACAGCAGGTATAGATCTGGGTTGTAGTTTATCACTTACTCTTAAGTCAGTGGCATGTGCCAATGAGCTAAATACCTTCAAATTACCGATGTCTGGCTCTACTCCATAGATCCTTTCAAAAGGTGTTTTATAGTCAAGCACCTTTGAGGGAATTCTGTTGAGTAAGTGCACAGCCATTTGTACACATTCGCCCCAATATTGCACTAGCACACCAGATTGTAAGATGAGGCTACGTGTAATTTGCATAATGGTTCGGTGTTTCCTTTCAGCCACCCCATTTTGCTCCGGAGTGTAAGGGCACGAGGTCTCATGAACCATCTCCTTTTCCTGAAAGAAACACTTCAGCTCATTGTTAGTAAATTCAGAACCATTATCACTTCGAATTTTCTTAACCTTTATGGAAAATTGTGTGGATACATATGCAACAAAGTTTTTAATATGGGTAATTGTCTCATTTTTATGCCGCATTAAGAAAATCCAGGTGCCCCGTGAGTAGTCATCGACAATAGTAAGAAAGTAATGATGTCCTTTATACGTGGGAGTCCTATAGGGACCCCAAACATCAAGATGCAACAAATCAAAGCTATGACGAGATTTAATAAAGCTAGATGTGAAAGGAAATTTAGTTTGCTTAGATTGCACACAAATCTCACAATTTTTATTCATCTCAACTTTATTCCCAATAGGGCTCAAATGCTTCATTACAGTAATAGGTGCATGTCCTAATCTTTTGTGCCAAAGGCATACATCAATGTCACTGTGCTCAATCCTATTACATAAAGCAGAATTAAGAGAGTCACTATTTTTCTTAATATCCAGAACATAAAGTCCTGCTGCTTTCTTACCAATCAGCCTCTTCTTTCCACCCTGAAGGTCCTGCATAACACAAATATCAGGGAAAAAGGAAACTACACAGTGCTGGTCAGCGGTTAGGCGAGACACAGAAATCAGATTGAATTGCAATCCAGGTGCATATAGGACATTATAAATGACTATATCATTAGTGAGACTAACATCTCCTACATGACTAATGGGCATACAATTTCCATCTGGTATTCTAATAGTTTTAATTGGTCCATTATATGGTCTGTGGTTATTTAATATATTCAGACTCCCTACCATATGGATTGTAGCTCCTGAATCTAATATCCACTTACCATTTGAAAAGGTAAATGAATTAGGAACAGCCAAACCTGTACCAGTCAAGGCATGGACAGTTGGCTCCTCTTCACGTCTGATAAGATTAAGTAATTTCTAGTATTGTTCCTGAGTGAATGAGGGATCCACTGGAGCTGCAACGGTAGTTGAGGTTTCTGTAGCAACATAGGCAGCATCAGTGGTATTGGCGTTGGATTCTTTGAATTGTTTACCTTTGGGTCCACAAAAATTAGGAGGATAACCCACTAATTGATAACAATGGTCTTTAACGTGCCCTTTCTTGCCACAGTGAGCACATTCAGGAATGTTATCACCTCTCCCCCTTCCCCTTCCATGACCTCTAGACCTGACAGCCATGGCAATGCCTTCAGGGGAAGGAGTCATATCAGAATGAAGAATTTGGCGCTGACTCTCATCCTCAACAATCATGTTGTAGGCGTCATTCACACTAGGCAGAGGAAGTAAAAGAAGGATGTGGCTTCTCGCCGGAGAATATACCTCATTCAATCCCATTAAGAATTGAAGCAACTTTTGTTGCTGAATCACCTCTGAATAGGCCTGAGAAGTCGCGCAGGTGCAGGACGGTACAAGGACTAGGGACGATTGTTCCTCCCAAAGTTCTTTAAGTTTTGAAAAATAGGCCGTGACGGAGAGAGAGCCTTGACGGAAAGAATGAATCTCACGATGCAAGGCAAAAATTCGTGAGCCTGAGCGCTTGTCGAAACGTTGCCGGAGATCAAGCCAGACACGGCGAGAATCAGAGAAGAAGATCATACCGTTGGCTAAATCCTTCGAAAGGGAACCCAGAAGCTAAGAGAAAACGATGGCGTCGCAACGGTCCCATTATGATCGGAGTGCCTCATCTTGAGCTTCTCGGGGACAACTGCCATCGATAAATCCGACTTTGTTCTTCCCTCGGAAAGCAATCAATGTTGCCCGACTCCATAAGGTATAGTTCTCGACACCGGTAAGCATCTGAGAGATGAGCGGTGTGCCGTAGGTGTCCGATGGGTGAAGATAGAGAGGATGATTAAAGGAGAGGGAGTCACCGGCGGTCTTGGAAACGGAGTCATCGGCAGATTTGAGGTCACCCATTGACGGGAGAAAAGAAAACGAGGCCATAATCGAAAATGGCGAAGTGCAGAGAAGAGAGCCAAATCGCGTGACAGCCAAAGGTGATGGTGAGACCGAAGGACAGGTGTAGGATCTTGGTTTACAGCTAGAGGTGATCGAAGGACAGCCGTGTGATCTTGATGTGCAGCCTGAAGGTGCAAAACGGTAGAGGGACTGGGCTGGCGAATCTTGGGCTTTCTTGAAAAACAGCCTCAATGAGTGGCTCTAGTACCATGTTGAAACCAGCCTTTCACCTCAACACCAATGAAGACAAATGGAGTATTTCTTATTTATCCAAAGACTCAAAACTGTACAATGAGGTTTCTGACCTTTATACAAAAAAACTTAAAACTAAAATGGGCCTAATCAGGGAGCCCAAGCCCAAACACATCAACCGAACAGAACTAACAACTAACAATATCAACAGTGCAGAACTAATATCAACAGAACTAATATCAACTCTTAACAGTCACAACCTCATCACTCGCTTTTGCTACATCATCGGATTACGAGGTCCTACATGCGTGTGCATGCTCAAACCCAGCTGGAGTATGACGTTATAAAAGCCTCCTCTCCTCGCTTTATCCTTCCAGCACCCACACCTCATCCTCCAGTACCAAACTCTGTCGCATGGCTTTCTGCTAATGGCCAAATCAATGGCCATGCTGGTCGTCGTCGTTCTCATGCAAAATTTGAATAGGAAGCAAATGGCGATGTCTCTACTACACTCACGTTGCATCCCAGCGCGCCTCCTTCGGCAAGAGCTTGCTTAACTCCATGATGCAGCTTCAGCTTACTCACTACAGACAGGGCAGCTCGGTAATGAGCTTTTGGACTACTTTGTTGCTCCTCTATGTTTACTTGCATATATTTTTACTTCCTTTTCTCTTTTATGTTGTTTTTGTTACAGTCTTGTCAACTTTTCGTGATGCCAAGATCGACTCCAACTCAGTAAATCCGGTTTCCTGTGTCATACACCTCTACTTGTGTGCTTTCTCTCAGCTTAGCTCCTGTTCTCTCGCAATCTCTAACACGCATCAAGAATCTCTCCTCTCCAACTACATCTTCTAGTCTTCGGCTCTGCACAATCAGCTTCATTCATGGCATTTGGACGATCCCTCATGCCTTTCTGAACTTCACAAGGGAAGCTCCGAACCACGGCGATTCAATCGGATGGCCCATGTCTTCTGGGAAACATGCTGCAACAACCACGTGTTTGTTCCTTATCGGGCTTTCCAAGTCCAGACGGCTATGATGGTAGTTTGGGGTGGCTCTCCTTTGGTGAATGCAAAACATATGGTGGGCCGAGGCATATTTTACCCATGGATCTTTTATTTTCGTTAGTTGTTCTGTTTCCTGGTAGTTATACCTTTTGTTCGCTAATTGGGCTGCTTGGTTTGATCTTCTAACGCCAATGTAAAGCAGCCCATTTATAATGTAATCATATCCTATGCTTAATGAAGTTTGTCTTTATTATCAAAAAAATAATGTATAATTGACACTTTTATAACAAAAAAAAAGGGTATTCATTTCTTCAAAAAAGAAATGGGAGAGTGCAATACTGCATTTCATTCACCACCAGTCAATCACATGAAAAATAAAAAATGTGATGAAAAGGCCTCATTTAGAATTTAAAATATAAAATCTTTGACAAATTCTACGATTCACAATCCGTACATTCTCAGTTTCTCATATTCCATGAATGCACAATAACGCGGATCAAAATTATAAACACTAAAACAATACTCTCGATTATAAACAATTGAGATAGAGAACCACGACTGAGATGGGCAAATCCTAGATCCAGCAAACAAATGCAATCAACAGATCGTAACTATAATAAACAAAATTCCTGAAATGCAAAGGCACTGAAAATACCTTTTTTAAGAATTTGTCCATCTACGTAAAGAGGCAAAGAACACAGCGGCGAGCAAGAATAGAGAATGGAGCTGCAAATGGAGTTGGTGGTGATGGCTGGCAGGATTGTTCAACAGAAAGCATTCAGCCGAATGGGAAGCGCGAGGGCTTATTATGGGACACAAAAATATGGTTCCCAAGAATCTGAAGAAGTCCCTCACAGGCCTCAACTCCATTATGGGGAGAGATATTTCGTAGTTTATGGGAATTTGATGTCCCAAGGAACCACCTCTCCTTTATACCATACTATTTCCAAAATGCCAAATCTTTGATTCCATCCCATCTTAATGCATTATCTTTAATACTAAGAGTTTAAAGGGAAACGCGTGATCTCTAACCATTATTTCTACGTTCTCATGAAAAAGAGGGGAAAAAATTTATACAGAAGAGAACAACATCTATATTGCTCAGCAGGAACGTCTATCATCTTCTTTGGCCCTAGCTCTTCCCGCGTCTAGTGATGTAGTTAAGAGCAAGCTTTGAAAAACGGGTAAGAGTGAAAATCATCTGCAAGATTGTACGACCCTTCACAAGACCCTCTCTCAAGCCCCTAGCAGTTCTAGCTACAACTGGCTCAACTGGCTTAGCTTTCGGGCTCGCCACTGCCTGCAATGAAGCTAACCAAAGTGAACATGAAATGAAATTCTTTGCTACAACTCCAAATTTAATGACAAAAGTATTATTTGGATAATAAAAAAAAATAGTGTAATTACCAATCCCATGCTTCAAAACTTTTTGCATCACTTCAGTAACCAAATGTATGATTTCATTTTAATTTTCCCCTTCTAGGAGCATTAAAAGACAATATACAATTTTTTGAAGATAAGATAATTAGAATCAACAAGATCATATTCTCAGATGCTATGAAAGTATGAAGTGACACAAAATGTTCATGAAGCATAAAGTAGTAGTGATGATATCAGAACCAAAATAGATTTTTATTTTCATTTTAAAAGAATCTTGAGTCTAAAATTAGACAATTAGATGTTGCAGCTTAATTGGGAGAGTACCTGATGAAGACATAGTTGTGAAACCTCGAAGTCCCTCTTCAGCTAGGCGAATTGCATGAGTGGAGCTCCTTACACCTTGTGTAATCTCTTGACTGCAGATTTAAGGTAATCAAACAAGGGATTATTACGACTGAGAAGTAAAAGGAACTTGCATTAATCCCTAAGAGCTGTATGCCTATATCATTGATCAGCTTGGCAGCTAACTTTAATTACCATAAATAACTGACTGACTTTAAGTTTTTAACTCAAGAGAATATCAGCATTTCCCTCAATATCCTATTAGAAATAATAAAAGTCATCTACTAGTTTACTGATATTTTTATAAGCAAAAGATGTTTGCAGTTAATGAAGATACCCAAGATCACTGATCTCTGATGTCAAGTCGTTGATTTCCATTCCAGATAGCCGAAAGGCAGCCATTGTATCAGGAAGCTCCTCCCTTGTGGAATCCATCAGCTTCTCCATTGATTCTGCTGCTCTCTTGAAAGCCTATAATAAGAAGGAACATTGCAATTTGAATGCATTGGTCTAAATTAATCCTTCCAAAAACAATCCAATAAGATAAAAAGTCATGGAAGCCAAGTTTTAAGAACCCAAACCAGAAGCGTTGGAATTGCAGAACAAAACAGCCATGACGCAGATATTGCCGTCTGCACAACAGAAAAGACACGACTTCACTAGTTACATCTAACTAAAATAACGGGCAAAAAGTGGAGGAAAAATATTAATATCAGAAGAGCCTATGTAACGAGAGTGAGAATAAAAAATTACAGAAGTTTCAACAAAAGATCAACCGGCACATGAATTCTATCACCTACATTTATTCATTCATGTTTCATACATATACATTAAAAGGAACAACACAAAGAGAATGAAACTCTGTTTAGCATCTTCATATCATTAAATCCATAATCTATTTTCCTCGTTATATCATTTGTATCATTATTCATATCACTACATATATTCACTATGTCGCTTCAGATACACTACATACATTCATATAAAATCTCTATTCAAATGCTCCATTTTCACCATATACACATGCATGCACCACATTATACGCATCATATACATTCACTTTTGTGAAGTAGGGTTTCGTATTGACATCAACATACCAAAGCTATTTATTGCAGGAGAACAAGGAAATTCCGGAAATGAATTTGATGAAGTTCAAAGAGAACCAACATTGTGAAAGTAAATGAACCAAATTAAAGAAAGGAAGAAACGTAATTTACCACGCACGCAATGACATTGAGAAGAGTGATATGGCCGTGGGTAAGATTCCAGTGAGAGGAGTCCATAGAAGGAGAAATTAGAGAAGATCCAACGGAGGAGGTGTAATGCGAATGCGAGGGATCAGAAGTTGAGGGAGCAGCTGCATCGGAATGCGATTGAAAGGTCAATGAAGTGAATGGTAGAGCAGGTCTTCTACAGAGTAGTCTCCGACGGCCGGCGTCGATGTTGTCGCCGACGAAAAGATTCTTGGAAGACGGCCAAAGCGGTGATTTCGTAACTCGCAATTGCAGAGAGCTCGCCATTTCTGGCTCTGCACGATGCAGTGAGATCCTGAAGACGACGGCCCAATTCAAGAACGGAACGATATTATCAAGAGTGAAAAATACACTATCTAGAAAGAATCAGCGAAAACATTAGCCTCTATTATTAGGGCCGTTTGGATTAAAGAAAAGGTAGGAATGGAAAAGAAAGGAAAGAAAAGATAGGAATGGAAAGGAAAGGAAAATATTTTGTCACCATACGTTTGGTTCGCAGGTTGATAGGAAAATTTTTATTGGGAGAATTGCCCAAAAATACCTTGAAGATAAATTAATTGCTGATTGCTATCAAGCGTGTAAGTGATCTTCCGAGTGTGCAAGCGATCTTCCGTTTTGTCCAAACTATCTTCCGTGTGTGCAAAAATATTCCATATAAATGTGCAAACAATTTTCCATTACGTGCAAAATATCTTCCGTTATGTACAACAGATCTTCCATGGTAGCAATCAACAATTAATTTGCCTCCAAGGTATTTTTAGACAATTCTCCCATTTTTGTTTGGTTGGAAAAAAATGAGATAGGAAAATGAATCAAAGACCGTTTTTCCCTTATATTAAAAACATTATTTTCAAGGCAAAAAACACCCACGCGTCCCCTGTTATTCACTCACTATATAACGTTCGAAACAAGTGCCACTGGCGGAAGGGAAGACAATCGACTGATATCAGAAAGTGAACGCCGGTAGGGAGAGAGCGAGGGGAGATGCCGTTTTTTCTTCTTGATTTCTTTATCTCTTTCCAATTTCTCTTTTTTATTGCCACTTATCAAGCTTTTAAACAATTTGTTTACTCTTTTATTTGGATTTAAAATTTGCTTATGAATAAATATTATTGGACAACCTGGGAAAATTGCATCCCCTGATAGTTCAAGCTTCTCATTAAGATCCTTAGATATTATTTATATTATAATGATTGTATGACTACATGTGATAAGACAGTTACAAGTTTTTATTGTACATTGTTCTAAACCTCATTTCTCTCACTTCCATTGTCTAAATGTGACAGTGATGAAAATAAAAGAATAAATCTTACAAATGCTTGTTAACATGTAAAGTATAAGTGAACTTGGCCTTATATGACTCATACCAAATAGAGTTTGACTAAATAAGAAATATATAAATCAATATATAAAGAAGAATCATATAAGTAAAAGAGTCCACAACGTATAAATGAACTTTGTTTGCCTCTGTTTATTCATGATGTAATAAAGCAATAATCATGACATACCCACCAGTTGCTTGTAGTCATATATGAATGAATGAAAAGAATTTTAACCATATGCATGTAATGGATGACTCATGGTTACACCCAACCAAAACAACTTAACTATAAATCATTATATACACATCACTCGCGTGTGGTCACACACTCACACTCACTTTGTGTGGTCTAATTTAACTAATGTGAATATCAAGGTTATGGGATGTATCAGTCCTTTGTATCCACTGCGTGAACATGGTTCATGCTCATCGTTGTCTTGTGTTTTGAAGTTAAATCTGTTCCGCGTAACCAATCGATACCCATATGCAACCCATGGTTATTATAATTTAAAAATGAAGACAGCCACCGAGAAGCATCTAAACAACGTGGTTATCAGAGTGAATGACTTTTACGTCGATCATAACCATAGGATAACGACTGGGTGAACGAATTACAACCTATTTAATCTACGTACATCTAACTACTATGTGCCCATGTGCATGTGACATAAGGTATGATTTTTCAATAAGACAGTCAACCAACTAATAAAGTGGGCTGTAAGTGTAGCCATTCATTAAGTTCATGTGAACAGTGTACTTTGGTTATTCCAAAAGTGGTTAGCGTTCATTGATGATAACTCCTTACATTTCATCCAAGAAGAAGGAGGTTTTCTTCGAGGTATTGTCCAACATTAATTGGAACAAAGCGATTAGGTGGCAATTATCAATTACTTTATTTATACATGTTTTGCTTTCAAATTTACCCCTCACACATGACTTGCCCACACATGCATGTGGCCAAATCCCTAATCGCCATTTCTCCAATAACCCGCAACGTAACCATGACTTGCATATGATCGTGAATAACGTAACCATTTCTTTAAATGCGTAATGTCAAAATGTTGAGCTAACATACATCTATGCAATTCCAATAGTGAAGAGGAAAGCGGCATTAACCACTGCATGCCCATGGGCGGCATATAATCATCACATTTTAATTCATGCCGCCTTAACCATGATATGCTCATGGGCGGCATGAACTCTTAGCTATTGAAATAGTATTATGTTTGTCCCTGTTTTTTTATCACCGGAACAAGACAAATTTTTATACCATTGTCTTCACCACAATCAAGTGTATCCCTCGAGGGTAGTTAACTTACATATATAATTGTACCTTACATAATCACATTCTCAAAATAATAGTCATATCAATGCAATTACACATTTGGATTGCCTTTACAAAAGTATGTGGGGGGAACCAATATAGCTAAAAGAAGCGCGGACGACATTTCCAAAAAACAGCGGGGATTCAAACTTTAAGCCATGTTCATATATTTCCCCAAGATAAACATGGATCAAAGTTTGAATCGCTAACCTCGACTGTGAAAGACCAATCACATGGAACCCACCTATTGTTCGTCAATATTGATGAGAAGATGTGTAGTTGCCAGAAAAAGGCCCGTCGTCGCTGGAATAATCCGCTTGCCCTCTCTATTCTTCAGCTCCCTCCCTTTTACCCAACTCCGCCAGTGCTAACTCACCTCCAAAAGACTTCTTCTTTTATGTAATATCACTATTACATCAAGGGCATTTGGGTCCTTCGGCCATTTTCTAAGGCACCAGAAAATGGGTTCCACCATTGTTTGTGGGAACCCATTTTAATTTATCTGATAGAAAATTCGGGTAGGTGGGAAAATTTTTTCCCTTGGAAATTTTGAACCAAACAACCACCACTACTAGCAAATTCCCATTTTCCCTTTCTGTCGACGTATTTTCCGTGAACCAAACGGGATCTTAGCCACTCTCTCCAAGTAGGAGGAGGGGGCTCAAATTACCTTGTCTATTTTAGATGTTTTGAAAAAAAAATAATAATTTTATTTTTTGAAATAAGATATGCCAAAAATAAAATTGAGAGTAAACTAAATAAATTTGGTATGAACAGAGAAAAAATTGAAAGATTAAGCCGACAAATAATATAAAATGTCTAAAATTTTGTCCAAATTTTTTTTTTTGGTCAGATGTCCTTTTTTTTTTTTTTTGCCCACCGCTGCTCAAAATGTGGCTGCGTAAACTTCATTTGCATCAATTTTTTTGTCCATCCATTTGCATCAAATTGAAGAATTCTTGAATATAACAGTGCATTCAACACATTTCATTAATATTATAATGGGTTAAAGTATTAAAATAACATTTAATTTTTATCAAAAAGTGCAAAAATAACCATAAACTATTTTTTAAAGTAAAAGTAATCAAAAACTTTTATAATTGAGACAAAACCATTAAACCTAACTAGCATTCATCAATTATAATGGGAAAAATTAATCTTTTGGCTTCTAATATTTTAACTCACTTATAACTCAATCCTTGAACTTTTGACTCTCTTGCAATTCAGTTCCTGATATTTCTGAATCATCTTATAAGGCAAAAATATGTTAAAATACTGGTAAAAATTGTTTAGGTAGATTTTACATAAATTAAAAAATAAAAAACAGCGTCCGTATCCCCACCAACTCACATCCCCCTCTGCCTCTGTTTTCTAAAAATCTCATTGGGTGACAAATCCCAATTTTATTATATATTTTCAAACTTTCTTTAAGAATTTTATTATAATTATTGAGTTTAAAAAGTCTTTCTTTAAAAAATACCATTAATTTATTTAAATTAAGAATTGTTCGTAATAGCGAAGAATTCAATTTTGAAAATTTTGAGCATAATTGTTGCTGTTGTTATTAGGAACATGACCTATAAATTTAAAGTATATATCTATAT
This sequence comes from Inga leiocalycina, assembly GCA_963242795.1. Classification (NCBI taxonomy): domain Eukaryota; kingdom Viridiplantae; phylum Streptophyta; class Magnoliopsida; order Fabales; family Fabaceae; genus Inga; species Inga leiocalycina. The sequence goes on along the minus strand of OY725327.1, from coordinate 53,539,344 downwards.
AGAAATTCCCCTATCATTAATTCGTTACTTCTCAACCGAATCACTTTTTTTTTTAGAAAGAAAAAAAAAACTCCAAGCTAACAAAGCTTAAATTCCTACAATTAAAATTAAAATAAAATATTTTAGAGTTATAAAATTTAGGACTAAGAACCTTGTTTGACCAAGTTCTTAAAATTACAAATAAATAAGAAACAACAATGTTTTCGATACTTTTTTACGCGCCCAATTAATTTCTCAAATGGAGATTTATCCCCAATTTTGCCTACTTCCTTAAACTACAAGCATTTAACTGCTGAGTTTTGCGACCGAAATATATTTAACCCAAAAAAAAACCCTGTAAGCTTCCCTATACATTGTTTTGCCATTGCCTAAAAAGCCAGTCCTATGAAATATGAATACTGAAATAGGAAGATCTGCGAGAGAATGCTAACAGAGAATAGAGACCTGAAGACTTTCCTTGCCATTTACATATCGCATATTTACAGAATAATGATACCCTCTAACTTGATTAACCTGCAAAATTCTTAATTCACCCATGGCTACTTCCGTCCTGGCCTGTGTTTACCCCCAAAAAACTAATTACATGTCAATAATGATGTCAGCATTACACCATCCTGAGTAATTTCCCCCTACACCACTAACCCCACCCCCATTTTTCCCCATCTATGTCCCATCTGTGTTTCATTTCCTCTATGGTCAATAATGTCACTTTTCAAATCTGGGGTTCAATGATAAAAAAACAATCAAACTGACAGGCTAAACTTTCCGCCAGAAAGGCCAAGCAACTCCAAGGTGAAGGATTTTTTAAGTCTGAGTTCTAAACGATTCGGATAACTCCGGTTACTGTTGTATTGCAGAAGAAACATCTCTGGCAGTTTAAAAGATGCCTGGTAATACAGCCATAGCAAGACCTATGTGAGCAAGGCGCGATTCGGGCATCGGCCTCACTTGCATAGCAAATGCAGCACATGCTATCATCAGTATCTGTTTCCTCCATACCATCCATTTTCTCATGATGAGCTACTGTGCGGCAAGTGAGGAGGCTCAGAAAACTCTCTAGTTGCTCGTATTTTGCAATGTAAGTGCCACCTCTAGATAGTCCATCCTGATAAAATGAAAATCACAAATACAGTGAATATGTGCGTCATGTCAAAGAGGTTCATCTTTTAAATTAATACACGACCACTTAGAGATCAGGATGAAACTGAGCAAATTTTCAAATAAAAGCAGAAGAATCCCAAATTTATTAGATTTCACTTTGTAATTGTTTCATACTCCACACAAGTGAAACTATTTGAGCTTACTATGGAAACAAGACTTTCAGATTAAAATGCAGAACTTCAAAGAACTTGCGATATCCATGGAACTTATAAAGCTCTAATCCCAGAAGAGAAAATCTACCAACACAGAAGCAGATCCACACCACAAGAACCAGAAACAGAACACTTCTTTTGTGTCACTAGCATATCTTTTCCTATAACATTTCTACCAGCAGCGTAACCCTACTATACAGTTTTAACTTTCAAGACAAAATGCAATTAAGTATGCGTCCAAACTACTTGAGATTTGCACGAAGCTGAATAAAAGAAGCATTAGGGAGGAAAATGCATAAAGACTCAAGGATTAAGATAGTCAAGGGAGACAATATCTAACCCAGTTATAATCCAGAAGATACTGGAATCCATAATGAACGGTATCAGGACAGTCCATGCTTGCAAAGACATCCACAAGATCATTGATCTCCTGGCATTCTGCCCTGTTAGAGGCATCCAATAAATTTAAGATTATCCCTATGAGAGGTGCCAGAATCATGCCTCGATTTACTTTCTCCGAAGTGTGGCCAAATCTTCTAAGGGATCTGAAATAATGGAACCCAATTTATCAAAAAGAATAAATGAAAACTACTTTCAGCTATAGACCACAGTCTCAATTTTTCAAGACACTGTTGCTGTAGATAAAACCGGTCATAACAAGGTCCGACATATAATACTAAGGAACAATGCATGTAAATAGTAGATTCTAGGTAAAAAAGATAACTTCCATTTTACTGTCCTGGTGATCTACAAGCTCAGAACTTACAGGTCAAAAAATTCTGCGTCTGCTGCAGAAGAAATGTGATTTAAGATAAATACAATCAACTCGGTCAACCTTCGAAGATTTGTGTCAGGTCCTAACAAGAATGCTTGAGGAATCTCACGAGTATAGAACTCTAGGATCCTTGCAAGATTGCATGAAAGATCAAATATAACACAGCATTTCCTTTGCTGGAATTCTATTACCTGCAATAGATGTATTTCACCAAAGAATTATGGAATAACAAAGAAATAGCCAACATCACATTATTAAATAACAGCAAAGTTGATACAAATTGATTTCAATCTTATTGACATGTAACATCTTGAAAACAAAACTAAAACTACTTAAAACAGATAACCTTCACAATAACAGGTGCATTTTATAAATAACATCCAAGAACAAAAAGAATTTCAGTTCCAGCTATGCAAACTGCAAAGAAACAGAAGAGTAACAGAGTATCAACTTAATCCACCTACATCAAGGTCCAACTAGAATGCTTATTACTACCACATAACTAACTTAAGCAGCATAATGATTGAAAAGTAAGCCGCCTACCAACTTGAAACCTGTAAAGGATAAAAAAGAATAGCATATCCATACCTGATACTTTTCTTGCATTTCCCTAACAGAAACTGAAAATTCAGTCATTGTCCAGCTAAGTGTATTAAATAGACGGTTCAGAAAAGCTGAGAACAATTCTTCATCATTCATGCAAGCATCTTTAAGCAACCTCTGCATTAAATCGAAATACATGAATAAAAAGATAAATCTGATTAGAACCAATCTGAGGAAAAAAATTACCAAGTACAAGACATCCAGAGACATCCAGAGGGTGTTACATACCTGGAAAAGCAATGATGATGAAGATGATTCCCCATTCTTTGAAGAACCAAAACCAGAACCCTTGCACAATCGCAGAAGTATGTTTGTCACAGGGATCCATGATCTGTTATCAAATGCCGATAGTAACGCTTTTGGCATCCTTTGGGTGGCAGCTTCATTGCTCTCAAAAGCAGCTAAATATTCCCTGTACTGAACCAGTACGGATATAGACTGAAGAAGAAGATCCCTAAGATCAGCATTTGCTATTCTTGGATCATTGAAATGGGTAACAACAAAGGTGACCTGGCAAAAACAAATCATACATATAACTCAAGAATCCATGGATAAGAAACAGCCAACAATTTTATTGAACCAACAGCGCACACAAGCCATAACATAATCTCTAATTGATTAGTTTAAGCAATATTACATCAGTAACGCAAAAATTTCATAATTAAAGCTATTTAAACCTACACTTTCATTTGACAATCACACTAGACAAAGCAAAAACCAGAGGAAAAAATCACCAAAAATCCATTTCTCATCAGTGATCATTATACAAGAGAGTCCCAACCTAGATATACTTTGATACAAATGCTCAAGTCTTGAATCTATTTCAATGCTTCCTGACGCTTGTGTATATTTTTTAATACTAAAAATGCTCAATAGTTCTTGTTATCAGTACTTTTTTCACACTCAACTTTAGATGAACTACTTTTACGTCGCAGAATTACCATTTTCAGAAAGCCCAACACCACTTAAAACCATACCTCCTCAGCCAAGCACCAGGTCCAAAGAAATTAAATATGCCACCAAGAATCGCCAAAATTCTTCTGATAAGAAACATCAATTGGTCTCCTACCTAGGGAGTGTTTAGTGGGGGAAATCCTTTCTAACTTGGTTGGGCAGTACAAGAATATCAAGAAATACGAATAAGTTCCAAGAGACATCAAAAAAATACTCAATGCTAACTTTAAAAGTACAAGAAAGTATCAATTATTTTATATAAGTGCTGCATTTACCATTCATCGCATTGCATCTTTAACAAAATCTTTTTACAGACAACTTTTACCAAGTTTTAAAGCTCAAAGCTCAGTAACAGATAATTTGGGGTGTTCATGATCTGGTTTAATGCTATTTAAGGGTCAATCTCCAATAAAAACAAAATTCATCATTCATTAATTTCAGAAACCTAATAAATGAAGGGTTATAATAGAGGCACCCAAACAAAACCATCATTCTCAGCTTCATTAGGCTCCAAGTCATAGTTCATTGGTGTTACAATATGTGAACAATTGATTTATTACATTTCAAAAGGTAAAATAAACTGAACTCAGTCTCATACTCACACTATCCAGCAGCAGTGATTTGGGCGCATATCACACACGCCGAGAACTCAAAGTATAGTAAAACAGTTTACATGTGTGGATGTGCACACATGCAGCATGCCCATGAAAAATATATTTAAAAATGAATTAGTTCAGATCAAATGGGTCATTTCATCCCCCACAGCAATTTGGTTTGGTTCCTAAAAAACCCACAAAAAATCCACTTTGACTGAAGAAAACTTTTGTCCAACAAAAGGAAGGAACAAGAGTTAAAAATATTGGAAAAATAAAGACTAAAAAGATTATACATACAAATGAAGCAAGCCCTTGCTTGATGAACATTGTTGAAGGAACAAATGGGGGATCACTTTTCCGCAACGCATGAAAGCAATCAACCTGTATGAGGACAAAATATTCATGAATGATAATGAAGGAAGTTTTAGAAAGGTGAAATGTAACTCAGAAGCACATTAGTTCGGGCAGGTCATATCTGTGCAAAACAGCAAACCAACTCCTGAATTAAAATAATACCAATTTTTATGCATTCTAAGAGGCCCTCTACTACTATAAACACTCAGAGGCACACACATACAACACCTGAGCCCAACCCTTCAAGGGAATGAAACAGTTATAGTCAAAGACCCATTTCAATTTGTTTGAAATGCAACAGGAAAAGAAAGGACGAAGAAGAACTGAATGAATAATACTTCTCTGCAACAAAGTGTATCAAATTGATTGTTAAATTTCAACCAGTAAAATTACCAGAGCTTCCAGATAATATTCAGGTACATAAACAAACACTGAATCCATTTTGCTAAGAACCAACAGCAGCTGGACAACCCACATGCACATAGCATACATTCCTCTCTGTTTCCATCGAGAAAATAGAGAGATCCGATACCTGTATAGCATGAAGACATCACCATAGGTAACAACCAAATGAGAAAAACTAACAGTAATAAGACTCCTCAAAGTTATCAAATTTGAGATTTCTACACTAAAATGTTCAAGGCGGCTATTATGTGAGAAGCATTCAGAAAACAAAGATTGCAAAAGCATAGCATTAAGGACTATATTATATTTGTGATTTTATCATTAACACAGAACCCCCAAAATAGTAGAATTAATAGCAAAATTTAGTTGTAACATCACCACGGGCACAGTAATAATAATTATTTAAAATTAAATATAATAACAAAGTCTTAAAAAGTGCTTAAATTCAGTTAAAACTACTTTAAGACTCTGGCTAATTACAAGTCCTGAGAAACATTAAACTACCCCAGCGAAACAAAAGCATGTTATCGTTCTGGTCTTAAAAGATTTCAATAATATATGATCATCCTCATGACAACTTCACGAAACTCGCCTTACCTCACAACATCCAAGTCAGGTTAATGAGCATTCATCCTAACATGGGGCTAAAACTACAAGGAATCAACCAGACTGAAACAATCCCAATAAGATAAGCTGAAATAGAAAATTAAAGTAGATAAACTGCAGTGCAGCTATCTATTCAAACTGGATGCACTATAAAGGAAACTACAACTTGCAGGAAGGAGATAAGCAAGACTGATTATTAATTGTAACTATGTGAACTTCCCAAAGGGGAAAAGGGTCAACAAATAGTTGTCAAATTGCAAGTTATTAGAGTGGGTTAACAATAAGATCAAATGCACACAAATCATATCAACTACTATTAACCATTACTTAATTGTCAAGCTAACACTGTTTGGAGCAGATAGTTTAAGGAATAAAAAGGAAGAGGGGGAAACACATAAAGCAAGAATGAGTTGAGAAGATCATATTACCAAGCACAATGTCTGACACAATCTATAACCTCCTCCCGATATTCATTACGAGCTTCTTTCACTTTCTTCAATTGCTCAATGCAAGCTCTATCTCTAATTTGTTTATCAGCTTCTTCAAGGAGGGCGATGGACTGTGACTGATGAGTCAAGTAGTATGATGCCTACAAAACCATATTAAAATTTTGCATTCAATACTAAGATGACCTTCAAAAAATAAAATTCTACCCCAAACTCCCCTCCTCCATAACACTAGGAAAGAGTTTAGCGTTAAGAGCTCAATTGAGAAATTCAATTCCCGTTAACACGCAGATCTTGGACATTGACCCAAAGAAAATGAAGAAATTAATTATCAGCAAGGTTTACCTAGTTACATTGGGCATGAGCCAAAGGGGAATATAACTGATGTACCCCATAATAAGTCCAAACATTTTCCTCCTCAACGGAAAAAGATAAAGACATTTTGGACAAAACCAAGACCCTTACTATTAAAACTTATGGAAATTTCAGCAATAGAGTCAAATGACAAATAAACATAATAAATGGTATAATCTACAACAAATTTTGCCAACATCATCTATATTCACCTGCTTAAAATTTGTAGTAAGACCAACATGATATAACCACAGCAACACATCAAGTAGTTCCTCTTCTCGTAGCATAGCTGTAGAAATATTACTCTCCTTTAGTACACTCTTCATATGAAGCACATGGCAATAATTATACTCAGGTTCTGATTGATCGCTTGTGCTAGGCTTATCTGTTATCTCATCATCCAAACTCCGGTCACTACATTCTGCAGAGACATGAGCCGGTCTTTCTGGAATAGTGCTGCAATGGCCACGAGAACCTTTGGCCATGTACTTGATTGGATACTTCGAGATTCTAGTAAAATCAGCATCATCACTTGAACAGCAGCAGGGCTTCTGCCTCGATGAGTGAGTTACTCTGCATTCTTCATCATCCATGCATCCTTCATCCCACCGAACTACTTCAGTTTCACAATCAATTGCAGGGTGGAGTTTAAACAAATGAGTATAGGATCCCCCAAGCCTGGAAATATCAGTCCTATGGGGATCATTTTTTAGGAATAATCCCACAGGAAAACTTTGTTGACCGCCTTTATGAAGAAAACCAACATCTGAGCCATCAGATTTGCAGCTCTTCAACCAACCACAGATGTCACCCAAGCCAAATCCTTCAGATAGAAAATGGAGCACGACTGTATAAACTGAAACAAGAACGGAGTTATTTGAAACTCCAGGAGGTGGGACATTTCGATCTGCTCCCCTGTTCTTCAATAGAAGACTATGTAAGAATGCCCTAAACACTGCCCCAGGTAGCTGGGGAGGCAAAGTAGGTGGTATGAATTGTATCACAAGGCGACAAAGGTCCCTATGTTTCTCTTCAATCTGCTTGCAATTCAGAGGAAAATAAAGAAAGGGCAGGAGAACAAAACGAAGAAAAAAAGAGCCTATGTTATTATGCCAGTATTTCATCTTCCTTACATAATATTGTTAAGGCATATGATTTATCATGAGCCTCGGCCCCCAATTCCCAGTCATGTCCAAACCAGATGGAACTATTACCGATAAGATATTATTAAATAAAAGTGAAAGCGACTTCACAATTACAAAAATAATGATATAGATCCATTTTGCCCGATCCAGCCATTTGCTACATAGGAATTCGTTCAAATAAACACTTACAAGAATTAATTATATTACATGATTTGTGAAGTAGAATAATTAGATAAAGAAAACTTTTGGCCTCATTGTCAATAGTAAAATTAACTAATTTTTCTCATAGTTGTTTAGCTTCATACATGCATGACAGAACCAGTGTGTTGGCATATCTTGACGTACATGAAGTTAGAAACACCAGCAATGATAGCACAGCAGTATGTGTCAGGAAAAGGGATCCTAACTCCACCAGTCCAGGTAAGTGCGAAAAATCAAAACAATCCCATAGCATGTTTCTCATTGAATGCCAACTTTTTTACATTTTCCATTATTCATAACATATAGATCACTCTTAATATGTAAGGTAACAATTCAATGATAAAATTGTTTGCATCTTCAAAGTTTCAAAGTAAGCATCAGGAGACAGTAAAGAAAAAGGTACTCAATTAAGATATTAACTAAAATAGAACTATGTCAATGAGAAAATCTAACCTTGTTGATTGCTTCAGACAAAGCTGTGGTTGTCAGCGCCATATTAACTTCGTGAGAAGCATCTTCACATGAACCAGGCCACCAAACAGTTGGCATCAAAGCCTCAAGGTCATGTTTGTTTGGACTCTTTTGAGACAAAAAACCTTCAAACAAGAATTCAAAATCTGGCGACTTCCACCAAAGAACCATAAGTTCTTCTCGTCTTAATAGATGACAGAGCAAAGCAAGGTAGGAATATGATCCAGAGTAAGGACAGTCCATTAAAACTAATGATGCAGTTTTGCAACCAAATGAAAGGGCATTTATGATGTGTTCAAACAGCGCATGTGATCCTCGAAAGTCTAAAAGTGCATCCACAACTTTATCCAAGCTTGAATAGTCATGTGGTGCATGCAATCCAAAAACTTCAAACATGAAAGACAGTAGTGGACCCCAAACCATATACTCAATGTTCCCAGCATCTGCTTCAAGTACAGAAAAAAGCTCCACACATGTTGCATGAGAAACAGGATGAAAAAACTCTTGTAATGAATCAAACCTCTTCATCCTTCTCAATTTCTGAACTAATGAACGTTCATTCCGGTCCATAGAATGCATGCTCAAAAGCCTCGACCAACACTGCAGCAAATGGGTGACAAAATAGCACTTTGAAGGAGGAGCTTGGAGAGGAAGATAACCTTTGATTGGATACTTGAAGGGACGAGCCCCAAAGTTTAACTCACATCTTTCACCTTGAGAAAGAGAAACTGCTGGGTGATAACCAAAACGAGGCCCCATTTTTCGAATTCCATGGAATGCCACCCCAAGTGAATTACCATTCCTGAAGAAAAGTATTTCATCACGATCAAGATCTATGCAACATCCTATAATATCACCAACAACCCATGACTGACCATATGTTTCAGCTTCCTTATTCCACTTGCTGACTCTTCTACCATCATATGCATATGAATCTTCACCATCACCAACACCTTTATGTTCAGTAAAAGGGCAAGAGAGAGTGGCCCAACCAAGCTGCTGTATGCCAGAAGTTTCTAACGAAACCTCATACATCCATTTTCCTTTCCAAACACAAGCATTAGCTCTAGCACTACTAAACATTGCCAAGCTCTCAATGAGCAATGGTGGCTTGATGATTCTTATGTCACCACAGATACTGTATTCTTCTAGGCCAACAAACTCACGTCCAGAACCATTCTCCATAAGACAAATTCCATCTCTTTCGTAAAATGAATCACTCAATTTTGCATTAAATCTAGAGAAATTGTTCCTGATGATAGAGCAAATCATATCGCTGTCAACTGGACCAGTCAATGGACTGAGTGATCTATTGGGGAGGCCAAACACGTATTCAAGGGTTCGCTCCACAGACTCATGACCTGATTCATCACAGCACGATAAAAGTCGAGTTTTTGGCAAATTCTCTTTACTGTCCTCCCCGTTCAATATAACTGCCAAACCAGCTGAAAGGCCACTAATGCGTGGTCCGTCTTCACCCATTGATGATTCAGAAGAAACTAGCCCTCGCCTAGCCTAACGCCAGCTGAAGCTTTCAAATTTCCCTGGACCGCAATTGTACTTCGAACATGGTCATGATCCATGAGCAGAGGAATCTTCAACAGTGCAAGAAAACAGTTTAGGAGTAAAATTTAAAAATGGACAAGAACAAACAAGGAATTTCCAAATAAACGCAAATTGCTGAAAAATAAACAAGGAAAGGGAGAAAACGAAATGGAAATTCACCAATCTTAGCGAATTCCCACATCAACTTTGACAAAATAAAGACAAACAAAATGAAAACAATAGGATGGAAGCTCCGAGAATTAAATTGCCAGAGAAAATTATATATATCTTGTTAGAATTCAATGCGGAGAACCAAAAGCCATCGCCTCACTATTACACGACGAAGGCATTTTAAGTTAGCATTGATCAATACACAACAAATACTTACAGATGAGATTCATATTCCGGACGACCAAGAGGCGGCGGATGGCGGCTAGGGTTTTGGAGGAGAAATTGATCACAAACTTGCGAGTTACCACCACCTCAGAAGGGGAGGAAATTTTTTTGGACCCAGGAAGACAATAAATTTATTATAATACTTATAATTATTTATTAGTATTATGAAAATAGTGTTTATTATGAAATGATGATAACTCTGTGTTGTCTATTTTTTTGCCCAAAAGTTTGGGGAAGAAACGAAGGAAGCAGAGGCCGAGACAGAGATGCTCCCGCTCAAAGGACGCGCGCGCTGACCCTAGCCCTACAAACGGGAACTAACTGACACGTGTCGTTTTGTGGTTGAGCATTGTATTGTCAGGTGGAGATTTTAAAATACAAATAAACATAATATCTCGGTATAAAATATCGTGACCCCTTTTTGCCTTTTCTGGCTTTTTATGAAATCTCAGCCGGCGGTGAACACTGCCTCTTCGGGTGCGGTGGCGCTGTTACCGGGTCAATGATCCGTTTCACCATTCTTCGGGAACTTATTCGCTCTGGGTTCTCAACTGTGGACAAAGAAAAAGATGCTCGTTGGTTGCATATAACTGCTTTTTACCCAGAAAATATTCTACTTTCTGGACTGGCTTGTATGTTGTAATCAGAAGGTTATAAAATTTTATTAGTAAAATTGTGAAAAAATCTCTTATTGGAAACTTATTTATCAAATGGGACCTTCGCGTGCAAATTATCTTTCACGTGTGCCCTGGTGTGCAGATAATATTCTCTGTGTGTAAAATTCTTCTCTATAAGTGCGCAAAAATCTTCCCTAAATACGCAAAAATCTTTGCTCTATATACAGATATCTTCTCAAGTCCCATTTGGTAAATAAGTTACCAACAAGGTATTTTTTAGCAATTCTTTCAATTTTATATTACCCTTGATTTCTTTTCAAATTGTAAACTTTGAGAAGAATAAAATATTTTATTTTCAAGATAAGCGTGTTACAATCCAGCTTGGAACCATTCGCTTCTATTTTTTTAGTTATTAGATTAATATTTGAATGGTTCAAATTTAATTTTTTATAAAATTATTGTTAAAATGTTAAATTATAAAAGAAAAATAATTAATTATATGCAAGTTGCTAAATTTTGATATGAATAATTTAATATTGCAATAAAGAAAATAAAAATAATATTTTATATAAAACTAAATCTAGACCATTCAAATGTTGATCCAATGACTAAAAGGAAGAAAAGGAGGGAAGAGGATGGGAGGGCAAGAAGAGAGGTTCCAATTTAATTACAATCGCTCTTTATATTTCATAAAATTCCTTATAAATTGAAGTGTGGAAGTGAAACCTTTCAAAAATATGTATGGAGCATTATTTTTTAGGGAAAATTTCAAGTCAGCCGCTATATAAATAATTGGGATAATTATTATACAAATCCTTATAGTTTCAACAAATTTTTAATTAGATTCTTATAGTTTTTTTTCTTTTTATTAGGTCCTTATACTTTCATCTATTTTTAATCAGGTCCTTGTAATTTTTTTTCTTTTTATCATATCCTTATTATTTCACCAGATTTTTAATTGGGTCCTTGCAAGTTTTTTGGATTTTAATTTATTAATTTAATTTCAAGCTAAATCAATGAATAATATTAAAATATAATTTAATAATAATAAATTTAAATTAATAATTACATAATTTAAAAAAATAATTAATATAATTAATTAGTAATCCTTAATTAACTAATTATAATTCAATTCAATTTTTTAAAAAAAATTATTATTATTATAATTCAGATAATTATAATAATGAATTTCTCTAAAAATAAAATAGAACTATAATTAATTAATTAATAATTACTAATTAACTCTATTAATTATTTTTTGAATTATATAATTATTAATTTAAATTTATTGTTCATAAATTATATTTTAATATTATCCATTTATTTAAATTTCAATTAAATTAATAAATTAAAAATTAAAAAAAATCTTCAAGGACCCAATTAAAAATCTGGTAAAATAATAAGGACCTAATAAAAAAACAAAATAACTACAAGGACTTGATTAAAAACAGGTGAAAGTATAAGGACTAGACAAAAAGAGAAAAAAAACTATAGGGACCTAATTAAAAATCGATTGAAGCTATAAGGACCTGCAGATTAATTATCCCTAAAAAGTACCAAATTTGAGATTATAAGTTACCGTGGCTTTTACAAAAAAGCTCGATCATGCCCATCGTGAACCCAAACGGGCAAATTGCCTTAATGTGCTTTTTTCCACTCTTATCGTATGTTTGGGGACCTCTAACGCTCTACCAAACATGCACTTTATTTCGGTGAACCCAAAAAATTTTAAAACTTCACTATATGCATTAGGTCAAAACGAAATTAAGTTTTGAGGGTAAAATACAATGATATTTTTGCTTTATTTTTTGAATCACTTTATTTATTTTGTAAATGCCCTTATGTATCTTATAAATTCCCATATTTTATCTTGTGAATAATCAAAATATTTTAAACTCACTAAGTTCTTTTGAATTTATTTATTAATCTTGTAAACGTCCTTGTCTTGTGAATTCCCTTGTTAATCTTGCAAATGGCCAAAATGTTTTTGTTAACTCCCTTCCCATTATTTATCTTGTGAATGCCTTTATTTGTTCTGTAAATATTCTTATAAAAAATAAAGTAAATGCATCATTATATTTTCACCCACAAAACTTAATTTCATTTGTCTAAGGAGTGTAGTAAAATTTCAGAATTTTTGGGTTGACTAAAATAGAATTGCTTCCATGAAGGATGATTGAAATTTTCCGTATTTTCTAATCATATTCTTAATTACGCTCCCTCCAATCTTTAATAGAAGAGATTAATAATTAATCTACGAATATTAAGAAAATTAATTTAGAGCCCGTTTGGTTTAACCCCATTGCATACCTACAACGGTAATCATAATTGCATTATCAAGAGAAGAATGTTTGGTTACTCTTTAGTATGGCAATAGGGTTTACCATTGTAATAATGATTACCAAAAAATTGGTAATCCTCATTCATACATCCCCCTATGAATCCTCATTAGTCATTATCATCCCATTGCATGGTTAAAAAAGTCTAATTTACCCTTGGTTCCTTGTGTCTTTATTTCACTCATCTCATTTCACTTAAAAAAGTAAATGAATTTGGTTTCATATGAGAAAATATAAAAAAAAAAAGCCTTTTGAAAAAAAATTAAAAAACACAAACCAAACAAAAAAAGATATTTTTCTCAAATAAATTAAATAAACATTTTCCAAAAAACACCAACCAAGTGACACGCCTTTCTACTCCCGAACTACGTGAGCTTTGATCCCTTTAAAGGGTACGTAGGCCCTAGGTTTTCATCATAGGTCAAGTCCAATTTTGTAAATAAATATATTTTTTCTTTTTTTCTTGTTGTAAATAAATGTTCTTTTTTTTAAATAAATGTATTTTTTCTTATTGTAAATAAGTGTTCTTTTTTTTCTTCTTTAGTTTTCATTTCATTTAGTTTTGTAAATATTATTTTTTTTATTTGGGTAAATATAATAAAGTTAAAGGCCATAATATTTTTAAATAATTAACTTAGGGTAACCATTCTTATGAATGGGTGTTGTGGGGTGCCTAACACCTTCCTCACACACAATCGACTCCCGAACCCTAAATGATTTTTGTAGAGCAATTTCCATTTTTAAAAAGGTTTCCAAAATTATTCTTTTTCAAAAATTTTGGTTGCGGCTCCATGTTTTCTAAATTCCGGGGGCTACAAATCCCTTTATGGAAATCATCTTGCTATATGTAATCAATATGAATAATTTGAGAAATATGATAAATTTAGGAAACAAAGTGAATTAACATCTTATATTTAAAACCAAAATAAATCCTTTATCAATCGGACAAAAAGATAGTGTTACTAATTTTATAAGTAACTGCATCATTAGTTACTGGAATACTGATTACAGACATGTAAGAAGAGTTAAAAAGAATCATGATGTGTTAAATATATTTCTTACTCTATGTGCTAAAACTGTAAGCCTCATTTGCTGTATAGGATGTAGATGAATAAAAAATTATTTTTAGATGGAAATGTTACACAAGTAAAAAAAAATATGTATCTATTAGTAATAGAGATACGACCAGCCCCAATCTTGCAGCATGAAATCGGAAATCCATTTCTATTAGTTTTATTGAAGCAACCACATGCAGGCATGCAGCCCAACAACTTTTTTTTTTAAAAAAAGAGAGAAAATAACAGGAAAAAAATGTTGAAATTGTAAAATCTCAAATCACGTATCTTTCATAAAATGAGTTGTGAATTATTTATCAAATCTCGTCATTACTTTATCATTTTTTAATAATAAACCTAATTTAAGATTTTATAATTTCAAAAAAAAAAATTATTATTTTTCTTTTAAAAAAACAATCGGGTATAGTATATATATTTTACAACAATAGTTGGGAAAAAAACTGACGAACATGTAAGAAATACTAAGTGATGGGGTATTCAGGAATTCAAAAAAGATAATTGAAATTGAGTTTTTCAGGATGTAGAATTCGTAGTAGTTAGGATACGTAAAACTAGATACATTTTTGTATGTATTAATCATAGGAAATCTAGATAATTAGATGCACTTTTTAACTTAAGTATAACATGACTTAACATAAGTTTGACATATGCCATTAATCTCTGTCAATAGTATGACCAGAGAGGGTATAAAGATCTGTCATATTGGGAAATAATTTTCAAAATATTTAAAGACTACATATAATACTCAATAAAACTATAACTTATTAAAAAGGGGTTATCTTAATTAGTTATATTAAACTAAGCCTCAGGACAAACCTTCCAGCATCTTTAAGAGCTACTTGACCACCTACAAGAACCTCAATTCAAATTCTACACAGAAGCTAATGGTATCATAGAAATTACACTAATGTCAAACTTGAAGTTTACTTGTCAAGTTTATAGTTTTTGCAAGGGACGAAAAATCGGATCGGGTAATAAACCGGTTGTGATACAGATTCAAGGGTTAATGGGTTAACCAAGGTCTAACCGGAGGTCGAACCTGTCATATTAAAATATTATAATTTAATTAAAATAATATAATTTAATTAACATGAATAAAAATATTCATACTTTAATTATAAAAGATAATATTTTTAAATATATCCTATGTTTTATAAAATATTTATGCCTATACAAATTTTTCCTAACTTTATTTTATTTTCTTTCCCTTTCTTTCTTATATTTCCCCCTTTTAATGAATTATCACTATTTCTTTTCTTTTTTTTCTTTTTCTATTCCCCTTTCTTCTCTCTCCCACATGAAACTTTCTTTTCTCTTTCAAAAAGCAACACACATGTGACTCCTGAATATTTTATAAGACAAGTCTCTCTTTCTTGAACATGTTTTACGGGATTGGGAGGCTAAAGTGCTCAGATATTTGAAAACTCCCAACTATCCATGGTGAACACCAAAACTAAACCGGTGAGCTTTTAGAGAACTAGGGGCGTCGATTTTGAGCTTTACAGAGCAAACACTAATGGATGAACGCCAAAACCAGACAGTTAAGGACGGAGGTTTTCTCTTTCTCACTGTTGAGAACGGCAACAAAGGAGGTATCGCCCACGACTTTTGACAGTGGAGGCTTGTGAATCACTTACACTATTCATCTTCCTCTCCACCTTTCTGGTCGTTTTTCTGGTGGTTTGTTTCGTTTTCCTTTTTTTTTTCATTTTTCCAACAAGATCCATAGATGATTTAGACTTCTCTTCTCGTTCAGTTGTTTCAATCTGTGGGTTTTTTGTTGAATGGGGAAAAAAAGTGAAAAACCATTCAAATCGCCTAATCTAGCGGTTTTCCCGGTTAAGACCGGTTCATACTGGTTTAGTCCAGTTCATACCGAGTCACTCATCCTCTGGTTCTGCCACCAAACCAGATCGGATAAGTTGCCAATTCACCGATTTTCCCATTGAACCGACTGGTCTGGTCTGATTTTTTGTACCATGAGTTTTTGTACTTCTAACTTATAAAATTGTGCTAACGTACTATTAAACCTGTGTTAGTTTCCAATTTAGTTGCAAGTTCGCATACCAAATTTATTGTTTTTCCATTTTTATCTCAGAAACTTGTATCAACTTGCTATTAAAACTGCATGCTGACTTTTTGGATTTAATCATTTTTAGTGATTTTATAGGCTAAAGTATTCATTTGGTCCTTTATGTTTGCAGCAAGTATCATTTTTGTCCCTTATGTTTAAAAAGTGTATTTTTAATCGTTCAATATTAACACCATTAATCTTATTTAACGGAAAATGCTGACTTGTCAGATTTAAGCAATGACTAGGTAATTAAATGATGGCAAAGCGTTTTTTTTATTTTAATCTTTTTTAACATTATATATTTATATTTTATATTTTAAATGAAGATTTAAAACACAAATCCCTGCAAGAACATTGTAGCGTTCACCATGTTTGCATCCACCCCCATTCCTAGCGAAGCTAGCAGACACCAGTCTCCAACATGATAATATTAGAGAGTGGGGGTCTAGGAAAGCTCTAAACTTTGACTATACTTTTTAAAAAAATTACATCAGTGACCATCTACATGAGGTAGGAATTCCAATGCACAAGTCAATTTAATGTAAATTGATGATTCACGATTCATGATTAATTGAGTTGAATATAATTTGTTTTATGATATTCTCATTTCTTTTTGGGACTATATGACGATTCAGTTAAACTTAGGGTGCTTTTTCGCTTTGAATCTTTTTTTTAATTTATATTATTTAAAATATAAATATATTATATTAAAAAAAAGACTAAAAAAAACTTTATCAGCATTTAATTGCATAATCATAATTTAAATTTGGTGAGTCAGCATTTTCCGTCAAATAAAACTAAGGACGTTAATGTTGAAGGATTAAAAATATACTTTTTAAATATAAGGGACCAAAATGATACTTGCTACAAACATAAAGGACTAAATTAAAACTTTAGCCGATTTTATATATAAACTTTATAGATTTTTTGTTGTTGAGTATGATAAATTATGAATATTAATATATTTAATTTCAATTATTTAGATTTAAAATATATTTTTTTAAAAAATCATTTTTAATTTTATATTTTAATTTTTTTATCACATACATTTAATAGATATTTATTAATAAAAGAAATACTATTTTATAAAAAATAATTTGATTTCTTAGATAAATGATTTAAAAACTTGTATTGAGGGAGGGGGCACGTGACAAATTAACATATGAAATTTATGAAAATAATTTTAAGTTAGTGATTTGGAAGGTAAAAATAAAAAAGCATTTGTTTTCCTATAATATCTCTTTTAATCATTTATCATAAATATATATTTGACTGGAAACCACTTAATATATAGGCAATCAAGAGAGAAGGCTTAGAAGAAAAAAATATAAACTTACGAGATTAAATAAATTAAAGTGTTACATTTATGACTAATCTGTCTTATAGCCCTAATACTTAGAAGATCGAACCCAAGGAGTGTGTAACATTTTACTTTTTAGAATTCGGACTCCCTTTGTTTTTATGAGAGACAATTTATAGATGGAGCATATTTCTTTTCATAAAAGACATTTTTGGGGAAAAATGCCTTTCATAAAAGACATTATAATATTTATAATTCTGAAAACAAATTTTTGAAAAAAATGCAGAAAAAGCATATAAAAAAATACAGAAAAAGCAATAACTTTGAACCCAGACTACTGTTGAAATTCCCAAGACCATGGAGTTCTAAGGGGTAGGTTTTGATAAAGTCACTAGAGAACGAGCCTTGGAGGTTGACTGGATGATGATGGAGATGGGTAAGGAGGGAGGAAGGCAATGAAGTCAAGGGGTATGTGTGTGTTTGGTTAGGCTTATATTTGGACAATAAGTCCTTATTACGCAAGCTGAAATAAAACTCCTCTCACATACTTACCTCGTATACCGTGAATCACGATTTATAAACACTTATTACTCAAAAATAAGCTATTCCAAACTAGCACTATAATGGTTTGCGGAACGAAAAATATTTCCCCTCCCTTCCAAATTCCCCCATTTTAACATTTTTGGAGGGGAGGGTTTTTTTTTTGTTGCCAACCCTGTTCATCAGAGCTTTGCCCCGACTACATCTAGATCTGACTCGCGTCGCGCACCTGGCTATGGTGGGAGAGTCTCCCAATGGAAATTTTCTGTATACACAAGACTCGAACCCAAAACCTTACTTAAGCGAAACCAAACCGTTTACCACTTAGACCAACTCCCATTAATGGAGGGGAGGGTTATGAGAGGAGGGGACGGAAGTTTTCAAAAAGTTTGCCCTCCCCCCTCCAACTTTTCGGATGCCAAATAAGGGAAAGGGATCACTGCCGTCCCCTCCATCCCCCGCGGTTAAACCCCTTAAACCAAACAAATTATTAGAGTTGTGTCAATTTTTTTTATTTCTCATTTTCCCCATGTAATTATTAATATTATCCATACCATTGTATTTAATTCTCACATATTAATATTATCCCTCCACCACATTCTCTCTCTTCCACATCGATGGTATTTTTGATAAAAAAAATTATAATTTTTTTATATCTTTACGGATCACAACTTATTTAAAATAACTTTTCAAACAACATAATCAATTTTTTCTTATAAAAATGAAGGGAGGTACTCCACTAGTCTATTGCCGGTTCGTTAGTGCACCAACTTCTGCATCAGTGCACTTAGTACGTTGTTTGTTTCTAATGCGTAGCAACTTTTGTTAACGTGCACCCTTGAGTTCTTATTATAAGTCCATATTAACCAAATTTCACATATCAAGAAATGAAAGTTAAAACATTTAATATATCTTAAATTGATTAAAATTTTCAAATTTACCTTTATTTAATGAGTATTGAAAGAAAGATGCTACTCCTTGGGGTTCATAATATAGAAAACTTTAATTAATTCACAAAAAAAAAGAAGAAGTGACCGTTATATTAGAAAATGTGTTTGAAAATTTAATAAGTGGGTAAAATTATATTAGAAATGAGCATTACTTACATGGACAAAAACAAAAAATGAGCATTAATTATCTTACAACTAATTCATATTTTGGACCAAACTATTTTTCTAAAAGCGCCTTATATTATAAGTAGAGAATATACATTTTCTTTCATTCAAATAGGGGTATGGAAAACAGACATTAATGACTCTTAAAAAAATCGTATTAAATGTATATTTATGATCAAAAATTTTTAACCGACTATATTTAATTATTTATAGTAAGAATGGGAGGAGCATATTACAAGTGAGTTACGTACGTGTATTATACTGTTCAAATGGGCAGCACTGTGACCATAGAAACAGTGGGGTGTAATGGCAAAAAAGAAAAAGAAAAGAAACAGTGGGGTGTGTGTATCTGGGCCCTATAGATGGTAGCTGTGGAGCACTAAGACACTAGTGAGAGTGTTTGAGAGGTTTGCCTTTTTCACTTTTCCTGAGAATCACCCAGAATGCGTAATACTCACTTGGACTTTTTTGCCCTACCAATCTTGTTCAGCGTCTTCTTGTCGTCCCAGTTTTGTGTTTTGTTTTTTGTTTTTTGTTTTTTTTTTGTCTTCTTAGTCATTATTCGTTAGTTGCCCACTCACTTTTTGTTTCATCCACTATTCGATGTCAAATCCTAATTGTTCACGAAGATTCCTCATTTTTAAGTCTGAGAAACGAATAGCAATTTGACTTTTTAAAAATAGCTTTCAATCATAATTTATAATATACGAGATAAATATGTGAAAAAATTGTTATTTCACCATATGTGTATAAGCACTTACAAACCTTTTAATCGCTCATTCAAACAATTTATAATTTCTCTTAATTACATTAGTTCATCATCAACTAATAATAACTTCATAAACATATTTAGTTTATTGATTAAACAACTAATTACAAATGGTTAGAAAGACCATGAGATGAATTTAATATCCAAACTTATTTTTGGAAAATCTCTTATGTGAAATTTATTGTCCAAAAGTACCTAAAGATCCAAAAGATCCAGGTCCTTGAGCGGGTACAAACCTAATGTGTGTAACATATGTTTATCTATATGCAAATGTTCTTCGTTTTGCATATACTTCATCTGGTTCTTAATATAAGACATATTTACTTAATCTGATTAGATTAAAGAAGTTAATTAAATTAATTGATATGACATATATTTTTTTAAAATATACTGGTTGTTTTCTTTAATTACCTCATTCATTATCCTCCTTGACCATTAATGTTGAGAGGGCATCAATATATATGGGTAAATTAGGAAAAATTAACAATTATGAAAAACATATCTTATATCTAAGACCAACATCCATTGTTGTTAAATTTGCGAGTTGACTCTCCGAGTTTACCGTTTTTACGTTTCTACCTTACTAAATCGAGTCGAGTCACGTATAGAATCGTTCCAATTGTAAACTTGGTTATATTCATGAGTTTACACACTTAGTTTATCATTTTTACGTTTCTAAATTACAAAATTGTGTTAACTCACTCTTAATCTCGTGTTAACTTTTTTCGATTTAATCATGCTCAATGGCTCTATATATAAATTTTATAGAAACTTCTTTATTAAATATAACAAATTATGAGTGTTGATGGATTTAACTCTACTTATTTGGATCTAAAATATATTTAAATAAAATTGTTGTCGGTTTTTATATTTTAATTATTTAATTATACATTATTAATATATATTTAATAATAAAAGTAAACTCTTATAAGTTTACGGAACAAGTGTATATCATTGTCACGAGTTTACTTAAACTCGTGAGTTTGACAACTTTACCAATATCAACTCCTCAAATAAATCTTATATTAAGAATCGAGGGGAATAATTGAAAATAAGCTACACACAATTAAAGAAGAGTTGCGCCCTTTAAAGATAGGATACAATTGGGTTATTAAACAAATTTCAAATACTTTTGGGGAGTAAATTTTTAATGGGAGATTTTTTCTTAATAATCTTCCCAAGTTTATTAGTTATAATTTTACTTGAAGAAAAAAATTTAAATCTTATTCTGAAAACAAAAAAATTAAGTAAATAAATTTTTAAAGAAAAAATTAAATGAATTGAAATTATATATGATTTGGCAACCATATTATATATAACAAAACCATTATTAGGGTATACTATAATTTAGTTTGGTTTTGATCAAATCGAACATATTCTGGCCAATGTGAGTCAATCAAATCTTATATCTTAAAAGGGAAAAAAATATCAAGGTAGTTCCATTTAATTGGTTTCCTTCTATTTTGAATCCCTTATTGATATAAAATATACTTCATCCAGTTGTAAATGTACCTCTAAGTTTTAATTTAGTCTTAAATGTAAGATCTAAGCTTACTTTGTATCCCAAATTTATAGTGTAATTCTTTCCCTCAAGCTAGGTTTTCAATATAGAGTAGTTTTAATGCAAACTATTAAAGAGTACTCATCTAGTGTTATTTATCTCATTTCCAGCATATTTCAACAAAATTTTTAAAAAAACCTCAAATCTCATTAACTCAATCTTAAAATTTAATAACTTTCCAACTTTATTCTTATTTAATATATATTCATATCTCAAGAATCAAGAGTATAAAATTTACATAATAATATGTGAAGGATAAAATTAAACATTCATGTGAAAATTATAATAGTGAAACTTATAAATAAGACAAAAAAAAATCTTCTATGCCTTGTAAATAAGACTAAAAAGAGTATTTTTAGAGAAACTAACACATATTTTTTTAAAATAAGTAACTTAACCAATTGGGAAAATTTCATATAAAGATGGTTGAATTACCCAAATTCTAATTTAGGTTACTAAACTTAACATATTATTAATTAGGTTATGTGACATAATTAGGGATTTAGAAATTAGGCCAAATTACCTCTATATCCCTTAGTTATTAAAAAAAAAGTAAAATTGGAGACAGAACTATATTGTTTATGCGGTACGTAAGAACCCTAACGGCAAAAAATTTATTGGAGGCCTCGACACAGTTAGATAATTCGGCAAAGAAGGATACAATAAGTTGGTTCTAATGTTAAATCTTCATTCCTTAATCCCTTATAGTTAATATATGTACTTAGATGGATTTGTTTTTTTATATGTTAGTCAGTCGGTCCTTTGTAATATCAAATGTCAGAAAGCATATATACTGATATACATGATAATGAAGGGTAATTAAGTGTGGCCACGTAATTGTTTTGTTGGTCAGTCGGTCCTTTGCTTGCACCCCACGAGAATTTTCTCACATTCTATGTGAAGAATCCTACACTTATGTATATCTCTGTTTGCCTTGGTGGGAAGAAATCTGAATGCACACATAAAGAGATGTATTTAGTTTATGAAATAGAAAAGAATGAAGGACATGTTAGAAGTAATGTAGAAATTGCTCTTACGAGCATTGTATGATTTTTTGATTCATTTATCTCTGTTGATCTCCGCGGCATATTCTCATCAACGAATGGTTTCTAATATCACTGTGTTGTTTGGACTTAAAGCTGAAAATTGTAACTGGATGTCGTTTTTGGCTTTTCCTAAAAAAAATTGCATTTTATCTTCAGGACTTTTCCAAAATTAAAAAGCTTCAGTTTGTTCCTTGGATTTGATTTCTCTTCGCAACGCTGTGAAGATAGCCGTCGAACTCACCAAAAAGAAAAGGGACCTGTTATTGCTTATTTTATTTTGGGAATTTTCTGGTGAAAACATTGCCTTCATCCTGTTTGCCCCGTTGTTCTTTTTCTTCCGCCATAAAGATCATTGAAAACGAAGGTTTTTTCTTTCCTCTTTTCTTTGGACCATGGGATAGGGGTATTATTGGAAAATAACCAACATTTAAATATCCTAAATTGGGTCATTGACCCAATTTAAGATTTGTTGATTTTACCAATCTTATATAAAACTTTTCTATTTCAACTGTCTTTATATGGAATTTTCCCTAACCAGTTTTCTTAGTTCATGCAAATTGATTACTATTTTTGGTTCTAAATGTAGGATCTAAAGTATAGTTCAAATTGCATTACAAATTAGATCATATATTATAACCGGAGAAGGATCTAACTTCTAAATTAAGCATAGGAAAAAGTAAGTTTTATTCGGAGCTCATTGGTGATATGGTAATTCCATAATGAGGAATTAGATAAGGTTAGGTGTCATTGGAGGTGAACGTTTGGCGGATGCACGTGATTCTCCGGAAAGGATCGGATGCCAAGAGGATAAGTGTGGCCAAAAAAGAAATAAACGGAAAAGCCTTTTTATGTGTGAGGATTGAAGAAGAAATAACGTTAACGTTGCAAACAGCAAATTTGATACTTCTTTTCTAAGTGGCATTTCTAGAGAAATGAAAAGGAATCCAGAAACTAGCTCCCATGTGCATGACGATAATATAGGATACTCACCTTCACATACACGCTTAACGGTTCATATCAAGCATAGAGAGTGATATTTTTTACTTGTAATATCCCGAATTTTAGGATTGGATGCTTGAGAATAAGCTTGAATTAAGTGGACTGTTAAACCCCGATTTAGCAGATGCCCCAAATTTATTCCCTAATATTTCTTATATCTTTAGAGTATTAAAGAAAGTAAAATGGTGAATTATGGAGAATGTGATTATGCTTCCAGTGAGATTTCCTATGAGACAGTGAGATTGTCTTGGGATTTTGGATGATCAAATGATCTCAAAAAATTATGAAATTTTACAGAGTAAAAGTAGACATCCTAAGTTTTAATTTGATAGGTCATATACAAAGAGTTATGAATTTTTTAAGTTTGCCCAGTGAAACTGGAAAGTTTATGGAATAGCTTTCAAAGATTAAAAATTTGGGATGTGCTTCCAATTGGTAAGAGTGTATATTTTTTCTTGAAACTAGACTCAATAAGGGTTCTATAGGCTTTGGAATTACTCTGAAACGACGTCTACAAATTTAATTATGATTTTTCAAAGTTAAGGCAAAAAATCTGCCGAGAATGCCAACTATTCCCAAAATTGGAAAATAAAATGTGTTGGCAATTATGTAAATTGTGAAATAAGGAAATAAGAAGGGAAAATAATTATTTGGCTCATAAACATGCCAAGTGGCATCATCTTAAGCCAAGGAAATTAAATAATAATTGATGAAGTTGAGCACATATGAAATTAGAATAAAATACTATATATATGTACATGTAGTTAAGGTAAATTGATGAAGGCCCAACTTGGTGTTAAAGGGAAACCCTTGGACGTCATTATGGGCCAAGGAAAAGGGAAGAGGAATTGGTTCAAATCTAATGGAAGGGATTATGACATATAGAAGGAGATAAAGCCAAGTACATATGTGAGGTCATAAATCTTATTTTTGTAATAAAGATAATTGAAGGAAAAAATGAAGCTATTATTAACTCTTTCTTTATCTTTTCTCTTCCTCATTTTCATCCAAGCACACCAAAGAGAGGGAGGGAGGGAGGGAGAGCTTAAGAAAACTTGAGAGAAAGAGGAGCTCAAGGAGGAGAAATTAAAGATAAAGCTTGTACTTTCAAGTGTCTAAGCTTCCAAACATGTGTAATAGCTTCCCTAATCTCTTAATCTTCATGAAAAACGTTGTGTAGCAAGCAAAATCTTAAGGTTGAGAGAGAGGGAGAATGATTTATAGAGAGAGAAAGTAGAGAACTGAAGAGGTAACTTCAAAAATCTCAAATCCTTTGATGTATTGATGTATTATTGTGATTCTTAGCTTGGTTTGTGAATTGTTGATGGATTTTGTAAATTTGGGAAGGCAAACCCTAAGGAGTTATGTTGCCCAAATTTAGTCTAATCATGTTTAGAATGTGATTAAGTAGTTAAACAAGTGATTAAATGTGATAAGAATGTATTTTATGGATTGAAATCATAAAACTCCATTTTCTTCAATTTTTAAAGAATTTCGTCCAGATCTATTTTAGGCTGTGTTTGGACTAGATTTTTGTGTTTTTGATGATTCCATTGTGTTTAGGATGAAATATTGTGTAGGGTTAATGTTGGATGTGAAGTGAGGAAAGCCTTAGAAAGTTAAATGACAAAAATATCCTTAAAACCCTCACATAGGGGTTGTCAGGGGTAAATTCATAATTGGGGCTAGAATTTGAGTAAACCGAGGTAAAAAATGGATTCATTTGGTGAAAATATATTAGAATATCTTGGGTCAAAATTTAAAGAAAAGTGTGGTCGGATCGGGTACGGCCGGGTCGGGCCGAGTCCCGGTGGGCATTTTGGTCATCTTTCATAATAGGCTCATATTACCACTAGAAGCATATTGGAAGTGCCTAAAATTGTACATTTGACATTTTAGGACCTATTTGGGAACCCGAGTCGTTGGCACGTATTACGAGGCACGTTATTCGAGGATCAGGGCATAACAATTAGATATGGAACTTACTTCTCCTGCGTGTATTTGATATTTGTACTGGTGTATTGATGCATGTTATTGCTTTGTTTGATTATGTGAAACATATATGAATGATTGAAGCTCTGTTTCTGTTTATGCTGTGGCCATAGTTTTATTGCATACAACATTGAGCACGTAGATATATCATTGTGTGAGCATGAGTTATGTAATGCAAGCATGTCATGCATTAAGCACTTATCTTGCATACATATTGATATTGTTTTCCTACTGAGATTCTCTCAAATCTCACCCTCCCCTACCAACAATTTAGACATGAGAAGAAAGAAGATATGTTGAGAACAAAGAAGAGAACCATACGAGGGGATTGCAGTGGTGGAATAAAGACGAGAGATGTCTCTGTTCCACTGGGACGAGTTTAAACACCCTAGTAGCCTTGTGCGGCTACATTGATTATAATTGTCATGTATGAACCCCGATGGGGAATTTTTGTAATCATGCATTTATTATCAGTATATTTATGTTATTCCTGTGTTGTCTACTGAACCGCATATTGTTTTCCACAAATACTTTGAAATAGGTTAAAATAAGGTAAGGGCGTGACATTACTCATACATGAGGTATCAATGTTGGATTTGAATTCTTTAATTCAATCTCAATCCAGTGTTATTAAGAACCCCACTAATTCAATGATCAATTTGACTTAATAATTTTTTTTTTGAAAAAAAATTGCAAATGGAGAACATTTGGCAAAGGCTAACATTTTGAAACTTATTCGTCACAGAGAGTCGCATTGTCAGGGTTTCCCTTCCCTCATATATGGCATCTTCTGCTTGCCTCTTGCCAGAGGTTGGGTTAGGGCTAAACAAACAAAGTTTTGATAGTAGAACCATTGCGCCAGGAAGAGAATGAACTGCGATGCTTCGGCTTTGTTCTATAGTTTTAAATACTCTCTTTCGTACTTAATATAAGACATAGTTACCTAATTTGATTAGATTAATAAAGTTAGTTAATATGACATGTGTAAAAATTTCAGACGTGTCTGTAATCCGATTGACTCGCTGAAGTACTTATACGAAACTGAAGCACCAATGCGGATTCTGATTACGTTACTCAAAAAATACACTAAAGAGAGGAAGAAAAGAGAACAATCTTATGAGAGATCTTTTTAGAGGGGAGGAGAACAATATTCTGTGTGTGTTATTCAGATTATCTACTCCCTCAATTCCCACCTCATACATATATAGTATACGTAATAGTCACATAGGAAAATATGTGACTTTTAAGCGTATGGTTACATGGGAATAAACATAACTTTTAGACCATAAAGAGATCTTTCTCTTTAGTTATGAACCCCCATATCTCTCCATAATAGCCCCTCTTGAATCAGGCTTGAGCCCTAATCCATCAAGGTGGATTAATAT
Organism: Inga leiocalycina; assembly: GCA_963242795.1. Taxonomy (NCBI): domain Eukaryota; kingdom Viridiplantae; phylum Streptophyta; class Magnoliopsida; order Fabales; family Fabaceae; genus Inga; species Inga leiocalycina. Next base: position 53,512,367 of record OY725327.1, on the reverse strand, counting down.
ATTCCAACAACATGTATTTTATAAAAAGATTATACTTATATCAAGTTTCTTATATCCATTACATCAAGTTTTTCAATCACATATGAACATGTATCTTATTTTTTTATATATAGGTTTATAGTTAAATGGTAATAATTCAAAAATAGGATACATAGTCATATGTGATTAGAGAACTTGACGAAATGAATATAAGAAACTTGACATAAGTATTTTCCTTTCTAAAATATCCTAGTCATCTCCCTTAATTCTCTCATTCCCTCTCCTCCTTGATTGTTCGTGAGAAGCATCAATAGGGGTAAATTAGAAAAAGAATGACAAATATAAAAAATATGTCTTACATTTACAACCAATATCAACTTTCAAAATATTTCTTATATTAAAAACAGGAAGGAGTAGTAATTATGTGTGTTTCCCTTTCCCGTTTATTCCTACGGTTAATCATGAAACAATTTGTTCAAAATGGGAGAGCTCAGCTAATTGTTCCAGGAAAGCATAATGGGCGCTGCAACCCCCTTCTCCTTTGATGCAAATCATTGTTGTTTTTTAAAATAAAAAAAGACAATTAAATTAAGAAAGGCAATTCAAAGTACACGAGAATTAAAAGGACAAAACTAAGTATAAAACAAGCTATTGAAAAACTGAAAAATTATAAGAATCAGCAATAACATAACTAAACACAACATTATAGAAATATCTTCCCATTTGATGTTGGAAGTATTGGCCTCATAGTATTTGATTGAGATGAATTCCCTTCCAATGCAAATAATCATCATCTTCAAAGGCATTTGTAAGCTTCATGTATACTATATCCACGTGAGACTGGTTCTAAGACATGCAACAGTTAAAAAAAATTTAGATCCCAAAGTTTTCATTATATGTATAGAAATTTAATGTATGTTGGAGGAATCTGCAAAATAACAACAATATATTTGGTTTGAGTTGTATCTGAAGACACTGTCTTTAAGAGTTATTTCAAAACTCCCTCAAAAGATAGGAAGCGGCAATGTATTCAAACCCAGACTAGCCGATCTGGATCGGAAACTAGCAAACCGGCCAGTAGACCAATCCGATCATCAACCCGGTTTGGTACTTTTCTTTTTTCCTTTTTTTTTTAAATCTATTTTTAAAATTTTTCTTTGGAATTTCATATTAATAAGCCTAAAATCTTCAATTTCTCATTAGTTTGGCCCGGGTTAGCTTCAGTTTGACTCCGATCTAACCATTGACCTTTGACTTAGTACCCCGGCCAATTCAGTGGCCGGTCCGGGTTTAATTACCTTGGGAAGTGGCACTCCCCAGGATGAAAAGAATCCTTTTTATAAGGATACAGGGTGATAGAATTGGTGGAAGATAAAGAACTCAATAAGAAATTACTGAGGCCCCTTATTCTCTTTTTCAAATGGCGTCACGAGCGGGATATTTATAGAAAATGAATAGATGCATTGAAATAGTGCCTCTTATAGCGTTATACCTCTTCAATTAAAAGTCATAACCACTAGCTAAATTCATGAACCAACACAAATTCCTTAATTTATTAGCACACGACTTCTCAAACACATTTCTTTATTTTAAAACTTTCAAGTATATTGGAGAGATTCTTTCTTTGACACACCAATATACAATATTTATAACAAGGGTTAATGTGTGCTTTTAATAGCCAAGTTTTTCCTGAGGAGCGTCTGGTACAAATGAGTTTTAAAAAGGGCAAAAATAACCATAAACAATTTAAAGGGTGCACATTCAACAAAACTATTAAATTTTTCCAAACGCCGTTAGATTTTTTCTTCTCTTATAATGTAACGCCGTTTGGTCAAATTTAACAATTTTGTTGAATTTACACCCTTTTAAATTGTTTATTGTTATTTTTGCCTCTTCTAAAACTTATTTATACAAGACGCCCCTTGTGAAAAATTTAGTTGTTAAAATTGTACCTTAACCCTTTATAACAATATAGTGGGCAGCCATCAAGACGTATGATTCCATAACAATACACTTCTCTACATTCGAGTGTCATGTTATTGTTGAGGTTAAAAATCCTCCCCGATGTCACGTATTCAAATATGACATTAATAAAGTTATGCTGCATAACAATATAGTTCCCTATGTTGTTTTTGTCTAGAAAGGACCATAATTTCCAACCAAAAAGAAAGAAAGAAAGAAAGGACCATAATCATTGAAAAACTCCATAGAGAAATTTCTGGACCTTGGGATGGCCTGTTTGATTTGGTGATTCCTCTAATGATTAAAATTTAAAAGCCATATTTGTGAAGTTAAGTTGGCCTTAATTTCCTTAATTACCTCTGTAGGTGGTGAAACTTTCTTTCCCTTCATGAAGAGTTAAATTTATTTTAAACCATATCATATTAAATTATTAAGGAGAAAGACAACTCCATGAACTAGATTCATCATACCATCCTTATACAACTGAAGCAGAGTAATTTTAATCCAATTAGCAAGGCCCAAGAAGTCAGATATATTGAATCTAATGGAGAAGCATCCGAACCGAACTGATTTAACATTAGGACATAACAAGCATATCCTAGTTGTTCCTGTAAGATGACTAGGAATTTTACATCTTTGATGTTTTTTTGTGGCAATGTTTTTTTATTTTTAAGTTTTTTTTTGGGTTATGCTCTTGTTCGGCCGTTTCTAGTTTTGCTGCTCCTTGCTGGGCCATATGCTGACATTTGTTAATAAAATATTACTACTTTCAATCTTTAATATAAGAGCTAATTGATGAATTTGAGAAGATTAAGAAAATTAAATAAATTACCCAATGATGGTATACGTTACATTATCTCTCTAATATATATATATATATATCATTAAATTATATATCAATTTATATTTATAACTTTTAAACTAACTGTTATATTTAAGACTAGAAATAGTACATAGTTGCAGTTTCTTTGTGAGAAACAAAAATATATATGTAAGTTTGGAGTTTTACGTAAAAAAAACACTGGTCGAGCATAAAAAAAATAGGACTTGTTTGATTCTGTTCTCTATTTTTTGTTCTTCATAAACAGTTTTATAAAACAGTTTCTGGAAATAAATTTTAAAAACAAAAAAAAATATGTTTGGATAGATTATTTTGAAAAATCTGTTTTTGAAGTAACGTAGCGGTGTGGTTATCAGTGGTGATGTGGTGGTAGTCGTCATTGGTAGTGTAGTGTTATTAGTGGATAAGTGGTGGTATCAAAAAATAAAAAATAGGAAAACAAAAATAAGAAAACAACTAAAAAATGTTTTTTTTTAGTTTTTAAAAACAACTTTTTGTTCTTTTGTTTTCAAAAACAATTTTTTGAAAACACTTTACCAAACAAATTTTATTGTTTTTAAAAACAAAATCAAACAACCCATAACAACAGCAAAATTTATCCGGTTGACTAACATGTACTTGGCCATAGTGCTCGTTTGAGATAGCTTATTTTTGGGCAATAAGTACTTATAAATCATGATTTACGGTATACGAGGTAAGCATGTGAAAGGAGTTTTATCTCGACTTACATAATAAGTACTTATTGACCCCCAATAAGCAATACCAAACACACACATAATTTCATAGGGAATTCCAGTATTGGTAGGTTGCTAGGTTGTGGAGCTATGAGAGCATGTAACTATAATGGTGGTGTTGGACTTTAGGTTCAGGTTCGCCCTTAATGAGGTGGGTTATCTGATTAAGAAATAAGTAGCCTTATTAAATAAGAAATCAATCAACATTAATTATGGATTTGTTAATTGAGAAACAAGTTATTGTATATTAGAAAATTAATTGATCAAGAATTAATTTCCTGATTATTTCTTAAAGAGTAAGCAAGAGTGTAAATAACTTCGTAATTAGTGGTCTCCTTATACCTCTATAAATAGCATGTGCATCCCTCAGCTGAACCTAACTCCCGTCATTGAGCTATCTGACAATCTCTTTTCTTCTATCATCTTTCTTGTTCTGGTGATTTGCCGTCATTACTACATATTTGTCTATATTTGACGCTCTATATTTAACGGTTTTAATGAAACAGAGAAATATACAGAGATGGAGTTTCGGGAATGGCATACATAATGGTTTTGCAAAACAACTGTTAAGTATAGGAGAAAATATTAGATTGGTTATTTTTTAAAAAAAATGGCATCTTTTATTTAACGGTTGTTTGTGAAAAACCATCAAATATGGATGACATATATTTGACCATTGTTAAAAAACAACCATCAAATATAATATACTTAATGGTTGTTTAATAACAATCGTTAAGTGTACTCTTCAAAACACTCCTCCCAGACCCATTTTTGTTTGACATTTGAAACTTACTAGTTACAGAGAACTTACTCCTAACACCTCCGACAACTCGATTTTAGCTCCTTCACCACCATTTCACTCTCCCCTGTCGCTCCCTTGGTGGTTTTTGTAACCCCTGCCTTAATAAGCGTAATTAAGATTCGATGTCGCAGAATAAATTGGTTTAGAGACCGTCGGATAGTTGAAAACTCATTTTAACTCCCTCCCTTACGGTAGGGTCTTCACAAAATCTTTCAAAATTTCTTACCTATCCTGGTCTCAAGTTCAAATATCGAATGTAATTACCTGTGCAGTTATATCACATTTATACATATCAGAGTGTACAGTAAAATTCCCAGTAACCCCCGGTTTCACATATCTATATTACAGGTATCAAATTCCCATTTAGGGGATCATACAATCATATTCCAGAAACTATTTACATTCCCAAAATATATACAGTAATCCTTACTCAAAATGATCAACCAACATTTCCAAGTTTGAATATCCTTACAAGATCCTTATCGCTCCTGGTCATTCGCTTTTCCTTGGAACCACTTGCCCTGTCTGAAATGTTAGTCAATGGAAAGAATGAGATTCAAAAGAATCCCAGTAGTAACAATTCGCTCATACAGTGTATAAACACATAGCATATACGATCATGTTAAGCAGCATCACAATGATATATGACTCATGCCACATACGACAACACTTATAGCTGTAAACACTATGCGTCAGCTTCCGCTGCAATCTCAATGCAACAGCTTTCGCTGTGATCACTATGCCATCTTTCGCTGTTATCTCAAAGCATCACAATACAATGCATGACAAACATACATACAATGCTTTACACATAGTATAAGAGAAAGAGTCACTACCTTGTCCTTTCCTGCCGTTCTCCTGCAAAGTGGGCTCGCGAGTATAGCAAATGTCAAATCCTATAAACCAATGTCAAGAGTGGCGGATTAAAGCTCTATTTCAATTTCTAACTTCCATCACACTTAAAGTCGGTTATCATTTGGACTCTTTATGTGGCTATTAGAAGCCCAAACATCTGCCTCAAGGGTTGGAAAAGTTCATACCAAAAACCACCTTTCAAAAGTGAAAAACACTTATTTTTGGGGGTTGGCCGCAGCCCAAAAATCCACTAGCCGCGGCCAAAACCATATTAGAAACATTTGGGCCGCGGCCAAGAAAATCCTGTTTCTTGGTTGAATTTTCAAAAATCATAACTAATTTCAAAAAAATCAAAATAAGGTGATTCTAAAGCCAAATGAAAGATATTTAAGTCCTCTTTATAGGAAAAATATGGATCATTACCAGAAATTACCACACAATTACATAATTGCACAAAATTCACCTCTGCCCCAAAACAAATTCTAGTTTTAATCCCAAACTTTGGATAGTCATTGCTCCAAACACACAAAACGAAATGACACAAATTATATGTCCATTTTGAAGCTTGAAATGTGAAATTTAAGGCTAGAAAGTTTCAAAATTTTTAGACACCATTTGCCCATTCAAAATGTCTAGACAACCTGACTGCTTTGTATAGAGTTTTAAGAGACAGAATTTCAGTTTTTGTATATGTGCCTCCAATGGTTCAAAATTCTCAACAAACACCATTTCCACACCAATTTTTTATAAGGAACCTATTGGAATCCCTAAAACAACCAAATTCAATTTCCATTGACATGTTACACAACAACCACAACATGTCACACCAAAACACAATCAAGTCACCACATTGCAAACCTTTCCAAACCCAAATTCCAAATCAATTTCAATGGCACAAAGACATATTATGACATCAATTTTACCATAATATACTAGCATATCCATACATTTCAAAATTTACCAAAAATCAGGGCAAAATCACAAATTCCCAAGACAATACCAATAGTCACAATGAATACACCAAAATGTTTCAAATACTCACCTCAACTTCTTCCTAAAGCTAGTTCTTTGTTTCCCCAACTTTCAGTTTTTCTCAAGTTCCCAAACACCATTATTCAAAAATCTGAAACCATAGGAATAAAGCTCTTGTCAACATGAACAATATTAATGAGGTGAGTTGAGCATTTAGGGACAATTTCTCACCTAAAATTCAAGCTCTTCCTTTCTCTTTCTTACTTAGCTTGGTCGACAATGGAGGAGAGAAGAAAGATGAGATGAGTTGGTGAGGATGATGATGAAGGATGTCAGATTTTTGGGGTTGGGAGGCCTCTTGGCCGACTTTTGGAAGAAGGAAGAGAGAGGGAAAAAGTTTGACAAGTTGACCAAGCCTATGGCCCTCAGATTGCCATGTGTCATCATCCTATTTCCCTTTCCATGAGCTCACATAGGCTTATAAACATAGGATTCCGCCTCTTACTCATTCAATCCTAACAATTGATTTCAATTACCTATGAGTTTTTCTCTCTGGTAACTGACCAATTGGTCAGTAACTTTTCAATTTTACTATTTTGTCCCTAATTATAACAATTTCACCCAAATCACTTCCAAACTTATTTATATCATTCCGATAGCATCACTATGCGCCCTCCCTTATATTCCAACCCATTTAAACATTAATCCACACATAAACATAAATATAGGGCTTAGGTATTGATTAAAACACATTCACATTGAATTCAACGATAATTACATCACTGTTAACATAATTAGCCCTTAATCCCAAATTGGGTCATTACAGTTTTACTCCCTTCTCCTCTATTGTAGCTCTCCTTCATCATTCACTGTTCGTGGGGTTCGTGGGTTCTAGTGTTTTTTTGGATTAGTAGGTGATCCTACAAGTGGCATCTGGGTTGGTTTCTTCTTTTAGGGTTCGTGAATTCAGTTTGAGCTCTTCTCTTTTTGCTAAAGGTGAGTTCAGTTGAATTTCTCCTACTAGTGGTTTTTTAGCTCATTTTTTCGATATTGATTGGGGTAAAGAGTATGTAAAGATTGTTTTTTGAGTGATTTTGTATTTGCATAGGGTTTTGCCATTGATTTTAAGTGTTTGTTGTTACTAAAGTTGTTATTTGTTAGTATTGATTTGAGTCAAAAGTATGTAAAGATTGTTTTTTGAGTTATTTTGTAAGTGCATAAGGTTTTGCTACTTATTTTAAGTATTTGTTGTCATTAAAGTTGTTAGTTGTTAGTGTTGATTTGAATAAAGTTTATGGAAATATTGTTTTTTTTAGTGATTTTTTGTTAAGTTGTTATCACATATTCCTCTACATACACGATGTGCTCTAGATGGAGAGTGCAAATAAAGAATGGAAGTTTATTAATTGTCTATCGAAGGAGTATTGGGATAGGGTTGGTGATTGTATAAGGTTTGCGATTCATAATGGTACTAATTAACGATCATGATATGATTATTTGCCTTTGCGTCAATTGTGGCGTTGTGAAGCATGTTGACCCAGATAGTTGTAAGTCGCACTTAGTGATGTATGAAATTGATCAAAGTTATACCCCTTGGACAAAACATGGGGAGATAGATGTGGGCAATAGTGCTAGTTAGCTGAATTTATAAAGGTGTGAATCACCTAACCTTGACACAAGTACATTTAAGACCGTTTGTCTTCAAGATATGGCTTATGCAATTGAAGTGGAATTCAGTAAATGCCCAAAAAAGTTTGAAAGGATGAAGAGCAATGCAGGAAAGCCTTTGTATGACAATTGTACAAAGTTCTCATTATTATCTGTAGTATTAAACTTGTACAACTGGAAAGTGAAATATGGGTTGAGTAACTCAGGCTTCACAGAATTGTTTGCGCTTTTGAGAAGAATGCTACCACTGGGAAACGATATGCCAACCAAGACTTATGATGCAAAACAAATGATGTGCACAACTGACTTGAATTATGAAAAGATACATGATTGTCCCAACAATTGTATTTTGTTCAGAAAAGAATTTGAATTGTTAACCAAGTGTCCTTTATGTTCTACCTCACGCTACCAAGCGAATGGGAAGAGTCCAAAGAAGGCGTTATGGAATTTTCCAATTATACCTAGATTTAGACGCTTGTATAGCAATGCAATTTATGCAAAAAAATTAAGGTGGTATGCGAATGAAAGGATTCAAGAAGGCATGCTTTGGCATCCTACAAACTTTGCTGAATAGAGTAAGTTTCACTTTAAGTATCCTGAATTGGCTGAAAAACCAAGAAACCTTCACATAGTATTGGCTACTAATGGGATAGCCCATTTGGGATGCAGAGCAGTACCCACAGTACATGGTTGGTTATGTTTTTTATATATAATCTCCCTCTATGGCTCTCGATGAAACGGAAGTATGTGATATTGTGGATTCTAATCTTAGGGCCTAGGCAACCAGAGAATGACATAAATTTATACCTTGCACTACTAATTAAAGACTTGAAGAAGTTGTGGGACAAAGGGGAGGCTGTATATGATGATCGCAAGAGAAAAACATTTAATATGAAGGCCATGTTGTTTGGCACAATCAATGACTTTCCTGGGTATGGTAATTTGTCAAAGTACAACATTAAAGGACAACTTAGATACCCGATTTGTGAAGAGGGTATACAGTTGATTAGGTTGAAGCATGGTATGAAAAATTCCTATATGGGACATCATAGATGGTAACAAAATGGTCATCCGTATCATCATATGAGACAATACTTCAATGGGAAATCATATGAAAGGATAACACCTGAACCTTTAACTGGTGAGGAGGTTTTTGAAAAAAATGAAACATATGGACTGTAAATTTGGAAAGATATTTGGGAAATATTTTGGGATAGGGAGGTGGAAGAAAAGATCTATTTTCTTCGATATACTATATTCAAGTTCTCTTAATGTTAGACATTTTCTTGATATCATGCACATTAAGAGAAATGTGTGTGTGAGTCATTTTGAAATGTTACTCCGTATTTCTGGGAAGACGAAGGATGGCATAAATGCAAAATTAGACATGGTTGAAATGGGAATAAGGGAGGAATTGGCATTGAAGGAGATGAGATCTCGTTCCTTCCTTCGCCCATCTGATTTCACACTATCTAAACAAGAAAAAAGAATTTTTTTTGTGAGTTTCTTGCTTTAATGAAAGTGCTAGAAAATTATCCATTAAACATTAGCACTCTTGTGTCAATGAAGGACTTGAAGCTGAAGGGTCTTAAATCACACAATTATCATGTATTGATAGAAAACTTTATTCTGGTAGAAATATGAGGTATTTTACCTGATAAGGTGCGAGCTATGATCATGAAGCTATGTTTCTTCTTCAAGTCATTGTGCAGTATGGTGATTGACCCCAAGAAATTGCTGAAGTTAAAAACCCGAATTGTGACTATGTTGTGTGAGCAGGAGATGTTTTTCCCTCCAGCTTTCTTTGACATAATGGTGCACCTAATTGTTTACTTGGTTAGAGAGGTACAACTGTGTAGCCCCGTCTATATAAGATGGATGTATCTAGTTGAGCTCAAGATGAAGGACCTAAAAGGCTATGTGAAAAATTGGAGCCTACCAAAGAGTTGCATTGTTGAATGGTACATTTGTGAAGAAGCCGCTAAATTTTGTACCAATTACTTGAAAGATGTATGTGATAATGGCCTTCGGTGTCTCGTCATGAAGGAAAGACATCTGGATAAGGGTTGATGAGAAAGAAAGCTATCTTTATCTCAAATCAACAATGGGAGCAAGCACACCTATATATACTTCACAACTCTGAAGAGATTGACGAGTATGTAGGTATTCATATGGATGAGCTTATGATGGGAAAATTCCAATAGAATACAAAGTTGGTATGCCAAAGAACATAATAAACAATTTACAACATGGTTGAAGCAGCACGTGGATGACAAGTACAATGTTGATCGTAATTTAGTTTTGGAGAAAATAATGTTCTTGGCACATGGTCCGAAAGACATGTGCTTTCTTTATCAAGTTATGTCATCAATGGATACACCTTTTATACTAAAGAGTAGGATGCCTGAAGCAAAATGCAAAATAGTGGGATAACTGTTATTGTTAACATCATGCAAGTATCAAGTGTAAAAGATAAGAATCTTATCTATACCAATATGTCATACTCTGAAGTAGTTGAGCAAATTTGGGAGTTGGATTACGTAGGATTTTATGTTCTTATTTTCGGGTGCAACTGGGTTGACAATAATAATGCTTTGAAAGTGGATAAGTTAGGGTTGATACAATTGAATTTGAACAAACAATGATATAAAAAAGAGCCTTTCATTTTGGCTTCTCAGGCTAAATAAGTGTTCTATGTTCTTGATCCTGCTAATAAAGAATAGTCTATTATTTTGTTATCAAACAAAATAAATGAGGATGCATGAGGTGAATTCAGTGAGGATGATCTTTTCCAAGGGTCGTCACTTGAAGCACAATTCAATGAGAAAGATGTATTGTACGTTAGGCATGACCACAATGAAGGAATTTGGATATTAAAGAGGAGGAAGTTGCTTTGTAAATTAAAGAAAATAATTGTTACTAAAAAAACATTAAAATTATTAAGACTAGGAAAAGAAAAAGGGGCATTTTATCATATGCATATTCCCTTTCCTTTGATGTATTCATAATTGTATAGATAGTATTCGATGATTTGTTTTAATTTGTTGGCATTTGCTAGCCGGAATTGGTTATTTTGTATATTTGGATACATCCAGCTAGAACTATATCTATTTGGGTGTTTGGTGTGTGTGTGTATTCTATTTTTGTAGATTATTTTGGCGAGGGATCATCGAAATTGAGCCCCCAATTGTTTCAAAAAAATTTATCACACATAGTTAATAGTTATTCGCCAATAACCATCAAATATTATATATATATATATATATATAATGGTTTTTTCAAATAAATGTCAAATAAACCTATTTCTCTGTTGATGAATACTTTACCCTCATCATTTTGACCATTAAATATTGTATAAAATATTTCACGGTTATTATTAAACAAACGTTTAATATAAATTGCTATATTTAATAGTTATTGTCTTACAATCGTTAAATATAGTGCCCTATAAACAACAACTATATTTGAAAAAACTGTAAAATATAGGCCCCAATATTTAACAGTTAAAAACCATTATATATAAATATTTAGTACTAGGATATTTAACGGTTGAAGAACCGTTAAATATCGGTAAAAATAATTGTTAAATATTGACAAATATGTAGTAATGTGTGCCAATCTTATTCAAGTTCTAATAGTCTAATAATTATGTGAGTATTATCTTACTTGAATTATAAAATAATAGAGCTTTGATCCGAATCCGAACATGAATCCGTCCCCGTAAGCAAATATATTCTCTCTCCCAATTTTCCTTCATGAGGAAATATGATGCCAGGAAATTGACAGAATGTTAAATGTTCCGTGACAGTATAGATAATTAATAAAAAATTGCATAGAAAAAAAAGGAGCAAGTGATAAAAATCAATTTTAGTGACTGGATAGGTCAATAGAATATCCCTGGCATATCCCCAATGGCTTAGGATTGGGAAGTATGGATAGATTGATGAAGAAGACAACATAGAACGAGAAACGCATATTTAAAAATCTTTAAAAAACCATATTGCTCCCTCATGCCTTAATATGAGATAAATTTAGGGAGTTAATCTTGACATAAGATGTAGTAAAATCTTTTATTAATTTATTCTTATTGATACTCCCTCAACAATGATAAAAAAACGTTATGAAAGGAGAAAATTAAGAAAGATGACTGGAATATTTTAAAAAATACATGTAATATGAATTAACTTCACTAACTTTGTTAATATAATTAAATTAAGTAAATATATTTTATATTAAGGACCAATGCATTATAATATTATAATTTATTATCGTTCGTAAGTAAATTAGATAACCGATTTTTTTTTTCAGAATTAAAAATCATATTTAATTTAAATTTATAAGTGTAGCATCCCATATCATTAAGACTTGTTTTAAAGCGGTAGGCATTTTGCCAAGCATGCTTATTTAATTGATCTAATCCAAGGAATGGGTTTGGACTATCTTTTGTCACCGTGCCTTCTGGAAATTTATAAATATCAGGTTCAAATTATAATTTTTTTTTGATATTACAAATGATAATTTTTACATTAAACATAATATTTTCAAAACATTTTAATTCATGATTTTGAAAATATGCAAGATAAATTATCAATTTTTGAATTCATGCCAAGAAAGTAACATTTTTCCTAACACAACACATTTAATCATGACCAATGAAAATTTGGTCACGGGGAACCTCACAAACTGGCACAAAAACTTGATTTATTTAATACGACAACTATGTATTTTGTTGGTGATAGTGTGATACTAAAAGAACGCTACGTGCTTTGCAAAAAAAAACACCTCTTTCATATTTATTTTGTACAACATAAAATTAACTTTTTATAACTAATTCAAACAAACACTTAAAATAGTGTCTTTGAATTAACTTTTGGTTAAAAGATTGAGGGGATTTCTTTTAAGAATCATTCCGTAAAAGCTATACCAATAAACCTTTTGTCCAAATCATGATTTTGGGCTTAAAATTTATTTTTAGTTTTAGCTGAACGTTTGACTAATATGCAAAAAACCTTGATTTGAAAGAAAAAGTGCCTGATTAGAGCAAGACAATTGAAGTTTTTTTTTTTTTTGATACGAACAATTGGAGTTTTGATCAAACCGATATTGCCTGCGGAAATATTCGTTTTGGGTCGCTCTTTGTATATTTTGGATATGTCTAACCATTTGAATTATAAATATATTTTTTGCCAAGTATTGGGCATGGGCTTTTTGGGTTATGGTCATAACTCATACGTATTATTCAAAAAAAAAAAAACATGGCAGGGCTGATCATTACTTGCTCCAATTTTGTTTATTGAATTTTTAAATTTATGACTATAAATTAAAATAATAACTAGAATGCAGGTCCTGTGTTGTCACAAAACATGACTATAGATATTGTAGTTTTCCTTAAAAATAATGTATCATAAATAAAATGAATAGATATTAATTATGATAGTTAAGGTTGCCAAACTCACGAATTTAAATAAACTTGTGACAATAATGTAAACTCGGATCGTAAACTCAAATCGTGAATTAATAAGAGCTTACTTTTATTAATAAATAGGTATTAAAAGTATATAATAAAATAATAAAAATAACAATAATTTAGTTTAAATATATTTTAAATATGAATAATTGAAATTAAATCTATCAACATTTACAATTTATCATATCCAAAAAAGAAATTTTTATGAAGTTCATATATGAAGTTATTGAACATAATCAAAACAAACAAACTAATGCGAATTTAATAGCAAGTCGTCATAATTTTATAAGATAAAAATATAAAAACAGCAAACTCATTATGTAAACTCTTAAGTTTAACCGAGTTTATGGCTAGCACAAGTTTAAGTACAGACTAAGACAATTTTGTAAGCTAGAAACATAAAACCAGTAAACTTGAAAAGTTAAATCGTGAGGTTGGCAACAATGCTGATGGTAATATATGATTATAAATGTATAAAGGGTTAAGATGCAACCAACACCATGAAATATTTTTCTAGGTGTATCTAATGCCCCAAAATATTTTGTGGTAAATTTAACACCTTGAAGTATATTTTTCAGGTATGTCAATCATCCTAAAGTATTTTTTATGTGCACCTAGCACCTTAAATTATTTTTGTTAGAATCGGTTAACACCCAAGAGGAGGTGAATTGAGTGTAAGATAAAATTTAATAGGAGTAACTTTGAAAAACTTTTCGCATCTTAGTAAAAGCACTAAGTGTGAAAGTAATGAATTATAAATCTATAGTCAGTTATTCAAACTATATATGCTGGAAATATAAAAGTTTAGGGAAGAAAATGTGCAAACTATGATTTATCCTGGTTCGGTTCAATTCATGATGACCTACGTCCAGTCTCAAGCTACTCTTGAGATCTTAATCCACTTTCTCCCTCAAGTTTAACCAGGTACTTGAGAATCACTGCAATTCCACAAGTTTGATCTTAACATTTCTGAAGCCTTTATAATTCTCGCACTAAGAAAATAACTCTCCCTTAAATATGTAAGGATACAATTTGTTTTCCATTCAAAATCCCTCAATCTTGAATAACTCTCACAAAGATAGAATGATTACAAGGAAATCATACTTGTCTCTATATAAAGTAGATAATGATTAACACTAAAGTATAAGTTGAAAGTATGATTACAGAGCTTCGGTTGGGTAAGATTCAAAGTATCGGCATATCAACATTATAGGCATATACTCTTGGGGTTGTTCATTTTGAATGCTTCTTCTTTCATAGTTGATGAAGAATATTTTGTTAGAGCAAACGTTTCACCCAAAAGGGCGGGTGAATTGGGTGATACTAAAAATTTCGTTGCAAATATAAAATTTGATAGTGAAATTAAAACAGTAAGGAGTAAGGAGAAATATCACCGAAGTGTACACCGGGAGTTATACTGGTTCGGTCACAACCACTTTGACCTACGTCCAGTCCTCAGAGCTTCTCTGAGAGTTTCACTATAACTTCCAAGATTCAGTGGGTTCTTGACACCTCAGTACAAGCAAGTTCCTTCACCTGGACACTCGCTCCCCCTTACAAGTTGTAATCCAATCCCAACTCAAGGTTCCACAACCTTAAGTTATCTCAATAACAAATATTGAGTTTGAATGAAATATCTCTCTCAAGAGTGAATAAGAATCACTAAAGTACACAGTTACAAATATCACGTAAAACAGAGTAGTGAACTTGATGATACGTTCGTGTGTGTGTTCTTGTTATTCTTCTCTGTCTGGATGTTCCCATATATATAGATATGTTGGTAATGATTGTTGGAACGTTTTTCTTCATGTCCGTTGGAACTTGATGATACGTTCGTGTGTGTGTTCTTGTTATTCTTCTCTGTCTGGATGTTCCCATATATATAGATATGTTGGTAATGATTGTTGGAACGTTTTTCTTCATGTCCGTTGGAACTTGATGATACGTTCGTGTGTGTGTTCTTGTTATTCTTCTCTGTCTGGATGTTCCCATATATATAGATATATTGGTAATGATTGTTGGAACGTTTTTCTTCATGTCCGTTGGAGCGTGCGTAGCCACTATTGACTTTTCCAGTATTTGAAAAATATCCGTTTGTGGTAGGTGGCGGTCGGTGACATTTGAACATTGCTTTTGACTTTCCATATTTGGTAAGATCTCTTCATTGTTTACCTGTGGATATGCTCAGAATACTAATACAATAAAAGGTTAATCATATAGGAAACAAATCAATGAACGTTGGAATGATTTATAAGTTTCTGGACTTGCATACTCGAGTACAAACTCGAGTACATATTCGAGTAATATCGGGAAAACTTTGATGAACTGCAAGTCAACACACAAGAATAAGATTACTCGGGTAGTGCATGGGATAAACAAAATATCAAACCTTTGGAAATGCATGCTTACTCGGGTACCTACTCGAGTAATGAACTCTTTTATTCATAGGTTACTCGAGTAAACCTCAAATAAACTTTTGGTTACTCGATGCTTTACTCCAGTAATGTTGGCAGTATTTCAAGGCCGAGAGCACTTCAAGTTTGATTACCTTGTTACTCGAGTACATACTCGAGTATACTTATTTTTTTATGCATGACTTACTCGGGTAATGACTTGAGGTTTTCCTTCAAACATAACACTGCATACTCAAGTACATACTCGAGTAATCCACTTAAAATGAATTATTAAATACTTGCATACTAGAGTAATGACTCGAGGAAAATGAGATAAAATTAGATCAAGTTATTCGAGTACTACCTTCAGGTTTTTGCTTACCTCAGTGAGTTACTCGAGTAACTACTCGAGTAACGTTGGCAGGGTTGAAAATGCCGAGAGCAACACATTTTAGGAAACAAAGAAACTCGAGTATCATTGGCAGGCCGAGAGGAACTTGAAAACTTTTACCTGGTTACTCGAGTACGTACTCGAGTAATATTGGCAGGCCGAGAGCAACTCCAAGTATTTACCTGGTTACTCGAGTAACATTGGCAGGTCGAGAGCAACTTGAAAACATTTACACTATTACTCGAGTAACGTTGGCAGGTTACTGGAAGGTGCCTCTGATTACTTCAAGTTTTGTCTCATTACTCGAGTACCTACTCGAGTAATGCCTTAGAAAAATTGCTTCTGATTAAGTTTCTCAGCTTTTTCTCTTGGCCTTTCTTCATTACTCCAATGCTAACTTCAAGTAATGCCTTTCCCTGTTATTACTTTGTTCAAACTTATTTATTACTCAATTCCTTTTCATACCATTCTTTGTTATCATCAAAACATGAGATCTAACATATTTAACCGTTGAGCATGTTATAATATGACAATTGGATGTCTGTTGGAAATAGCCATTAAAACTTCCGACACAAAGTTGCTTTTCAACGGTTGAGCTCTAATTAAAGTTTAATCACCTATAATCTTCATGAAAAACTTGATTAGTGATGATTATAAATGGTTAAGAGCAAGATAATCAAGATTTAAATGACTTTGAGAGAATATCAAAAAATCCAAGATTGTGATTAAAAACTGTGAATAATATCATTCGAGTGTGACTTGAAATCACTTGAGTGATTTCCTCAATCACTCGAGTGATCTTCATAAATCACCAAAGTGATCATGGATTACTCGTGTGATTTCAAAAATCACTCGAGTGATCTTCATCAGAAGATCACTAACTCTTAAATCTCTTGCAAGTGACTTGCAAGTAATGCCCTTCACTTGAGTGATTTTATCTTTGAACTCTTAACTTGATCTAATCACCATCAAGTGACTTGCTAAATTCTTAAAGTAAAGCTTCATCATCCGAGTGCCCTTTTCCTTTTCAGAATATAGATAGTTTGGCGCAGAGGTTCACTTCCAGTGGGCATAACTCTTCAAATGTAATTCCAAATTTGACAAGTGACATATCTCCATAACGCTCTTTAAGTCTTCTTTCTAATGCAACTGGAATCAATCCCAAATACATTGTATTTCAAAAGTTATGATCCAATTCGTAACATCTAGTTCAGAACACAATGTGGATTTCGAGCACCAATTTTCGAAGCTCATATCTCTTTCATCTGCCAATATTGGAGCATGAAATCAATGTCGTTGAAACGCCTCTTGAGTCTAGTTTTATTTGCAATAAGCTTTAGTCCAAAACCCATTGTCTTCCAAAAGTTATGAACCAAATAATGACTACTGTTTTGGAATATTGTGGGAACATTGTGAGAATCATCAAGCGTCAACTTTCAAGATCTGTATCTCTTTTGTTTGAGCCTTTTTGGGCTTGATCATGGCTTCTGTGAAATGCATTTTGAGTGTCGTTTCATATGCAACAAATTTCACTTTATTCAAAGTTTTGGTGAATAAGATATGTCCAAATGACTGAATTTGTCTTGGAATAACGTGAGTAATTCCAGTGTCAATTTTCGAGATCCATATCTCTTTTGTTTGAAATCCGTTGAGCTTGATCTTGGTGTCTGTGTGTTGCATTTGAAGTCTTGTTTAATATGAAATAAGTTTCATTTCAATCGGATTTACAATTTAAGAAATATGATAATCACTCGAGTGATGCTTCCTTCACTTGAGTAAAACATATAGAAATCACTTTTAAAGGTGCAACTCGAGTGATAATGAAGTATCACTCAAGTGAAATTGATATGACTTGGATATAAGGCACTTTAACTTTCGATTAAGCCATTCCAACTTCCAATTTAGCATAATAACCTCCAATCCCAAATCTAAGAACTTGAAACTTGATATTCCCATTATATTTTAGTTCTTTTTTTTTAATTTCTTCTCTCTTTCTTCATGACTATTCTTCACAATCCTTTTGATAACTCTTTGCTTTCTTGACTAATGTCTTCAATCTCTTTCTTCTTCTTCCTCTTAATTATTCTTATCAATTCAATCACTTCCTTGTTTTCTTGACTTCATTTCCCCATATTTGATAATTTCATTTTTTAATATCTTTGTATTCTTCCTCTTGATCATTTTCCATAATTCAACTTGATATTTTCTAATATTTGCTTGACTAATCTATAAGATATATTTTATATTAAACATATTAGTTAGTCAATGTATACGATAAATACATTATGTAAAGTTTTTGCTCTTAATGTTTGGCATCTATATTTGACATCATCAAAACAAATCATATCTAACATTTTAGTACATCTAGCACCTTGAAGTTTTTTTTCATGTGTATTTAACATTTTAAATTATCTAAATTGTTAAGTGCAAAATTGCACAAAAAGCTAATTTAGGGTGATGGATACACCTAAAAAAATGCTTCAAGGTGTTGGATGTATAAAAAAATATTTTAAGGCATTGAATGCATTTGAAAAACTACTTCATGATAATGGTTGCACCTTAACGTGGTTTAGTTGATTATCCTAAGAGAAAATGAATAAATGATTGTTAAGTTTCAAAGGACAATCCACTTACAGTAAAGTTTTAAAACAATATCATATTAAAAATTATTGAAAAGAAGTACTAATTGAAAAGTGTACTTTACAAACTCATAAAAAAATATTAGTTGCAATAAATAATCATTTTGAAATTTCTGGCAAAAAAGTCATTCTGAAATTTAATTATTATTAGTTTAATATTTTTGGACCTAATGGCATTCCTTCGCTTCCTAATCCTAATCCAAATGAGTTATGGCCTGTTTGGTACGCTGGAATTGATTTTGATGGAAATGGAAATGGATATGGATATGGAAATGGATATGGAAATGGAAATGAAAATGGAGACTAAAAGTATGTTTGGTATGTCATGGAAATGAGATGTAATTTTTGTATAAAAATACCAAAATGTCCTTCAATTTTTTATTTTTTTATTTTTTTTGAAGGTAGTGGAGGGTAATAGATGGAAATGATCACATTGAATTGTAAAAAATGAGGGGTAAAAAAAAGATTCCATGGAATTTCTCCTAATTCCACATGTTTTTTGATGGAACCCAAAATGAGGCTAATTCCATGTCTTGGCTTCCACATGGAATTTAATTCCATGATCTTTCTTTGTACCAAACAAACTTATATGGTGGAAATGAATTCCATTTCCATATCCACCCCCTCAATTCCTACATACCAAACGGGGCATAAGGGTTTGTTTAGAATAATAATTGGAATTTTTAAAACCGGCTTTTTAATGGTGATTTATAGTACACGAGGTAAGAATGTGATAATAGTTTTATTTCGATTTATGTGAACAAGTTGTTTTGAAGATCATAAAAAGCATGTTTGGATTAGTTTATTTTTCTAGAATAAACACTTATTATGTAAGTTGAGATAAATCTTCTCTCACGTGCTTACCTCGTATACCGTAAATCACGATTTATAAGCACTTATTACTTAAAAATAAGCTATCCCAAACGAGTACAAACATGATCCCACACAAGCACTTAGTGTGTGTTTGGATTAGCTTTTGAGAATAGCTTTTATGATTTACGAGGTAAGTATGTGAGAGGAGTTTTGTCTCGACTTATGGAAAATAATTTCTGAAACCATGGTTTGGGTGTTTCCCAAATACTCTTAATTTGAAAAGAGAATATGTAGGGGCAAAAAAAAAGATTTGAAAAGAGAATATACTACCAATTCCATCTTCCACCATAAAGTGTCACCTCGTCATTAGCTAGTGGATGAAACCCTGTATAGTGAATAAGCACGCCCAAACAGAGTCCCATGTTTCATTTTTTTCCTCCCCATTTGGGCAATATTGTATTACACTAAGTGTGTGTTTGGTTGGGCTTATTTTGCCCCAATAAGCTCGTTTTGAGCAAATAAGCCTGTTTTGAAACTGTTGCAAAAAAATTGAGTGTTTGGTTGGACTTATTGCAATTGGGTTTTAGGTTAAAATAAGCCCAAATTGAAGAAGCCACTGGAGGCAACTTATTGCAAATGTGTTTTGTGACCATTAGCTGAATTAAATAATTGTCACCAACATTATTTAATTTTCGGTCTCTTTTCCCTGCACCAAACCTGCTCCACTCGTTTGGCTCAAAGGGAATCTTCGCACATGCTCGTTCTGCATCAGTCTCGTCCCTGTCGCAGCTTCGATTCTGATTGCTCTCCGTGTGTCGGCGGCCATGATAGGTTGGCCATTCAACCTGCGTCGTATGTCTTCCCTCTCTAGGCATCTCAGTCGTCCTCCCTTTCTTGGCTCCGTCTTCCCTCTGAGAGATCCGATTCCCAGCTCCTTCTGTGTCGTCGAGTTCGTTGCAATCTCGATGAACACTCGTTGAAGGTGAAGGGCTCTCCAACTTCATTCGTGCTAACCTGTCTACGATCTGTGGTTCAACCGACGTGTGCTATGCCATCTCTAATCTGTGGCTCAAGCTGAACAGGCCCTTATTCCTCGTCTGAGATCTAGCTTCAACTACGAGTTGAGCTTCAACCGTCGCTGTCACCTTCTTCTTCATTTGGGATCTAGCTGCATTAGAGAGTTGTGCTTCAACCGCAACAGGGCCCTCATCTTCATCTGTGATCTAGCTGCATTGTGGAACTGAGCTTCAACCTGAACAGGCCTTCATCTTCATCGGTGGTAAGCTTAATTTTGGCTTCTGCAAGATTTGTGGTTCACCTCCCTGATTGTTTGCTGCTATTGTAATGTTTCATTAGAGGCTTTACTACTGCACATGGTACTACAGGCTTGTATTAGCCTAGCTTGAGAAAATATCAAACCCTCTGATCCCAAATTTAAATGATGCCACCCAAAAATACTCGAGGATCCTTGATATTATCCCTACTTTAAAAATGCCATTGGAGCAATAGATGGAACTTACATCAAGTGTGTGATCATTGGTCCCAACCGGGAAAGATATATCGGGAGAAAGGGATATACAACATAGAATGTAATGGCTGTATGCGATTGGGATATGTGTTTTACGTTCGTGTTGGCGGGTTGAGAAGGTTTTGCACATGACGCTTGTGTGTTTCAAGCTGCTGTCTCAAATCCAGCTATGAATTTCCCTCATCCACCTGTAGGTATATTTTCTTCCCATTCAGTTTAATTACTTTCAGTGCACACTTTGCTTAATTTCACACCTTCAAAATGATTTGAGCATTTATTAGGCAAATATTACTTGGTCGACGCTGGCTATCCCACATCAGTTGGGTATCTTGGTATCTACAGATGTGAGCGTTATCACCTGCCAGAATTTCAGCATCAACCTGGTTTGACAAATGTTAAAGAGACCTTCAATTACTGTCATTTCAGTTTGAGGTCAACTATTGAAAGGACTTTTGGAGTATAGAAGAATATATTCGAATTATTGCAAAACATGCGCAAATACAGCTACGAAACGCAAGTCCACTTAGTTTGCGCAACTATGGCCATTCATAACTTTATTAGGAAAAATTCTCAGAGTGATGTTAATTTCGGTGCAACAAAAACTGCCAATGTAGCTCATGAAGATGATAATACTGTAGACGATGTGACTTCCTCCTCCAATGATGCTGGGACATCTTCAACCCGTATGAATCGTATTCGTGACATGATTAGAGATCTACTTGTACGGGACATGTAATATAATTAGTTATGTAATATTTTTACGTGAACTTATGTATTTTGCCATCACATTTTCTAACTTTAATTTTTCCACTAATTTTTAATTTTAAATATCTTGTTTTGTTATAATTAACACAAAAACACTAATGTAATCATTAATCCAAAAAAGTTTTTACTTTTAAAAAAGCACTTATACAATTGCTCATCCAAACATAAATTATGAATCAAAATTGACTTTTTTATTAAGTCATTTTTAATAAGTCAAAATCATAATAATTCATTTTTCTTATCGCTATCCCAAACACATATTAACATTTTTGTTAAAATGTGTTTCTGCCTTTGGAGCATCAAAATTTGAAATTAAAACTCTTTTAATATATTTACCTCATATTTCATAAATAATGTTAGAGGTGGAGTTTCCATCCCAACTGAAAGAGACATTGGGCATATTTGTTATAGCGTTGAGATTGTTTATAAGCTACTTTTTTCGTAAATTGAAATAAAACACCTATCAAACTCCTATTAAAAATTTATTTTTAAGGGTTGCAATTGTTCGTTGTTTAAGTGTGTGTTTGGATTAACTTTTTTTAATAGCTTTTACGATTTACGAGATAAATATATGAGAGAAGTTTTATCTCAAATTATACAAACCATGATTTAAAACCATAGTTTAAAGTTTTACCAAACACACACTTAAAACTAGGGGTGGGCATGGGCAGGGCTGGGCAGGGCGAGACCCCTGCCCGATGCCCTGCCCAAGGGATGAACGGGCTGCATTTTGCAGCCCGATGCCCGGCCCTGCCCGCTAAAAACCCTAACTATTTTGGGCTGGGCAAGGGTGGCCTGGGCAGGGAAGCCTTCCCTGCCCAAGTGATAATACCTTATCTTGTCCACTTATGAAAAAAATAATTCCTTATGAATTTCATAAACATTCCTGTAGTTACTAATACCATATATGTCTTAACTTCGCCCTAAGTAATATAAACTTCAAATACATTCGATGATTTCACATCTTGAGATATTTTAAAATAAGTCTACAACTTAGAGTCTTGAAATTTAAAAAATACCATATGTCTTAGCAAATATCCATACTTCAAAAATTAAACAACATCCATAATCCATTATAAATAAGAAAAAAAATGATTTAATTAAAGCCGTGAAGTCAAAGTAGTTTGCATTAATTCAATGTCCCAAAAGTTGATCAAATGATGAAGCATCTGGAAAGAAAATAAAAAGCAAGTATAATTTAATACAACACAAATTAAAGAAGAAAGGAAGAAATCTACTTGTAAGTAGTGTTTAGTGGTTAGGGCAAAAAAGAGAGGATCAGAAGAGTATTATACAATAAACAATATATATTTTAAATAAAAATATATATATGAAATAATATTTAATTGATATAAAATTTTATATTTTAAATAAATGAAAATAATTTTCAGGGCAGGGCCAAATGGGCAGGGCAGCACCCCTTGCCCGATGCCCGGCCCTGCCCGGTTATTAGCCCGCCCAAAGTTGCCCAAAATTTTTTCGGGCCACTTTTTTAGGGCTGGGCTGGGCAATTTTTTGCAGGGCCAGGGTGGGCGCACCGGACTACTGGACACCATGCTCACCCCTACTTAAAACGATTACATTAAATTTACATCACAAAATCCTATGGAAAACAAACCGCGCCACCAAAAACAGTGAAAAACACGCACCCTATTTCTCTCTCTTCAGGTTTGGACCATCTGCGTTGATCTCACGCCTAAATTCTTACCCTCTTTCTCTCTCTACTACATTTGAATCCGGATCCTGCGCTTTCGAGTCCCGCCACAAACCCTATTCCCATTTCTCTCTCTCTCATCCATTTCTTTCTTTCGCTCTAGATTTTCTGATTTCCGTCGCTCAACTGTGCGGACAATGAGGAAAGGAACTAAGAGGAAGACGAGGCAGAAGGAAGAAGCTTCCCAGCCAAAGGAAGCCGAGAAGAAGCAACCGACAAAGACAACTCGAGCTAAACGAGCTAGGACCTCCAAGCCAGAGACCGAGCCCGAATTCTTCGAGGATCAGCGCAACTTGGTACATAGCAGCTGTTAACTATTAATTTGTGTATTTCGGATTCCTGTTGACGTGTCTGGAGCTTGATTTGGCTCTGAATCTTGTATGCGCGCATTGGAGATTATTAGATTTTTGTAGGTCTTTTTTGGTTTATTTTTTTATTTGTGTTATCTGGCATTGTGTATATGATGTATAATGCTTTTGAAATCAAGTTGCTAACTGAAGGTCATTCAGTTGATTGATATTGATGTTAGCTGGGCCTTGAATCAGAGCTAAATAGTGGTTACTGAGGCTGCGATTTGTTTTAGATTTGCGTCATTGTGCTCTGTATTCGAATGTGTTGCCAAAAATGAAGAAGTCAATTATAACTTAGCTCTCCTTTGTCTATTAAAGACGTGTCAACTTCGTTTTCCTGCTAAACTAGGCAGTTGGCCTATTGGTGTCAGCAGACAACTGAACCTTGGCTATGGCTGTTTGGGCTATTTCCATTGATGGAACATGCAGTTGTTTCATAAAGGATAAATGCTTCTAACGTGTCTATTTTATTCAAATATTTCATGGATTTACTGTGTTCCTGAACTATTGCATTTTTTTTTACTACCGTCTGTCAGTTTTAGCTGACTGCTTTTCATATAAGAAGTTGGTAGGTCCAGTGGGAAATGTTGTGAGCTCTCACCTTTCCAATAGATAAAGATTTATGGCATGTTCTTAACGGATGAAAGCAATCTTTTGAAGTTATTTTGACCTTAACTTTTTTTTTGCTATGAAAGTACCCAAAAGGTGGTGCATTGTCATTCAAGTCATTCAGCGTGACTGAATGTTACTTTTACTGACAATATTTGTCTATATGTATTGTGCAGGAAGACTTGTGGAAGGAAACATTCCCTGTTGGAACAGAGGTTTGCAACACTAGTAGCTTTTCTTAGTTGACATATCGAATAATTGTTCCTTGTTTTTCTTACTGCTTCATATAATCTTATGCCAGTGGGACCAATTGGATTCTGTCTATCAGTTCAAGTGGGATTTCTCCAATTTAGAAGTGAGAGACTAGCCCATCTTTAATTGATTGTTGATTTTAGTTGAAGTTTAAACTTTGTCCGTTGAAGTTTAAACTTTGTCCAATTAAGTTAACTACATTATGAATGACTGATGAAATGATCAAATGCGTTCAGAAAGCATTTGAAGAGGGTGGAGCTCTGCAGGGTAAAAAGGTTTATCTCTTTGGTTGCACTGAACGTAAGTAGCTTGCAAGTTTCAAATTTTCATCATCTTAAAGGCTGGCAACTTGATTCCAAGCCAATTCCTCTTAAATACTCATGATTATTACATCCGAATATCCTATCAATTTTAATATATGCAGCTCAACTGGTCCCGTATAAAGGCGAAAACAAAGTTATCTGCATACCTGTTGTGGTGGCGGTAAGTTTTCAAACTCTGCTCTTTCTGCTTCTGTACAAAAAAAGAAATACAAGGTGTTTAATTGATTATTGTTTGAGATTTTTTGTTGAATTAAAACTGTTTAATCTTGAAAAGGTGCAATTATAGCTGCATGTGTGCCACGATCACTGTGTGGTTTTTCCTTTTCCTTTTTCTGGTACTTATTATTTGGCTTATACTAAAAATTAGTAATGCTTAAATTTTTGGGTGCTAAATATTCTTTTGAAAATGCTTCGTTAGTGTTGCTTGTTAATGTCAAACCTGACAGTTTGGGATTTTGATTTATCCATTGTTTTTAATAATATTTTAAACTCCTTTTTGTATATAGGTTGTATCACCTTTTCCTCCATCTGATAAAATTGGGATTAATTCGGTTCAAAGAGAGGCTGAAGAAATTATTCCTATGAAACAAATGAAAATGGACTGGGTTCCGTATATCCCATTAGAGGATCGGTATTTATCCCATTTGGCCTTTTTCCTTGGAGACTTTCTTATTAAACAGTGATTTATGGTCATTTCTGAATCTAATATTTATGGTTGATGATTTAATGACTTCAACAGAGAAAGTCAAGTTGATAGATTGAAGTCCCAAATATATATCTTGAGATGCACCCAAAGAAGGTATTGCCGTCTGTCTGCCTCTTTTTCTTGCTTAGTATGTGATCAGTCTGTTCCATACTTTCTGGTCCCATTAGTGGTGCAGTTATAGATGGTGTTGATAAATTTTAAGTTAACACTCTTTTATTTCATATATCATATTTGACCTTTCAAAAAAAATTTTACCCCCCTCATTTGTTAAGGTTTTTTTGCTTTGAGAAACACTCACCTTCACACCGCAAGATTACAGGCCAATTTTCCTCCCCTGTAAAATAGCTGCCATTGTTTCACCTTTCTTTTTTGTTCTATTTTTTTCTCACCATTTTCCTCTTCTATTTACCTTCAACTTTCTGCGTGCTCATATGATATTCAGCTTCATTTCTGGTGAATTAGGTGATGCCTTTACAAGAAAAACTACCAGGGGATGTGGGCGGAAAGTATTTTGGATTTGAATGCCTGTGTGATTTTTTAGCTTTGCTATTATTGGAGATGCATACACTTTTCATATTTTAATTGATGAACCTTACCATAAAACAACAGAAAATCCTTATACCACTGAGGTTGGCTAATCCTGATTCCTGACCATACATTCGTCATATTTTAATTGAGGAACCTGATAGGAAAGCGAGAAGTGACTGCAGCTAGGTCTAATCATTCTGGAATATACTTGAATCCTGGATGTTTACATTGCATATCCTTCAGCGCATGTTTTAATTGTTTAATTGAGACAACCTTATTTTTGTGGCATGGAAATATTGTAATGATGGAATTGTGTTTCTGTACTTTTGGTGCTTCTTATTCTTGTTTTGATCTTTGGAGAGTAAATGTTAGGGTTCTACCCTATGAGATGAACTTGTGTGGATTCGTTGACACTTAATGGAAATATTAGCTACAAATGCAATAATTAGGGGAAGTAGTAGCACTTTGTCATTTTCTGCCTTCCGAGGGTGTTTAGCTAACTGGTTTCTTTTGCACAGCTTCATGATTTTTTTTTTTTATTGTTTTTATCATATTAGTTGTTGGAATTAGCATAAGATTTCCCATCCATACACTTTGAGCCTTGATATGGATATTTATGTTTATGAACACGACTTGTATTTTTTTTGTGATTAATCCATGTTACACAGGTCTGCTTTGAAGCATCTGAAGTTGGACCGGGTAAAGAAATATGAGTACTGCTTACCTTGTGAGTTTTCTGTCTTTAGAATATTGTAATTTAATTGCTTAAATGAATGTGTATCAAGTTGTATCTAAAATCAGGGAAAAGCAAACCTTTTCATATTCTAGCAATTACTATGAGATTGTATCAAGACATCATAGAATGTCTTCGTTAGGTTGTGACCATGGTGGAAAAATCAAGGACTCTATTATTTGATGGATGCTTGGTGTTAATTATTGGGGCTTAAAATTGTTATAGTTTAGTATCATGATTATCACCAGTTATTTCCATTGTACTTGTTCATACAGTTTTATAACAACTGTGTTTCACAGATTTCTACCAGCCTTTTAAGGAAGATGAACTTGAACAGAGCACTGAGATTCAGATTATTTTTCCTGCTGAGGCAAAGCCGGTAAATGTGATGGAAATTGGAAAACACTTGT
The DNA here is from genome assembly GCA_963242795.1 of Inga leiocalycina. NCBI lineage: Eukaryota > Viridiplantae > Streptophyta > Magnoliopsida > Fabales > Fabaceae > Inga > Inga leiocalycina. The sequence continues at coordinate 53,484,933 of OY725327.1, read as the reverse complement.
TTAGGTTTGTTCTACATTTGGTTTTCAACAAGTTCACTTGTTTGTTGTTTGATACAGGTATTCTGTGAATTTGATTGGGAGTTAGATGAGCTTGAGGTAATAAATTACTTCTGTATTGTTTGTAATTTAGAAAATGTCAGCATAGGCAGCTTAGAAGTGGTAGTTTGCTAGTTTGAATTATCCATGCATTCTTTTTGTTTTCCCAGACTAGCAATCATGTAAGTCCACTTGTCAAATACTTGGCTTTATTCTGCAGGAATTTTAATATTTTTTGCTTATAATTTTGTGATCATTTATGCTTAAGGCAACTGGCTGCCTATGGGTAGTGTTATTGTGCTCGGAAGATATTAACATATAATCATTGAGGTTTGGGACCTGTGAAGATATTTGCTTCTAATTATATTTGCTCTGTCTATATTTCTGCTCCTTATGGCTCTTGTAATGAATAGATTTGAATAAAACATTTAAATTTGGACAATCAAATGACTTTAGGCAAGGGACTCCTGCTAATTTATGCTGTGCTCTGTAGGAGTTCACAGATAAGCTCATAGAGGAGGAGGAGTTATCAGAAGATCAAAAAGATGCCTTCAAAGTAAGTAATAGTTGGACGGACATGGTTTATTCATGCTTTTAGTATCTTTGAAGTATCAAGTCATGCTGATCCTTTTATGGTTATAGGAATTTGTAAAGGAAAAAATTCGTGAAGCAAGGAAAGCAAATAGGGAGGTACTATGGTTGTTGCAATTGGCTCTGCACATCTAGTGTTGCTTCCCGCTATCTTACCCATTTATTTTCTTGCAGGCAAAGGAAGCTAGGAAAAAAGCCATTGAAGAAATGAGTGAGGAAACTAAAGCTGCATTTGAAAGTATGAGATTTTACAAGTTTTACCCCGTGCAAACACCAGATACACCTGATGTGTCTAATGTTAAGGTAGGTGCTTGGGCATTCTTACTAGACTCTGGCATTTTTCAATATTAGTATGAGATACACCTGATGCAAACATTTCGATTTTAGTTTTTAAGAGTTAACACATTAGTGTATGCCCTCAAAATTGGTAGTCCCGTTCTTTCTAAATACTAAAATTGAAGTTTCTGCCACAATTTGCAGTTCTATCTATAGGATGGGGATGCTCTGGATTCAATCAAGAAATTGTTAGGGGCATTTTCTCAATCCCAACCATAAAAATGGAAAATAGCCTTGCATCTACTCCCTCCGTACCTATATATAAGATCTCTTTTTCTGAATGGGCTTGTCCCTTTTTATAAGATCCCATTTGACTTTGTCTCAATAATAAATGCACTTTTACCCATTTTGCCCTCATTCTCTTACATCATTTATTTATCATACATTCTCTTTCTTCCTTTTCTCATCATTACTCTTTCTCTCTTACTCATTCATAAATAGGGTCATCCTTGGAAAAAATTATATTTTCTTCATATTTATTACTTTTAACTAATTTTAACTGATTTCTAGAATCCCGCAATTCGATTGAAAAGACCTTATATGTAGGGATGAAGGGAATATTGTTTATGAGGTTGTATTAGTACCCCAAAATTTCCCCTTTGCTTCATCTCTGGTCATCTTCTACTGTCAAGTTTATGAAAATTCTCACTTATATACCAGTCTCCCTCGTAGCCATCTGGGTCATTCTTCATGGATGCTTTGGGGTTGCTGTTTCGAGACCTGGTATTTGTATACTCCCTCCTCTAAACCAAAAAAAACTCTCACTTATATAATTGAAAGGCCTAACAGAGAGCAGCCAAAAAAATGGGATGAAAAGTGTGTCCTCTTTTGGAACACTCTAGGACTTTGATGAACTAAGGACATTATTGGCCTATTGCGTTGGATTCATTTGATTCATCCAAAATTGCATCCTCAAGCTCTTGATCGCAATGAAGTTTCTTATCACAATCCTCAACCTCCAACTTTCTTATACCTTCCATTAATGCCTCAACATTTTTTCCCCTAAAAATAATCTTAAAATATGATAACAACTGATATATAACCAAGCATTTTGAAAAAAAATAGCCTCAACAACAACATAACAAGTTTCCATAAATCACAATACTGAATGCTTGGATTATGAAATAAATCAACGCTTAGCAAAGTTTGTGTCTAGGGTTTGTCTTAAGATATATAATATATTCTAATCTAATTCCTTCTCTTCATCAAATCTAATGTCATCATAATTATCATCAAGAAAATCTTCATTTTCCTCTTTATCTTCTAATGTTTTCATTTGTACAACTAGCATGTCAAAAGCATGTGAGTAGGAGGATGACATTACCCTTTTCTCATGCTCTTGGTATGCTTATTGAAACTTAAATCAGTCAATGTTGATTGTTCAAGAATGAGTCAAATGTCCAACCTTTTCACTTCATTTCAGTTAGAGCTATTTATGATTATTTGTGTCTTGTAGTGCGAACTACAACCAGACAAAACTCATTTTGTCAAACTGTAGCAAAGTCACATGAAGGTTGCATCGCTGCTGGTGCTACTGCACAAGCAATAGCATGCTGGAAGATTACTCGAGTGTAAATGCAGTATTTGGGGCTATATTCTTCCCTTCTCACCAGTTGATATGGGATAAAGTTGGGAGAGAAAGCTAGGGTCTTTATAGGAGAATAAAAAATAGAGCGAAGTGGAGATAAAGTACCGGTTGGCCCATTTTCTTGACATTAATTTTGTAAACTTATTACAAGTTAAATTGCAATTTTGACAACCATATAATATAGGAAAAAGCTATGCTCTTGGTCTGTCTTGTTCAACTTGTGTTGGTTACTGGTTGAAGGAATTTGGACTAAGGGTTTGCTTCTTTATATATGAATGTTTGAATCCTCATTTCAACTGGCAATCTTGCTTTGGTGGTCAATCGTCCTTTAAAGATCCCTTAACGGTCAAGGAATAGCTGTGGAGTCTTCTCCAGGGATCAAAAATTCTCCTTGCTTGTTTATGTAGACTCTTAAACATGCCATGTGCACTTCAAATGGTAGCCTGAGGTTACTGTTTGCCACTTATTTTGTCTGCTTTATTTATTGAAAAGGTCCCAATTCCTTACTTTTAAAAGGGTTGCCCTAGTATCTTTTCTATGATTCCAATGATTTCTGTGGCTGCGCTGCTTACAAATTATGGCCCCATTTGTTCAGAACCCTAGAAAATCATTCCTTTTCCGTTGCACTTCAATTTGGGTATGAAATACCTATTACATTCCCGCAATTATTAATTTTCTTCATTAAAGGGGGGCACATGAAGTTTCACATTTGAAGAGTTATTTGTTTCATTCCATTCCCTTTCCCCTGAAATTCTGTCAAGCTTTGGTTGGTTTATGGCCCAACCTGGGACATGTTTGGGTGAAGATTAAAGGATTTTCTAAACAAGGAAGATTAAAGGGTGTGGAATAATTGCATTTTGTGTTTTTATTTTTATAGTTTTTCCTGTCATGAAGTTCTTGTTTCCGTTCATAATGCTTTTCTTGCTCATATAATGTACTTCTGTTTTGCAGTCCCCATTCATAAACAGGTATTATGGGAAGGCTCATGAGATTCTGTGATTGACCCCAAGACGAAAATGGCAAAGAAGTTTGCTGGCTTGTCTTGCCTACATCAACAGGGTTTTTGGTTTCTATGAAGTTCAACAGGCAACCTCCTTGTGGCATCCAATTTCCTTAAGGAAAATACGATGCAACAATGTACCTTAAAAACCTAGAGAAGAAAAAGTAGGAGTTTTAAGATAGGAGGAATGTGAGATCTGTTTTTGAGATTCCAATTTGTAGAGAAGTTCTTTTGATTATCAGGGGCTTCAATTTCAGTGGCTCCTGCCTATCCTTGTTATGTCAGAGATCATTCTTTTTCCCATTCATAGTATGTCGTACGACGTTTTTATTTAGATGCTAGAAAAGGAAATGAATTTATTTCCTATTCGTTGTACAATGTTGTCGGGCTCCATTTCAACTCTACTTGACCAGTCATGTAATATGGACAGGGAGGGAGTAAAGACCGCCTGATCCTTTGAATGAGCTACGCTTTCCCTTGACGCTTATAAATTAGGAGGCACTTTCAGTGGTTGAATTTCGTTATATTCCAGTTTGGTTTTACTACAAATAAGTGTTTTTGCATTTTCCAAGATAGAACTCTTATCAATGTATGTTTGCTTCTCAAAATTGTTATGCATTGAGTTGGAAAGGGAATGAATTGAATTATAGGGTAACCTCTTATTTTTTGGGAGGGATATTTAAATTATACAATTGTTTTTAATTATTATATATGAAGTTTTCTTGAAACTAAAAGATATTAATGGTTGACCAAAGCGTATTTCTTGTATTTTTATTTTGTATATTTTTGCAGTAAAATCTTATTTTAACTACTCTAGTCGCTCAAAATTGTAGTTTCAATTTGGTCCTTCACATACATATAGGCATTTCGTCAGGATAAAAACATGTAGGCATTTAGTTCTCACGCATGAATGTTTTTCAACTACACAGAATGATATTATTTATATTATTGATTTATAAATCAATGCCTTTTAATAAATTAAATTAAGAAATATCTTTTCTTTCTCAACTTAAGAAATGCCCTTTCTAGCCTCAATCAACTTTATATGATATTTGTATGAAGAATTACAGTAAAAAATGTCATTCAAGTAATCAAAACAAGATTTAAGGTGAATTTTATATTATCGAAATTTATTCAATTCAAAGCATATTCTCGTGTAAAGTATAAAACATAAGTTATTTTATTCATCGTTCATGTATGATGTGTCTTACATTTCTTGATATATGAATTGATAGCTGATGCTATACCATCGTATAATTGATAATATTATATAAAAAAATCAGATGAAATTTTTCAAAACAAATAGCCATTAGAATACTTGGCAGAAGTTAAATGGCACATCATGATGGGTCAAAATCAATGATGGTATTGTTCACTGAGGCATCCACAGATCAAATGCAGAGAATCAGAAACTTAATGTTATATTTCTGTAGGGTGTCAGGACACAAGGTGAATTTAACGAAATCCAAGGCGTTTGTTTCAAGAAATGTAAATTTTCATAGAGCGGTTGAACTGGGTCAAATTCTGGGTATTAGTATTATAGCCAACTTGGGCAAGTACTTGGGGGTCCCTCTATTACATAAGCGAGCGGTGATGATGACATTTGCCCCGTTGGTCACAAAAGTCTAAAAGAAACTTTCTAGTTGGAAAGGAAAATTCCTAAGCATGGCGGGGAGAACAGTTTTGATTAAATCAGTACTTGCAGCCCTCCCATCTTATCAGATGCAGACCACTCTCCTTCCCAAAGGTATTCTACAAGAAATAGAGAAGTTAAGCAGAGACTTCTTTTGGAACCAGAACTAAGGTAATAGGAAAATGCAACTGGATAGCATGGGAGAAAATCAAGAAAGATAAAAGAGAGGGAGGCCTTGGAATCAAAGATCTATTGAGCCAAAATGAGGCGTTCACTATGAAATTGTGCTAGGGACTCGTTACTAAACCAGATGCATTATGGGTGAGAGTTCTTAAAGCGAAGTATGGGTGTGGAGATAGTAGGTTACCTACTATTGAAAGGAAAAGGAATCAAATTGCTGTATGGAGTGCAATAACAACTGTATAGGACTCTTTCAGGAAAGCGATGGGAAGTAAACTGAGGAGTGGTAACTCAACTAATGCTTGGTGGGATCTATGGACAGTTTTGGAGCATCCACTTATTCATTATGTTGAGAAAAATCACCGTTTAATTGACCCAGAAGAAGTAGTGGCCTAGTTTGTGAATTCAAAGGGGGAATGGAACTTGAATAAATGGAGCATGTTTTTACCCGGATGGGTGATCGAGAAAATTAAACAAATCAAACCTCCTACTCTGCCAGGTAACGATGTGTTTTGGTGGAGAATGTCTTTTGATGGAAACTTTAATGTCAAATCAACTTACTCTATGATCTATAGCTCGCATTCTGCGGGTAGTGAACCTTTTTGGCAAGGGATTTGGATATGGCCTATTTCGGAGAGAGTGAAATTTTTTATGTGGCAAGTATTTCAAGAGAAGGTTCCAACAAACTCAGTTTGAGCTAAGAGGGGTGTGAGCAATAGCATAGAGTGCCTTTTTGAGTGTAATTGTGAGGAAACAATTATACATACTCTGAGAGATTGTGAGATTGCTAGTAGTGTGTGGTTATCTTGTGTTAACCCATTATATTATTCCGCTTTCTTCTCTAGTAATTTGTAGGAATGGATCAAGTGGAATATGCATCATTCACCGGGAGCTCGTAAATTTGGTAGTTGGCCTTGGCTGAGGACATTCGGTTTGACTATGTTGGCTTATCTAGAAGAACAGGTGCAAGAAAGCATTGGAGGGATACAGTGATCGCCCAAATCAACTAGTGCGCACATGTATCCACTCTTTGCACGAAGGAGTGGAAGATGGTCTGCTCAAACACAAGGTGTTCAACGTTCCAGTTAGAGAACTAGATAGATGGTCCGTGCTTCCATCCGGGTTTGTTTGAGTCGATGTAGATGCGGCTATAGATGATCAAAGACAATCAACGGTAGGCGATATAGTTCGTGACGGTATGGGATCGTGGATTTGTGGGTTTCAACAGGGCTCCGGTTTTAACTTGGGCCCAACTGCAGCGGAAATCCAAGCCATAAAAATTGGACTACAAGTATGTCAATACATGAAACTTAGGAAAGTTAAGTTGTATTATGATTCTATAGAAGCTATTTAGTTGTTATTACAGGCCAATAGATGTTTCCATCCGTTTAATATGGAACTAGATGAGGTCAAATCTTTGATTTATTTGAATTGAGATTTAGAGATGTATCATGCTCACAGGGAAACCATAAAATGTGCTGATTTTTTTACCAAGGAGGCTTTACAAACGAACAGTGAGTTTGTTGTGCTACAAACTCCTCCAGGTTTTTGTTCGAGCCAAATGTTAATGTTAGCGGACCTCAGCTAAGATTTGGCTTTTTTTTCATAGTTTATGTTTGTAAGTTATGTTGTAAGGGTTTGTAATGACCCCAAGAGTAAACTCTTGTCCATGTAATTCAAAAAAAAAAAATCAATGATGGTACATCATGTAAGACCAAGCAAAGTGGTGTCAAAATCAATGATTCTCAACACAATTCAAATATTACATCACCAAAAAAATTTACAATACAGCCTCTATGTTACAACGTTCCACAAAATAAATATATACAAATTTATCACCAATATGAACTCTTGCTCAGAAGAGGACAACTTTCAACTTAAACATGGCCCTCCAGAGAAAGAAAAATATAGTAATACATGAACTAATATCCCAGCCTTGGGCAAATACAATATATGTCTGTTTGACTCACTGGGTCACTACCACCAACTCAACTCCGAATCAGGCAAAAAGACATTCCTAAATCAGAAGAAAACTAGCTTTACTGACCGGAATCTGTCGAATACTCAGTCACCTTCATCAAAAAATGATCTTTCCAAAGGCCAAAGCCAGCGAAAGGCAAGAGGCCACATGATAGTGGCAGGAATACCAGCAAAGACGTGTAGAACAGGAATCTTCGGAACCAACAAGGGAATTTTGTATTACCCTTTGTTGTTTGTTGTGCAGTGACAGGTCCATGAAGGATTTGGAACAAAGCTGATGTGCAAACCATGGAAAGGAAATGAAGCAGACACAGAAGCTCCCAGTACAAGAGCCAGACATAACCATTCCCTCCCAAAGTATCCACACACAGCTTGCCAAAATAGCCACAAGTAACTCCTAACAGCAAAAGGATGAAAGTTACCGGCATCATCTGTGTCGTTGAAGTTGTTGACCGCAACATAAACAAATATGCAATGGCACAGATCATTAAGAAACCAAATGCCATTCTGCTCCAAACTTGAACTTGACACCACAAAACATTCAACCTCGAATTGAAAGAGGACACTGACTTGGGAGTCCACCAGGAGGGCACTTCCTAAAATAGAGGAAAAAAAATATCATCAATATTTTCTGAACAGGAATACATACAGCTATTATATGCGGCTAAAATCACTATACTTTTGTGCTATTTACATCTTGCTTCACATTTGATAATCTGTATCATTATGCTTTAAGCAACTATAGATTACAAGAGGCAAGCTAATATCGGGAATCTTCCACTATTATACATCTTTACTAAAAAAATTGAAATACAAATCAAATCAACCCAAAAAAACATTGTTGCAGCTCCGAAGAAAATCAAAAAACAACACTTTTCATGATTACTGATGTAAAGATTAATGGTTACGAGCTAATATGTATCCCAGAAAAGCTGACTCATTGAGAGCATTCAAGAAAGGTTATCAGCTATTATAGCTAGTATGGTTTGAGAATTTCAAAGGAAAGAAATTGAATTTGTATCTCGCACAAATGCTATACTAAAGCATCATGAATCCCAAAGATCAAAGAGCATCATGGTAAAGCGATCAAAGCCAGAACAAAGGACATAGACATAATAGTCAATACTTGCCTCAGTTAAAGGTGTGCATGATGCAGTAGCATCGGCAATCCGTTGATATGAATAAACATAAGCGCCATACAAAAGTGAGAATGACATAACAAGTAGACTCGCAATAAGACAGTCAACGCACTTCTTATTTAGCTCACCATGTCTCAGATCTTCTTGTTGATTCTTAAACTTTTCAACTCTAAAAGATTGTTTTGATATTCCCATAGCAAGCTTTGATCTCTCTAGATGATTTGAATCTGAGTTGAGAGCCAATTGCGTCTCTTTCAGTTTCAATTTTTCCATCATAAGGCCAAGTTCCACTACCTTGAGGTCATTGGAACGACTTTGTTCTATTACAGATTTCTCAAAAGAACTAATATTTGAATTATTTATTGTAGAGCCAGAGGAGAATTCAGGAAAATGTGCCACTTGGTTTAATTGCCCGGGCACAATTAGACTATGACTAACTATATCCATAGGAATGCTCTCCTTGACCTCTTCCGAACTATTTGATTGATCTTGGATTCCATCATGCATGACTGCCTCTGAACAAGCATCCTCTTGGACAACATCCCTTTTGCAATCTCCTTTGTCAAGAGTCAATTTAGAAGTTAGAATTCCTCTCCTTGAAGCGCCAAATTCACTTCCTTTCTGGGCTGTAGTTGATTCATAAATTAATCTAAGAGTATTCAGAGTGCTATCAAATGATTGTTCAAAGTTCCTTGTTAGACCATCCACCTTGTCTCCAAAAACCTGAAGATAGGCATCCAAATAAGTGGCGTGCAGACTTTACACAGTAAAATGGACTTGCTTAATGTTGAAGTACAAGTAAAACAGAAATCAAGAGGCGAATCAGCAGTAAACAATGGCTTACATTGGCCAAAGATTCTTTGACTGCGGAAGTGCACATCTGCAAGGTTCACAAACAGCCAAGGTTCAAATCAAAATATGATAAAATTAATTAGCATGCACCAAAATGGCATATAAAAGTCCATCCCATTCACCTCCCAATATGCTACTTAATTTATTCATCCATAAGAATAACATGATAGTTCTAAGATATTACTAGGCAGATGAATTGTATTGCTAGTACTGTAATTCAGACATCACAAAGTGCATCAAAATAAAACTACAAGGCATCTTTAATAATGCTTCTAAATGAAAATGCTATGACCAATGAGGACATAGAACCCAAAAGTGGAGCCAAAGTTCATTACAAATTACTCTAGTTCATGAAAGAAATGGGCATGAAAATTACCAATGAAAGATGTTCTGGAGACATCCTTTCAGCAGATCTATCTCTTCTATACAAAACCTGAAACGAAACAGATTGAATGCACAATAAATGTTAACAATAAAATCCAAATCAATCATAAAAATTTATTGAATTAGGCATTATCACACAGTAAGATATGTATATTGCAGGAGTTTTTATAAGCCAGATTTCATTGAATGGAATGGTCAACCACTAAATGGGGCTTTTGATAGAAAAAAGGGAACTGAAGTAATACTCTTATCACAATAATCTAGAAATACTTTGTTTATATAGCAAAAAGTGAGGCACATAAATAATTCAATGCCTAAAATCAGTAAGATAAACAAGTGAAACAGTTTTCATAGATCAGACTACACAGGCAAAAGCAACCAAACTAATATCAAAAGGGATGAACAAACAGCCTTGCGTAAAAATGCTACCCCAGAACATCCATGTGTAAGTAACAGATGGAATGGACTCAATGCCATTGCAAATGTCAAGGATATCATGCATTTGACATGTCCTTCAGAAGGAATAAAGTCCAGAACCAGAGCATGAAGCAAAAACAAAGTCACCCCAGCAATAACGTACAAAGGCCCCACTTCAATTTCAAATACCAAGCATCACATACCCCTATGAAAGGCACATATAAATGTGTTAAGTTGCTGATTACCGGCATTACATCTACCCTCAAACAAAGCAGCCAACTAATTTTTATCACTGGAACAAAATCACCACTTTCTACTCCAACGTGCCATTATGTGGCATTCACATATTCACTCGTAGATTGCAGGAATCCGACTAACCCCTTTTTGCATGGACAAACAGTGGATAACAACACAGACAGTCTAGTTAGTTTTCAGAGATTGAACGGTCGAAGACTTTCTTGTAAAAGGAGGGAGCTATAGAATATGTAACTTAGAAACCTTGTATGTTCCTAACTTAAAAACCAGGAAGTTAGTTAGAGCAATTTACTCAGCGATGCAGTGAAAGTAAACTTTCATAGTGAGCAGCGAGGGGAAGAAAAAGAACAAAAAGTGCAAACCTGAAGCTCTTTCAAATGTTGTATTACTGGTGTGAGAAAATAACTTCCCCAAAAGGACACTACAATGGTTGATTACTGAATATTCAAACCTGAACTTAGACTTCCGGAGTTCAAGTTCAACGAACGAGGAAGATGGGAGCAAACATCAACATTCAGAACTTCAAAAATGAAGAGAAGAAATTGGAAGGCAAAATAACTGCTATAACTCTCACATGGAAAAATCCAAGATAATCTCTTATGGCATTTATTTTTCATTATAGACAACACCCAATCATCAAAATCATAAATTTCTTCATATTCAATAGCCACCTATTGATGATACATTGCAAGAACATAGTATAAACAAAATAGAGAAGCAAAAAGAAAGGAAAAAAAGAAGAAGAAAGTCGCACCTGAGCAATAACAGCTGCAAAAGACATTCCAAGAGGAAACCCGATCGCTGCTACATCGCTCCTATTACGGCGAACAAGCACTCTAGGGTTTCGCCGTTGACACGAAACGGCGATACCCCTTTGCGACGAAACCGCAGAAGAAGAAGAATAACAAGTCGATGACGAGGATGGAGATTCGGAATTATCTAAGGCTACCCTCTTCTTCATTAAAGTTCTCTTCTTGCATCTCGTAGTACTGCGTTTAAGCTCACTAGCGATGGGTCCGGGGGGATAATTCTGGACCATTGGATGCGAGCAATGGTTGCTGGAATCATCAATGACGACGACGCCCTTGCCGTCCCTGTGATCGGAGTCGTTCTCGGAAATGCAATTATTACAGTGCTGGGGTTGCGAAGAGGAAGAAGAGGGCAGGACATCCATGAGATGACAGAGGTAGAGCCAAAATTCAAACTTGCAACGTCAATTTTATTTTTTTGGACCAGAAAACGTTTAAAATTTTGGAAACCGGAAAGCGTGCGGATCAGGAAATTAGGAAGGAGGGGTACCGCCATGAAGTCATAAACCTTCCTTGTACTTGCTACGCTAATTCCAAATTCATGTACCGGCCGTCGTGATGGTTTCAGTTGAGTTTTTTTTAGAGACTAAGTAATTTTTTTTTTTGATGAAAGAGATTAAGTAAATTTAACATGTTACTTAATTATAAAATATAACAATGGTATTATAAATCAGTTTATCAAATAGATAAAATTGGTTAGGAGAAAAGATAAATATAAAAGCTTTAGAGTTTATTTAAATCTCTTAATTATATGTGTATGTTTATTTTAGTTTTTTGGAAATGTTTTTGCAGTATTCAAGATAAATATGTGAAAGTATTTTGCTTGTTTGAAATAGAGGTTGAAGTATTTAAAAGCAGTTTTTTAATCGTGATTTATGATATGCGATATACGATGTAAGCATATGAGAGGAATTTTATCTTGATGTACATAAAAAACATTTATAAACTCTTTATAAGCCATCCCAAACCAGCTTAGGAAAACACTTTTCTAAACTTACCAAACAAGCACTTGGAAGGGGGGAGGTAGTTTTGTTGTTTGTTCATGTTGATGTTGTTTTGAACTCAGTGGTCCTATGTACTCGTTATTTTTATTGATATAATATAAAAACGCAGAAATTTTGGTCAAAAAGATTCCAAATTCATGTTTGGTGCGTACTCGCGTAAAAAATGGGCAATTCTTGCCTTCAAGTTCTTGTTTTTGTCAGAATAAAAATAATACAGAAATGATATAAAAATTATAGATAAAATGTTCCAAGGATTCCTTCAAGTTCTTCAAATTTGATGAGATACTAGTAATCTTCCAAGTAAAAGTTTTCTTTTTCATAATTCATGCGTAAAACTCAAGTTATTTCTGCCCATTTATTCTATTATTTCAAGTAATTTAATCTTTCTTTGTTAATATGTTCTTGCCAAGTTTGATGATAATAATATTCTATTACAAATGAGATTAAACAAACTCAAGAAAAGAAAATATACAATTAACATAGCACTAATAACTACTTTCTCTGGTTCTTAGTATAAGAGTTGCTTGTGATTTAGATTTGGTTCTAAATATAAAATTTTAAGTGTGTTCGGATAGAATCAAAAAAGCACTTTTGAGACTAAAACCTTGGTTTAGAAAAAAAAAAATCCCGAACACCCAAGAATTTTGAACAATCCCGTTTTTTAAGGAAAACCATGGTTTCAATAACAAAACCATGGTTTCACCAATAAGCTATTTGTCTTCACTTTTTCCACTGTTGAAGAAATATATTTGGAGGGAAACTGACATCTTCGCTGTTGTCCAAGCTGAGTCGCATTTATTGATATATAATTTATTAATTTTTAAAATATAATCTTATTTTTTATATATAATTATCATAAAAGTAAATGTCCTTTTTAGTAATTTGACTATGAAAAAAGCTATTCTCATCACAATACCCAAACACTCTTATTTTATCAAAATCAATTTTTTCTCATAATCTATTCTGTTCAGAATCTATTCTCCAGAAGTTATTCTTCACTTTTTCTCCATAAGCTATTCTCCAAAAGTTAATCCAAACACACCCTAACTCACTTTGTTTATCAGATTTATAAGTTTTTCTCAAAATTTCCCCCTATCAAATGCATACATTATTTGAATATGATAAAATATAATATTTTAGAAAAATAATATATATTTTTTAAAATAATTAACATAACTAATTTATTTAACCTATCCAAATTGGTCAATAAATTTTTATATTAAAAAGCAGATGTAGTATTTAAAGTAAATATTCAAACTCCCTTTTATTTTTAATTTTTTAAACTCAGGAGTGATAGAATTTCCTCGTGGATGGATCAAAGGCATGGAGTGATGGAATCCTTCATGGGATCAACTTGTGAGGAAAATAAGAGTCGCCCTGGGTTCAAAAGAATAAGAAAAAAAAATGCGGACAAAAGAAAATAGGAAAAAAAAACAGAAAAATACCATTAAAATTAATAAAAGATAAATAAATGTGTTGAATTTCAATAATTTCAAAAGGACTAATTTGAAATTTTGAAATATTAAAAAATTCAAAATTTGAGAAATTATCTAACTACCCTTATTTTTTTAATTAAAAAATCCTCAACCCCTTTGCTGGTTGCCGCTCACCAAAGTTTCAGTGACCTTGTCGACGGCCGACAGCTGAAGCTCCGGCAACGACGTCTTGTGACTGAAGCTCTAGCAGTCCAATATATATATATATCTAGCAGTCCAATATATATATATATATATATATTTTGAATTTCTCAAGTACAATTTGTCAATATAGATATTTCAGATGTTAATGGCGATACTAAAATTGTAAAGGCGGCCTAATATATATATATTTTTAAAATTTTTCAGGGAAAAATCGTCTATATGGATACCTGGATTATTAATAGCGATACTAAAATTCTAAACAAGGTATTTGTTGAATAAATACCTCGTTTACAATTTTAATATTGCTATTAACAATTCAAGTATTAATATTAACAACTTTAACTTGATAAATTTAAAAAATATATATTAGCCACCGGAGCTTCAGTGAAAGTTATTATGAAATATTCAACAAATACCTCATTTACAATTTTAGTATCGCTATTGACAACTTAAGTATCAATATTGATAACTTTTGCCTAAGAAATTAAAAAAAAAAAATATTATGCCACTGTTTACAACTTTAATAGCACTATTAACAAGTTAAGTACCCATATTGACAACTTTTACTTGAGAAATTCAAAAAACATATATTAGGCCACCGGAGCTCCAGTCATTGGTCGCTTGCAAGGTCACTAAAACTCTGGTGATGGCCGCCGCTGCCAGTCACCAACGCTGGAGCTCCGATAGCTGGAAAAGGGGTTGAGGGTTTTTTATTTAGAAGAAATAGGGATAGTTAGATAATTTCTCAAATTTTGCAACATTTCAAAATTCCAACCAAATTAGTCCTAATATTGAAATTCAACATACTTATTTATCTTTTATCAATTTTGATAGTATTTTTCTCTCTTTTTTCTAAGAAGCTACGTCGCTGCATAAATTTTCCTTTTTCTTCTCTCCAAACTAGAAGAAACCTTCAGCAACAATCTTGATGCGTTCTACAAATATTCAAGGCAATGGAAAAAATAATTACTCCCTCTTGTTCTGTTTATAAGAGTTTAATAACCAAATTATGCGGTTTAATAAAAAGATTAAAGTTAGTTGAAAACAATAATTATGTCTGAAATAAATTATGTTTTCCACGCATACCCTTGTTTATGAAGGGAAAGTAAGAGAGAGAAATATGGATATTAACATTTTAATTAATGTAATACATATAATTAATATGGGGTAAAAATGAAAAAAAAACTTATTAAATATTCAAACAAATTTTATCGAACTCTTATAAAAAGGATCAAGATAACTTAAATTTTAAGCTCTCATAAAAAGGATCGAAGGAGGGAGTACTTGTTTATCCATTATCCACCAACAACTCTAGTTTTTGATCAATGTCACGCTTCAATTCCATTAAAGTTCAAAAATCTCCTCTGAATAAGGCCATACCCTTCGTCTACAATGCAAGATCAAACCATTTAACATATCATATATGTACAAGGCTAGAGGGTGATCTCTATCTTCAACTGCGAACACACTAGATTTCCCATTCACTTGAACAATGCTCTGTCCCGGAGACTTTTTCACGTTAAGATCTTTCATCTTCCTCCTAACAGCTGCAACTCCATCCCAAATTCCAGCCAAAGCATACGAGTTAGCTATCTCCACATAAGGAACAGCTCCCTGAGCATCCATTTCAGAAAGTCGTTCAAACACAAACTTTGCCATCGCCATATTACGATGAAGCCTGCAAGCGCTGAGCAATGCACTCCAAATTCCAGCATCTGGTTCAAAAGGCATGGTCTTAATAATTTCCAGAGCTTCCTTTAGTTGTCCTCTACGACCGAGAAGATCGACCATGCATGAATAGTGATCTATACCTGGGTAAATGCCATACTTATGAGCCATCAAAGTGAAGCATTCCAATCCTTTCTCAAGTAAACCTCCATGTGCACAAGCTTGAAGAATGGCGAGAAATGTTATGTGGTTTGGTCTCATTCCCAGATCTACCATCATGGAAAAAATGTCCAGAGCCTCGTTAACATCTCCATTTAAAGCACAAGCAGTAATCATAGTTGTCCAGGAGACCACAGTTTTGTCAGTCAAGTTATAAAAAAGCTCTCGAGCTTCATCGATACTTCCACATTTGGCATACATGTCAATCAGTGCATTACAAACTACAACATCATCTTTCAGCCCCTTGGACATGGAATAAGTGTGAAGCCATCTTCCGAGCTCAAGTGCGCCCGTTTGGCCGCAACCTAAGATCAAAGCAAGCACGGTGACGAGATCAGGTTTTTCACTAGTTGTTTCCATTTTATTGAACAATGCCAATCCTTCATCCATATATCCTTTCTCAACATACCCATTGATCATAGCAGTCCATGAAACACAAGTTCTGTAAGACATGGCATCAAACAAAAATCTTGCAAAATGAATATCTCCACACTTGGAATACATAGAAATAAGAGTGTTAATGACACATATGTCGGAATCACAGCCTAATTGGACTCCATGAGAATGAATCAACATACCTTGAAATAGTGCTTTAGGTTGCACAAACGATGAAAGCAAATTGAGAATGGTGCTAATATCTGGGGAAAACCCACCATCTAGCATCTCTTTGTAACAACATAGAGCCTGGTCATGTTTTTCAAAATTAGAATATGCTGCAATCATGGAATTCCAGGAGACAACAGACCTTAGACCAACATCAGTTTCACTGAACATTGTCTCTGCTGAGACCAAGTCATCACATTTAGCATATGCAGCAATCAAAGTGTTAGCCACCGACACATCAATAAGAGTTCCCATCCGAATTCCAAAAGAATGAACCAAACCAACAAATCTAGGATCTTTCGTTATCAAAACGGTATGAGTCAGAGCCAAGACAGTTATAGAGTCAGGTCGAGTCCCCGAAATCCTCATCTGATGCAAAAGACAAGAAACCCGATCAAGAAAACCCGCCTGAGCAAAACCTAGTAATATAGCATTCCAAGAAGCGACATCCCTCACGGGCATTTCGACAAATACATTGTATGCGTCTTCAAGTTGATCACATTTAATGTACATGTCAACCATTGCAGTGTGCACAAAAACATTTGATTGATGCCATGATTTGGCGACAAGGGCATGGATGATTCGGGATTGTTTGACATCTAAGAGTTTGGCACAGGCTTTGGCTACGAAAGGGAAAGTGGAATTGTTGGGTTGGATACCATTTTGCTTCATTTGACGGCAAAGAACAAGGGCTTTCTGAGCATGGCCTTGATTCACAGCTTCCCTTATGTGGGAGTTCCATAGGCAAATGGTAGAGAAATTGGAGAAATTGTTCAGGTGTTGAGTAATAGAGAATCTGACTCTGAACATTTCTCATCGTCGTGTGTATATATATCTTGAAGAGGACAAGAGTAACTCAATACCTCTTTAGGTTGCTTAGAGCAAGGTCGAACCTGCAAGCTAAATGTGTTGGAAATGATAATTCGGTTTCCAATGCACAAATGGCAAGTACATCAGTTGCAGTGGTCATAAAACTGGCATAAGCAAGGGGGGAAGGAAATACTTTTTATTTTAGAAGTACTTTTTACGGTGTTTGAAATAAAAATGTGAGAAAAATTTTATTTCCTCTTACAAAAAGCTACTTAAACATTAAACACTTTTTTGAGTTCCCAAACCCGCCCTGAATATTAGTTTGCAGATAAAAAATTAAAAAAGAAAATTCATCTTCCAAAATAAAAATTCGGCAAAAAAAAAAAATTCCAAAATAAAGATAGAGACAGTAAAACGGCAGAAATCTCCTCCAACTCTCTCCCCGGCGACTCCCCTTCGGCGACCAGAAACTGAGCAACGCCCCCAAGATGTTAGATCGACAACCAAGAATCTGAAATCCCGACGAGAAGGTGTTGCTCCATAAGGTGGACGGAATATGAGATCCCACAGAGCGAACTCGTTAGAGTTCATGTATCCAAGTATATAGTTCTACCTCTCACCCTCAATTTGTTAAGAATGAAATTCTTATCTCTCTTTTCATTACTTGATAGTTATTGTTGATGATTTTGGTACCTGCTCCTTTACTCTTTGGGTTTAATCTGAAAGGAAAAGGGATTACGAAATTCTTTCATTTTTGTTCCAATTTTTTTCTGGGTTGTTCTCTCTTCTTGTATGGGGATTGATTCAAATTATTTGTTGAAGAGTTGGAGATGAGTATATGAACATCTGGTACGGCTTGATATTCAATTACCCCTGAATTGAAATTAAAACCACAAACACTTTTTTTTTCAGAATAGAGATCGTCACTTACCTCCGTCCTCTGGTTCTGTATCAACAATCGCCAGCGTCCCATCTTCATCACGCAGCTTGGGCTCGTGCCGATGTCTCTATCCTTCTCTTGTTGACTGTCTAGGGCTCGAGATTGACTTGCTCCAGCCAACTCAAAAGGAAATGGGCTTTCCCTATCCACTGGCCCAAAATCATCCAACGGTCCATTTCATCTGACCTGATCCGGTCTTCCTTCCCTGTATGCACTACCTTAATTAGAGGTATTTATGAAGTCCGGGTGCCCATGCGCCCACCCAAAAAAAATTGGGCATAATAGGGTTGGGCATCAGGCAGAGTGCCAGAGTATACTCCTTGCCCATTTGGTCTTGCCTGATAGCTGTATAATTATATATATGTATATATATGTTTTATTAGGTGGCCCATTAGTGAGTGTCTGATTGAGGCCTTTAGTGTGTGTTTGGGTAATCCCAAACCATCATCTCAAAAGTTTTTTTTTCACAAACTGAAACAAAATTATTATTACATATTTATTTGGTAAATTATAAAAATTAGGGAGAATTATATTTAGGTTCCATGGAAGAAGAAAAATGAAGAAATAATCCCTGTAGATTGAAAAATGAAAAAATGGTCCCATTAATAATTTCATGAGCTTGTATTGACAATTCGTTAACAACTTTAGGAGCCTGTATTGACAACTCCATGAGACCATTTTTTTCATTTTGCAATCTATAGGGACCATCTCTTTATTTCTTCTCTTCTTTAGGACCTGAATGTAATTCTCCCTAAAAACTATTCTCCAAAAACTTATTCAAACATATCTTTAATTTGCTTAAAAAAAAAAAAAAGGAGCAAAGGCGTTTGCTGTAACCGGTCACACATTCGTTAACCAGTAACCCTTTCTGTTTCTCGTTACTGCTTCTCACTTTCTCAAATCTCATCTTTGTTGTTTGCGCTAGCCGCGAGTCCTCAACCGCAAACAAGCTCGGCAGATCGACACTTCCAGGCAGCTGCTGCTCACTCTGGGCTCTGGCGCTCCTCGTCGTCTCTCAATCTCTCCAGTCCACGACACTTCCAGGTTATGATTTCTTTTTTCAGATTTTAGTGCTGATTTTCTCTTTTTCCCGACTCTCGGTTTCCTTGCTTAGATTTAAAAGAAAAGAGTTGCTTTACTGCAATTACAGTGCCATCAGATAGTAGTCCCTGCATCAGTAAAAGTGTATATATGTTTTCTCAGAAGCACTCTAAAGTCTGAACATGAAAATACGGATTAATAGAACTTAGATACGTCTAATGCTAGTTCATGATTTTTCTCATTCCTTTAGGCGCCAAGGACTTTCTGTGCATGGAACAAATTGGAATTCATGGTATAGAAATGCTTTTACTTTAGGTATCTGAAGATGTAGATATCTCATAATGCTTATTTAATTTCTCAGGTCAAGAAACATTAAAACTTGACTATGTAAGACAAAATTGGTAATAGAAAAATAATGACAGGAAAAGTTGCTTGCTTGCTCTAATGACAGAAAAAGCGTGAATTCTCTGTGATTGTACTACCATCGAATGATGAGATAGAGAGATATAAAGAGTGGTAGGTTCCACCTATTATATATATGTGAGAATCATAAACGTATCTATCTCTCGTTCTACGGTTGCACATACAACTAGAAAGGGTATTGCTCCATAATCTTCATTTGTATAATTTAATTTATTTGCTTGCCTCACAGTGTATTGTATGAATAACTACATCTTCAACAACTGTGTAATTGGCATTAACAATATCTGCTCCTTCTTCATGAAGAAGTCAAATGATATCAGTGAATGAAAACTCACTATCCAATTCAGTCCTCAGAACAACTTGTAAGGCTATAGTACCCACTTCTCTGATCTCAAACCATGGTGCTGATTTTGATGATTTCTTAATCATTTTTCTGTGTTTGGAAAAATTTGACCATTGATTATGAATTGCAATTAGGTTGTCCTCCTTCTCCTTCATTCTCTCCAACTTCATCTGTAATTTCTTGATGTAATTTGTTGCTTCCTCTAATTGATCAGGTAATGGAATAGCCTCCTGCACAGACACAAACCATATATAGTTCAATTAAATATTTGTTTAGAAGAATATGTATAGCTAGCGATATTGATCGAGAAAATATAGTAAATTTGAAATCTTGGGCTTGCTGCGCATACATCATGAATGAAGTGCAAATTTGAAAGTCAACAAAAATAGCTTATAATTTCGTCCATATCATATGATACCAATTGAAGAATGAGTTGCCAAGTAAGTAATTTGCAACCTTTAAAAATTTACTTGTAAATGTAAATTTCCTTGTACATAATTACACACTTTCTTCTTTGCTTACTTGTAGGCAATTCCAGCTGCTTCATCCTTTTGTTAGTTTTGGGGGATTGATGGAACCACTTGCACAACTACTAGGCTTTAATTATAATTTTTTGATGCTTTGTTTTTAATGGATTGTGGATGTTATTTAATTATTCTAGTATGTGTATTTGAGTCACCAGTGGAGGTTTCCCCTACTCAATAAGAGTTCGGGTGTTGACTAATTTACTTCTTTATCAGTTTTTATTTACCTTTGACGTGTTTTGAACTTTGTCATTTCGCTGGTTTTTGTCTTGACAGTTCTTTACTATGTTGTATTGCTTTGGCTGATAATGGAAGTTACCTTTGATAAAAAAAAAAAAGACGTGGTAGTCTTTACTCTTTTTGACTTCAAGACTTAAATTATAGACTTATTTTGGAATGTTCCATATGTAGAATTATGGCCGTGCCTCCTTTTGACATAGAATGGGACTTGTTAGCTTTGAAATTGGTAGAAATTTGACTTTTGCTTTGATTGTTATGGAAATTAATTTTCTTCCAGGGTTGCTTCAAAGTTGGGCTGATAAGTGTTGGGCAGGGCGAAGCCTATGGTGCCCAGCGCGCCCTTGCCCAACCTGAAAATGTTTGGGCTTCTACCGGGTAGGGCTGGGCTAGCTCGATGATCCTTCGAGCAGGGCATCGAGCAAGGGCTTCGCCTTGCCCAGCCTTGCCCATGTACTCCCCTAATCTTAATTGCCATCCCTATTCTTCTGTACTTCCCAATAATTAAAACAGCTTATTCCTCTTTCTTTGAGCTCTGCCTTTAATTCTTGCTTGATGGTTCCCTTTTTGCATCGAAACCTGTATAGAACTGACGTAATTTGTATAGACTTCGACATTTTAAACGAGTTCTTTCACCTCTAGTTCAACGTCAGAAGCTCACAAATGATTTTCCCTATCTGGTTTTCCATAAATTTTGATTCGCTAGTGCAGTGGTTAATTTCCTCCTTATGATTGATAATATCATTGCAAGCAATTTTGGTCCAACGTTTAATTTATGCCTTCAGATCCTCTCCAGCTTTTCTTCATTCGTGATCTCGTCCGTTGATGCTATAATTTTGCTTGATTGCGCATCCACATAATGGTCGAACATTTCAACAAGTACAGTTCTCTTCTGATCGATTGGTTTAAAAATTGTTTTTCGGATTTATTTTTGCTTCAAATGTGTTTTTGATTTTCGATGAATATGCCTAGGCTGGTTAAACTAGCAGCAAGAGCCTTCTATGATGATCTGACGAGCAAAGGAGATAATCAGCCTAAAACGGGTAGGAGTGATAACAGAGGCATTGCTGTAGTGGTGCTGGATGCACTCTCGAGGTTCGGCCTTTGTTATTGTTTTTGTGTTTATCTGCTTTTAAAGTTGTTCTTTCTGTCTGCTTTGCTGAAAGCGATGAGCAGGCTATGATTTTTATTTTTATTTTTATTTTTATTTTAAAAAAAGATAAAAGCAAACAAAATAGAATAACATGATGTGAACTTAAATAAAACGATAAGAACATATCAGAGGAGTGGCTGTGTTTGTGTGAATGCAATGCTGGATTATTTACTAGGATCATTGGATCCTGGACAGTCTTTTGGTTCGTTAAATGACACATAAAGGTCTTAGTTTTTTTGTTGGGTGTGGAACTTCGGTGCATTGCTGCATTACGGAAGACAGGATTGTTTGAACTTTGATTTATGTAGCTGCACAATTAAAGGTGTGTTTTGTCTTTTGGCTAAGCATGCTGTTCTTTTTCTCCAGACGACAATGGGTGAGAGAAGAAGATTTGGCAAAGGACCTTAAATTGCACACAAAACAACTTCGTAGAACTCTGCGGTTTTTTGAAGAAGAGAAGTTCATTACTCGGGATCATAGAAGAGAGGTACCGTTTGGCTTGATTGAATCATTAAGATTTTGAATCTTTGCACCCTATTACAATTTGATTTTCCAACACGGTTAGAAATTTTAAAGTCCAATGAAGTACATATTTTCCAACACTGTTTGCAATTTTAAGTGAGGATCCTTGAGTGATATTATTAACATGTCTAATATGCCCCACAAGCAAATTTAATATGCTGTTTGGGCTTGAGGTGTGGTCAAAGGATCCATCTGTCACACTTCATGCTAACGTATTACTTTATGAGGAATAGGACATTAAGGATTGAACTCCTAATCCCTTGGTGGGCTTTAGACTTTAGTAATCAATCATTTCATCCTAGAAGAATAATTTATTTAGTGAAAGCCCTTGAACCATGACTGATTTTTATGCCTAACACGATCTAAGTAACAAGCTTTTTTTGCACCATTAACAAACACCAAAGTTACACATAGTTGTCAACTTATAGTATTATCAACAATCTAGATTCCAATCATCATCCTATGTCATTCCAATTTTTTTTTTAATCAATTTTTTGGCAGCTGAATTTCCACCAAGTCTCTTTCTGTGACAGTATAAAGGTGCCTATTATGTGTTATTGTTTATCCATTCCTTCAATCTCCTTGTTTCTGCCCTCAGACATGATGCTCCCAATCATACCAAACAAATGCATCTATTTTCTAATTCATTTTGTTCACTATGAAGTTGTGTTTATTACTTGAATTTTTCTTCTGCTTCATATAGTTGGCCATCTTAGTCACTGGTCTTCTTATCGGACATTTTAGATCTTGAAGAATAACTAGGTTTGTTAAGTTTTTATGAGGCTTTTATTATGCAAGTGTCTGTGTTATCTGCTAGAATTCTCATTTTTGTTCCAACTCTACGCAACATGTTAAATAAGTGGTATATAATTTTAAACTTCCCAAGCTCCATCTGATGGTGTGGGAAGAGTTATATTATTTTTCATGTTTAGTTTTTCAAAAGTATCAATTATCAGTGATTTTATAATATGATGTCCGGATATTGTTGAGATATCTATCATGTACCCATTTACTTATTTATGTCATATCTTGTTTGGTTTTCTGTCAGACTGCTAAAGGTGCAAAAATGTATAGTGCTGCTGTAGCTGCTACAACTGATGGTTCACTAGCACCTAAAGAGGGAGAAGAAAAGGTCAAGCTGCATACACACTCTTACTGTTGTCTAGATTATGCACAGGTCTGTCACTTTTTCTTTGAAGCTTTCTTTATAAATTATATTTGGGGTGTTCTTACTGCTGAGGGAAGGGGAAATCAAAATTGTTTTTCCGTTTTCTATGACAATATCTTAAAATTACTTGCTCATCTGATCCTTATTTCTCTATTATTGACATTGTTATGGTGAAATTTGTTGTAGATATATGATGTGGTTAGGTACAGATTGCATCGCATGAGGAAGAAGTTGAAAGATGAATTGGAGAACAAGAATACAGTTCAGGAATATCTATGTCCCAACTGTGGAAAAAGGTTTTGTATGTTCATTGTAATCATATTATTATAATTCTGATCATGCTTGTTAATATCAAGTATTTCTGTCATAATATTTGAGAATTTGAATTATTGTAGATATAATGCCTTGGATGCTCTGCGCTTGATATCCTTTGAAGATGAAGACTTCCATTGTGAAAGTTGTAATGGAAAACTTGAGGTAGAAAGTGACAAGTTAGCTGCTCAAGAGGGGGCAGATGCAGATGACAATGCAAGAAGACGCCGCCGGGAGAAGTTAAAGGACATGCTTCAAAATATGGAGGTGCTGTTATAGTTCTATTGTGGTCTTATTTGTATACTTTTTATCATATGGTGGACCCAATAGAGTATAGCGGTGCAGAATGAGGAGACAGAGAGAAAAATCAATAAATCATATATTTCAAGGATCGATTCAGTATTTCAATAATCAAGGGGTTCAAACTGTGACTGACAAAATGGATGGATATATTTAATGGCAAGATGTTGCTATCCTAACCCTGGATCTAACATCAAGGGGAACAACTGTGACAGACAAAATGAATAGACACATCTAATGGCAAGATATTGCTATCCTAACCCTAGATCTAATATGCAATTACAAAATTAAGCACAAGGGCTATTCAAATTCCTTATTTAAGGTTGGCTCAACTGCCCCAAGTTACAAATCCCTACTCCTAAAATTATAATTAGATCCTTACATAATAAAATAAAAATAAAAATACTTGAAAAATTATTTAAAAAGATGTTTAGAATTTGAAATAGTGGAGACATTGAAATTGTAGCTTCTTATTTGCAAGTTATGTCAAATATCAGAAACTTTTATTTTTGTGAATTCACACAAGTATTATGTACCTTTCATGACATGTAAATTTTATTTTATCATATTTTGTACATTCTATATAGTACACAGTACTTGCCTAGATTTACTGGTCTTCCTCACCTTAATATATACTTGCAATTGTTATGTTTCTTGACTAGGGCACTCCCGGTATGATGTGTCGGCTGGCTTCTGTCTAGATGCAGTCATTCATCATGGAACTGCATGCCAATGTTGACTGATTTAACAAATATGAAATGGATTGCAGGTACAGCTCAAGCCTTTGATGGACCAACTCAGTCGTGTAAAAGACTTGCCTGTTCCAGAATTTGGCAGTCTTCAAGCATGGGAGGCTCGAGCTAGAGCTTCTGGGCTTGCAGTCAATGGTGAGAGTGGCATGGGTGATTCCAAAATTCCTCACGGTTTGGGATATGGTGGAACGCCAATGCCTTACAGTGGAGATACGAAGGTAATATTTTCATGTCATAGTTTGAGCAATATATCTTTTCATTTCTCTTGGTGATCTTATAGGCATGATAGTTTTCAATCTTTCTCTATTCTAAGGATGGTTTGTATAGTTGTTATGGTTGCCCTAGTTTAAATTCTAGCTTATATATATCATTTTGATATATGAATCTCTCAGCTCATAGAGTGTAAATATGTGTAGTTTTGAAATTTATTGGAAGCATGGGTGATTGTTTGCCGTTTAGCTTCAGCAAGCGCACGGGTTGTAAGTAATAAAGTGATAAGTAAAGATCATTCCCATAAAGACTATGACGAAAGTGAGCTAACTAATGTAAACATATGTTTAATTAGGTTGAATGGAATCATTTGGAATTGAGTATGTTAATTAAGAGAATTTGCGAAAAACAATAAGGTAGAACAAAGGTGATAGTAAAATTGATTCTACTTCAAGGTTTAAAGGCTTAGGATTACTTCTTCCTCATTGTATTTCATAAAACTATGCAATTGATTCACTTATGCTAGTTGTGTGAGTCCATATGCTAGTCAAAGATTCTAAGATCATCAATCAAGCTCTCTCAAGTCAAGATTGATTTTTAATCTTCATTAACAATATTCAATCTCTTGTTTATCATTAATGAAAATCATCTTTCCCAAAGCAATTCTTTATTAGACTATGCTAGGTTGTTAGATATATCTCTATTCTAACAACAAACCATCCATTTAATCCATAAATTTCAAGTCTAACATGATTTTTCTTAAGTTCTACAACCAAAATAGCTCTCTCAAGCATCATTCAATTGAACCAAACTAATCATGTGTTAATCAAGCACAAGATAGTAATTAAGCATGGAGAAAAATCAGCATATATTCTCAACAACTAGCAAAAGCAAGAAAATATAGTAGTTTTAATTCATACAATGAGTAAAAGTAATCCTAAATGAGAGGTTTAGCCACTCATAGTCAATACAAACCAATAACTCAAAACTCATAACCATATCAACAAATGGGAAGAGAAGAGGGGAAAAACCAGAAAAAGAGAAGAAAATCTTGAATTTCTCCAATAATCACCTCCAATAAGCACCAAAATCCTCCTCAAGCTCTCCAAGAAGCCTCCTTGTGGTTCTTGAGCTCTTCCTTGTGCAGAATCTTCCAATTTCGGCACCCCCCTTAGGTTAAAAACACAGCTGAAGCTTCACTTTTTCAAAACGCACAGTTGCAGTATCGCAGCTTTGCTTTCGCTTCGCTATAGCGAACCCACAGCGTACGTGGTCAGAAGGGCCTATTTTTGATGTGTTTTCGCTTTTACTTCGCTGTGGCGTAGCAAAACCAACCGGGGGCACCTTCAAGCTACTTTGATCTTCATTTTTGGCTTTTGTTCTTCTTTTCTCCACTTCCAAGGATCCATGTAAGCTTCCATTTCTTGTCATCATCCTCTTACAAAGAGAAGGATTTTATGAGCTTTCCAAATTGTGATGAAATATATAAAGAAAAATGTGATGAAATACAAGAATTTCCAGAGAATAACAGTGATCAATCATTTGGTAGTTAGACTACAGCCTGCTTTTTATTTTCTCAAATGGGTATGTAAAGCTCTAAGAAAATTTTAAGATAGTTGTTGTGGTTTCCCGGATTTCAATTCTAACTAATATATAATTTTGATAAATGCATCTCAGTTCATAACTATGCGACTACTTAGAACAATATGGGTAGTTATGAAATTTGTTGGGAGCATGGATGATCATTTGGTTGTTAGATGACAATTTACTTTTTTACTATCGCAAATGAGAATGTAAAACTTTAAGATAAGAATAGAAAAATGGTGAATGGAGAGGCTTGCACATGTGTAGAACTCTCGTACACATTGTGACAGGCCCTCTCCAGTCCTCTTCTAGTTATAATAATTTTAAGATAGAATTTAATCTAAAGATAAAAGCACTATCCATTAGGATTTTAGCTGGTTACAAATAGAACCCATACAAGGAAAACATATCTAGGCTGGTACACCTAAACATTGAACCCAATTTAAAGTGATAGTTACCTTCGTACTGCATTGTGACTCACAAGGTTGCACTCATGCACACCATGGCTCAAGAACTCCATAGCAACTGGTACTTTTACTGAAAATGCCCTTGATAGAGAAATAGTGGGTGCCTTAATATTATGATTTGCTTCTTACGAGTCAGCCGATTTGTGACATTCTCACAGTTTCTCTTCTTAGCCATGTGGTCTGATAACTTTAGCACCAAATGTCCTGTATATACTTTTCCTGAGTAGTTTCTTTGTGTTTCTCTCAAGTCTTGGCTGCTTGAGTTGCTCACTGGATACCCAATGCCCACACAGCTCAAATGCTGAAGGCTTTTGTTCACTGCATTATTTTAAAAAATTATTAAACAACAATTGCGTAGAAGTGTTTGTCAAAGTATATTCAATTCATCAGAAAAGGAGTGGACAGCACAGACTTGATCTATATTGAAGGAAAGGTGGTTGGACCTTTGGAGCTCTGGACTTGAAATTGTATGCTCTTGAAGGTCCACTATTATTCTTTCAAACAAGGCTCTTATATCATGTAAAGTTGAAGACAACACACACACACATATATAGAAAATGAGGAAGCTTTAACCCGTGCCTCATTTACATTTTGGTCTTCGATCTTCTTTTCTATGTTTATCTGTGCATAGAGATTAACTACAAGAATTTTAAATAAAGCTGAATTCCTAATGCCCCAGGTGTTCCACTTAGACAGGTTACTCAAGAACTATAGCAGACTCATGTTAGCCTGACATTAACTCAAATAAGAATTGTCTCATGTGTTGTCTTGGTCAAGCTTTCTTCTGTTGGTTTTGGACTTGAACAATTTAAGTTTGATATACTTTTTGCAATCATTGAGATCTGTTGGGCATTTAAATTGCACAACATAGTGCAATTTTGGTGTAGTTTGGTTTCAACTTTTGATAAACATTATGAAGAGTGCATGAATCTGAAGCACTACGCTTATGTTTTTCTCAAGTTTTATCATAGATATTTCTATGACATTGCTCAATTTTGTGAAATCCTGATTCTGATAATTTGATTGCTAAGTAATCTACTGCTGGATATGACAGGTTGTAGTTGACTTTAATGGAGCAGAAGACAAAGGAGAGGATATTAAGTCTGTAACCGAAAGTACATCTCTAAAGGTTTTGCCACCTTGGATGATTAAACAAGGGATGAGTCTTACAAAAGAACAGCGTGGAGAACTGAAGCAGGAGACGAAGATGGATGGGGCTTCAACTTCCACTACAGCACAGTATTCAGATGACAAAAAGTCAACAGTTGAACAGGATGATAAAAAAAGTTTGCAGGCTAGTACAGATAAATTAATGTTATTTTTGTCAATGTTAAAATTGTTTGTCACTTGATGTCTCTACCTCTTACCCCAAAGCGAGCAAAGAATGATTATTCTTATCGTGATATCTCTTTTGTCTTCTTATAGGATGAATACATTAAGGCTTATTATGCAGCATTACTCAAGAAACAACAAGAATTGGAAGAGGCTGCGAAAGCACAAGAGCAATCATCAAATACATCTGCATTTGAGGATCCTTTTAGTGGTCCTTCGCAACGTCAGGTTGGCATGAAATCAAAACGTGAGGAAGATGATGATACTGAATGGGAGGAGGCTCCAATTCCAGGTAGCTATCAGTCTTTCTGATTTGATTAGGACCAAAATTTGGATCCCAACTTGAAATCTTTTGCATAGCCTATTCACACTACTGATTTTTTTCCAAAAGAACAAAATGCTACCCCTTCCAAGAAAGAACCTGAAAATTTACTGGTCAATGCTTTTAATATATTGGCGAGTTTCGATTATAAATAGTGATATGGCATTGGGTGGTGGAAATTTGGTTGTTCTTTTTGTAATCTTTAAGGAATCTCAATGTGACAAATAACTCTACACAGTATGCTCTGGAAGAACTATTATGTTTGGCTATCGTGATTGGTTGGAGTGTGATCACGGTACTGATGGTGGCAGCTGCAGCTTTTGGGTCATGTGGCACAATAGTAGTGATTGTAGCTTGTTATGAGTTGAATTAGGAAATTTTGGAGGATATTGGAGCCACAGCATACATGAATGGCTGATATTTAACTTGGGTAGTGGGACAATTGGAATGGCGGCCTTGGTAACTGTTGGCGATGGTGGTGGAGAATAGAGATGACAATGGTGCCAGTGGTAGAAATGGGATTGGTATACACTTCACAAAATAAAGCCAAATAAAATTGATAAAAAATACACATCCCCTTTCTGAATAACTTGCCTTGTACATTTGCTCCCTTTAATCGTGGCTGCCTTTGGTAATATGAAATTTACTTTGAACAATATATTGTTTTCCCCTTTCTGAATATTTCTTGTAACATTGTCTCCTACCTCCTGTGTCTCCCTCTTTCCCTATTTTTTTTCCTGTTTTTCTTTTTGAGTCTAACAACATGTGCTTGGGGTTGGATTTTAAAGGCAATACAAATGAGAATTACAAGGTCAATGACTTGAATGTTGAAGCTGAGGCGGTACCAGATGATGAAGAGGAGGATGACGACATAGACTGGGAGGAAGGTTGATGAAAGCATTTATATGGTTAGTGTGAAATCACTTTTAGTCCTCCAATGATTCTGCGAAACCAGGCCTTCTCTCTTGTGATGAAATCAGGACAACATTGCGTCTCCGCCACCTCCCCATCCCTAATGATAGAGACTTAACAGTCTTTTTATGACTTGATTAATGAAATGCTGATGCTTTCATGGTGTGCTTTGCGTTGAGTTTGGTTATTTAATGTCATTGGTGTTTCATAAAATTAAGGACGATTGGGAATTTAACTCTGAAGAAAGCATCAAGGAAGTACTTATTTTCATAACTTTTAGGGCCTGTTTGGTTTAAAGGGAGGGGATGGAATGGGAGGGGCTCATTATCCATCCCCTCCAAAACTCCTCAATTTGGGGGGAACAAAAATGAGGGGATGGGAGGGATTGGGAGCCCCTCCTTTGGAGCCCCTCTCTTCAAATTTTCAAACCAAACAAGGGGAGGGGCTCATTTTTCATCCCCTCCCATCCCCTCCCCTCCAACCAAACAGACCCTAATACTCCCTCTAGTCTTAATTATAAGACAAAGTTGACTTTTTTGGAAAAATTAAGGAAGCTAATTAAATTACTTTCGAGTATTTATATTTATATTTTTTTCTTCAAACTAATTAATTTGACTAATAAATTAATATATATTCTAAGGATACATAACATATGGTATGATTAAGTAACTTATTTAGCTTCCTTAATCTCTTAAAAAAAAATCAACTTTGTCTTATATTTAGGACCGGAGGTAGTATTTGCCAATGCCATTGGCAATGTATCATTGCAAACTGTAACTAATCTTGGCAGCTAATGCTACTGGATTGTGTTGTTAAAAAGGAAAAAACTGTTGCTGTATTGTGAGCCCATATATGGACAGACATTTTAAGTTCCTCATTATAGCTGATTTTGTAATAAATTACCAAAAGTAATTTTTTATTACATTGTTCCATAAAAACGTGCCTGAATTTTTTTACTAAAGAGTCAATAATAAATAAATAAACTGATTGTAAAACAGTTAAACATGTAATGTGATAGTCTAAACTTTCTCTTGGCTGGGGCTGCTAACTGTTGGTGGGCGTTTGATTAATGAGGCTATGTTGGGTTATCATCGTATCTCATATAGGTTTTTGATCAATATGAAACTTGGCCAAGAAAATGATGGCCAAGGCTTGTGGCACTTTTCTAGCTTGGCATTGTAAAGAGATGTTCAATTTGAAAGTATATTGAAGCTGAATGATAACTGGAACCAAATAACCTGTCATTTCTTATGAAGAACTGAGAGGGTGTGCTGCAGGGGCAGCCTTTTTCTTCCTGTTTTTTTTCCTTTTTGGGAATATAAGTTGGCTAAAGTAGAACTATACAAGAGTCAGGATTTTTTAGCCTAAATGATATCAATCACTTGTAAGTTTTTTTTTTAAAACATGAGGTTGTATGTTCGAATCTTGTATGAAAGTTTGAAGTTATAAAGAGGATCGAACTAGTGACCTCTCATTTGTAGAGAAGTATTCATGTCACTAGTCTATAAAACTATTGGTCATGTTTTTCTTTTAAAAATGAATGATGATTTCAAGTGCTAGTTTTGATTTAAGCTAAATGAATGAAAATGTTCAGTCAATGGTATTGTGGGGAGTTATTATGTTTTCGTTAAATAGTAAAAAATGAAAGAAAACACATTGTAATGCCCACATAGTCACATGACATGCCTAGAAACAGATAGCTTTAGCGTTTGAATTTAAAACAATACTTCTCTGATTCAAAATATAAAAATCAAATACCTACTTTACATTTGTCATGAAGTTAGTTAATAGTAGTTAAAATCAATAAATATGGAAGATATCTACTTTTTTTTTTCTCTATATATCTTTATTTATTAAAGAAATATGTAAGAGAGATAATAAATGAGAAAAATGAAGAAAGAGAATGTGGGGGAGAAGAATGATGAGAGAGAGGGTAGCAAATTTGGAAAAAAAAAGTATTAAATACAAAAACAAAAGTAAAGTGAGTCTTGTAAAAAAACCACACCCCTAGTAAGTTTGGCTTTTATATTTTGAGTAAGAGGCAGTAATTCAATTTTAATTTGGAAGAAGGCAGATCATAAAGTGTAATTGAAGCAAGCGTTTTCTTTTTTAATGCTACTTTATTGGGTTCCATTCTGCATTCTGGATTTACTTGAACAATTTATAATTATTGATGAGACAACAAATGCCAGCCAGCTTCACAAGCTCATGTTGTTTGTTTTTTTCAGTCTTTTTCAAATTGAAGGTCCCTAACTTCCCGGAATTTGAAAAATGAAGCATCCAACATCAAACTAATCCTTCCTACTCTATCCTATTAATTATGCATATTAAATGAGTTTTCATCAAAGGGATTGAAGTCTTATTTTTTCAACTAAAATTAACAAACTAACTCTTATATTAGTTACTAGAGGTAGTAATTTTTACATATTTCCCTACAAAACGGAAAAAAAATCAGCAATTTAGCTTCCCATAGAGATCCCATCTAAGTGGATAACTCTCTTTCTTTAGGTTATTTTGATGCCTAACTTGACCAAAATTTGAAAACATAGGCTAGCTAGCTAGTCCTTGTTCTGGCTTGAACGCAAAGGAAGCGTCGATAGTAAAAGAATTCTGGACAAATTTATTAAAACCTTTATTAACATCGATTTGACCAAAATAATACACATAATTAACATCAAGTTTAAAATTTTCAAGCTTTTGAGTCTTGAGGAAGCAAAGCTAGCAGCTACCTAGCTAGCTTTCTCTGACCCCATGTCCACCACAACACACACACACACACACAGATCCACGATCTTGATGGTAACTCTAAACCCATTATGTGCGGCATCTAGATTAGACAAGAAAATAAAAGTATATATGGGTTTGTAAGTACAGTTTACCCCTTTTAATTAGAGCCGGAAAAACGGGCCAGCCCACGGGTTGCTGGCTGGCCTGCACTAGCTCGCGGGTTTCGCGGTGCGGGCCTGTGCGGCCTGCACTTCTGCAGGCTAAAAATTTCCCAACCCTAACCTGCATTGTGCGGGTTGCGGGCCAGCCCACAGCCCACAAATTTTTTGTTTGTTTTTCAGAAGTCATTACTTAATGGACTGGTTATAGAAAAGGCCTTCTAACGACCTACAACAGAACTTAACTCAGAACCTAATGGGCCAATTGTTCACATACATTATACAAGTCCAATTGTCTTGCCCCAAAACTGAAATTAACTTCATAACTCAACCCAGAACCTAATGGGCCAATTATCCACATAGAAGTCCAATTGTTCTACTACAATTATACATTATACGAACAACATAGCACTATATTAAACCAACAGAGCCAACAGTCAATGTCTCAACCTAATAATTAGTGAAGCAAGAGGGATCAATGAAAAAAAAAATATTTTGCGGGCCAGCCCGCCAACCCGCGGGTTGAATAGTGCAGGCTTGTGCGGCTCGCATTTTTTCGGGCCTCAAAACCATCAACCCTAACTCTGTCCCAACCCGCGGGTTGAGCCTGTTTTGCCGACTCTACTTTTAATAATGAGGGAATAGTTCACTTGTGATTTTGGTCATCCGCATTTCTTGACTACAGCATGAATTTGTGAATGACTCCCATGTTGCCCTCTTTGCTACCTCAAAAATGGGAGGCTTCCCAATTTCTTTTCAGTTTCTTTTATAATTAGATTCTACATTAAATGAGTGATAATTTGATATCTCATGGGCAAAAAATGATGTTGTTTTAAAATTTTTTAAATATTTAATACTCTAAAAGGATGTAGTTTCTCTTTCAGTTAAAGTATTAAACTTCTGAAAAATTATAAAAAATTGAAAACTACTATATTTTTTGTCTATAATTTATCAAAATATCACTCATTTAATCTAGAATCTAATCATAAAAGAAATAAAAGAAAAAAGAAAAAGAAAAATTGGGAAGCCCCCCATTTTTTGGTGTAGCATAGAGGGCAGCATAGGGAGCGTGTCAGGCCCTTAGCTCTGAATTTGATGTGAAAAAAGATTGGTTTTGTATTTAAGTTGAAGGATATATAAGTGTTGGAATCCATATATGATCTCTGAACTAACACAACAACACGTCTTATCTCATTAAGATCAATTACATATAATTTCAATGACTTCATTGAGTGGTGTATTTGATCTTCTTTTGAAGTAACAATTAATAGTATTCTTTCCCTCTTCTTTCACCTAAATTATTAGATCTCTCTTATATATCTCCATATATGCAATATCTCTCTGCATATACACACACAACCCTTTCATGGCAATGGTGATCAAACTCCAACTTCTACTTACTTTCATTCTTTTATTATGTCTTTGCCTCCTCCTTCTCCTCTTCTTCTTCTTCATCGTTCTCTCTCATGTCTCCTTCCTCACTTTGTCTTCGCCTCCCAATAGGAACTTGGTAGCTTCCACATTTGACTTCACCCCTTTCCTCCGCCGCGACTGCCGCCTCTTGACGGACAAAAGGGAAGAAGTTGATCGACGTTATGCTGCTCAGAAACGCCTTGTTCCCACTGGTCCCAACCCTTTGCACCACTGATTATAATAATGGTTCCCGTTATACAGTGCTCGATTCCCCGATTCCCCTCTCTTGTTATCTTCATGATTATGTAATCTTTCTGTATCGATTCATCAAAACGACAAGTATTTAAAATGTGAAATATGATTCATTTATCTGTTACGTAAGATATGTTAAGAGTGTATGATCTCATGGGCTGTTTGGTATTAGGGATTGGGAGGGAAAGGGAGGGAAGAGGGAAAAATTTTATGACTTGGATTTTAAAAAATTAGAGAAGTGGTGTTGAAGGTTTTTAATTAATGTTTCTTTCTCTTTTATTTTATATATTACCTTTATTAAAATTTTATAACCGAACTTCTCCAATTTTTTAAAATTCATTTCATAAAAATTTTCCCATCCTTCCCTTTCTCTTCATTTTCCTCTTTGTAAACGAAGGGTGTCACCTCATGAAGAAGGGTAAATTTTCGCATTGAAACTGTTAATTAATTAGTGGATTAAATTTTTTGTAGCCAACATTGATTGTAAATAAGAATAACCCAGTCATGATTATTGTTACTCAAGTGTTTCAATTATCCCTAATTAGGGGAGAAGAGAAATTAATTTGCAGGAATGCAGTCAGTAGAAAGAAATTAAATTAAAATTTGTAATGACAAATAAATATGCTTGAATTTAAGTTATTAATTGAAACATAGTACTGTTAACCACATTTAGGTTAATTTGTTTAATCATTTAGTGTAATTTATTGCGAGTTAAGGTTAATTACACTAAGTAGGAAGTCATAAACACCATCATTCATTAATTTTAAAAAATGGGTAAATAATAAAAAAATCCCTTGAGTCTTGGGTCAGTTGCATATAACCTCAATGATATTTCAAAGTTTAAATTTAATCCTTCTAACATTTCATTTTTTAACAATTAATCCCCTGCTGTTAAGTGATCATTATTTTTCTAACAAAAAATGCCACGTCAGATTATGAGATGACACATGACATCTCATGTAAATTACTAATTTTATAAAACCCCCTTGAACTTTGAACAGTTGCAGAGAACCCTTTGAACTCTGAACAATTGCAAAGAACTCCTCCTCCTTCCTCCCCCGAACTTTGATAAGTTATAAATAACTTTCTGACATTTCAAAATTTATATTTAACTCTCCTAAAATTTTGATTTATAATATTAAACCACATGCAGTTACTTTTTATCATTTTTATGAATTTATTAAGATTTTTGCTATCATTTATCAATTAAAATACTATTAATTCTTTTGTATACGCCAAAAACAAGAAGAACAATATTTAGAAAAATATAAAAATACATGTCAAACCTTTGATTCATGAAATATATGCATTACTAATAAAAAGATTAATGCGGACATAAGCTATTATCCGACACAAACATAATATTTAAACTATTAATGCTCAATCATCCTAATAATATATTTAACACAAATGATAATATTCTAATACTATCAATGCTTAATTATCTAAAAAAAATAATTAAATATTATACAAATGATGACATTTTATTTTTATATTTTTTAAATATTATTCTTCTAATTTTTCTATTTTTTCCATACTAGAAAACTATTTTAATTGACAAATAATAGTAAAAAAACTTAATAAATTTATTAAAATGATAAAAATAACAACTTGAGTTTTAATATTACAAACGGGTATTTTAATATTACATAGGATTCCATGTAGAATGCCACGTGTCATTTCATAATATGACGTGGCAATTTCCATTAAAAAGATAACAGTAACTTAACAGCTAGTTAAAAAATAAAAGTCAAGAGGGTTAAATAATGTACACTTTGAAATTTTAGAGAGGTTATATGCATCTAACCCAAAGTTTAGGGGGAGTTTTGTATAATTTATCCTTAAAAAATATAGGTTGCTTTTCTAGCTTTAGATTACTTCTTTCAGTTCTATTTATAAGAGCCTGATAATCGAATTATGCAATTTAAAAAAGTGGATAAAATTAGTTAAAAATAATAAGTAAGTCTTGAAATAATATTTTTTTCAAGTATACCCTTATTTATAAGGGATAAATAAGAGAGAGAAATAAAGTCAACATAAGCATTATCAATCTTTTAATTAATGCGATATAAATAATCAATAAGGGGCACAAATGGAAAAAATTTATTAAATGTTGAGACAATTTTTGTTAGACTCTTATAAAAAGGATCAAGATAATTTAAATTTTAGAATCTTATAAAAAACACAAAAGGAGTATAAAACTATGATTAAACATATTTGTGAAGTTTATAAATAAGAATGATCGTAAATGGTGACCACTAGAAAAATGAGGCAAAATTTGAGTCACATACTCATGCTGCTCCCTCCCACAAAAAAACACATGTGTTTTTTTGTTCGAAGCAATCATGTTCAATATATTTTTTTGGCACTAAAGATGAGCACCTCTCTTATCATGAATTCAAACCCTAATTCACTTATTTGTGAAATATTAGTTAGTTATTCCGTTAAAACTCAATCCCTATTAGTTCTTCTTTTTTCTTTTAAAAATTATATTTGATGTGATGAATGATGATTTTGTAATAGATGGCCATTGTAAGTGAGAGGCCATGGTTTTGATCTCGATTATAATTTTAAATTGTTTGCGCATATCTTTTATTTATTTTTTTCTCCTAAAAAAGATTACATTTTTTTTACAATAGCAAAAGTATGATTTGTACGAGCAAATAGTCAGCCGTGGATCCGTGGCGCAATGGTAGCGCGTCTGACTCCAGATCAGAAGGTTGCGTGTTCGATTCACGTCGGGTTCAATTCCCCCTTTTTATCTTTCGGGTCCTGATTTATTGTTACCCATTTTAGTAAACGCAAAACAAAATCCGGGCCGTCTCTTTTTGCAATGAAGCTGAGATTAGTCGATCTAACTAAAACGCAGCGTTTAGACTCAACAAAAAAAAAAACGGAAAAAAAATCTGGGCCGTCTCTTTTCGCAAGACGCTGAGATTAAACGTGATAGTGTGAGGCCTCTTCATTCACCCGTCGCCCACCGGCATCATCCTCTTCGCCCATGGATTGTATCAGTAAATATTCTGCAAAATTAGGAATGCCTTCGAATCCATTTCAGTCCCACTCTTTGCAACATTTTCCAATTCCCTCGTCTTCTCCTTCTTATCCATTGCTAAATTACAGGAGAATCCAGCCTCCACGGTTTCCTCTGGCGACACCCACAATCCCAATTTCTTGCGTCTCCGTCAGTCGAAAGAGTAAATTGAGCGACAAATCGGAAGCTCAAGAGCTGGTTCGCTTGCTTATGGGCAAGTTTAGTGACAAAGAGCCGATATTGAACACAATGAACAAGTATGTGAAGCTGGTAAGAACTGAGCACTGCTTTTTGCTGTTTGAGGAGCTCGGAAAACGTGATAACTGGCTGCAATGCCTTGAGGTTAGTTTCGTTCTTCCAATCTCAGACAATATCTCCGTAATATAAATTAGTGGGTTGGGCTTTCTGTAGTTTTGTCGATAACTGATAATGAGTTTTTCTGGTTGATATTTCTCTGCTACCATATCTCCAAGATTGTTAGTGCTAAAATATTGAGTCAGTAGGAGTGGGAGACAACCTGAATTTTTAGGTTTTTAAACCTCGAAATTAATCTGCTTTTCACGTGAATGAATGAACATTCTCAGTATACTTCACATCACCAACAAATTTTTAGCAGTTACATTTTCCAGTCATGGTTTTAACGTAATTCACTACACCACTCTACTAATTGGTTTCATTGGCTCATGGTATAGTTAGCTGATACAATATGTACTGAAAAACTACTCCATATGACCAATTAGGACCTGCTTGGCATTAAAAGAAAAAGGAGCATTGAAAAGAGCTATGCTATTTTACAATTTCAGCAGTTATCTGCTTTTCTCAAAGTATTTAATATTCAGGTTTTCAGATGGATGCAGAAGCAAAGGT
The DNA here is from genome assembly GCA_963242795.1 of Inga leiocalycina. Taxonomy (NCBI): domain Eukaryota; kingdom Viridiplantae; phylum Streptophyta; class Magnoliopsida; order Fabales; family Fabaceae; genus Inga; species Inga leiocalycina. The sequence goes on along the minus strand of OY725327.1, from coordinate 53,446,796 downwards.
GGTATGTTGCAGATAATGGGGTTTACTCAAAACTAATATCAGTGATGGGAAAGAAAGGCCAAACCAGACTTGCTATGTGGCTTTTCACAGAGATGCGCAATACTGGCTGTCGCCCTGATACTTCAGTCTATAATGCACTTATCACAGCTCATCTTCATTCACGGGATAAAACAAAGGCTTTGGCCAAAGCTTTTGGTTACTTTGAGAAGATGAAGGGAATGGAGCGATGTAAACCCAACATTGTAACGTACAACATTCTGTTGAGAGCTTTTGCCCAAGCTCGGGACGTGGATCGTGTAAATTTCTTTTTTAAAGATCTCAATGACAGCATTGTTTCACCTGATATTTACACTTTCAATGGTGTCATGGATGCATACGGAAAAAACGGGATGATCCGAGAAATGGAATCTGTACTTTGTCAAATGAAAAGCAATCAGTGCAAGCCTGACATAATTACCTTTAATCTTCTCATTGATTCTTATGGGAAAAGGCAGCAATTTGATAAGATGGAACAAGTGTTCAAGAGTTTATTACGCTCCAAAGAGAAACCAACTCTGCCTACGTTCAATTCAATGATTTTGAACTATGGGAAGGCACGTCTTAGAGATAAAGCAGATAATGTTTACAAAAAGATGACTGACATGGGTTACAAACCTAACTTTGTCACATATGAGAGTCTCATCTATATGTATGGTTTCTGTGATTGCATTTCCTGGGCCAGAGAGTTATTTGATGGGTTGGTTGAATCAGAAGTTGATATAAAAGTTTCAACCCTAAATGCAATGCTTGATGTTTACTGCATGAATGGTTTGCCGATGGAAGCTGATGCACTTTTTGAGAGGGCAAGGAGTATACAAGTTTTTCCAGATTCATCAACATATAAACTTCTTTATGGGGCTTATACTAAAGCCAGTTTAAAGGAGCATCTGGCTAAATTGCTGAAGCATATGGATAAAGATGGAATTGTCCCTAATAAGAGGTTTTTCTTGGATGCTTTGGCTGCTGTTGGGTCTTCACCAGCGAATTCAAAATCTGAAAATGCTGCTACTGATTCAAGCAAGCCCCAGGATCTTGCAAAAGCTGATCAAGAAATTTAGCTGGCAGTTCATGCGAATGAAACTCCTAACCAACATATCTACTGGAGATTTGCGTAACAAAGAATGCTCACTTGTATGATGGTATGCCATATCTCTTTGCCCACTTTTTAGCTCATTCTAATCTGCATCAGTTTGATTCTTCTGTAGAAGGGATTTTGCATTGGTCCTCATTTGACATCAATCAACATTGGTCCTCACTTGTATGATGGTATGCCATATCCCTTTGCCCACTTTTTAGCTCATTCTAATCTGCATCAGTTTGATTCTTCTGTAGAAGGGATTTTGCATTGGTCCTCATTTGACATCAATCAACATTTTCCACCCAGCCTATAGAAAATATTTTTTCCTTGAAAAAAATATGGCTTCTCTGTCAGCATACCAATTTACCAACTTGCACATTCATATGTTTGCTGTTTGGTCTTAACAATAACCAATGCCCTCAAGATTTTGCTTCAAAACTTGCATTTTAAAGTTGAGGTGACATGTGCCTTTTCCCCATAGTTCTCTGGATGGTTTCATAACCTATAATATCTCAAGTGTAAAATTTGAAGTTGTTTGTGCATTTAACAACGACAAACTTTCAAAACAGTCTCTGAGAAACTTTTTTGACTCAAAAGCCTTACTGTAACAGTTTCCTTCATTTTTTACCTGCTCGCTGGCTGAATTTAGTTGTTTCGCTGCTGCAGCTCGGCATAGTTCTGGATCTGTTAACCTCCAATAGTCTGATCACTTCACTTACAAGCTCAACAACGCCAAGTGCAGTTTCACTTGATATGTTTTAGACCACACTGGTCAAGACTGATGCAGCTTTGGGGCCTATTTGGCGCTAGAGATTCATTTTTTTTTTTTTTCAATTACATAAAAGCACTGGCTTGGGAATCTACTGTTGTAACATGAGCTCCACTCTTCTTGCCTCAATAAATTAATTTGTTTGTAGCTAATCCAACACCATTGAATCAAGTTTGATCTTTAAGGTGATGTGCCTGCTTGGTTTTCCATTTAAAACAGGCTCCAAAGCTACCTTACATTACTTCGGCTGGTATTCAAACATACACGAACACTGGAACTGACCTCAAACCATATATACGATGACAAAGAAGTGAGGGTGTGGTGGAGATACTAAAACAGGCGTATTACAATTTGCAAATGAATCCTAAGATCTAATTTGGAAATACCAAGCGTTATTTGGTATTTCCCTACACAAAGTTTAGTTTCTTGTCCTCTTAAATAATGGGATCTGCATAACTAAACATTACCTTATGCTGGTCCTTTGGTTCAATTATCCCAATATTTTATAAGTAACGAAAATATGCATTAATCTTGAATTTTTTTTCCTCCCCATTTTTCAATGCACAGCACAAACTATATGGAATTTTTAAGGAGACCCCGCATCATCCAACAACGCCTCAATCACAGACAATAATACTCAATTTCTAAATCCATACGACAATTTTATCCCAAGCAAAAAGTTGATTTTTAACAAAAGGTGGTTATTAACATAGCCTATTATTATCAATATATTTATCCATAAGTTAATTGGTTGGGCATCATCAGTCTGGAAAAGGAAAACAGAAAAGGAGGGATGTGCTATGCGTTTTAGTGGGTTTTCGTGTTTTACCATGGAAATAAAAAGGAAAACGGACTAATTGGCTAGCCTAAGCCTCTTTTTCAGGCTTATCAGTACCCAGCTGCCTGTAAACCCTTTTTATATGGAAAAAAATAAAAAATCCCAGATTTTCAATTTTCTACCCTAAAAAAAGCAAACCTAAACTTTATTAACATGATCTTCATCAACAACAGGAACATAATAAAAGGCCCTGTCACCAAGCTAATGTTAGCTAAATAACCACTGACAACACCGCCCCTCACCTTCTCTCTTTCACAATGGACGAAGTTAATAGGAGGTTTACAGCCAAAGCATTTTTCATGAAACAAAACATCCGTACAAAACTTCCTTGTACTGCAGCATTTATAACTCTTTGGCTCCAAGGCAGAATTGATTCTGTCCGCACCATTACCAATTCTTTGCAAATATGAATGGAATCCTCAATTATAAAAATACATGGAATGTGATTGATCGGTGCCCACTGAGATATTTACAACTCACTTTGCTTGTTTTTGAACCACAATGAGCCTACTTAAGAGGTTTAGTAGGCATTCAACCTTCTTCTGATTCTGCACATTAAAATAGATATCAGAACAGAAGAACTAGCGGTATTACATAATAGAAGTGAATACTCTACGTCTGAAAGAAAACCATTGAGGTGGGTAATTGGGTGTTCAGAGAAATAAGTTCATGTTAGACAAAAGGCAAGAAAACCTCTTTTTCATATGGAAATAATGCCTGAACAATATATAAAAAAGAGCTCGATGCAACATTCTTCATACCACGTATCGCTTCCATGTTATTTTCCTTGTAAACACCAAGGGGTGATCCATGGACAGAAAGAAGCATCTCGCCAGGTTTGGGCAGTCTGAGTGTTTTGGGTGTCATCCCAACAGACAACCTCGGACTACTCACCTGCAAAAACCAAACAAATTAATTTCTCCTGCTTTTAGAGATAAAAGCCTATCTGGAAAATCCCTTCAGCTCCAGATTACCGTTGATAGCCACCAAATACCAGAGATCATAATGAATTACAAGCTGCTTCATCTTTATCTACATTCCCATGAAATCAGTTTCTCCAGATTTGGCTACTAAGATTAGAATAGGTTGTTGAACAGATTTACAGGTATACGTCCTATTAATAGCTAAAAAAGTAGCCTAACTCTTTCCCTAGTCAATTTTCATCCGTTAAGTATCTGGCCTGAAAAGATTACAGTAGTTAGTAGATGCATTCAAGCATAATGCCCTTGACATGAGGAGGGTACTCCTTCAAGGACTTAATATCCTAGCTTACAGTCTTACATTTTTTTCTGAAGATCTTGGTGCAGACTAATTGGCATTTGGCGGTTGGTATGCATCAACAAAACAATAATCTTATGTCATAGAGTTCAGATATATAGTATACCAGGAACCGCAAATTATTTGCACCCTTTGACTTGATTATATGAGCACTATGTATTCGAATAAATGATGCTAAAATTTAATCCCTTTCTAAACAATGTCAGTTGTCAAGGATCAGTAACTGCTAACAACTTGAACATAAAGAAGCCCAATAAAAAATGATAGTGCAGAAGCAAAATCCAGAAATGAAACTAGTGGAAGATAATACAAAATACAGACCCCAGGAGTCTGAAGAGCTTCCTGCATTGCGAGAGTCTGAGCTTCGGATGGCTCCTCCAAACTCTAAATAATAGACATATCAAACAATCAGCAGAGAACATGTTCACTCATTTTTTACCAAAATAATTTTCAGCTTCTGGCATAAAATTAAAGAATAAACAGAACTTACAAAATCCTTAAAATACAAGTTAGCAGAACCAAGAAGACTTGTTCTTCCTGCCAATAATCAAATAACCACAGTCAGGTAAAGTCTATCCAAAAAGAGAAAAAAAGGGAAGGGTTCAAGCATGCATAAAATAAAGTAACTACCAGCCTTGCTAGAGTATTCAAAGCCGTCCAAAGGAGGGATTGCAGAAGAGAAGTCAGGAAAAGCCATGGACAATCTTTGCAGAAGAGAAGCATGAACATCTCTTCCTTCAGCACAGCTCATGGACATCCTATTGTCTTTATGATTCCATCTCAATTCAAACTTCTTATTCTCTTTGTCACTTACAACTGAAAGATTTGGGAGAATTTTCTCAAAAATTCGTAGTACAGGTGTCTGGAGCTGTTTCATGCTAAAATACGATCAAAGTAAACGCAACTCATTCAGTAAATGTTCAACCTTCATATTACGCACAGCCCTAACTGCAACAGCTTGTCGCTTAACTGATAAACAAAAATTGTTGAAGCTAGAATTAAGAACCTAAAGACACTAAAAACGATGTAAAAATCTGCTGATCTAGAAAAGAACAATTCAGCGGATTAAAATTCACAAATTTGAAGCCATAAAAATTCGCCTTTCCACAGATAAAAAGGCTTTAAAACTTAATTTCCATACTATAACAATTTTAATAATTAGAAAGGAAAGATGGAACAATACAAGCACACAGAAAAATATACCCTCGAGGTCTATGAATTGAGCTTGTTGCGATTCAATTTGACTCTCCCTGGGCTCGTTGTTGCCGTTTCTATTGGCTTTAGGTGACGATTCAGTCTTTTGAAGGGTTCTCTTGACTCTACGTTTAGCCATTTTCACACTAACAAAACAAATCTCTCACTGATCCAACGAATGCCAAAGAAAAAGTGCATCATCAATCGCAAGGTAAAACTGTTGAACATTAAACACACTAAAAACCACAAATCAGATAAACACAATTAGGAATACAGAGTTCTTACTGTGGAAGTATGAGAGGCGAACGATGATATCACAATTTTAGGAGGGAAAAGAGACTGAATCTGCGGGAGGAGGAAGAGCCGAACAATCGATTGAAGTTTTTGAAAGTTAGAGCAGGATGAATCGAATTTTTTATTTTAAATCTACATTGAAAATTTGAAATCTTCCGCGGAAAGAATCATGAAGACTTCTTTTAAAATGAAAATTGTGGAGTGGGCCAACCGAAAACCTTTGGCGGCCCGTAAGAAAACCAATTCACAATAATCTAGCCTAACAACTTATTGGGCTCTGGTCCGATACTGATTGAGCCTATTGGATCTTGTTGATCCATTTTAAATGACATAATCTAAAGTTATAAAATGTTTTTTTAAAGAAAGAGAATCTATATATCTAAGAATACCTCTCCACCAAGCCGACCTCCACTTATCGGCTTCACTATGGCTCCTCTCACAAAACATTGTAGCTAAGGGTTTGAACGGCTTGCCATAAAAAAAAAATTAAAACGCAACTGGTCAACTTCCCATTGACCGGCTCCGTTTGCAGCCGATTAGCTCACTCTATTGTAATCATTGCCTATCTAAATTTAAATTCAAATTTCAAGTCTCCCGCCATGCAGGAAAGCCTAGTCAATATGCTATATACTCACTTTCAGTGGTTCTATTCCTGCCCCTCTATTCTTCGATAGCCACCAACGACCTCCCCTGTTTGCGTTTTGTAAAATAGAACACATGGCTTTCCTGCATTGTACGAGGAATATCGATCGGGCTTTCCTAATATTATATAGTGACCATTTCAGTTATTGCAAATCATTTTATTTATCGTGTGAAACATAGCCGCAAATCTCAAGTTAAATCATCTGAGGAGCCACAGGTATTGAATTCTTTACAGTATCGTAATATTATAATGTGTGTTGGTGAAACATTAATGGTGGTTGTGGTGTTGGTCTATGCATGAATATCTTCAATGTTACTCAGCCCATTCTCTATTTGGCGGACGAAAATGTGTACATAGAGCTACTTGGTTCTATGTTTAGTGAGGCACAATGCTACAAGAGCTGAGGTTTTTTGGTTCATCTGAGGTTTTTTCACATGCTACAAGAGCTACTTGGTTCCTACCACCCATGTACATTTCTGAAATGGACATCACCCGAAACATTGGTGACACCGGAGAATGATGCTTAAGCAAAGAGAGAGAGGTACATAGTTTGCAGCCCATTTATGAATATATTTTGCATTGTATGTCGACATTCATGTGGTTATCACGTTTAACATTCAGTTCGCATGTGCTTATCATGGGGCTGTGTCTCTCTTTACCATTTATTATTCTGTTCTTCTTCTTCAGGTCTTAACCACAGACGAGCGTCCTGCTTTTGATGTTTCTGTGGTGCTGTGTCTCTGTTTCTACAGTGTTGAAGCTTGTGGGATTGGTGATGGTGTTGTTGGTGGTGATAGCCCACAGCGCTATGTCTTGTGAGAGGAATAAACCTCTCCGGATATTATAGAATCGTCGGCGACTGCATATGAATAATATTCCACTAGAAAAACACGGTTCAAAAGCTACCAATGGCTACGATTTCATCTCCCACCGGAAAACACTGTTCACAACAGCAAAAAATTATTCAGCAAGTGGCCTCTAAGATTGCCGACGCATATAGTGATTTCTTCTTTAGCCACATTTTAGAATGTAGATTTATATTTTGATTTTTTATGCCATGACTGCTTCAAAACTTATTGTTGGTAACTTATTTTTACTTTTTGGTCTTGATATAAAGGACTTTTTGTATTTTTTTTTATATTCATTTATCTGCTTGGTGTGGGATTGAAGTGATACTTGGTGAAACCTCCATTTTTCCAGACTGTCCAGCTAGACTAAGGGCATGGGTTGACCAAGAATGCTTAGGATTACTTTCCCATACAGTTTAAGTTATTATTAAACTACAGCATCGGGACATGAGTTGACCAAAATAAAAATTAAAGGATTTTAAGTATAGTTTTTATTTCCATGGGTATAGTTCGACGTACCTTTGTGTTCATCAACTTGGCTTATTCATGTGCATATGGTAGTTGTGAGTCATCGAGATATATTAATAATGTGTGTTTTGTTTAGATGAACTTATATTAAAATTTTATAGTTTCCCTTCATATATATGCATTCACCCATCTGGATGTATAATATGGTTTTTCATTAATCAATTTATTGGTTTTTTTAAAGCACCTTATATTAAAATTGGTACACCCATCAGGATGTATAATATGGTTTTTATATTTGGACATGCATGTGAGAGACATTGTTAAAATTGGTACACCCATCTTGTCTTGACATAGTTCCAGAGATATTATTGGGCTCAGTTAATTCTACTGTGGAGTCAAATCCAAAAATATATGTCCAAATAGATTGACTACCTTTGGAAAAAGAAAAGTAGATTGATGTCATCAGAAAACTCAAGACGCAGAGAGGACAAAAAATAAAAGGATAATTCAAGGAGACAGGATATTTGACTTGTCATTTATGAGCATACATGTCAAGACAAGATTGAAATGGTAAGATAAGACTTCTAGCTGTCATTGAAACGTAAAAGAAATGCGGGTAATAAATACCACTCCTCATTAATTTGTCCCCTCATCATCGCCATTAACAAAGCTGAGTTCTGGCCCTAGCTCCTCGATTGATGGCAAACGGAAGTCTTCTTCGATCCTTTGATCTTGAACCACTTCTCGCCGGTGCCAAATGGCTTGAAAGTTCTGACTGGCATGCCTTGTGCTAATCGGACTTATCCTCATGTAAGCGTTGCACCATAAGTTGAGGAAAATCATCCGGTCATACTTGCCTTCTTCCATCTGCACCATTATGTATGGACTGTATATATTGATTATCCCTGCATACTGACTGTTGAAGCTAAAATGATACTGGTTTGCGGCTTCCCATTGACGTTTGAATAGTCGGTGATTCCTAATAATACCGTACAAGCACCGGAATAGATCAAATCTGGAATGGTAAAAATTAAAAGATCCTGCCCTTACTTGGCCTTTTTCTACTATCACTATGGTAGGTTCTGTTTCATCTTCCTCTAATTCTTCAAACACTTCCAGTGGCCCACATGTTATTCGGATACTTGATATTTGATTCTCCCTCCAACGAGAGCATATCCTGTATAATGCATTGTGTGAAAATTCCACGAACTCACTCAAACCTCTTAATGTTATTCACTGGAGTAAGGTAGTGTATATAATCGTTGGCAATTCAGTTCCTTTTATAGTCATCTGAGTTGGCTTTTACCTTTAAGTCTTTACCTGTTGTATATATTCATGTCTTTACCTGTTGTATATGCAGTAATCTTGTGGCTTTGTGCATATGATATTATGCCTAATTGTATAGCTGTTAACTACCAACAAGTTATGTTCAATCTTTTTCACTCAGATTGATAATATATACACTTACTTTTTTTAATGATGCTAAGATATTAACCACTTTCATGAAACTGACTTTCTTTTTTGTCTTCATTCGAACCATGAAAAGTTGCGTTAAATTAGTATCTGTGCCTCTTTCTGATTTGTATGTAAGCTGCGTTGCATGTAAGCTGGATTCACAATTATCCTTTTATTAACATCTAATGGCTTAACTAATTCAACTACATATGGGCCTTGGTAATATTGATTTTATCCTTCAAACTAACTTTTTCTGAAAGCATGTTCCTTTTTTGTCTTCTGTTGGAGACCTTTCAGAATATTTTTTTTATGACCAATTGACCAATTAAGGTGTTCCTTGCTTAGATATGCCGCCAAATGAACAGCAATTCTTGATATACATCATTTTCTTTGTCTTATTCTACTTGAACAAAAGGTACACTACATATACAGTCTACTTTTGACATATCGCTGGATTTGTGATGACATTTGTTGACTTTTACTTTTTCCATATTTGTGAAACTACTTTCATTTTTAGTATTGTACACCTTACATTTTATTTTCCCTATTCCTTTGTACATTTACCCTATATTTTTATATGTATATAAAGTTGCCTTGCGCAAGCACAGATGACCTTTACTGCTAATATTAATACTATGACTAATATCAATAATACTACTAACCTCATTTAATAGTCATTTGTCTTATATACTGTTATCCATGAAGGCATCTTTGTGAGTCTGCAAAGATGCCCTTCTCATTCATATACATGGCAAAAACCATGCATTAATAATCTTATTTAATTGTTGATATGCTTATTCGTTTAACCATATTTGCATTGTCATTTTCACATAATATTTTCCTTCATATCTATGCATGCAAGCATGGCAACCATGGACACTTTTCCTCTATTGCTCTTATGCCCACGTCATGCTTGAGGTATCCCTTTTTTCCCATTTAGACCAATGGTTTTATCTTAACATCCTATAATCAGTGGTTTACCTGTTGGACCAAGACTGTTTTGCGTATCCATATAAATATATATTTAGTTGCACATACTTTGGATGTTCAATAGCCTTGAATACTGTATTTCACTTACATGGTTCCTACTATTCTATATACACAAAAAGCACCAGCTACCTCTTTTTGCTTACTGCACAAAAGGTCACTTTACTTTGCAGCTTAGGAAACAAAAAACTTTGATTTTCACGGCTTTTTTTAGACTCTGTTGATTAATTATACTTTTGCCATCTTTGACTTGATCTTTGTTTTATTCTGGTTCAGTAACCTTAAATACTGTCTTGCACTTATATGGTTCCTGCTATTCTAGATATAGAAAAAGCACCTGACTTGACCTTTCTGTTTCAAGTTTCGTTCTGATTAGGAATATAGGTCAGCTGCAACCGTGCAAATAATGTCGTATCCAATGTGCTTTTTTTTTATCTATTTGACATTAATTCATATATCATGACTCACATTTTGTCCCTTTTTGGGTTAGAGGTGGATCTTTTGGAGATCTTTTTCCACGTTAGCTCATTGGATAAATACCTTTTTTGTAGGGGGGCCAGCCAAGATACCTTAAACAACTGTCTACAAGGAAGGACTAAGTGCCAAATAAGTTTGGTTGCTGTGTCACTTTCGATCTGAAAAGATTTTTTAAAGTGTATCATTTATTATATAGTTTAAACATTTCGTATCCTACTTGTGACACACTTTTCCATCAGCAGCAAATGCAGGAACTTCAAAAATGATACAAGCCATTACGTTGTCAATAATATTATGTAAACATTTTGTCTGTTTGCCTTACAATCTGCATATGTGTTTATTATCTTCCTACATCATTATACTACCTTTTTCAAATTAAGCTTTTGCAGCTTCCTTCAATATGTTATATCTGAATGCTGCTGTCATTTGCACGCTCATCCATGCATTGGTCCTTTATAATGATGTTGAGATAGTGTCTTAACACTGCAGCTATTGTCAATATATTTTCTTTCACTCTGAACCTAGATGATACAGTCTTCCTATATTGTTATATGAGTATATCTATTTTTTTCAATTCATTGAACTCTCTTTTACGATTTAAGGAGTTCCACATCCCTCAAAGATGTTATAACTGCATCCTGCTGTCTATTCGATTAAAGTTTCACACCATTGATGCTGCCATTATCGAAGTCCACACCCCTAAACTCAGTTACATCACCTGGTTCTGTTACATATATAACTTTAGTCACTACTTCCTTACATGAAGGACCATTGTTTACTAATGCCAGTCAAATGCTCTTTACATTACTTAATCACTTTTTATGTCAGTTGGTAATTTAGTTAGATTAAAGTATTGAGTTATGCTTATTTCAATTTCAATTTCCTGCTATGGCGGGAAACATATTTTCATCTGCCAACTATATAATCATGTTGGCGCCATCTTTCCAAGTTTAAATTTCACATCTGTCTATAAATTAATTCCCCTTCCCTTATACATCCTGTACTTAAACATATTCAAGTTTCCATCTTCTGCCTTCTTTTACATTCTTATCACATTTCTCTGATCTTCAGCTAAATATGTCTCATCTCTCCTTGCTTAAAGATGTCCATGATGGCACTGAAAGGTGGTCAATTGCTGTTCGTGTTTTTAGAAGGTGGAATGTGTACCAAAAGAGTTCACCTTCTGATTTATTTTGTACTACTATGATCTTAGTTGATCAAGAGGTGCGTTTATGGCTCATATGTTAATTATTTTATTCTACCCCCTTCTTTTATTAGCCTCTTTTGACATGTTTTTTTTTTCATTTTATTGCTGTAAGGGGACTAAGATACAGGCCACTGCTATTGATAAAAACCTACATGAGAGATACCATGACACTTTAATTGAGGGCCAGACCTATTTTCTGGCCAACTTCATGGTGTCACAAAATGTTAATCAGTACAAGGGAACCACTCATCCATTCAAGATCATTTTAACTCAGCAAACATTTGTCCGCCCAGAAACTGTAGATATCCCCCTTCATTCATACTCATTCATGCCAATAACTGATATCCTGAAGTCTGAAGAAAACAATTTTCCGGATTGCCTAATAGGTTTGGTCTTTTTTTACATATTTTAAACAGAACTTAGAAATTACACATTACATATTGCATATTACAAATTAAAAATATTATCTGTCTTTGAAGCTTGGTTCACTTACTAACGTAATTAATTGTTTGCTTGTGTAGACGTTGTTGCCTTTGTCAGATCAATGGGTTCTCTTGAGGAATATCGAAGGGATAATGAAACTAAGCATAAATTGAGGATGCTCCTAACTGATATTAAGTATTACTAATTTATAAAGCTATATCATCAATTTTAATTGTTTCCAATTTCAAGAAAATTTCCAATTCACTACTTTATATCTCATTATCTGTTAACTTCATCTCTCTAGTTACAAATTGTTGCAAATACTCCGGTCACTAACCATTTCCATTTTTCCAGTGACATTGACGTTGAGTGTGTTTTATTTGATGAGTGTTCTACAAATGCATACATGGCCCAGCTCGAGAATATGGATACCCCTGTGGTTATTTTGATCAATCTTGTAAGGATTGCTTTTGCTGAAAATGGTCTGATCCATTTATTCTAAATCAACTGCTAATATTTTCCATCTTTTGAAACGCTATACTAACAATTAATTTGATTTCATTACTGCGCAATAACAGGATGTCACCAAATATATAGTTCGTTTAATGCTACAAGAGTCTCTTTTAATCCCCCCATCAAAGAAGTCAAAGACTTGATTGATAGGTCCCTTTCTTCCATAGCCTATTTCAATATCATATTTTCCTTCATGCGCATTGAAAATTCTCATTAGTACTTACATTATTCTATGGTTCATGTGGATGTAGTGCCAAGGACAGAGAAATACCAATAACAACAGGCTTAAGCCAATTGATGCCATCCCAGTTAACCCAACAATCAGCATCTAGCACGATGACAAAAAATTCCAGGATTTCAATATCCCAAATTCCTAACCAGAAGATAGTACAAACATGATCATTTGCTCTATAAACTAACTTACTTCATATGTTTTTCATAATGTAATAGTATACTCTATTCGTGTAAAGGGAGAAAGCTTTTGTTACTAATTATCTGATACATAAGTTGGAGACTCGCCATGGCTGGACTTATGATGGTTGTGCCAAGTGTGCAACAAAGCCTAAAGATGAAGGGAATACATTGGTCTGTCCAACCTATAAGAGAAACCCAGACTCAATTGAGCCTAAGTAGGTTGAGTGAATATAGTTTATTAAACAAGTTCATTATGTTTACAAGTTTACGTTCATTTGAATTATTCACACTTATTATTCATATGTTGTGCTAATGACTAGGCTGAAGATTCATTATATGGTTCGAGACGAGACAGGCAATGCATCGGTTGTTTTTTGGGACAAACTTGCTAGCGAATTGCTTGGAAAATCTGCTTCTGAGCTTAAGCAGATCTTGATAAGTGTACATAATATATAAGATTTGTGTCATTACTATTTGCAAAATGCTCCCTAATGCTTCCTTTTTCTGATATTATTATTTTTTTGGGCTATCAGGAGCAACGTGAGTATGATTTTCCTGACCAATGTGACTCATTAGTGGGAAAGAGGATGCTTCTCAAACTAAAGTGTAATAATTTCAATGCAAATCATATTGGTTCAAGCATTAGTATTATTCAATACACACTCTGTGAAGATTTGACTGAGAAATTCAATGATGCATCAACTGGATAGGTCATTTCTATAAAAAAAAACCCATTCCAACTTAGTGAGTAGTGTAACATGTTATACATGCATTATGTTTATTTTAAATGGTTTGTTCAAGACCCAATCGAAGTTAATGCAGATGAGCCTAATGGAGGACTAAGCAATGCTGACAGTGTTAACTAGCCAAGTAATCCAGTAGCTGTTGAACAAGCACAAATTCCCGATGGGGCTAATGGCAGACTAAGCAATGTTGACAATGTCAACAAGCCAAGCAATGAAGCAGCTGTTGAAACTACAGAAATCCCTCTGTCTTAGCTTTGTCGTAACCCCTCTTCTGGTCCCACTAAAGGAAAAAGAAAGGCATCATTAAGAAAAACTTGTGTAGACAATGACACTATATCTGAATCTCTGACCCCATCAAGCTCACTACTAAATGGACCATTGCTGAAAACTGTTAAGCAAGAGAAGAAATAGTTGAAGTTGCTATTTCCACCCTGTTTATGCAAATGGCCAGATAAATTTTCCAACATACACTTCGATGTGAATTGTTGGATTTCCAACCAACTCTATCGCTATGTTTACAAGTTTACATTCAGTTTGTTCCTCCTTGTGTTGTTGTTCTGACTTTCTAGATATAGGTTTAGTAGTTGTTTACGTTCATTACCAGTTTATGATTCAGTTGCTTTCCCACTGTTGTTGTAATCCTTCAATTATCCAATCTTTATTTAAATGCGATATCGTTCCTTCACTTATTATAATGTGCAAACACCTAATCTCAGCCACTACAGATGACTAATATAAATTTATTACAACATTATATTAAGTCACGCCTAACCCTTTGGAAACATACCAAGGACAAAATACAAATATATAGTATATATAGCCATATATAAAGTCGTTTATTATATTGCTTTGCTTTGAAAATGTATTCTCTTACTTAGGATATACTTTTACATTAGAAGAAAATACAGGATATTAAAAAATGAATCATGGCTATTTATAAAGTTGTTTATTATATTTCTATTGAATAATGTTGAAATAGGGTTGTAACACTGCAAATATACTGAATATATTTGCTTTCACTCAAAAGGTAGATGATAATGCTTTACTATATTGTCAAATTATTATATAAGATTAGTTAGATTGTTTGAAAGGAGATTGTTTGAATTCTCTCACTGATAGTTGTTCAATAATAAACAACATATACTAGCCAACTGCATTTGGTTGTTCAACACTTGTACTGCCAAGATATCATCCTATATCATCTTCGCAAACTCTTAACCTTCAATTGCAAGTGACACTTGCAGCTAAACTACAATGCACAAAAATTAAACTGATTCACTATAAAGGTTTAGCTAAAATGGTTCATACATTATGAGGGCAATATAATCCCAAGTATTCCATATTACATAGTTAATAAATTACATGACTTTCACTATGTAGGTTAGAGAAACCTTCCACTGGCTAAAAAAACAAGATAGAAAACTTCCACCAACTAATAGTTTGCCTGACTGTGTTTGCAACTTGTCACTTGGTCGGGAACTATATTTCTCAAAATCAAACATTAACCATCTGTGAGATGAAGACCATAAGACTTCAATTATAACTCCGGCATTGGTTTTGCAGACTTGTCCTACTCATTGTGATCTGTCTTTATCAGTAGGAAAATATGACTCAAGCATGCCAGCCTTTAGTCAACTCTTTAAAATTGCTAATCTCATATAATAATATAATATAATTTTGATATTAGCAGGTGACCTTTATACAACTGCCCAATATTTGCTTCCTTTTCAACCCTAAACTTTTCATCCTTGAAGGACGCCATAACTCAAGAGTAGGAGGATGTGCCACAATGAAGCACACAGATTCATATCCGAACCACATTCCTGATGCCTTCTACAACTACTGCGTGAAGTTCAATTGATTCACAGGCTGTGGTATATGATGAGAACTAACACTTCATTAATACTTGATTTTTCTTTATATCTGTTGTTCATATACCAGTATAAAGTGCCTGTTATCTTTCTTCATTAGAGTGAAGGATTTGAACCACTCACCTTGGAAACTCCTTATGTTTTTCTACTATGTTTATACTCTTCTCTTTATTGCTGATGGATATAATTGTTGATGTTTCATAATCTTGTAGGGAAAAATGCATAAGAATATGACTTCATCAGGTTGTGCACCGGCTGAAAAAGATGAATGCGTTTTTGTCATGGAAGATAAACCCAGTTGTGCAGCACTTTACACACAACCTTCTAATGTTTTCACTCCACCTGAATTGAAGACCAAAGCAAAACAACCAAGGAAGTCAAGGATTCTCCAAAATGTAATAAATGTCTCATCTAACTTGTCAAGTCGCTTTGGATGTAGCTCTAAACTAGGTTTGAATCAATTCTTAATTGATACATTGTTTCCACATTCCATTTAAATTTATCATAATATCGTTTGTTGTTTAATATATTGTCATTAAAAAAAACAACATCAGCTGCTTCAACCAATGAATCTATCCCACCTGTTGAACAAGTATTCAAGCTCAAGAGCTCAAGGTTGAAGGCAATCCTCAATATGAACCAAATATCTATATTGCCCAAAAAAAGATTATGTCAAATTTGTGATAAAAACATGCATGCAACTAATCAAGAGAATACTCCACCAAATGTTACAGGTTTGAGCTAAATCATTTGTATTCTCTTAAAGTTTATATACTTTCCTACTTTAAGTATAGTCAAACTTCATAATCATTTTCTTCATCTATAGTTTTTTATGGCATACTCACAACTTAATTATTAGCGTTTATTAAAATAATAATGAAACCGTAAGTGAAAAAAGGAGCAACTATGAATGTGTCACAACGACATTAAAGGAAAAAAGTGGAGGAACCTCCAGACTTAAAAGGAATGCCGCAAAACAACAATCTCATTTCAAGGACTTGCATGACTACATTAAGATAGGTACCATACTCATTTCCTTTATATTGTACAGTTATTTCATGTATTTAACTAACCATAAAGATAAATGAAGTTTTGGCACTTCTAACTGTAACCTATCATATTTCGATGTCAATTACTTGTAACTTCAGTTGAAGGAATCAACTACCAAGACATCACATTCAATATTGATTTCAATGAAAAGAATTGTGCTGATGATATTATGTCAAGTTCAGATGAAGAAGGTAGCTCTTTTCTTGGTTTGAGTTTGCAATATATTATTCAACGTAATTTATTATACAATACTCTGTGTCAAATGCATATAGAATTAACCGTGAGTTATATTATAGAAGTTACTATTGCTCGGCTCCATGATAATGAAGCTATACATGTTGACCATACCCATGCTTCACCATGTAAGATGTCTAATTTACAAGGTAATAGTTATCTAATGGTAATTTAATTTTGAATATCACCATCAATACGTAGTATCATTAAACAGATCAATGTGGTAATGTGAATTTGCAGAATATTTAGATGAAGGAGACCCCATACATACTTGCAAGTTATGTGGGGCAACTTTCTGGTACAATGAAAGATCTAGAAAGGATTCAAAAAAAAGGATTGCTGATACATTCTCTATGTGCTGTCTTAAGGGAAAGGTTCAGTTACCAACAATGAAGACACCACCACCATTATTGTATAAACTATTCTTTGAGAAGAATTCACTTGATTCAAAGAATTTCCATGAAAATATAAGACAATACAACAACATGTTCTCTTTCACATCAATGGGGGGAAAATTGACCACTCAAAAAATTGTGGTGGAGGCCCTTACTGTTTTGTTTTATCAGGAATGAACTACCATAACATTGGGAGTCTATTACCACCCCAAGGTGCAAGGCCTGTTTATTCTCAGTTGTATGTGTATGATATTGAAAATGAAGTCATGAACAGAATACAAGTTGTCAGGTGACTAATAACTATGTCATACTCATATTTTACAATGTTATATTCTTTGTGTTTCTTACTTATATAGTATCTGATACACTTATTATTAACAGCAAGCACCAGAAAGATGTGACACTTAACCCTGAAATAGCTGCAAGCATCAAACAATTGTTGGATGAAGTTAATCCTTTTGTGCAACAATATCGATTTGCATCTGCACAACTAATAAACCAAGGACATAATCAAATGAAGCTGTGCTTGCTAAGCACAAGTCATCATGATGGTCGTACCCATAATGTTCCTACTGCATCAGAAGTTGCTACTTTAATTGTTGGTGACATAGACATGAACTTCAATATTAGAGACATTATTGTCGAAGAACAATCAGGGCACCCGCAAAGAATAAATGAATTACATGCTTCATACTTACCACTACAATATCCCATTCTATTCCATTTTGGTGAAGATGGCTATAGGGATGACATTGAACACAGAGAAGAAACACTATCGGTAACAAAGACAAGAAAAAGACTCAGCATCAGAGAGTTTTTTCCATACAAATTGATGTCCAGATATCATGAAATCTCAATACTCCTACATGCTAATAGGTTGCTTCAACAATTCATAGTTGACGGCTACACAATGATTGAATCATAAAGATTACATTGGGTTCAAACTCATCAAAAGGAACTCAGAGTTGATCTGTACCAAGGGTTATCTGATGCTGTAATAAGAGGGGAAACAGATGCTTCCTTGATTGGAAAAAGGATTATATTACCTGCAACATTTATTGGTGGTGCTAGGTATATGCTACAAAATTACCAAGATGCAATGACAATTTGCCGGTGGGTAGGATATCCAGATATTTTCCTAACGTTTACGTGCAATCCTGCTTGGCCTGAGATTACCAGATATTGTAAACGTCACTCAGTCAATGCTTCTGATAGGCCTGACATACTTTGCAGGGGTTTCAAGCTAAAATTGCAAAAGCTAATGAAGACACTTCGAGAGAAGAAGGTCTTTGGAAGTATACATGCAGGTAATACTTAATTTGTTCATGTTAACCATAATTATTTATATGCCTATATTAATATGATTTTAATTATCATTATATTTTTTTTTCAGAAGTGTACACTATTGAATTCCAAAAGCGAGGTCTTCCGCATGCCCACATACTACTCTTCCTTGAACCATACTACAAGATCACAACTCCGGAAGCTATAGACAATATGATAACTGCAGAAATTCCAGATAAGGAGTCTTCACCTGTGTTATATGAGCTGGTAAAGAAATTTATGATTCATGGCCCTTGTGGTTCAAGCAATCTTTAATCACCCTATATGAAAGATAAGAGGTGTACCAAGCATTTCCCCAAGAGGAGTACTGATCATACAACTATTGATGAAGATGGTTATCCTACATATCGAAGGAGGGATGATGGTCGAACAATTGAAGTCAAAGGGATACCATTAGATAATCGATTTGTTGTTCCATACAATCCAACTCTTCTACAAATGTTTCAAGCTCATATCAACGTTGAAAAATGCAATCAATCAACTGTCATTAAGTACTTATTCAAGTACATTAGTAAGGGTAATGATCGAGTAGTTGCTGGAATTTTTGATAGCAGTAAAAAGAACGATGGTCAGAATTTACTTGATAAGATCCAACAGTATTATAATTTCAGACATATCTCTGCTTGTGAGGCTGCTTGGTGCATATTTGGATTCAAAATTCATCATAAATATCCTTCTGTTGAAAGATTAAGTTTTCACTTGCCCAACCAACAGTGTGTTATATATGCTAACACTGATGATGTCTCATATTTGCTAGAAAAGCCAAGGGTGTGTGAATCACAATTCTTAGCTTGGATGAGCAACAATGAAACAAATGAATTTGCAGCTACACTTACATATGCTGAGTATCCACATCATTATGTCTACAAACGAGATAAAAGAATATGGAAGAGAAGACAGAGAGGATTTGCAGTTGGCAGAATTGCAAACGCAGCACCAAGCTCCGGTGAATTATCCTACTTACGGGTCCTACTTACAAAGGTCAAAGGTCCTAAATCATTTGATGACATAAAAACAGTTGTTGGTGTTACCTATGACTCATTTAGGGCTGCGTGTGACGCATTAGGGCTGTTGGATGATGATAAGGAATACATTAATGCTATAAAAGAAGCTTCTTCCTGGGGTACTGGAATAATGTTGAGAAAACTATTTGTCAGCATGCTTATATCAAGTTGCTTACAACGACCTGAAGTTGTTTGGAAGGAATGTGCCAAGATACTATCAGAGGATTTATTATATATACCACGTGACCATCCTTAATTTTCACACAAGCGTGCCTAATACACATATACGTTCAACATTGATTTTTAACCTTTGAATAAATCATTTACTAATTGAATTCTACATGTTCAAATCTCAGGTATAACTGTATCTGATGCTGAAAAGGAGGATGCTACCTTGAAAGAGATGGATCAATTGCTTAATGCAAATGGAAAGAGTTTAAAGGACTATCCTTACCTCCCATTACCCACAACATCATCAATACCTGATGTGACAAACAATTTGATCCTCCAAGAATTGAGCTATGACAGATCTGCCCTTCATCGTGAAGCAACTTCACTAATTATGTCTCTTAACATAGAGCAGAAATTGATTTTTGATAAGGTGATTTCCTCACTCAATTTAAATGAAGCAGGTTTCTTCTTCGTACATGGTTATGGTGGCACAAGGAAGACATTCCTGTGGAATGCATTAACATCATCATTAAGTGCAAAAGGAGATATTGTATTGACTGTTGCATCAAGTGGGATTGCAGCAACCTTACTACCTTCCGGTAGAACTGCTCATTCACGATTTGCAATACCCATCCAGATTAATAAGTACTCCATGTGTTCAATCAAACAAAATTCAGCACTAGCCAACTTAATCAGCTTTACAAAGTTAATTATATGGGATGAAGTACCAATGATTCAACGTCATTGCATTGAAGCTTTTGATCGTACGCTAAAGGATATCATGCATTCTGATAGGATTTTCGGTGGCAAATGTATTCTTATGGGTGGTGACTTCCGTCAGATGCTTCCAGTAGTACCAAAAGGGACAAGAGCAACAATAGTTAATGCATCTATAAGTTCTTCATGGATATGGGATCACTGTAGCATATTTAATTTGACAAGGAATATGAGATTGACGGCAGGCACTACACAACAAGAGATTGAGAAGTTACAATGGTTTTCTAAGTGGCTTCTAGATGTGGGTGATGGTAAATTAGGCCAGCCTCATGATGGAGTAGCAGAGATTGAAATTCCACAAGAGCTCTTAGTTGATGAGTCTACAAACCCAATACAAGCAATTGTATCAGCTACCTACGACAAATTGGAAGCTAATTTGGATAATAATGACTACTTCAATGATAGAGCAATTCTTACACCAACAAGAGACATGGTGGGGCATATCAATGAATACATGTGCTCGCTATTGCCTGGTGAACCTCATGCTTATCTAAGTTGTGATTCCGTATGTAAGTCTAGTGATGACTGTGATAGCTTTGATAACCTTTATACCACAGAATTCCTGAATACAATCAATAGCTCTGGATTGCCACCACATAAGCTTTCCTTGAAGGTTGGAGCATCAATTATGTTGTTGAGAAACATTGATCAATCTAGTGGGCTATGCAATGGTACACGACTACACGTTGCTAAACTCAGGAAGAATATTATTGAGGCAATAACATTGAATGGTTGTTTTCCAAATAAGAAGGTGCTGATTCACAGGATGGACATGAATCCTTCTAAAAGTAGATGGCCATTCCATATGCAGAGAAGACAATTCCCAGTCAACCTTAGTTTTGCAATGACAATCAATAAGAGTCAAGGCCAATCACTTCGTCATGTTGGGATATATCTATCAAAGCCTGTTTTCACACACGGCCAATTATATGTAGCACTTTCTAGGGTGAAAAGCATGGATGGGCTGAAAATTTATGTGCCAAATGATGGGTGTGGAAACAAGAGGACAACCACAAATGTTGTGTACAAGGAAATTTTTAGGAACCTACTGAATTGATGTTATGTATCTGCTGTAACAGTCAATACTTTGTATTTGAAGTTATGTTTGATGTGAGACATAATATTTATGCTTGAACAAACTGAGCAAGGTATTGTATCTATGTTGTTTGAAAATTCAATGGGAATGTTTTATGTTACGAACAATAGAGGATCTGCAGGTCTTGAAAGTGGGCAAGATTATGTGGTGGTAGAACATGGGTTGAAAGAAACGTTAATTTCTTGTAAATAAATGCTCCCCGCGCAACACGCGTGTTGCGCGGGGGGAGTAAATGCTAGTTTGTATATACAACAATTATGTTGAGAGAGTTAGTCCCAGTGAAGCATTAATTCTCTAAAAATATACTCCATTTTTATTTTATTAAACGTCACATTTTAAAAATAACATTTCTATTTATTATATTAAAATTCAAGAAAGTGTTAATTATTATTTCAATTATACACTTATTTTTTTAAAAAAAATTTCACTGTTGATGCATTATTTTTTTTGGGCCCACTGTTGATGCATTATTAATTGCTACGCAATAACGCATCATATAAAAGTCTATGTGGGTACTCCATCTTTGAACAATCATTTATAATTGCATGTTTTGTGGACTCTCTTTCACACTTGGCATTCTGCTCTGTTCTCCGTCATCCTTGTTCCAGAGTCGACATTTCAATATTAATCCTTTTTATAGAAATGACAATGCCTACCCCTCCATTATCAAACGTAATTTTCATGCTAAAATAAGGAAAGCTGGACAACGATTCCAGATTTGAGGCAATCATAATTCCCTGTTAGTTAGTACACATGGACGAAAGTGGTGGAGGACAGCATGTCTTGACTCAATCTCAAAACTCACAAGGAAATAATAATCAAGTTTAGTCCCTTCGGTGAAATCCGACAATAATCAAATCTAGAACACTCGGCAAGATCCCATGATAATGTCACACAGATAATCTGAATCACTACAAGGTATTCACTCCATAGCACAAAGAATAAGGCATGATCGTCTGTCATCACAAAATAAACAAAAGTTTTCCTTATTTAATTTGTTCAGAATATGTACATCAAGGGTATTCATAAGAAAAATAGCCTCTAACTAGGACTCTAAACACAAGCCCCTTCCTTACCAACCAGTACAGTAAGTTTCATATGTCTGAAAACTGATCTGATATTCCTATAATGAATCCAATACAAATGCCAATAGATACTTCTCCAAAGTTGTCTAGCAGGGAAGGCAAGGTAATCAGAGTTACATAACTGATAACTGATCTGATCAACGAATTTTTCACTTACCAAAAGGAGAGACCAAACAAGGATAATGGCAAAACCTAAACCAAAACTTCTCCCTTTCCGTTTCATTTGCATTGTCATCATAGAAGTTACAAACATTTTCTTCAATCGTGATGCAAACTAAAACAGAGTAGGCCTCCATCTGTATGTTTTTCTTTACATTCAGTTACAAGTGCACTCACAGCTACACAATGATTAAGAGAATCTAGCCTTACACCGGCACTCGTCTACCTCTGTAGCGATCAAACAACTGGAAAGTTGATAGAAAATGAGCAAACCTCAGTTAGAACAATTCAAAAATTATGCACATATATCCAAAGATTTCAACTTGATACCATACTGTGGAAAGACTTGCACATTCACATATCATTCAACAATCACATAACGGTTAAATTTCTGACAAGAACACTAGCAAAGATAGGAGTTCTTCCCCACATATCGCCACCTTAATTCAGCCCATAATGGCAAGCAAAGAAAATTTGTAGGCTCAGTAAAATAGGAAAACATATTTAGTATTGTGAGGAACTTCAGCTTAACAATTAGAAGTTTCCGAGATGCATCCTACATCCATAATATCTCACTCCATATGATTTCACTGACTCATAACTGATTGTTTTGATAAGGGGGGCAGCAGATAGAAAGTTTGTTGGCAATTAGTGGGCCGGAGTTGCAGGAGAAGACCATTGCATTTTTTGTGGTTTACACAATGAAGAGTGAGTACACTGGACAACACCTATTAAGCTGGCCAAACTTATCTGCTTTGGTGGTGACAGAAGACCAAACGCAGTTTCCTCTTAATTGAATTCTTATCACAGAAGTAATGGCAAACTTGAGACTCTCCGGCTCCAATAATGTGAGACTATAGCTTGTCATTTAAGGTTAACTTGTTTTTCAAATTTGTGCTCAAGGTCATTACTTTGAATGAAATTTGAGATACCCTGATCAATAGCAACTACATATACGACTTTCACAATAAGCCATGATTGTCAAAGTATAACGCCCATGCTGGGTAGCAGTATAGCAGGGATGAATACAGTGCCATAACAAAATACTTGTATGGCGGCTTAAAAATGATATGTAAAGACACTTCATCACATAAACATACCGATCTAACAAATGGTTGTTGAAACAACCAACCAAGAATGGGAATCTTTTGCAAGAAGACAGCTAATGTAGGCCAGAAACCACTGCAAAGCATAATCAATCATTAGTTTCAAGCATGTAAATGAAGTTATAAACTCATTACAGCATAAAGTTTCTTTCAAATTCCAGCACACCTGAAGAGCACTATGAACCCATAAGCCTCCAGAATCATGCCCAGAATAGGCCATCCTAATATGAGGATAAGGAATCCAATGCCAAATGAAATTGTTCCCTACAAAACCAGCAAAAGAAAAATCATAGGATAGGATAAAATAATTTCCATGAAGAGGGCAAGAAACATCAAGTGAAAGAAAACCAAACACAACAGAAAGGTACCTTGAAGTTACTCCGTTTCACGAAGAATTGTAAAGTTGATTTTAGTCCAATGGTCAAGGACACACCGGACACAAAGAGGATCTG
Source organism: Inga leiocalycina (assembly GCA_963242795.1). Taxonomy (NCBI): domain Eukaryota; kingdom Viridiplantae; phylum Streptophyta; class Magnoliopsida; order Fabales; family Fabaceae; genus Inga; species Inga leiocalycina. The sequence continues at coordinate 53,422,381 of OY725327.1, read as the reverse complement.
ATTTGAGTGACACAAAATAACAAAGCATTAGAAAAGGTGTCACAAAACAAAACAAAAAAGATCAACAAAAACAAGCAACTTGTAATATCAGGAAACTTACATTTCCCATGGCTAGTAGTCCCTTGTCAAAGAAGAAAAGAATCCCAAGAAATGAAAAAAATAAGCCAAATCCAGTCAATCCTAATCCAATCTCTGTTTCATGTGCCAATTTCATACATCAAATGACATGAATGTTAGGACTGTAAAAATTTTACATGACAAACTATTGTAGCTAAATTCCAACTACACAAGTAGAAAAATAACTAATGCACAAATAATATATTCTTCCACCAGCAAAGAAGAAACAGCAAAAACATGGACACTAGTGTACATTTCAAAAATAATTCAAAGTTATCCTTCAATCATTCTAAGGCAAATAAATCTGAAAATTTAAATTTCTGCCTCCAAGAACTTGCAGGAAACCAATATGAAGCCCTGAAATACCTATGCATACACAATGAGCATTTACTTCACAGGCATATTAGCAGTTAGATGCCTTATATATCACAGTAACTTCTAAATAATGAATGTCAGTCATATTATGTGAATATTTACTAAATCCGTTATAGCATAATTGCATTGTGATGAGTTATACTTAATGGACCAAGGCTGACTAAAAGTTTATACTGGAATACCATCCCTGAATCTATTTCTGAAATCGCTGGCCTGAAACCCATCATATTTGTTATTATTCGCTACTAAAGTGAATAATTATCATCAAGTTGTTAAAATAACTGATATGTCCGCTGTAGTCAATTTATTCGTACTAGAGTCAGTTCAGAAACTATCTCCTCTTCTTTCCTCTATTTTCCAGAGCTTTTATTTAAGCTGAGGTCCAAGGGGCTGCAAACTGTACCCTTGCAGAAAGCACGTAGCATACACCAAGTCTAGTAACTAACATCATGTCGAAAATAGGTGACAGCATTAGGTAAAGGAATTTTTTAAACCAAAGCATAAATGACAAAAATATTTTTATAATTGGGACTCATGCGTAGTCATTTCCAATTCTCGTGTTAAGTGTTAACCCAGCAAGAAATCCAAGAAATATTACAGTAGAGAAAACGATAAGTAAAGGCCAACTGAATATCATCACATACAAACTTGTGAAGGTCAAGGTATTAAATTAACTTGAAATATCGTTAGATCAGATTGAGGTCATAATATCCAATCTCCAATAGAATACCAATTAAAATATATAATTTTATATACAGGTATATGCAAGTGACAAATAAGTATAATGCTAGAATATTACAATTTTCATATGATAACTATTTCCAGTTATTTGGGAATTTAAGGACCATAAGATCGGAAGATTTAGGTCAAGACCTTTATAACTTCGCCAATATAAATCAAAATCCAATCATACTTCCCCCAAGAAATATGTAAATGATAAACTGTTGCAAACTCTGTGGCCATAAGTCCGAAGACAATTCATATCATATTCTCTTAACATTGACGGAAAAGAGGAGGAGGAGGAGGAGGAGGAGGAGGAGCAGAAGAAGAAGAAGAAATTCCACTTACTCTTTCGATCATTCATCTCAAAGGTAACCATTTTGCCAATGATTCAAGTTTTAAAATGATTCTCCTTCATTGAAATACAAAACAAAAGAACAAAAATCAGCTAAAATATGAATGTGAGCTAATATTCAGCTCAGCCAGTTAATCAAATTATGATAGAGCATTATAAACACCAGAGAAAACAGTGAAAGCAATAGGGCGAGAGCTCACGTGTTGCCGTAGAGTCACCGAGCTTCGGTGCAGATCGTCACCGGGAGGTGATCCTAGTCAAGATGAGAACGCTGGGGTTCGGATTCGCGGGAATAACTATATGAGCGAGAACTAGGAGAAGTAGGGCGCGTGACGACGAGTTTGTGGAAATTTCACTGTTTGCGTGCTTGGTCATCGTGTTATTTATGTCGCATACATAAATTAAATTTACATATTATTCAATTAATATAATATCTGACAAAAAACATTTAATATAGTAATGTTTTTATTTATTAATTTGGTATAGGTGTGTTTTTTTTCATCTAATTAAATGTTTTAATTTTGTTTTGTTAGTGCCATTCACTTTTATACAGAGACTAACAGTACTAATAGAATAAAGATGTGAGAGCTAATAGGAAAGGGAAACGAGTGTCTCCACTAACTTTTCTCACCACTTAATTTTTTCATACTCTTAATCTTAATAGTTGAGATTTTATAGGATATTAAAAATATTTTTATAATATTAAATATTAAATGATAATAATATTTTTACAGAATAATCCCAACCATTAAAAGTCAATCCAGAAATTAAGTGGAAAGAAAGTAGAAATAGAAGTTAGTGGAGACACCTTTAGTATAGGTAGCTACAAATGGCTTTTCCTGATAATATTTTATTCATAGTAATATATTTTCTGTTTTAAATTAATTTTATGATAATATATTTTTTTACTAAAATATATATATATTTTAATAAAAAAATCCCATTTAAATATCATTTGAAATAATAAAACCCATAAAAGTCCTTTATAATATCTAAAAGACAGAAAAGGAATGTGGGATATATGAGGGATATTGAATTTTAATGCTAAAGATCAAAATGCCCTTCTACTCTTTTACTCACACACTTAAACGAGACGACTCCAGACCGTAGGAAGGCTCGGGGTTCTCTCCTAGAAGGGTCACATTGGGTGATAGAAGGCTCATCGTCGTCCCCAAATTGGGAAGCGTGGGTGCCGGGTGGAAGCCGTCACGGTGTCATACATTCGCTGATGGGGGAGTATTTCATGTTGATCAAGCTCAATGTCTTGTTCTATGTAACATTTTTTACTCCTCAAATTCTAGATTACTTGTTTTAGTTTAACTTTTGTGGATTTTGTTTGGGTTTTTGAAGCACAAAATAGCTGGGTACTTGTTTAAATAGGAATAAGTAATTCACGTGAGAGACACAGTGAGGACGTTGCTATCATGAAGAATTTGGTATTTTGTAAATTCCATTACTATACTTGTCATTTCCATTATTACTCTTGTTAATGGTGACAGTTGATGTAATTAAAGTATACATGAAGGAACACCTTCTTTTAGGTTTATGACTTATACGCATTGAGTGTAGGTTGAATGAGTAATGTTAAATTGTCATCTGAACCCTTTACTTAATAGTTGCTCTCATGAACATTTGTGGTTTTTGTTAATGTCAAAATAGAACTTGTCATTCCCATTACCATTATCGTCAAAACCACTGTCACTGACAAACCTCTAGTCAGCTCAGACAGTTCCCAATATGCGTACTCTTAGTAAGCTAAATGCCTCAACTTCTAGCATACTCAAAAAGAGAATTCCAATTTTCCTCTAATATCAAATGCCAGAAGGGATCCCATAAACCATGGAAGCACTTGGCCATCATTCGAAGTTCGTCTTGTAATTCCCCTCTCACCAAATTAACCATAAGCTCAAAGTATGCGTGACAAGATAAGTACTTCAAAGCGTAAACGGTCAAATTCTAATTCTCAAATCCTAAGTATACACAATCGCAATCAGATCTCCCACCTCCTCTTACACCCTCACTTCAATAACAACGACAAGAATATAGGAGTAATAATTTTAAATGATAAAAACCAGGGAGCCCATATTAAAAAATCTCCAGTTGCTTGGCGCCACACCTTATCACGTGGTTATCCGACATGGAAAACCTCATGTTATCATTAATTCATTATTTTTATTTACAAAAAAAAAAAAACAAGTTATGTTTGGGAGAATTATGGTTAAAGACTAAAATAATAAATTATATATAGGTAAAGATCTTACATTTTTTAAATTATTATTTTGGATTAAGATTAACACCTATTGTCTAACTTAGTAACCAAGCACTGCATTTTGGGTGACATAGTAAAGTTGTTATTTTGGTCACCGATCTTGTATACTAATTCATAGCAGTGGCCTTTTATGATGTACTGTTAGTGTGTATGTCAATTTACTAAAGCAATATTCCCTTTATTCCAACAGTATGCAATTATGCACTTTTATTGTATAGGAAGCAAGTAAATCAACAAATCTTGTATGTTAAAGTGTTGGCCTAAAAGAGGTGGACTCTGATAAGATCACTAATGGGAATGACAAAATCTTTAATGCATTTGACAAGATTGGTAATGAGAATGACAACATATTCTCACCAAATGTGTGAAAGTGTTGGCCCAAAATGGTTGGACGATGACAAGAATCATAATGAGAATACCAAAGTTTTTAATAGTTTTGACGAGAATCATAATGGAAATGATAAATTAGTCTTACCAACTTTGAGAGTGTTGGCCTAAAAGGGATGTCTCTGACAAGTTCTCTAGTGGAAATGACAAAGTCTTTAATGTGTATAATGAGAATAGTAATGGGAATGACAATATATTCTCACCAAACCTGTAAAAGTGTTGGCCCAAAAGAACTGCATGCTGACAAGTTAACTAATGTAAATAACAAAGTTTTTAATGGTTTTAACGAGAATCATAATGGAAATGACAAATTAGTCTCACCAACTTTGAGAGTGTTGGCCAAAAAGGGTTGGTCTCTGACAAGTTCTTTAATGGGAATGACAAAGTCTTTAATGGGTTTGACGAGAATGGTAATGGAATGACAACATATTCTCACAAAACATGTGAAAGTGTCGGCCCAAAAGGGCTACACACTGACAAGTTAATTAATGTAAATAACAAAGTTTTTAATGATTTTGACGAGAATCATAATAGGAATGACAAGTTCTGTTCTGATTATAACAAAAACCACAAATGTTCATGACAACAACTATTAAGTAAAGGGTTCAAATAGCAATTTAACATTACTCATTCAACCTACACCCAATGCATATAAGTCATGAATCCCAAAGAAGGTGTTCCTTCATGTATACTTTAATTACATCAACTGTCACCATTAACAAGAGTAATAATAGAAATGACAAGTATAGTAATGAAATTTACAAAACATCAGATTCTTCATGACAGTAATGTTCTCTCTGTGTCTCTCGCATGAATTACTTACTCCTATTTGAACAAGTACCCATCTTTTTTGTGCTTCAAAAACCCAAACAAAATCCATAAAAGTAAACTAAACCAGGTAACCTGGGATTTAAGGAGTAAAAAACGTTATACAGAACAAGACATTGAGCTTGATCAACATGAAATACTCCCCCACTAGCAAATAAATGACACCAAGACGGCTTTCGCCCGACACCCACGCTTCCTAATTTGGGGACGACGATGAGCCTTCTACCACCTAATGTGATCCTTCTAGGAGGGAACCCCAAGCCTTCCTGTGGTCTGGAGTCGTCCTGCGTGAGTGTGTGAGTAAATTAGTTGAAAAGCATTTTGGTCTTTAGCATTAAATTTCAATATTCCTGATACATCCCACATCCTTTTTCTATCTTTTAGATGCTATAAAGGACTTTTGTGGGTTTTGCTATTTCAAATGGTATTTAATAGGGATTTTTCCTATTTTAATTTTAATTTAATAAACATAATATATTTTTAATAATAATAATAATATTTCTATTTACTATAATATATTTTTTTATTTATAATTATATTAACATATTTTATAATTATAATAATTTTTTACTTATGAAAATATGTTTTTATTTTAAATTACATTTTCATTAATATATTTTCTAATTAAAATATTATTTTTATTAAAATAATGTTTTTGTATAATAATTATTTCCTACTAATATTTTTTATAATTATAAAAATATATTTTTATATAAATTAATTTATATTAATATATTTTTAGTTATAATAATATTTTTAATCTAAAATTCTAATATTTTTTTGTCAACAATTTAAAATTATAATAGCATATGTTATAATTATAGTAATCTTTTATTCATAAAAATATATTTTTATATTGAATTAGCTTTTTAACAGTATATTTTTTAATTATAAAAATTTTTATAATAACATATTTTTATTTTATAAAAATGTTTTTGATAATAATATATTTTTACTAATCATAATTTTTTTTTTTGAAAAAATGACTAAAAAAATAACTTTTCAATTAAAAAGATTGTAAAATATCTACTAAATTTACAAAAGGATAAATAAATAATAAGTATAAATCTGGGATTTTTGGGGCTAATAATTCATTTTTCTTTTTTTTTTGGGGGACAAATGTGATGGAGGACCCACCCCACCTTGGATCCCAGAATGAATGGTAGCCCCCAATTCCCTGTAATAACATATTGCATGGTAATGTATATAATACATGAAAGAGTATAATGTTTTAAATCATTAACCACACTTATATAGTGAATAACAACATTTGTAAAAGTATTAATCATTTCAACAACGGCATTTACTATAAATTTTAACAAGTTCCACATTTGAGAAACAATTAATTGGGTAGAGGAATGAGAATTTAACTATGCTTGTCGATTTTTACAAGTTAGAAGATAATGTTTTAATCACGGACTACACTTGTAAAGGAATGACAACATTTGTAAATGTATTGACCACTTCAACAATGACATTTACTATGACTTTTAACAAGTTCCACATTTGAGAAAACATGGCTAATTGGGTAGAGAAGTGGAAAATTGACCACGCTTGTCGATTTTTATAAGTTAGAATAAAATGTTTTAATCACCGACTACACTTATAAAAGGAATAATAACATTTGTAAATGTATTGACCACTTCAACAATAACATTTATTATGACTTTTAACAAGTTCCACATTTCAGAAAACACAGCTAATTGGGTACAGAAGTGGAAATTTGACTACGCTTGTCGATTTTAACAAGTTAGAATATAATGTTTTAATCACTGACATTGATCATTTCAACAATAGCCTTTACTATTACTTTTAACAAGTTGTGCGTTTGAGGAAGTGATTACTTAGTTAGAAAGTAAAAATTGACAAGTGTAGTAAAACACGCACCCCTAATCGGTGTGAAAGGTTTTTAATGGAGTTACCCTTAAGGGGTTAAGACTAAACAATTATACTGCTCCTAGCTCATTTTGTACTCTCCCTCCATGGGGGGTTCCACTTCCAATTTCAAACAAGTTGGCGTTTCTCCTTGATCTTTCATACCCAAAGTAGGTTATAGTGCTATTGTTATGGGTCTTTGGATGCAATATTTGGGTTTGTTTGAATTAGTGTAAGAAAAGCATATTCAAGCAAATCGAGATAAAACTCTTTTTACATACTTACCCCACACATTATAAATCACATTTAAAAAATAGCTTCTACCATCAATTCAAACAAATTCATTGGGTAACCCGGGCTGCAATAATCAAATAACAAATTTATTTCAGCAACATAGAACAGATTTGGTTTCATATTAAAAGCCATCAAAACCATAATTTCCAACATGAAATCAAACATATCATATGTGAGTCCAACATACATATATAAGGAGAGGTGTGAGTCCAACATCCATGAAAGAAGAAAAAGAAAAGTACACAAAAAAGAAAAGAAAAGAGAGAGCTTGTTCAGTTCAGATAGATATTATTATCTAACACTCCCAATCCAGAAGACAAGAACAAATAATATGTCCACGAAACACAGCTTTGCTATATACAAAATACACCTTACATTTACATGTCCAGCTCCCGCTGAAATCACTAATACAAGATATTATAAATAACTCACTAACAAAAGAATATTATACACTGAACCTTCTTCCAAATTAAAGTGCCTTTTATTCACAGATTTAAGACTTTCTGTTCATAAATATGGCCAGACATGTCTACAACTTCATTACACAAGACTGCAGGAAAAATTTGAGCAGCCTGGACCACATATAGTACAAGGTTTTTCTGTTTCATGGGCCAGTGGCCATGGTCATCTTGTTCAACTTCCAATTGTGTTTTTGCTGTAAGACTAAGCTGGTTCCTGAGGACGATTAGCTAAAAGTGAGCTCAAGGATCGTAGGCGTTGGAAGTATTCGCCTAGAGTAAGCAGGTATCGAGCAGCCTGACGGATTGTTAGGATCCGAAACATCTGCTGCAATGTTTCCTGACGAAGATGATCAGCCTGTTTGACATAAAAGCGTAAGTTACTAATAGCCAAGCTAAAATAATATATATATATATATATATTGTAGCAAGTTTGGTGGAAGTTAATGATCAATAACGGCATTCATTAACGATATGATGAGTCATTATGGTAAATAAACGTAAGTGTGCTTTATGATCTGATATCCGTAGGCATTCTCTAGGTCCATGGCCATTCTTCATATGGTTAAAAATATTTGAAATGAGCCCAATATTTGATGTCAGTTCTCAACCACAGCACTATGTTCACCAAATTTAATGCCAACTGTTACATGACTTGGCACCAGAAGGACTTTGAATAGCTCTACTTGAACTTGTGACGATAAAGAAATTGCCAAAACTTTTTAATCTCTAAATTATTCAACTAAAAAGAATAAGCACTTCAATTTTCCAACTTTGGAACTGTTTGGTTGATACTTAAACCCTCCAAGTAGAATTAGCATGATGTAGCCATTTTTTCCTATTATAGATGTGAACATAATTATATGATGTAAGCATTTAGGCATGCAGAGAATCAATTTTTTCACACCTTTCCTGAACCTAATGTTGGTAGAACTGATCCACATAGGAGAAAGGAAGCAAGACTAAATATTACTCCCTTCTGTCCTTAATATAAGACATATTTACCTAATTTGATTAGATTAAGGACGCTAGTTGAGTTAGTTAATATGACATATATTTTCAAAAACACCCTAGTTATCTTTTTTAATTCCCTTATTCCCTCTCCTCCTATTGTTGAGGGAGCATCCATAGGAGTAAGTTAGAAAAAGATTGACAAATATGAAGACTATGTTTGATATTTAGGACTAAGATTAACTCCCCAAATGTCTTATATTAATGACCGGAGGGAGTATAAAGTGGCTTACCCTAAACCTGCGCCAATTTATGTATATGCAGAGCAGACATACACACAAGGTACCACTAAAAAAGTGTTCTCTTGAGAAGCATGGCATGTGGAGCTGAAGGGAAATTTTGACTAAACATGGAAAGTAAAGGATATTAAGAAAGTGGAGTTCATTACCTGGTTTACAAAGCTCACGAGAGCTTCCATTTTCTCCATTGCAGCAGCCATCTGAGGAATATAAGCTCCTTCAACTAGAGGTCCCGCTGCTATAGTATCGCCAAGTGTTTGCTGGAGTTTATCCATACCTTGAGAAAGGGCATCTTCTGCTTGCTGGCAAGATTGTTCAAGGTTAGAGATATCAAACCGTTGTTGCTCGGTCAAGGGTTCAATCAGAGGGACAATGACCTGCAGTCAAAATGATTTGCTTTCATGGCTTGTACGTTGCAAGCGTTCAAATAAAACAGTTGTTTAAATATTAAGTGTAGGTGTGCTGCTGCAATCATCTAGTGGGTAAAGTTAAATGCAAAGTACTAGTACTCTATTTTTTTATCTTTTTCATATACACACACACAAACACAAGACAATTTATTGAATTTCAATTTCAGACACCCAAACTTCAGAGAACCTAGATCCATTATTGAGACAAATCTAAAATATCAGCTGGACCCAGCTCTTTCTGACAATAAATAGGGCTTTCTTTGGACTGAGGGCCGGGAATGAGAAGGAAAGTGAAGTTTTAACTTAAACGATTTCTCTGAGTTAGGGTTAAATATAATCTTTTTTCCTCAATATTATGTTCGAATTGATGTAATGGATAAGCAGTATCCAAAGTGATCAACCAAATGCAGAGAGAAGAATAAATGGTGAACTGCTAAGAATCCCCCAGGGAGATGAAAGATTCTTCTTCACGGAAAAATGAAGAATTCAACTATTTCAACCTTATTTCTTCATTAAGAAAGGAAAAGAGGCATTGACAGCAGCAAGGTTTGTTTATTGCTTGAAGCATTTATGATCACTAAGTAGTAACTGGGTGGTTTCTTGTTCGGATAGAAATGTTGGCAAGAACTTCAATATCAAGCAGGGCGAAGATTAAGTCTGTGGGTAAACAAAAAAGACACTAGTAGAGTAAACAATTCAATCATATTTTCAAAGGAATGGCATATGTAGACATGAACTATGAAGATATTCTTAACTTTGTTCATTAATTAGATCTGAGATCTACCTTTAAAAGCTTAGAGGGGCGAAAGCCTCCAATCCACATGAAAAACCGCTCAGCTGTAGTCTTCCACATACCAAACATGACATAGAAAACATCCACTTTTGCAGCAGCAGACTTCTTTCGATAGAGTTCAAAATAGTGATCCATTATACTATCTACAAGTATCCTGAGCTCCATGTCACTAATATGAGCATTTAAAGCACCTCTTAGTTCACAGATTTGTCTATTTTGCTCCTCAACCCAGTGTCCATATTCCATCTCAAAGGTCGTAATACCTGCAGAATTGTTAGGTTGCTTGATTTTAGAATGCAAGAACTAATTGGAAAAGGGAGGGGAGTATGAGATGAGAAACCTACTCAAGGAAATCCAAGAGTCAATACCATATCAACCAAAATGAGCCACATGAAGTATAAATCATACAGCACACAGAAAATTTCCCAATAAATTTTGGAGTTGAACTTGCATTTCAATGAAATTGTGCCAAGGCTGGATGTAAGACTTGCGTTTAGGACAAATGTATCGTACAGATACTTTGCACCTATTTAATTGACAATTTATAAAGGCAGTAGTAGAGTCGTGTACAACATTTGAACAATGTAAGAATGCAAACAAAGGAAAAGAAGCGCTTCAAGCCTTCAACCGATAAATAAATAAATATTTTGAAATATGATAATGGAATTGGATAATCTAGATTCGGCAGCAATGATCATATTGAATGAATCATAGACTCATAACTCTGGCCACAGCACAGACAGACAGCGAAATTTGAATGTGCAGCCATGGTCCAGGAATTTGGAAAATAAAGTGGAAGTTCAGAGCTTCAAAATTGGTTATGACTTGAACCAATACGACAAAAAGATATTCGGATACTTTAGGAGGGCAATTGCTACAACAAAAATTCAGATTAATTTGGCATGTAACTGTAAGTGATTTCACAAATGAATAAATATTATTAATTTAGCAAAGTTTGAGAGCATTATATTATTAATCAAGATGTGCAATATCAACAGCAAAATTTAAGGGCAAACCTGAAGTAACAGTTCCAGGAAAACCCATATTATTCGAATCCAATGCCCCGCCCATATATAAACCCTGCAGTTTTATTCCATCAAACATTGAAAATAGAAGAACATATATAATGAGCAATGTAAAATAATCTACAGAAAAAGAGTACAAGCGATGTTCATCTTTGCACCTGTTGTCTCGCATGGTTGAGCTCTTGCTCTATCTGCATCAGCTTCAAACGACTTGATTCTAATTGCTGCACATAGGCCTAAAAGGGAATATCAAAAATTGGTATATTAAAACAATTGTTGCCCATTGCCAATTGACTATCTTTCAATGCACAACCCTTCCAACCTTTTTCCGCAGACGACTCTTACGAGCAGCCTCCCGATTTTGTGCAAGACGTCTTTGTATCTGCATGTTTTAACAACATCAAGTTCCTAGTTTTTTCACAATATAAGCACCAAAAACATATAAAAAGATATGAATGCATGACAGACATCTGAAAATGAAGCCATTATAGATTCCCAAGAGAGAGAGTCTGAAGGGGTCAGAAATAAACATGCTTTCCCTTGTTGTCCTTGGCATATCCATAAAGCTAAAGATGAAGACAAGATAAAATAGAGAATGGGCTCCTTCCCACATTTAGGGATATCCTCCCCTGCATTTGGTGGACTAGTTTAGGAGGCTCCACATGACACTTTTACGTACCCATCTTGATTTATGCCTAGAATTTATTCATCCTCACCAATCTTCACCATAGCCAGGACTAGACAACAATAGCCATCACATTAAACAAATAATCCATATTAAGCACTAGAACTTCTATATGACAGTGTATACAATGCCAGAATCAGTTACCATGAAAATTTCATGATCAAGAAACTCCATTTGAAGCTAAGAATAAAAAAATATCCACATTTGCATTCAAAGACTATTTCAATTGAATATTACAGTTGCTGGAAGTGTTAAGTGTACAATATAGTTCAGCATACCCACTGCTCCCAAAAACATAACCGCTTTTCACTTTTCGGTTGCTTGAGGTTAAAGCGGAAGGGGAGTGATAGGTAAAGGGTTTTCATAACATGCTCTCACCTTATCAATAGATTTATTAGCTCCTTGGCCATACATCTTGGACATACCCAATGTGTTATGAGAAGCATCCTCTGGCTAGGTATTAAAAAACAAATGAGTTTGCTTAGTAGGAAGGAGAGGCCGTATCATTTTCCAGCCAAAAATAAAATAAAATAAAATAAAAACAAAAGCAAGAATGAACTTTGTAAAGTTTTACCTGATTAATTAACTTCCCATCTGCTTCACAAATTAAGGCACTTAAATTACCATTGCTTTTGAAATTTTCTTCCCACATATTAATCTGTTGGATTGGATCATAAACACCCATCCTCCTAGAGGAAGCAAATTGTGTGGATGGAGAATTCATGTTCTATGGATTGGTCAGCGCAGTATTTCAATCAGCATCAGCGACTCACACATTAATAATAACCTGCTGTTCAGATAACAGAAAAGCATTTCCAGGTGAAAAAATAATGCTTACTAGAATGAATCAAACAAGGACTAGGCAAAACACAAAAAGAGATTGACTATACTAGAAGAAATCTCCAATTATATGATATAACCAATCTAGAATTAGAAGTTACACTACTAGCTAAAATGCATGTACAGATAGATGGATGCCTTTAAGAAAGTTAATACTAACTCTAAAAAAGTATAATCGGCACCGATATATATTCCTTGGGGATCAACCCCTGATAAAAATCTATTGGTGCTCAAGAACTGCAGTTATGTTAGACTTGCATGCAGTCTACAAAGCCATCGCAGCAAAAAATGGAAGCCGACCATTAAAGTTGGCATCAAACAAGGCTAAGCAACATATTAACAGAAGATCTACCAAGAAGTAAGATGAAACATTTGTAGTTAAGAGATAGTAAAACAGTAGGCCCCAGACTACTTAGACATACTGGCAACAGCGTGGGGGTAAAGGAAAGATGTGTCAACAATACTAAATCTCATCATGTGGCACCAACAGATACTGCAAATATATTTGATTCATTCAAACCGTGCTTTAGTTTATTCATTCACCCAGCCCTGTTTGCAACTACCACAAATAAAAAGTATTCAACAGCTTCTGTAAAAACATCTTTCAAGCTTGGATTCATCCTACAGCCAAATAACCATTTTAGTATAGGAAAAGACAACAGGAATTGAAAAGGATACAAGAGGAAAGTACCAGTAATCATTAGAATGGCAGATAGATGAACTTTAAATGAAAAGCACATGAGTAACAACTTCAAGACAAAACATCTAGTTCATATGTCATTAGAAAATTCCATTAGATTTTAAACATGATTCAGTTCTTTGAAAATAGAAATAAGAAAGGGAACCACAACAAAAAAAAAAAGAGCAGGAGGGAATAGAAATCGAACCTTTGAAAGCTGTACTTTCAGAAGCTTTTTCCCGCTCAACTCATGCCACCCCAAAAAAACCAGAACGAAATTCCCTAAGCCCAAACTGAAACCCTATCGCTTACCAGTTACAAAACCCAGAGTTCCCATCATTTCGATGAAGAATCGAACGATGCCCACGACAGCTTAAAAGAGACCCTCAAACTTTTAGTTTAACTTCTCACGCATTGATCTTGCATTAATCATCTTTATACTATATATATATATATACATATATATATCAATTTTATTATTATAAAAAAATTTGAGAGGCCTATTTTGTGAATTGTTTTTTTCTGCGTGTCATTGGGTGTGGTTGTGTGCTACAGAGTCAAAGATTTCACACTAAGCTAAACGTCGCAGTCATCTCATCCTTCCACTACCCTATATATGCGCACCAGGTAGATCCGGTTCATGTTTCACACACTCTTCTCAGTGATTGAGTGACGTCAGATTCCGAATGGTCCAGTGGCCGGAGACTTGTGGTGGGTCACCGGCGAACAGAGAAGAGAGAAGGGAGGACCCAGAAACTCGGGTCTGATAAGTGTGATCAATTGGTTTTATTATCATTCAAGCTGTGATATCTGAGTGATACGCGCGACAATAGTATTTTGGCATCGAAGGTGATGTGACAACGCCTGAGTTTAGCGATAGAGGAATGTGTCGTTGACGCGTGGCATTGTGTTGGCGGTGCGTGTTTTCACTCTCTTTGCTGCGACTAGAGTGTAGCCAGCGATGTAATTTTGGTGATGGATAACGTTAATCACCTTTGGTGGTTATTTACAAGATTGGATAGCTTTTTGGTAATGGAGCATTTGTTTATTAATTTCAATCTTTTATTTAAACTTGTATAATACTAATAGAGGAACCCAATATTTTAATTAACTTGGCATGTTCCCCAGCTGAATTGTATGGAAGCTATTAAAAAAATTGGTGCTGAATATAAGAATCTTTTGTCATTTTTTATTTAAAATAATTTTTTTTGTAGAATACAATATAATATTGATTAATTATTATCACTGTTCAATTCATAAAAAGTAGGTGTGAGAATAGGGATCAAGTTTTAGGAAAAGAGTAAGAAAAAAGACAGAATTTTTTTTTTGAAATTGTAAAATTTTAAATTCAATATTTTCTAAAAAATGATTTGTGAATTATTTATAAAGTTTTGTTATTCCCTTATCAACTTTTGGTAATAAACCTGATTTGAGATTTTATAATTTTAAAGTTCTTCTCCTGTCTTTTTCCCAAAAGAGTACTCTATTTTTTTTTTTAAAAGATCATGGTGGTTTTTTTTTTTGAACTGGAACAAAATGATACTCCATTACGTAAGAAAATGAAAAGGTTTCATAGTATTAGTACCAAAGGAAATATATACTATAAACTGAATGATTAAAGAAATGATCATTGTGGTTAACTAGCTAGCTTCTTTAGAAAGGGTCTCTTATATTTAGTACACAAGGGAGGGAGTATTAAATATTTGATTATTTTGGCAAGCGAATTGGAGAAACCCTTAAGGCCTATTTGGTTCAAAGGGAAGGGATGAAAGGGGGGCTCATTTTCCACGCCCTCCAAAACCCCCCAATTTAGAGGGAACAAAAATGAGGGGATGAGAGGGATTTGTAGCCCCTTCTTTGGGGTCCCTCCCCTATAATGACCCAGAATGTGAATACGAGCTCATGACTCTAAAAGTGGATCTAATGAACGTTAGTCAAACACTTTTGGAGAATACAGTGTGAGTATTGACCCGAATTAGCAACAGAAAGTGCCCAAACCCTGCATTTAAGCTTAATTATATGTCAAAGCTTAAATTGAATTAGAAGATAGGGGGAGGGTGAATGGCATGTGATGTAAGGGTCAAATAATGAGTTAAGTGATAATCTAGTTGAAACTGTCATAGTTAGGGGCAAAATGAAAAGAAAGAAATTTATCAGCCAACTAGTCAGCAACCGAAAAGGAAACTGACTAATAACTAAAAGAGTAAGAGGTGTGATTAAATGGCTAGTGGAATTAGTGAGAGTAATCCTATGGTTGCATGCTTTATGAGAGTGCACAAGATCATGACACTTGGCAACACATTAGATCATTGGATAAGGAGTCAAAGTTTCAACTCAAACTTTTCCCTCTTTTTCTCTCTTAAGTCAATAAAGGGCTTGGAGGGAGTTGAAACCTAATCATCATAATCATCTCACCCTCTCTCTTTAGCTCCCTTTGGTCGGCCATGGAAGGAGGAGGAAAGAGAAAAAAAACTCAAGATGAAGGTGAGCCATTTTAACCTAGTAGATGACTCCTTCTGCTCAAAACCTCTTCTTTAATCTTGTTTCTCTTGATGTAAGCTTCATTCCTATGGTTTTAGATTTTCAAGAGGAGGTGTTTTGTTAACTCAAGAAAACTAGTGGCTGGAGAATCAAAGAGCAAGCTAGTGAAAGAGGAAGAGGTGAGCAAAATCAACTCTTTGATGTGTGTATTGTGATGTTTGGATGAGTGTGTTGGCTTGTGTGATTTGCCCTAATTTCATTTGTGATAGGGTTTTAAAGTGTTCATGGAGTTTTGATGATTGTAATGGTGTTTTGTGTTGTCTATTGGATGAATGTACTTGATTGGAGGCTTAAATGTGAAGATTGAAAGTTTTGAGTTTTGTGTTGAATCATTGCCCAAAACAGAACATGTGAAAGGAGTGAGAGTTTGGTTGATTTGATGTTTCTATTGGATTTCATGCGAAAAATTGTGTGGGGAGTAGCCCTGGATGTGAATTTTGGACCTTTAGAAACATTGGTTAAAAACTAGAAATTTTGTTAAGTTTAAAATTCTATACAGGGGAGCTTGTTTGCATAGTATTTTGAAATAGGAAATGGTGTCAAATGTTATGAAATTTTCCAGTATTGTAGTAGACATTGCAAGCTTTCCAATGATATGTAATTTTTCCAATGATATAAAGTTTGTGTCATTTTGATAACGGTGCACAAAGTTATGGTTGTTTGAAAATAGCCAGAAAATAGGCCAGTTGTTGGCCGTGGCCAATGGTTCTTGGCCGCAACCCAAAACCTTCTGACCAGTTTATGGCTAAGGCCAAAAGGGTCTTGGTCGCAACCCACAAGTTTCTGACTTGAGTTTGGCCGCAACCAGTAGTCCTTGGCTGCAGCCCAAATCTTTCTGACCATCTCTTGGCTGCTACCAACCCCTCAAAAACTGCATTTTGAACTTTTGAAAGATAGTTTTTTGTCTAGTTTTTTCTAACCCTTTAGACTTTTGTTTGGGCTTCTAATAGCCACCTAAAGGTCTCAAATGATAACCAACCCTAAGTGTGTTGGAGTTAAGACTTGGAATAGTGAATAACTCATTGTCCTTAGTTGTACTATACAGGATTTGACATCTGCCTTGAGCGTACGAAACTGGTGTCTGAGTAGGAATGGAAAGAACAAGGTAGTGACTCTTTCTCTTATATCATGTATAATACTTGTATTTTTGTGTTTATCATTGAATTGAATGTGGAAGCTGAATTGTGAAGAAAGTAGTTGCTGAATATAGTGAAAGCTGTTGTGACAATCATCACGCATAATTGTGATTATAGCAAAAGCTGTCGTTTTGTGATGCAATTTACGCATAATTGTGATTACAGTGAAGGCTGTCATTTTGTGACACAAGTCATGTATTATTATGGATATAGCGAAAGTTGTCGTTATTTTGTATACAGTAAAAGCTGTTGTTATTGTGAATACAACAAAAGTTGTCGTTTATGATGGAAGTCACACATCAATGTGGTAGCTGAATATAACAAAAAGCTGTTGTGATAATCGTCACACATCAATATGGAAGCTGCTGAGGCTGCTATTGTAAATTGCCACTGATAATATTATTGTGTTATTGATTTGTGATACCTGCTTACATGCCTTGTTATTATATATCATATGATTGAAATTGTTACTACTGAGATTCCTATGAATCTCACTCTTTCTATTACTAACCTACAGCTAGGGAAAACAAATAAAAGGAGAAGCAGGTATACAATGGCGACTAGAGTTTGTGGCTAAGAGATTGGTTTTGTGTTGGTTATCAAATTTTTGGATAATTGTATATGTACATATAAACCAATGTAGTAGATATGTGTAGGTGTATGTAATTCCTGTTTGAAATAGGCAAAAAAATGCCCTATAAGATCTTATAGTTAAAGGTTGCATCCTAAGTGTCGTCAGAAATTTCATTAAGTACTTTGATATGAATGAATGGAAAGGTACCGAGCAGACCAAATAGTTTTGAAATGTGGGCATAAGACCAAATTAAAACATATTGTGAAAAGTTTTGAGAAAACCCACTTTACCACAGGCCCAAGTCCTATCTTGAAGTTGGGAATGCGAAAGAATTTTAAATTGTTCTTTGGTCTCTCACTTGCTTTATGACACGTTTTTGAACTATATTAACGGCTGTGAAGGTAGGGGTTACATCCCCTCCAATTTTTCATACCAAACAAGGGATCCCCTCCCCTCTAATTAAACAGGCCCTTAGTGGTTCTCTCTAGAACTCTCAGCTTTACTTTGCTCTTGTCTATGCTCTTATTCTCCTCCCTTTTCTACTCGTTTCAACCTCTTAGTCTGCTTTATCTTGCTCTCAACTCTATCTTTTTTTTACTAGCTTACTCTTGTTAGCTTTCTTGTGCCATTTCCTTCATATTCGGGTTGCCAAAATCATTTGCAAGCTTCGCCAACCAATGGCATGATCTTGGTCTACCAACAGTATTCCTTTAAAAGGGGATTTTATAAATGATTTTGATGCTCTTAATTTTTCTTGAGGTGTTTTGTAAGGCTTTCACCTTCCTCAGCAAAGGCCCTCTATATCTCTGGATGCAACATATACTGAGAATCGTCGACATTTCCTGCAATAGTGTGCTTTTGGTTTCATGATTGATCAAAAAATTTGGTCTACAAGTGATCTTCAAGAACAACTAAATTATGTATGGCATTTATAGGGTGGAGTTATGATTCACAGACATAGCAAAAATTGATTCTTTCTTTACTTTCAATATCCACAGGATCTACAGTTTATGATTCCGATGGGTCCATGGTCCCTCTACAACTTGACCTTCATCGTCTCCGAGTTTTGAAACAATGTTGTGCTTGAGCATGAAGCTATTCCAAAAATAAACATTTGGGTGCAAGTCTGGGGGTTGCCTCTTAACTATCACACTCATTCGATATCCAAATTAATGGGTAATATTATTAGTGATTTTTCACACTTTGAAGACCAGTTTGATGATTTAGAAAATGTCCGCTTTCTTCGAGTTTGTGTTAACATTGATCCTGCTTTGCCTTTAATAATGGGTTGTCACGTTAAATTTGAAAAATGCACGATATGAATAGTTCATTTCAAGTACGAACGGATCTTTCAAATTTGTTGTGCTTGTAGGCGCATTGGACATACTAGTTCTTACTATAATTAGGATGAATAGCTGATAAATTCTGAAATAACAGTGTACAGTGTATGATTCATTTCCAAATTCAACTCATATTTTGTTAAAGATTATGAATTTCCTATGGTGTCACAAGATAACATTGCATTTTATCATAAGCATCATAATTGGCGCTCTACCTCTGTGTCCTGGGATACTAATTCTTCTGGCGGTTCTTATTCTGTTATTGTTCAATAGCACAACCATATGAATTCTTCTTCTTCTTGTCGGTTTGCTCTTGCTAGCTTGCATTTTCATAGTACAAATTCTTCCCCTTCATCTCAACATTCCAATGAGGATTTTGTAGTCAATGGATGTTGAACTCTTTTCCCATAATGCTCCAGTTGATTACAACATTCAAACTTTCCCAGTGGCTACCGGTTCTGTAGATCATCTCCGTCGGCAAACTTTCTCACTGGCTTCCTCACCACATGGTTCTGATGCTGGTGCTAACATCACTTTCTCTGCACAGAACAACTTTCGTGAACACTCTCACTCTGCCACAGGGCATCATAATAATGTGGCTTTTAATAGGACCACACACAACAATACCTCACTTTATCAAATATCTTCTTATCCTTCCCTATCATCTAATACAGCATTTAATACAAGTAATCACATATATTTCCATCTTATTGCTCCGGACTATGAGTTCCCTGGCCAATCAAGTTTGGTTATTCCGTTCATATTAAACAGGACTGGTCCGAAACAATTTCTTCGTTTGGTTACTATTCAATTCACTCAATTGGAATGTTTGGCTTTTAATGAGTGCACTTCGTATTTGGCATGTGCTTTCTCAATGGCAGTTGGATCGTAAGTTTGGGCTGGTGGTTTCAATGGGCCAATTTTCCACTACATCCTCTCTTCAAGCCCATCACTTTTAGTCAGAGTTTATGATTATTGAGGGCCAACCCATTGATATTCCTTTATCTTTGCATTTTGATGAAGATATGGCTTGGTTAAATGCCTTATTTGTTGTTCTCTCTTACTTTGGTTTTGCCCCACACAACTCTTAGAATGATCGAGACTCTTTACCCTCTAAGGATCTTTAGAACCAACTTTTTTCAAGCTTAATGGATCCTCTTGTTTGGGTGGCTTATCCTCTTGATTCAGAAGAGACTCTTATTTCTTATAATTGTTGATCCAATACTTATCTGAGTCTCTCCTCTCAAGTACTGATACTTGCCTTCTTACTCCACTTAACTGCCAGATGCAATCGATCATTCACTCTTCCCTTCAACTTCAGTGTTATATGGCCCAAACTATCGTCATAAAAAATGTTCCAGGTTTGATGAGACTTTTACCTAGCATCTTCTTACTCATGGTTTTGTAGTGCCAGCAGCTTCCTTCAATATGGGTTCTTTTACTTCTTTGGGGTTTTGCAGAGTTTATGACAAAGAAAACTCTACCTTGGGGCATGAAGGTATTGTCGTGGAATTGTCGTGGTCTTGGAAAAACCATGACAGTTCAATGACTTAAAAATCTTCTTTGTAAATACTCACCTAACTTTTCGTTCCTTAGTGAAACTCATATGATGCAATCTAATCTATTCAAGAAGCTTTCGTTTTTTTTCCTTTTCTAATGTTTTCATTGTAAATCCAAATGGTCATAAAGGTGGTTTTTTTTGGGTACGTCTCCTTCAAGTACACTTTTATATGCTTCTCCAAACTGGTTGCATACTACTTGTTCTCTTCCTGATAATAATGAAATATATATTACTTTTGTGTATGGTTTTCCTAAGGTCAATAATAATCATATTTTATGGTCTTGGTTATATTATTTGGTTTCGTCCATTTCTAAACCTTGGCTTATTTTAGGTGATCTTAATCAAATTTATGGTTTATGTGATAAACATAGTGCATCTTTTTCTGTGGTAGGTGCAGTTTCTTTTTAGCAATTTCTTGATTACTGCAATATTTTTTATATTCCATCGATAGGAGGATGGTTGACCTGGACAAATAATTGAATTGGGGGTGATAGAATTAAGGAGAAACCGGATAGAGCTTTATGCAATTCTCTATGGTTGCAACATTTTCCATCTTCGTTTCTCCACGTCTTTCCAATAGTTGCATCAATCATTCTCTGATTGTATTTCAAACTAGCTGGGATAAAAAAGGAAAGAAATTATTTCGCTTTGAAAATTTTTGGTTCAATTTCCCTTAGTGTCAGGAGATTGTCTATACTGAATGGAATCGACAAATTCATGGATCATGGGTGTAACCCCCTGCCGTAATTAATATCCGGATTACACGATTAACGTGAAATAGAGACCAATAAGTCAAAACAACATTTATAAACCCATCAACCAGACGGGGTTTTCACAAATACATTTCAAAATCATTTACAACACGGTCTCATATGTACACTCCGAATATAATTACTATGCGAAGATAAATTACATTTATACAATTATCAGAGTACGCAATATAAATTTCCCGACAATCACGGGAACATATCTTCGCTCAATAAACATAGGGCGCATTAGCCCATACAACTCAAATAACAGGGATTACACAACTTATCCGAATACATTCTCAAATACTGATCCATACAATCAGATACATAATCCCAATAACGTATAGATAACCAACTACTAAGTTCTCACCCAGAAACGAGTCCTCTTCGTCCTTGGATGCTTGCTCATCCTCAATCTTCCTTCCCTGTCTAAAATGTTGATAGGGGAGGGTGAGATTCTGGGGAATCTCAGTAGGAAACAGGTACCAATATGCATGCAAGATAAGTATTTAATGCATGACATGCTTGCATCACAATAACTCATGTTCACATCATGATATATCCGCATGCTCAATGTTCACACAACATACTCATGGCCATAGTATAAATAGAACAGAGCTACAATCATTCTCATATGTCTCACATAATCACGCAAAGCAATAACATGCATCAATACACAAATACAATTATCAATACATGCAGGAGAGGTAAGTTCCCTACTCTCTTTCCACGTAAGCTCCAGATCCGGCTGCTCACGCTCAGGAAATCATCAAATCCTATAACCAAGATCAAGGACATAGGATTAATCCCTTTTCCAATTCTTTAACTTTTAGACATTCAAGTTGGTTATCATTATTGCCCTTTAAGTGCCCTCAAACACCTCAATCCATAGCTCTAAAGGGTTGGAAGACTATCCCCAAAGATCCCCTTTTGAACACTCAAACTTGATATTTTTCACTGCCTCACTCAAGCACAGAAGCTCTCACTCGAGCACAAGTACGGACATCACTCGAGCACAAATGCTCTCACTCGAGCATTGGTACGGACAACACCCGAGCACAAGAGAAAGTGAGACAGAAAGCACATGCTCGAGAGCATAACCCTCACCTGAGGCACCAGCTCACTCGAGCACAGATCCTCACTCGAGCACAAGGCCAAAAGCCTCACTCGAGCACCCGCGAGAGAAATCCAGGAAGTGAGGACCCGAGAGCCCCCAACGCTCTCCAAGCACTGGATCACTCGAGCACACCACTCTCACCCGCGAGCACACACCTCTCACCCGCGAGCACACACGGCTCACTCGAGCAGATGCCCCCCACCCGCGAGTGAGAAGGCACACTTCTTACACCTTGCCCGCGAGTGAAGACCAGAAAGCAACCCTTCACTCTGGACTCCCACTATCACTCGAGCAGACCATGCTCACTCGAGCATGTTCTTCGCTCACTCGAGCACCAAGCCATGTGCTCGAGCATTGCTCATAAAACCCAGGCGCACTCGCAGCAAAACAAGAGAAAACTCACATATCACTCGAGCAGGATCTTCCTCACTCGAGCAATATTCATCCCTCACTCGAGCACACCCCTGTCTGCTCGAGTGAATCTATCAGATTCCAGGAAAACGCAGCAAACATACCACATTCTCCTAACTCTTGCCCAATTGATCCAAATGGACCCAAAACCTCTACCAAAGCTACTCCCACACAAAATCACTCACTGAATTCAATGGAATCAATAGAATTACCAAAATCCCATTCCATTAACAAGCTTTGGCCTAGGGCAATATAATCATCCATTTTCCAAAATCACTAACTTCACACATTTCATTCCCAAATCCATTCTATCTATTCAAAACTCATACCAATATACCATTTCTATAACCATAACATGCCAAACTACCCATTACCCATATTTTCACAATTAGGGCAATAATTCCAGAAATTCCCAACTTAATCATTTGGCAATGAAACATAGATAGAAGGATTGGTTTCACATACCTTATCAACTTTCTCAAATACACTCTTTGATTCTCCACACTTCATATTTTTGTGATCTTCAAATCACCACCAATGGAGAAACTACAATCACCAAAATAAAGCTCTCAACTCAAGGATTAACATTAGAGAAGAGAGTTTGAGCTAAAGAGGCCATTTGCTTACCTCAAAAACCAAATTCTCCTTTCTCTCTCCCAAGCATATTCAGCGAAAATGGGGGAAGGAAGAGAAGAGAGAGAAACCGAGAGAGAGAGAAGAGAGGAGATGGAGATGATGATGATGTGTCTCATTTATGACCCATCCAAGGGTCCACACTTTGCCACTTGTCACCATCTCACTCCAACTCTCATGGGCTCACATGTACACACATACACTTGATTATGCCCCTTGCTCAACTTCACAATCAATCCTAGCTATTGATCTTGAAGCTACCAATGAGTTCCCTCTTCGGCAACCAATCAAATGGTCGGTAACTTTACCGTTTTGCCCCTGATTAGGGAAATTCACTTGGAATTACCATCAACTCATTTTCATATTTCTTAATCACAATTTGGACTCTTGCTAAACCAGGGCTTAGCAGTCCACTAATCTCAGGCTAAATCTCAATAATTATCATTAGTCCTTAATCGAAAATCGGGGTGTTACAATGGGCATATAAGAATAATGTCAGATTGAAGTGTATTCTTCAAGTGCTCATTAAGTGGAATAGATTGTCAGTTGGTCGGATCTCATCAAACATTCAAAATTTAGAACATGAGCTTCAGGAATGGCATAATAGAGTGTCTCTTTCAGCATTGGAAGAGACTTATCTTTCTTCTCTAAAATATTCCTTGGAATTTTGGTATGATTGTCAATAAATATTTTGGTCACAAAAGGCAAGGCATAATTGGATCGTATATGGAGATATGAATACTAAGTATTTTTATGCCTTTGCTACCTCTTGAAGAATGAAGAAACTCATTATTTATATTAAGAATCATGAAGGGGGATGGAATAAAGATCAGGATGCTATTCATAATGAAGCTATGAACTATTTCAAGCAAATCTTTGCTGACCTTGGATCTTTTGATGCTTCTCTTGTTGATCAAGCCTTGAGTAATATCAACCTACCACAATTATCTGCTTTACAGATTAATCATCTAAATCCTCCAATAACTATCGTAGAAATTGAACGTGAAGTTTTTAAAATGAAATCAAATAGTGCATCTAGATTAGATGGTTTCACAAACAATTTTACTAGAAGTTCTGGTCCTTTCTTAAACAAGATATTGTTGCAGTGATATCTCAGATCTTTCACTGCCAATATCTCCTTAAAGAATTAAACAAATCTTTCATTGTCATGATTCTGAAATTTAATAATCCAAATACTTTCAAAGATTTCCGGCTAATCAGTCTCTGTAATGTTATCTACAAGTTACTTTCAAGGATTATGTGTAACATATTGAAAGACATTCTTAGAACACTAATTGCCCCCAACAAAATGCTTTTCTGAAGGGACGCCTAATCACTGATAATATCATTTTGGCTTTTGAATGCATGGCCAAAATTTGAAGTACATGAAAGAGTAAAGCTAGTTGGCGTGCCATCAAGTTAGATGTTGTTAAGGTTTATGATAAAGTTTCATGGCCATTCCTTCGAGCAATTCTCCAGCAAATGCACTTTCCCCTTTGTTTTATTCAACTCATCATGCAATGTGTGACTATGGTTTCCTATCAAGTCATTCTTAATGGTTCTCCTGGCACTCCTTTTCAGGGGCTTCGGCAGGGAGATCCTCTTTCCCCCTATCTATTTCTCTTGTATGTAAATGTCTTATCCTACATGATCCATCAAGCTAAGCATTATAATTGGTGGATGGGTATTAAGGTTTCTTGTGATGTAATGCCCCTAACTCATCTCATGTATGAGGATGATACTCTTCTTTTTTGTTGTGCCATAGAAGCTGATTGCCACATAGTTAAGGCCCTGTATTAGAGATATTCTCTTATTTTGGGGCAACACATCATCTAATCAAAAATTGAGTTGTGTGAAGCCCCTCTGCCTCTTATCGAATAAAGCAAACACTATTTGATTTACTTGGTATTCACTTTCATTCCAGATTAGGAAAGTATTTAGGTACTTACATTGATGATCCCAATTAATCTCATAAAAGAAGGTACCAAGAGGTTCTTGATAAATTGGACAAATGGCTTACGGGATGGAAGGGTAAATTACTTTCCCAGGCTGGGTGACTTGTTTTGATTAAATCCTTCTTATCATCTTTGTTAATCTATCCCTTTTCTCGTATGAAGTTTTTTCATCAACTATGCCACTTTATAGCTATGAGAATGGCAAATTTTTTCTGGGGATAGACTGATACTTCAAATAAAGCTCACTATCTTCCATGGGATGACTTATGTCTTCCTAAGCATCAGGGAGGATTACTACTTGTTTAACTTCATGCTTTCAATCAAGCATTACTAGCCAAGCACCTATGGTGAGTTATTTTTAGCAAATCATCATTGATTAGCCATATAATATTAAAGAAATACCTTGTTTCTAATCACAACCTCTTGTTCAAACCCAAATATAATAGCTCATCCCTTTGGAAGCATATTCTTCACTCAGGATCGGTTATCATTGACTACCTTACCTGGCAAGTGGGTGATGACTCATTTATATCTCTTGATAGTCAGCTATGGTGGCCTTTGCAATAGTCTGGTTTGGCTTATCCTTCGTTGAAGGTGTCTAAATTTTATACTGCACTCTAAGGGTAAATGGAATCTACAAGTTATCTCCTCCTTGTATCCTAGTTTGGTGGTCCAACAATTTGCTCATTATTCGGTTCCTTTATCTAAAGTCCTTGATGTTTTTTGAAGGTCTGACAATGACTCTGGCATCCACACTGTCCGATATGGTTATCCGGTTCCTTTATCTAAAGTCCTTGATTTTTGTGGATTTTGAGGTATGTATGTTGCTTTGGAAATCATTTTTACCTGCAAGAATTAAACTTCTCTATAGAAGATAATTCAAAACATTCTGCCAACAACTCGTTTCTTATATAGTAGATACTTGTCTACTTCTGAGGTATGGTGTTTTTGTTCTGCTGTTGATGAATCTGTTGAGCATCTTTTACTTTATTGTCCTTTTTCACGTGCATGTTGGTTTGGGATCTCGCTTGGTTTTCGAGTTGATTATCAATCAAATCTGTCCCTGAAACAATGGATCTATATTTAGTTGCAAAATCACAAAGATCCTGGTAATATTATTACTTTCTTACCTTTTCAATTATTAGACTCTTTATGGTTTGCATGCAATAGTCTTTCACATGCAGGCGTTAGCTGGTCTCCTTACCAAGTTATTCGCTCAGTGCAAGCTAAGGCAACTACTGTTACTTTTTCTCTAAATCGTCCATATAACCTTCACACTATTATATGTTATTCAATTATGTCTGATATAGTTTGTCGGCCTTTCCACTGATCATCTACACAATGTTGGACTATCTCTTTCATTGTTCGTGAATCCAGATAGCGACCACGATCGATTCACATTCGCATCTTCTTCCTTAACTCCTATTTTCATGAATAGATGTTGTCCCTTCAGGCAAAATTGGACTCTTGCAAATGCAACTTACTGATCTCAGGGACACTATGCTTTTCAACCTCCGGCAGGAACGCGTTCCATATCCACATCATTATCCCCTCACATGTAAACTCATTAAGCATTCCCATGTTAAAATCATTACACAAACCAAGAATGTTCATTGGAATTTGTTGTATCTTTTACATGATGTTTGTATCTTAGTAAGATACTTTGTACACTATAATATTACTTTTTGAATGCATAGTTATGTTTCATAAAAAAAAAAAGTTATTTTTGTGACATTACTATCATAGCAGTCTAAAACTTCTTCAAATGTAAAAAAAAAATGTATTAAGGTTTCCATTAAAAATGATAAATAATAACAATTTATATATATTATGGTGTCGTGACAATTTTTTGTCAACAATGACTTGATTAAAGGATGGAATACTCCTTTTATTGTTAACAATGGTCTTCAAGACTTGTCGATGGTTTTGATGAAATATTTGTCCAACAATATATAAATTAAAACAATGTTACATTTTAAATTTCAAAAATAGATTTCATCTATTTACTATTTCGGAAACAGAAGATCAGAGAAAAATATAGTGATAGAATTTAAATTTAGTGAAACATTAGCTGTTAGAATCGTATAATATTCCAAATATGAAATGACAGGTTGAAGAATCCCAACAATGCAGAGAATTATTTAAATGCAGAATATTTACACTATTGTTAAAAAAAAAAAAAATTGACCAGCATTGTGGAAAATACTTTGCATCTTTCTTTCTTTTTTTTTTTTATCGGCATTTTGCATCTTTCTTCTCTTTAACCGTTTTCTTACACTCTAGATCCCATGCATGTTCCATGAGCATTACGTCGATCAAATCAAACATAATTAAAAAAAAAAGTCAGACTATTCATTATTTTATGAGAACGTGGGTAATGTATATTTGGATCCAACCAAAAGAGGGGAGAGGGGCCTCTCCATTTCCCTTACCATCCACTTCCCTCCACTTCTTTATTCTTACCGTCAGATTAACTCTGAATGGTTGAGATTTAATATTCTATAAAAATATTATTATAATATTAAATAACAAAAATGTATATAAATAAATTTAAATCGTTAAAATTTGATATAACTGTTCATATCTTTATACTTTTGTTAACGTATTTTATGTATAATTTTTAATTTGTATAGGATATTAAATCTCAACCGTTTAGAGTTAATCTAATGGTGAGAATAAAGAAGTGGAAGGAAGTGGATGGTAAGGGAAGTGGAGAGGCTCATCTCCCCCAAAAGAGACTCTTATCCCCCCTCCCCCTATTTTCTTTTATAATTACAGGACTAAAAGTATATATCTCATATAAAATTTAAAGGACTAAAAATATACTTTAACTTATAATCAATATAAAAATGATCAAAACAATTTAAAAATTTGAATTTCATAAAAAGGACACGAAAAAAGACATACTTTTATATATTATCAATATTTTTTTCATTTCCTTTTATACTTTCCTTCTTTTTCTCCCCTTATTTCTTATTTTTCTTAGTAAACATCATTTTATAGTTTTTGCACTTCATGCACTTTTTGAGCAAATTTTTTAACAAGAAAAGTGACTCTGGGTTAACCCCAACCCAACCGGTTTAGCACGGGTCAAGCTGAGTCACATTGGATCACTTTCCTCCAAGTTTCTGAGTCAACCTGGCTGGTTTGGTCCGTGTTTTAAGATTTTAATGAAAAAGTGAAATCCTTGAGGGTTAGACCTTTTCTGTCTCTTTCCAACTTCTCTCTCTCTCTTTTCAATTGATCCCTCATTTTTAGTTCTATCGAGCTTGTCGGGAAAAGAAGAAAGAAGAGGCAACGACTCTGGTCCATCTTGCCTTCTACTACGTGACTAAGTAAGAGGATAAACAATAGCGGCTCCCTCTTTTTTCTTGCCTCTCTTTGCTTTTCTCCAGCTGTGTTGTTTCATCCCATTGTGGAAAAGAAGGACAATCTGATCAAACAAAAGGAAATAAACTAAAATCTCTTTTCTTCTTCTAATAAAAAATCTTCAAATTATTTTTAATACTTTTATTTTTTTTGTTTCAAAAAATAATCTTATATTAAAATTTCGCAAATGAAGCGCAAATTTAAAATACCTTTAATTTTGTATGGATGATTCCCCCAATAAGAAATAAGAGAGAGAAGTTGAAGTTGAAATCATTCTTACCCTAAACGATTTCTTATTGTCATTAACAAAAGGCAAAAAGTCAGACTGACAAGATTATGTGATAGAAGAGAGAGATTAAATTTGAACCAAACTTGTTCTTATTCTGAATGAGTTCTTCACAAAATCAAAGTTATTCTTGACCTGAACGATTTGCAATGTAATAGTTTGAGGAATACTTTTTCTCTTGTAGGATGTGTAGCATTTTGATGAAAATGCCCTCTAAAACTCATCTTATTTAAACTTTTCTTTCATGAAAAATAAATAACTAATAATTGTAATTTATTATTGTTTTTCCATCCATTACTACAGACTATATTTCCTTATTCATAAAATTACTTTTATTATTTTTATTTTTGTTTGCCAAGCCAGAAAGGCTTGCAGAAACCACTCAAGCTAAGTTAGAAGACCTTTATTCAACGACCTCTACTAAGATTAGCCTTTCAAAAGCACTATAGACAAAGACAATGGTTTCCGTTTCCATCTTGTACATTCGTGGCAATCCAAACTTTCCCTTATAAAATACTCTCTTTTATTACCATATATATACCAACCTTATCTTCACATTTAGATAAAGCGAACATATATTAATATAAAAGTTATTTAACTGCTTTGAGAACTAGATATAATGTGATCTCCCAAAAATAGATAAATTAATATAAAAACTAGATAAATTATTTGATTATAACAAACATAATGTGATCTCCCTAAAATACCATTGCAAAAAAATGCAACAGAATTTGATGATTTAGTCATAAAATAAACTGCCACTAACTGATTAGCAATGAAGTTTTGTAGCTAAATTTGGTTGCTGATTTGCTGTGTTTTTTTTTTTGGGTATATAACACCATATTATATATATATATATATATATCAATCTATAAGTTAAGTAAATTAATTTAGGAAAAATACTAAATATTATAAATAAAATGGTGGGAGATCTTATGTTTAAGGCCATGACCAATCTTGTAGCTAGCTTCTATATTATAATTAGGGCTGGAATCACACACACACACACACACACACACACAAAGTGGTACATATTTATCAGATAGCCTCAAGGGGAATGGCATGTGTGAAAAGAATGAGAAATCATTTTTAAAACGACTGATGAACAGGTCAAATGCCACCAAATTAAGAATACAATGGATATGAACTAACCTAGGAAATAAAACGAAGTGGAAAAGCGTATATTAGGCAGACTAGTTTTAATCAAACTTTATAACACCCCAAGCTACTAATTACAAAATTAATATTTTTATGCAAACTTGTCTTTGCGTATAACTTTGGATCAAACTTTTGATTTGGAATCCAAATCTCTTTTTGCATTCCTTTTGCCTTTACCATATCTGCATACACCAAATATCTTCCTTCCTCCAAGTCCACATTCTGCACTTTCTTTTTCTTTTCTCATAATAACAATTTGATGCCATATGTTTAATGTTAATTTAAATTATATTTAAGCCACATAAAATTTGCAATATTCGAATTTGATACCTTGTTTAATATACTTAACATCTAAGCCTCTTTTAAGGCCTGCTTGACACAAATGAATGAATATGGATGAGAGAGAAAATTTTAATGAGTTCAATTTAAAAGAAATGGATAAGTGAGATTAAAAAGTTTTAATAGAGAATATGTAAAATAAAAGAGTAAGAAAAAATTAATTAAAAGCTCTTAAGCACACTTCTCCACTTTTTGAAAATTGAACTCATTAAAATTCATCCTCCCCTCCATTTCCCCCATACCAAACAGATCCTTATTTAACCTGAAATGCCATACCACATTTAATTTTAAAATAAAAAAAAAATCAGCTTTAAGCCTTTAACAATACTGACTTAATATATTAATAAATAAAATTCCGTTTATATGTAAAACCAAACTTTTTATACTGATAAGTTTCAATCTGTATATACCACACACATATCATGTTAAACATATGTGTGTGTGTGTGTGTTTTTTTTTTTTATGTTGGCAAGATGAGAAAGTATGAATGAAAGTACAATGCATACTACTTCAGATATGTGATGAGGTAATGTATAGATGCCTTGTTGAGTTAAGCACTCACAATAAAAATTTTTAAAAAAGTAATACTCCCTCTGGTCCTAAATATAGGATATAGTTTGTAGTGTAAATTGTACTACAAACTATGTCCTATATTTAGGACCGGAGGTAGTAATAATTTATGAATAAAAATAATCACACGTGTGGAAAAGCATTCAATCAAATATAGAAATTTAACAATCATAATTTCACACTATATATCTATAAGAAAAGTCAGCACGCAATTAAATGGAAAAAGCACTTTGTTGTGTAGCTTGATTATTATGGGGAGAAACTAATTGTGCGTCTGGCAAAAAAAAAAAGAAGGAAAAAGAAACTAATTGTGAGAAAATACGAAATACAACTAACTAAGTCAACTATCCTAAGCCCTAACTCTCGTCTGATCTATCAGAGAAGGCTTTTTCATTTTTAAATTTCTTTTTTTTTTTTTTGATAGACAAAGAAAACTACAAACACCTCAGAAGCTATCCTACTGAGTCAACCTGCGATCTCGACCTATTTTGATCAGTAAGTAATAAGCTCGTAATAACTGCTGGAGATGATTCAGTGATATGGAGATCCAATGCCATCTTCCAAGCTTCCTTTGCCATGGCGTCTGCAACTGTGTTAACATCTCGTTTACAATGTAACATTTCGAGTTCCCAGTCACGAGCCATCAACGTGTGAATCTCTAAGATAAGTTGAAAATCTGGGTATTCTGTGTCTTAGTGATTTAGACTATGATGAGTTTTATACGAAGTTTAAAATAAATCATAATATTCATAATTATATATCATATATATATTGTAAATTTTATATTTATAGATATTGATATAGTTATAATATATAAACACACACAAAATTTGAAACTACCCCTTCATGGAAACTCCTTTAATATATGCAATTATGAACAATTTAGGAGATAAAATGGATTGTACTTTTATATTTATATTCAAAGTACCATTTATCTAGCTATTATATTTAGAACCGGATGAAGTAGTATATACTATTTGATATGCTTTCACAATTTTTTTAATTTCACACTTATTTTAATTGACAACAAAGTTAAGAGAATAAATCATATATGGATGAATGTGTGTAAACTTTTGTTTTAATTTTATAATATAATAACAAGACAATGGACATAATTAATATTTCATCCACCTAAAACGCAAAATAGTGTGCGAAGCACAAGTCATCAGAACACATAGGATTAGTACAATTACATATTTTATTTGTATCCATGAAAAAATGACAAATACAAACGGTAACTAAATGGTGGGTGTCAATTCATAATAGAGTTGTTTATTTCTTATTAAAAGAATTTGTCTGTTTGATAAGAATACATTATATGCAAGTTGGATTCTTTTTAAATAAAATAATTAGCAAGTTTGTTGATATAGAGTGGATTATGATTTTTTTTTTAAAAAAAGGGAACAATAATTAAGAAATTATACGAGAGTAGATAAGCGGATAAACAAAACTAGTAGTATAAAATTAGGTATAGTGGGAAAGGAATTGTTCTTTTTTCTCAACTCATCTCTCTCTTCCTTTAATTTAGTGATGAGAGTTCTATCTAAGTTAAAACTTAAAAACCTTATAAGTTAGAATTTGAATCTTCATCCTTATATAATACTCCTCCGACCCTTAATGAGACATAATCGAGGAGTTAATTTTAGTCCTAAATATAAGATATAGTTTTCATATTTATAAATCTGTGTCTAATTTACCCCTATTGATATATAAATGAGGAGAGAGAATGGGGAAATTAAAAAAAATAACTAAGATATTTTAGAAAATACATGTTATATCAATTAACTTTACTAACTTCTTGATAGGGGCAAAATATAGAGCCAAAAACTCCGCAAGTGCATGAGCCGTATCAAGTCATAAAGAGCGAGTAAGATATCATCATTCCCATGAGAACTTGGTACCAACAATGCAGTTGAGTAATGACTTTACACTTTTGTTTAAGTTGAGTCAACACAAATTTAATTATGAATAAAAGCTAACTAGATAAAAGAAGAAAACAAATCTAACTATTGTAAAAGCAAAGAGTGATTCTAGATCTTAAGTGACAACTTAGATTATTATAGCTTTGATTACTTCTTAGTGTCTAATTTCTCCATTAATTGCATTTAAAGTTATATTTGCCAGTCTAGGACACTTATTTGCCTAAGAGTGTCTTTCGATTCACTAAAAGGCATTCTAATTATGTTAATCCCTAACTCCTTAGCTAATTAGTGCTTAATTAGATTAATTTAAGTGTAAACCTAATGAGATTATATATGTAGGGCCGGTAGGTATATATCTATCCTACAAGCAAATTAAGTCTGAACACCTAATCCTACATTATTCAATTGAAGGTCTATTCTAAATTTCCTATGTCTAAGCTCCTTTAGAACACCAAAATAATCTCCCAATCAGATATATCTTGTTTCAGGAAAATTAAGCACACAATTAAATCAACAAATATAATATTAAAGAAATTAACGACAAAAATTATCATAAACTAATTTATAATCAAACTAAATAATCTAAAACCAAGGTTTAACTACATAAACTGAACATTCTCATGACCAAAATAATAGCTAACCAAAGAAAAGATAAAAAGACAAAGAAAGAAGAGAAGAGAAAGGAGAAACAAAAACTCAATACCGAATTTCCATCCGTGTTATCGCTCTTCTGCATCTCCAAATTTTAATCTCATTCCATTAAATCTCTTGCCTTGCCGTCACCAACCAGGAAAATAGAACACACCTCCCCCTTGCTATGCCTGACATATATATATATATACATATATATATATATATATACATGTATATATATATACATGTATATGTATATATACATATACATGTATATATATATATATATGTATATATGTCCTCCTTGCGTGCGTCTCTATCATAATATCTTGGTTTATCCATATTTTTTTTTATCGATTATCATATAATATAGATATATTATATTGATATTTTGTTCTAATTTGAGTCTTATAATATCTCATCCAAAATAAATTAGGATATGAACAGATTGTATATCAAAACGCCCTTTTATCCTATAATTGATTAAAGGATAGAAAAATATATAAAAGATAATTAAATAAGTATAACATATTAATACATTTAATCAAATATATCTCGGAATCTACACTTATTTAATTATAAAATATATACTTATCAAACTCCCCTATACTTAAACATTTGCTTGTCCTCAAGCAAAAGAAAGAAAATTTCATTATTCAAATAAGAAGAACATTACTTATGAAATTCCTAGACAGAGAGCAACACATGACCACACTTAGATCATGCTATCAAATTTAATTTAATTTCTTATAAGAATGGATAACTAAGCCAATAGCCTTGAACAATTGTAATTATCTTTTAACGTTCCCATGATAAAAGGATTGGCAAGTAACAAGTGCAACAATAAGATTAGTGAAGGAATATTAAGCTACTCAGCTCCTCCAAAAAAATTCAAATGCTCCTCTTAATCAAGCTTTTCATTTAATTTAATAAGGATCATCAGTTAGAAAATTGATTTATTATATTTCTTTCCTCCTTTTTTTCATATTGGGTTGTTGTAGGTCCCCTTTTATCGTGACTCTGTATATGGGTGATGCAGCACCGATTACTTAGTTACTTCAATAGATACCTTAAGATGTTTTTAGCCCAACTTATAGCCCTCTTTGACTTTATCGTTTGACGCGAGTGCCAAAATT
This sequence comes from Inga leiocalycina, assembly GCA_963242795.1. Classification (NCBI taxonomy): domain Eukaryota; kingdom Viridiplantae; phylum Streptophyta; class Magnoliopsida; order Fabales; family Fabaceae; genus Inga; species Inga leiocalycina. Next base: position 53,387,591 of record OY725327.1, on the reverse strand, counting down.
GGTGATGTAGTGCCTCTAATTACTAAGTTAGGTCTAGAGAAGCCATTGGAGTTTTGTTTCTTATTCTTGTTTTTTTTTTTTGTCTTTTTCTTCGCCTTTTGTTTTTTGCTTTTTTTTCCCACCTAAGTCATTTCCCTAAATAGAAGCTTTGCTTAGCCAACAAGATTCATCATCAAATTTCTAAAGAAATTATGTGACAAAATATTCATAAACTAATAATCTGTTGGTCATATTACAAACTAACCATATTCTCATAATTCATCTCCAAATTTATACAAAAGATCAAGGCTTAGAGGCTTAATTGAAACTTTTTTTCTATTTTAATTTTTTTGATCCAACAACATTTTCTAAGATAGGGAAGGCTCAAAGTTAAGTTCAATCATAAGTAATGCAAAATTTTCAATTATGAAAATCTTGCGGAAAAAAAATCTTTTCAATTGCATAAAAGGATAAGCACAAAAAAGAAATCATATCTCTCCCCTACACTTAAATCAAACATTGTCCTCAATGTTTCTAAAGTCAATAAAGGAGAAAGGAACTAGTACTCCCCTTGTTTAGATCTCTGAGTTTGATATTGAGTGTTTCCTCTAGCACCTTCAATGACGCTTTACTTTTCTACAACGAAACTTAAGAGAGGTGTTAGTAAGAAATTTAAGGCTAAGAGATGGCAAAAAAGTAAACAGATAAATAAAAGAAAAGAAAAGGAATGATAATCTAAGGCAAAATTTATTATATTGGGTTGCCTTCTAATAAGCGCTAAATTTAAAGCCTTCAGCCAGACTTCTCAACATAATCATCTAATCATACGTATCAAACACTATAATCACCTTGTTTTCATTTCTTTTCAAGTAACAAGGTTTCTAACCGAAAAGGTGCTCATTCATGTTAATTACTTGTAATTCCTCAATCATAGACAATCTCAGGGTACAAGCATTTACTGAATTTAAAGGAAGCACAACATGAACATCATTGCAAATAGACATAGGCACTTTCAAAAATTTAGAGCATCCAACAAAATCCACTTGACTCTCATTAGTAAGAGTCAAAGAGTCAATAAGAGAGTCATGTGCAACAACTCTTGGGATCTCTTTATTAATTTCAAAATCACAATCACATGAATTAGGCTCTATAGCCGAAACCTCTATTGGACACCCACCATTTTCTCCCAAATTAATTCAGGCCCAAATTCAATTTCCACATTATCTATAGTCTCATGCAATTCCGTCTCTTCAACTTTGTCATAATCTTTTTCATTAGAGATTCAATGGGAAATACGATTAAAGGGGTTTTATTGTTTTATTGCTTCAATGTTTTTTCGCATTTGACTTACATGAGCTCCAATATTTTGGATATTTGACTTAGTACTGATTTCAAGTTTCTTTTGTTCAGGAAGGGAATTCTTAACTAATCTTTTAAAACAAGATTCTTCAAATTCCTCATAAGTGTGTCCCTTGACATATGGATAAGAGTGAAAAGATGCGGTTATCTCATTAGAACAATACTTGATATATGGATCCAAAGACTCTTGTTGCTCTAAACTTCCACTAGGATAAAAGGAATGATCAAAACAAGTTTGCTTCCTAGTGAATTCATCTCTCCTATAATGACTGATTGTGCTATATGGACAATTCACATATAAATGACTCTCTCCATAATAAACACAAGAAAAGCAATTATAAGGAAAAGAATTTTCAATCCAACCATCATTTATATTTGTTTGTCTGATTTCATCCACATGCATTTCTAGTAAAGAACAAAGATTTAACAATCTATCAACAAATGAATGCTCAAATGAATGTTGTGAATAATCCATTTTTTTATTTTTTATTTCAAAACATGAACAAAAATAAGGGAAAAAACCAAAAAAAAAAAGTTTACAAAACTCAAGCTTAAACTACTAATGCTCAATTGATTCCAACTAAACAGCGCGAGTTTAATGACCCAAAAATGGGATTAAGGGCTAATGACTTCAAAAGTGATATAATTATTGTTAATTAAATACTTTTGAAGAATATGATGTGAATTTTAATTCGGATGTGTTTTGATTGGTGCGCGAACCCTGCATTTAAGCTTAATTGTGTGATAAAGCTTTTGATTAACCCTAATGTAGGGGAGGGCACATGGTTGAGTAATATGAGTCATAAAATGCATTTGGAGGTGGTTCTAGCGGAATTGCCTTAATTAGGGGCAAAACGGGTAAAAAGGAAAGTTGCCGACCAATTGATTAGTTACCGAAGAGAAAATTCATTGGTAATTGAAGATCAATGGTTAGGATTAAGAGATCAAGGGGTTAGAATCATATGTGTATGTGTTTATGTGAGTTCATGGAAGGAAAGACAAGATTATGACAAGTGGCATTGTTTGAGCCATAGATCAAGGTTAAAGTTTCAACAATTTTTTCCCTCTCTCCTCCCTCTCTAAGTCGGCCAAGAAGGCCTCTTGGGGTCCAAAAATCTGTGTCATCTTCATCATCTTATCTTCTCTCTCCCAAACTCCATTTTCGTGCAAGACCAAGAGGAAAGAGGAAGAATAAATCTTGAGGTAGGTGTTCTATGTCGCCTTAAATGCTCAATCCATCTTCTTTAATGTTGATCATGGTGTTGAGGGCTTCATGGCTATGATTTTAGATTTTTGAAAGGTGGTGTTTGAGTATTTGAAGAAGTTTGAAAGTTGAGTAATCAAAGAGCTAGCTTTGGAAAGAGGAAGAGGTAAAAAATTGCTACATTTTGACCTAAGATTTGTGATCATTAGTTGATTTTTGAGATTTGTAATTTTGCCCTGATTTTGGTGAAATTTCGAAATGCATGAATTGATTAGAGTATTGTAGTGGAATTGGTGTCATCATGTGTCTTGGTTCCATTGAAATTGGCTTGGAATTTTGGAATGGAAAGGATTGCAATGTTGAGTTTTGAATTTTGTTATTGTGTGACATGTTGTGATCATTGTGAAACATGTCAATGTAATGTGAATTAGGAGGTTTTGGTGTTTCCAATGGCTTCCTTATGTAAATTTGTATAAGGATGGTGTTTGATGTGAAATTAGGACCATTGGGAGCATTGGAGCAAAAATTTGGAATTCTGAAATTTGGCCAAGTGTAAAATGCTATGCAAGGGACCAACTTTGCATGGTATTTTGACATAGTAAATGGTGTTGGAATGATAAGAAATTTTTCAGGATTGTAGTTCACATTGCAAGCTTTCTATCTTTATAAAGTTTGTGTTATTTTGGGTTATGTGCACCAAGTTATGACCATTTGAAAATGAGCCAAGGGATAGGTCATCGGCTAGCCGCGACCCAAAACCTTCTGACCACCTGATGGCCTCGGCCCAAAACTTTCTAACCTGATTCTGGCAGCGAGCCAGAATGGCTGGCCATGACCCAAAAGTTTCTGACTTATCTCTGGCTGCTGCCCAAAGGTGCTGACCGCGGCCCAAATGTTTCTGACCATCTATTGGCCGCGGCCCAAGTAGGGGCTAGCCGCAGCCAACTACTCAAAATTGGCATTTTGAACTTTCAAAGATGGTCTTTGAGTAATTTTTTCCCAACCCTTTAGGCATAGGTCTAGGCTTCTAGTAGCCACTTAAAGAGTCCAAATGATAACTAACTTTAAGTGTTGTTAAATTAAGAAATTGGAGTAGTGAATTAATCTGCCGTTCTTGATTTTGGTTTATAGGGTTTGATATTTGCCCTGTTCATGATCAACCTATGCTGGAGCACGTCAAGAAAGAACAAGGTAGTGACGCTTTCCCTTATACTGTATGTGATACATTATATGTTTGATTTATCGTTATTTGCATATTCTTCACCCACAGCCCATCGGTGTTGACGGTGGGAAGACCGTGCCTTCGGGGCGGTGGAATATGGGGGATGAGATTATGTGAAAGTTATGAGGCTATATATTGAAAGCCGAAAGGCTATTTGTGAATTCTTCACCTATTGACAGTGGGAGGACCGTACCTTAGGAGCGGTAGAATACAGGGGATGAGACTATGTGATTATGTGTACATGTGACAGCTTGTATGTTGTGTTTCCTGCTGCATGATGATGTCATTACTTGCTATGTGATTACATGTTGTATAAGTGATTTGTTACTACTTGGATTCTTTAGAATCTCATTCTTTCCATGAACTAATCTTTAAACAGGGCAAGCGGCTCCAAGGGGAAGTAGACAACCAAGGGCAGATAGGACTCCTTAGGGAGATTTTTATTTTGTTTGTTGGTTATCTATTTTGGATTAGGGATCACTGTATATTCTATACATATTATTTTGGATACGGTTATGTGATCCCCTAAATGGGAATGTATGAACCCTTAGTATATATATGAAACCCAGGGGTTGCCGGGATTTTTGTTATACACTTTGATATGTATAATTGTGATTTAATTGCACAGGTAATTATATTTGGAATATTGAATTTGAGACTAGGATAGGGCAGAAATTTTAAAAAAATGTGTAAAAACCCTGTCGGAAGGAAGGGATTGGAGATGAATTTTAACTATCTGTCGGTCTCTAATTCATTCTAATTATGCGATTTCAAATCATAATTACTGTTTGTAAGGTAGGGGGTTACAGCGAGCACACAAGTCCCCTGCAACGGCACCAAAAACTTGAGAGGGGCAAAATATAAAGCCAAAAACTCCGAAGTGTATGGGCCGTATCAATAATAAAGAGTGGTAAGATATTGTTCCTGCGAGGACTTAGTAGCAACAATGCAGTTGAGCAATAAAATTCACTTTTGCTTAAGTTGAGTCAATATAAATTGAATTATGAATAAAAACTAACTAGAGAAAAGAAGAAAACAAATCTAACTATTGTGAAAGCTAAGGGTGATTCTAGATCTTAAGTGATGATTTGGATTATTATAGCCTTGATTATTTTTTAGTGTCAAATTTCTCCATTAATTGCATTTAACGTTATATTTGCTATTCTTGGACTATTATTTGCCTAAGAGTATCTTTCAATCCACTAAAAGGCATTCCAATTATGTTAATCCCTAACTCCTTAAGTGATTAGTTCTTAATTGGATTAATTTAAGTGCAAGCCTAATGAGACTATGTAGGGTCGGTAGGTATATGTCTGTCCTACAAGCAAATTAAGTTCGAAAACCTAATCCTACACTATTCAATTAAAGGTCTATTATAAATTCCCTATGTCTAAGCTCCTTTAGAACACCAAAATAATCTCCCAATCAGATGTCTCTTATTTCAAGATAATTAAGCACACAATTAAATTAACAAATATAATATTAAAGCAATTAGCGACAAAAATTATTATCCACTAATTCATAATCAAACTAAATAATCCAAAACCAAGGTTTAGCTACATCAATTGAATATTCTCATGGACAAAATAATAGCTAACCAAAGAAAAGATAAAAATATAAAGAAAGAAGAGAAGAGAAAGGAGAAACAAAAACTCAATATTGAATTTCCATCCGCGTTGTCGCTCTTCTGCATCTCCAAATTTTAATCTCCTTCCATTAAATCTCTTGCCTTGCCGTCACCAACCAGGAAAATAGAACACACCTCCCCTTGTTATGCCTGGCATATATATAGGTATATATTGCCTCATTGCGTGCGTCTCTATCATAATATCTTGGTTTATCCCTATTTTTTTTATTGATTATCATATAATATATATATATATATATATATAATATTGATATTTTGTTCTCATTTAAACCTTATAATATCTCCTCCAAAATAAATTAGGATATGAGTATATTATATATCAAAATGTCCTTTTATCCTATAATTAATTAAAGGATAGAAAAATGTCACGCCCTTATCTCAATTTTAACCTTTTTCCGAGTATTCGCGAAAAATGATATACGGTTTGGTAGGCAACACAGGAATAGCATAACTATATTGATAATACCTGCATGATTACATAAATTTCCCATAGGGGTTTGTACATGATACTTACGATCAAGGTAACCACACAAGGCTACTAGGGTGTCTAAACTCATCCCAATGAAACGGAGACTTCTTCCCGTCTTCGTTCCACTACTGTAATCCCCTCTTACGGTACTCTGCATTGTTGTTTACATATCTTTTGTCGTCTCCTGTCTAAATTGTTGGTAGGGGAGGGTGAGATTTGAGAGAATCTCAGTAGGAAACAGATATCATAATGCATGCATGATTGATGCCATGTGTATGACATGTTAACTTTATCTAGATGTATGCCCCTATAATGACATTTCTGCATGCTCAATGTTTCATACAACAAGACTATGGCCACAGTGAAAACAGAAACAAAGCTTCATTTATTCAAATATGCTCTACACAATCAAGTAAAGGAATCACATACATCATTGCACAAGCAAAGATATCAAATACATGCAAGTAAGATAAGTCCTTTACCTCCAGCTTTTCTCCTCGATTTGCGTGCCAGCAACTCGGGCTCTCAACTCGGTCCTAAAATTTCAAATATAACATTTAGACACTTTCATAGTGTTTCTGGGGGGTTATATGAGTCTATCTTGAAAAATTACTAAAATACCCCCAGGGAACCGACCCCAATCTACCCGGTCCGGCTGTACTTTTCTTGAAATTTAAACCTGGGCTATCCTGACATATTTTCGCCCACGGAATCCATTTCTGGACTCAAAATTACCAAATTCACTTCCAAAAGACAAAATTGCCCTTGGCAGCCCTTATTTTCAGTGTTTTAGGGGCATTTTCGTAATTATGTTTTCTCGGCCTTTTCTGAAAAAGTGCCCAACTGTAACCCCACCTAATTTTTGCTCCTAAACTCAATGGAACCATCAAATAATTGAAAATCCAACTCTAAGGCTAATTTATAGCCCTGGCCGAAATATGAGTTTTCCAGGGAAAATCGGGGTTTTGCGATTTCGGCTCTATAAACGCGTTCCTTTCTACTTCTAACCACTTTATTGACTATTTCATTAGGTTACAACTACCATTTAGTACCAATTTGGCAGCATAACCCCTATATCATCACATTTCCAAACTTTAAAACCAATGACAATCCAACGAAATTTCACCAATTAAATTGTTCACAGCAACTAGAATAGTCAATACACAAGAGTTTGGAAGTTACCTCAAGCTCCTACTAGCTTTTCTCAAGATGGCTGAACCCTAACCCTTGAAACACCAAAAGATGAGCTTCCAAACCTTAAATCATATGCAAAGGAAGCTTAGGAACAGAGTTATACATATTAGGAACCGATTTACCGAAGAAATCACTTACCTTTGTAAGCTCTTTCCTCTCCTTCTCTCTCTCTAAAAATTCTGCATCTCCTCTCTCTAAATGTTGAACTTCACGTCAGTTTATGCCTGAGGAAGGAAATGAAATGTTTTAATAATATATCAGAAATTTAACTAATTCATTTTCCCACTTTTCGGATTTTTACAAAATTCTGGCAGATTTCTGCCCAAACTTTGAAAAATCATAACTAATTCTAGAAAAATATAATTGGAGTGATTACAAAGCCTATAGAACCCTTATTGAGTCTAGTTTCAAGGAAAAATATATACTTTTGCTGAATGGAATCACAAAATTTCCAGAATTTCAACCTTTGCATATTGTTCCAGAAATTTCACAGTTTTTCTGTGCTGATTTCAAAAATTAATATCTTTTTTTTTATAGCTCTAATTGATTTGTATGACCTATCAAATTAAAGCTTAGGATGTCTACTCCTATAAAATCTCATAATTTTTGCTCATCATTTGATCATTCAAATGAACATGACAAGCTAACTACCTCATAGGCGATTTCACCAAAAACATAATTATTTTCTCCAAAATTCATCATTTTACTTTCTTAATACCCCAAAGATATTAGAATCATTATGGGATAAATTTGGGACACCTGTTAAACCAGGGCTTAGCAGTCCACTTAATTTAAGCTTATTCTCAAGCCTCCAATCCCAAAATTCGGGGTATTACAAAAAATATATAAAAGATAATTAAATAAATATAACATATTAATAAATTTAATCAAATATATCTCATAATCTACACTTATTTAATTATAAAATATATTCTTATCACTTCTTTAATCTATTCAAATTAAATAAATTTGTCTTTTATTAAGGATCGGAGGAGTATTGAACTAATTCTTATTCCGTTAATTAGTTTTATTGCACTCTTAGTATCTTTTAGATCAAACTTAGATAGTTTACATATTGTTTATTTATGTAGTTATTCTCTCGACCAATTTCAACAATATATTTAATTACATATAATTGTTAGTGCCATGTTTCCATAAGGGCACCAACACCTTTCCCCATACTTGATGCCGTGCTAGTGTGAGTATGTGTGTGCTTTCCATTTGACGAGTAAACCAAAAACTTCATAATAAAATGGTTTTGCATTCTCTTTTAGCCATGGTATTAAATAAAGGTATTTCTCATCCTTTCATATGCTCTGCATCAATCACTCTTGTATTGAGAAACTTGAAAATTTATATTTTAGTGTTGTAAACTATCAGTCTTTGTAAGGCTCTATAGTTTTTAATATATATCATTTTGTCCTTTTTTTTAAAAAAAAAGTTGTTTTAGTGACTTGAGTGATATTTTGCTCTAATTATTTCCTCATGTCCTTAATGCAGCAGTTAAAAATAATTAATAATATTAACGATTAAGAAAAATAGTTCAATTAGTTATTCGTAAAAAAATGAGTAGTAGTTTCCTTAAAATGTACTCTTCAATTATTTGTAAGGAAAATCATATCAAGATCCCAATTAAGAAAAATAATATTTAAAAAATTTCATAACTTGTTAATGATACAATTTTCATTTGTCAATTAATGACAAGTTATATTACTCTTTAAATATATATATTTTGCATGGAACTTTGGTGTGATTTTCTCTTATTTGTATTGTACTAACCTCTCAATATGCGCAATTAATAGAAAAATTATAAATTTAGAAGACAAAGTGAACTAATACTAATACCTTATATTTAGAATAGTAAACCCCCTGATTAACTTTTATATATTTAAGATAGGAGGGAGCAACAATTTCTTACTCCATGCGCACAACATTAAGCCAAAAAAAGTTGTGGCCATGAAAAATTGAGATATATTTTTTGACCAGCAAAAAAGTTGTGACCCTAAAAAAATTAAGTTATATATATATATATATATATATATATATCTATAGGTATGCAGCATGATTAGAGAAGTGATGAGTGAGGATTGAAGGGTTGAAAATAATGTGAAAAATGATGGGTGGGATGTGTTGGAATGAAAGGTCCGTGACTTAGCGACGTCCCTTTTTTAAAATTTAATAGTCTTGTTTTGTTTTTGTTTGTGTTGGTCGCAACTTTGAACAATTACTGAAGCAAATGAAACGTCACGCAAACAACCACCTTCCTTTTCTTTCTTGCCGGTGCTTTTTTTTTGGAACAAAATTTCCGCTGCTTTTATTCTACGTTCAATTATCTAATGAGGGTGGGTCCTCCTTCCTCACTCTTTCACATTTTTCTCTTTATATAAAAAATTTAAAAGTCCAAGTTTTCCATTCATTTACTCTTTCTTCCTTATAATCTATAACTAACTTATAAATATTAAAAAAATAATTTAAATGAAATATGTGTTATTTTCTTCAAAATATCTCTATTTTTTTCATTATCTCATTTAATCATTACGAAAAATAGAAATAGTCTGAGAAAAAATCATAAATTTAGAAAGTATGATGCATTAAAGTATTACACGTAGGATCAAAACAAATCCCGCAACTAGCTTCAACATCTAGAATAGAAGGAGTATAATTATAACATTTTATTAATTTTGTTTATATGAAATAGATCATCTATAACATGTAAAAAGTAAGATTTTTTATTTGTTTATAAATATATTAACAATATTTATAGTACATCCTGGATCTTGAACATAACCTATATATGACACGTACCTAATTTTCCATATCATTATTATGTACTTGTATTAAATTGGGGATAGGAAAGTTAGTTCACAAAGTCATAATATCATGCACAGAGTCATGACCGACCCAGATTAAAAAAGAAAAAAAAAACAATTTCCATGCGCGTAGAGCTTCGATTTTCTTTTTTTAGTAAAAGAAAGTAAGAAACCCTAAATAAGAGAGTAATGCTGGCATGATTATAAGAAGAGAAAACGATCAAAATATATATATATATATATATTTTAGACCTGAGAAATGTTTTGTCAGCAAATTATGGTAGCCCAATTAAGCAAAAGCAAGCAATATCATGGCATTGGAGAATATCTCCAATTTAATTAAAAACAAAAAACAAAATTCCAACTATGAGGATGCACGTCTTGATTGACAGTATTAAAATTAGCGTATCTTTTTTTTTTTTTGCCATGAAAAATTTGCGGATCTATTATATATGCAAGCTGGTAAATAATTGTCTATTATAGTATTATTTTCATTATTATTTGATAACATCATAAGACTATAATTTCAACTTTCAAACATACTATACGCTTATTTGGGCAAAAAAAAAAAACATACCATAGGCTTATACTAAATAATCATGATAATAAATATATAGTAATTAATTATTTCAATATTTTATTTTTAGGTTAATATAACTTTTGGTCCCTGAAGTTTCATCCAATTTTGGTTTTGGTCCCTCAAGTTTTGAAATCGGTGGTTTAGGTCCCTGAAGTTTCACCCAATTTTGGTTTTAGTCCCTCAAGTTTGAAATCGGTGGTTTTGGTCTCTGAAGTTTCACCCGATTTTGGTTTTAGTCCATCAAGTTTAAAAGGACATGGGGACCCGTTTTTAAAACCCGACCCGACCTGGGAAAAAAACCAAATCATTTTCAAAATTGAGGGACCAAAACTAAAATCGAGTGAAACTTCAGGGACCAAAAGTCCAAAACCATCGATTTCAAACTTGAGGGACTAAAACCAAAATTGGGTGAAACTTCAGGGACCAAAACCACCGATTTCAAACTTGAAGGACCAAAACCAAAATTAAATTAAACTTCAGGGACCAAAGATTATATTAACCCTTTATTTTGTTTAAAAGGGAACTACGTACTATCTAGAATGAGAGGATTATTGAGCCAAAAAAACCAAACTTTTTGTGGGATATTGAAGTTCACACTAGGTTTACCTAATCTATAATATAATGCTAAAGGTACATAGGCCACTTTTTCTAATTAAAGCATACAAAATGGATTTATGAGCAACATTTTAGCTCTAAACCAATAATTGTTTGCAACTTTTGACGTTGTAGTGTAGAGTAAATCAAAGATAGCATGCATAAAGATGCAGGTATGTCTCCATTAAAGTAACTTGTCCCGGTTATCCAGCTTCTTAAAAGTAGGAAAAAAAAAAGTTGCGAAAAATATTGAGCAAGAAAAATGTGTAAATATACTTTTTATAGGCAAACATGATATGATGGATTACTTTCTATATATCCATGTACCCTACTAAAAAATGATAAAGAAAAAGTAAAAAAAATATCTATATTCATATCATCACATGTCTATAAAAACTTGGGCTTGGGCTTGTTTAATTTGTGGAATGGAATAAAATTAACATATATACAAACATACATTTATTAGTTTTTGGGAGAGTCTTAAACACAATTACTTTTGATAAGAGTATAGTTCTGCGTTACATACATACATATACATAATGTCCTATTGGTCTCTAAATAAAAATTAATAATAAAAGAAAATTAAGGAAAATATCATTAAAGTCCCATTTTGTAGTCTAATTAGTCCACAACTTGACCAAATATATTGGGTAATAAATTAGTTGTTAGTACAGTAGTGTTTATGAAGATACTATGATAGATGTTTTGTATATTAATTGTTGTGCCATGAAATCAGATTTCCTTTCAATTGTATAAAATTCTCCTAAATTTATTGTCATTTGCATATAATATTTCCCAATGTTTTAAAGTTTAAATTTAAATTTTTAATTTTTTAAAAATAATTTTAACATTATATGTTGAGCAATAGGAGAGTAGACAAAATCACCAATTATATATGTAAAAGAAAGGAAACAAAAATTAAAAAAAAAAGGAAGAAAGAAGAAAATATGGCCTTGTAATTGGTTTCTTGTTTTGAAAAAAATTGAAAAAACATGTTTGAAAATGTATTTTGGTACAAGAGGCGGGAACATTGTATTTTCACAAACGAAAATCATGTTAATAAATCAAATTATTCTTTAACTCCTCACCTCACCCTTTTACATATATTTTTTAAAATAATAATTCAAACAAACTTAATTTTTTTTTAGAAAAATTTTTCTCCTATAGAATTGTTGTAAGAACATGGAAACACAAAAAAATTATAAAATCAAACAAGTTTATATATCACTTATTTTGGATCGGCCAGTGACATTACTTTCTAGTTCCTGCTCTAGTAAAAAAAATTACATCAAAGTAGATTTTGGTCTAACGGTGTAAGGTCCTATTAGAATTTTTTGAGTTTCGAGCTCGTCTCTCAAAGGAGACACTTGTGGTGAGAGGGTCACCAAAAATCTTAGACCAGATACTTAATGATAACATAAAAAAAAACCTATTTCCACATTTCACAATTCGACCAACTAAAGTAATTTTTTAAAATGCAAGCGAAGCCATAGTTGGTGTCCGGGGGTTACCAATTTATCTTCCACTGTTAATCTTCGACGCCTGAGAAGAAACAATCGAAAACAAGAAAAAGCCCATATGGAACAAACCAGCAGAATAGGCTTGGTTCTGCCTCCGAGGTCGGTGCTGCTGCCCTTGGAAGCCCACACTATTTACCGAATAGATGGCCTAACATAAAATAGCCCACCCTATTTGCCAATACATGTGCTTTCTACTTTTCTTGGGTAGCAAAAAGTGCTAAATGGGTAAGATATGCCCTTTTCTTTCCCATTATATCATTATTTATAAAGAGAGTATACATGTATATGTGAGATAATAAGTGAAAATTCATCGTAGAGATAGTGAGTGATATATATTTAATGGAAACTATTTTAAATTTTCAGATAAAAATAATTTATTTCTTATATTAAAGGTCACATGGTTCCTTATAAAAAAAGATAGAAGGGAGTATAGTTTAATCAAATTTTGATTTTGGTTCAAATTGTTGGTTTTTTTTGGGATATTGGCAATTTAAAATCTTCCCTCATTAGGGAGGAAAGTCACACTCCCTTCCTACACATACCCGGACACCCACCTCTACTTGACAAATATGGGAGAACCCATCACCCTCATCTAGTCATCTATAAGAGGAGGCATGAGGTGCCAATTAAGCTATAAGCTTTTGACATTTTAAATCATGATTTTAATCCTCATAATTTCATAAAATTTTTAATTTGATTTAAACTGGGTTTTTAGGAGTTTTGGATTTCATCTTGGCATATTGAAACTGGGTTAATGAGCAAATTTGCCCTGAAAGTTTTCGTTGAGGAACAATGTTGCCTCGAAAGTTTTTTTAGATTCAATGTCACCCCGGAAGTTTTAAAAACTAACGTTGACCATTAAAAAATTGACATTAACTGTTAACTTTTTAGTGGTTATGGGCAACATTGCTCCATTTTAACACTTCAGGGCTGTCAACACCCGTTTCTATTTCGATATATACAAATTAATAGAGACCAAGTCCCACAGGCATACAAAAAAGTACAAATATACTAATAATAAGTATTTGTTTACAAACCGAAATCAACCATGCAGAATTTGATAATATTTACAAATATATACAGAATATCCAAAAATATTCCCAATACATACTATGTATAACCATGATCTTCGTCTCAGGAAACGTGCCCGTCAATTTCCCATATCTACTTCCTTGCCTTTCAAGCCGTTGGCACTCGCTGAGATAGTTTTATTTAGAAAAAGGGGTGAGATTCCAAAGAATCTTAGTAGAAACATACTATCGTTCATATAAAATGCGATAAGTAGATATGATATGCACTATGTATGCACCAATTAATGAACAATATAAAACATCATCACCATGTATACATGAGTAGGGCTCCTACCCCACTAATGGTACACCGGTTGGATTCTTACCCAACCCCTAGGTGTAAGTACACTTCCGGCGCTAACTGCCTCTTCTAGGCAAACCATGTTAATTAATAAAAGCACAAACAATTGCAACCACGTAATCATATGAACTATGACATGATGTATGAAGGATAATGTCCCTACCTCAAATCTCCTTCACCCTATTTTGAGTGCCTCGTAAAACGTGCAAAGCTCAGGCTCCTAACTCGATCCTAAAATATCAAATCTACAAGAATTAGATTAAAACTTATTCATGTACCATTTTAGACACTTCCATAGTGTTTACAGTGGTCATATTAGCCTAATGTGAAAATTTACCAAAATGCCCCCGGGACCCGGCCCGGCCCGGCCCCGCCATATGGAATCCAACAGTTCTTCTCCCAAAATTTTGACTGGCGCTATTCTGACATTTTCACCCAAGGAATCCATTTCTGGACTCGGAATTACCAAATTCACTGTCAAAAGACAGATATGCCCTTGGCAACCCAACTTTCCGGGTTTCAGGGCATTTTCGTAATTATGCTTTTTTAGGCTTTTTCCAAACCCCACCTAATTTTTCCTTCTGAACTCGATGGAATCATCAGAATATCAAAAATCCAACTCTAACCCCTCCATCTAGCTCTGCCCAAAACTTACAAGACTCGGGGAAAAATTGGGGTTTTTCTATTCCGACTTCACAGACGTAATCCTTTCTACTTCTGATCACTTTATTAACTATTTAATTAGTTATAACTACCATTTAGACCCAATTTTGGCAGCATAAAATTTCAAACATCACATTTCCCAAATTCAGAATCCAAGACAATCCGACAAAATTTCATCGATTAAATCGACCATAACAGCCAGAATAAGCAATATTTGAAGTTTCGGAGGTTACCTTAAGCTCCTTCTAGCTCTCCTTGATGTGGCTGAAACCTTAGCCTTGTAAAACCAAGATTTTGGCTTCCAACACCTTAAATAACATAGAAGAGGAGCTTAGGAGAAGAGTTATACACGTTAGGAACGAATTCACCAAAGAAATCGACCTACCTCAGCAGTTTTCTTCTCCTTCTCTCTCTAAACTCTCCCAACCTTTCTCTCTCTATTTTGGATGAAGATGGCATGGGGAAAATGGAAAGAAGAAGATGAAGATTAGCTTTTAAATATCATGCTTATGTCATCTAAGAGCTTACTTATGTCATAATTCCCATTTTTGGATTTTTTGGCAGATTTTCTGCCTAAACTTTGAAAATTTATAACTAAATTTGTAGACATCATATCAGAGTGATTCTAAAAGCTATAGAACTTTTATAGAGTATAGTTTTAAGGAAAAATATAGAATTTTTCCAATTGGAAGCACAAAATTCCCAGAATTAATTTCTTTAAATGTTGTTCCAAAAAATCAAAAGTTTTTCTGAGCTAATTTCAAAAATTCATAACTTTTTGCATATAGCTTCAAATGATTCATATGACCTATCAAATTAAAGCTTAGGATATCTACTTGGCCCTGTAAAGTGTCATAATGTTTGCTCATCATTTGGTCATCTAAAACCACATGACAAACTCACTGCCTCACCAAGAATTCTCACTGGAAACAAAATTACATCCTCCAAAATTCACCCTTCCCTTTTTATTGGATATTTCCACATATTTCCAATGTATATTGGTGAATAAAAGTTAGGATGTTATAAGGGCAACATTGAAACTATAAAAACTTTTTAAGTAATAATACTCCTCAACGATAATTTTTGAGACAAATTTGCATCTTAACCCTATTTAGACTAAAAAATGAAGGTAATGATTTGAAGGCACAAAGATGATATTCATACTCAATGTCAGGAGAGACACAAAGCAAAACTTAGCAAGCTGACGCATAATCAAGGGGAATGTTGCTTTTGTTGAGGGAGAACGTATTTTGCTGAGTGTAACGCCTTATTCCCGTAATTGATCGGATGAGCTTGTACACAATAAGTCTGAACCACTTTTATAAAATTGTTTTAAATTCCCAATCTCAAAACAGGATTAGAACCTGTAGTTAAGTGGGTTTTTCTAAATATTTTAAAAATCTTCCAGAAGCATCTTATAATGGTTCTCAAATTCATTGTTATTCATCGATTCTCATATTTATTTGATTATCCTGCATTTAAGACACGAACGGACCCAATCTCACTGGTGATTACGTGCAAGATTCAAACCCTGTGAGATGTTGATTATCATGCCTAGGGCCAAGCAAGAAGCCCTATGAGACACCTCCATTATCGTGCTCGAGGATGAATGCCCTTAACCCCGATTGCATCGTCATTTTCACTTGAGCACAAAAACCTTATCAGGAACCAATGTTATCATGTGGAATCAAGGCGAACCCAGCTACAAATCGAGCAAGATCGATGATCTTGCACATTCAAAATTCAGAAGTCAACTTCATCCTTCAGAACAAAATTTGTGATTATGTGAAATACAAAGTTCTGTACATGTCATAGAAGAAAGTCACAGCCAAAACTTTGTTGTTCTTACATCCGTGGCACCTCCACCCTTTTGACACTTAAGGGACATCGATTATCGCTCATGTTCTTGTCAGATCGGTGAACTACACTATTTGGAGTCTCACCATGAAGATTGGACTACCGGGGAAGAATAAATTAGGGTTCATGACTGGAACCTACACCAAGCAATCTCAAGATCTAGCATTACATGAACAGTGGGAAAGGTGTAATGTTGTTATACTTTCATGGCTCTTGAATTCAATCTCAAAGGAACTTGTGAATGGAGTCATTTTCTTCCAAAGCACACAAAAGGTTTAGGAGGATCTGAAAGAAAGATTTGATAAAAAGAATGGAGCATGTATTTTTGTACTTCATAGACAAATCGCATATCTAAGGTAAGGATCCGAGTTTGTTTCAACCTATGTTTCAAAGCTAAAAGAGCTTTAAGAGGAGTAGTCTTCGTTGGCCACTTTTCCTACTTGCACTTGTGCAACATCAAAGGTGTACAGTGAAATTGTTCGAGAGTAGAAACTACTGTAGTTCTTGATAGGACTCAATGAGTCTTATCATCAAGTAAGGAGTCAAATTCTGATTTTGACTCCCTTAACTATCGTAAATGAAGCCTATGGAATGTTGGTGCAAGATGAAATACAGAAGTCTATAACTGATCATGAGCGAGAAACTCCTACAAAAGGAATTGCAATGGCTACCAGCGAACATGGTCATAGCAGGGGAGAGGACGCGTTGACAATAGGTTAGAGTGTACCGATTGTAATAAGAAAGGACACTTGCAGGAAAACTGCCATTAGCTTGTTGGATACCCACCTAACTTTAGAGGCAATAACGGAAAACATAGTAAGGAATTTGTCAATGGAGGGATTGAATCTATGCATGAAGCAGAGTGGTGTGCAAGCGCGAGCACGCGCGCACACACACACTGGTAGCACAATAACGCCACATTTACTCAAGACCAATATGAGAAGATCCTGGAGTTGTTGCAAAAGAACTCTGAAACTACAGTTCACGCACTTACTGGTACAGGTCTGACTACTCCTATTACTTGCTCTATGTTAAAAGTTAATTGGATATTAGACTCACGTGCAACCATTTATATGGTAAGAGATTTGAGCCTTTTAGATAGTTATCATGAATATAATGGGCCAATTAAATCAATAAAAATTCTTATTGGTAGACATGTAACAATAACTCATATAGGAATGGTGACAATTTATAGATGGAATTTGGTTAAATGATGTGCTTTATGCTCCAGACCTTAAATTTAACCTAATTTCTATATCTAAGTTCACTACCGAAAATAAATACATGGCTACTGTTTTCCCTAACCTTTATGTCATCAGGACCTTTAGGGTGAGAAGATGAAGTTAACCGGTAAGCTGGTTGGTGGTCTATACATTCTAGGAGTGGCACCCAATTGTCATAATGTCAATGAAACACAGAATAGTACTAAAAGGTCGAAATTATATGATGTATCTTTGTGGCATAAAAGGCTTAGATATGGCCCTCTTTGTATAATGCGACATTTAGATATTGTATTTGATGATACATGTTTTGCTAATAAAACTTGTGATGTGTTCATTCAGTCAAAGCAAACGAAATTCTCATTTCACCCAATTGCATTAAGACATCTAAATGCTTTGAATTGATCGATTTAGATGTTTAGGGGCCATATAGGAAACCAACACATCAAGGATTTCAATATTTTCTCACTGTTGTTGATTATTATTCATATGGAACATGGATTTTCTTAATACAACAATAGTTAATTGCTATGAAATATATTAAGAATTTTGTTGCTTATGTCTTAATCAATTTCACACACAAATTAAAAGAATTCAAAGTGACATCATATATGAATTTTTGAATATTGAATTGAGATTTTTTTTTTTGCAAGAAAGAGGAATGATCCATGAAACATCTTGCCCTTACACTCCAGAATAAAACGAAGTGGTTGAACATAAATGTAACCCCCACACCGTAAATACATCCGGATTATGAAATTTAAGTGAAATAGAGACCAATAAGATGAAATAGCAATTTATAGTCCCACATCCCAGAGATGGGGTATTTTGAAAATCAGTTCTAAAGCAGACTTATTGCTGGTCTCACATTCACGGATGGATATAATTACTTGAGAAATCAGAGTACATAATAAATATCAAAGTGCGGAAACCAAAATCCCGGCAACCCCGGGTTACTTCATATATATAATGGGTTTACAAGTTCCCAAAATGGGGATTACATAACCAAAATAATCATTTACATTCTTATGTACACTTGATAACCCCAACTCCAGAACTATGATAACCAACTACCACTTAGATCTCGGAGTAAGCCTAACTACTCCTGGTTGTCCGCTTCCCTTTCGAGCCACTCGCCCTGTCTGAAAAGGTTAGTCATATGGAAGGGGTGAGATTCTAAAGAATCCCAGTAGTAACAACAATTTCATACAACATGCAATCACAGAATATGCACACCAATAATCTCATACAGCAACACAAGTCACTCCACCCTCATCCCCTTTTACCGCCGGGAAGGCATACGACCTTCATCCGAACCGTTGTTAGCGACTCAGGGACTATTGGCGTGGCAGTGCATACAAATAGCCACACGGCTCAAATATAGCCTTTCGGCTTTCACAAATGGCCCGTCGGCCTTCACAAATAGCCTGTCGGCTCACAATTAGCCTTTCGGCCCACATGTACACATATCACACCCTAACCTCATCCCCTTTTACCGCCGGGAAGGCATACGACCTTCACCCGAACCGTTATTAGCGACTCAGGGACTATTGGCATAGCGGTGCTTCCACAATTTCACTTAGGCACATATATGACACCCTAACCTTATCCCCTTTTACTGCCGGGAAGGCATACGACCTTCACCCGAACCGTTATTAGCGACTCAGGGACTATTGGTATAGCGGTGCTTCCACAGTTTTCACAAAACTTGCAGCATACGATATTCATTTCAAAACAATGACATAATATACATACAATGTATCACACAAGGTATAAAGAAAGAGTCACTACCTGTATCCTTCCTGACTGGCTCTGGCACCTTAGCCTCACGAGGACGACAGATGTCAAATCCTATATCAATTAGGGACAACCAATCAATCTCTTATCCATATGTATATTTCAATAATACTCTAAGTTGGTTATCATTTAGGACTCTTTAAGTGACTATTAGAGGCCTAAACATATGCCTAAAGGGTTGGAAGACACTACCCAAAAGACCCCTTACTCGAAGGCAAAACATTGATTTTTGACTGTTTCACTCGAGCACAGATGCTCTCACTCGAGCACAGTACAGACATCACTCGAGCACAAGAGAGAGTGAGACTGCGAGTGAGCACCCGAGAGCACAAAGAAACTTTCAGGAACTGGCTCACTCGAGCACGCTGAACCTCACTCGAGCACCTGCGAGTGAAGTTCAGAAAGTGAGGACTCGAGAGCACACAAAGCTCTCCAAGACCCAGATCACTCGAGCACAACCACATGCACTCGAGCACACACCTCTCACCTGAAGCACAATCTCACTCGAGCATGATCCCCAGTGCTCGGGTGAGAAGGCTATGCTCGCGAGTGTCAGAGCATACTTGTGGCATCTATCAGCAAGTGAAGACCCGAAAGAAACCCTTCACTCTGAACTCACACCATCACTCGAGCAGACCATGCCCACTCGAGCATGTTCATCGCTCACTCGAGCACAAAGCGATGTGCTCGAGCATTGCCCATAAAACCCAGGCGCACTCGAAGCAGAACAGGGAAAAACTCTCCCATCACTCGAGCATGATCATCCCGTGCTCGAGTGATGTGCATCAGAGACCCAGAAACGCAGCAAAACCAGAAAACACCAGATGGTCAAATCCTCACCCAAGGGTTCCCAAACTCTCCACAATGCTCATACACTCTAAGCACTAACTAGGGAACACAATGGCAATTCCAAAAACACCCCAAAAACTACTTTGACCACAATCAAACACTAAGGTCTCTAAGATACACATTCTCCAAATTTCCCTTAACACATTTCCAACATTCCAGATTATTTCCAATAATCAAATAACTCAACAATAAGCCATTTCCAACATCCAACACAATGAAACTCCTAAAATCCACATTTGGCACCTCTAGGGCAAATTTTCCAGATTTTACCAAACTTAGCCAAAAATCACAAACAACATATCAAAATACTATAAATGCCTACCTCTTCTCTTTGCCCACTTCAGAACCTTGATTCCTCAACTTTCAATTTCGAATCAATGTCTCAATCAACACCATTCAAGGCTCTACAATTATCACAATGTAGCTCTCAATGAGACACATATCTTTAGAGAAGAGGATTGGAACAAAGGAGGAGTATTTCTTACCAAAGATCAAGCTTTTCTTCCCCTCTTTCTTGCTTGTCCAGTGAAACAATGGAGGAAGTAGAGAGAGAAAATGAGAAAGATGGAGCAATGATGATGAAGAAGCTTCTCCCCTTGCCTACACACACACTCCACCAAATTAGAGAGAGAAGGGAGGAAAAAGTGATTTTTGTCCTCTAGTGCTTCATCCAATGGTCCACCTGAAGCCACATGTCCAAATCTACACACTCTCTCAAAAAGCTCACACAACCGCAAAGCACAGGATTCCGACCCATGGTCAAGGAATCACAACCCTTGATTTTAAATACCACCCATAGGTACACCAAATTCATATTACATAAATTTCCCAAAAGTGCTTAATTACACTAATCTCAATGATTATCAGAGTTATCAGCCCTAATCACATCGGGATATTACAATAAACATAGAACTATTATGCAAATAACTAAGGGTTTATTATTGCAATCAAGGGTTTCTATTTTGTATTAGGGGTAATGTGTTCACATGACTGCCCACCTAGTTAATAGGATTCTCTCCAAGATACTTGCTTTTCAAGCACCTTAATAAAGAGTTTATGGAACTAAACTTGATCTAATCAACCTTAAGGTATTTGGCTCTCTGGTATATGCCACAGATTTAAAAGTTGCAGAAAAATTTTAAGACACTCCTTGACATGTGTAATAGAACTATTTTTGTAAGTAGGCATATGAATTAGACTTGAAAGAAATGTTCTGGTTTGAGCCAGAACAACTGTAGGTGGTAAACTAGAAGGCCAATGTGCTAGACATTGATAATTCTGATTATGATTCTGTTGTTCAAGAATTGTGCAGGGAAAATGCACCAGTAGAAGAAGAAGTAAGTGTAAGGAACAATGATGGTGGTATGCAGTAAGAATTGTCCCTTTCACGGCTAGCAAGAGAAAGGAGACCTTCAATCTGGTCAAACGATTATGTATGTTCCTTATTATCCTCTAAAACAGAACATGTATAGTAAGGTAAATGTGCTATCCCATTCAAAATTATATATCATGTGATGGTGTTTCATCAGATTATTTATGTTTTTTTTTGTGCTATTGAGTCTGTCACTGAACCAAATAGCTATAAGGAAGCTATTAAGAATGATAAATGGGTTAAAGCTATGAGGCAAAAATGCAAGCTCTTAAAAATAATAAAACCTGGGATTTCGTTTGATCCTAAAGGTAAGAAAGCCATAGGATGTAAATGGATTTATAAAATTAAGAACAATTCAGATGGTCGCATTTGTAAGTATAAGGCTAGGTTAGTGGCAAAAGAATATAACCAAAAGGAAGGGATAAATTACCATGATACCTTCTCTCCAGTAGTGAAAATGCTTACCATTCGCGCATTGTATTAAAGCTAGTTGCATTTGTATAAATGGAATCTTTATCATATAGACGTACATAATGCATTTTTGTAAGGAGATCTTCATAAAGGTGAAGGGGTATATATGAAAGTCCTTTAGGGATTTGGTAAAGAGGGGGAGCATATGGTGCAAATTAAAGAAACCCTCTATGATTTAAAATAGGCTTCTAGGTAGTGGAATAAGAATATGTCCGCAACATTGCTTAAAGGTGGTTTTAAACAAAGCTTGAATGACTGTTCGCTGTTTGTAAAGGAATGCAATAATGGTTTAGTATTGATGTTAGTGTATGTTTATGATTTATTAGTGATTGGAAGTTCTAAAAAGCAATCGAAAAGGCAAAACTATTTCTGCATAGTAATTTTAAAATCAAAGACCTAGGGCTAATGAAGTATTTTCTTGGAATTAAAGTAGCTAAATTTGAGAAAGGGATAGTTTTATCTAAGGAAATACATTTTTGATTTATTGGCTGAAACTGGACTGAGTGGATGTAACCCATGTGCAGTTCCTATGGCTGTCAACTTGAAATTGATGCCATTTGATGAGAAGAAGTATAAGGTAGCAAAATTACTCAAGATCCTGAGAAATACAGGAAGCTGGTAGGTAAGTTAATTTATTTGACAATAACTCAATTTGATATTTCATTTTCTGTGCAGCCTTTTATCTAATTCATGCAAACTCCAACCAAATCACACATGGAAGTAATAATAAGAGTCGTTAAATATCTCAAGGGCACACTAGGACAAGGGATATTCATAAGCTCATAAGGGAACCTGAAGCTGCAAAGCTTCTGTGATGCAAACTGGGCTTCATGTGGAATCACAAGAAGATTTGTAACTGGTTATTTGTTAAAGCTTGGGGGTTCCTTTGTGATGTGGAAAACAAAGAAGCAAAGTATAGTGTCCAAGTCTTATGCGGAGGTGGAATATAGGCACTTAGCATGTCTGTTTCAGAGATAGAGTGGACACTTGGGCTGCTTAAAGATCTAGGGGTTGCTCATGGTGACCTAATGGAGGTATTTTGTGACAATAAGGTAGCAATATAATCCACATAGCAGCAAATCTAGTCTTCCATGAACGTATTAAGCATATTGAGTTAGATTGTCACTTCATTAGAGAAAAGTGGTAGTAGAGAGAGATTGACTTAAAGTATGTAAAATCCAGCAATAAAGAAGCTGACTTGTTAACAAAGGCTGTTGGAGGAGATGTGTAAAAGGAAACTTTTGAGCAAATTAGGCACGGTAGACATGTATAGTTCAATTTGAGGGGGAGTGTTAAAAGGAGTTAAATCAATATTGTTGTAAATAATATGTTTGTTCTGTATTTGTTTTGCAATTAGTTAGTTAGAAATAGGAATGAGTTGCATCATTCTCATTTAGGCAGTTAAAGTTTAGGTTTTATAAATATTCTGGACATTATAAGAACTCCGATGAGAGGGTGTAATTTCAAGGTTTTGTGTTAATATGAAATTCCCTTTCAGTCCAAAGTATTTGTCCGTAAGGCTCATCATGTCTGTGTGTCAACCATGGCTCACGTTGCCCAGATGTTAAACCCTCCAAAAGCCCACAACCGTAAGGGTCTATTTGGTTCAATAGAGGAGAGGGAAAGGGAGAGATTTTAATGGAGGGGAGGGATTTTAATATTACCTCATCTAGATTGATGAGAAGGGAGAGGAAAAGAGGAATTTTAATGTTATCTTGTTTGGTTTAGAAGGGGAGTGGAGGAAAAATATTATTATATGGACAACTTTGTCCTTATTTTATTTAACTTTTTTTTTTTTCAAATTTGTACTTGGTAAAATATAATTATAAATGATATTTAATTTATAAAATTATAATTACATTATTATATTATTATTAGAATTGAATATATACATATATATTAACAATATTAATGAAGGGAAAAAATGCAACCAAGGATCTAGAGAAACAATCCAGCATTTATTTTTTTTTTTAAAATAACCAAGATGCAACGGAGAAAGGACGGTAGCATCAATTTCATTAAAAAAAATCAGCAATAGCATCGCTGTGGGTAGCAACCAAAAATCAATGGGTTCAAGATGGTGGCATCGTGCCACTGAAGGATATCCATCGCTGTAAAGTAAAAGATGAACATAGGTTGGAGAAGAAGGGAAAATAGTAGAGATGAAGACGGCGGCAAGATGGAGGCACAGAAATTTGAGTAAGAGTATCGACGGCCTGAGATGGCGAAGGAGAAGGAGAAGATACGGACAAAGGAGGAGAGCTCCCACTTGCCAAAAATGGAGAAGTAACAACGGACTCATGGTGGAAGGCGGAGGAGAGGCAAGGCTAGATTATGTAAAGTGCAAGGTGATGAAATGGGTAATTTGGGAATATTGAAAACAAGTATAAATATAATGGTCAGGACATGACAAAATATTACTTCTTCTTTCTAAAGCCCCCCAATTTGGGGGGTGAGGATTCTAAGAGGAGGGAGGGGAAAATTTCAAAAAATCTCTCCTCCCCTTCTATTTTTTTTTTGTACTGCTAATCAAGGGGAGGGGAGCAAAGTCCATTCCCTCCCTCTTATTCCCCTCCCCTTATTCAAATGGGTTTTGGGTGTGATTTTTTTTTGATAATTTATGGGCGTGTCATTTAATGGTTATTTGAAAGCTCCTTTCCATTCTTTTTATTCTATAAGGTTAATTTAAGCTTTTTTAGTAGCTCCTTTCCTCTTTGTTTTTCAAAAATTTATTGTATTACATTCTCACTTGTTAATAAATTCATATATTGGTTTAAAAGGTATTTAAATCATGTCCTAATATATATATATATATGTATATATATATATTATGAGAAATTAGTTTAAATATCTTTATTTATTCTTGCTTAATCATATTATTTTTTCCTTAAAATCATGAATTTAGATTAAATCCTTAAAATTTAATCTCATTGGGTAAATTCTCCTTTCTAAATAATTTGATTTTAAATTATTTTCTTATGTCAATATTAATATGATATTTCCATTGTACTGTTTAATTTGAATTTGAACATGATACATTTTGGATAAAGACGAGGATATTGTAGTCATTTAGATATTTATTCATTTTCTTTTCTCTCCATTTTCTCTAATTCATCCAAACAAGAGAGATGATAATATTTTCTTTCCAATTTTCTCTTCTCCTATTTTCCTTCCTCCGAATTTTTCTTCCCATCCAAGCAGAGCTTAAAATTCTTCCCGTCAATCCTTCTCTTCATGAACTCTCTTCATTGTCTCCCTCCTCCCGAATCAGTTTGAACTTTGAAGCCACAATTTTTTTTAGATTTATCTGTCTCGGCGGCAATGCGAAGCCACGATCAACGAGAATCTCAGCAAGATTTGTCTTTGGCTGAAGCTTTTCTCAATAGTAATCGCAAGGAAGATTTCTTGGCGACATCAAAAGCTCCCTCTCAAATTGCCTCTCTGAGACTAAACTTCATTTGACAATTCTTGGTCTCTATTCCAAAACTAGAGGCAAGGTAAAGAAGCATCTTGCAGGAAAACCTGTCTCTTTCTTCGTCTAAAAGATATTTTTCTTTTGCAGCGGAAGAATGCAAAACTGAAAAAAGTTGGTTCTCCTTTTATTGTTTCATCTGTATCTTACTGGCGATTCTAAAATTACTCAGCATGTGTTGGTAGGTTAGAGACATTTATGACAGTGGAGACTATCTTGTTCTGGTGACAACTGATCGGCAGAGTGCATTTGATAGGATTCTTGCCTCTATACCTTTCAAAGACCAGGTTTGATATACGTGACCTTTTGTTTCATATTGCATGAGAAGTTCTGTTTAATTGATGGTGAATGAAAATGCGAAAATGCTCATGACTGAAAAAATGTTAGAGTTTAATTCTACTTGGTAGACAGATAATTATCAAAACCAGCTTAAGAATTTGAGTTTTTGGTCTTACGCTTGTCAGATTCTTAACGAGACATGTCTGTGGTGGTTTGACAAAAACTAAGCACATAACTTCCAATGCTGTTGTATCAGCTCCTGCTAAAAATGTTCGCTGTTCCCTGTTGAATTTGTTGGTGAGTGACTTGCCATTTTGTCTATTTAACGTCTTTCTTGATGCTGTTCATATTCCTTGATTGATTTTTACCCCAACTTTGGTTTGGACTTCCGTATCCTGAAAGAAACTGCTTTTGTGCAGCAAAATGATGCAAGTAATTTCCTTTGTTACACACATTCACGCATAACATGTATTATGTCCTTTAAAAGCCTTGACTGTGCTGCTTTAGTTTTGTTATTTTGGAAGAGTAATACACTAGTATTAAAAAAGCATCCAAAAAATATCTTTTGTGACAGTTTTATGATGTGATTGAATGTATTTTAGCTAGACATGTGCATGCTGTGTTTCTTTATGTTTTGTTGTTATTCATAGTGTTATGTGTTTAGTACTTTATTATTTAAATCTTTTGAGATGTGAGATGGAGATTCAAGGAGTCACTGATTTAGAACTATATGATTGTTTTGTTGTTAGAGGATATGTGACTGGAAGTACTAATACATCTTTGTGGACAGTTTACAATAAAGGCATTCGGGAATATTGTGGCATTGTTCTTCCAGATGGTAGATTTTCTTTCAATCTTTGCCTTTTGTGTTAGAACCTATAAAATAGAAGTAGAAGTAGGGCCTAGGGGAAGAGAAGGAGGAGTAGAGGGAAGAGGAACTCTAGAACCAAAATCTGTAATCCTAAAGTGGTAAGAAGAGAGAAGAGAAGAAGAGGGAAAGACTAGAATCAGAATCTAATTCTAGGAAAAAGAAGAGAGAATTATCTCTACAATAACTTCATTCAGTCATCCGTATCCTTGACAAAGTACCTAACATGATATTTATAGTTCTGATAACATAACTGAAAGTAATTACCAACCCTTAAATGCATAGAACTGCCAGTAACTTGCGATAACCAACAATGGACACGTGTCACTATTAACCTAAGACACATAATAAAATATAAAATACAAATAACTTCTTAGAATACACTAGAAAAGGTCACTGGTTTCGTATCATTTTGTTAGTTAATGTTTCTTTTTAAAATTTTTCTGTTTAACTTGGGCAATTTACATATTACAGGTTGGCCAAAAACCAAAAGTTGTCTAAAAACATAATCACAACCACAACTAAGGCTAAAGATCACGGCATTCCTGTAAGTCCTGATGAGGTCTGATGCCTGTAACATCATCTTTGACTATCTTATTGATTGTGATTGAACCCATATTAAGAAATGAGCTTTACTTTCCAAAGAGAAGGATAGGGAGGAGGCAATGAAGGGAGACAATGTTTGGGAGGCTATGAAACTTCTTTCCATTTGGATAGTAAACTCAAACTTAAATTGAATGGTACAGGGTAGGGGGCTATTTCTCTGAGATTGTCCTTGATCAGGTATTATTCTTGGCACTGTCCTTAATCTTCTTTTCCTTCGAAGGTGTGTTTATATTACATTTGTGGTATCATTATGCCTTCAATAATGTCAACAAAGACTTGTTATAATTAAGCTAGATCTTCTGAATAGAGTAGATATATTTCTCTGACCAAAAGCCTAAACCATGGAAGTAGGAAGCCTGATAAAAAAATCAAAGATCATTCCCCAATTGCTGTTGAATTATGCATTTGATTCATTTTCTTATTCAAGTTCAAATGTTTGATTGTTGCCATGTGATGCCACAAATTCGTATGAGATTTCAATTCAAACTTTAGAGCTTTGGGTCTAATGACAACATACCATGAGAAGTCTATCATTAAAAAAAAAAAAATTGAATGATATAAGATTTGTTTAATTATTCCAACTGGTGCCCCCAGATTATCTAAGTCTATATAATTAAATTCAAATTTGGTATGCGTGGTTAATAATCCTTTGTGATTCCAGGACTAAATTGATGAAATCACATTATAAACGTTTTTTAATGATGCAATAGTTATAAATATGATAAACATCAAAGACGCACTCACGCATATTAATTGTTTTTACTGATGTTCGTTAATGAGTTTTTAACTATTGGATAATACTTTTTAATATTTTCATGCTTCTTATATGATGCATTTGCCTTGCAGATTATTAAAAGTGGGCTCATAACCCAAGCTGATCACGAAGAAGTAAGCAGAAAAGCATTAAGTTTGTTTGAGTATGGTCAGGTAATTGTGCTTCTTATGTTGAATTTCAACTATGGTGAATAAAAGGGAGTACTAAATCGCCCTCTCATTATGATGTGTCCTATAAATAAAAAAAATGTAATGCAAGGTATTTATAATGTCAGTTTAGAAAGTCATTTCTACATTCAAAAAGGAAAATTGGTATGAAGATAATGATTTGATTTGCCAATGCTGTCTGCGTTTTGATAATGATTTGAAAGTCATTTATGCATTCAATATTATATATTCGTGCTTTATTTTCAGCATAAATGCAAACATTAACTCAAATGGGGATGCCATTTTCTAACAATGGTCTCAAACTTATGTCAACCTATGAAGCACGTAGGGTGTAGGGATTTTAATATTCTTGAAAAATGTAGAATATTTGTAATTTGCAATTATTTATTGAAATATAATTAAATATGTATATATGTATTACTTAAATTTTAATTTTCTTAGATGGCATTAACAGCTGTTAGGAAATATGCATATGCATATTCCTTGAGGGAATATGTAATCATGAATGTTACTGAATCTAACAAAGCTTGTCAGTTCCATATTACGATTAACTTGAGCGCACATCTTCATTCTACATGATAAGACGTCTTCTAGGAAATCACTCCTAATGCATTATTTATTGCTATAAGAGGTTATAAAAGGAGTACCAAATTTATCATTTCCATTTGCATTATCAGTGGAAAGTGGTGATTTGCTGGCAAGTTTGCAATTATTTAATTCCTAGCTTCTCCCCTGCTCTCAAATTATTTCCATTGATATCTCTTGCTGATAAATTCACTTTTTATATAATATAAAGAGACGAATTTGTATATATTATCATTGACAAGTGACAAACGCTTCATCATATGCTCTCCTTGCTTAGTGTTAATCATTTAATGTCCTCTATTAAGCATGTAGTTCTTCATCAGTCAATTTGAAACTGGAAAATGTGTTCGCTACATATATCAATTCCTTTGTTTCATTTATTTTTGTTTGCTTTATTTGCTTTACTTTGCAGCATGTGGCTTCAGAACATGGCCTCATATTGGTGGATACAAAGTACGAATTTGGAAAGGCAAATGATGGTTCAATTCTTTTGATTGATGAGGTTTAATTGTATCCTGAAACACATTGAATATTATCATGCATTCCCGCATTAGTTTACCAATACCCTGATAAAGTAGTCTAATTTGCATCTCTAGGTGCATACTGTTCTTTTTCCTGTCAATTTATTGAACTGTTGAGCTGTGTGTTCACTGACAAAACCTTGCTGAAAATAAAAATTAAAAACAAAGAATGAATAAATAAATAAAAGACTGGTATTACATACCCGATTGGATTGGCATGGGTGCAATGATATCACTATTGGTTTAGCTTAAATTCTCAAGAATTGGATGAGTAGGTTGGTTTAATGTTTATGACATTGACATGTCTATCATGGTGATGCTTCTGTTAGACGAATTTACTTGCAGCGATTCAACTTTTGGAAAGAGTTCGATTTCATATGCATATTTTTCATACCTTATTCGTGTCATTGGGCATACCTTGTTGTTGGCAGATGCATATTCTTGTATGAGAGCAATAACACATTCAAAATTTGATGTTATCTTCATCGGAGGTAATTCATAAACCAATATTTTATAAGTATTATCATAGCATGAGATCAATAGGGGTGTGTAACTTGCATTTTTCCTTGCAGGAACCGATACAAGATCGCATATCCCAAAATGTTGCATCTGCCCTATCTTCTTCAAAGTAGGTCTGTTATTTTTTGGTTACACCGTATCACAGCTCTGTAATTTATGGCCTTGTGACAAAGCTAGTTGTAGCTGCAACTGTTAACAAGCAACGTTTAGTTTAATCATAATGGATGAGAGCAGATGGTGTCTTTTCCCATAATCTTCAAAATCAAGTTTGATTTAAGATGTAATAATAGATAGTCTTTAAATTTGTTCACATCTTGTTGTTTTCCTTCTTCCAAAGATTATACTCCTAGGTCCTTAATGTATAAACTAATTGGGGAGTTGATCTTGATCCTAAATGTAAGTCTATTTTTTTTATTTGCCAATCTTTTCTTAATGTACCTTTATTAACGCTAAGAGGGGGGACTAAGGAAGATGATTAGAATATTTTTGAAAAAAAATGTCATATTAATTAACTTAACTAACTTTCTTAATATAATCAAATCAAGTAAATAAATATTACATTAAGAACTGGAGGGAGTATAAGCTTTCTTAGTTGTTCTCCCAATAACAAGCAACTTTTGAGGACAACCAAATGGTATGCTTTGTATATTATTGACATTGTGTGAGAAGAAATCGCAGTTTGTTGTCTTGACATGTTATGGAGTGGGTTTAATCATGTCTTGAAGTGTTGGCGCAAATTTTGTGGAACAAGTCATGTAACACTTTAAATTTTATTCATCAAGAATGTGTTGTAATTATTTAATATATTCAATAAAATGGTGAATATTTATGGCCATAGGAATTAAATATTGAAAATTCAAAGATGAATAATGCTTTCGGTGAGTTTGTCATATGGTTTTTAATGACCAAATGATGTTCAAAAATTATGAAATTTTACAGGGTGAAAGTATATATCCGAAACTTTAATTTGATAAGTCATGTGAATCAATTAGATCTATATGCAAAAAGCTATGAATTTTTGAAGTTTGCCCAGTGAAATTGATTAGTTTTTGAAACAGCTTCCAAAGATTAAAAATCTGGGAATTATGTGCTTCCATTGGCGAGAGTATATTTTTCCTTGAAATTAGATTCAATAAAGGTTCTATAAGCTTTGGAATCGCTCTGAAACGATGTTTGCAAATTTAATTATAATTTTTTAAAGTTTGGGTAGAAAAACTGCCAGAAAATCCGAAAATGGGAATTATGACATCATCATAATAAAAGATGACATAAGCTATCATAATATATCATCTCCTTCTCCCTCATGTGCTTCACTTTTGACGTGAAACAGCAGCTGAAAGAGAGAGAGAGAGAGAGAGAGAGAGAGAGAGAGAGAGAGAGAGTGTGTGTGTGTGTGTGTTGAGAGATTTTAGAGGGAGAAGGAGCAAGAAATTATAAGGTAAGATGATTCCTCTAATGATTTAGCTTCTAACCGTTGTAATACTTCTCCTAAACTCTTCCTATATGTAAAATCATGTTTGTGAAGCTCAAATTGGTTGTTGAAAAGGTTAGGGTTTCATCCATATAGGAGAAAAGCTAAAGGGAGCTTAAGGTAACTTTCAAACCTTTGTATATTGATTATTCTGGCTGTTGTGAACAATGTAATTAACGAAATTTTGTCGGATTGTCATTGGTATTAATTTTTGGAAATGGGTTGGCCTAAGAGTTATGCTGCCAAAATTAGGTCTAAATGGTAGTTGTGACCTCATTAAATAGTCAATAAAGTGGGTAGAAGTAGAAAAAAAATGTCTACTGAACTGAAATCACAAAACCTCGATTTTCCCCGGAAGTTTTCAGATCTCAGCCAATGCTAGAAAATGGGGTTAGATTTGGATTTTTGATAATATGATGATTCCATTGAGTTCAGGAGGGAAAATTAGGTGCGGTTACAGTTGGTCACCTTTTCAGAAAAGCTCGAAAAAACATGATTACGAAAACACCCCTGAAACCCTGAAATAGGGGCCTCCAAGGGCAAATTTGTCTTTTGGCAGTGAATTTGGTAATTCCGAGTCCGGAATGGATTCCTTGGGCGAAAATAAGTCAAAATAGCCCATGTCAAAATTTCGAAAAAATTATAGCCAGGTGGGGCCGAGCTGGGGTCCCGTGGGCATTTTGGTAAATTTTCACCATAGGCTAATATAACTACTAGAAACACTATGGAAGTGCTTGAAATAGTACATGAATGAGTTTTAACCTAATTCTTGTACATTTGCTATTTTAAGCCCGAGTTGAGAGCCGAGCTGTGACACGCATTATAAGGCATGTAATTCGAGGTGGGAAGGGTTTAAGGTAGGAAACTCACCTCTCCTATGTGTATTTGATATTTGTACTGGTATATTGATGCATGTTATTGTTTTTCTTGATTATGTGAAACATATATAAATGATTGAAACTTTGTTTCTATTTATGCTATGGCCATAAGTATGTTGTTTGAAACATTGAGCACGTAGATATGTCATTGTGTTAGCATGAGTTAATGTAATACAAGCATGTCATGCATTAATCACTTATCCTGCATACATATTGGTACTGTTTCCTATTGAGATTCTCTCGAATCTCACCCTCCCCTATAAACAATTTAGACAGGTGAATACGGAAGGTACGTAGAGATCAGAGAGGGAACTATACGAGAGGATTGTAGTGGTGGAATAAGGATGAGAAGATGTCTCCATTTCACTGGGATGAGTTTAGATACGCTAGAGCCCTGTGCAGTTATAAAGTTTGTAATTATTATGTACGAACCCATATGGGGAATTTTTGTAATTATGCATATATTATTAGTATATTTATGCTATTCATGTATTGCCCACCAAACTGTATATCGTTTTCTGTGAATACCCTAAAAAAAAGGTTAAAATAAGGTAAGGGCGTAACAAGTCACGTGTGGACAAGCGTAAGAGATTGTAGGATCTCAATTTTTTTTTGTAAAAAAAAATTGCAAAGACAATTGTGGATTTCAAGGGTCTTTTACTGTAATTTCCTTAGAAGGTTAATCTAAGCTAACGTTAACAAGAATTGGATTGAGCTGGAAACTAAGTCCTATTGAAAATAAGATAAAATTTATCAAGATTGCCTCTAATAAAATGATATATGTACTTAAAAAAAAAAAAGAATGTCAAGTAGTGTAGGCTTATTTATAAAAGCAAACAAAAAGTATTGGTAAAGTAAATGAAGATTAAGAGCGATCTGGGTTGCGTGATGACAATGATTTTCCGCTCTATCTATGATTTGTGATTTTAAGACAGAGAGCGATTGGTGGCCTCACAACACATTGTGCTTATTAATTGATAAAAAACAATGTTTTATCCGTATTTTTTAAAATTTTAAAAAGCAACAAATTTCGCTCTTTAATTCATGCACAAAATAAACATGTTTAGGAAGTTGCCAACATGATCAGAAGTGTCACCGATTCGAACTTGGAACTTAACAATGAGAGCAATGTGCTCTGACCAGCAAAGCCCAAGCTCCGTGATCATCTTCAAAGTTCAAACACTCATTATAAGTTTCAAGACTAGAAAACATCCCTTAAGCTAACTCCTTTTATTTAGGATTCAGATAATTCTATTAAGTTCTTGTTGGCACTGTTAAGATCCAGTCACACGCTTATCCACTAAATCACTATAGATGCATTGAAAATCCATTTAACAATACAGTCCCTAGCCATTCAAAAGCTAAAAAGATCTTTCGAATTAAGGTACTCAAGTTGCAAAGTAGTTGGAATGTGTTGTTATAGACAGTTATTTGAGTTTTTTTTTTTTTGAGCAAATAAAAGTACACAAGTTGAGTACAAAATGAATTTGTAACTAATCAATCATATATGCATGTTGTTTACTTGCTCCCATCCCTTACTATACGACCCCATCTAAAAGTTTTTAGTAGTCCTAAAAATAAAATCCTATGTAAAAGGTTAATAGTTTTTTTTTCCTCCAATGTAAAAGGTTAATAGCATTTAATCCCCCCCCCCAACAAATACCTTATTAAGTGTAATGTAGACAAATATAGTATAAGAATATTATTAAATTAAAAATAATTAAGATATTTCTCTGATCCACAATATAAGTCACTTCAATTAATTATTTAAAATCAAGAAATGATAGTTAAATTATTAAATACGCCTTAAACTTAAATATTTTCAAATTTTACCCATATTAAATTAGGTTTTGAAGAAGAGATAAAATATAAAAAGTCACACTTAAATATTAATAACATAAACAAAATTTACAAATAAGTATGAGTTGCTCTCCAAATAACATATATTATGGATTAAAACATTTTTCTAGAAGTGATTTATAATTTATATTGTGGATGAGAGGAAGTATGTTACTTTTAAGAGTAAAATATTGGGAGATTTACACTTAGGTCCCATGTAAGGAAAAAAAATGAAAAAATGGTCCCTATAGATTGCAAAATGAAAAAATGGTCCCATGGAGTTGTCAATACAGGCTCCTGGAGTTGTTAGACAACTCCAGGAGCCTGTATTGACAACTCCATGGGACCATTTTTTTATTTTGCAATCTATAGAGACCATTTCTTCATTTCTCCTCTTTCTTGGGACTTCACTGTCATTCTCCCTAAAATATTTGGACCACCTTTCTATTTTGCCTTAATTACATGAACTCCCCTTTATTTAAAAAATATACACTTAGATCTAAATCGTTAATTCTGTTAAAAATATTCCAACAGGATTCTAAAAAATATTTTTTAATTAAAATTTATATTAAAATATATTTTATTTACTAGTTTGCCTGTTGTCAAATCAAATCTCTAATTTATTTATGGTCATTTACAAACTTCAGGGAAAAAAGCAATGGCAGCAGTGATGAATTATTTATATAATATCTTGAAATTATATTATTTATACTAGGGTTGAGGAGAAAATTTACCAACGAAGTTTTGTTTGAGGAGCGTTTGGCAAAAATATGTTTTAGAAGGGGCGAAAATACCAATGAACAATTAAAAAGAGGCATATAGCACAACAACCATTAAATCCGTACTAACGCCGTTAGGGGTTTTCTTCTCTTATAATTTAACGCTGTTAGTACGGATTTAACGGTTTTTGTGCTGGATGCCCCTTTTTAATTGTTCATTGGTATTTTTGCCCCTTCTAAAACATATTTATGCCAGACGCTCCTCAGACAAAACTTCGTTGGTAAATTTGCTCCTTAACCCTTTATACTATATGATGACATAAATATATGTTTGAAATATGTTTCTAACTGTTTTAAAAAAACTTAAAATAAACATGTTTCAATAAACAATAAGAAATTAAAATTATAAAATTTTATAATATAATCAAAATTAATAAATTTTATAAGATATTATTAAATTTAAAAATATATATTAGAATTATTTTTTGGTTCCACAATTTTTTTTTTGACAAATATAAATGTTTAAATCATTCTTATGTTATAGAGGGGTATTTTGGTTAAAAAATGTTCGAGAGTTAAACTTAACGGTTCACTAACAGTTATATGGATGGAAAGAGAATTTTTAAAATATAAGGGAGGTTTATGCAATATATATTTTAATTTCAAAGGAGGTTTGTATGAGTTGTCAAAATAGAAGAGATGTCTGTGTAATTAAGGTAAAACAGTGGAATGATTAGAGTATTTTACCCTAATTTTAATTGGAGGATAATATTAGAAAATAGTAATAATATTTTACCATTTTAATGCCCTTAGATATACAGTATAAGTCCCTTTGATTAATTAGTTAAAAATTAAAAAATATAGTTAATTAATTAAATATACCTTGAATTGATTTTTTTGGAGACTGTACCCATATAAAATAAGGTTTTACAAGAGAGAAAGATATAAAAATCACACTTAAGCATTAACTACATAGATAAATAAAAGAGACAAATAAATATTAATTACTTTCATAATGATTTATACTGTGGATCTAAACATTTTTCAAAAAATGACGTATATTATGGTTGGGAGTAAGTCCAACTACAAACTATTTCTAAGTTTGAACTACTTATCTTAATACCAATACCTATGAGACAGTGAGAAGGGCCTCCGGCCTTCCATTAAAATAGTCAATTCTCATCGTATTGATAAAATAGTTGGAAGTCAGGAGAACACCAAGTCAGCGGCTGTGCGTGGGGAGGCAACTCAACTCCACATTCAGAGAGAAGTGGGAGTCTGAACTCTGAAACCTGGCTATGTGATCGCGAATTCATGGTTTCAGATTCATTTCCCATAAATTCATTCAATTTGAACTATTGTTTTTCCCCTACCCTTTCTTCTACTTCCTCTGTACTATAATTTAATGGCGGATCGCTCAGACGATTCGCCTCTAATCCCTCCAAACCCCATCACTGACCCCAGCGAGATCGACCTGGAAGCCGGTCCCAGCGAACAAATCCAATGCCGGATTTGTCTCGAGACTGATGGTAATTTTACTTTTATACTCATTTCCAGGTTTAGGGCAAATTGTGTTTCAATTCTCATGTAGGGATTGCGATGAGAAGTAAAGGTGGAGTATTTCAGAATTACTCGCGTTTAGTTGATTCTTTTTCGAAATTCGATGCGTTTTAGGTTCGTTTGGTTACAATTGTGCCTGCACAACTATATTTTCATTTACTTGTTCGAAATATTCTTAGTGGGAGGCTACGGAACTTTGTCCTTATGTTGGGTTCAGTTTTTAAAGTATGTTTAAGGCAAATATGTAATTAATTCATTGTCCAAAAGCCTATGTGATTTACATTCTTTTATAATGTTTTTGTATTGTGGATGCCTTAATTGTCGTAGCACTGCCTACAGGAAGATTGTTGATATTTGTGTGGGATATTGTGGTTATATATATATATCTGCTGCAGATACTTGCGAGTTTTCTTTTGCGCACATATTCTGGTGTTAGGATATATGTTATCATTATTTACTATTTTTCAGGTCGGGACTTCATAGCGCCTTGCAAGTGCAAAGGAACATCAAAATATGTACATCGAGAATGTTTGGATCATTGGCGAGCTGTTAGGGTAAGGATGTTGTCCAAATGTTGTAATTACTAATTAGGATAATTAGAGAGTATTATACTTATATTAAAGCTATGGCTACAAATCACATGCCAGTGATCTTAGTGTAGCTACTATTTGATGAAATGACTTAGTGTAGCTACTATGTGATGAAATCATGATTTCTAGACAGTAGAAAGGGCAACGGCTTTATTTGTAACACTGACTGAAGGCCATCTTGGGGGAACAAGTATGTGTGGAGAGAACATATATCAAAAGTTGAAATACACACATGTGCGCGCATACATTAACTCTTCCACACACAGTCACACACATATTCAAGGGAATGCATTACATTCAGCAGTGATTACATTACCATTACAATTGGAGGCCTTTCTTCAACACAATCTTACAACATGAGAAGTACCTCCAACTTTTTTTTTCCCGTTTTCTGATCACATCCTTTGCCTCCAGTTTTCCTCCTTTCTTTTCTCTGTGTTGGCAGAGTGCATTTATAGGAGGCTTGGTTTTATTGTTATAATTAGACATTTTGATTAATTAGTGAATTTATGAATAGGAATTGAATGCTTGTGTTTTGGGTATTTAAATTGTTATGAAGTTAAAAGCTTTAGATGCTTGTTGGTTTATGTGTGCTACCCCTTCTCATTAATGGCTTTGTGTTGGATTATTGTAATCTGGAATGAGATAGAAGAGATGGGAAAGAGGGAAATAGAGAAGAATAGGAACAGAGGGTGGAGAGACTGGAGAGAGAGCAAGAAGAGAAACAATAGAGAGATACTGAATAGTGCGCATTGTGTATTCATCAACAATAGTCTGGTTAATACAATTGAGTAAGTGTTCTATTATAGGCCTAATACTAACAGTTCTACGGCTAGCCTTCTAACTGACTAACTACTTTTATATTTATTTATGATTATACAACAATTTGTTATTATTTGAATTGTTATGAAAGAAGTTTTGGTACATAAGATGACAAAATATCACGATTAATAGTATAGGTTATTAATATATGGTAATGTGCAAGGAGTGATCACCTACAACTTCTATTGCTTTTTTTTTTTTTTTTCAAATTAAAGAGTGTACCCAACCACACGACACCGAGATACTGTTCGAATTGACAAACTCTGTTTGATGACTTAGATGCAAAAATGAACTGGATTGGTTACCTGTTTGACTTGGCAAATCACATGATGAAGGTGCTCATCGGCCATCTCTTCCCCCTTGCCTCCTTTACATCATAGAAAGCAATCCTATCTGCCTCAAAAATACCATAATGCTACTGCGACTGTTGTGCCTCTGACTCACAAGTTTGGTATTCTGGTCAAAAAGAAGAGTCCAGTCATAGCCTACGTGGATTCACTTATCCACCAATATGCATAGTCATCAGCCATCTCATCTAGTTGTCTGCTAACTCACTCAAAATAACCTGTGTTATGACCTTTGTTAGTTTCTAATTAATAATTTTAATATTTAGGGATCGATGCCTCAAACAGTGGAAACAATAAGGACCCAATATATGCATGTTTATATATACCTTTATTTTATTTTATTTTTTGAATAGGACTTTTCACAAACCTTCTATATGTATGTTTATATATTTCTTTGACTATTTGCCAAGGTTTATTGTATTTGTTCTTACAATACTATTGACGCGGGTTCTGCAACTTCTGTTTGGGATAAAAGGTTACTATGAAGCTTATCATAAATGTGTGGCCCTTGGACCAAAAAAAGTGTTGCCTTCTACCTATCTCTGGATGAACTTTTGACTTTATGTAATGGTAGCTGGAATTTAGGAAAATGAAATAATTTCCTGCAGTGTACTAAGAGTTGCACTTTACACGTGCTTTACATATTCTTTTCATAATGAATTTGAATATAAATTCTTGCAGGAAGGATTTGCATTTGCTCATTGCACAACCTGCAAGGCTCCTTATCATTTGCGTGTCCATGTTGCTGCTGATAGGAAATGGCGAACCTTGAAATTTCGGTTCTTTGTTACAAGAGACATTTTGTTTATATTTCTGTCTGTCCAGCTTGTGGGTTTCCATTGACTGAATTATTTGGCTGGTTAAATATTCTCTTCTATTAAGTAAATGTTCACTTAAGGTCCTGTTTCCTTTGTTTTTAGGTTATTGCTTCACTGGCTTATTTGGTTTATTTACTGGATGGTTTCCAGCAATACTGGCTTCGTCATGTTTGGGGCTTTGATAGTGAGCTTAGCTTTTACTACATATGCGGTAAATTGTGAAGAGTTTAGGCAGTATTCTTCATTATGCTTCTATAAATTCCTTTTGGTAGCCTTTAGCTTTTGTTTTTGATGAGTTTGCAATTTTTTTTATTCATCTTTAAAAAGTAGCTTATTTTGGTTTCGATTTCATATTGATACTGTCAAATGCAGGGGCTTTATTGTTTTTTGCTTTGCTTGGCCTGTCTGGCTGCTTCATTACTTGTTATGATCGAAGAGTTCGCAATGATTTAGCTCAGCCTTGTCGGGAATTGTGTCTATGTTGCTGTCAACCTGGGTATTGACTCTGCTTTGATATATTGAATCTTTAACATTGAGGGTTTTTATGACATAATTCTACTCTTAAGATCTACTTTAGGCATATTAATGATGATTTATTACTTTAGAAATTTTTTACATATATATGATGCCTGTGAATTTTGGGATTAATTTGCTGTTAGACTATTATTCTCATTGAGGAAGTAAAAATTGAAAAATTTAGTCTTCTAACAATGCATCTCTGCATTGCCTGTGCGACTTATTTGAAGTATATCAATATACTGTGTGAGAATTGGTAGACTGACATTCTTTTCTGCCGTGTATGCCACTGTTGTAGGGTCTGTGCAGACTGTCATTTGCCTGGAACACTCTGCATGTGGACTGACTGCACCACATGCTTTGAGAGTTGTGGAACCATGGCTACTGAATGTGGCGGATGCCTTGGAGGTGCTGGGGAAGCTGGGCTACCTCTACTGTTTATAATGGCTCTGATTGTTCTGGGACTTTTTACTGTAATTGGAATATTTTACAGTGTATTGGTGGCTACCATGGTAGGACAGCGAATTTGGCAGCGACATTACCACATACTTGCAAAAAGAATGTTAACAAAGGTACATCACATTTAGTTCACCTTTGCTTTTTCCCATTTGGTGCTTTGCAATGAAGCATAAACTAATGGTGCACCTGATGTGTAAGCTGTGAATATTAATAAGTAGGGGTAATTAGGTAATTGTCTGCTGTTAATTGTCAACAGTAGTCAGGGGCGGCATAGATTAAGTCGGTGGGACTGACTTAGGATAATCCTATATATAGGATGACTTAAGCATAAGTGTACAGTTTTTGCCTTTGAAGGAATAATGAATTGTGATTTCCCAGTCTCCTCTGTTCTTCTCTCCGATTCCCTCTCTCTGTTCTGACTTCTCCTTCACTCTTCTACTCTTCTTCTCTCTTCTTTACAACCTATACATCAGCACCATAGTGGCCAAATGAACCAGAACATTTGACTTACTGGTGGTTTTTCTCATTCTTTTTAGCCAATAGCCATTCCTGATTTTTTTATAAGAATTACCTTGAAATTGCTATGGGATTTTATGAGATTTTTTGTTCTAATCATTCTGCATCTCGTAACGAGATAATTTCTTCCCACCTAAACAGAGCAGACATTTATTAGGGGCTCCAGGATTTTTTCTCTCTCCGTTTGTTCTGCTGACTGGACTTGCAAGCAAGAAGCAAGTTGTTTTTGTTTTTTAAACGTTAGATGGCATAGATGTATAAAAGTGTGCCTATGTTGTTTTATGCTGTGTTTGTTTAGCTTTAAAATGATTTTACCGGAAATTAAGTAACCATGACATCTTTTGCCTCCACTTTTCATTGTTCATGTAAAATGGGCAAGCAAACAGTTTTGGATCTGTTGTCCTTGATAATGATATTCCCATGTCCCTGGTTCAACTGCTTGTGTTATGGGTACTAAAGCTGGTCTTAAATAGATTGGTTTGATCTTGATTATGGAAACTATTTTGGTTATGACAGGAGTACGTTGTTGAGGACGTTGATGGGGAAATGACAGGATCTGATTGGTGCCCCCCGCCTTTGCCCCCTGAGCACGTTCAGCAGCTAAAAACTCTCGGCCTCCTATGAAGTCATCCATTGGCTGAGAATTACTTAAATATATAGACATGTTTGGCCTCTTGTTTTGATGGGCCAATCCTCTTTACACAGGTATGTCAGTTATTGATACGATTGTCATAACAATTTGACTAAATTTGTACAATTATACTTATGTATTGAAATATGTAAAATTGTATTTCACCTGTTTATGTATAAAAACTGAGAGGATAATACTTTGAGCATCTGATTACATATAGAGTTCGTTTGGTTCAATCTCATTATATATTTGTAATGATAATCGTGATTGTGTTATCAATAGGAGAGTGTTTGATTGTTCTTTAGTGCATATTTGAAAAACCCTTAAATTATGGTTTCAAAAGTCATTTTCTGCAGGTCAAGATAAAACTCCTCCCACATTGTTTATGTTTCATTTGTCTCACCCCTGGCCACCATCCCCAGCCACCACTACCTCCTCGTCCGTCCCCCACCACCACCCACCCCTGCCACAACTGCTGTAAAGCTATGTGCTCCGTTTATGTTAGTCTACCAGCTTTTTAACATTTGATGTAGGTTTATTAGATTTAGGTCTGTTGATGGCTTTAGCTTCTAGTTGATGATGTGGATTATGGGAAAAAAAATTATCAAATGTTTTTACAGGATTCATGAGGCTCTATTTCAGATTTTCATCAAAAGGGCAAAAGAACCTCTTCCTTTACCGTAATTTCCCTGTTGCAGTGTATCATACAAGTTGGAAAGGTAACGATTATAAAAGTTAAGAGTTCGTTATCACGTTCAAATTTCTGTTTTATTAATTCCAACAGGGTGGCTTATTTTATTCTCCCTCCTATGCTTAATTTGATTAGATTAATGAAATTGGTTAAGTTAGTTAATAAGACATGCATTTAAAACTCCTTAGTCCTTTTTTTTTATCTCTCATTCCCTCTCTTCCTTGATTATGGTTGAAGAAGTATTAATATGAGTAAATTAGGAAAATATTGATAAATATGAAAACTATGTCTTATATTTAGGATTGAGATTAACGCTCCAAGTACATTTTATATTAAGGACCGTATGATTTAAAATGAGAACGAAATGATTAAGATTTTCCCTATTAATGTGTGTCTAAATATCCGTGATGGACACCGGAAACCCCCCCAAAAAACAACTCTTCTAGACTTGGGTCCTATCTTATATCCCTTCCCATCCTTTTTACCTTTTCCACCATTGAATTAAGATTTCCAATGTCTAAATTTAATATATTATACAAATATTATTATAATTTTACCTAAAAGATA
Organism: Inga leiocalycina; assembly: GCA_963242795.1. Classification (NCBI taxonomy): domain Eukaryota; kingdom Viridiplantae; phylum Streptophyta; class Magnoliopsida; order Fabales; family Fabaceae; genus Inga; species Inga leiocalycina. The sequence goes on along the minus strand of OY725327.1, from coordinate 53,345,196 downwards.
CAAGAATAATTTTAACAGATGCAACAAAATTTGAATTGTTAAAGTTATTTTTATATCTTTTAGGTAAAACCATAATAATATTTTTGTAATTTAATAAATTTGGACTGTTGAGATCTTAATCTAATAGTAAAAAAGAGAAAAGGAAGGAAAATGATGGGAAGGGGTATAAGAGAGATGCCAAACCCCCCCTTCCTACCTTCCAATGGATGTCAATTTCCATGGTGATAAATTACCTAATCTTCATAAAATACCTCTATATAATATTAAATCATACAGGTGCAAATTAATTCAGAAAAAATGATAAATATTAGAAATAAAATAGATTAAAGTTTTATATTTAAGATCAATATCAAAATTCTAATTAGTTCCATCAATCAAATCCTACTTCTTTTGGTTTCTTTATTACATAGAGAGGGAAAGAGATGAGAATAGGATGATAGTTATCTCCAAGGGAAATCCAGCGTTTTCAACGTAGTTCAAATTGAACTCAGTTCATTTCACCAGAAAGTAATTAGGATCACAAGAGTATAATTTGAATTGTTAAATTTTAACCTAAACAATCCAGAACTATTAATTCTCAACCATTAAAGTTGAGATTAGTTGAAATTTAAGGGTGGGGAAGGTAGGAGGAGGGGTCAAGAGGAGGGAAGCCAACTCTGATGCAAACCAATGTGTCACATATTCGATAATGCAATTTCCATCCAATTCCTAATGTCTTTGCTTGATAGGTAAGGTTGTTATTTTATATAATAATTTAAATAATGAAATATAATATTCTAAACTTTACCCGTTTTATGAGTATACGGACAAATCAATGAAAAGTTCATGTTTAGAAATTTTATTAGCCTAAGGATATGAATGTTTTAATACACAAACAGTACTAATCCTCCGCAGGATTTCATACACACCAATACAAAAAGTGTTCGTAATTGAATTCAGGTCCAGCAATAAAATTTCTAAAACACTTTTTACTGATTTTCCCAATAAATATTGCATTATTTTTTAAAACATATTAAAGGTAATTGGTCCTCCGGAGAAAGATCTATGGACGGTGATATGGAAGCGACAAAGGAATAAGGATATCGGCATAGGGGGATGCACATGATGTACGTCATGTTTTATGGTTCATCGCCGACTTGCAATTGCAACTAACCCCTCCCAATTGAATGAACCGAAAGGATGAATCCATTACAAGTTGCTTTATATAAATTAACAATGCCTCTCTGTAACGGCGAGTGTTCAAGTTTTATTTTTTAATTATTATGGTAATCCCAAAATTATTATTTACATATTTACATAATTCAATTGAATTAAGGAAATTAGTTAAGTTAGTTAATATGACATATTTTTTAAAACATTTTAGTTATTTTTCTTAATTCTCTCATTTCCTTTCCTCCTTGATTATTGTTGAGAGAACATCAATAGGGATAAATAAAAAAAAATGATAGGTATGAAAACTATATCTTATATTTTAGATTAAGATTAATTCTATAAATATGTCTTATATTAAAAAAATGAAATAGAAATAATTTACTTGGTTGGCATAAAACGAGAAGATGTCCACTAAACCACTAGACACGTGCATGTTGCATGTGAGTCAGGGAACTTGTTGAAACTCTCACTTCCTCCACATACAAGCCCCTTTTCCCACGTTGTGAAACTTGTCATCAATGTTATATAATACCATGGGCGCCTCCACTTGCCTGGTAAATACTAACAGAATAGTGTCAATACCATACCACTTGCCAACAAAAACATGTTGAGCCCTGGTTTTGTTTTTTGTTTTTTAATTTTAATTTGTAAATCTGTGTCTCTTTTTTCTCTGGGAAACAAACACATAAACATTTATTTGTTTATTTTAATGAAACGGGTCCCACTCTGTTCCTGTCCCTTCACCCTTATCCAAATATCTCCACTTCGCCAACTTCCCACCTATATAAATACCCCTCCATGAACTTGCCAGAATCCAAACCAACCAACAATTATTATTACTACCAAATTTTCAAGCTTCAAGTGTCAAGGATCAATGGCTGATATAGCGATGTTGGTGGCCGAAGAGTATGAGAGGAGGGTCAGGAGCGCAAAGAAGGCTGCTTCCGCCTCCGCTGCTGGCGGCGGCGGCGGAGGTTCTGGTGGGTTGTCGGACTCTGATGAACGGCGTTGTTTTGAGATGGTTTATACGGTGGCTCAGGGGCTGAAACACAAGTTTGATGAAGAGAAGAGTGAGATTCTGAGTTATAAATGTAATTGGGTTTGGGAACCTAGAACCCAATTTAGTGTTGCTGCTTCTCACAGCTTCTTCTCTGCTTGAACTCATTCCACTCATCAAAATCTGGGTTGTTTGGAATTTTTGAGTTCTGTCATGCTCTGCATTTTCTGATTCTTCCTCTGAATTCTCTTGTATATAGTTATAGTTCCAATTAAAGTCAAATTTTACATTTCGAAGCATGATGCTTTAGAACCTCTCTCTCTCTCTCTCTGTGTCTAATTTACAATAATTAGAGCTTATCGTCACAGCAGAACACCCCAAAAAAAAAAAAAGTTGTCCTAGAATGGCATATTGGTTTTTGGTTCTTAAGTATATATGATCGGACATATGAATTTCTAAAACTGTGGTTCATAATTTTTTTTTTTGGATGTAGTTGTTTTGAAGAACTTGCTCAAGCCTATTCAATATCTCATCAATGGGCTAAAATCAAGCAAGCCTATAAGATTAAAAGTGCTGAAAGCCCAATTCACATTCTCTTAGGCCCAGAAGCCCAATTCACTTCCAGTTTTTGAAACCCAATTCTATTTTTAATTTTAATTTTTTAGTTTCTTGTTGAATTCTTTTCCCAATACAAATCTTCTAACGGCGCAATTGTTGCTCATAAAATTGAAGTCCAATTTCGTTCTCTATATACTTGAATTTTAATGGAAAGCAGAATTAGGGCTTAGGCTTCCTTCAGTTTGTTGCCTGTGACTGTGAGTGAAAATTAGATATTGATCGGCATTTCAAATAATGAGTCGCACAATATGCAACTGGTTCTCTTCCGCAGTTCTGTGCTCTCTCACACTAATCGGAAGGCTCATTTGTCTTCAAGGTTAATTTCTCTTCTCTTTTTACTTGAAATTTGATGAAATCAGACTTCAGTTTGTTGCATGTGACTGAGAGTGAAAATTAGGAATAGGTGTTGCTACTGAGAGTTGACGCATTTTATCATAAATTTTCCCGTTTTGGGCTGAATAGCAGGAGGTTGTTCTTTATTTGTATTGATTTGACCTATATGAGCTTGTGAACCAAGAAAATTGAGATTCTTCTTATCTCTATTTTATGATCGGTTTGGGTAGAGGGTGTAATGTCCAAGGCTGGCTGGGAAGGGAATGAAAAACATCTTATAAGAGTCTGAATGCCTCCCTTCTTGACCTATTTTAAAGCATAGGGAGGGGTGACAGCCCTAAAGTGAAGGAGAGCGAGGCCTCGTAATAACATCAACATGGGAATGGGACTGAGTTCGGATGGGCATTTCTACTATTGTCATTTGTCATGCATTACCTTTGATGTTCAGAGGTCTTAGTTGACCAATTATGATGTGCATCGATGTTTAGAATGTTTCTTTCCAAATGAAGAATTCAATCACATTGTGTTAAAGATATGGAAATAAATTGGTAAAGGGGCGTAATATCAAATATGCACATGCCTATAGTGTGAACAGATGAACAGAATACCCAAAATAGTTTGTTTGAATCCCACTTAGCTGAAAGTACAGTTTTTAACTTGAACTCCCCCATTTACTCGATCAGTTGCTCTTATTTATAGTAAAAATAGTATGCAATTTTGCAATATTAGCAAGTATTTCTGGCTGATGTACTTCAAGTCGAATTTAGGATATATCTTTACTCCCTCATAAGTATCTTGAATATAATTAAACTAAGCACAAAATCATTCACCAAGAACTCTGAAATGGACTAAATATGATATTTAATAAGCTTTATTTACCTGTTTTAATATTCTATGCTGAATTGCCGAATGCTCACTGCGTGCAATTGCTGTGAGAGAATAATGATGGGCAGATGGGCAATGAGTTAACGGTTGCCAAAACACCTATTTGTGATTTTAAGTGACAGAGACATCTTAGTATTAGTATGTGGAGAACTTGACTTTCTTAGGATGAGACCATGTAATCTTTCGCGAATTTTTCTCTAAAGAAGGTTTGGATCATTGGTTCTTATCATGCTGTACTTGAAGAAAATGCCAATCTGGTCTATGAGTTTGATCTTGCAACATAGTGAGCCGTATTTCGTAAGATTTTTCATATCTCTCTTTCCATGTACAGGTGATAGACTTGTAACCTCAAGGGCAGTACATAAAGTCAAGAAGCAAGTTAAACATTTGAAGAGAAAAAATTCCTTCTATGCACAGTTTGGAGGAGGTAATTTCATAAGGCTACTTTAGATGAATATATTATCTCATAGTATCCTTTTATCTATATATTTTTTGATATGGGTAGAGTATGATGCATAGTTTAATAGACTACAAGTATAGGAAAAGCTTGTAGACATCGTCCCCTTTTTTTAACAACTTCTTTGACTTTGAATAATGAAAGTCACATTTCTGTTCATGATTGTTAGATGGTCATATTCCAACAGTTGCCAAATATTACGCCTGCAGGGCTTTGCCTTGTGCAAATATAGTGCTTTGAATTGACACTCTTGTAAGTGAATTCTTTCTTATGTTTATTTTTCAATGATGGCCTCTTTTATTATGTGCCTTATGATGCCTTCAGTAATTAGTGTTCTCCATATTATTTTCTTTTTATCTATAAACATTAAATTTCTTCTTTGTTTTTTCTTTATTAATTGTTTGTTTTGTAGCACCATAGAGGTTGCTTTAATTTTTCCTTAGATTTAAAGGGTATATTGTTTTTTGGTTTTAAAAAAAAGGATATCTTGTTCATATTGACTATTGGTGCTGATATTGACTCATGGTAGTTTTTAGTTTTTACCCATGAAGTGATTGGACAAGAGTTGGTTTGATCAAATATCTTTGACTAAATAAAAATAAAAATAAAAATAATAGGGAGCGAATCTTCTACTTACCACTAAATAAATTACTTTAAAGTATTTATATTTATCATTTTCTCTAAACTAATTTGGATTACTTATAAATTGATATATAATTCAATGATATACATAAGTATTTTAGAGATATTATGTAACATAATTAAATAATTTATTTAGGTTAGTCAACTGAGTTCTATATTAACAACTGGAGGTAGTATATGATTTGGCTTAAGGCTTCTAAACTCTGACTCAGTTGTATCATAGGTTTTTGATTATTAGATTGTTTGATTATGATAAGTGGGATATGATTCCTTGGCAACAATGATTATTTGGTGTGAAGGAATTCATAGTAATGATTATTGGGGCCTGAATCATCAGTATAAACTACCATAACTAATGCTTTGTAACTGTTTGTCAAGTTTAATGCCTTGGACTTTACTACTGACTGTCATTGACAAGTAATGTGTCATAGTGACAAGTACTATACAATTTAGTGACAAGTTCAGGGAAACTTTTGTAGTGTGATGAAACTGGTATTTTTTTTTGTAGTTAAAGAAGATGGAGAGGAGAAAAAAAATGCAAATCTAGACAAAGGGGTCATACTTCTTTGGGTACACATTGTTTACATAAGAATTTTACAAGGACAAGGATGTGAAGTTCAAGTCATTTCAAGAGGGAAATCTGTTGTTGAAAGAAGGTTGGGATAACTTGAGTGATAAGAAGAAAGGCAAATATCGTCAAAGGGCTAAGAAATTAAGAGTTACAGTTAGATGGAACAAGTATGTGTTCAATTCCACACACGATGTGCTCCTAAACAGTTTATAGAAGTTTACAAGAATTTGAAGGAGAGACAAGATAGGATGGAGAGGCTGAAGACAATTGGGTTTGATAAATTGGTAAATATATGTTGCCCACGAATTAATTGAGATTTATGTATTTGAGTTTATGCGTAGTTTTAACCCTACAATTAAAAAAATTTTAATTCAAGTGAAGACACATGAAATAGGTCCAAAAGATGTATAACAATTGATGGCTAACCGTATGATAGGGAGGAGATTGAAATAGAAGTTGACAATGAAGATCATTGTAAATATATGATGCCCACGAATTAATCGAGATTTATGTATTTGAGTTTATGCGTAGTTTTAACCCTACAATTAAACAAATTTTAATTCAAGTGAAGACACATGAAATAGGTCCAAAAGATGTATAACGATTGAAATAGAAGTTGACGATGAAGATAATGTGTTTAAGGATTTGAGGAGTGTTTATGAGAAGATCTCATACAAGATAGTAGCATCATGGTTGATGGATAGAACGGATGCAAGTTTTGAGTCCCTTTTTATTATGTATGCTTAGGAACCCTCATGTCTCCTAGTGCAAGTATTTGTGTAAGTGACCATGTGTTGAAAATAATGGAGGTCACGAACGATGCACTCAGTGAGTATGATTGGTGTAATATCCCGAATTTTGGGATCAGAGGCTAGAAGATAAGGGTGAATTAAGTGGACTGCTAAGCCCTGGTTTAGCAGGTGTTCCAAATCTATTCCCTAATATTTCTTATATCTTTGAGGTAGTAAAGGGAATAAAATGGTGAATTTTGGAGAATGTGATTATGCTTCCAATGAAATTTCTTATGATACAGTGAGTTTGTCATGTGATTTTGTATGACCAAATGATAAATAAAAATTATTAAGTTTTTTAGAATGAAAGTGGACATCCTAATCTTTAATTTAATAATTCATATGAATAGAAAAACTAGAAAGTTTTTGGAGCAGCGTCTAAACAATTTTAACTCTGGGAAATTTTAGCTTCTAAATGGCTAGAGACTATATTTTTCCTTGAAACTACTCAATGAGGGTTTCATAGCCTTTAGAATTACTCTAATTTGGTATCTACAAAATTAGTTATAATTTTTCAAAGTTTGAGCAAAAAATTCGTTAGAAAATCCGAAAATAGGAAATTAGAAATTATGACATCATCATATTGTAATATGACATAAGCATGATATAAAGTCATCTTTCCTTCCTCTAGCCTCCAAACCGAAGCCACTTTTAGAAAAATAGAGGGAGAAAGTTTGAGAAATTCTAGAGAGAGGAGGAGAAGATAACTCGCAAGGAAAGTCGATTTCTGGAACGATTTAACTCCTAACACGTATAACTCCGCTTCTAAGCTTATCTTTCATGTATTTCAAGGTTTGTGGAGCTCCAATTTCTTGTTGAGAAGGCCTAGGGTTCAGTCACATAAGGGAGAGCTACAAGGAAGCGAAAGGTAACTCCCAAACCTTCAAATATTGCTTGTCTGGCTGCTATGGACAATTTAATGGGTGAAATTTGGCCAGAATCTTTGGTTTTATATTTTGGAAATGTAATGGTATAAGGGTTATGTTGTCGAAATTTGATATAAATGGTAGTTATAACCTAATTAAATAGTTAATAAAGTGGTTAGGAGTGAAAAGAAACACGTCTGCGGAGTCGGATTTCGAAAAACCCAATTTTTCTCGGGGAACTTGAGGATTTTGGCTAGCTCTAGTTAGGGAGCATAGAGTTGGATTTTCAATGATTTAATGATTCCATTGAGTTCAGGAGGGAAAATAAGGTAGGGTTATAGTTGATCACTTTTTTAGAAAAGCCTGAAAAAACATAATTACGAAAACGCCCTTGAGACCAGGAAAGCGGGGCTGCTAAGGGTATATCTGTCTTTTGGCTATGAATTTGATAATTTTGAGTCCAGAAATAGATTCCTTGGGCAAAAATATATTAGAATGGCCCATGTCAAAATTTCAGAAAAAGTACAGTCAGACCAGGTACGGCGATGTTGGGCCGGGCCTCCGGGGGCATTTTGGTAAATTTTCATCCTAGGATGATATAACCACTATAAACACTATGGAAGTGCCTAAAATGATACATGAATGAGTTTTAACCTAATTCCTATACATTTGATATTTTAGGACAATATAAGGCAAGAAAGGGGTTAAGGTAGGAACTTACTTTATTTGCATGTATTTGATATCTCTGTTTGTGTAGTGATGTATGTGATTGCTTTACTTGATTGTGTAGAGCATATTTAACTAATGTATCTCTATTTCTGTTTACACCTTGGCCATGGTTATATTGCATGAAACATTGAGCATGCAAAATGAGGGGGTATATATCTAGTTAAAGCTAAAATGTCATACACATAGCATTTATCATGCATGCATTATGGTATCTGTTTCCTACTGAGATTCTCTCGAATACAGAAAGTATGCAGAAAGCAAAGAAGAGAACCATACGGAAGGAATGCAGTGGTGGAATGAAGATGCGAAAATGTCTCCGTTTCATTGTAACGGGTTTAGATACCCTAGTAGCTTGTGTGACAAATCATTTGTAATTGGTATGTACGAACCCTTATAGGGAATTTCTGTAATCATGCACATATTATTAATATATTAATATTATTCTTGTGTTGCCCACCAAACCAAGCCTTAAGGGCATGACAATTGGTGCCTTTTTGTTTTCAATGAACTATGCAATTTGATTAGAGAAAACATAAAAGAGTTGATGAAAGGGAAGCTAGGGAGAAATTAAGAGTTATAGTTAGACGGAACAAGTATGTGTTCCCTTCCACACACGATATGCTCCTAAATAGTTTATAAAAGTTTACAAGAATTTGAAGAACTGACAAGATAGGATGGAGAGGCTGAAGACAATTGGGTTTGATAAATTGGTAAATATATGTTGCCCATGAATTAATCGAGATTTATGTATTTGAGTTTATGCGTAGTTTTAACCCTACAATTAAACAAATTTTAATTGAAGTGAAGACCATGAAATAGGTTCAAAAGATGTATAACAATTGATGGCTAACCCTATGATAGGGAGGAGATTGAAATAGAAGTTGACAATGAAGATAATGTGTTTAAGGATTTGAGGAGTGTTTATGGGAAGATCTCATACAAGATAGTAGCATTATGGTTGATGGATAGAACAAATGCAAGTTTTGAGTCCTTTTTATTATGTACTCTTGGGAACCTTCATGTCTCCTAGTGCAAGTATTTGTGCAAGTGACACATGATGGAGGTCACGAATGATGCACTCAATGAGTATGATTAGTGCTTTTTTGTTTTCAATGAACTATTCAATTCGATTAGAGAATACATAAGAGTTGATGAAAGGGAAGCCAAGGAGAAAGAATGTAGGAGGTAGTTTATACTTCTTAATGGTAAGTGTAGCATCATGGGAAGATCTCATACAAGATAGTTGCATTATGGTTGATAGATAGAACAGATGCAAGTTTTGAGTTCCTTTTTTATGTACGCTTAGGAACCCTCATGTCTCCTAGTATGAGTGTTTGTTCAAGTGACCGTGTGTTGAAAATGATGGAGGTCACGAATGATGTACACGGTGAGTAGGATTGGTGCTTTTTTGTTTTCAATGAAATATGCAATTCGATTAGAGAATACATAAAAGAGTTGATGAAAGGGAAGCCAGGGAGAAGAATGTAAGAGGTGGTTTATACTTCTTAATGGTAAGTGTAGGTGTCATTTGTTTATTTTGATATTAGTTGAATTGTCAATGTGTTATATCCTGCATTGGCTATTGTCATTTTGGTTCTGCTAAGTTGTCATTATCTTGTCATGTAGATTTATTGTTTACAACATTTCTCTTTAGGGAAACTAAAGGCTTGTAAAGTTGAGAATGCAATTACATACTAGAATGGGGACATGGTGAAAAGTAGAGTAAAATTGGAGAATGAAAACATTAAAGGGTTGCTACATGGTCGGGGTAATGTTAAAGGGTATTCATCTACATAGTTTAATATAAACAATGTTAACTTTTGGATGGTGTTCTTGACAATTCGATAAGATTGAATTAATGACAGCTTAAGTCAAGAACTCCATGTAAACATCAACATTTTCATATGTACCGGGTGAGTTAACATTGTTTTTGGATTAAACTTTGTAGATGAATACCCACTTACATGGCTCAGACCATGAAGCAACCCTTTATGGTTCCTTCTCCATCTTAACTCTACTGTTCACTCTCTCCTCAATATGTCTCCTCAATATGTCATTGCATCCTTATCTTTTAAAGACTTTAAATGTTCCCAGAGGAAAATGTAGCACTCAATGACAACTTGACATAAAACATTCACAATTCAACTAACAAAAATAAACAAATAACAACCACTTACCATTACGAAGTATAAACAACATTCTACAGCCTTTCTCACTTAACTTTTCCTTTTATCAACTCTCTCTTGTATTTTTTAAAGGCTTTAAAAATGTTCCCAAAGGAAAATGTTGCACTCAATGAAAACTTAACATAAAACATTCACAATTCAACTAACAAAAATAAACAAATAACAACCACTTACCATTAGGAAATATAAACAATATCCTACAGTTTTTCTCACTTTAACTGTTCCTTTTATCAACTCTCTCTTGTATTCTCTAATTGCATTGTTGAGTTCTTTTAAAACAAAGGAGCATCAATCAAACTCAATGAGTGCATTATTTGTGACCACCATCACCTTTAAAACATGATCACTTATATGTATACTTGCATTTGGAGACAATAGGGTTGCTAATGCGTAGGTAACAAAAAGAAACTCAAATTTTGCATTAGTTTTGTCCATAACCATGATCTTATTTTCTTATAAGGGATCTTCTTATACACACTGCTGAAATCTGTAAAAACAGGATCTTTGTCATCAACTTCTACTTTAACCTCATCCCTACCTAAGGGTGGAAATAGGCCATGCTGCTTGTCAGGAATCTGCGACTTGGCCTGTTTGGGGTCTGCTCAGGCCTAGCCTGCTAGTATAAAAGGCAAGGCCAAGGCTTGTTTGAAAGCCTGTTTATCTTAACAGGCCAGGTCTAGGCTAACTAATAAGCCCATTATGCCTGTCAGGCCGACCTGACCTGTTAAGTTCTTTTAAAAAAAATCTTTAGAATAAAAATGTAATTACATGGTCTTCCTTCTGCCCCAACCTAAATTCTAGTCAATGGCGCGCGCACATAAAACTCATTCATGTCGAAATGTAACCCATTCCTTGTTTGGCCGCTTCTCTTCTCTGGTACGCCTACTCCATGTTCGCCGTCACACATCTTTCTCTGTCCTCTCTCCATCAGCCATCACATCTCACCTCTCTCTCTGAGTCATCGAGTCGCCGTCTCTCTCCATTGGCTATTGCAGACTCGTAGCTCTCCTCTGTCTCCGACTCACTGAGTCACCATCCTTGAACTCTGTCTTTCTCAGCGGGGGCATCGGCAGATCAAAGATCAGGTAAGTATTTTGGTGTCCTTACGATTTGCGATGAGCTCAGATCAGCAGCTCAGTAGTAGATCAGTGCTTCTTGCGATTTGGTCATGTTGCTCTCTTCTTGCCATTTTGTTCTTCTGATTTGCTTGTTATCACTGCTATGCTGGAACCAGTAATGAAAGAACAATGTGTTATGATATTTTTGTTTGCCAAGATTATAAATGTCGTAGCTTGCTAGTATAGCATGATGCAATATTACTTAATCAATTGGTGTCCTTTTACTAACTTCAGTGATTGTTGGCTTCGGCTCTGATTCATAAAAGAGACAATGGCAGAGAAGGATCCCCTAGTTTTTATGGATATCTCTGTTAATAAGGTGCCTATTGCAAGCATGACTTTTAAGGTACTCTTTTTCTTTTCAATATTAGTGATAAATGATTTTTATTTTTTTTAGATTTTGCAACTTTTGAATCTAGAAGAGTGAATGCAAAGTAATGAATTCTTTCATCATGCCAACTGTTCAAAAAAGATGCCCCCAGTGCTGCAGAAAATTTTCGTGCATTATGTATGGGTAATAATGTTACAGTTACTATCTGACTAATTGAACAAGCCCTTGTACATGCTGATGTATTTAAATTTCATGGCTTATGATATTGGTTCCTCATGTAGATAGAAATATTTTCATTAGCACACCAACTGCTCCTGAAATGGAAATATTTTCTTTATGTGGAGTTGCATACCCATTAAAAGAGCTTATGTTTACAAGATATCTTCCTATGCAAGTGCAAAATTGGTTTGATTCCAAAAGTGAAGCCAACAGTATCCAGATTCTGAAAATTCTGTTTGTATTGCTTATTTTGTGCAACAAAGAAGATGAAAAAAGTGTTCTTCCAAAACAAACAAAAAAGAGAAGAAAAAGTGGCAACATAAAGAGGGCAAAACAAAGTTATCTATCCATCATGTTGTGGTTGAAGATGAACACTGTTACAGACATTTATGGGGTTGGTTTCGGTTGATAATCTCACCTTTCTGCACTTGTAGGTCTAGAAAATCAAGGGTACTCCTCACAATCAATTAAAATTTGTACGAGCTTCTTCCCTATGTATCCTTATATGTCTGTCTCAGTGGCATTGTCCCCATTTCAATGGCATTAAGAGTGATATTTGGATTAGAATCGCAATCATCTTCTTCGCATCTATTCTTGTCTTCTTTGGTCAATTGTCCTTGTTTATGTTGTAGGAGACATGGTTGATGGTTCATGAGTTCTTTTCTTTTGATGTAGTTTTAGGCTTGTGCTTGTTAAGTTGTCTATCTTATAATGCTAACAAGTTTCATAATGTCCAAAGCTATTTTGTACGCATTGTGGTATCTTGACTATATATTGATAAAAGGTTATCATTTTATAGGGGGTGTGATTTCTTCAGTACATGCGATATTTTTCTGTTTGTTGCATTGAAATTAGGATGACTGCTTCTCTATTGGGTAGATTTAGCTATCCTCTTGGAGATGAATCTATGAACAATGGTAGAAAAAGTAACCTAGCAAAGAGTTGAGGACTTGAGGCCTTGAGGGAAACTAATGGAATTGGTTTATGATTAATTAGTTTATTTTAGTTAATTCATTTTCTTTATAAAGGCTACCAGTCAATTTAATATAGTTGTCTCTTTTAATATAAAAAAAATAGTTGCCTCTTTAAAAAATGTAGGTTTCATAAAAAAAAAATGTAAGCCTTTTTTTGTAAAAAAAATGCAGGCCATTTAATAGGCCTCAAGCCAAGTTAGGCTTGTGAACAGGTTAAGCTTAGGCTGACAAAAAGGCCTGTGATAGGCTACAGGCCATGCACAAGCCGATTTGCTACACTACAGGTCAGGCCTGTTAAGGCCAAAGCCTATCCTAACTTAGCCTATTTCCACCCCTATGACCCTACCACAAGGTAGGCACATCAATTGTTCGACATCTTTAGGCCCTATTGAAACTTGTTTGGTTGGAGGGTCAAAACAATGCATAAACTTAACACATAAGTTTCGATTTATTTATCAGCAACAAATATCTACCAACTTACCAAACCCTATTGCATTCTATCTCTTTCAAGTCCTTGCAAATTGTTATAAATTGTTTTTGGAGCACATCGTGTATGGAAGGGAACAAAATTTTTCCCTTTGACTGGAACTTTTAAATTACTTAGCCCGTTTACTATATTTATATTTCCCTTTTTTTTCTCATTAGTCAAGTTATTTCAAGCATCTTTCACTGTCAAATTCGCCTCTTGAAATGACTTGAACTCTGCCTTCTGCCCCTTCCTTCAACTTGTAAAAAGTCTGTTTATTTGTCGGCAACAAATATCTACCAACTTGTCAAGCCCTATTGCCTTCAACCTTTCCATTCTATGTGGTCTCTCCTTCAAGTTTTTGCAAATTGTTATAAATTGTTTTTGAAGCACATTGTGGGTGGAAGGGAACAAAATTTTTCCCTTTAACCGAAACTTTTAAATTACTTAGCCCGTTTACTATATTTATATATGCCTTTTTTCTTACTAGTCAAGTTATTCCAAACATCTCTCACAGTCAAATTCGCCTCTTGAAATGACTTGAACTTCTCCTTCAGCCCCTTACTTCAACTTGTAAAAATTCTTCAGTAAAAAGAGTGTACCTAGAAAAGTTTGGTGCCCTTTGTCTAATTTTACTTTTTTTTTTCCTTCTTCACCTTCTTTATTTGTAAAAAATAGGCTACTTACATTCCAAAATTGTTCATGCCATCTAACAATAAAAGCATTTTACACTTCAACTTGCATGTTACAAGTAACTATATGCAGCACATTGTGAGCACAAGAGAAAATATTTGCTGAAAATATAATTAATGTGCAATAAATTAAAACAGCAAAGAAGAGATTAGTAAAAGGGCTTATTACCTTCATTGTTTTTAAAAGCCACGTTGACTTGGTTAAAACTTAATGATTGGTAGGGGACTGCAGTGCCTAAGACATGCTTAAGGGATGGGAAGGTTGAGATAAAGGAGCACTCAAACTTTCAGAAATCTATAAAATGAAAAGACATTGCAAAAATGAAAAATCCTTAAAGACAGCCAAAACAACACATCATTATCTACACCAAATAGTGCTTTCATGGCATTAGGTCAGTAAATATAAAGGGCCAATTTTACATAAACTATACTATTTATGAGTTTTCTCCTCCTTTTTTCTGTCTTATGCTCTTCCATATTTTCAAAACTATATTGCTTACCAAGATTGTAAAAAACCATATTGATGATGGATCATATTAGCATTGCTTCACTTATTTCTTAGCATTTACATAGACTTTCAAAATGGCATCCCAAAATTCCAATAAACTCAAGTGGAAGTTTGGTTTATAATAGTAAATGAAGATCATGAATCTGTAAGGGCATTTGATGTAAACCATAATATTGAATTAGAACTACCAATTAAAGGAACTAATAAATTAGACTAAATATTACCTTCAATCAAAATATCAAAAGAACAAGTTTCTCTTCTTGTTTGAAACTTGAGGAATCTTCAATACACATCAGAATATTTCTATGTTGATTTAACAAGTGTACCCATCTGCTCAATATCAGTGTAGGGAAGCTAAACTAAAACAAAAACTAACCAAAGCCACAAACTAAAACAACCAGTACTAACCAATGGAAACCAATACCAAACTTCTACATAGCACCACAACATTTATAACAATACCAATCAACTGAAATGGGAAGTTCCTAAAAACTTGACCACAACACTTTAAAGAGTCACCTATGACTAAGAGGTTCAGGTGACGACAAAGGTCATGAGGCGATCAATAGCTTTAGCCGATGATGGAGAGAGATATATGGGAGTTAGGGGGAGTCACCGAATATTAGGGCTTAATAGGGAAAGAGAGTAGTCAAAATTGACACACTTCAATGAATAGATGGGAGTGAAGGTCGAGCGATGGCAACGAAACGGTCAGGCAATGGCAACAATCACGCAACGGCGAAGAGCTTCAACAGGTGGGAATGACGAGGGGCCAAAAATTGTGTTCCCTTCACAACTTGGGGGAGTTCAAATCATGACTAGTTTTTCTGTTTTACCGAGGGTAAGTGCGTCTTTTCACAATCAAATTATCTTTTCCTTAGTTCCTATGGGATTTGTCAGCCATTTGAAGATTTCAAGGGACCTTAAAGTAGTATTTTGTATCGCTATGATGAGAAAGAAAGCTAGTGAGAGATAGAGTGCGCGCACTGGTCAGTCGACCACTATTGAAATTGCTAGAAATGCTTCCGAAGGAGGAGAGGGAAAGTCCAAAGAAAAAGATGATATGTTGGGGAGGAATATAAAGAAAATGTAGATTGAAATTGAGACAGAAGAGGGAAGGAATAATGAGGGGGAAGAGAGCACAACCCTCTGACGAACTGATGATGGATGCCGAATAGGACACACAGTAAAAATAGAGTATGAAGCAAGTCATTAAGAGCCAAATTTTTTATAAAGCAAAACTCTTGGGGCAGGCGGAGAAATCTCTGCATAAGAATTTTGGTGAGCAGATATTGGAATGGATACAAGAAGAGGAGGAACAAACTCTAGAGTTAACAGAGGAACAAAGGGAGAAATTAGATTCTATTCCTTCTTTGAATATCTCCAATGATAAAATGAAAGAGCTGTGTAGACCGTGGAAAGACGCCCTCATTATAACAATATTGGGGAGGAGAACAAATCTCTATATGATGAAAGATAGAGTCAAGAGACTTCTTCAATCAGATAACTTTGAGCTAATTGACTTGCCAAACAACTATTTTGTGTTTAGAACAGTGGAGAAAATGTTGTGCTCTAAGCTGCTTTTCGATGGTCCATGGCTAATCCAAGGCCATTACTTGGTAGAAAGGTTGCTGTTTAGATTAGGGTTCCTACCCTTCTGATGCATATTTATTCAAAGGAATGCATGTTTGAGATAGGCAATTTAATAGGGCGAACCCTTAAAGTCGATATGAACACTTTAGCCAATCAAGGAAACAACACGCAGACGGTGGAAATAGGAAAATTTGCAAGAGTAAGTGTTGAAGTTGATCTCAATAAAAAATTACAATCAAGATTTATTCTTAGAAATCGAGTTTACACAGTAGAGTATGAAGGGCTTAATGTCATATTCTTCAAATGTGGATTGTATTGCCATATAGTATAAACATGTTCGTTTTAGTCATCGAAGTTACATGCTTCACCATCTCAGATGGCGCCGAAAAAAGTTGAGGCGGAGATAGAGGGCAGAGAGCTCACCGTGAAACACCCTATATTATTTGTACCTGGCATATTAGTGGAAGAGGAGTATGGCTCTTAGATGCAAGTTAGGTCTTCGGTTAGATCGCGGCCCTAGAACGCTAATTGAGAAAAAATCAACAGGGTAGAACGGCTACTTCATATTGGAAAAGCGAAAAAAATGCTGACTGAAGCTTTGGATTGAGATTCAACATCTTACAAGGACTGGATTCTCCTATCTTGTCCAAAGATACACCAAAGTTGAATAAGAAGAATAAAGGGATTGCAGTTCAGTGGAGGAAGAAAGAAAGTCAAAGTTTAAGCACAAGTGGAGGTGAT
Organism: Inga leiocalycina; assembly: GCA_963242795.1. Taxonomy (NCBI): domain Eukaryota; kingdom Viridiplantae; phylum Streptophyta; class Magnoliopsida; order Fabales; family Fabaceae; genus Inga; species Inga leiocalycina. The sequence continues at coordinate 53,328,327 of OY725327.1, read as the reverse complement.
GGAAAGAAGACTAAGAAAATGGAAAACTGATTTCCATTCCGATTTTCCATTTTCAAGGTAGGTGGAAGCAGCGACATGAAGTTTGCAACAGTGGAGAGAGAAGAGATGAAGGAGAAGGAGGAAAGAATTGATCAACAAAAAGGAAACACGATGGAGCCTAATGTGTTGTTGCAGGAGGAAGAGAATCAGGTTTTAGTGGAGGAAGAAAATGGGCTGAATCAAGCCTAGATGATGGAGGTGTCTAGACAAGAAATTAAGCAAAGAAAAGGCCCTTTTTGGGAGAAGTTGAAGTGCAAACAAATGCTAATGGGGGTAGGCCAAAAAACTCATCTCAACGTTTTAAAAAGAAACAAATGGGGAGAAACCATATCTTGTTCTTTAGATCTGCATCAAATAATGGGTCCAACCAATTGGACTTAACTAATAGAACCATATCCATGGAAAGTGATGATTATGTTTCTCCTCAACATGAAGAAGAGGCAGACAACTATGGTGGAAACATAAGGCAAAAAATGAAGTCATGTTGCATCCAACGAGACCACTAGACCACATGGCGATACAGGAAGCACCGAATTTATGCAAGAATAATGATGCGAGACTTGGAGCTGAGGTTGAAGCATCCAATATTTCTGGTGAAGATGTTCTTGTGGATGTGGAAATTATGCAAGTAACCAAACTAGGCCAATAGCACTGCTATTCAGGTTAGTGTTTCTATCCTAAAATATTTTTTTATGGATTATATACATATATCATCTCGGAACTGCAGGGGTGCAACATCTAAAACCTTTCCTGGTAGAGTTAGAGATGTGTTAAGGGATAATGATTTAAATATTATGATCCTTATGGAAACTTGTGTTAATGGTATTAAGGCTAGCAGAATAATTAAAAAGTTGGGATTTAATACTTGGCTTCGGTTGGAAGCTACTGGTTTTTCTGGAGGCATTTGGCTATTATGGAATGCTGAGGATATCTCTGTTCAATATATTTCTTCTTCAACACAGGCCATTCATATAAGAGTAATAGTGGCTAAAGGCTCAAAGGTGTTTATGCTTTCTTGTGTCTATGCTGAACCTAATTGTATTCTTCGTCAATCCCTATTGAATGATTTAAATGATTTCAATGGCTCGGACAACATGCCATGGATTATCATAGGGGATTTTAATGCATATTTGTATGGTGAAACAAATGTGGTGGTTCTGAGCCAAATTTTAGATCTATGAGGCAATTTCAAGATTGTATTTCAAAATGTCAGCTCTTTGAAATTGAGACTATTGGAGAAAGATTCACTTGGGAACGCGGTCTTATTAAAGAGAAAACTGATTGGGCCTTTATGAATTCAGGATGGAATCAGTCATATCCACTCACAAAGGTTCATCACTTGTGTAAATTAGGCTTAGATCATCGTCCTATCCTGTTGAAATCATATCATTTAGATTACCGAAGGGCTAAAACATTTTTTTTTTATGCCAAGTGGCTTGGTTCTTAGAAGAAGGTTTTCATGATATGGTTGAGGATGCTTGGAAGGGGGACCACTGGAATGCAAAAGTCAATAATTTTGCCAACAAGGTGGGAGAGTGGAATAAAAGAAGAGTGGATAATTTAAATGAAGGAAAATGGAACACGATTCAAAGGTTTGGAGGCATTGAGAGAGCTAGGGCCAGACGAGATAGCAAATACTTGATCCAGACTGAAAATGATTTATGGAAAGAGTATAACAAATTACTGGCTTAGGAAGAACTGTTATGGTACCAGAAATCGAGATGTAATTGGTTGAAGTGGGGGGATCAAAACAATAAATTCTCATACTGCAGTGATTGTTAGGACAAGGCGTAATAGGATTGAAGGACTTAAAAAGAGTAAAGATGAATGGAAATTTGATTAGGAAGAGCTCAAGAGTATTACTGTTGAATACCATAAAAACTTGTTCCAAAGTGGCCTTCAAAATTTTAACAACATTGTTACCCATACCAGGTTTAAAAGCTTGAGTGACACAAAAGTTACCAAGATTAATGCGGTGATGTCACAAGAGGAGATTAAAAGAGCAACATTTGATATTGGGACTTTCAAGGCTCCGGGGCCTGATGGTATTCAAGCGGTGTTTTATCAAAAAATTTTGGCCAGTAGTTGGGGAGGGAGCATATTGTTGAATTGGTGACTGGGATTTTTCAAAATCCGGATCAGGTTAGAGATATCATTAATGCAAATATTGTGCTCATTTTGAAACTGGATAATCCAGAGAGTATTACGGACTTCAGGTCTATCTTGATATGTAATGTGAGCTATAAAATTATTACCAAGATTCTTAGTTGTCGCCTTTGGAAGGTAATAGGGAACCTTGTTGGGCAACATCAATGTAGCTTCATTGCAGGGCGCTAGAGTAATGACAATATAATTATTATGAAAAGAAGTCATTCATTCGATGAGGGTTAAGATGGGAAAGAAGAGTTGGATAGCTGTAAAGGTGGATCTTGAGAAGGCATATGATTTTCTGGAGTAGTCACTCATACAGGATACGCTTCAAGCAGTGGGCATAGAAGGAAAAATTTGTAACCTTATTATGGCTTGCATCTCGAGCCTATCTTTTTAGGTGTTGTGGAATGGAGAAGCTACTAACACCTTTTCTTCTTCTCGCGGAATCAGACAGGAAGATCCTCTTTCTCCTTATATTTTCACTCTATGTATGGAGTAGTTAAGTCATCTTATTCAAGATGCAGTTAATGCTGGATTATGGAAGCCAATTTGTCTTAATAGAGGCGATCATCTGATTTCTCATCTATGTTTTATGGATGATCTTATACTATTTGGAGAGGCGTCAGAGGAACAGGTTGATTGGATGCTGAGTTGTTTACAGGCCTTCTGCTGAGTCTTGGGTCAGAAAGTGAATAGAAGTAAGACTAAAGTTTGCTTTTCTAAAAATGTTCATTTTAACAGGGCTTATGGCCTTAGCAGAGCTATGGGAGTGCGCTTAATTGGAGATTTGGGTAAATACCTCGGTATTCCTTTATTTAACAAAAGGGTATCCAAGGTTCTTTTTTATCCTATTCTTGAGAAAACGCAGAAGAGATTATCAGGCTAGGAGAGAGGGTGTTTGAACATGGTAGGAAGAATTACTCTTGTTAAATCACTTTTATCGGCTATTCTAGCTTATCATATGCAAGCCATGCTGCTTCCAAAAGGAATTATGAGAGATCTTGAAAAGAGGAGCATGAGTTTTTTATGAGATGAGAGGGATGATCATTGGAAATTACACCTTATCTCATGGGATCAAATTAAGAAGGATAAGAAAGAAGGTGGGCTAGGCATACAGGATATGCGTAAACAGAATGAAGCTTTTGTAATGAAGCTGTGTTGGCATCTTCTTACTAATAAGGATGCTTTATGGACGAATGTGCTTAGGGGGTAAATATAAATGGGATCATATGAATAGACCAATGCCTAGGAGGAGTGCTTCTTATACGTGGAAAGGTGTTTCCTCTATTTGGGAAAAGTTCCAGAAAGGGGTGAGAATTAAAATTAGAGATGGTGCATTAGCCTCTTTTTGGTATGATAACTGGTCGGAATTAAATAAACCGTTGATAGAAATATCCCTACAATTGGAGGCTTTCATGGATATCAATGAGAAAGTTCAAGATTATGTTGATCCGTGTGGTGAGCGGGATATACGAAAATTAAGCAGGTGGTTCCAGTGGCCAATTATTGATCGAATTGTGAGCACTCATCCCCCCCGTGTGGAGAGAGGAGAAGATAAATATTTTTGGAAACTGGCTGCTGATGGTTGTTTTTTTGTTAGTTTTGCATATTATTTTTGTTTTGTAGGGTCCCAGAATCAGAATCAATCAGTCTGGAGAATGCTGTGGAGATGGAGGGTACCAGAGAAGATTAAATCCTTTATGTGGCTTGCGGCACATAGAAGGGTCTATATAGTGAAGATGAGAGAATAAAAGGGCTTGATGGAACATGCGGAGTGTTTTTTTAGATGCAATGCTGAGGAGGACGTCATGCACTTACTAAGGGAATGTGTCAATGTAAGAAAGAGGTGGATATCCTTAGTTAATCCAGTCCTATGGAGTAAATTTTCTACCTTATAAGGATTGGAGTGGATATAATGGAATCTTAGGAACAAAGCTGGTAGAAACCTCACTAGTAAGGTTAGTCGGCCAACCTTTTTTGGATTTGTTTGTTGTGACATCTGGGTAGCTCAATGTTCGAAGCTTTTCAGAAATGATCAGCAAACTGGTTATCATAATGGTCATGCTAGTTTGTTCCGAGCCAGCTGGAATATGGATTTAAAAAACAACTGTCATTTCTACAAAAGTGATATAGTTGAAGAAGGAGTTGGTATGAGGGGTAGACCTGGTTTCGCTACATTGGAAATAGATGGCTTGGTTTTGGAATCGGGCATGACAGGTTGCGCAGGAGCTATCAAAGACGAAGATGGTAGCTGGATTTGTGGATACATTAGTAGACTTATTCAAGTGCCTCATGTGGTAGATGAGATCATTGCAATTATTTAGGGCTTTCAGATCTGCTGGAATAGGAATTTAAAGAATATTATTATTGGCATAGACTATTTAGAGGCCATAAATTTAATCATGAGAGGCTTTGATAGAGATCACCCTTTTAGGGAAGTAATAGAAGACGCTAAACTTTGGATGTCAAAGGACTGGCAGGTCCTCCTTACTTTTGTCCCTAGGGAGGAAAATATTCTTGTAGATTACTTAGCTGGGTTAGCTTATAATATTACTGAGAATATTGTTATCCTTGATCAACCTCTGTCTTCTTTTCCGGAGGTGGTGGTTGATCAAGTTTGATTGATGTTTTTTTGTGTTCTTCAGTGAGCGTGTCTATTTGTAGCCTTTTCATAGGACAATGAATTCCAGTTTGCATTCGAAAAAACAAAGTAATATTTTGTCTTACTTGGAATTTCATTTCAATTTTCCCAAAAATAAGTGTATACTTTTGTTTCTGTATATATGTATGTATATAGTAATATTAGGGGATTTATTTTGCTTTAAAATATAATGATGAATGCGAATTATTTGACTACTATAATTTAACTAATCTCAGAAATTACAGATATAATGTAATCTAAGGGTGTGTTTGGTTTGAGGGGAGGGTGGGGAAATTAGAATTTTGGATAAAAGAAACTCAAAATTGATTATCTCATTTTTTTAAATTTTGGGTTCCCGCCCAAAATTTACTTTCTCATTCTTTTTAAATTTTGGATTCCCTCACAAAATTTAAATTCCTTCAACTCAAAAAGATAATTTACCCACCCTCCCATTCCTCCCACCCCTCCCCTCCCCTCAAACCAAACACGCCCTAAATGTCTGCGGTATCGTCTATGTAATTTTATGATACAAATACAAGAGAAAAATAATCATGTGTCAATAAATTCACACATAAGAAAATGTACAGTAGAGAAAACTTTGAGCGTCCAACAAGTATTTCAAATGTAATACAAAGATATTATTAACAAACAATTAACCTTTTGAGTTGTCAAGGTTTCTATAACCCAATGAATACCAAGCTCCTCTTTTAAGATTCTTTCAAGTGAGTTTACGAGTTCAAAAACCTTTTTTTAGGATTCTAATTGTCACCTAGTTGTAGTTGTTCAAATATTGCATCTCTTTTATTCTACACGCGCACATTTTTTTTTACCATAATTCATACACTCATTAGACTCTCTATATAAGGTTTGAACTCACAATCTCAGACTTAAAAAGGATTTAATGTCATTTGAGACGTATCGCCCTCACACGCACAAACACACACATATATGCATACAAGAGGAGGCAATTTTTTAAGATTAATTGGCGAACAAATTTCCAAACATCGAAGTGACGGAAATCGAACATGATAGGCAAGATTGAGCCAAGCTTATCCATGTCATAACTGAGTTTGACTACAGCAAAATAAATAGTTCTGCACGTTTACTTAAAAGTTGACCTTTGAATGCTATAAATGAATCAAGTTGACTCACCAGCTTAGCCCCAAGACTTTTTACCTTCCTTACCCTTCTTTTGGGATAGGACCTTCGTCTAAGTGTTATTTAATGATGAAAGAGGAGGAAATTAGCATTTGACTCTCAAGTTTAAATTTTGGTTCAATCAAGTGAAAAAATTACATTTATTGAACTTATATTAAAAAAAACATAACCAGCAAGATTGTTGTTTGAAGTGGTAAATGGTCCTACTTCCATAAGGAGGAAAACACAAATTCGAATATCAAAAAACACGCTTGTTAGGATCGGAGAGGTTAAAGCCCTTTGTATTCTAAATTTCGAAAAGAATTATACTCTTAACCAAATAAAATAAAATATATTGTAAAAAAAAAAAAAAAGAATACACACACAATTACTACATCTTATATATGGTTTCGAGATAATTACGTGGGATGGGAATTGTTAGCCTTGTATAAAAGGTAATTGTGCTAATAGATTAAAATTAAAATATTTAATAAAGAGAGAAAAATGCATAGGTCCGAAATTATATATTAAAGAAAATTATAGGTACCTTAAGCATAGTTTTCTCTAATTGGATTTGTTTCAAGTTGATATTTATGTGCGAGCAATTTATTGAACATATTGTAAATTGTTTATTATTGACCAAATTAATGAAGCAATGGGCTCACAGATTAATTACATGTCTATCTGATTGATAATTATTAAATTGAAGCTCAAGTGGGTGATCAACGACTTAAGTGGCATTAAATACTAAATAGTCGTTCATTCATCATTTACTTTTGCTCCATCATTCAGTTTTGCATCGCTTTCAACTATGATCCTTTTGAACCCCATTTTCCAACAAAGAGACAGACCTTCTATTATTGAGCAAGTTTGTGCTTCAGCCGGATTGCTGGCCTTGATTCTTGTCGAGAAACCCCACAAGCCATTCTCCACCATCTCCTCGTATTACTCCTCCGCAGCCAGCTCCCTTCTTGTTGGGGGTGAGAGGTCTCTCCATTTCTCTTACCATCCACTTCCTTCCACTTCTTTATTCTCACCATTAGATTAACTCTAAACGGTTGAGATTCAATATCCTATACAAATTAAAAATTATACATAAAATACGTTAACAAAAGTATAAAGCTACGAACAGTTATATCAAATTTAAATTTATTTATATACATTTTTGTTATTTAATATTATAATAATATTTTTATAAAATATTAAATCTCAACCATTCAGAGTTAATCTGACGGTGAGAATAAAGAAGTGGAGGGAAGTGGATAATAAGGGAAATGGAGAGGCCTCTCTCCCTCTCGTTGGACCACACACCATCAACGTTAAGCTTGCACCAACCTGCATTGGCGGGTTTCCAATGGACTATCTCCAATGATCCACTTGGTGGTTGTAGGGTACTTCAAATCCTGGTGCATGAACCTGCTTGTTCCTCTAGCCCCAAATCTGCCAACAATTAACCGCAAATAACTCTGCCAACAAGTAACCTGCTTGTTTATGCTAAGAGGATATATCGTTTTCTAATATACAATTAATTTATCGTCATATAAAATTCAAACCTATTATCAAACACTTTTGAAATTCATAATTAATTGTTTGCTAATTTGGTATTGCTAGGTTGTTTATATGATTTACTCCATATTATATCATTTGAATTTTGATGTTATTTTTATTAAAAAAAATGACTGTCTTATCATTCATGATTAAAAAGTAAACATATTATTTAGGGTCAAGGGGCATTTTTGCCCCAGAAATTTTCACCGAGGGACAATTTTGGCCTGGAAGTTTTTTGAGGGCAATTTTACCTTGGAAGTTTATAAAATGAAGCAATTTTGTCCTAACCATTATCACAATTAATTTTGACCGTTAGTTGACCAAATATGTTAAGCTGGTAGTCGTTAAGGTACAAATTTACCCCAGAAGTTTTAAATCTAACTTTGAAAAGAGATGAAATAAATGGCACATGGACTTCCAATGCAAATTTGCACATTAAAAAAATAACGTAGATGACATGTGGACTTCTAATTTAGCATATTTGATCAATTAACGGTTAAAATTAACTGGGATAACGGTCAGGGTAAAATTGCTCCATTTTAGAAACTTTCGAGGTAAAATTGCCCCTGGGTGAAAACTTTCGGGGAAAAAATGCCCCCTAACCCTATTATTTATGATTTTTAAATAACATGCTCCCTCTTTTTTTTTTTTTTGGGTTAAAGAAAATAGGGTTAATGTGCAAAAATACCCATGAATTTTTCTCAAAAGGGCATCCAATGCCATAAACTTTTTTTAGGTGCAAAAATGCCTATGAACTTCTCAAAATGGGGCACAAATGCCCACACCATTAATTGGTATAAATGTCTGTTTTGTGGGACCCACATTATTATTTTTTGATGTGTAAAAATACCCATGAACTTTTATCAAAAGTGCACCGAACATCATAAACTTTTTTCGGTGCAAAAGTGCCCATGAACTTTTCAAAATGGGGTAAAAATGCACACATTGTTAACTGGTACAAACTTTTGTTTTGTGGGACCCATATTATTATTTTTTAATGATTATTTTATTTCTTAAAAAAACTCTTCACCTCCTCTCCCCCCCACCCCTTTTCCTTTGACCTCCAGTGAGACCTTCGCCACTTTGACGATTCATTCTTTGTTGCTCTCAAACTCTCCACCAAGTTTTGGGCTTCTAGTGTGCATTTAATGAAAGCACCAATGTGATGATCACAAGTCCAAGGGAGGAGAGCCCATCTTAAAAGATCAGCCTATTGGGAGAGAGAGCCCCTTGAACTTATAAACCTCACTCTACTTGTAGGATTTCTCGATATGGAACTCATAACACTATGCAACAATTTTTTTTATTTGAATTCAAATAATCAAACTCTTAAAGATATTGGGGATAGGTGACGGAACACTAATGAGTGATTTGCGGTCAGTAACTTTGGGGCTTCTTTCTGTTGATGCTTATTAGCTTGACTAAATGAAGAAGTAGGGTTATTCTCTAGAGGACTAGGCCTAAGTTGGCAAAGAAGCGTGAGGTGAAGAGAGATGACGCTCTATGGAGAGATTGAGAGCAACAAAGAGTGAATCGTCGGAGTGGGGAGGGTCTTACAAGAGGTTAGAGGAAGAGAGGTGGGGAGGAGAGAGAGGGATGGAGAGTTTTTTAAAAAAAATTAAATAATCATTAAAAAATAATAATGTGGGTCCCACAAAATAAAAGTTTGTACCAGTTAATGATGTGTGTATTTTTGCCCCATTTTGAGAAGTTCATGGGTACCTTTGCATCCAAAAAAGTTCATGGTGTTGGGTGCACTTTTGAAAAAAGTTTATGGGTATTTTTTTCACCTCAAAAAATAATAATGTAAACAGAATTTTGTATTAATTAATGGTGTGGGCATTTTTTTTCCCATTTTGAGAAGTTTATGGGTATTTTTGCACCTAAAAAAAGTTTATGGTGTTAGATACAATATTGTCAAACTCGTGAGTTTAAACAAACTTGTAAGGGGGTGTAAACTCGAAAACGTAAACTCGTAAGAGTTTACCCCTATTAATAAATAACAATTAAATTTATATGATAAAACAATTAAAATACAAAAAATGACAACAATTTGGTGTAAATATAATTTAAATCCAAAAAACTGAAATTAAATTGATTAACATTCATAATTTATCATAGTTAACATAAAAATTTATATGAAATTCATGTACTAATATAAACTCACTAAACATAATTAAATAAAAATAATTATAAATTAAACAAAGATCATCAAATGTTAGATTATCATTATCTCCATTATCTTCAAATTCTTGGCCTTCACCATTATAATCTTCATTTGTATCACCCGCATCATCATTATCGTTATAGTTTGCCCTAACATCATCAATGTTAAAATCAACATTCAAGTTAACACCAAATAATGGATTAGCCATATTCTCATTAATTTCATGAGGTTGAAGAACCTCATCATCCTCTTCCTCCACATCGTCTCCATCCATTCATCCTTCAGTAATCCATTCATCATCAGAATAGATATCATCAAAATCATAATTGAAAGCTCTACTCTTTTGCGTCCTTGTGAGTTTCAAATTACACATGAAAAATGCCAAATCATTCATCTTCTTTTGATGCAAATGGTTTTTTTTTTCTATATGAAAATTGAAGGAAAAAAACTTCATTATTATTCTAACATTCAAGAAAAGTTACGTTGAAAATAAAAAAAAAGTAAAAATCTTACCATCTCAAAAGCGCTCCAAGTACGTTCACAGCTAGAAGGGCTGCAACATAAACGAAGAATATGAATTGCTATTCTTTTAAGTTCTAGACATCCCTCTCCATAAGCATCCCACCATTCTGCTGGAGGCAGTTTTTTTTCTTAATGCTTGTGCAGTTTCACGCCCAAACATATCTCTTGCATTATAAAGTCAGTCAATTGAAACTCAATTTTGTTAAGCTCATATTGATCCCCAACCATTCTTGACAAACAATCATATAACCCTTGTTTAATCATATAATGAGGCTTAAAATTAGTGTCATAATGGAAATGAGGATTGAGGTAGTATGCTGCTGCATGTAAAGGCTTATATAGTTGAGCTTCCCACCTCTCATCAATTATATTCTATATAAGCTCATAGCTATCACAAATCACAATCAATAAAAAAACAGTTATTCCACAAAAAAATCAAATTATTAAAAGCATAAAACTTGCATAATAAAATTAAATACAAAATTTAATTTAATAATTTCCTTTTTTTAACACTATTAAAATTTTGTCTGATATTTTCCTTCGCACTTTTCATGGCTTCGTATATGAATCCCATAGCTAGCTTCTATTTTGAATCCACTAAACGAAGAACTTTAACAAGAGAAGCAGCAGCTTTAAGGCATGTCACAATATTCTTCCACAAATTATTGTCCATAGCACTTTTTGCTACTTCTTTTCCATCTTTGGTAAATGAAAATTTGCTATCCTTCCAATCTTGAGAATTAAAAAAATTTATTAGTGGTACTCTGTGCTCATTAAGACATGACAAAGTCAGGTATGCAATGGCAAATCAAGTTGCAGCAGGCCTGATTAAATCTTTTCCATTTGTGTATTGTCTCAAAAGGCTAATGAGCATTGATCTTGTATAAATATATGTTGTGATTTTTCTACCCCTACTAATGGTTTCTTTATGCAATATAATTTTCTTTTCAAAGTCCTCCAACATTAAGTCAATACAATGGGCTGTGCATGGAGTCCAATAAAAATGTTTTCTTTTCTCCATTAATTTTTGCCCAACTGCTTTATAGTTTGCAGCATTGTCGGTTACTATTTGCACAACATTTTTTTCACCTACTTTTCCACAACTTCATCAAGCATCTCAAATACTTTATTAGTCGTCTTAGAAATTTCAGAAGTATCAAATGAACATCAAAATACTATCCCTTTTGGACTATTTACTAGAAAATTGCAAATTGAATGCCTTTTTCTATTAGTCCACCCATAAGATATTATGGAACAACCTATTGTTGTCCATTCACTCTTAAAATTCTCAAGCAAGGCTTGTGTGTTTTTTAGTTCCAAGTTTAAATATTTTTCTTTGATCTCATGATAAGGAGGCTTAAATCCTTGACCAAATCTTCCTATAACTTCACACATATTTGTAAATTCAGGATTGTTTACACAATTAAAAGGTATAGCACTTGTACTAAAAAATGAAATCGAACTACTTGTTGACAAAAAATAATAGCAAAGGGGTAGGCAACACACAATCAACCATTAATCATATGTTTAAGAGAGACTTGAGGGAAGAGGCTTGATGAATTTCTCAAGAAATTCATAAGCCCTTTCTCTAAATTTTAAGACTCAACTTGTGGTTGTGCACCTTGATCATCTTCATCACCAATATCAACCCATTGCTTTCTCCTTTTAGATGAAGCACATTTTGCATCATCAATAAGATGTAGTATTGTGGTCTTTACTTCTCCAAGAACATTGCCACAAGCTTCAACATCTATTTTTGTGCATGCTAGATGATTTTTGAATCTATAAATACCCCCATTAACAAATTTTCCACAATAATTACAGTTCACTTTTTTGCCATTCCCCTCAACATCCATCCCGTGTTTCTATCCTATATCAGATCTATTACCTGAATAATTTTTTCTTGCAGCAATAACTTTTTTCCAGTATTTTCCTTTACACTTGAAGACATCTTTAATTTAATATAATACCTAATTAATAAGCAGTAAGAAGAAATTCTCAATTTAAGAAAAAAGAGGCAACTAAAGAAGACATCTAATATCCAGAGGTAAAAAATAATCTTCACCTTAGTTTGTCAGTTCTCAAGGACATAGTTTGTTTAATGTAGGATATTGTTTAATAAATAAAATACTATTATAGGGATCACATTAAACAATGATAAAACAATATCTCACTTTCAAAAAAAAAAAAGATTCACCTAATGTGCAAGCTCCCTACTCCCTCGTGATCTTGATGAAAACAATATAATAATAATGAAATGTTCATTAATTAAAAGCAATGAGAAGGTAAAGGAAAAGACGAAATACCTTACTACTAAATCTTGATGTGTAGTGTCTCTATCAAGTGATTTGATCCTTTGCTTCACAATACTCAAGAGTCAAGACACTTTTGCCTCATAAATCAAACCTTCACCCAAATCAAGAACAATTTTTAATTAAAAAAATCGAAAAGAAGGGAGCTTATAGACTAAGAAGTACAACTACAATCACGTGAAGGCACACAATGACATAGCATACTCCGCACATATCACAAGAAACAAAGGCATACATGATACAATAACACTCCTCAGTCCTCACATATCACGAGAAACAAATCACACCTTGCATCTATTGTATCGCAAAATCGAAAAATCACTTTTTAATTGTTCTGTGTAAGTTTTTTCTCTCCCTCCCTCCTACCTCCTTTCTCTCTTCTTGTTCTTTTTCTTCTCACTACCTTCTTCTCAAAAACCAACAAGAAAAAACAAAGGCACAACGTTCAGTGCAGAACAAAAAACAAAAGCTACAAACTTGGGAAAGAAAGATGGTGAGGAGACAGCACAAGGTCTACAAGCTTAAAATAGAGCAAGTTTTATAAGTGTTATATACTTTTATTTTTTAACTTTATAACAACTTTTGCTTTTTATTTTTATTTTTTTTGAAGATTTTTAGCCAGTTACGATCCAGTCAAGATCCCTAACTTCTACTACCCATATCTCTGACTCATTGAACTCGATTTTGAAATGATGAGTTCATTAAGTTTGACCGAGTCAAAATGAGGAGTTTATGTATAGAATGATTCTGTAAGTGAGTTACTCGATTTCATTAGCTAAAAACGTAAACTCGTCAAACTCGGAGAGTTGACTCATGAGTTTGACAACAATGGTTGGGTGCACTTTTAAGAAAAGTTCATAGACATTTTTGCACCTTAACCCAAGAAAATTTATCATTCTCATATCAATGACTTCTAAAGTTTAAAACAACTTAGCCAATAGCCAACCCATCATGTGGCAAAACAATACCCAACCTATCACTTTCCAAAATCCTAACAATAGGGGTTGGTGGAGCCAAAAGCCAGCATCCACTGTGCAACCCCTTAACAAATTCTTTGGCCAACCAATCAACTACCAAATTACAAGATCGGGGAATAAAGATAATAACATATTACTATTTTGTTTGAATATATAAGCCAACACTTCTACCAAAATTTGTGCCTTCCATTCTAGGTAAGGGGACTGCTTCTGTACATCATCTATAAGGGCTTTACAATCAATCTCTACAAAAACCATGCCCAAATCCTTGTCAGCAATTTTATCTATAGCTACAATAAGTGCTAATACTTTGCTATGAAAAGGATATTCAACATCACATATTTTTAAACATAGATTAACACCTTCACTTGCATCATTGCAAAGCACAAAATTGAGCCCATCCACCAAAGCCATTAGTCATATGAAAAGCACCATCAACATTTAATTACAAACTACTTTTAGGTAGTAGAGCCCATTTTGAAGATAACAAATCAGTCCTTGATTTTTCACTCTTAGCTTCAAGCCAACCTTTTGCCTCCAAAACTTCATACACAACTTTATTACTGAGTTAAGAACCCATGAATATCAGGTGCTTTATGTTCATAAAAAGCACAGTAGCAACTCTTCCATATAAACCAAAGCAGGTAAGCAATTGCTAGAGCAAAAATCATCATTTTTAAGCTGATTAAGCAGCCGCATTAACCAATCCACAAAAAGAACTAACATTGTTTTTGGAAATAGTAAGGCCTAAAAAGCTGGCATACCATACTCTTTTAGCCCAATCACATAGCAAAAACACATGTTCATAAGATTCAGCAGCAACACAACACTAAAAACACGGATGGGAAGGGAAGCATTCTTTTAAAACCAGGCCTCCATTGTGGGCGAAGCATTACTACAAGCCATCCAAAGAAAGTGTCTGATCTTTAGTTGGACCTTCAGAGACCAAACATCCTTCCAAATATTCTTAGATATTTGCCTAGAAGTTTCTAGCCTAAATGAGAGAACTATTTGTTCCTTATCTTTCAGCCACTTATATCCCAACTTCACGAATAGATGCCATTCTTGCTTCCAAACCAGCTCACTCTATCCTTAGTCCCTTCCCTAAGAATTTTAATGCTATAAATAGCTTGCTTAATATAGGCTGGAGCATCGATTGTTTCTAACTCTCACCTGCCATTACATATCTCATATTCAACTTTTTCTATTAACTATAGGCTCAGGGAGGAACTCACTTGGGATTTTAGCTTCAGGAAGTTTAGGGATCCACACATCTCTCCAAAAATCAATCCTTGAACCATCCCTCACCTACCATAAAATATTAGATTCCAACAAGCACATACCTGCCAATAAACTACTCCATGCCCAATATGCACGACTTCCTTTCTTAGCAGTCATAAATGTACAATGTGAGAAATAAATACCTTTAAGGATACCGACCCATAAAGAATCAGGTTTTGTCAAAATTCTCCAATATTGCTTTCCTAATAGAGCAAGATTAAATTTTTGAAATTCTTTAAACCCCAACCCTCCTTCCCCTTTTTGTTTAGTCATTACACTCTTATTCCTATTTTTAGTTTGCTCCCACCAGAAGTAAAAAAATTATCCCATCCAACACTTGGCATGTTTTTTTGGGATACTGAAAACATGCCATTGAGTAAGTAGGAACATTATTAGCCACTACCTTAATAAGAGTCTCCTTCCCTGCCTGAGACAAAAGTTGTTCATTCCATCCCCTTACCTTCTTCCTCTTTCTGTCTCTCACAAAAGCCAAAGCTTCTACCTCAGATCTTCCTCATGAAATAGGTAATCCCAAGTAATTCCCTGAAGAATCAGCTCTAGTAGTCTCCAAATTAGCACACGTTGCATTCTTAACCTCATCAAAAGCTTTAGTAGACACAAAAACACATGATTTGTTTATATTAATTTGTTGACTTGAAGCTCAACAATATTCCTCCCATAAACATTTTAAAGTCAAGCAATTTTGTCTAGTAGCATTAAGGAAGAAAAAAGAGTCATTCGCAAAAACAAAAAACAATGAGTTAAAATGGGATAGTTACGAGTGAACTTTATTCCTTTCAAATCACCCCTTTCCACATGTGTACTGATCATTCTAGAAAGAACATCAACAACTGAAATAAACAAATAAGGAGAAAACAGATCACCTTGCCAAAGTCCTCTTTAGGGCATAAAATTAGCCACTGTTCTGCCTTCCATCTTCATAAAAAAGCTCATAGAGAACACACAATTCATAATTCTAAACCCATTTGACATCAAAATTCAGTTTTAATAATAAAGCTTCAAGAAAGTCCAATTCCACCCTATCATAGGCTTTATTCATGTCTATATTCACAATAGTATCAAACCCCCCTCCCATTTTTCAAATAATGGAAAGCTTCATGAATAATAAAAATATTGTCCTAATTTAACCTTCCAGAGACAAAAGCTCTTTGCTATTCAGAAACTAATTTAGGCATGATCTTTTTCATCCTATTAGCAACAACTTTAGAAACAAGTTTATAACATAAATTGCACAAGCTTATAGGACAAAGATGACCTACAATTTTCGAAGCTTCAACCTTAGGGATTAGCACAAGATTAGTATAATTTGATGGTTGTAAATTCACATAATCTAGAAAATATTGTCTAACCATAGCACACAAAGAATGGCTAATGATATCCCAAGAGTGCTGATAGAATGAACCGGAAAGTCATCAGGACCAGGGGATTTAAGACTTCTTAACTCAGACACAACAATTTTAATTTCCTCATTAGTAAGAGGCAGAAGTATATGCATTTTATCTTCTTCAGTAACTAAAGGTTCAATGTAACTCAGCACAGTATTAAAATTCCTAGCCCCCGATCTAGCAAAAAGATCTCTATAAAACTGGGCAAAATGGTTCCCAATTTCATATGGATCATCAATCCATTCCTCATTATAGTTCTTAAGCCTCACAACTTTATTCTAAGCTCTATATTGTAATGTGGTAGTGTGAAAGAAACAAGAATGAGCATTTCCCCACTTGAGCCAATTGACTCTAGCCCTTTGAAACCAAAATTGTCCTTCTCTAGCCTAACACTCCTCTATTTTCTACACAAACATCTCAATTTTTTGAACATTCTCCTCATTCCACTCCCCTTCATAACATTTTTTTGCTCCCTAAGTAAATTGACAAATTCCTTTTGATTATTACTGAATTCCTGCCCATTCCACCTAATTAAAATATTTCTAACCCTAACCAAGGTAGAGAGAAAAGCTTCAACTAGACCCTAACCTACAACCCTTCCTCCTTCCCAAGTATTTAAAATCACATCCCTATACCTTGTATGCTCAACCAAAACATTTCAAATTTAAACTCCCTTTTCCTTTTAACCCCATTATAAGCAGGATAAATCAATAAAGGAGAATGATCAGAGCCAATGGTTCTAAGTTACGTACTCGAGCAAATGGACACAATTCACATCAAGCTCCATTACAAATTACCTGATCTAAATGTTCCTTTATATTAGCATCAGTGAGCCATTTGTTTGACTAGGTAAACTGCATCAATTTAAACCCCAAATTACCATATTGTTTGACTATAAACTCTTAAAACTCCACATAAGAAACTAGTAGGCTGACTCTCCCCCTTCTTTCTCAAAGTCAAACAATTATTCATTAAAATCTCTAAAGCAGAGCTATGGTATATTCTACCCCTATTCAAGTTGAAGCAGCTATCTCCACCATTCCTTTCTATCTTGATCTCTAGGTGGTCAATACACACAAATAATATAACCCCAAACTGGATATAGCCCTCCTTCTGCCTTAATATGCACAAAATTCTTATAAGCTAATAAGACATCCAGAGTCACCCCAATCCTCCACTCAATCCCATATAAGGTACATAATGAGCATGCTAAAATTGAAGCTGTCTGCTTAATCTATCAATTTTATTCAGATTTGCCCAAGTTTTTGATTGAAAAACCAAGGCTGGTCGATACTTATATCATAGAAACCGAAGATTTTTGCCTATCAGGGTCAACCCTAATCCCTGACAGTTTCACCCTATGATCATCATGGCTCTTGGGTGGTTATTGCCAAATGACCACTGGACCTTCCATCAATAGAAAACACAAAATCTTCAAGTAAGGTTGCAAGTATTTCAAATTTGGACCCAGACTTAGTTTCAAAAACAAGAACCTCCACAAGCTTGAATGAATCCAATCTCGTTTACCTAACTATTTCTTCGGTCTCCTCACTTTCTTCTTCTTTTCTGCCTCTACTTTTTTTACCATATTCTCCTTCATGTCTTTCATACGCTTAGCATTTGATAAATCCTTCTCCTCTTCCATCTTCCTTTTCAGAGAGACCTTTTCTAATTCCTTAATAAGCAACCCCTCATATTGCTTAGTTTTCACTAGTGATATTGCTTTTGATTCTCTACTATCATCATCTGAAGGAAGTTCCACAATATAAGGCTCATTATGAAATCTCTCTTTCCATTTCATGCCTTCTCTTTTAGGGATTTAGTATAAACCAAACTAAGAGGGTTGCGAGACATTATAACTTATTTACCTTTATAGTTAATTTCACCTCACTTCTCATCCTTAATTACATCAGTATGTACCTCTTTCACTTCAGTGTCTTGCTTATCTGCTAGTTGGTCTTTCTTTCCACTTGCTTCCTTCAACTCAATAATCGGTCCCTCCTTCATTGGACTTTCTCCTTCTTCTTCTTCCATATTTTTCTCTAAAACAACCCCTCCCACGTCTATATTAGAAGTAGAAATATCCATATTATCCTCTTGTAGACCTTCCACTTGTTGTGAATCATTCCTAACACCCTGAGGGCCTCCTACTCTACTCATCAAGCTATCCCCCACACTCTACTTAGAGGAAGAGTTGTCTCGCATTACTTTCACCTCAACACATCCTCTCATTCCTCCCCTAATTCGAACTATTATTGCCACATCTCTCATTGTAATATCCCAATTTTTGATTATGGGTTAATCATGATTATTATGGATAATTATGAATTTAATTTGAATTATTATGTGTTTTATGGCAATATTGATTAATACGTCATAATTATTGAAAAATTAGAAGAATGGAATTATTGGCCATGAGTTGGTAATTAAGGGAGAAATTAATTACTAACTAAGAGAAAATGGGATGTGTGATTAAAATGGCTAATGGAGAGATTAAAGTAGCTAATTGGTGACTTAATTGGTGTAAGCCAATAGCAAGTTGACATGTGGCAAAGGTGTGTATGGTGAGTGTTGTGGAGAAAAGTCAAAAGAGGGATAAAATATTATTTTCTCTTTCTTCCTCTTTCTCCATTTCGCTGCAGCATGGGGGAGGGAGAATTATCATCATTTCTCATCTTCTCTCACACTCAAAGTCTCCTTCTCTCTCTCGTTCACCATTGTTGAAGGCAAGGGAAAGAAGAAAGCTTGATCTTTGGGTAAGTAAATGCCTTCCTTTGCTCAAACTCCCTTCATTAAAGTTGATCCTTGAGTTAAGAGCAACATTTCTATGGTTGTAGTTTGTCCATTGGTTGTGGTTTGTGGCCACACAAAATTTTGGGAGTTGGTGAATCAAGAACTCCCTTTGAGAAAGTTGATAAGGTGAGTGAGACCTATCTATCTATCTATGTTTTATGCCAAATGGGTTAACTTGGATTTTCTGGAATTCTTGGGCCATTTTCGAAAATGAGGGCCATTGAGAGTTTAGTATATGTTTGGTATGGAATTTGTATGTTTGGAATGCATTTTGGATAGATAGAATTGTTTGGGTTGGAAATTGTTAAGTTTAGAGAATTTGAGATTTTAGTGTTTAATGTTACCCAAAACCAAAGCATGATAATGGAATAGGATTTTGGTGATTTTGACATTCCCATTGGATTCCTTGAGTGATTTGGTGTGGGAATGAGCTTGGTTATTGATTTTGGGTTCATTTGAATCACTTGGGAAAAGTTGGAAAGTTGTCTGGTTTGAGCTCTGTTTTGTGCAGTCCGTTTGCATGAGCGTTTTGAGTGACCAAATGGTATTGGAAAATTATGAAAATTTCCATTCTTAAAGTTCACATCGCAAGCTTCAAAATGGACATATATTTTATGTCATTTCGTTTAGTATTCTGTGAGATATGGTTGTCCAAAGTTTGGGATTGAAACAGAACTCTGTTTTGGAGTAGTGTGTAGTTTATGGTGATTCTGTATTTTTGTAGTGATTTCCAGTGAAGGGATATATTTTTCCTTGAAAGAGAACTTATATACCTTTCATTTGGCTTTGGAATCACCTCGTTTTGATTTTTCTACAATTAGTTATGGTTTTTCGAAGTTCAGCCAAGAGTCAGAAAATTTCTTGGCCGCGGCCCATGAGTGGCTAGCCGCGGCCCAAGACTTTCTGGCCTGTTTTGGCCGCGGCCCACGACCCATGAGTGGCTGGCCGCGGCCAGTGGCCTTCTGACCATATTTTGGCCGTGGCCCAAGGAAGGGCTGGCCGCGGCTAACCCCTGTGTTTCAGCACTTTAAGTTTTCGAAAGGAGATCTCTAACCTATTGTTTCCCAACCTTTTAGAGCTTTTATTAGAGGCATTTGAGGCCTCTTAAGGGTCAATTATGATAACCAAATCTAAGTGTTTCAAGTTAAATAAGTCTTGAAATAGAATATAACTCTTCGTCCCTAATTATGAATATAGGATTTGACATTTGCCTTCCTCGGGAGAGACCGGCGCTAGGACACGCACGGAAGGATCAAGGTAGTGACTCTTCTCTCATATTATGTATGATGTTTTGGCATGCATAACTTATCATTGAATTTGCGAAATGTGTGCCATGGTCCATTACGGCGTGAGCAGGTCAGCGTGAGCCGTGTAGGGATTGACGGTGGTCATCTTTAGGTCGGCCGTTGAATTGCCGTCATAATCGACATGGATATTTGTGAATCTGACCCGTGGGGCGGCGTTTATGAATCCAGCTGTGGGCTGTGTGAATCTTGCCTGTATGGCTTGTGTATGAAATGCATTATATGAATCCCAGCTGTGGTGAAATGTATTGTGTGGATTGTTGTGATGCAATGCAACGTAAGCAATTCAGCGTGAGCAATCGTAAGGGATGACATGTGTCATACTAACCATTGCCGTTGTAACTGCCGTTGTAGTTGCTTGTTGTGGTTAATGATTTGCTTACATGCATTATTATTGTACATTATATGATTGATTTGTTACTACGGGGATTCCTTAGAATCTCACTCTTCCAAAAACCATGTTTTAGACAGGGCAGAAGGATCAAAGGGAAAGCGGGCGACGAAGAGCGGATAAAGCTCTGATTTAGATGTATATTTTGGTTTTATTGGTTATCATGTATATCATTTGGATGTTTTTGAGAAACAATTGTATATAATGGGATTGGTGGTATAGTTTTGTGTAATCCCCAAGTTAAGGGTAACGAATTGTGGGCTTTGTGCCTTTATAAAACCCTTATTAATGAATGGAACCTGAGTGTGTCGGGAATTTGCTTACACTTTGATATTTGTGAATGAGATCAACTTGTACAGGCCATTTAGTATTGAAATGTGAATATGAGACCGTTATGAACAGATTTTGTAAAAGTTTTTGTAAGCCATGATTTTGGGAAGTTTGGTTTTTGCTTAAGTCCCAAAATCATTTATGGTCTTTAATTCTATATCAATTATATGTTTATGAACTAAATATCGGCCTTAATCGTGAAGGGGGTTATACTCATTGGCCGAACCCCTAAACCAGCATGATACATGAGCTGTAATGGATCATGTTCAGCCATAACCTATTCTAACCCACAATCATTCAGATCATGCCCAACAACTCCACAAGTATAACAAAATGATTGTAATTTTTCATATCTAACTTCCACCCAAACCGTCTCCAACCCTGGTCGAGGTACCTAAAATCTAGCAACTAATGGCTTTGTAACATCAACATTAACACAGATTCTAACAAAACTCTGAAATAAATACTCATTTAACTTAAGAACCTCAAAACAAATTACCTCACTGAGTCTTTCTCCCATTTTAAGAATATCTTTCTTTGCCATAGCTGCTGTGAGGAAGATGATGTATCTGAACCCAAAATGGACATCTCTTCATATCAACTTCCTCGATAGTCAGTAGAGGAGACCAACGTTCTAAATTCAACAAGTTCCCTGAGATCGTCCATAGACTATCTCTCAAAATCCTTTCATCATCCTTCTGCTGCATAAACACAAAGAAATATAGATTGTTCCTAGCAGCATTGATCTCGACATTTTCCTTCATGACCAAGCTCAACGAACCAAAACTTCGAACACTCCGCAATTCATTGTCTTAGCTGTAATAGCTTTCTGATCAAGACCCAATCGCCTCCTAGCTTTACTCCATCATCTTCCCAATCCCATTTCAATTCTGAGTTCTCTGTCATTACAACATCGATTTCTCATCAAATTGCTCCCAGATTTTGAACTCGCATGCTCTCTTGGAGTAATTGCACACTTTAATCAATGAAAAAGCAAAGAAAAACACACGTATCCACTACCACTCAAGATGAACGAAGTGGGTGTGGGCTCTCACTCAGAGGAGAGGTTTTGCCTCACCACCTCAGGAGAGGGTTTTAAAGTTGTTTAATCACTAATAGCTTCAAACACTAGCTAAGTGTGTGTTTGGGGGAGGGGGCGTTTGAACCCCCCAAACGCTCAATTGAGCAAATAAGCTCAATGGGCAATTTGGAAAAAAAATTTGAGTGTTTGTTTTCCAAAGTGAGCAATTGAGCTTAATTCCATCTTAATAGCTTTTGCCATAAGCTCCATTTCTCAGCTTTTTCTGATTTATCTTTTGGGGAGAGTAAGAATAGTTAAGATATTTTTTCAGTTGTGTCCAGTATACTATTAGACTTATTGCAATTTTACCCCTAATGTACTTTTTTTGCTACAAAAATTAATTTCAACTATTATTTGGTGCTTTTAACCCTTAAAATATTTTTTCAACTGTACCCAGTGTGTTATCAGACTGATTGCAATTTTATCTTTAATGTACTTTTTCAGTTCCAAAAATTATTTTAAACTATTTTTTGGTGTTTTTAACCCTTTAAAATATTTTTTCACCCACTCTCTCTTACTATTATCACAAAAGTCACTTGTGCTTAAGTCAATTCAAACAAGTTTTACTTTTACAAAAGTCATTTATACAATTGTTGTTCCAAACATAAATCATATTACATAATCGGGCTTTTACCAAAAATAAAATTACCAAAAGCTAAATTGAGAAACTTCATTTTTCCTATCGTTCCAAACACACCCTAAGTCCTCCATGTAACACAAATAACATACTCCCTCTTATCCTTTCTATAAGGCATTTGGAGGAGAGATTTTTCGTCAATTTATGAGGTATCTTATAGGTATTTATTACGTTTTTTTATGTTATCCACATTTATTGTTGATTTATAATGTTCAAATTTGACTTTCTGGTTTTCAAAGAACGAGTTTAATAAGGATAAAGTAGGGGAGAGTAATGGGCGGGTTGGGCAGCCCATGGTCAAACCCATAGCCCGCCCATTTAACTTTAGACGGGTATGGGCTAGCCCAAACCCGTACCTCAACCCATATAAACCCGTGTAAACGGGCTGGCACATAAATGGGCGGGTTAACACGGGTTATGGGTAACCCATTTAGATTGGACCTGCTTATTTTTTTGAAAAAGAAATATAGATAAGTAGCAAGCCTTAATTTCAAATCTATGATCCATCAATCTAAATTATGATATCCACAATTCACACAAAAGAATCCAAATTTAGACAAGTAGTAAGTACTATCATAACAGAATTTTGATGTTTAAACTCCAACTTTTAAATTAAAACATTACATGCAACTACAAATTCAAAGATCAACAAAATGACATGCTTCCATTGAATATTTGATATCTTCATGAGTTCATGCTTCATTTTTCACCATCATCATCAGATTCGGTTGAGGAATGGGGTGTAGCTCCAAAAGCTAAATCTTCTTCTGCAAAATAAATTAAGAAAAAACATATCCATTAATAATCTAATAGGCAATAAAAAAAATGAAACAATACAAATTAAGAATGTTATTGAAAATACCCATAACAACACTTGCACTCTCATCAAAATTATCAATATCAAGGTCCTTAAATTTAGGGGGTGTCTTGAAAAGCCAATTTTGAGCGCATACAAGTGCCTCAACCATCTTTGAAGACAAGGAGCTCCTAAAAGAATCTAGTATCCGACCCCTAGTACTAAAAGCCGATTCTGAAGATACTGTAGAGACGGTTATAGCTAACAAATCATGTGCCAATAAATTCAGAACTTTATACTTGGAAGCATTCACTCTCCACCATGCCAAAACATCAAATTTTAGATCACGAAAGCCAACTATTTCAGCTTGTAGATATTCATCCACTCCTGAAATTTTCTCTACATTACATGTAGAATCTGCAGTAGCTAAGAATTTCTGGAATGTAGCATCAAAAGATGACAAAGCCATTTCAAGTTCAACTTCCGAAAACAACACATTACTCTCACTACCATTGATATCCCCTTGCTCTATGGTTGGTTGAGATCCAGAAGCTTCATTAGTGTTAATGACATTTGGTGAATAATGATCATACAAACGATATAAGACATCAACAATCCTCTTCAACATAAATTCTCGCTTTGTAGGTTCAGGAAAAATGTTTTCAAAAGAAATTTTGACATATGTCATCTTATATCTAGGGTCCAGTATGACTGCTACCACCAATAATGGATTCATTTTCTCAGCTTTTCCCCAATACTTATCGTACTTTGTTTGCATTCTTCTTGCCAAGTCACCTAAGAGAGAGTGAGAACTAGTTGCACTTGAATTAAGATGTGTTTGAATAGCAACAATATGTTGAAAACATGTGTTTGTTGTCACAAAATTTGACAATATGTTGCAAGGAACTCCTTTGCAACAATATGTTGCAAGGAACTCCTTTGCAACAGTCCAATCATATGCACTTGGAGGTTCAACTGTATTCTTTGTAGTTGTGTCAATGATATCATTATCAAGATCAAATATGTTGTCATCAAAATGAGTTGAATTTAAATCTAACTTAACTTTCTTTTTGAAGTAATCTATGTAATCTTGATCTTCTTCTTCCATCCTTGTGAAGACTTTAATAAACTTAACAGCACTTTCCAACATAAGGTAAGTTGATCTAGGGTTTAAGGTAAAATATAGAAAACAAATAATGGGACAGTCTCTGCTGATGATTAGGATATGTGTGTGTGTAAATATATATATGCATGTCATTCATCATCCACCCCTACTTTAACTTTATTCATTTGCCCCCTCTGGCCCCAATCCCCTAATATCTTTCTGCATTGGATCCGATTCTCACCTCATCGCATATACTATCTGATCTCTTACCATGTGAATTGCAGTTTTGTTATTCCATAATATTACAAATCAATGCCCATTATTAATATTAACAAAACTGCAATTCTTCCTATTCAAAAACACTTTTTCCCCCCATTTTGTTTGTTTTGTAACTTTGTAAATTAGCAAATTGCAACATGTCAGACGTACACTGCTCTAGACTTAAAAATGAAAGCATGTAAACTTGTTAAAAACAAACTTTGCTTACAACGAGAATGAACGAGAAAAAACTCAGAACAGAAAAATCCATTTAACAAGATAAGAATCGATCAAAGTTGAGATAAAAAACTCGGACACTCACTTGAATAAAGGACTGAATCTGCAAAATGCTAATAACAGTTGGAGAGAACGAACTCAAGGACGACGAGAGCGAATGAGACTACTGAGAGACTGAGAGTGGGATTGCATGCAGGAGCCAGGAGTGGTTGAGTGAGTGTGAAACTAAGTGACTAACTTCTAAATTTCTAATTAAAAAACTAAGAGATTGAGAGTGAGTAGGATTGCATGCTGTACGAGTGATAAGTAATCAACAAAGAGACAAAATGATTAGTCAAAAGAGTGAAAAAATGAAAAAGTAATTAAAGTATGAGTAATTGCATTGGAATGGACGAATGGTGATTGATTGAGTGAAGAGTGGTATGAATGGACAATGGTATCCAATGAGGGAGGGTAGTCGGCAATCCGCATGGCAAGGTAAGGTTAATTAAAAAAAACTAAATGGGCGGGTACGGGCAGCCCGAAGGTGTGCCCATAGCCCGCCCATTTAAGTTTTAAATGGGCGAGTTTCAACCCGCCCCATCATGGGCTCATTTTGGGCGGGTTCACAGTGACCCAATTAAATCGGGTTGCGCGCTGGGTTATGGGTAATAGGCTTATTGCTCTCCCCTAGGATAAAGTTAATTTTTTTTATTATTTTAAAATAGAATTAACGAGTTTTAAACCTTTTATTAGATGTGGTGGAAACAATGAAATTAGCTTGAAGAGGAATAGTATATTAGGTTTTTTTCCCCATGCAATTGCTCTCTTTAATCATATTTATAAGTCATATACAATATTTTTTTATTGTAAATAAAAATTTTAAAATTCATTAACTTTATCTAAAAATTAAATAAGTTTCTTACTTTGCCTATATTAAATACATCCTTAAAAATTTTTCTATTTTCCCATATCAATATTGAATATGAATAGAAAGAAAAATTGTAATTAATAAATTCATGTTATGTATTATTAGAAAGGGAAAAAACCTCCCCCATTAATATGACTTAATGGAGTATTAGAATATGCTCTCATACTAATTAAGGTTGTCAAAATCACGAGTTTAAAGAAATTAGTGACAAATTTTTAAACTTGAATCACAAACTTATGAGAGTTTATGTACACTCACATATAAATATATTTGTTTATATGAGACAATTTATTAAATAAACCGGTAAAACAATACATATAAAACTACCAATCAATTATGGGTCAAGACCAAATTGGGGCTCTAAGTCTAAAACTAGAAACACATTACAACAAACAAACATAAACATTGACTCAACAATTTTTGAAACAGAGAAGAAGAAGCTGCAACCAAAAGGCTCAAAAGACAGTCAACATTTCAAAGACCAGCCAAAACTTGAATCTCATCTCGAACTAGCTGCAATACCACTAGACCAGAGACTTCTTGAAGTCCCAAAAGCCATGAATAAAAACTACTCGGCAACATCAAGATAACAAGGGACATGAGAGAACGCCACCAGAGACCACCAACTCACATCGATGACCTACAATGTAGATAGCTTTTAAGCTATTGAAAGGGGTCTTTATACGACCATGTTGAGAAATTCAAGTAGGCTTACAAACCATACATAGAGAGTGTCAATAATTTTGGTGGAGTGATGCTGGAGAGGAAAGTTGACCAAAGATAGCAAGCTCCCATAACTACAAAGTTGAAGAGCCATCAATAGAATATGAGCAAATGGTACACCCTATATGATGCCATAAAGTGAAAAATCCATTAACGAGAAGTTTTTTTTATGACAACAAGCAGACAGGGCCTTTGGCCCCCAAACCCAGACTCCCCCCAGTATTCGACGTCTTTTCCTAAGTCCCTCGCCTTTTAACACTGGACTAGGTAACTCGGGGCAACCGACTAATCCGGAGCGGGGGACTTTTTTTTAGGCACACCCATGTAAGGTGCTTTAAACCAAGGGTGGGTTCCTGCTCCCAACAAGTGCTTCTCCCAGGTTTGAACTCTTGTCCGCCTGGGGGACTGTTAGTTGTCTTACCACTGCACCCGGCACCTGTTGGTATCCATTAACGAGAAGTTAATGAAGAAGCTTTTGCCACTAAGGTCACACATAGCAATATACAGCTTTAAAAAAATATATTATTAAATAATTAAAATAAAAAATAACAACAATTTGGTTTAAATATATTTCAAGTCCAAATAATTAAAATTAAAGCCATCAAAACTCATATTTCATCATACTCAATAAAGAAATTTCTTTGAAGTTATATATAAAGTCACTAAATATAATAAAATTAAAAAAACTAACATGAGTTTAAGAGTGAGCTAACATAATTTTATAAGAATATAAGATATAGAAAAACAAAAACGGTGAAGTTGCACTTTCAACTGAGGCTAGCACGAGTTTAAGAATAAATTAATTTGTAAGTCAGAAATGTAAAATATTCAAAGGGTTAATTCATGGGTTTAATAACAATGGTACTCCCTTTAATCCATAATATAGGGCACTGCTACAAAAATAACTTAGTCCAAAGTATAAGTCACTTGTAAAATAATTAATCCTTATTTTTTAGTTTTATCCTAAAATTAATGCTTATTTTCAGTTTTACCTACTCATTAAATTTTCAAACACATTTTTTAATAATAGTAAAAATGAAAAACATTTTCAATTTATGACATATTTTTCGTGAATTAGTTAACTGTCACTTCATATTTTCTATGAATTAGTTAAACTGTCATATATTATGAGGGAGTAAGGGTGTGTTTGGTTCAGCTTATTAGAAAGAAATAAACCCGTTTTTGGGCAATAACCCCAAATAAAAACGTGTTATGTTTTTACAGTGTTTGGTTCAACTTATTTTAATTGTATCGCGAGTAAAAAAGCTACTTATTAAATAAGCTCATCACTACTATTAAGTCACTTATTACGTAAGTCGAGATAAAACTCATCTCACATACTTACCTCGTATACCGTAAATCACGATTTATAAGCACTTATTGTCCAAAAATAAATCGCTCATCCAAACATAAATCATATTACAAAAACTGACTTTTCTATTAAGTCATTTTTAATAAGTCAGAATCATAATAAGTCATTTTTCCTACCGCTATCCCAAACACACACTAATACTTATTGTATAGTAACTTATATTGCGGATATTCTAAACAATTTTTAAGTTTTTGGATTATTTGAAGGAAACCCATGTCCCTACCTCATAATGCCATTTTGTTTTTCTTTGGAAATTGATTGTTCTTGCACATTAATTCTTGAGAAAATTTTAAATAAATACCATTTAAACTTGAAAAACCTCAAAAAGTCTGTTAAAAAATGGAAAGGACAAATAGGTTTTAAGGAACTAATATGAGATTTTGAAATATTTTGCTTTTAGCAAAATGCCCCTCAATATTTTTAAAAAAAGAAAGAACCCTCGTTGGCACCAGAGATCCTCTGCCGCCCGGCACTTCCCTACGAATCGGCCTCCGCTTGAGCAACCAGCAGCCGGAGGTCCAGTAACAATTTGAGTAATGGAATTGACTACTAAGTATAGTGATTGACTACTTGAGCTCCATAAGCCCTATCCGGCATCGTTGAAGAGTTCAATAAAAGTAATGACAGCTTGAGTATAGCGATTGACAACTTGCACTCTCGAGGTTGTCATTGTCAATACTCAAGTTGTCATTGTCAATTCTCAAGGTGTTTTTGCTTTTATTGAACTTGTCAATGATGCTTAATAGAGCTTATAGAGTTCAAGTAGTCAATATCATTACTCACGTTGTCACCGGAGTTTCAGTGGGGTGGTGTTGGTCGGTGGAACTCCGGCACTGGCGAGGGTTCTTTCTTCTTTTTTAAAAAAATTGAGGAGCATTTTGGTAAAAACACAACATTTTAAAATCTCAAAATAGTCTCTTGAGGCCTATTTGTTATTTTTATATGTTAACATACTTTTTGGAATTTTTCTAATTCAAATGGTAGTTATATGTCTTTTTTTCTTAATTCTTTTTAATACTTTTTATTATGGAAGTCTTTTAAAATCTCAATAAAATAATATTTCATCAAGCCTTTTAGATGGACTTGTTTTTTCCTGTCGGTTTGCCTCTTGCGAGACTAATTATACTATTGAGTTCAATTAGTAATTTAGTATGGATCTGAAAACACTTAAAATAGGTTTTTTCAATAATTTATAAGGCAAAAATATTTTTATATATTTAAAACAATCTGATTCAAACAAGCGCTCAAAAAACTCATTCTGATGTTAAAAAAAAGCATGATTGTGATAAAATAATTCTGATGGCCAGCTTATAAATGTGGAATTGACATATATTAAAAGTCAACAAAGCAGGAACTGTCATGTTAAATGGTCCCAAAAGAAATAAGAGGAGAAATGACACTTCGGAGAAAAGTAATGGCATTTAAAAATATAATGACCATTATTTATATATATATATATATATATATATAGTATTGACTAACGAACAGATACTAGTACGGATACTAGTACTAATAGTAGAGGTTTGGATATTAGTACCAACTAGCACAGAACCACGTAATGCGTGGGTGTTTATTATATAAAAGGGAAAATTCCAGAAAACTACAAGTAAAAATACAAAAGGACAGAAAGGTTGGGTGAAAATCAGAAATCCCAAATCAGTTGCTCATGAGGAATCTGGCATTTCAAATGTTAGCAAAATGACCTACATGCCCTCCTAAAAAGGGGAAGTAAAGAGACGAGCAGAGAGTGACGGAGGGAGAGAAACGAAGAGACACAAGATTCAAAACGGAAAGGGAGGAGGGCGCGATGTCGGGCTAAGGGAAACAAGGACACACGAGCGCCGGCTGAGGGAAACGAGGAGACAGGAGATCAGACTTGACGGTGCGGTGGGGAACGTTGGGCGGCGCGGCGAAGGGAGACGAAGGTCCGGCGAGTGTGGGGTGTGGGAAGGCGGAGCGGCGCGGTGAGAAGAAGGGGAGGCGAGTGTGGGGTGTGGGCGGCGTTGTGAGAAGAAGGCGAGGCGAGTGTGGGGGTGGGAAGGCGGTGCCGAGCAGGACGGCGAGGCGCGGCACGGAGTGTCGCATGTTTGTTCATTATTTGAATTTTTTGTCTGGCCTGATGTACATTTTTTATTAACACCAGCAACCCGTACATTAACATCATTACATTCGTTATTAACGACTTGACGTCGGTAATTAACAGCATCGAATGAACAGCTTAGGACGGCGTCATGTAAATTGGAAACACAACTTATATGCGCGTAATAACATCTTTCCTTTCGCTGTTAACGACTATGCCTCGCCTATTCACATCTTCCAATAACAAGTTAGAACGACGTCACGTAGATGGGAAAACACAACTTGTGTCTGCGTAATAACATCTTTGCTTTCATTGTTAATGACTATGCCTCGCCTATTCACATCTTCCAATAACAAGTTAGGACGACGTCACGTAGATGGGAAAACACAACTTGTGTCTGCGTAATAACATCTTTGCTTTCATTGTTAATGACTATGCCTCGTCATATAGCAAAAAAAGGGAATGATAATGTGTCAGATATATCAGTTGAGGCAGACATGTAAGTGTAAAATTTTGTAATTTTTATAGTTGTTATTTATGAAGCTCTTGTTGGTTATTAACGAACTGCAGTTGTTATTCACTGCAGGGCTGATGATCTACTGGGACTGTCACAACAAACATCCACTCAGTGTCGAAGCATTGTGGAAAATGATTATGAACCAGTCAGTTATGAAAGTGTTGCTGCTTGTTTGACTGCTGAAATTGGTGGAGGATGTAATAGGCTGCCCTGTGGAGTAGAGAGTGCACCTACACCAATGCCGGAGTTGAACTGTACGAAATGGAGGGGATTACTTTCAGGAGTCATGCAGAGTTTTGCACATGCAGAAGCTTTTAAGAAGGCGTTGTACAAGTACAGCATAGCACACAAGTTTGAGTTTGAATTTGTGAGAAATAGCAAGGACAGCATTTCAGTTAAATGTAAGATTTTTGGATGTCCTTGGAGGGTAACAGCAAATGCTATTGGTAAGACCAGCCCATTACTACGGGTAACGACATTCAGAGATGAACATTTTCATAGTGCCCAAGACAATCTTCAGGTTAGTCATGGTGGAAAATCTAACTTGACATCATCAATTATAGTTGATGAGGTGAGAAATCACATTGAGAAACGTCCAAATGATTATGTTCCCACTCAGCAATATTGTGAAGTGAAACTTTTTGATTATGCTTTTGTAAAGGTGCTGTCAACCCACTCATGGTTTTTTTTGGGAGATGGGTTGCTGTCAATTGTGTACTCCAGTAGGTAGTTACTTTAATTAGTGTTTTATGTAATCCAATGTTTGTGACAAGGAAACATTATGTACTAGTCCAGAGATAATGTTCCCTTGTCATGAAATATGTCAACGTGTACAAGGGGCAGTGTGTAACTTGTTTTTGGGCTTTATATGGTTGCTGGATGTAATTATGCAGATTGTGATCTGTCAGGATCTGATACATATATAAGGGTGTTAATCAACAAAACCATGTTGTTATTATAGAGGCAAATGGTGTTTTTATGCTGGTAATATGTTTTTTTGCAAACTTGTTCCTTCACACATCTTCTGTTGTCCGTGTGAATGGAAGATGTGAAAGCTGTTGCGTTAAGGCAACGATGTTAAAAAGTTCACATTTCTTGTTCAGAAGATGTTAATGAACGAAATAATGTTGTTAATAGTACATATAAAGTTGTTAATAAAGAGAAGAATGATGTTATTAGGACTATAAAAGTTGTGTTTTCCCATCTACACGACGTTATCCTAACTTGTTATTGGAAGATGTGAATAGGCGAGGCATAGTCGTTAACAATGAAAACAAAGATGTTATTACGCAGACACAAGTTGTGTTTTCCCATCTACGTGACGTCGTCCTAACTTGTTATTGGAAGATGTGAATAGGCGAGGCATAGTCATTAACAATGAAAGCAAAGATGTTATTACGCAGACACAAGTTGTGTTTTCCCATCTACGTGACGTCGTTCTAACTTGTTATTGGAAGATGTGAATAGGCGAGGCATAGTCGTTAACAGCGAAAGGAAAGATGTTATTACGCGCATATAAGTTGTGTTTCCAATTTACATGACGCCGTCCTAAGCTGTTCATTCGATGCTGTTAATTACCGACGTCAAGTCGTTAATAACGAATGTAATGATGTTAATGTACGGGTTGCTGGTGTTAATAAAAAATGTACATCAGGCCAGACAAAAAATTCAAATAATGAACAAACATGCGACACTCCGTGCCGTGCCTCGCCGTCCTGCTCGGCACCGCCTTCCCACCCCCCACACTCGCCTCGCCTTCTTCTCACAGCGCCGCCCACACCCCACACTCGCCGCCCACACCCCCACACTCGCCTCCCCTTCTTCTCACCACGCCGCTCCGCCTTCCCACACCCCACACTCGCCGGACCTTCGTCTCCCTTCGCCGCGCCGCCCAACGTTCCCCACCGCACCGTCAAGTCCGATCTCCTGTCTCCTCGTTTCCCTCAGCCGGCGCTCGTGTGTCCTTGTTTCCCTCAGCCCGACGTCGCGCCCTCCTCCCTTTCCGTTTTGAATCTTGTGTCTCTTCGTTTCTCTCCCTCCGTCACTCTCTGCTCGTCTCTTTACTTCCCCTTTTTAGGAGGGCATGTAGGTCATTTTGCTAACATTTGAAATGCCAGATTCCTCATGAGCAACTGATTTGGGATTTCTGATTTTCACCCAACCTTTCTGTCCTTTTGTATTTTTGCTTGTAGTTTTCTGGAATTTTCCCTTATATAAATTGTATAAGTTTTTATTATTTATATTTATAATATATAAATATAAAATAATATTTATTTTTTATTAATTATGAAGAAGAATGATATATTTAAATATTTTTTTATATTAATATACAAGAAAGGTAGGAGTTGTATAAATATATCTGTTAGCCCGTTTCCATTGTCCATATGTACATAATCTTCAATGCCATGCATATTATCTCTACAAGGAAATAAATATGATAATAATTTGAAAAGAATGAAGAAAAACTTAAAGATCAAATGTATATGTAATAAAAAATCAGTTTTATATTAAGAAATCCTTGAGAGGGAAACGTCCACAAATAGTTTTAATGTTCAACACTATTAATTGAAACTTACGACTGTTTTGGTTTCCTTTTTGCCTTCTTCATAGATGCATGAATTATAGGGTTTATGTGCATTGAACACCCTGAAGCATGAAGGAGGAAAATGGATGATTCTGACTTCGTTAGTTTGGGGTGAAATTGCACCCATTTAAATACATCAAGGTTAAAATTACACCCCAAAATACTTTAACACCCTAAAAAATATTTTGAGGTGCTCAATACATTTTAACCTTAAATTATAAGTAATATAGCTATTAGTCTACTACCCTTCCTTAGATTCTAAAATTCAACATTCAATGTAAAAAAAAAAATGAAACATTTTTAATAGATATTACCCTCTAATAATAGAGTTAACAAAAAAAAATGGTTATCCATCAAATTTAAATGATAACTTTACAATCAAATGTTGACATAACATGCTTGAATTTTAATCCTCTGATTTTTTTTTTTTTTGCCAACAACATATTTTATTGAACCATAAACAAACCGAATCAACATCAGTGTAAATAAAAAAAACCAATAAAAATTAGGAAAAGAAAACAAACCTGTGGCAAAAAAAAAAAAAAAAGGAAAAGAAAACAAACACACAAAAGATCATAGAACATTGGATTATGCATCAACAAAAGACAACAAACAGTGAGAAGCATACAAGAAAAGAGCGAAAGCATCAACCACGATCCACATGGACTCCGTGCAACGCATATCAAAAGGAGTCTACCAAAATCGCTTCTCGAGGAATCTACTCATAAGATGTGAATTTTAATCTTTTCAATATATTATTTGTATATTTTAAATCATGTAAATTAAAAAAAATCTTGAAAATGCCTTTTTTTCAAGAGACTAAAATAAAATTTGATGCAAACATAAAGATTAAACATATACTTTAACCTAAAAATCTTAAATTCATTATCTTTATTAATAGATTACAAGTTTTTAAAGAAAGAATAGTTGACTTTTTTATGACTTATTTCTTCTACTTTTTTAAAAAAATATCTAATCTTTTTTGAATGTATATTGAAACAAAAATTTGAAAATAAAATAAAATTTAAATGATCTAAAATACAATTGAACAAAGAAAAGTTATCCAAAAGTCTCAAGTAAGAAAACTAGTTAAAACTTCACCATATGTGAGTGCAGACAAAGTGTTGGTTCTTACCCTAATATAATCAGGACCGCTAGTCAAAATTTGATATTTACAAATTAAGCCGTATCATTTATTATGTGAAAAAATTAAAATTTTAAAACTTTTTTAATTTAATTTTCTTTCGTTAAATTATGTGTGATTTTCTCTTGAACAAACTATCACTAGATCAAAAGACTCAAAAAATCACAAGTGTCACGGTCAAGCAATAACATTAATGAATCTGGCAGTACTAAAATTACGGAGGTTGGATAAAATAATAGAAAAAAAAATTGAGATCTCAGTCTTATGCACTTATAATATTTGCTTCCAATTAAACTGAGACATTTGTATTTTTGAATTCATAACGTATCTTCTAAATAAATTTTCCATCAAACTTTTAATTATTATAGATTTTGTTTTTTGGGTAATAATTGTACTAATCTGATTTGAAGTAAGTAGCTGAAGCGTGTGTGTTGTGAAAAAAGCTTAAGTACATAAGGCCAAGTGTATATTTTTTATTCTTAATTTAAATAAGAAAAAGATACTAATAAATTATTGATTGATATAATAAGTGATTTCAAGTTGGTAAGAAGGATAACATAAGTTTGAAGCCGGAAAGCAGACTTATTGGGAGGAGCAAAAATTATTTATGCTCAAAATAGTCTATATAATATGATGATTTCATGACAGAGCCATAGATAAACTGTTGCTTTGCTTTTTTGACCGGATAAAACTAATATAAAAATGAAATTGGATGAAATAATTATAATTTTTCTTTGAAATTTAAATACTTTTAAAAATATTCAATTGTTTTGTTTTAAGTATAAAGTATAAAATTGCTCAAAAAGAATATACTCTTTTCGGTCATAAATATAAAACCTAATTGATTTTTATTGGAGAGATTAAGGAATCTAAATAAGTTACTTAATTATATCATATTTAATATATCATTAGATTATATATCAGTTTATAAGTCAACCAAATTAATTCAGAGGAAAAAATAAAAATATAAATACTCTAAAGTAATTTAATTAACTTCCTTAATATTTTTAAAAAAATCAACTGGGTCTTATATTTAGAAGCATGGGTTGTATAAAGTATAAAAATTTTCAATTTATATGTAAAAATATTTCAAACATTTAAAAAAGGGTTAAGGTGCAAAAATACATATGATTATTCTCAAAATATGCCCAGCAACAAATGCTTTTCTGATGTGCAAAAGTAACCACAGGCTTCCGAAACAGGGGCAAAAGTCATAGTTGCCGTTAACTTTGTCCATCATATGATCCAAATTTACTTGCGAGAGTAAGAACGCATAGACCAATGCTTGAAGAAACATACCTCGATCTCTCGTTCGTTCTTTGAACGAGAAGGTGGACAAGTTATTAGAGAATGAAGAATTTGATGATGCATTAGATTTTTAAAACATCTTCGTAATTTTTTATTTTAGTTTGTTTATTTACTTTATCTTTTTTTTTTGTAAAATGGTGGTTGCATAATCCACCACCAAAATGTAAAAAAAAAAAGTATGTACATTACAGTTATTAATTAGCAACCGTCACTTATTAGAATACTATGAAAATACATAACGGTTGTATTCTGTAACCGTCATAAATAGTCTCAAGAGAATGATGGTTCTTACGATAACACTGTCATGAAACGTTAGATAAACAAACAAACGATTTGTCTTTCAACTTCATATCAGAGAAACAACATAACAGTTTCTCTTAAATAACCATCAACTAAACGGTTCGAACATTTTCCTTACCCCACGCTCATGATAAGAATACTTTGTGCTTCTTCGTTGTTTAATTATCAGTAGAACAACTAAATACCTTTCATTACCTACTACTGCGCACGATTGCTCCTTTTCAACATCCAACGTGTGTAATGATGGTTCGAATTGTCACTTCCAATCAATATATATCTTAATTTCCTTATGTTTATTATCCTCCTCTGTTTTTTTAATCGCCAAGATAAAACGCTATGCCGAAGACTTGCTAGAAAATCCACGGTGTCATCCTCCTCCTCCACCACCTCCTTATCCCCATTCTCCTCTTCCACAACATTCGCCTCCACCTCAAGTGGAGGCAATGATGTGCAGCATGCAAAACGCATTGACCATGCAGTGAGGAGGCTGGCCGGATATCTGTCGAGTATGAACAAGAATGCCAATATCTTTTTGATGAGTATGGAATTGACCACCATGATCCTAACATACTCCCAGATGATTCAGGTCAGTCATATAGAGATGAGTAGCATGATGATGTTTGGTTTGTTGCAAATTTATAGAACTGTTAATTCATTCAAATTAAATGAAACAAAAGTTCCTAAATTTACTGTAAATCTTAGATCATCTGTGAACACCCTATTTTGTTCGGGCCCCATTAAAAAAAATACAAAAAAAATGATAATGATTGGTGTCCAAATTGGCAATCATCATTGAAAGAAAAAATAAAAAAAAACGAAAATAAGAAAAAATAAGGAAATCCTCCTATTGATGATGATCGGTGTCTAAATAGGCAATCATCATTGAAAGGGAAAAATTAAAAAAAAACGAAAATTAAAATAAATCCCCTAATTGATATGATTGGCATTGTCATTCATTAAGGGAAAATAATAAATAAAAAAAAGAAAAATAAAAAATAAAAAAATCTCATTTATGTTGATAAGTTTAAATTAGGAAGTTACTTGTGAGGAGAACAATGAAAAAAAATTAAAAAACGAAAAAATCTCCACTAATGGTAATTAGGTCAAGTTAGGAAGTTTTATCAATAGAAAATACAAAAAAATAAAAAAAAACGAAAATTAAAAAAAAAGGAGCATTTATGAAGAAAACCCTACCTTGAGACTATAAATAGGAGTGTAAGGATTGAAGCAAAGGAGAAGAATTTTGGGAGAGCAAGGAGATAAGGTCTGTGGTTGAGTTTTCATCATTTTCTTTGATTTCATTTTTACATCTCGTTTTTTCTCTCTCATCTAATATCCCTTGGTTCATGCTTACCTCATCATGCCTCATGCTTACCTCATCATTCATGCACTATGACTTTATCCAATAGTGTTTTAGCTCATTGTAGTCTTGTGGATTTGCATTTTATTGTCCAACTGAATTATCTCATACATAGGCAAAAGGTATGTGCTGTCTTATTTTCTTATGATATTAGGTGTTATGCTTAATAAATATAGATAATATAATTGTACTTGCCTCTTGTTTATTATGTGGTTCTATCACCCTATCTCTTATTGTAGCGGGTTCAAAGGATAAAAGGTATGCATAAATCTCCTCACTTTTAACTTCTTTTTTGTTTAACTTGTGCTACTTTTCTTTTCTTTTTCTTAATCCCTTTCTTAGGTCCTCTTTCAAAAAATAAAAAATAAAAAAAAATATTTTGACATATTTTGATAAATGAAAATAAAATGGAAAAACTCTCTTTTACAAGAAAATAAAAAAAACGTTTTTTTGAAAAAAAAGTAAAAAACACAAACCCAACAAAAAAAATATATTTTTCTCAAATAAATTAAATAAACATTTTTCTAAAAATCACCAACCAAGTGACACGCTTTTCTACTCCCTCGAACTACGTGGGCTTTGATCCCTCTAAAG
This sequence comes from Inga leiocalycina, assembly GCA_963242795.1. Lineage (NCBI taxonomy): Eukaryota > Viridiplantae > Streptophyta > Magnoliopsida > Fabales > Fabaceae > Inga > Inga leiocalycina. The sequence continues at coordinate 53,290,322 of OY725327.1, read as the reverse complement.
GGTACGTAGGCCTTAGGTTTTCATCCTAGGTCAAGTCCAATTTTGTAAATAAATATATTTTTTCTTATTTTCTTGTTATAAATAAATGTTCTTTTTTTTTTAAATAAATATATTTTTTTTCTTATTTTCTTTTTGTAAATAAATGTTGTTTTTTTTTCTCCTTTAGTTTTTCATTTATTTTTGTCTTTATTTGGGTAATTATAATAAGATTAAAGGCCATAATATTTTTAAATAATTAACTTAAGGTAACCATTCTCATGAATGGGTGTTGTGGGGTGCCTAACACCTTCCCCACACACAATCGACTCCCGAACCCTAAATGGTTTTTTGTAGACCAGTTTTCGTTTTTTAAATAGGTTTCCAAAATTATCCTATTTCTAAAATTTTGGTGGCGGCTCCATGTTTTTCTAAATTCCGAGCGCTACAGCTTGGCGTCTCCACTGGGGATAGTTTGAGAGTCAAGCCCATTTAAGTTAAATGTTTAAAAATAATTTGGCCTTAATTTTATTTTAATTACCCTTTTCTTATTATTTTTTTTTGTGAATAATTGTTTTTATCTATTAAATTCCTTATTCATCTATTTGTTTGTTTTTTTTCTCCTTTTTCCTATCTATCTTGTGATCTGCTTAGCAGATGAGGGTTGGGTAGAACCTAGGCCCATAGGTTGGTATGCTCTCCACACACACTGAACACATACACTATTCTCCTCACACACATTTTGGGCCCTATACTCGGGTCTGTGAGTTCCTTTGGTGAGTGGAAGTTTCTAGCGGTCTTCCTGTGGGGTTTTAAGAACCCTGAGGTTACTGTGAAGACTTCATCCTAGCTGTTACTCATTTGGTGAGGTTGATCCCTGCGGGGTTTTTAGAACCTCTTGAAGGTCAATTTCATCAAATGGGGTCTTCATCTTTACGATGGGGCAGTTAGGAGACCTTTATCTGTGAGAATTAGAACCACCTTGAAACCATTGCACCTATTAGTGGAAATTATCGACCTACCCAATTAATTAATACCTGCCTTTCTTAGGATAGATACCACTAACCTAGAGTCATTCCTAAAATAGGACACTGGAGGGCATATATTTATTGTTGATCATCTTTACTGTCATCCATACATAATCAACGAAACCCCTAGGATCAAGTGACTAACTGTCGCTTCACCTGAGTATGTATCTAACATCACTTCACATAAAGATACAACACAAGGACGGTGTATACATTAGATAGCCAAACTTAGTCTAAGGGTCTATGACCTTAAAAGACCATTATCTCATCACATCAATCATGTTAGAAAACATCTCAATGAGAGATAATCCTTTAGGACTCATGAGGTATTATTATATCATTCATTAGCATTTTAGCTTCATTTGATATGGGCCTTGGACATAATCATCATTTTTTAAAACCCTTAGCTGCGTGATGGGTTGGGCCATTCACAGGTTAATGGGCACTTCATTCTCCCTATGAGGTAATAGATCTCTTGAGGAGGTGAAGTTCTTTTTCTTAATGTCCATCACCCATATCAAAACTTAAAGTATAAGTCATCATTCTTTCATATCTCATGAGATATCCTTGTATCATCCATTGGCATTTAACTTCATTTGATATGGGCCTTAGACATAATAAACATTTAACAAAACCCTTAGCCGCGTAATAGCTTGGGCCGTTCGCAGGTTAATGGGCACTTCATCCTCCCTATGGGGTATTGGATCTCTTGAGGAGGTAAAGTTCTTTTTCTTAATGTCCATCACCCATATCAAAACTTGGAGTATAAGTCATCACTCTTTTATGTCTCATGAGGTATCCTTGCATCATCATTGACATTTAGCTTCATTTGATATGAGCCTTGGACATAATCATCATTTTTTAAAAACCCTTAGCCGCGTGATGGCTTGGTCCATTCGCAGGTTAATGGGCACTTCATTCTCCCTATGAGGTAATAGATCTCTTGAGGAGGTAAAGTTCTTTTTCTAAATGTCCATCACCCATATCAAAACTTGAAGTATAAGTCATCACTCTTTTATGTCTCATGAGGTATCCTTACATCATCATTGACATTTAGCTTCATTTGATATGGGCCTTGGACATAATCATCATTTTTTAAAACCCTTAGCCGCGTGATGGGTTGGGCCATTCGCAGGTTAATGGGCACTTCATTCTCCCTATGAGGTAATAGATCTCTTGAGGAGGTGAAGTTCTTTTTCTTAATGTCCATCACCTATATCAAAACTTGAAGTATAAGTCATCACTCTTTCATATCTCATGAGATATCCTTGTATCATCCATTGGCATTTAGCTTCATTTGATATGGGCCTTAGACATAATAAACATTTAACAAAACCCTTAGCCGCGTAATAGCTTGGGCCATTCACAGGTTAATGGGCACTTCATCCTCTCTATGGGGTATTGGATCTCTTAAGGAGGTGAAGTTCTTTTTCTTAATGTCCATCACCCATATCAAAACTTGGAGTATAAGTCATCACTCTTTCATGTCTCATGAGGTATCCTTGCATCATCTATTGACATTTAGCTTCATTTGATATGGGCCTTGGACATAATACACATTTAACAAAGCCCTTAGCCGCATAATAGCCTGGGTCGTTCGCAGGTTAATGGATACTTCATCCTCCCTATGGGGTATTGGATCTCTTGAGGAGGTGAAGTTCTTTTTCTCAATGTCCATCACCCATATCAAGGCTAGAAAGCACATGTAATCATCTGCATAGCATGCATTTAGAAATACTTTTTTGACTCTTCCTACTATTTTCTTTAATAAAGGACAAGCAAGTTAGCAGCAACTAAAAATTTGGCACAAAGGTTAAACGACACAAGAACCAGGTTTAAATCAAGTTCTTATAGGAAAAGTGTATTAAATTCTTATCACTATGGTCAATGACAAGATCTTGGTTAGGATAGGATTCAAGGTCCCTCCTATCTAATGGTCAACTCTAGTTCTCCCTGTGGAATAACAGATTCCCTGAGGAAGTTAGAGGATGCTTGTGCCGGAATACCCTTATGCCAATACACCATGGATAACTCGTTATGCCTGCTTGAAATTGTGAGTTCAAATAAGCTAATGATATTTTGTTCTTTTATAAGCAAGTGACACAATATTGCTCTATCTAGATGTCCTCGCCAGCTACCCCCTACGCATTCATACAACACACACTCACGTAGTCGTCAGATGGCAGCCAGCAATGCAAATGAAGCCGAATCTAATATGAATCATTGGATAGGAAGGGAAGATTAGCACTCTGAAAATCCCCATATAAGGAAGAAATTCCTGATGTTCTCTAAAGTGCTAAACAAGCTGACTGTTGCAATGGTTTCAACAATAGGCAAAAAGACCTGCACGTGGATTTCAGCTGGTGATTCTGGAAGGGCTCTGGAAAATTGGGAGTTTGAGGACACCTTCAATTCTATTATCTTAGAGTAACATGTCTAGTAAAAGTTGTCCTTCTATGTTTTGTATGCGCCTTTAGGCAAGCTCATATATAAACCATGAATAAAGAATGATATGCGAATAAAATTCACTTATTTATATCCATTCCTTTTTTTTCCTTCTATTCATTCGTTGTTTATTTTTCGCCCTCCAGGAAATCGATTTCCTTAGAACTCTTGTCCAACGCAGAGGTTCCTGAATCCTTGAATGATGATACGCTTGTTGCCATTGATATGCATGATTACGAGTATGATAATGATGAGATCATTCAAGTATACAAAAAAATCCTCGAATCCGATGACAATAGAATGTGCCCACATGAAGATATGGGCACAAAGGAAGAAAAGAGAGAACTAAAGATAGTAGATAACCCCGAAAGAGAGCAAATGGTTGAACTCTTCAAAGAATCCATAGATGTGTTCGCATGGTCTTATCAAGACATGCTAGGCCTTGATTCAGGGATTACTTCTCACAAGATCCCCTTATTCCCAGACATTAAGGCTAAAAAGCAGAAATTGAGGAGGCTCACTTCCGATATGTCCTTAGTTGTTTGAGAGGAGGTGATGAAGCAATTAGAAGTGGGTTTCCTAGAAGTAGCTAAATACCCACAATGGATAGAAAATGTCGTTCTTGTCCCAACGAAGGATGGCAGAATTCGAATATGTGTGGATTATCGAGATCTGAACAAAGCTAGTCCAAAAGATGATTTTCCATTGCCTCATATTGATGTCCTGGTTGATAATACAGCCCATAGCTATAGGTACTCATTCATGGATGGGTACTCAGGGTATAACCAAATCCCTATGGATAGGGAGGACAAAGAAAAAACCACATTTATTACACAATGGGGTACTTATTGTTACCGTGTCATGCCATTCGGGCTAAAGAATGCTGGGGCAACTTATCAGCTTGCCATGGTGGCACTCTTCTATGATATGATGCATAAAGAACTTGAAGTATACGTGGATGATATGGTAGCCAAATCTTCTGAGGGAGAAAGTCATGTTGTGGTGTTAAGAAAGCTGTTTGAAAGGCTACGCAAGTACAAGCTACGACTAAATCCTAACAAATGCGTCTTTGGAGCTTTATCTGGAAAATTGTTGAGCTTCATTGTAAGCCAAAAAGGGATTACAGTAGATCCAGACAAAGTAAAAGCAATACGGGAAATGCCCCCTCCTCAAACAGAAAAGGAAGTTCGAAGCTTTTTGGGGCGACTGAATTACATTGCACGATTCATTGCCAACTTGACTGCAACTTGTGAGCCGATATTCAAGCTTTTAAAGAAGAACTGTACCAGGAAGTGGGATGAAGATTGCCAACAGGCATTTGATAGAATTAAGGATTATTTGCTAAATCTCCCAATTTTGGTTCCTCCTGTACCAGGATGACCTTTAATTTTGTATTTAACAATACGACTAAATTCCATGGGAGCCATGCTGGGGCAAAAAGATGCATCTAAGTGAAGAGAACAAGTGAACTATTACTTGAGCAAGAAGTTTAATGATTGTGAGTCACGTTACCAGATGATCGAGTGAACTTGTTGTGGTTTAGTCTGGGCTATAAGAAGGTTGAGGCAATACATGCTTTACTACACCACTTGGTTAATTTCTAGAGTATACCCACTCAAGTACATCTTTGAAAGCCCGCATGTAGCCGGAAGAGTCTCTAAGTGGCAAGTAATATTGTCTGAATATGACATAAGATATGTCATTCAAAAATCTGTTAAGGGTGGTATGATAACAGATCACTAAGCGGAAAACCCCATAGATGAATACCAGCCACTAGATTTCAAATTTCCAGATAAAGACATATATGCTACAGAAGATCCGATCGAGGAAAGCAAATCGAAGGGGTGGGAAATGTATTTTGATGGGGCAGCAAACATGCATGGCAATGGTGTAGGGGCAGTAATCATATCCCCAGATGGAAAGCAATTTCTGATTGCTATAAAGTTAGGATTTGACTGCACCAATAACATGACAGAATATGAAGCTTGTATTAATGGTCTCCAGGCTACCATAGATCTTGGGATAAAAAACCTAAAAGTCTATGGTGACTCAGCTCTCATAATTTATCAGGTGACTGGTGAATGGCGTACTAAAGACCTAAAGTTGATCCCTTATCAAGAGTATTTGATAGAGTTGATCAAAAACTTTGAAGTAATCAATTTTCATCACATGGCTAGAGAAAAGAATTGCTTCGCTGATGCGTTAGCTACTTTAGCAGCTATGATCCAACTTGATTGTGGGGTCCAAGTTCAACCAATACAGATTGAAACTAGAAGATCGCCAGCATTTTGCTTAAATATTGGAAGAAAGCATGACGAGCAACCTTGGTACCATAGTATTAAGATATATATGGAGCATGGTACTTACCTTCCAGACGCGACACATAATGAAAAGAAGACCATCTGTCGATTGGTCATGGGCTTTTTTATTAGTAATTACATCCTATATAAGAGAAGCTTTGATGGGACATTGCTACGCTGTGTAGACATGAGGGAAGCGCACAAGATTATGGCAGAGATCCATGAAGGCGTATGCGGTACACATGTAAATGGCCACTCATTAACTAAACAAGCTCAAAGATCTGGTTACTACTGAATAACTATGGAGAAGGATTGTATCAATTATGTTAGAAAGTGTCATAAGTGCCAGATATATGTCAACAAAGCTAATGCTCCTCCAACTATAATGCATAGTCTTGTATCTCCATGGCCATTCTCCATGTGGGGAATAGATGTCATTGGGCCGATTAACCCAAAAGCTTCGAATGGTCATCGTTTCATCCTCGTTGCTATTGACTATTTCACTAAGTGGGTAGAAGCTAATTCCTTTGCTAGTATTACTCAGAAGGCCCTCATCAAGTTCTTAAAGGCCAATATCATCTGTAGATATGGGTTACCAAAGAGGATTATAACTGAAAATGCACCAAACCTCAACGGGGCAGCAATTAAAGAATTATGTGATCAGTTCAAAATCAAACATCATAATTCTGCACCGTACAGGCCACAGATGAATGGTGCAGTTGAGGCAACCAATAAAACATTAAGAAGATCATCGGCAAAATGACAGTGACCTATAAGGATTGGCATGAAATGCTTCCATATGCATTACACGGATACCGTACCATAATGCATACTTCAACTGGGGCAACCCCTTACTCTTTAGTTTATGGCATGGAGGCTGTCACTCCAATCGAAGTAGAAATACCATCCCTGAGAATCTTGGTTGAATTAGACCTAGATGAAAGCGAATGGATACTTTCTCGATTTGAACAATTAAATATGATTGAAGGAAAAAGGCTCACAGCCATATGTCATGGGCAGTTATATCAATCACGAGTGGCAAGGGCCTTTAATAAGAAACTACGACCCAGGTGGTTTAAAGTAGGAGACCTAGTCCTCAAGAAGATCCTACCAAATCAAGAAGATGATAGAGGTAAATGGGTTCCGAATTATGAAGGCCCATATGTTGTTAAGCAAGCTTTCTCTGGTGGGGCATTGATATTGACAAACATGAATGGCCAAGATCTACCAAGGCCAATCAATTCAGATGCTGTAAAGAAAAAAAAGCCCGCTAAGTTGAAAACCCGAAAAAGCAGCTTAGGCAAAAGTTTGAGCAAAACAAAAAGGAGGCTCGCTAAGTTGAAAACCCGAAAGGGCTGCTTAGGCAGAAATTGGAGCAAAAAAAAAGAAGAAGCTCACTAAGTTAAAAACCTGAAAGGGCGGTTTAGGCAAAAGTTAGAGCAAGAAAAAAAAAAGCCCGCTAAGTTGAAAACCCGAAAGGGCGGCTTAGGCAAAAGTTAGAGCAAGAAAAAAAAGCCCGCTAAGTTGAAAACCCGAAAGGGCAGCTTAGGCAAAAGTTTGAGCAAAACAAAAAGGGGGCTCGCTAAGTTGAAAACCTGAAAGGGCGGCTTAGGCAGAAATCGGAGCAAAAAAAACAAGAAGAAGAAGCTCGCTAAGTTGAAAACTCGAAAGGGCGGCTTAGGCAAAAGTTAGAGCAAGAAAAAAGCTCGCTAAGTTGAAAACCCGAAAGGGCGGCTTAGGCAAAAGTTAGAGCAAGAAAAAAGCTCGCTAAGTTGAAAACCCGAAAGGGCGGCTTAGGCAAAAGTTAGAGCAAGAAAAAAAAAGCTCGCTAAGTTGAAAACCCGAAAGGGCGGCTTAGGCAAAAGTTAGAGCAAGAAAAAAAAGGCTCGCTAAGTTGAAAACCCGAAAGGGCGGCTTAGGCAAAATTTAGAGCAAAAAAAAAATTGGGAGCTGTTAAGTCAAAAACCTGGAAGGGCAAGTTTATCAGTCCTAGCCCCATGATTCTCTTTACTTTGTCTATTTGGAAGACTCCGTAATCATTCATCGAAAAGTGCATATCTCTGGCAATTAAGCAAGGCACCATCAGGGGGCCTACACGGAACTAAAAGCGAAAGACCTCCTAATAACATCGCATCTACACCAATATATGATCATCATCATGCATCCACTTGAATATTGGAAGATCATTTCTTTTAAATGAATCTTCATCCTTAGTATATCTTTCCCATATATTAAATCGCATGTCAAACTTTGTGTCATGATTTGTATAAGGGTAACTCTTTTTAATGAAAGCACAACTTTTGTCTGGATAAACACTCATGTTGATATACATGGTGTCCCCTACTCCCATTTAACTTGTGTAATTTCAGGATCATTAGCGAAGGTTCCAACTGGAATTTTTGTTGTGGGGTTAAACAGTTGACAAAGGGACACAATCTAAACTGAGGGTTCAAGGCTGTGGCATCTATGTGAATCTCATTATACACATCTTCATACCTCTGACAAGACTGTGCAAGTAATGGGGTACTGGTTAGCCACTTGGACGAAGAAGGAGCAATATCACCCGCCAGGCTATTCTTTAACACCACAATTATTGCACTCTTTCTCATTAGCATGTCATCACCTTCATTATCAACATCACCATTAACATCATCATCATCACTACTATCATCATCATTATCATCATTAGCATTATCATTGTATTCATCATCCTTATTAGGATTCTATCATCATTGTCATCATCATTATTAGTGTCATCACCTCCATCATGACATCACTATTATGATGTTCCCTTCATTATCATGGCCATTATCATCCTCTTCATCATCACCGTTGTCATCATCACTGTCATCATTATTATCAATGTCATCATCTTCATAAGCACTACTCCAAGGGGCATCACATGTTCATAGCACCCTTTTCAAAGCCTTGTAATGGCAGGCACCCTCAAAGCCCAGTAACGGCTGGCACCCTTTCAAAGCCCTGTACCGGAAGGCACCCTCAAAGCCCAGTAACGGCTGGCACCCTTTCAAAGCCCTGTACCGGCAGGCACCCTCAAAGCCTAGTAACGCTTGGCATAATTCTTTTAAAGCCCTGTACCGGCAGACACTATTCTTTCAAAGCCCTGTACCAACAGGCACCCTCAAAGCCCAGTAACGGCTGGCACAATTCTTTTAAAGCCCTGTACCGGCAGGCACTATTCTTGCAAAGTCCTGTACCAACAGGCACCCTCAAAGCCCAGTAACGGCTGGCACAATTCTTTTAAAGCCCTATAACGACAGGCACTATTCTTTCAAAGCCCTGTATCAGCAGGCACTCTTAAAGCCCAGTACCGGCTGGCACAATTCTTTTACGCCTCACTAAAGTCCTATGCAACTAGGTGCTTCACTTCTATTCTAGGTAATCATCTATCTCCACTTGCGTTCTTCTCCCTCATGAACCAAGTAAAGAGGGGCATGGACACTGTATTTGTCCAAACCTCTTTGGTTCCAAGGGGGGCACCTTATTCTCTGGCCGGACAAAATACGTGTTCTTATCTTTACTTGCTTCATAGACGAGAATCTCACTTTTCTCAGCTACGAAACAAGTAAAGAGGGGCAACTGTGAATAGGGCTGAGTAATGGGCGGGCTGGGCTAACCCGAAAGTCAGCCCATTACCTGCCCATTTATGTCTTAATGGGTACGGGCTACCTGAGATAGTCCAGTAATAAACGGGTTGGACATACCCGTCCAAATTTGGGCGGGTAATGGGCAGCCCATTTAGCATATAATATTAAAAAAATTCCTTGTTATTGCAAAGTGTAAAACAATTCATTGCCATACTTTAAGTCCTACAGTACTGTGCTTTTGCATTTAACAAATACATAATACTCATATAACTGTCTGCAATGTACCTTTTAATTTAAATTAAAACATCACATAGTAACATTCACAATCAGAATTTAAGCCTTAAATCACAACTAAAAAGAGTATTCAAACTTTGAATCTAAAGGAACAAAATTGTTAACAAAAGCCATTCAATAAAAGTATTGGTATGTTTCCATAATCAGTCTTCTTAACATACATCATCCTTGCATTTCTATTGAATCTTCAATAAAACTAATAAATAAAAAAAATAAACAGGCGGGTATGGGCAGCCCGAAGGGGTACCCATAGCCCGCCCGTTTAATGCTTAAAGGGGCGGGTAATTTGCCCGCCCGTTACGGGCCTGTTTTGAGCTGGCCCAAAATGGGTAAATTTATTACGGGTGTGGGCGGGCTTATCGGGTTGTGGGTTCCTTGCTCAGGCCTAACTGTGAACACCCTATTTTGTCCGGGCCCCACTAAAAAAAATACAAAAAAATTGATAATGATTGGTGTCCAAATTGGCAATCATCATTGAAAGAAAAAATAAAAAAAAACGAAAATAAGAAAAAATAAGGAAATCCTCCTATTGATGATGATCGGTGTCTAAATAGGCAATCATCATTGAAAGGGAAAAATTAAAAGAAAAACGAAAATTAAAATAAATCCCCTAATTGATATGATTGGCATTGTCATTCATTAAGGGAAAATAATAAATAAAAAAACGAAAAATAAAAAATAAAAAAATTTCATTTATGTTGATAGGTTTAAATTAGGAAGTTACTTGTGGGGAGAATAATGAAAAAAAATTAAAAAACGAAAAAATCTCCACTAATGGTAATTAGGTCAAGTTAGGAAGTTTTATCAATAGAAAATACAAAAAAATAAAAAAAAAGAAAATTAAAAAAAAAAGGAGCATTTATGAAGAAAACTCTACCTTGAGACTATAAATAGGAGTGTAAGGGTTGAAACAAAGGAGAAGAATTTTGGGAGAGCAAGGAGATAAGGTCTGTGGTTGAGTTTTCATCCTTTTCTTTGATTTCACTTTTACATCTCGTTTTTTTCCTCTCATCTAATATCCCTTGGTTCATGCTTACCTCATCATGCCTCATGCTTACTTCATCATTCATGCACTATGACTTTATCCAATAGTGTTTTAGCTCATTGTGGTCTTGTGAATTTGCATTTTATTGTCCAACTGAATTATCTCATACATAGGCAAGAGGTATGTGCTGTCTTATTTTCTTATGATATTAGGTGTTATGCTTAATAAATATAGATAATATAATTGTACTTGCCTCTTGTTTATTATGTGGTTCTATCACCCTATCTCTTATTATAGCGGGTTCAAAGGATAAAAGGTACGCATAAATCTTCTCACTTTTGACTTCTTTTTTGTTTAACTTGTGCTACTTTTCTTTTTTTTCCTTAATCCCTTTCTTAGGTCCTCTTTCAAAAAAAAACAAAAGAAAAAAAAATATTTTGACACATTTTGATAAATGGAAATAAAATGGAAAAACTCTCTTTTACAAGAAAATAAAAAAAAATGTTTTTTGAAAAAAAAGTAAAAAACAAAAACTCAACAAAAAAAAAGATATTTTTCTCAAATAAATTAAATAAACATTTTTTTAAAAATCACCAACCAAGTGACACGCTTTTCTACCCCCTCGAACTACGTGGGCTTTGATCCCTCTAAAGGGTACGTAGGCCCTAGGTTTTCATCCTAGGTCAAGTCCAATTTTGTAAATAAATATATTTTTTCTTATTTTCTTGTTATAAATAAATGTTCTTTTTTTTTTAAATAAATATATTTTTTTCTTATTTTCTTTTTGTAAATAAATGTTCCTTGTTTTTTTTTCTCCTTTAGTTTTTCATTTAGTTTTTGTCTTTATTTGGGTAATTATAATAAGATTAAAGGCCATAATATTTTACAATAGTGTTCTAGTAATTATCCAATAGTGTTTTAGCTCATTGTGGTCTTGTGGATTTGCATTTTATTGTCCAACTGAATTATCTCATACATAGGCAAGATGTATGTGCTGTATTATTTTCTTATGATATTAGGTGTTATGCTTAATAAATATAGATAATATAATTGTACTTGCCTCTTGTTTATTATGTGGTTCTATCACCCTATCTCTTATTGTAGCGGGTTCAAAGGATAAAAGGTACGCATAAATCTCCTCATTTGTACTTCCTTTTTGTTTAACTTGTGTTACTTTTCTTTTTTTTTCTTAATCCCTTTCTTAGGTCCTCTTTCAAAAAAAAAAAAAAAATATTTTGACACATTTTGATAAATGGAAATAAAATGGAAAAACTCTCTTTTACAAGAAAATAAAAAAAAACGTTTTTTGAAAAAAAAGTACAAAACACAAACCCAACAAAAAAAAAAGATATTTTTCTCAAATAAATTAAATAAACATTTTTCTAAAAATCACCAACCAAGTGACACGTTTTTCTACCCCCTCGAACTACGTGGGCTTTGATCTCTCTAAAGGGTACGTAGGCCCTAGGTTTTCATTCTAGGTCAAGTCCAATTTTGTAAATAAATATATTTTTTCTTATTTTCTTGTTATAAATAAATGTTCTTTTTTTTTAAATAAATATATTTTTTTCTTATTTTCTTTTTGTGAATAAATGTTCCTTGTTTTTTTTTCTCCTTTAGTTTTTCATTTATTTTTGTCTTTATTTGGGTAATTATAATAAGATTAAAGGCCATAATATTTTTAAATAATTAACTTAGGGTAACCATTCTCATGAATGGGTGTTGTGGGGTGCCTAACACTTTCCCCACACACAATCGACTCCCGAACCCTAAATGGTTTTTTGTAGACCAGTTTTCGTTTTTTAAATAGGTTTCCAAAATTATCCTATTTCTAAAATTTTGGTGGCGGCTCCATGTTTTTCTAAATTCCGGGCGCTACATCATCTATCAGGTAACTAGTCACTAGAGGGTGATATTTTTCCATTTTATTTTTATAAAATATAAAAATATAGTTATCTGGACACAAACTGTCTAAATTTTTTAAAAAATAATAATAACACCCCCCTTCCTTTGACTACGACAGAGAAGAAAGAATCGTGGAGGGTGAAAGTTGATATTCTGGTTCCAATCTGGGGACGGCCTAATTAATACATTTGTTATCCAGTCAATTCTTCAACGTGTGCATTGAACAATACTTTAATACAAGGTCCAGGAGCAAGTGCTGGTTTTAATGGGTCTTCCACTCCCCCCAGTGCCACGCCATCTATAATCAAAGGATGAATAAATCATATATGGGCTCCAGTTGACAAAGTTAACAGGCAACTATGATTTTTGTTCGTCTTAAAAGCCTTTGGTTATTTTTACCCCTTAAAAAAATATTCCCCTCAATTCTAATTATATGACATATTTATCTAACTTTAGAGAAATTAATGATAGTAGTTAAATTAGTTAATTATATTTAGTTTCCTAAAATAGCCTTATTTAAAATTTAAAATGGCATCCAGTTGTGTTGATTCTTTATTTTTTCTTGTACCTCTCCTGCCTCACACACGACTTCTCCAAGTTCTCACACTATCCAACGTCGTCAATCTCCCTCAACAACTTCTGATCTACTCTTATTAAATTATTAATGTGTTTAATTTTTATTGAGAAAGTATTAATAGGGGGTGTTTTAAGAAGAAATTGACAAAAATTAGAACTTTGTCCTATAATTAGTATCAAGATCAACTCTCAAATATTATTCTATAATTAGGACCGGAGGGAGTAATTATTATTAGACATATTTTGAGAATAATCATATATGTGTATTTTTATGCCTTAACCCTTTAAAAACATACAAAACAGTGTTAATAAAAGCGAATCAAGTCAATCAACCATCATTCATCAGCTCCCAAAAAATGAAAAAAAGTTAAAATCAATCAGAAATTATTTGAGCGAATCTTCCCCGTGAGCATCAGCGAGGGACTTTGTTGTCCGTGAGGGGCCTCAATTCTTTCAGATGATGCCTTTCCCACACTTCAATAATGGAATTGTAAGGTACGAATCTTATTGCTTTTGGCTTTACATAAGCGAGTTCATGTACCCGACATTGCACCAATTATATAGAGTACGACGTTTGAAATAGATCCACGCATGCTTGCTTGGTAGGTCCTTTAAAAATTTGAATACATTCGTCTACCTCTGCGCATTGTCATTATTGAATATTGATTACCCACATTTGCTTTATGATCTGCCTCTAATTGCCACTATCAATTGTTTCCAGAAGGCTTATTACTTTCCTTATTGATCTCATTATTCATGCACCACACATAAGTCATTAACATAATCATAGACTTGGTAAGAAAAAGATTACTACTATTGTTAATTCCTATAATTTGATCGAATATTGATTTTGGTCTTAAATTTTTAAACAGTTAGTTTCTTATAATTTTATAAGAATTTGGTATGAGTTTAACAACATGTATATTTTCAACAAGTTTTAGTTTTAGTCACAGTACTTAAACTGAGACCAAGTCCTTATAAAGTTTTAGAAACCAAAATGAATAATTTAAAACTATGACCAAAACTAAAATTTGATCGAGCCAATGATCATATCAACCCCTAAGAAAATTGAGAGATAGCAAAACTTTACAAAGGAAGCAATAGAACAAAACTAAACTTGAGATTAGTCCTATGGCTGTAATGATTGACTGTAATTCTTCATGAGAGATTTCATAAAACAAAACATATTGCAAATAAAAGAAAACGAGCATCTAACCTCAAATGTTGATGGCTTGATGGTTTCTGTCTTAAGTGAGAGAAACCGTAACCAATATGATTTTCTAAGTTGCATGACCTCCTCTTTCTATCGTGGCTCTGCAAATTTAGTACACCCTACCCTACATGCCTTTCCTTCCATTTATCCAAGAGACAAATTCCTATCTGTTTCAGGCCAGTTTGGTTTGTGGGCAAAATTTCACCCTCCCAAAGAGGAAAAAAAAAAGAGGCGCTTTGAGCATCAAACCTCCTAACTTTACCCAACACTCCGCCAGTGCATTAAAGAATGTGCCCTTGGAATTTAGTATCTATTGCCTTGTACTTGTAGCTACCTGTCATCTCTGCTCAAGGATCAAGTTGAGCTTCCTTCTTGATGAAAATCCATACGGAATTAGACAGTCCTTTCACAGGAAATCAATCCTCAAAAGGGATGGTCGTGCAGAAGGGTTTCTTGAAAATAAGTATCTGCCTGGGATATTTCACTTCTGATGGGGAATCCAGATTAATTAAAACCTCTACCTTTTTTCAAAATATCTCCCATGACTCGTCTCCTTCACTACAAAATTCCAACCGTAAGCTCAAATAAGAACTTTCATAATGGGAATATGCAGCAGAACAATGAAATTTGAGATAGTTCTTTTATCATAATCTCAAACAAGAAACATGTGCACATAAATACATACATATACATACAGCAGAGGGTATATCCAAGTTATTCAGCAAGATCCCAAAAGGAGAAGACGTAGTCCCTCTGTACAAAATACAAGAAACTAGAGTTTAATTTGATTCGTATCTTGAAGACAAGTTCTAAAGAAATCTGTGCAAAGAACTTCCTCCATTTAACGCGGATAACAGGAACATAATCTGCTCATCGTTCCCATCAGATTCTACCTGATTCTGAAGCTCACGATACTTGGCCACAATATCATCTGGCAGAACTTGGTTCCTGCAAAGAGGGCAGGTAGCCCAATATTGCTGCAACCACTTGTCCAAGCAATCTCTGTGAAATGTGTGTTTACATTTCAAGTTCCTCACCTTTTCCCCTTCTTGGAATTCAGATAAGCACACCCTGCACTCTGCACCTTCTTGTTTCAATCTCTTGGTGAAACAAATTGTGGGGTTCTTCTGTTCGATGAGTTTGAGATATTGGGTGGTAGTAATTGGATGTGTATCTGACCTGAGCTTCTTCATAAGGAGCATGAGTTGTATTAGAAGCAGAGCCAACAGGACTACGGCCTTGGTGCATAGTTGAGAGAAGATCTCAGAGAGAGCCATCATGGCTTCTGGTAAGAAATTCGTAAATGCAATATGATATTTTATAACAAAACAGTCATTGGTCTCATAGCGCTTCATCTTCCAATATCTTTTTCCATTGGATGATTATATATTAATACAAGGAAATCAGTCCTCACTCATATCAAGTTAAGCAGGTAAAGGTACAACGAAATAATGTTATCAGGTATTAATGCAAGAAAATATTGATGTATCTGGTCCCATGTCAAGCCAAGCAGGTAAAAATGGACAGTTCTTACTATAGTCGGTCTTTTTTACTATTGAGAATTCAAAGTTGGAAAGCTACACATGGATATTGGTAAATAGTAGAAAACCAAAGAATTGGCTAGAACTTTATTACGATCCAAATGATAAGACTAGAAGGTGGCCAAAAAGGAGAATGAAATAATATTTTAATTAGGAAGTGAGGGATAAGCAGGGCGGCTGGCAGTTATACCAATGAAGAAACTGGTGAAGTCTGATCCAGTCAAAGAGGTAAGAAATGAACGGCTCGTTAGGTGGACCGGTAAAGATTATCGCATGCACAACTCTCAGGTTTCTTCTTAATGATTAAATTTTCTTTTTAGTTGGAAACATAATCAAATTAATATTCGATTCTGATAGAAACTAGCATGAGAAAAATCTCACTGGCAAAGTCTAATTAACTACCAAAGACAAAGTCAAAGCATCTTTTTGTGAGGGATGCCTCGAGGTTACTTCCATCCACCTTCTACTTGGAAAAAAACAATTCGCGAAAGGAAGGTTTGGTGAACCTGATTTGACTTACCCATGGGGAGCTGCCAAACGAATAAAAAAAAAAAAGATTAGAGAAACAAAACCAAATACAGAGTAAAAGTTCAAAATCAACTGTTTATAAAATAGCGACAAATCCAATTTTGCTTTTCATTAATGAAAAGAATGACATCAGTGAATCTAAGAATATGGATATACCTAAACAAAATTGGCAATTATTGAGTGTGATTCCTTACTGTTTAGATCAGAGAGAAGAGAAAACAAAACATATTGGGAGTCCGAAGCGAAGCAGAGTTGGAAACGCAGCAACTACTTAATTCGCCGAATCTCGGAGACATCAGAAGCGACTGGGAACGAAACACACTTCATAGAAGAAGATTAAAATTCAAAAAAACAAAAAAAACAAAGAGCGAGTCGGTGGCGCCGCCTCGCCGTATCTACAGTGGATCTGTCACAAAAACGATTTAACATGTTACCAATAAAACGCACAAGTTCCAGAACCCTTGCGAAACTTTTTTCTTGGTTTTTTTTGGTTAGACATCTAAACGAAACGTTTCTTTATATAATGAAGGTCCCAAATTGGGCTGCGTAGGCCTGAAGACCCATTTCAGTTTAGGACCAAATTGTATCGCATAATGTGTCAAGGACCTTTTATTTTTTAAAATTTAAAATAATAATTATAGACGTTTTTTTTTTTGGTGAAATAATTGCAGACGTTTTGAAATGACTCAAAAAAAAAAAAAAAGACCGATGTTTTGATAGTTAGGGAAAATCTCATTTTCCGTGTCGTTTAATAGAATAGGACGATACATCTTGAGAAGTAGAATTTAACACCGAGATTTATAAATATGTACAGTCGACTAGTGTAACGTCCTGCCTTATATTTTCTATTTTGATGTTGAAATGTGAATTTTTAAAATTTTTTTTTTCATCAACGTGATGTCACTCTTATTTAAATAAAATCTATTAGAATCAATTTAAGATTTTTCATTCAATCACATGGACGAGAAATAATGATCATGCGCCTATAACAACCATTAAACACAAGGGAGAACTACTCTAGACCCCCAGCCTATAAATCATATACAGGCAGATATAATACCTCTATATTAAAATTTCATGACTCAATTAAACAAATAAGAATTTATAATAAAGCAACTTCATAAAAATCCTATATCCATTACTAAATTCCAGAAAAGATAATAAATGAGAATTAAACAAAATCCCAAATTTTGAATGCAACCACGGGTGGAAAAATGATTTTTTTAGAGTGGTAAAAATGGCTTTTTAGATCGGTTCTGAATAAGGTCTTAATATAATCGATCTAAAAGTGTGATACTTTTTATACCGGTTATGCAACCAATCTAAAAATTAACTTTTTCGACCAGTTGTTTGGAAAACCAGTCTAAAAAGTCACATTTTTTAGACCAGTTGTCTGTCCTTTTTTTAAACCAGTTGTTTGGAAAACCGGCCTAAAAAATATTTTTTAGACCTGATCTCCTTTACAACTGGTCTAAAAGTGATATTTTAAAAAAATAAATAAATAGGGTTTTTTTTGGGATTGAAAGGATTTTAATATCACCCCAATAAAAAAAAGTGCTTTATTTTTTTTACTATCACATAATTTTAAGTAAACTATGATAACCATAATTAAATGATGAAAAACAACAACTCACAAGATAAAAACTTAACAATAATTAATAAAAAAAATATCTCAATCTTGCAATTAAAGTGTGAACAAATTTAACTAAACAATAATTCATCATACAAAGGTTCATGAACTACATACATGAACTAAGATGATCCAAAATACATGTAAATGAAAATGAAATAAATAACATCATGTATCTTCATAATTATAAATTTCCGAGAATTGGAAGAATTTGTGAAAGAATATATTTCTAAGAAGGAATGAACCACGTTGTTGTTGATGCCAAAAAAAAAAAAAGAACCACGTTGTTGTAACTGATTCAGAAGGTAGAAAAAATCAGTGCTTAGTGTGGAATTGAATCCACACCTAAAAATAAAGAGACTTGTAAATTATAACTAGAGAAAAGATCCAAGAGATAATTTACTTACAGTTAAAAAATGCAAATTCTGCAAGAATTTGGACCAAATTAAAAACCAGACTTGTAGAAGAAGGAGCAAGCATGTTTTCGAGAACAAAAATCCTTGATTTTCTTGCACCAAGAGACCTTGATATACAATCACTACATCAATAAAGAGAGGTCGCAAAAAAAACCACCAGATCGTACAATCATCAACGCATCAAATGGATAACTGCAACGTTGTTCACCTTGTATCATTTTGCTTTAGGATATCATTTTCTCCCTTTAACCTACTGATCTCCTTGGCCACACTAGCCCTCCTGAAATTGAGAAAAATATAGTATTCAAATAATCAAACATGATTCATCATGTTTAACAAAAAGAAAATGATCCAGTGCTCATTCATAAAGTCTCAATTTTTCAAAGAATCTTGGAACAGAGACTGTTGGGAATTGGGCTTAGTCCACCCATTGGTGGATTAGGCTCAAACCCATTAAGCTTTAAGTTTTTGGGGCTAAATAAAATACTCAAATGAATGTGGGGTATTTATAGGTAATTTTTTCAAGAGTTTGAAATTGAAAACCTGGTGGGAACAATTTCCCACATGTTTTAGGAGGAACAGTTGGTTTTGGCTGCATACGTGTGTAAATAACAGAAACACACATGAAAAACGGTGACACAGAGAGATTTCTCTACAAAACCTTTTCTTCTCTCTTCCCTTTCTGTGTATTTGCTGTGTGATATAGTCGATGTCCTGAGAGTGATCCGGTTCGCGTGGGTATCATAAGAGTTACAAACAACACTTAAGGTACACCCGAAATCTGAAAGAAACTAAAACGTACTCTTGCATTTGGCGCTCGTATTCTGCACGTACTTAATGTACTTGGACAGTGACTTCAAGCTCATGCTCGATTAATTGCATTAAGGCCTTCAAATAAAAAGCAAATATGGCAATAAGAAGCCTTCTAAAACTCAAAGGCATCCATTGTTAACTTTCTTGTCATAAGAAGCTTTGCATTATGATGCCTCTAATAACTCTACTAATACTAAAAAAAAAAATCAAGTTCTAATCAAATGTTTCAGAGGCAATTTAATCCTTCTGTGCACATGGATCATTAAGTACCTGAACTCCAGGGCCATTTGCCTCCACCACCTACGTGTAAAATATATGATCAAGATGACATACTGGATATTCCAAGTAAGGAAGGATAACTAAAAGGAAAAGATCAAATAGTTAAATGTTTAGATTTGCAAAACTAAGAGATGTTGCATAAGCAAAAAGCACCTGACAAACCTGGTATTCTGCCATGATATCAACGAATACTAGAATCTAAATTCAAAATCATTGGATATAAAATAAATGTAACACATTAAGTTCTATCTTTTCCCAAGAGTGGAAAAGAGAGAACAATTTAACCTCGGGCTGACAGTTAAAGTGCCACCAATCCTGCAAACTTCTTTTCTCTGTGTAAATATTTTACATGTACAGATAGATTTAAAAACCAGTTGGGTACCAAACGAGATAAAGAAATATAAATGTCTGGTTAGCAGCAATATTCACTCTTGAAACATGTTCTTAGCAGTTTACCAGCAAAGACAAAGTCTCAGTTAGTTAGACAACAACAGAATAAAGATAGCTGGAGCCTAATCATCTGGTTAGTTTTCATACAATGACTCTGAATGTGATTCTAAATTTTTCAACCACATAAGCTTGTTAGTAATTTTACAAACGCTTTGGCAATGTCCACTTCTACAATTGTTCTGGTTAAGGCTTGTGTTTAGGCGTGAAATGGATTATATAGAGATTTCAGTAGGTCTCAGTAAAATATTCATGTGCTCTTCGTTTTTTTGAAGTTATTAAATATAGAAATGATAAGATACTCATTGGATAAGTTTAAGTTCAGAATGCTTACACAGTTGAAGATTCTTTGAGCTTTAGGCCCTGAATCGTGGTGAAAATTCGGTTAGAATGCCAAATTGATAAATAAAAAGAGATAAAGAAGTGCATTTGTATTGAAACTTGAAAGCGTTAACGTGTCAACGTTTTAAGCTGTAATGCTTACCTATCTCGAGATCATGCCAAGGGTGTGCAGCAACATATCTCCTGGTCATGGAGGAGAGAATCCTCTCATTCAGGGGAGGGCATGATGATGAGAGATGGGAATCTTGTTTGGAGTCTCAATAGGGGGAGCCATGTCAACAGCCTGAAACAATAAAAATAATTTAAATTTTTGTACAGAATTCATACGATCACAATCACTATATACTATGTATTGTTCTTTTAAAGGACTATAAATACTAATACTAATTTGTCTTCACTAGAAGGCCCTGAATTATACCTTTCTATCGTGACAAATGTGATTGCTGAAAGGCTCTAGTTTAAAGATAAAGATTAACGGAAATATTACGTCCTTTCTATATCATAAGCAGCACTGCAATATGTACTACCGCGGCCAAAACTTACAATTTCAGCATCCATCATGATTTCAGTCATCGCATTTGGCGCAAAAGAAACACCTTAAAGGAACAAATATCAGCTCCAAAGAGCAACATCTATACCTCTTATAGCACAGGAAGAGTTGAAGGAACAAAAATAAAATCTATTCCTTTTACATCCTCCGTTTCCAATACGTTCTTGCCTAAAGTGTTGTCTGTTTCAAAAGTATTAGCAAAAAAATCTATTCCTTCACTCATTCTTTAAAAGAAACAGAACATGGAAAGAAGCCACAGAAAAAACCCAAAGAAGCCACAGAAATGGACAAATGGAGTCCAAGATTTATTCAAAAAATTACAAGAACAAATCTTCACACAACAGAGATTCTCGAGTTTGAGCCGCCACCATGACATAAAGCAACACCACTTCACAAACGTGATGGAGGAGCAATGTGTGAAATAGGCAGGGGAAGCTACAGAGTTTACTGAGAAATCATGACAAGAAGAGAAGCAAGGTTCAGATTGTTAGGGCAGGATTCAACAATTTTAGTGTGGGTAGAAGTGGATTTAGGGAAACCTTTAAGACTGGTTATGAATCATAACCGGTCTTAAAAGTGGGAAACAATGTTTTAGACTGGTTTAAAATACAATCGGTCTAAAAGATTTCATTTTTAAGGCCGGTTATTAGTGAAAACCCATATAAAAACTTTCAGATTTTGTTTTTTTTTGAATTTTTAAAAATATTTTTAGATCGGTTGTCTGAATAACCGGTCTAAAACTTGCAAAATTTTTTTATTTTAATAACCAGTCTAAATGATTTAGTTTAGACCGCATATCTTAAGAACTGGTCTTACAAGTTCTTTATAATTACAAAACTGCCACCATTCATCTTTTTTAGACCTTATCCGCTATATCCGTTCTAAATGTGACTGTCTAAAAAGGCAATCTTGTACTAGTGAACTCTAACTGTGCTAATAATATTGGGTAGGTAGGCACGACGAAAGAATTTAAAAAATTTTCGCCAATCCCAATTGAGGATCTATTAACGGCATTTAAAGCAAGTCAAAAAGAATTATTCCTTTTTCAATTTGGGGTTTTTCGATCTTTAGGAGCCATCACCTCAGGTCCACTTCCTCTACTGGTATCCACACGAATGCTTTCCAACGCAGATTACGTGCTAGCGCCTCTAATGTCTCATAGAGTTCCCTTATGGCTCTAAATTCTCATATGTGTCTGAGTTTTTTCTGCTCTATTAATTTTATAACCCATGGGGCTATATTCGAATTTCAAAATTAATCTTTATTAATTTTAAAATTAATTAAAAATTAATTATTTTGATGAGCTAATTAAATAAATTCATTTTAAATTAAAGTCCAACAGTTTTAATTTAACCTATTTATTTAATCCAAATAAAGAGCCATTAGATTTAATTTATTTTCGCAAATTAAATCTGAGGTACTATATCTCTATCATGTTAGTTGTTAAATCTAATTTGTCTTTATAAAATTAAATTTAAAACTACCACAATATAATAATATCATACATACATACATACATACATAATTATATAATATTATTAATTTTATTTTCACGAATTTTATATTATATATATAAATATAAAATTCATCCACCCTAGATTAAAGATTATCTCATATTAGGCTATTTTTGTGTGTGACCCTGTAGGCCCATACGAAGTTGGTAGTGGGCTAATAACTATACTAACCTACAAATCGTAAGCAGCCTCTAGCAAGACATTACGACTACCCAATTCATATGAGGATCATTAAGACGATGCAACTTGTCATACAACCATGTCACGTCCCTTTTGTGACACGATATATCGGTCAAAGATGAGGCATGGATAATGTCATCCTCTTGTTCCAGACCATTACTTTCTTGATTCTTGAGTAGTCTGATAATAGAAATGGAAACTCTTTTCCATGGTAGTATGGCCATACATTTCTCAGACTCACTCATCGAGGGGCCCAGTAATATATCTCTACTAATGTGAGGGACAAATTCCATCTTGATTATTTATATTCCTCTGCATGAAAAAACATCAAGCTCGATCGTAGCCTTTATCACCACCCAGTCAAAAGTGACTTTTGACTAGTTCAAAGCTTAGTAACTCTCATGTAGGAATCCATGAAGACCTCAGATCAAAGTGCATTGTGACATGGTTGTACATGAGAAAAACTTATGACTTGATCTATGTAGCTTTCTCATAGTGGGTTGGTCCAGTACCTTTTACTCTTACAAGTACTTAAGATTTTGATTCGTATCTCCATATCTTATCAAAGGCATATTGGCCTTATTTCATCTCTGCTCTCGTATTGACGACTGACCAGGTACATTTTAGGACAATCTTTATGATTTATCCAAAGATACAATTATCACAGTTAACATGCAAATAATATGATAATAGAATGAAGAAATTCATTAAATCATAATGTTTAAAGTACAATGATTGGCCCTTAGGGCACAATTTCCAACAAATAAAAGTAAAAACAGACAAATGCAAAGTGGCTCTTTATAGCCATTGCCTCAAGCCTTCGGTGCCTTCCTAGTTGCATCACCCCTCGAGCCCTTACCTGACAAATGTGAGAAGTAACGGGGTGAGACCAATGTCTCAGTAACATAATCGCTAGCCTCCTTAGGTGGCACAAACAAACATATATGAAAAATAGTCAAATAATTCATGAACATGCAATATTAATTTATTAATCCTTAGAGAAATGAGTAAACATATCATGACATGCAACATTACAACACATCATAAAGCAATAATTTATTCTTTGTTTTTCATTAATCTCTAACTGTCCTTATATCCTCCAACCTAGTCTATGTTACTAGTGACTCTCACGAGCTCTCCACAAGTGTGTTGTAGACTAGTCTCAGTGTTATAGAGAACACAAGGGATCATGGGTTCTTATGGTATGATTACTTCCCAGGCCCCGGAAATACTGCCCAGAAGCCACTGGAGTGTCATATTAGGGAATATTGCCCTGTAAATAAATGCCAGCTAGTGGTGCACAATAATTAAACTAGCAGGTTGCATGTGGTATTCAGTTTTTATATGGTAACCCAATCACTAACTCTGCCATTTAATCTCATTATTCTCAGGGGTTATCATATTTTCTCATACATCATCAATCTCAATCATAAATATGAACTCAACACTTAAAAAGTACATGTATCAGTCATAATGTTATAACATATCAAACTATCTAGTTCTAGGGTTCACACATAAGTCCCACAAGGCGAGTTTTGGTCTTAAAATGATAAGGATTGTATAAATATACTCACCCTAAGCTTGTGGAGTTTTCTAAAAACTCCCACAAGCGACACCAATAGATAAGATGAGTAGGACCATGTTACCTGGTGTTTTTCGTTAACCACAATCAAGAAGGATCTTTCCTTAACGCATGAATTCAAGGTACAAAGTAAGGGAAACTAAATTAAATCATGAATATCTAGCTACTCAAGAATTTATCTTGTATGGTTACTCAAAAATTCTTGTGAGTTTCACTGATAATAGAGATTCAGGCTAGAACTGAGAATTGCCCCTAACAGAGTGTTAGACTAGAATAATGTAACACCCCTGTGTCTTCAATTTGGGTTTTAAACCCTTAAAACTCAGTTCTATGAATAATCCCCAAATTGGGATTCTTAAGCCCTATCCTAAATAATTTAGAATCTCATAATTAAGTAGGAAGGAGAAAGAGAAGGGAGGATTAGAGAGGCTTACCAAATATTAGAAGTCTTAAGGCGCTCTTGGAATATAACCCTAGTAGAGCTCTTGCTTCTCTCCGTCTGAACGTGAAAAGAGAATCATATAGGGTTTCCCCCTTCTACTTATTATATTATTATATTATTTTTTATTTTTGTTATATATATATATATATATTTGGGATGTTACAACTAGTTGATCAGAAGAACTAAGAGTTTGTTTGTTTTCTTGTTTTAAAACTATTTTTTTGTTTGGAAAAGTATAGAAATAAAAAACATGCTCCAAAATGTGTTTGTAGTAGGGTTTGTTTGCTGTGAGGGATTTGGAGGGAAGGGGAGGGGAGAAAAAATTTTTATGAGTTGAATTTTAAAAAATGGAATAATGATGGATTAACAAATTTTTAGCAAAAATAAGATATAAAATAAAAGAGTAATAAAAATTAATTCAAAATTTTTAACCCCACTTCTCTAATTTTCTTAAATTCAACTTAAAATTTTTTCCCCTCCGCTCACTTTCTCTCCCCTCTCCTCATACCAAACAAGCCCGTATGTAGTGTGTTCTGAAATATAAAAAGTTTATAATTTGATTTGAAAAGCAAAAAAAAAATCATAATATCTTTTTCTTACGTTTGTTACATTTTGTTTTGCAAAATTAAAAAGGATGCATACAATATTATATTTTTATTAATAACAATTATGCTTGTAACATAACCTATTTTTTTTCATAATTCTCTCCACCATTTTAGGTATGTTTTTTTGAAATAATGATTCAATCATATTTCTTCAACAACATAAAAATAGAAAATAGAATAGAAAAAGCCTTTTATTTTTATTTGTTTCAAAAAATGCATATAAAGTAGGGAAAAAGACACTTAATGTAATACTCCGAATTTTGAGAGTTGAGGCTAGAGAATAAGCCTAAAATAAGTGGATTGCTAAGCCCCAATTTAGCAAGAGCCCAAACTTATTCCCTAATGATTCTTATATCTTTGGGGTATTAAAAAAAATAAAATGGTGAATTTTGGAGTATACGATGTGAACTATGATTCAGATGTGTTATGAGCGGTGCCAAAACCCTGTATTTAAGTTCAATTGTGGATTAATATCTAAATTGACTTAAAATAGAGGGAGGGCACATATTGTGATGAAATGGAATGATATGTTGTGTTTTGTGGTGATTTGGTGAGAATTACCGTAATTAGGGGCAAAATGGTAAAGTTACCGACCAATTGGTCAGTTACCAAAGAGGGAACTCATTGGTAACTTGAAGATCAATGGTTGAGATTGATTTTTATGAGATTAAGAGGGTGGAATCCCATGTTTTTGAGCTCATGTGAACTTATGGATGTGTGACAAGATCTTGACACTTGGCACAATATGAGCCCTTAGATTGAGTCAAAGCTTCAAAGCTCATTCCTCTCTCTTCTCCTTCTCTTTAGGTCGGCCAAGGGAGTATTAAGGGCCAAAAATATGATCTCTTTCTCTCTCATTTTGGTAGCCATGGATGCCTAACTAGGAAGAGGAATGATAAATGGAATGTGAGTTTTTTGGTTGGTTTGGTGTCCTCTTTAGCTCAAATACCCTTTTATAATGTTGTTCCTAGTGATGAGAGCTTCATTGCTATGGTTTTAGATTTGTGAAAGAAGGTGTTTTGAGAGCTTGAGGAAACTTGAAGTTGGAGGAATCAAAGAATTGGCCTTGGAAAGAGGAAGATGTGAGTATTTGAAGCATTTTGACCTAAGTTTTGTGGTTATTGGTTAAGTTTTGAGAATTGTGGAATTTTCCCTGATTTGTGTGTGATTTTGGAAATGGAGAATTGGTTTGCGTATTATGGTCACAATGGTGCCATATTGTGTTTTGGTGCCATTGGAGTTGGTTTTGAATTTGAATGGAAAGAATTGCAATGTTGAGGTTTGAAATGTTACATTGTATGACATGTTGTGGTTGTGGTGTAACATGTCATTGTGAGTTGAATTTGGTGTTTCTAATGGATTCCTTGTGAAATTTTGTGTGGGAATGGTGTTTGATGTGAAAATGGAACTATTGGAAGTCATTGTGCAAAATCTAGAAATTCTGGTTTTGGCTAAGTGTAAAATGCTATGCAAGTGACCAAATTTGCATGGTATTTTGACATAGCAAATGATATTGAATTGATGTGAAACTTTCTAGATTTGTAGTTCACATTGCAAGCTTTCCATTGATATAAAGTTTTGGTTATTTTGAGTTATGTGGCCAAACTTATAGTTGTTGGAAAATGAGCCAGGGGATAGGTTTGTGGTTGGCTGTGGCCTAAGGGGCTAGCCGCGACCCAAAACCTTCTGACTTGCTTCTGGTTGCGACCCAAGAGGGGCTGGCCGCAGCCCAAATGTTTCTACCTATCTCTAGCCGCGGGCCAGAAGTGCTAACTGCGGCCCATGAGTTTCTGACCATCTGTTGGTCGTGGCCCAAGGTGGGGCTGGCCGCGGCCAACCTTTGAAAAATGATGTTTTGAAGTTTTGAAAGATGGTCTTTGGTCAAAATTTTCCCAACCCTTTAGGCATGTGTTTAGGCTTCTAGTAGCCACCTAAAGGTTGTGAATGATAACCAACTTTAAGTGTTATTGGAAAAGGGATTAACCCTATGTCCTTACTTTAGTTATAGGGTTTGATATTCACTCTGATAATGAGTAGCCAGTGCTAGAGCACATGTGGAAAGAACAAGTGTAGGGAACTTATCTCTCCTGTATGTATTTGATATTTGTGCTAGTATATTGATGCATGTTATTGCTTTGCTTGATTATGTGAAATATATATGATTGAAGCTTTGTTTCTGTTTATACTGTGGCCATAGTTTTGTTGCACGAAACATTGAGCATGCAGATATGTTATTGTGTTAGCATGTGTTTATGTAATGTAAGCATGTCATGTATTAAGCTCTTATCTTGCATGCATATTGGTATTTGTTTCCTACTGAGATTCTCTCGAATCTTACCCTCCCTTACCAACATTTTAGACAGGGTAGGTAGAATCGAGGATGGAGCAAGCAACCAAGGGCAGTGAGGACTCCTTTGGATATTTAGTTTGGTAGCTAGTTATCATTTGGGATAGTTGTACATGTTTGGATGTATATATGGTTGGATAGGTTGGAATGTGTATTCGAATATGTATTTGGAAATGGCTTTGTGTAATCCCCGTTTAAGAAAATGTAAAGGACGAATGTGCCCTATAGACTCTATAGTAAAGGTATGAACCTGGGGTTTGTGGAGAATTATGTTGTGCACTCTAGTATTTATATGAATGTGATTTATCTTTGCAAAGTAATTGTATTCAAAATGTGAATGTGAGACCAAGTGTATTATATTTCGAAAGGTATTTGTGAAAACCTTATCATAAAGATGGGATATTAAATGAGTTTTGTTTATCGTTGGTCTCTAATTCATTTTAATAGCGTATTTTGGATATAATTATGGAGGGGGTTACACTTAAATACCACATAAACTTTCGAAACCCACAAAAGACCATTTAAACTTACAAAGCACAGATAAGGGATCGAGTGGGAATCTGGGTTTTTGATGTTTTGGCTTAAAGATCAAAATAACCTTCACACTTATTTAATCAGACACTTAAATGCGGGATTGCTCAAAATTCACAAAGGCTCGGACTGGTTCTTTCCTCTAAGTGTTATAGTCGTTATCATTACAGGTGAAAAAAACAGTTACCGTTGTCATCCCTAAACTGGCAATCGTGGGTACAATCCGTTGCATAGTCACTAGTGGGAGAGTATTTCGCATTGATTATTCTTAATGTCTTATTCTCCCTTATGTTTTTTAATTTTCAAATCCTAGGTTACCTTTTTTGTGGGTTTTTCTTTTTGAAGTACCTTTAGCCAGAAAATTTCCCAGTTGGATTCAGGTTTGATTAATGACTATGCTTTGATTGACCTAGTCAATCGCACATTTGGATTCAAGTCTGATTCACGTTTATGCTTCGATTCACCTACACAAGTACATATAACTTTTAATGTGGAGTTGATTGGATTCTTCTTGGTTTGTAAGTATTTGAATGCCTTGTTTGTTCTTGGTTTAGTTCCTCTATTGTTAAAGTACTACTCTCACTTTCTTTGTTTGGCTATTTGTGAATATGGGGTTAGTTGGTTATTTATTGATATTTTGCAAATGTTACATGATTTCAAATGGGTAATTCATTACAATGGGTAATGAACAGAGCCCTATATATCAGTGAGTTGAATTTATCCTCTTTTTATTTATATGTACATTAATTGAGTGTTGCATTTTGACTCTTTCTATACTGGCCTTTCGTTGATATCTGAAGACAAATATGCATTAGTTAAAAATACACAATAACATTTTACTGATACTAGTTTTGCATATTTAGTAGATTAATTTTGACATTCATATGAGAATTAAAGATAGGATTGTTGGGATTGGTAGGCATAACGAAAAAATTAAAATTCAAAAATTTTCCAATCCCTACTACAGAGCTGTCAATGACATTTAAATCGAGTAGTACAGAAGCATACCTTTCTTATGGTCCAGTCTTTCTTTTTTATCTCAAGGAGGTAACAACTCAGATCATCTCCTTTTATCGGTATTTATACAAAAAGGAATCCAACACAAAAAATGTGCTAGTGTAATGTCCCAAAATATGTTTAAGGGCTTGTGACTCTAAAAGTGGATGTAATGAACGTTAGACAAACACTTTAGGAGAATGCAATGTGAATTATGACCCGAATTAGTAGCAGAAAGTGCCCAAACCTTGTATTTAAGCTTAATTATAGTGACAAAGCTTAAGTTGAATTGAAATTGAAGGGAGGGCACATGGAAGTGTCAAATAAAGTGTTAAGTGGCAATCCAATAGAAATTGCCATAATTAGGGGCAAAATTGGAAAAAAGAAAATTTATCAGCCAATTAGTCAGCTACTGAAGAGGAAATTCACCATTAACTAAAAGAGTAAGTGGTGTGACTAAATGGCTAATGGAATTAGTTAAAGAAACTACATGGTAACATGCCTTTTTGAATGGAGCCATTGGATCTTGACACTTGGCACTACTTGATTGAAGTCAAATTGTCAAATGGTAAAAAATTTCAAACTCTTCCTCCCCCTCTCTCTCTTTAAGTTGGCTAAGAGCATATGGGAGGTTGAAAAATGTGATTATTCATTACTTTTCCCTCTCTCTCCAAGCTCCAAGTCGTCCAAGCCATATAAGAGGAAAGAGAAAGAAAAATCAAGGTGAATGTAAGACTTCTTGCATTTTGACCTTGTAGATGACCTTTGTTGCCAAAAACCTCTTCTTTAATCTTGATCATCTTGATGAGTGCTTCATTCCTATGGTTTTAGATTTTCAAGAGGAGGTGTTTTGTGCACTCAAGAAAAGCTAGAGGTTGAGAAATCAAAGAACAAGCTAGAGAAAGTGATAGAGGTGAGAAAGAGCAATATTTTGAGAGAGAGAGAGATATATATATATATATATATATATATTATGGCCATTGGTTGAGAGCTTTGATTTTTAAATATTTTCCTTAATTTTTGTGTATATAGGGTTTTAGAGAGTTCATGTTGTTTTGTTGATGATAATGGTGTCTTGTGTTGTGGTTTGGATAATGGAATCGATTTGGAACTTGATTGGAAAGTTTGGAAATTTCTGGATTTTTGTTTAAACTTACACCCAAAATAGAGCTTATGAAAGGAATATGAATTTGGTTGTTTTGATGTTTTCATTAGATTTCATCTAGAAAACTATGTAGGGAGTAGCCTCGATAGTGAATTCTGACCTTTAGAAACATTTGTTGAAAATTGGAAATTCTGTCAAGTGAAAATTCTGTGCAGGGCAGCTTGTTTGTATGTAAGTTTTGAATGGGTAAACGGTGTTCAAAAATTCCAAATTTCAACATTTTGAACTTTTGAAATGTGGTTTCTGATCTAGCTCTTCCCAACCCTTTTGAGCTTTTGTTTAAGCTTATCATAGCCACCTAAGGACCCAAATGATAACCAACCTCAATTGTTTTGTAGTTATTAAAGAATTAGAATAGGGAATAACTCATCATCCTTAATTCTGATTTATATTATTTGACATCTGTCCTGAGCATGAAAAACCTGTGCCTAAGCATGAACGAAAAGAACAAGGTAGTAACTCTTTCTCTTATATCATGTATAATGCTTTGTGTAATGCCCTAAAATGTGATTAAGGGCTAATGACTTCAAAAGTGAATGTAATTATTGTTAAACAAACACTTTTGGAGAATATAAATTGAATTGTTGATCTGAATGTGTTATGATCAGCGTCTAAACCCTGTAATTAAATTTAATTATGGATTAACATCTAAATTTAGTTAAATAAAAGGGAGGGCGCATATTGTGGTGAAATGAAAAGACAGGATGAGTTTAGTGGTGATTCAAGCAGAATTGCCATAATCAGGGGAAAAATGGGAAAAAGGAAAGTTATCGACCAACTAGTTAGTTACCGAAGAAAAAGCTTATAGGTAACTTAGAGATCAATGGTTAGGATTAATTGTTAATTGATTAAGAGAGTGGAATTGCATGTGTATGTGCTTATGTGTGCCCATGTATGATGTTTCAAGATCTTGACAAGTGGCATTGCATGAGCCTTGGATGAGAGTCAAAGTGTCAAATTTCATTTCCTCTCTCCTCTCTCCCTTTAGGTCAGCCAAAGAGGCCTTCATGCCCAAAAATCGGATCTTCATCATCTCATCTCTCTCTCTTTTAATCTCCATTTTTGTCTAAGGTTCAAGAGGAAAGAGAAAGAAGAAAGCTTATGGTTAATGCTCTATTTGACCTTGAATGCTCAAATTATCTTCTATAATCTTGTTCATATTGATGAGAGTTTCATCTCTATGGTTTTAGATTTTTGAAAAAAGGTGTTTGAGTGGTTAAAGAAATTTAGAAGTTGAGGAACCAAGGAATTGGCTTTGGAAAGAGGAAGAGGTAAAATATTATGGCATTTTGACCTAAGTATTGTGATCATTGAGTGTGTTTTGGAAATTGTGAATTTTGTCCTGATTTTAGTGTGATTTTGGAATGGATGAATTGGATAGTGTTTTGTGGTGGAATTGGTGTCATATTGTGTTTTTGTGTCATTGGAATTGGTTTGAAACTTTGAATGGAAAGGAATTGCAATGTTGAGTTTTGTGTTGTGACATTGTGTTGACATGTTGTGGTTATTGTGGAGTATGTCAATGTGAGTTGAATTTGATTGATTAGATGTTTTAAATGGATTCCTTGTGAAAATTGGTGTGAGAATGGTGTTTGTTGAGAATTTGGAACCATTGAAAGCACGTATGCAAAAACTGAAATTCTGTCCAGTGTGAACTCAATATTTTCCCTAAATGCAAGCAACCTATACCCGAGCACTTCCAGAAAGAATAAGGTAGTAACGTTTTCCCTTATACTATATGTAATACATTGTATGTTTGATTTATCATTGTTTTGTGATGGTTTTGTATGTTGTGAAGCTATGCGATGTGAAAGCCATAAAGGCTATGTGAGTTCCAGGAAGGCAATGTGTGTTTGTAAATGTGAATGCTATGAAGGTAATGTGTGTTTGTAAATGTGAATGCCGGGAAGGCAATGTGTGTATGTACTGCTTGATGATTTACTTGTATGCTATGTGATTATGTGTGGTATGAATGATTTGTTAAAATTGGGATTCTTTAGAATCCCATTTTTTCCATTGACTAATCTTAGACAGGGCAAGTGGCTCCAAGGAGAAGCAGACAACCAAGGCGACTAGGACTCCTTAGGGATATTTGAGTTTGGTTGTTGGTTATCTAATTTTTGGTTGGATTACTGTATATATTGCTATTCGGGATGTAAACTAGAATGATTTTGTGCAATCCCCATATGAAAAATTGTAATGGGAGAATGTGCCCTAAAAACCCTTTAGTTAAAGTATTAAACTTGGGGGTTGCCAGGATTTTTGTTATACACTCTGATATATATATATAAATGTGATTTAATCGCGCAGGATAATTATATTCGAAATGGGAATGTGAGACTAGGTTAAAGGGATTTTGAAAGACATTTGTGGAAACCCTATCTCAATGATGGGATTAGAAATATTTTTTTTTAATTTTCCGTTGGTCTCTAATCCATCTTAATTACGTATTTCGAATCATAATTATAGAGGGGGTTACACTTTGTATACTTGTACTTATCATTGAATTGTGACGAATGTGAATATAGTAAAAGCTATTGGGAATGTGGCGAATGTGGATACAGTGAAAGCTGTCGTATATGGCTATGAAAGTCATTGAATATAGCAAAACCTATCATATATGGTTGTTAAAGCCATCATGAATGCCATGAATGTGTATATGGCTGAGACAACCGTCGTATACAGCTGTGAATGCTGTCTTGAATGTGGTGAATGTGACAAATGTCATGAATGTGAATGCTACTGTGAATGTTGCTGTGGATGCTGCTTTATGATAATTGCTTACATGCTTTGTTATTATATATCATATAAATGAAATGTTACTACTGAGATTTATATGAATCTCATTTTTTCCAATGTCTAACCTACAGCCAGGGCAAGTGGATCAAAGGAGAAGTAGGTAAATAAGGGCGGCTAGTGCTCACGGCTAGGGGAATAGAGTTTTGTGTTGGTTATCAAATTTTGGGATGATTGTATATGATGTAAATGTAAGATCAATGTAGCAGAGGTAGTTGAATCTACCATAGAATTGTATATTGGTTTGTAATCCTTGATATGGGAACTAAAGCGGGCGATTATGCCCTATAGACCTTACTAGTTTGAATATAACCCGAGAGTTTGTCAGGAAATTTTGTTGAAAACTCTGATATTAATGAATAGAACTAAACCAAGCAAGCCAAACATGTTTGGTAAAGCAGAAACGAGACCACATTAATCATGTTTTGAAAATTTTTGAAAACCCACTTTATCACAGGACCAAATCCTATCTTGAAGTCAGGACCGCTAGTGTGTTGAAAATTTATTCTTTGGTCTCCAAATGTTTTTTATGACATGTTTTCGAACTATATTAACGACTATCAAGGAAGGGGGTTATAGCTAGCACCACCAACGTCTCTCTCTAGAGTTTTCTTTTCTCACAGCTCTCTATCTTGCTTTTTTCATCACCTATAGAAAACCCTAGCTCACCCTTTTTAAAAAAACTAGTCAAGGTTTTCTATTTCATAATGGATATTGGATTTTTAAAATTAATCTTAATTAATTTCAAAATCCATATCATATCAATTAACACTAAATTGTCTTTTGATAAAAAAAATTAAATAAATATGATTTAATTAAAATCTGTCCAACAGTTTTAATTTAACCTATTTATTTAATCTGAATAAAGAGCCAATAGAAATAGATTTAATTTATATTTATAAATTAAATCAGAGATATTATATCTTTATCATGTTAGCTTTTAAATTTAATTTATAAGATAAAACTAAATTTAAAACTAACACAATATAATAATAATATCATATATAATATATATATATATATATGTGTGTGTGTGTGTGTGTGTGTGTGTGTTTCAAAAATACATATATGTATATATAATATTATTAATTTTCCTTTTGAGTATATATATATATTCATCCACTCTAGATTTACTATTACATTCATTAAATTTAAACATATCTTAGATTTAATGAATTTGGACATTATAGCTCGTGTTGGGCGATTTTTGTGTGCGACCCTATATGCCTATATGAAGTTGGCAGTGGACCAATAATTATACTAACCCATAAGTCGTAAACATCCTCTAGCAAGACATTACGATTACCCAATTCATATAAGGATCGATAAATTGATGCAACCTATCATTAATCATATCATGTCCCCTTTTTTCACACGATATTTCAGTCAAGGATGATGCATGGAGAATGTCATCCTCCTATTCCTGACCATTACTTTCTCGATGTAACCCCCTACCTTAATAGCTGAAATTATAGTTCGAAAAATGTCATTATGTTGAATTAGAGACCTACGGATAATTTAAAATTTATTAAAAGTCCCATCTTTAAGACAAGGTTTTCAAAAAACTTTTTCAAAACTTGTTCGATGCGGTCTCACATTCACATTTTGAATATATTTGGCCTGTGCAGTTTAGTTTCATTCATACATATCAGAGTGTAACAAGAATTCCTGACAACACTCAGGTTTCATCTATTAACTAGAGGGTTTACGGGGCATACTCGCCCTGATCAATTTCCTATATCGAGGATTACATGAAACTATCCATAATTACAACATATCAAAAATATATAATAATCCAAAAAGATGATAACCAACTACTAAAACTAAAACTCCTAGCTATGAGCTCTAGCTGCCCTTCATTACTTGCTTTTCATTCGAACCTCTTGCCCTAGCTGTAAGTTAGTCAATGGAAATAATGAGATACAAAAGAATCCTAGTAGTAACAAATCACTCATACAATATATAATAACATGGCATGCAAGCAAATCACAATAAGCAATAGCAGTAACAATCATAGTGATGCGTGACTTTCGTCATAAATGACAGATCACCAGGATGTATCCACATGATGTGTAACTTGCATCACAAACGACATCACACACAGCTATATATACATGATGTGTGACTAGCGTCAGAAATGACAGCACTTACGGTTGTATACACATAGCTTTCATAGCAACATACACCACAACATTTGCAATCAACACAATTCAATGATAAGACATATATACAATGTATTACACATAGTATAAGAGAAAGAGTCATTACCTTGTTCTTTCCGTTGGTGCTCTAGCACCGGTTTATCACGCGTAGGGTAAATGTCAAATCTTATCAATCATAATCAAGGACAACTAGTTATTACTTATTGCAATTCTTTAATAACTCATAATTCTCGGGCTAGTTATCACTATGGTCATTTAATCAAGTCAATTAAGGAGCTAAAGTGGTTAATTAACTCAAAAGACCAATCTTCTAACCTTAGAGTTCAACAATATGACATTACGCCATTACATCTTCAATTTTTGCACAAGTAACCAAATCTACCAGAATTTTTCATCAACTTTGAAAAATCATATCTTTATATACAAATAGAATTGCATCAATTCTAAAGGCGATAAGACCCTTATTTAGTCTATTCTCAAGGAAAAATATCATCCATAGCCAGTTGGATGCACCATATGCCCATATTTTTCATTTATTGCACACTACTAGAATTCAACCCAAATTTCATGACCTAAATTCAAAAATTTATAACTCCTAATGTATAATTTGAAATAATTCAAATGACCTATCACATTAAAGCTTGATATATCTACTTTTATTTTGGAAAGTTTCATCTTTATTGAGCATCATTTGGTTATCCAAAAACACCACACCAATAGGGTACCTTGCTGGAATTCTGTTCAGGCAGAAAATCCAGTTTTGCATTTTGAGTTTCAATGACCCAAAATTCACAACCCGGGGCTATTCCCACACCATTTTTCATGTTGAACACAATGGTAACATCAAAATAAAAAAAAAATCTCACTCATTCCACACATCCTGTTTTGGGCAAAAATTCATCAAAATTTTAATAATTACCATACTTCCAATTTAAGCCCTTAACTAGTGTTCGCCGTTTAGCTTCCGCAAGCGTACGGGTCACAAGTAATAAAGTGATAAGTCAAGATAGTTCCCACGAGGACTATGACAAAAGCGAGTTAACTAATTTAACCATATTCTTAATTAGGTTGAATGGAATCATTTGAAATTGATCAAGTTAAATAAAGAAGTTTGATGAAAATAACAAAGGAAAAAAATTGGGAAATTGGGTCTAACTTCAAGAGATATTAACTTAGGATTACTTCTTCCCCATTGTATTTCATAAAACTATGCAAATATCCACTTATGTTGATTAAATGAGTCTATATGCTAGTCAAAGGTTCTAAAATCATCAATCAAGCTCTCTCCTGTCAAGATTGATTTTTAATCCTCATTAAAAATATTCAATCTCTTGTTTACAATTAATGAAAATCATCTTTCCAAAGCAAGGCTTCACTTGACTATGCTAGGTTGTTTGATTTATCTCTATTCTAACAACAAACCATCCATTTAATCACTAAACTTCAAGTCTAGCATGATTTTTCTTAAGTTCTACAATCAAAATAGCTCTCTCAAGCATCTTCCAATTGAACAACTCTAATCATGTGGTGATCAAGCACAAGATAGCATTAAGCTCAAAGAAAAATCAACATATAATAATCATTAACCAACAAAAGCAAGATAATCTAGTAGTTTCAATCCATACAATGGGTAAACGTAATCCTAATTAGAAGTTCTAGATACTCATGATCAATATATGCCAAAATCTCAACACACAATCATCATCCATATCAGCAAAATAAAGAAAAAGGTGAGAAGAACAAGAAAAACCCAAGAATTGAGGCTCCAAATCCTTTCTCAACCCAATCTCAAGCTCCAAGCTCTTCAAAATGCCAAACCCTAGCAGCCAAGATGTTCAAGGAGTCTAGAACTACTAATTTTCGACCTAGCCCATACCTTTTTATTGGTTTTTTGCTTCAGTTTTCAAAACACACAGCATCAGTTTTGCGCATTTATCGTGAGTTTGCAATAGTGAATGCAATATCGAATTGTCATCAGACAGAAGTAGGGCTTTTTCAGGTGGTTTTTCTATGACATTGGCTACAGCAGATTTCACGGTCAACAGGCAGACAGAAGGGCCATCTTTTGAGGTAGTTTTGCATTGCCTTGGCTACAACATTTCCACAACAATTGCAAGCTTCTCCTTCATAGTGTCCTTTTTCATCTTCCTCTTGCATTCTTTTCTTCCTTTCACATCTTCCCATGATCTTTGTGAGCTTTTACAACTTGTCATCTTCCACCTACAAGGAGGAAGACTTCATGAGCTCTTCAACTTTCATAATTAACTAAAAGTAATTGCATTTAACTCATGATTTTGACAAAATTTTGATTTTGATTATATCCTATCACATTTTCTTCTATAAT
The DNA here is from genome assembly GCA_963242795.1 of Inga leiocalycina. NCBI lineage: Eukaryota > Viridiplantae > Streptophyta > Magnoliopsida > Fabales > Fabaceae > Inga > Inga leiocalycina. The sequence goes on along the minus strand of OY725327.1, from coordinate 53,252,782 downwards.
CTCTTTATATGCACAATTTGAACCCAAAAATAAGTGAAAAGAGAAGAAAATGTGCTAGAATACTCTTGATTTCTATGAGTTAACAACTAGCTTTATATTTCCTCCGAGCATCATAAAACACCATGAATTCTCTAAACCCTAACTTGGACAAAATCAGGGCAGATATATACTTGCCAAAATACTCATTAAACCAACACAACCAATAGCTCAAAGTAAAGCCAATACTCACCTCTTGCTTCTCCTTAGCTCCTTTCTTTGATTCTACAGCTTTTGTTCTTGGATGATAGCCCAAAACACCTCCTCTTGAAATTCTAAAACCATAGACATTAAGTTCTCATCAAGAAGAACAATGTTTATAAAGGACACTTGAGCCATAGATGAGGTTAAAAAGGTGAAAATCAAGATCAAAGTCTCACCTTCACTTGCTTCTTCTTGCACTCTCATGTTGTAGTTGCAAAACTGACTTCGAGAGAGAGAATATGAGTAATTAAATGGTCTGATTTCTCTTCCCTTATCCCTTAATAGAGCTAGTCAAAATTATGGACCAAATGGAGAGAAAATTGGTTGCTAGGATTACTTCTTATTGGGTAAAAATTCTATATTAATTTCTAAGTGTAAATGGGTTAATTTGGTTAGCTTCTTTTCTTTCCTTATTCTTCCACTCTTGGTTGAAAGTTAAACTTGGAAAAGGAGAATGATTGTTGACCAATTCATATCTTATTGTCTTGCATTTTTTTCCAAGTGGAAAAAGTGGAAGGAACTTTGACTTTTGACTATTGCCTTATATTTCCTTTCTTGCATGTTGTTGGGTGAAATTTAGGTGTCCAAAAGGTGTCCTAAATAATTAAATCTTCATCCCCTCTTCTCTCTTCATTTGACCAAAATGCTCTTCAAAAAGGAGGAATAAGGATTGACCAATTGCATAAACTTGTATTGCCATTGGTTACACAATTTTTCTAGTTGCATTTTTGACTTTTCAAAGACAAAAGTGAAGAAGTGTTTGAAGTAAATTCTCTTTCTTTCTTTTCTTCTCCTTTGGAGAAATTACTACCCATTTGGAGAGGAAATGTTTTCCAAAAAGTCTCTTATTACTTCCTTTATGTCTTAGCCACAATTTTTGACCAAATCTTTTTGTAAAGTATGTTGATGAATCCTCTTTTTCTCTTGGTATACCTTTTTGGACGTTTTTGTGATCTTATAGGAGTGAGATGATTTGCTTTTCATTCCTATAATTGCTTCTTGCTTTTGAAGAGTAAATCCCAGCTGTTCAATTGTCTTCCAATTTTGACCTCAAGATCACGAGGCAATTGTCTCTTTTTTGCTTGATTATAGCAAAATTAATTAGGGTGCCATTAAATCCTTTTATTTCACTGTCTATTACATTTAGCCCTTGGATGCATTTTGAGATATTACACTTGATCCTTGAGCAGTCTGACTATAGAAATGGAAACTCCTTTCTATCATAGTATGACCATACAGTTCTCAGACTTACTCATCAAGGGGCCCAGTAATATCTCTCTACTAATATGAGGGACAAATTCCATCTTAACCATTCACATTCCTCTGCATGAAAACCACTAAGCTTAAACATAGCCTTTATCATCATTGGTCAAAGGTGACTTTTGACTAGGTCAAAGCTGAGCAAGTCTCATTTAGGAATCCATGATGATCTCAGGTCAAAGGGCATAGTGACATGGTTATACATGAGACAAGCTTATGACTTGATCCATGCAGCTTTCTTATAGTAGGCCGGGCTAGCACCTTGTACTCTTACAAGTGCCTAGGACTTTGATTCATATCTCCATACCTCTTTAAAGTCATACTAATCTTATTTCATCTTTGCTCTTGCATAGATGACCAACCACAAACATTTAGGACAATTATTTTGATTTATCCAATGATAGTTATTATAGTGAACATGCAAATAATATGATAACAAAATGGAGAAGTTGATTGAATAATAATGTTGAAAGTATAATGATTGGCCTGTAGGGCATAATTTCCAACATTTTCCTACTTATACTTGGTAGAATCATCAATTTGCCTAATTCCTATTGTCCTAACATGATGCTCATGCTTTACTTGTGCAAGCAGCTTAGTAAGAGGATCAGTAATATTGTCTTCTCCTGCTACTTTGTAAATTTTTATGTCACCTCTATCATTGATTTCTTTAATGAGATGAAATCACCTAAGTATATGCTTGGTCCTTTGATGTGACCTAGGCTCCTTAGCTTAGCAATAGCACTGCTGGTGTCACAAAACAATTCTATTGGATTTGAGATGGTAGACATCCCCCTAGTTCAGTAATGAACTTTTTGATCTAAACGGCTTCCTTAGCTACATCCGATACTGCTATATACTCATATTCTATTACAGAATCTGCTACAGTGCTCTGCTTAAAGCTCTTCTTGCTTACTACTCCACCATTCAGGAGGAATATGTATCCAGATTGAGATTTAAAGTCATATTGGTTAGTTTGAAAACTTGCATTTATGCAACTAGTTACATATAGCTCATAATCCAATCCACCATATACTATGAATAAGTCCTTAGTTCTTCTTAAGTACTTTAGGATATTCTTAACAGTAGTCCAATGACCCTCACCAAGATCTTGTTGATATCTGCTGGTCATACTTAAGGCAAATGAGACATCCGGTTGAGTACACAACATGGCATACATGATGGATCCAATAACGAGGCATATGGAACCTTGCTTATGCGATCTCGTTGATCAGGTGTACTAGGACACATATCCTTACTAAGATAGATGCCATGAGACATGGGCATGTAACCCCTTTTTGAATCCTGCATACTGAACCTATGCAATATCTTGTATATATATATATATGTGCTCTGACTTGTGTAATCCCTTACCTTGATAATCGTAATTAAGATTCGAAAATGCGTAATTTTAAGGAATTAGAGACCGACGATTACGTTTTTCTCAAATCTCTTTTCTAAAATTTGTTCAACATAGTCTCATATTCATCTTCTGAATCTAATTACTCTGCGTAGTTCAATCACATTCATACATATCAGAGTGTATAACCAAATCCCCGGCAACTCCCGGGTTCTATACATATATAATCTGAGGGTTTACAAGTCTCCACTAGGGAATTAATAACCAAAGTCAACAGTAATATTTACATCTCCAAAATAAGCAGTAATCCCAAGTTCAAAAGAAGATAACCAACACCCTACAATCAAATATACCCCGAAGGGGTTCTAATTGCTCCGGGTTACCCGCTTCTCTCGAGCACCACTAGCCCTGTCTGAAATGTTAGTCATTGGAAAGAATGAGATTCAAGAGAATCCCAGTAGTAACAAATCACTCATATAGTGCATAAACACAAAGCATATAAGGTCATGTTAGCAGCATCACAATGTAATGTGGTTCACACCACAAACGACAGCACTCATGGCTGTAAACTTTAAGCGTCAGCTTTCGTTGCGATCTCAATGTATTCACAAAGTATTCACTAGGCATCAGCTTTCGCTGCGATCACAAAGCATCACAAAGTCACAATGTATTCTCAAAGCACGACAAACATACATACAATGTTTCACACAAAGTATAAGAGAGGAGTCACTACCTTGTTCTATCCGATTATGCTCTAGCGCAGGTGGATCACGAACAGGGCAAATATCAAATCCTACAATTCCAAAGGCACCATTTAGACACTTCCTTAGTGTTTCTTGGAGTTATATGAGTCTATAATGAAAATTTACAAAAATGGCCCCAAGGACCCGGCCCGGGCCCGCCGTACCCGGTTCGGTTGCACTTTTCCTGAAATTCTAATATGGGCTATCCTAACATATTTTCACCCAAGGAATCCATTTCCGGACTCAGAATTATCAAATTCAATGTAAACTTACAAATTTACCCTTGGCAGCCCTACTTCAAGGGTTTTAAGGGCGTTTTCGTAATTATGCTTTTTCAGCCTTTTCCGAAAAAGTGGCCAACTGTAACCCCACCTAATTTTCGCTCCTGAAGTCAATGGAACCATCAAATTGATAAAATTCCAACATTTAATGGACACAAATACCCCTGCCCAAATCTGAAAAATTTTAGGGAGATTGAGTTCTCTTGATTTCAATCCATTAAACACCTTGTATACACTTCTAATCACATGTTTAACTATTTAAACACTAATTGCACATGATTAGAGTGAATTTGGCAGCATTTCCCCTTAGGGTTTCACCATCCATTTTCACCAAAATCAAGCAAAACCAACCCAAATTTAACAACAATCACTACAACATCATCATATAGCACAAGAGGATTAAATTCATGCCCTTAATATCACTTAAACCCTAAGGTTACCATTCAGCAAAAACAGGGCAGCATAATATTACCTCATAGATTCAACCAAATTTCAAGACATTTGGGTCAAAACAAAGCTTGTGCTTACCTCTTTGCTTGGCTATAGCCCTTTCTTGAGTTCTCCCACTTCAACACCACTTAGATGGCACAAAACTCCTCCTTTCAAGAAACTACAACCATAGAAATGAAGCTCTTAATGAGAGGAACAATTTTGATGAAGGCCTCAAGAGCTAGAAATGGAGTCTTGATAGAGAAAATGGCACAAGAACATGTTGCTTCACCTCTTGCTTCTTTGCTCTCCAAAATTTCGTCCACTCTCTCTTTCTCTCTATATTTGGCTTCAGCTGAACCGAAATAATAGCCCAAGGAAAGAGAAAGCTCATATAAAAATATCTCCTTCATCTTTTATTTTTATGATATTTTATGGCAATTTTAACACATGCCTTTTAACTTCATCATCATCTCCTTTCTCTTTAGCCATTATGCTTGGCCGAAATGGAAGATTAGGAGGGAATAAAATATGCATTCAGTTATCTCTTTTATCCTCTTCCACATCCTCCTCCACACAATTTATTTTGAGTTGCAATCTTTGACCATAACCCTTTTTGTTTTTGACCTTAGCCCTTACCAATTCTTGTGTCATATTTTCATTGTATTTGAACCAATGCCTCCTCCCTTTAATCAGCCCATATTTACGTCACTTAAGGGCCCAAGTTAGAGCAGAATAGGCTGATCACCAATTTCCTCATAATTACAAGGTTGCCAATACAAATTTTCCCATTTTCGGATTTTGTGTAAATTCTGGCAGATTTTCTGTCCAAACTTTGAAAAATCATAACTAATTCTAGAAAAATCGAAATGAAGCGATTCTAAAGGCTATAGAACCCTTATTAAGTCTAGTTTTAAGGAAAAATATAGCCTTTTACTAAATGGAAGCATATCATTACCAGATTTAATTTCTTTAACCATTGCTCCAGAAAAAAAATCAATTTCGCTGGGCAACCTTCAAGAACTTATAACTCTTAGCTCACAAATTGAAATAACACAAATTATATGTTCATTTTGAAGCTTCACATGTGAACTTTAAGACTGGGAAGTTTCAGAATTTTTAGACATCATTTGCCCATTCAAAATGTCCATACAAACCGACTGTTCTGCACATAATTACACTTAACAATTTTTTCAAATTTTCAACCAATGTGTCCAATGGCTCCAAAATCAACAATCAAAACTATTCCCACACAATTTTACACAAGGAAACCATCGGAATCACTAAAGCCACCAAATTTCCATCACATATTCTCCAAAAGTGTTTATTCAACAATAATTACATCCACTTTTGAAGTCATTAGTCCTTAATCACTTTTTGGGATATTACAACTTGGGCCTATTAGTCTCTTGGATCTATCTCTATAGATCCTAATACCTAGAATGTAGGTGGCTTTACCTAAGTCTTTCATCGAGAAAGACTTTCCTAACTAAGACTTGATACTCTGTAAGGTAGGAATGTCATTCCTAATGAGTAGGATGTCATCTACATAAAGTACTAGACATACAACTATGCTCCCACTAACCTTCTTGTAAACACAGGTTCATCGATGTTTTCAATGAATCCAAACTCTTTAACTGCTTTATCAAAATGATGATTCCAACTCCGGGATGGTTGCTTCAATCCATAAATAGATATTTGAAGCTTGCACACTTTACCAGAGTTTTTTGAATGCATAAATCCTTTAGGTTGTGTCATGTACACATCCTCAAGCAGCATTCCATTAAGGAAGGCTGTTTTGACGTCAATTTGCCATATTTCATAGTCATAATATGCTGTAATAGCAAGAAGGATTCTGATTGATTTGGCCATTGCAACTGGGGAAAAGGTTTCATCATAATTTACACCATGAGTTTGAGTGAATCCTTTTGCAACCAATTGTGCCTTGAAGACATTTACTTTGCCATCCATGTTAGTTTTCCCCTTAAAAACCCATTTGTGCCTAATGGTATTTACACCTTTAGGTGGATTGATTAAGGTCCATACCAGATTATTGTACATGGATTGCATTTTAAACTCATGGCATTTATCTATTTCTCAGAGTTTGGTCCCACTATGGCTTCTTAATAGGTAGTCAGGTCATCTTGCTCAATAAGCAACACATCATGACTTTTAGTAATCAGAATCCATATCTCTGAGGGTGATGCTGTGTCCTATCAGATCTGCATGGACCTTGTGTTCCTTGAGGAGGCTTAGGAACTTGTTGTGAGTCTTCTCTATTTTCCATCTATGGCTCTGTGCATCTTGTGACTCTTGAACTTCTTTGAGATGTACCTTGCTCCCACTTGTTCTTTTAGAGATAAACTTTCTTTCTAAAAACATACCGTTTTGAATAACAAACACTTTGTTATCAGTGGGATTGTAGACATGGAATCCCTTCATTTTCATTGGATACTCCACGAAAAGGCACTTTGAGGATCTGACAGCTAATTTATGGTTTAGCCTTTCTTTTCGATCTCAAAGAGCTAACAACTTAGATTAGCTCCCTCTACCGGTATCTAGACAAATAGGAATTTGACACGAACAGTGTGCTAGAGCCACAAACATCTCTCTCTAAAGTTTTCTTTTCTCACGGCTCTCTATCTTGATTTTTTCATCACCTATAGAAAGTCCTAGCACACCTTTTTTAAATAATTAGTCAGGGCTTTCTATTTTATGATGGATATTGGATTTTTAAAATTAATCTTAATTAATTTCAAAATCCATATCATATCAATTAACACTTAATTGTCTTTTGATAAGCAAATTAAATAAATATGGTTTAATTAAAATCTATCCAACAGTTTTAATTTAACCTATTTATTTAATTTGAATAAAGAGTCAATGGAAATAAATTTAATTTATCTTTATGAATTAAATCTGAGATATTATATCTTTATTATGTTAGCTATTAAATTTAATTAATAAGATAAAACAAAATTTAAAACTAACACAATATAATAATATTATCATACATACGTACGTACGTACGTATGTACGTACGTACATACATACATATGTGTGTTTATGTGTGTATTTTGAAAATACATATATGTATATATAATATTATTAATTTTCTTTTTGAATATATATATATATATATATATATATTCGTCCATCCTAGATTAACCATTATATTCATTAAATCTAGACATATCTTATATTCAATAAATCTGGACATTATAGCTCGTGTTGGGCTATTGTTGTATGTGACCCTGTAGGCCTATATGAAGTTGGCAGTAGGTTAATGACTATATTAACCAATGAGTCGTAAGCGGCCTCTAGCAAGACATTACGACTACCCAATTCATATGAGGATTGATAAACCGATGCAACTTATCATACAACCATATCATGTCCCTTTTTTCACACGATGTTTCAGTCAAGGATGATGCATGGAGAATGTCATCTTCCTATTTTTGACCATTACTTTCTCGATCCCTGAGTAGTCAGACTATAGAAATGAAAACTCCTTTCCATCGTTGTATGTCCATACACTTCTCAAAGTCACTCATCAAGGGGCCCAGTAATATCTCTCTACTAATGTGAGGGACAAATTACATCTTAACCATTTACATTTCTCTACATGAAATCCACTAAGCCCGAACATAGCTTTTATCATCACCCGGTCAAAAGATGACTTTTGACTATGTTAAAGCTAACGACTCTCATGTAGGAATCTATGATGATCTCAGGTCAAAGGGCATAGTGATGTGGTTATACAAGAGACAAGCTTATGATTTGATCCATGCAGCTTTCTCATAGGGGACTGGTCCAGCACCTTGTACTTTTACAAGTGCCTAGGACTTTGATTCCCATACAGGTAATGTCTATTGTGTGTAAGCTATTAATGGTAGAGATGAAAAGTACAAGACAAGTGTGCTAGCACATTTTTGACGCGAATTTTATGGTAAGTATGATGTAATTGTACAATAGGGTTGTTTTATTGTCATTTATATATTTGTCTAACAAGTTTGTTACTGATGCAGTCAATATTAGTCTGTAAACTTATAGGATGGACAGTTGTTGAATGGAAAGACCAACTACTACCTGAAAAAGTTGGCCATAATATTGCAGAATGTGATTTGATAATGGGACCTATATTAGTAGTAGAATATTGGTTCTATGTGGCCCTTGAACCATAAATGATGAACTTGTATATACTTGATTCAATGAAGCCACTATATGATATAAGCAACTGTAAAAAAGAGGAAGAAAGAAAGTGTAATTGAAAATCCCCAGGCAACCATTATAGATAAAATTGTAAGTTAAGTGTTCACTCTTTTGTTGGTGCTTAGTGAATCATTCGGATATCATATGCATGTGTTATGTATGCAGAGGGATTGATTTCATGACATAATTGCGCTTGTACAACTGAAGTATGTTGGGAAGAAGTCAAAAAGTGATATTATTTGGGCTCCTATTACACAAAAAAAAATTTGTGAGTCTTTTGATATGTAAACATGATTATGTTGAACAAGGTTTATTGTTTGACCAATTTATCACTATGTCATGTAGGCAAGACTGTGGCGTTCATATGTTGATTTGGTTGAACAATTGGAAGACAGATTCTTCCCTTAAGTATAGTGAGGATGGAATTTAGAAGTATATGTGGACCTAATAGAGTGGCTAGTTAACCATGAATTGAATAACAAGAGGGAGGATGCATTGGGACTCACAAGTTTAGAAATGACCCAGACCAAGAGGAAATGAATCACATAATTCTGTCATCAATTTAAATTTTTAGTTTTATAGTAACAACTAATTTTTTGGAATTGACCAATCTTGTAAAGAGATTGACAGTTGTTATCTAACTTATTAATCAATCATAGCATTTCGGAGTAACATAGGCAGGGTAATTTCGGTTACTAATCTTGTATATTGATTCAAAGCTATGATTTTTTGTAATGTAATGGAAATTGACTAAATCAGTAAGGGTTTTAACAAAATTCATAATAGGAATGATAAATGCATGAGGCACTGACCAAATGTGTAAAAGCAAGGGCCAAGATGTGTGTTCTCTTACCAATTCATTAATAGGAATAACTAAATTAGTAATGATTTTGACAAAATTAGCAATGATTTTCACAAATGCCTGCGGTATTGACCAAATGTGTGAAAGGTTTGGGGAAAAGGTGTGTGCTTTGACCAATTCAGCAATAGGAATGACTAAAGCAGTAATGGTTTTGACAAAATTCACAATGGTTTTCACAAATGCCTTACATATTGACCAAATCAGTTAATACGTTCACTAATTTTGTTAATGGGATTGATAAGTTTAATAATAGTAATGATAAGTTCAGTTATGCCGTTGATTAATAACCACAAATGTTCATGACAGCAACTATCATGCAAATGGTTGAATTGCTTGTGAACATTACTCATTCCACCTACATCGAATGCATACAAGTCATGAACCCTAAAGAGCATGTTCCTTCATGTCTACATTACTTACAATAAAGTGTCACCATTAACAAAAGTAGTAATGGTAATGACAAGTACAGTATTGGAATTTACAAAAAACCAGATTCTTCATGACAACAACAACTACATACATAGTCAAATGACAAGTTAACATTACTCATTCTACCTACATCTAGTGCATACAAGTCATGAAAGTAAAAGAACAGGTTCTTTCATGTATGCATAACTTACAATAAAGTGTTACCATTAACAAAAGTAGTAATGGTAATAACAAGTATAGTATTGGAATTTACAAAAAACCAGATTCTGCATGACAGCAGCTATTATATGCATAGTCAAATGACAAGTGAATATTATGATTTCACCTGCACCTAATGTTTTCTTGTCATTCCCACCATACAAGGTATTCTTTTCGCTATATAGTACTTACAAAAAGGACATCCTATATGTCATAGCCCTTCTAGCAAAAAATATGTGAAGGGATCCATGTCATTGTACATAAACCAAATGATGACTTGCAAAATATCTACTCCAAGGTCTAGATACCCAGTCTTAACTTGGGTTTGGATTTTTGCATGTTCTTCTTGAGTGTCGTGCTTGATGGCATGAGTTGTAGTGGTACATTTTCTTATTTTGGAACTATGACTCTTTTCTTATAATTCTTGTCCTTCCAAGAGGTCGACTAGTCTTCAGTGGTGCCATGAACTTTTGACTTGCTATATTTTCTATTAGTCATTTGGACTTGGCATGTCTATTATGACAATTAGGATCATGGTTCTGCTATAAATCTTTTGTTGGCATATAATCTTGAATCATTCATCAACATAATTGTAGACATTGCCATAAACTCCCTTTATTGTAGCACAAGCATGAGGACAATGAATACCTAGCATTTACTAGGCTCTACAGGTGCACTTGTGTATGGATAGCTCCACCTTTAGTGATCCAATTGCTGTATAGGCCTTCACCCTACCACCTCCATATATTTCTACATCTATGTATTCAGCCCTTTTAATATTTTCCATCACTTCTTGTTCTATGTTTGGCCCTACACCATTTTTCCATTTACTCATTACCATGCTTGTAGCATACATCTTCTTGTACTTTGTCATGAAGCTTGTGGATAAGCTGGGCAACATTATGACCTCTCTCTTTGGCCATCCAAACATTGAATGACTCAGCAAGGTTTGTTGTTATTTTATCTCAACATTTAAATGGGAACTTGCTCATGGCACATCTTTCAATATCACCATGATTGATATACCACTCATATATTTCATGCTTGAAAAGCCTCATGTGTTCCATTGCAGTCTTAAAGTCACTATCAAGATTGCATATGCAATTGCATCAAGTAAGTCCTGTCCATTTTTATTGCCTTGCCCCCCAGTTTTCCTATTTCCTCTATTCAATTTAAGGAGTTGGGCGCTAAAGTTCTCCTTAATGTTCTTGTAACAGTATACATACCTCTCATATCCGAATACTCATCTCATAACATCGATTATTGCATTGTGTTGGTCTGAGACAATTGTTATTTGCAATGAACCTAATATCTTCTTAATCATCTGAAGGAACAATGTCCAGTCCTCAATTGTCTTTCCCTTCATAATAGCTAAGGAAAATGGCAATAATTCAATATCTGCATTATAGGCAGAAGCTGACAGCAGAGTTCCCTTGCATGGGCCACTTAAATGGGTTCCGTCAACTACAATATGTTGGGATCAGATGGCACAATGGAAGAATTTTAAAATTTTTTTTCAATCCCAATCAAGGATATATCAATAGCGTTTAAACAGAGTTAAGAAGAATCGCACCTTTTCAAATTTAAGGTTTTTCGATCTCTAGGAGCCAATACCTTAAGTCCTCTCCCTCTACTGGTATCTACACGAATAATGCTCTCTAACATAGACTACGTGCTAGCGCCTCCAATATCTCCTAGGGTTTCCCTTACGGCTCTAAATTCTTATCCGTATCTGAGTTTTTCTGCTCTATCAAATTTATAACCTATGGGGCCATATTTGAATTTTAAAATTAATCTTTATTAATTTGGAAATTAATTAAAAATTAATTATCTTGATGAGCTAATTAAATAAATTCAGTTTAAATTAAATTTGTCGAACAGTTTGAATTTAACCTATTTATTTAATCCAAATAAAGAGCCATTAGATTTAATTTATCTGCATAAATTAAATATGAGATACTATATCTCTATTATTTTATTTATTAAATCTAATTTATCTTAATAAAATTAAATTTAAAACTAACACAATATAATAAAATCATATAACATATATATACATATATAAATATGTATTTCAAAAATATATATATATATATATATATAATATTATTAATTTTATTTTCATGAATTTTATATTATATATATATATATATACATATAATTCATCCACCATAGATTAAACATTATCTCGTGTTGGGCTATTCTTGTGTACTACCCTGTAGGCCCATACGAAGTTGGTAGTGGGCCAATAATTGTACTAACCCACAAATCGCAAGCGGCCTCTAGCAAGACATTACGACTACCCAATTCATATGAGGATCATTAACACGATGCAACCTATCATACAACTATGTCATGTCCCTATTGTCACATGATATATTGGTCAAGGATGAGGCATAGATAATGTTATCCTCTTGTTCCTGACCATTACTTTCTCGATTCTTGAGTAGTCTGACAATAGAAATGGAAACTCCTTTCCATCGTAGTATGGCCATACATTTCTCAAACTCACTCATCAAGGGGCCCAGTAATATCTCTCTACTAATGTGAGGGACAAATTCCATCTTGATTATTCATATTCCTCTGCATGAAAAAACCACCAAGCGTGATCGTAGCCTTTATCATCACCCGGTCAAAACTTACTTTTAACTAGTTCAAAGCTCAACAACTCTCATGTAGGAATCCATGATGACCTTAGGTCAAAGGGCATTGTGATGTGGTTGTACATGAGAAAAGCTTATGACTTGATCCATGTAGCTTTCTAATAGTGGGTCGGTCCAACACCTTGTACTCTTACAAGTGCCTAAGACTTTGATTCGTATCTCTATATCTTATCAAATTCATACTAGTCTTGTTTTATCTCTGCTCCCATATAGATGATCAACCAGGGATATTTTAAGACAATCTTTATAATTTATCCAAGGATACAATTATCACAGTTAACATGCAAATAATATGATAAAAAAATGGAGAAATTCATTAAATAATAATGTTTAAAGTATAATGATTGGCCCTTAGGGCACAATTTCCAACATAATATAGGTCTGGCAGCAATAATGAACCACTTCTATATAACAACCATATGCTATAAATACACGCTTAAATGTGTTGCTATAATGCCCCAATTTGGGCTTCAGGGCTGATGACTTCAAAAGTAGGTGTAATTATTGTTAATAAACCCTTTTGAAGAATATGATGTGAATTTTGGCTTGAATGTGTTATGATCAGTGCCTAAACCCTGTATTTAAGTTCAATTGTAGATTAACATCTAAATTGAATTGAATAAGAGGGAGGGCGCATGATAAAGTGAAATAGAATGATAAAATGTTCTTGGTGGTGATTCGGTACGAATTGCCATAATCAGGGGCAAAAAGGGAAACTTGCTGACCAATTAGTCAGCTTCTGAAGAGGGGGTTTACTAATGTGGTTGAATTTATGGTGAATGTGTAGTTTCTTAAGAAATTATAATAGAGTTATCCAATGTGTGCACGTACATAAAAAGAGTTGGGAGAAGAAGTAAGATTTTGACAAGTGTCCAATTGTGAACCATGGATTAAGCCAATATTTCAAACTCATTTTCTCTTCCCTCTCACTTGTAAAGTCATCTAGGAGCATGGGGAAGGGGAAAATTGATCATCTTCATTATCATCTTATCTTCTCTCTCTACTCTCCATTTTTGGCCAAGGAAGGAAGGAAAGAGAAATTGAAAGGTAATGTTTTGACCTTGTACTTGATCTCAAATGCTCTAAACCTCTTCATTAATCTTGTCCATGGTGATGAGAACTTTCTTTCTATGATTTTAGATTTTTGAAAGAGGGTGTTTTAGAGCTTAAGCAAGTCTGGAAGTTAAAGGATTAAGAAACAAACTTGAGGAAGTTATTGAGGAGAGTAATAACTTCCTTTTGGTATATTTGTTGTGGTCATTGAATAATTTATGGAATTTATTGATTTTACCCTGATTTTAGTATAATTTTGAAATGGAGGAATTGGTTAGTGTATAGTGGTAGAATTGGTGTCAAATTGTGGCTTTGGGTCATTGGGAATTGGTTGAAACATTGGAAGGAAAATTTGTACATGTGGGTAATTTGTATGGCGATGTGGTGCCCAAAGCAAAAACTTGTTGTTAGGATGAGAATTTGGTTGTTTTATTGTGTCCAATGAATTCCTTGTGAAAAATTGGTGTAGGAGCAGGTTGTTGTTAGTTCTGGGGACCATTGGACACTTTGGTTTCAAGTTTGGAAAATTCTGTCAGTTGCTGCGTTTTGGCTTCTGATAAGCCTTACTCAAGTGCTCTAGGGTGTCACTCGAGTGTAGCACCATGTTTTCCTTTTTCTTCAGATTTTCAATCACACTTCCAAGCCAGAAAGCAAAGGTGCACTATCTCACCTATAAGTGATATGGGTTATCACTCGAGTAAACCTCGTATCACTCGAGCGAAAGGGTATTATGCATGTTGAGGCCGCGTCTCGGGTTGTCACTCACAGGCAAATGGTCAAGAGTGTGTGTTAGCACTCGCAAGTATTGTGGCATTACTGGAGTGCCAGGGTTAGTGCTCGAGTGAAATTCCCACTTTAAATTTTTTTGTGCTATTGGGTAGTCACTTTCTGTGCCTCATTTTCTAGGACTCGGGTGAGTATGAGGCTATTACTCGAGTATTAAGGTCAGAACTCGAGTACAGTGACCATTTTCTGTCTCTACCATGGCTCTTGGCCAAGCACTCACATGAGTGAGCTTCCATGCTCAAGTGTAAATTTCATTATCACTCAAGTGAAGTCTTCTTCACTCGAGTGCCTGAGCCACAAATGAGTGTTATATTTCCAAAAAAGGGATATTTGGGATAGTTCTTCCAACCCTTTAGGTATGTGTCTAGGCTTCTATTAGCCACCTAAAGAGTTCAAACGATAACCAACTTTAAGTATTTTGAAATAAGGATTTGGAATAAGGATTAATCTGTCGTCCTTGATTTCTATTTATAGGCTTTGATATTTACCCTGTTCGTAGCAGCTAGTGCCAGAGCACTTTTAGAAAGAACAAGGTAGTGACGCTTTCCCTTATACTATATGTGATACATTGTATGTTTGGTTTATCACTGCTTGGTGAATTCGTTACCTGCAGTCCATTAGTGATTCCGATGGGATGATCGTTCCTTAGGGGCAGTGGATATACGGGGGACTGGTTTGTGAAAGTTGTAAGGCCATATGTGAAAGCCAAGAGGCTATTTGTAAATTCGACACCTGCAGCCCATCGGTGATTCTGATGGGAGGACCGTGCCTTCGGGGTGGTGGAGATACAGGTTATATGTTTATGTGACTATGTGTGGATGTGACAGCTTGTATGCTGTATCTTTGTGCTGCTGCTATGCTGTAGATGATTTACTTGCATGCCATGTGATTATGTGTGGTATGAGTGATTTGTCACTATTGGGATTCTGTTGAATCTCATTCTTTCCTTTGACTAATCTTCAGACAGGGCAAATGGCTTCAAGGATAAGCAAACAACCAAGGGTTGATAGGCCTCCTTAGGGAGATTTATATTTTGGTTGTTGGTTATCAATTTTGATATTGGGATTACTGTACATATTTAGGGTGTAAATATTTAAATGATTTTGTGTAATCCCCTAAATGGGAATTTGTAAACCCTTAGTATCTATATGAAACCCGGGGGTTGGTGGGATTTAGTTGTACACTCTGATATATAAATGTGATTTAACTGCACATAGTAATTATATTTGAATTGTGAAATTTGAGACCAGGGTTAGAAGATATTTTGAAAGAATTTTGTGAAAAACCCCACCATGAGGTTGGGATTGAAATTAGTCTTGTTTAACCATTGGTCTCTAATCCATCTTAATTACGTATTTCGAATCATAATTACTGTTTATAAGGCAGGGGTTTATAGTTGCTCCCACTAGCCACCCATTCAACCACAGTCTTCTTATCACTTTCCTTCAACCGATCACATATCCATAGTATTAACATATATGTCTGTTAAGGTCTACCATGAATTTCCTCTATTTCCTTTTCCTTTGCCTTATATGCTTCTTTATATGTCAATTGCATACCATAATCTCTAGCCAAACTCTTCCTTATTTCATTTGGACTCTTGGATGTGTGATTTCTAACCTCATCAGTAATAATTGATGATGTCAAGGTAGCTCTTCGAGTGTGTGTCACTACAAGATTGTCTTAGGTTGTATGAATATGTTTTTTGGTGTATCTCGTCACATGTACGAAATAGGTGCTCTTCCCAATTGCCTTTATAGTTATCCTCTATGGACAATATTTAACCTTACATTTAACATACACACAGTCCCTTAAATTCTTCACATATATGTACTCAAATTTGTGTGCAATATTAAACTTGTGCAGCACCTTCTTGAAATCATCCGCATGTGCAAATGTTTGATTCACTCCTACCAACAGATCCATCCACTTCGTAGAGTTCATCTCTAGTATCGGTGTTGGTGTACTCTGAACTGCACATGGAAGGCTCAGAAGAGGTCTTATATTGCACTCATTTCGTACATGTTCATCACTCATTCCGTAACACATAGCCTCATCAATGTAACATATTTTCTCTGCAAGTCCTAAGAATTGATCAACCCTACATAGATGTTAACAAGTGTTGTCAACATATTACCAAGCACAATATAGGAAATAACTACTTTTGTAACCACAAAAATTGTGACTTGCCTTTCTATATCATCCATTTCCCTTCCTTTATTATCGTTTACTTTATATGCTACATACACATGTGTACTACTGTCATTATAATGAAATAGATGTCCCAATTCAGAACCATTAATGAGATCTGCTAATATCTTTTCATCAAAGCTTAAAGTGTATTTAATGTCACACCAATGACAATCTATACCAAACCATCCTCTTATCATTACCCTTAATTCTTCAACTATCATCCCTTCTTTTATCGATTTTACCCTCACACTCCCACTATTATATTTAACTTCACCTTCAACATTAATTACAAGATCCCTCTAACATGAAAAAAGAACAAATAAGTGACTTCGAAGAAGGTGTTTCCCGAATATTCAATGTCATTTTGCATGCTAACCTACAAAAAAAAAAGATTTCATCACAATGTTAGTCCTATAGCAATGAAATTTCATCACTAAAAAAAATCCCCATAACACACCCACTTAGATCATTGGCTACTTCATCAAGGGGTTTGACAATAGTAGTTTCACAATTAACAACAAAGTTCAGCCTTTACTCAGTATTTAACCTCCTACTCTATACCTACCTATGTTATGACAACATACATTTCTCAAGGAATTGACTAAACTAGTAATGGTCTTGACAGAATTTGTTTTGTGATTGACTAAAATAATAATGGTGTTGACAAATTCAGTAATGAATTTGACAAAAATCACTAAGTCCTGACAACATGTGTCAAAGGATTGACTAAGAGATTTGACTTGTGACCAATTGAGTAATGCAAATGACGAAATTAGTAATGTTGTTGACAAATACCGTAATGTTTCTCACACAATCGTTAGGTCCTGACAAAGTGAGTAAATGGCTTCACTATTATTACTAATATTAATGACATATTTAGTAATAGTAATGACAAGTCCAGTGATGGCATTGACAAAAAACCAGATATGGTCAGTACAACTACTATCATGCACGTACAGATATGGTAATAACAAGTCCAATGAAGATTACTCATTCCACGTACACCTAATGCATACAAGTCATCAACCCTACAGAACATGTTCATTTCTTATACATTACTTGCAATAAATTTTCACTATTAACAAGTTATGCATATAAAACATGCATGCCATCCCCCATCCAACTACCATATACAATTCATCTACATCTCACTTTTTCCCTCTAACCAATCAGTCATCCTCATCAACTCAATATGTAACCTATTACAAATCACTAAGCTCTTCATTATACTCCCTCTCACAGCTAATATGAACAAATAAATAAATAACCAATACTACACCGTCGATGCTGTCATTCTTACGTAAAGTCTGAACCTTTAATTCCCTTCAACCTACAAACCCACTTACCCACTACCAAAACCCCCGTAAATCACCTATAATCATATCACTATCGTCATTGTTTTAAGCCTTCATTGACAACCCCAAATAAATTATCTCCCACACCCCACATAAAGCCCAATTTTTTACTGTACAAGCACCTTTAAACCCTTTGAACTATACCCATTGAATAGTGGGAAAAAGATGGTTATTGTCCGATTCATCTGGAAAAAAGATCATAATTGTCAAAAAGTTACTTACACTTGACTCTTTTCTTAGCTTCCTTTTCTTCAACGTTGATAGATTACGATGCTCGTCACCTTCATCTTTAGCTAACAGTGTCCTACTGACCCTTTTTGGCAAACTAGGAAGCTTAAATGTCTCTTTATTTGAAAGGAGCATTTTGGTCTTTCAGCTAAAACATCAAAAACCCAAATTCTCATGCCATCCCTTATCTGTCCTTTGCAACTTTTAATGTCCTTTTATGGGGTTTGGAAGTTCATGTGGTATTTATGTAACACCTTATTTCAATAATCAATCCGATGAGTTTTACGTAGTGATTTTGAACCACTAAGTTGTATTCCTTGGTAAAGCTCTTTCAATTCTCAACCTCAAGACAAGACTCGAACCTGTAGTTGAGTGGGTTTTTCTGAATAAATTAAAACTTTTTAAAACTATCATAAGGTGATTCGTAACTTCTTCGTAACTCATCATTTCTTAATTCCTTTTATTATTATTAAAGTATTTCATTTTATATTAATCATTCTGCTTAACTAATGGGCTCGTACTGTGTGATTACCCATTTCTAGTTCATTTACTATGGTTAGAAATTCAATTAATCCATCATGCAGTGATATACAATTAATTACTCTAACATCAATTACACAACAGTACAGTGTGTAAATAATTCTTCGCTCCTTCATTGCAGCTTCTTCTTTTGGCACAACTTCCTGCACTCCCCTTCTATGCTCAGCTGCCTATATGGTTGGTTGAGGGAGGGTGAGATTTTGGGGAATCTCAATGGCAAACTATACCACTTAGCATGCGAGATAAATGCTTAATGCATGACATGCTTACCTTACATGGATTCATGCTAACATAATGACATATTTGAATGCTCAATGTTTCACACATCATACTCATGGCCATAGCATACATAGAAACAGAGCTTCAATCATTCCTACATGTCTCACATAATCAAGCAAAGAAATTATCACATCAATACATAAGTATAAATATCAAGTACATGCAAGTAGGGTAAGTTCACTACCTTTAGACTTATTTCCTCTTCTTGTCCCCTTTTCTTCCAACTATTGAAGTTGCTTGGAAATCCTTTTATTTCTCTTCCTTGACATCTCATGGCCCTAGATAGATATCCACATCATTAGAGCCATGAAAATAAATATCCTTTATTGCAACATTAGCCTCTAGGACATGCCTCATAACTTTGGACCCATACTTGTCCCAAATTACCTTAAGTGTCACAAATTCGTGGGTCACCCTAATCTGCCAAATTTGTCACCTAACTTTAAAAAATCATAACTTAATCTCTAGAACTCCAAATGAGGTAGTTCAAAGTTCTATGTGTCACTTATTAAGTCTATTTTGAAGGAAAAAGTCTCCTTTAGCCAATTCCATGAATAGGATTCAAGAACCACAATTTACTTCACACTGCCCCAGAATCTTTCAAGTTTTAATTGTCTAACTTCAAAAATTCATAACTCATAGTGTACATATCCAAATGACACAAATAACATATCAAATTTAAAGCTTAGCATCTATACTTTTATTTTGGAAAGTTTCATGGCCATTGCATAAGAATTCAAAAACTCGTTACATGTAGATTGCCTCAAGAAAATGAAATCTGGCAACAGTACTACTTTAACTTTAATCTTTAGGTTTTTAATCTAACCCTTCTAAAATCATGTTTATAACCTATTCCCTCACAATTTTGTGTGTAGAATCCACCTCAAAAACACCAAAATCATATTATTTCCCTAGGTTCTGGGTCTGACCAAAAATTAGGGTAGCATGGGGACTTATCGAAACCTCAAGATATTTAGTTCAAATAAGAGGTTATACATACCTCTACTTGATTCCATATCTGGTTCTTGATGATAGTAGCACCTCTACCTTATAGATGGCACCAAACACCTTTAATCAAGAATCTGAAACCATACAAATGTTGCTCTTATTGAGAGGAACAAAGTTAGAGAAGGTCTTGAGAGCTAGAAACATCGAATCGGAGGTGAAATTGGATCCGGAGCTCTTGAACTTTCACTATTCACTCTCCTTCTCTGCTTTTCCTTTTTTCCTTGATTTTTCCTATTTCCCCTTTCTTTTTGGGCCCTTGGTAGTATTAATAAAGGAAGATGGAGGGTGGAGATTTGATCTTGCTTTAGCCCAAGTCTCCATAATATGCCATGTGTCTTGTGATTAAATGTGGAGTGACAAGTGTCCACTTTTAATTTCATCTTTCCTATCTTCTATCTCTCTTAGGCGTCACTTTAGTTAGGGAACAGGGAGGTCTGATGAATTCCCCTGACACCCGAGTTCAGGAAAGTCAAGTACATGACTCGACCGAAGACCGGTGGATTCCCCTGACTATTGTACTAGGTGGCATCCCCAGAGAGAGACAACACAAAAGTCATAAAGTGGTGGTAATGATAAGGGACACGTGCCATCTTCTTATTTGTCCAATACAAAAGTTATGCCATAATTACTCATGATCACTTACTTTATTAAAGCTACTTTAATAAAGTTACTTTAATGAAGCTACTTTTTTGGTGTTTACTTGGGATCCTACTCGGGTTTTACTCCGGACTGTGCCACATATGCTTCCTCAGGGGATTGTTGAGTGTTTATGTTAGTATCTCTACATGTAGGACCTGTAATGCCCCAAAATATGTTTAAGGGTTAATGACTCTAAAAGTGAATGTCATTAATGTCAAACAAACACTTTTAGAGAATTTAATATGAATTATGACCTGAAGTAGCAGTAGTTAGTGCCCAAACCTTATATTTAAGCTCCATTATGTTATCAAAACCTAATTAAATTAAAAGTGAGGGGAGGGCGTATGGCATGAAGAAATGGAATGAAATGATGTGCTCAATGGTGATTCAATAGGAATTGTCATAGTCAGGGGCAAAATGGGAAGAAAGAAAATTACTAGCCAACTCGTCAGCAACCGAAGTGGGAATCCACTAAAAACTTAAAGATTAAGTGGTGTGACTAATTGCCAAGTAAACAAGGGAGAAGAATCACATAGTTGCATGCCCATGGAAAGAGTTACAAGGCGGCGACACTTGGCGTCACATGGGCCTTTAGATGAAAGTCAAGCATTCAAACTAATTTTTCTCTTTCCCTTCTCCTCAAAGTTAGCTAAGGCATTGTGAGAGGATGAAAAAGCTGATCATCATCATCTTATTGACTCTTACTTCAGCTCTCATTTTCGGCCATAACAAGAGGAGGAAAGAGAAAGTGAAGTCAAGGTAATCTCTTAAACTTTTAACTTAGAAGATGATCTTGAATGCCAAAAACCTCTTCTTTAATCTTGATTATCTTGATGAGAGCTTTCTTTCTATAGCTTTAGATTTTCAAGAGGAGCTGTTTTATGAGTTCAGGAAAAGTTGGAGGTTGTAAAATCAAAGAACAAGCTTGGGAAAGTGAAAGAGGTGAGTAAAAGCTACCTTTTGATATATATGTTGTAACTATTGGGTGAGACTCTTGAATTCTGCATTTTTGCCCTATCGTTCATGTAATTAGGGTTTTAGAGGATCATAAGGTTTTGATTATGGAAATGATGTCTTATGATGTGTTATAGACAATGGCATTGCTTAGAGTTATGAATGTGAAATTGTCTAAAATGTGAGATTTTGTGTTGCATTGTGGTCAAAACAAAACATAAGAAAGTAATGGGATTTAGGTGTTTTGATGTTTCCATTGTATTCCTTATGGAAAATCGTGTAAGAAAAGTGTTGATTGTGAATTTTGAACCTTTGGAAACACTTTTACAAAAACTGGAAATTCTGTCAAGTTAAAATTCTGTGCATGAGACCAATTTTTCATAGTATTTTGAAATAGCAAATGGTGTCAAAATGTTATGAAATTTTCCAATGTTGTAGACATTGCAAGCTTGCCAATGATATTAATTTTGTGTCATTTTGATAAGGGTGCACAAAGTTATGGTCGTTTGAAAATAGCCAAGAACACATACCAGTTGTTGGCCGAGCCAGTGGTTCTTGGCCGTAGCCCAAAACCTTTTGACCAATTCTTGGCCATGGCCTAAATATTACTGACCTATTTTTGGCTGCGGCCTAAAAGTTTCTAACCTAATTTTGGTCATGACCAGTGGTTCCTGGTCGCAACCTAAATCTTTCTGACTATCTCTTGGCTGCGGCTAGAGAGTGGCTTAGCAGCAGCCAACCCCTCAAAAACTGCATTTTGAACTTTTGAAAGATGGTCTTTGGTCTAGTTTTTCTTAACCTTTTAGCCATCTTTTTGGGGTTTAAATAGCCACCTAAAGGTCTCAAATGATAACCAACCCTAAGTTATTTGGAATAAAAATTGGAATAGGGAATGATTTGTCGTCCTTGATTATGGTTTATAGGATTTGACATTTACCCTACGCGTGATAAATCGATGCCGGAGAACGTGAAGAAAGAACAATGTAGTAACTCTTTCTCTTATATTATGTGTAATGCATTGTATGTATGTCTTATCATTGAATTATGTTGACTGTAAATGTTGCGGTGTATGTTGTTGTGAAAGCTTTGGGTATACAGCTGTGAATGATGTAATTTGTTACGCAAGTCACGCATCATGTGGACACAGCTGTGAGAGCTATCGTTTATGACACAAGTCACGCATCATGTGGATACAACAGTAAGAGCTGTCATTTATAACGTAAGTCACGCATCATATGGATACAACTGTGAGTGTTGTCGTTTGTGACTAAATTCAAGCATTACTGTGATTGTTTGTGATTTGCTTACATGCTATGTTATTATATGTTATATGAGTGAATTGTTACTATTGAGATTTTTTTTGAATTTCACTCTTTCTAATGACTAACCTACAGCCAGGGCTAGCGGATCAAAGGAGAAACAAGTAATTAAGGGCGGCCAGAGTTTCCAGCTAGGAGATTAGTAGTTCGCTAGGTTGTTATCATATTTTTAGGAATATTGTACAAATTATAAATGTTGTAAATTAGGTTAATTTGATGTAATATGTAATACCTCAAAATTTGGTATTGGAGGCTTGGGAATACGCCTAAATTAATAGGACTGCTAAGCCCCAATTTAGAAGGAGCTCAAATTTATCCCATAATGATTCTTATATCTTTGGGATATTAAGAAAGTAAAATGGTGAACTTTGGAGAATATAATTATGTTTTCGGTGAAATCGCCTATGAGGTAGTGAGCTTGTCATATGATTTTCAATGATCAAATGATGAGGAAAAATTATGAAATTTTATAGGAAGAAATTAGACATCCTAAAATTTAATTTGATAGGTCATATGACTCAATTAGAGCTATACACAAAAAGATATGAATTTTTTAAGTTAGCCCAGAAAAAGTGAAAAGTTTCTGGAACAACATGCAAAGATTGAAATTCTGGGAATTTTGTGATTCCATCTAGCAAAATTCTATATTTTTCCTTAATCATAAACTCAATAAGGGTTCAATAGGATTTGGAATCACTTCAATTCGATTTTTCTAGAATTAGTTATGATTTTTCAAATTTTGAACAGAAATCTGCCAAAATTTTGTAAAAATCTGAAATTGGGGAAATGAAATAATTAAATTGATATATATTATAAATCATCTCCTCCTTCCTCCAAGCCTCATTTCTGAAATGAAGTTTAGTATTTAGAGAGAGGAAGTTCATCAATTTTCTAGAGAGAGGAAGGGGAGAGAAACTTGTACGGTAGGTTGATTTCTTCGGTAAATTTCTACCTAACGTGTATAACTCCGTTCCTAAGCTATTCTTCTATGTGGATTAAGGTTTAGAAGCTCAAATTTCAGTATTAGGAGCTTAGGGTTTTCAGCCATATTTGGGAAAAGCCAGAAGGAGCTTGAGGTAACTTCCAAACTTTCGTATATTTCTTATTCGGTGAAATTTCGCCAGATTGCCATTGGTTTTAAAGTTTGGAAATGATATGGCCTAGGGGTTATGCTGCCCAAATTGGGTTTTAATGTTAGTTATAACCTAATGTAATGGTTAATAAAGTGGTTAGGAGTAGAAAGAAACACGTTTACAGAGCCGAAACCGAAAAACCCCAATTTTTCCCTGGGAATTGAGAATTTTGGCCAAGGCTAGTTTGGAGGGGTTAGAAATGGATTTTCAATGATTTGATGGTTCCATTGAGTTCAGGAGTGAGAATTAGGTGGGGTTACAATTGATCACTTTTTCGGAAAAGGCCGTAAAAGCATAATTACAAAAACGCCCCTAAAACCCTTAAAGTGGGGCTGTCAAGGGTATTTTTGTAATTTGACATTGAATTTCGTAATTCTGAGTCTGGAAATGGATTCCTTGCATGGAAATATGTCAAGATAGCTCAAGATAGAATTTCAGGAAAAGTACAGCCAGACAGGGTACTGCGGGGTCGGGCCGGGTCCCCGGGGGCATTTTTGTAAATTTTCATAATAGGCTCATATAACCCCCAGAAACACTGTGGAAGTGTCTGAACAGTACCTTAGGCATTGTAGGATCGAATATGGAGCCCGAGCTGTTGGCACGCTTTACGAGGCACAATCTCGAGGCGAAAAAGGGTTAAGGTGGGGAACTTTCCTCTCTTGCATGTTTTGATATTTGTGTTTGTGTATTGATGCATGTATATCTTTGCTTGATTATGTGAAACATATATGAATGATTATAGGTCTGTTTCTATTTATGCTATGGCCATGAGTATGTTGTTGAAACATTAAGCATGCAGATATGTTATTGTGTGAGCATGAGTTATGTATTACAAGTATATTATGCATTAAGCACTTATCTTGCATGCATACTGGTATTTGTTTCATATTGAGATTATCTAGAATCTCTCCCTCCCTACCAACAGTTAGACAGGGCAAGCAGATCGAGGATGGAGTAAGCAGGCAAAGGCAACGAGGACTCCTTCAGGTTATAAATTTTGGTAGTTGGTTTTCATAGTTGGGATGTATATTTGGATATTCGTATTTGGATTTGGATGTGTATATGTGGATGAGGATTTGATTATGTATTTGAGACGAGATTTGTGTAATCCCTGTATGAGGGCTTGTAATGGGCAAATGTGTCCTGTAAAGCTTGAGTTATTGAGTGGGACCCGGGATTGCCGGGGATTATGTTGTGTACTCTGATTGTAATAAATGTGATTTATCTTCGTGTTGTAATTGTATTCAAATGGTGAATATGAGACCAGGTTATTTATGTTTCGAAATGTATTTATGAAAACCGCATCTGGTAGATGGGTTTGAGAATGAGCTTTTGATTGTTATTGGTCTCTATTTAACTTAATTGTCGTATTTCAGATATAATTACGGCAGTGGATTATATAATCCCTAATATGGGAAACTGATATGAGCACATATACCTTATAAACCTTTGTGGTAAACACATATAGCCTGAGTATTCTTAGGAATTTTGTTCACACTCTGATATGTATGAATGAAATCGAACTGCACAGGCCAAATATATTCGAAATGTGAATATGATACCGTATTGAACAAATTTTGGAAAAAGTTTTTGAAAACCCACTTTATCACAGGACCGAAAACCTTGTTTTGAAGTTTGGACGTTTAATAAGTTTGCATTATCTGTTGGTCTCGAATTTACCGTAATGACATATTTTTGAACTATAATTATGATTGTGAAGGTAGGGTTACATTTTTGGTATCATAGCTGTAGTTCCTGGAAAGGCTAGGTTTTGCTACGATAGTTGCAATCGTTATTGCTTTAGTAATGATAGATAACCCATGAATGTTTGTGGTGTACACATGAATGTTCTTTTTATTGTTGGTATATGAGTTTTAAGGAACATGTGTATACATTTACTGTAATATTGACATGGTCAATCATTTGTAGAATAAAAGAAACAATGGCTCGCCCAAAGGTTTGACAAGTACAACCAGAGGTGGAACAGATACATGACAACCCAGCTGATCTCATGCAACTGATAATGCGTATGATAATAGAGCAACGAGATATGATCAACGAGCTAAGGGAATAGCTCCTAGAGGAAAAAAATGCAATACTGATAGAGTTCAATTGACTCAGGAAGAGACTCAAGAGTAGACATATCATGAAGAGATAATAGAAGGGTTAATTCGATCTTGGGAGTCCCTGCCTCATACTGTACCGAACAAGGAGTCACATGGGATACTAGCCCTTGATGAGAGAGATCTACAATATTAGGTCTCTAAATTCTGCAAACATCTACCTCTAGTGTTCAGGGGAAGGTTTGATCCCCAAGCAGCTGAAGATTGGTTGAATAGCCTGGAGAAGATCTTTGAAGTACTAGACTACCGAATCGAGGTGAAGGCATGATTAGCTGTTTATAAGCTGGAAGGGATGCCAACCAGTAGTGGCAGAATATTGCCATGACGATACAGAACCATAATGTGCCCTTGACTTGGGAGCTGTTTCAAGACAAATTTAATGATAAATACTTTCCTAAGTTAGTAAGGCTTGAGAACAAATCTGAGTTCCTGTCCATTAAGCAGCGTGATATAGAGACCTTTGACGACTATTTGTCGCGATTCATTCGACTGGCCAGATACTCCTCTTATCTGCGATGTAAGGTGATAAGGAATGTAGCTCTGATATGCTGATTTAAGGTTTAAGGTGTGAACTGATGAAATGGTTAGCCACTAACCAGTTTACTGAATTCAACAAAGTGGTGGAAGAGAGCAGAATCAACAAAAACAACCTAAGGGATCTATACCCAGCTAAGGGTGGTAGCAGCCATAGTAAACCTAAAAGGGAAGTGCTCCTCAGAAGCAGAAGGGTCAGGGATCCTTATCTAAGGGCAGTGGTAAAATGCCCTATTAACCTGAAGACCACAAACCCCAGAAATCCCTAGATGTGTGGATATTTACTCGGTGTGGGAAGGCACATCCTGTAACCCCCACCGTAATTATATCTGAAATACACGACTAAAATGAATTAGAGACCAACAGATAAACAAAACTTATTTAATATCTCATCTTTACGATAAGGTTTTCACAAATACCTTTCGAAATCTAATACACTTGGTCTTACATTCACATTTCGAATACAATTGCTTCATGAAGATAAATCACATTCATATAAATACCAGAGTGTACAACATAACTTTTGGCAACCTCGGGTTTCATATCTTCACTAAAGGGTATATATATAAGGCATATTAGCCCATTACAATTTCCCAAAAAATAGGGGATTGCACAATGCCATCACGAATACATAACCAATTACTCATTCGAACCTATACACATCCACATATCTAAATATACATCCAAACCATATACAATCATCCCAATCTGTATTGATAACCAACTACCAAAACTATATCCCGAAGGAGTCCTCACTGCCCTTGGTTGCTTGCCCCTTCCTCGTGCCTCTTGCCCTGTCTAAAATGGATGATAGGGGAGGGTGAGATTCGAGAGAATCTTAGTAGGAAATAAATACTAATATGCATGCAAGATAAGTGTCTAATGCATGAAATGTTTGCAATACATAACTCATGCTCACACAATGATATATCTGCATGCTCAATGTTTCAACAACATACTCATGGCCATAGCATAAATAGAAACAGAGTTACAATCATTCATATATATTTCACATAATCAAGCATAGCAATACATGCATCAATACTCCAACATAAATATCAAATACATGCAAAAGAGGTAAGTTCCCTACACTTGTTCTTTCCACGTATGCTCCAGCATCGGCTACTCACGATTAAGGTAACTATCAAACCCTATAACCAAAGCAAGGACATAAGGTTATTCTCTATTCCAAATCTTTACTTTCATATTACTTAAGTTTGGTTATCATTCACACCCTTTAGGTAGCTATAATAAGCTCAATGAAAGCCTAAAGGATTGGGAAGTACTAGGTTGGAAATCTCCTTTCAAAATCACAAAATACTGAAAATGGGGGTTGGCTGCAGCCAAGAATCCTTTGGCTGTAGCCAAAACTTGCATAGAAGGTTTTTGGCTGCAGCCAAGAATTTCTGGCTGCGGCCAAGATGTGCACGTTTTGCGCTGCAGCCAAAATTTTTTACTATAGCCAAGGCAACTTCAAAAATTCATAATTAATTCAAGAAAAATTGAAAAGAGGTGATCCTAAAGCTTATTGAAATCTCTTTTCCTCTTCATAGGAAAAATATGAGCCATTACCAGAAATCACCACACAATTCCATAATTACACAAAATCCAACATTGCTCCAAAACAGATTCTAGTTTCGACCTCAAATTTAGACAACCATAGCTCCCAGCTCACAAAACGAAATGGCACAAATTATATGTCCATTTTGAAGTTTGGGATGTGAAATTTAAGATTATAAAGTTTCAGAATTTTTAGACATCATTTGACTATTCAAAACGTCCATACAAGCAAACTGTCTAGAACAGAGTTTCAAAAGACAGAATTCCAGATTTTGCATCTTTGCTTCCAATGGTCCCATTTTTATACCAAACATTATTCCCACAAAAATTTTCACAAGGAATCCATTGGAAACACCAAATCAATCAAATTCACATCACATTGACATCTTTTCACAAACAATCTCTACATGTCAACATAATTCACATTTCAACACCTAACATTGCAAACTTTTCCATTTCCAATGCCAAACCAGTTCCAATGACCAAATTACACAACAAACCACCATTTTTAACACAAATCAACATGCAATTATCCCAATTACATGCCACACAAAAATACCACAAAATCAAGGCAAATCACATAATTCACAATACTCAATTAAATATCACAAAACTTAGTTCAAAAGGTAGCAAATACTTACCTCTTCCTCTTTCCCAAACCAATTTCTTGATTCTTCATCTTTCCAAATTCTTCAAGCTCTCAAAATACCCTCTTTCACAAATCTAAAACCATAGTAATGAAGTTCTCATCACTATGAACAATATTAAAGAAGGGTATTAAAGCATTAGATGACATATACAAGGCTAAATCTCACCTTAATTCTTTCTCTTTCCTCCTCCACTTTGGGTATCCATGGAAGCTAATGAGAGAGAAAGATGAGATGATGAAGATTGAGGGTCAATTTTTTGGAAACTAAAAGCCTCATTAGGTTAACCAAAAAGGAAGAGAGGAGAGAGGATGAGTGTTGACAATTGACCAAGATCCAAAGGTCCTGCCAAGTGTCATAATCTTGTTCTATCTCCCATGAGCTCACATACACATATACACACATACACACTTGATTCCACCCCTTGATTTCTTGCATAAATTAATGCTAACCATTGAGCTTGAAGTTACCAATGTGTTTCCTCTTCGTTAATTGACTAATTGGTCGGTAGCTTTACCGTTTTGCCCCTGATTATGGCAATTCCTCTTAAATCACCACCAAACACACCATATCATTCCTTTTCTTCCACAATGCACCCTCCCCTCTATTTTAAGTCAATTTAGATGTCAATCCATAATTGAACTTAAATACAGGGTTTCGGCGCTGCTCACAACACATTTAAATTCCAAATCACATCATAGTCTCTAAAAGGTTATTTATCAATAATCGCATACACTTTTGGAGTCATTAACCCTAAATTAAAATTTAGGATCCTGCTAATCTGGGGCTTAGCATACCACTTATTTTAGGCTTATTCTTTAGCCTCAAATATCAAAATTTAGGGTATTACAAATCTTGGCAGAACGTGTATTGGGTAGGTAATCCGCTACAACTACAAACAGCCAGGATATATTGCTAGTGAGTGCAGATGGTCATCGGCAGACCAAAGGCTTAGGAATCAGGGCAAGGTGTTTGCTGTGATACATAAAGAAGCCCGATCGTCCCCTGACCTGATCCAAGGTAATATCTTTTTTAATGGTAGTTTACTGTAAGTTTTATTTGATTCAAGTGAAAGCCATTCCTTCATTACCTATAACTATGTAAAGGGCCTAGGATTGCATGTTCATAAATTGCCATTTGATTTGGTTGTGTCAATGCCAATGGGTGTCAAGACTGTGATAGCTGAGGCTTGTTTAAATTGTGTGCTAACCGTTAAGGGGCATGAATCTATTGTTGATTTGATTTGTCTACCGCTCTATCAATTAGAAGCCGTATTGGTTTTTGATTGGTTGACGCCAAATAATGTGTTGCTAGATTGTGGGAAAAAGAAAATAGTGTATCCTACTTCACATAATGATGACAATGTGAGTGCTAGTTTGAACTTCCTCTCAATGGCCAAAGCTGAGAAATATCTGAAGAAAGGGTGCCAGGAGTATATGGTATTCTTTTCCATGCAAGGAGAGATAGAATAAACTCTGAACAATATACCTATGGTAAAAGTGTTCCCTGAGGTGTTTCCAGACAATCTTAGTGGATTACCTCAAGAAATGGAAGTAGAATTTCCAATTGAAATTGTGCTTGGAGCTGGTTCTATATCGAAGGCCCTATATTGAATGGCCCCAAATGAGAAAAAAGAACTAAAGAAAGAAACTGAAGAATTGCTTGAGAAAGGGTTTATTCAACCTAGTATCTCACCGTGGAGAGCTCTAGTATTGTTTGTTAAGAAGAAAGATGGGATTCTAATATTGTGTGTGGATTATAGAGAATTGAACAAGATTACCATCAAGAACAAATAACCTCTCCCAATAATCGATGACATTTTAGATCAATTATCTAGATCTTATGTGTTTTTGAAAATTGATCTAAGGTCAGGTTATCATCAGCTGCGTGTGAAAGCATAAGATGTACCAAAGACTATTTTCAGGATAAAGTATGGGATTATGAATTTCTGCTAATGCCCTTTGAGCTAACCAATGCACCTGCTGTATTCATGGATTACATGAATCGAGTCTTTTGACAGTATTTAGATCAACTTGTGGTAGTGTTTATCAATGACATTCTAATATACTCCAGGAGCATCGAGGAACATGAGCATTATTTGAGAATAGCACAGGAGATACTACATGAAAAGCAACTCTATGCTAAATTGAGCAAGTGTGAGTTTTGTCTTTTGGAAGTAAAGTTCGTAGGCCGTGTTATCTCTCAGGAAGGGGTCTCAGTGGATCCCAATAAAGTGGAAGCAGTATTGAACTGGAAGAGGCTAGAAACTGCTGCTGAGATACGTAGTTTTCTGGGTCTTACTAGTTACTACTGGAGATTCATTTAGAATTTCTCTCGAATTGCTTTACCAATGACCAATCTCATATAAAGAGATCAACCGTTTAAGTATGATGAATGTTGTGAAAACAGTTTTGTTGAGCTGAAGGAGAGGTTAACCACAGCACCAGTATTGATTATACCCAATCCTAGCTTGACTTTTGTTGTGTATAGTAGCGTGAGTAAGCAGGGGTTGGGGTGTGTTCTGATACAGCAGGGATGAGTGGTAGCCTATGCCTCCTGATAGTTGAAACCTCATGAAATGAATTATACCACTCATGATCTGGAGCTTACGGTGATTGTGTTTGCATTGAAAATATGGCGACATTATTTATATGTCGCCATATTTATATGGTTGGGGTGTGTTCTGATACAGCAGGGATGAGTGGTAGCCTATGCCTCCTGATAGTTGAAACCTCATGAAATGAATTATACCACTTATGATCTGGAGCTTACAGTGATTGTGTTTGCATTGAAAATATGGCGACATTATTTTATATGGTGTGACTGTAGAACTGTATTGTGACCACAAGATTCTCAGTATGATAAAAAAGAATTGAATATGAGACAGTGCTAGTGGATGGAGTTACTGAAAGATTACAACTTGGAGATCAAATATCATCTGGGTAAAGCTAATGTTGTTGCGGTGCACTTAGTCGAAAGGTGGTGCTAGTGGCAGCAATAATGATACAAGAGGGAAAATTGATAGAAGACTTTCAGGATTTGAATTTATGAAACCAGATTTTATGAGCTAATTACATTATTTCCCAAGGGAAAAGTGATCTAAGGGTTAAAATTGAAGAGGCTCAGAGGCAAGATGATCGGGTGCAGTCTATTTAGACTATGATCGAGTGAGGGGAGATTCGAGACTACGATTGTCATCTAATGCATTGGTACGATATAGGAAGAGAAATGTGTTCCACTAAAGGCTAACTTGAGGTAGAGAATCCTGGATGAGGCCTATAAGAGTCGATATACTCTTCACCTTAGAATGACCAAAATGTGTCACAGTTTGAAGTCTATGTATTGGTGGCCGGGACTGAAGAGCGATGTGACTAAGTATGTGGCTAGGTGTCTTACTTGTCAGAAAGTAAAGATTGAACACCAGAGGCCACCCGGATTACTGTAGAGTCCTGAGATTCCAAAATGGAAATGGGAAAGTGTGACCATGACCTCATTGTGGGATTGCCCAGGATAAAAAACTATGATACCATCTGGGTGATTGTTAATTGATTTATGAAGTCAGCGTATTTTATACCAATCAATTCTAGTTACTCTTCAGGTAAACATGCATAAATATATATTCAGGAGATAGTGAGACTTTATGGCACCCCGAAGAGGATCATTTTGACAGAGATCCTTGTTTCACTCTGAGATTCTGGAGGGCTCTACATGGTGCTCTAGGTACAAAGTTGAGATTTAGCATGGCTTATTGTCCCCAGACGGACGGACAGTTGGAAAGACCATTCAGACGCTAAAAGATATGTTGAGAGTATGTGCCCTAGACTTTAAAAGGAATTAAGACTACTTTCTTCCACTTGCCGATTTCACCTACAACAATAGCTATTATGTGAGCATTCAAATGGCTCCGTATAAAGCACTTTATGGAAGGAAGTACCAATTGCCATTGTGCTAGATAGAGCTATTTGAGAGAAGGTTGTATGGCCTAGATCTTGTTGATCAGGCCACAAAGCATCTTAGATCATTTGAAAGAGGCTTTTTACAGCACAGAGTCGACAGAAGAGCTATATTGATAAGAGGAGAAGACCTCTAGAGTTTAAAATGGGAGATCATGTATTCTTAAGAGTGTCTCCAATCACAGGCATTGGGAGAGCAATCAAGCGAAAGAAGTTGAGTTCGCGGTACATAGGTCCTTTTGAGATTCTCACAAGAATTGGACCTATAGCGTATCAATAGCTCTACCCCTAAACTTGAGCAGACTCCATGACGTGTTTCATGTTTCCCAACTAAAGAAGTACCAACTAGATCCTACGCACATCATTGAGTATGAAGATGACGACTTGTAAGACAATTTCACCTATGCGGTGGAGCCAGAATAAATCATTGATAGAAAAGAAAGACGGCTCAAACACTGAAGCATAATGTTTGTGAAGGTGGTATGAAAGGGAATGTCTCAGAGGGAAGCAACCTGGGAAGCAGAAGCTGACATACAGAGGTGTTATTCGGAGATTATGGCTCAAATTGTGTAACAAAGTTTGAGGATGAAATTTATTGTACAGGGGAAGAATTGTAATGCCTTAAAATATGTTTAAGGGCTAATGACTCCAAAAGTGAATGTCATTAATGTCAAACAAACACTTTCGAAGAATTTAATATGAATTATGACCCAAAGTAGCAGTAGTCAGTACCTAAACCTTGAATTTAAGCTCCATTGTGTTGTCAAAACCTAAATTGAATTAAAATTAAGGGAAGGATGTATGGCATGAAGAAATGGAATGAAATGATATGCTCAATAGTGATTCAATAGAAATTGCCATAGTCAGGGGCAAAATGGGAAGAAAGGAAATTACCAACCAACTCGTCAGCAACCGAAGTGGCAATCCACTAATAACTTAAAGATTAAGTGGTGTGACTAATTTCCAAGTAAACAAAGGAGAAGAATAACATGGTTACATGCACATGGAAGGAGTTACAAGGTGGCAACACTTGGCATCACATAGGCTTTTGGATGAAAGTCGAACTAATTTTTCTCTTCCCTCTATCCTCAAGGTCGGCTAAGGCATTGTAAGAGGATGAAAAAGCTAATCATCCTTATCTTATTCACTCTCACTTCAACCTTCATTTTCAGCCATAACAAGATGAGGAAAGAGAAACTGAAGTTAAGGTAATCTCTTGTACTTTTAACCTAGAAGATGATCTTGAATGCCAACAACCTGTTCTTTAATCTTGATCATCTTGATGAGAGCTTCATTTATATGGCTTTAGATTTTCAAGGGGAGCTATTTTGTGAGTTCAAGAAAAGTTCTATTTTTGGATGTTATCACAGAAGCTTTCTAGTTTCACTAGACTAACTTCAAGAATTCATAACTCTTTGTATACAACTCTAAATGACTTATATTGTAATATCCCAATTTTTAATTAAGGGCTAATGAGGATTGGTGTGGATATTTATGATTTTAAATGGGAATTATTATGTGTTTTATGGCTATTTTAATTAATATGTCATAATTATTGAAAAATTTGGAAGAATGGAATTATTGGCCATGAGTTGGTAATTAAGGGAGAAATTAATTACTAACTAATGAAAAATGAGATGTGTGATTAAAATGGCTAATGGAGGGATTAGAGTAACTAATTTGGTTACTTACTTTATGAGAGCCAATAGATTTAAGACACTTGGCAAGCTTATATGATGATGGGAGTTGTTGGGAAAGTCAAATATCTATATTTTATTGTTTTCTCTCCCTCTCTCTCTCTCTCTCTTATGCGCATGAAGGGGCTAAAGGGGGCAGAAAATTCTGTGCCTCCTCATCATCACTCTCATTTCTCTCTTCTCTCTCTCCTTCTTGCTCTCTCTCTCTCTCGTCCACCATTGTAGAAGGCAAGGGAAAGAAGAAAGCTTGATCTTTGGGTAAGTAAATGACCTCTATTGCTCAAACTCCCTTCATTAAAGTTGATCCTTGAGTTAAGAGCTATATTTCTATGGTTGTAGCTTGTCCATTGGTTGTGGTGTGTGGCCACACGAAAATTTGAGAAGTGGTGAATCAAGAACTCTCTTTGGAAAAGTTGATAAGGTGAGTGAGACCTATATATCTATCTAAGTTTCATACCATTTGAAATAGTTTGAATTTTTTGGAATTTTGGGCTCATTTTCGAAAATGAGGGCCTTTGAGAGTTTGGTATGTGTTTGATATGGAAATTGTATGTTGTAATGCATTTTGGATAGATAGATTTGATTGGGTTTGAAATTGTTAAGTTTGGAGATTTTGGAAGTTTAGTGTTTAGTGTTTAATGTTACCCAAAACCAAAGCATGATAATGGAATAGGATTTTGGTGATTTTGACAATTCCATTGGATTCCTTGAGTGATTTTGTGTGGGAATAAGCTTGGTTGTTGATTTTGGGATTCATTTGGATCACTTGGGAAAAGTTGGAAAATCTGTTTTGGTTAAGCTCTGTTTTTCGCTGTCAGCTTACACGAGCGTTTTGAGTGACCAAATGGTATTGGAAAATTATGAAACTTTCCAGTCTTAAATTTCACATCCCAAGCTTCAAAATGGACATATATTTTGTGTCATTTTGTTTATAATTCTGTGAGATATGGTTGTCCAAAGTTTGGGATTGAAACAGAACTCTGTTTTGGAGTAGTGTTTAGTTTTTGGTGATTCTGTATTTGTGTAGTGATTTCCAGTGATGGGCTATATTTTTCCTTGAAAGAGGACTCATATACCTTTCATTTGGCTTTGGAATCACCTCGTTTCGATTTTTCTAGAATTAGTTATGGTTTTTCGAAGTTCAGCCTAGAGTTAGGAAATTTCTGAGCCGCGGCCCAAACCTTTCTGGCCTGATTTGGGCCGCGGCCCATGAGTGGCGGGCTGCAGCCCAATACCTTCTGACCATATTTGGGCCGCAGCCCAAGGAAGGGAGGGCCGCGGCCCACCCCTGTGTTCCAACACTTTGAGTTATCGAAAGGAGATCTTTAGCCTATTGTTTCCCAACCTTTTAGGGCTTTTATTAGAGGCATTTGGGGCCTCTTAAGGGTTAATTATGATAACCAAAATTAAGTGTTTCAAGTTAAATAAGTCTTGGAATAGAATATAACCCTTCGTCCCTAATTATGAATATAGGATTTGACATTTGCCTTCCTCAGGAGAGACTGGCGCTAGGACACGCACGGAAGGATCAAGGTAGTGACTCTTCTCTCGCATTATGTATGATGTTTTGGCATGCATAACTTATCGTTGAATTTGTGAAATGTGTGCCATGGTCCATTACGGTGTGAGCAAGTCAGCGTGAGCTGTGTAGGGATTGACGGTGGTCATCTTTAGGTCGGCCGTTGAACTGCCGTCGTAATCAACATGGATATTTGTAAATCCGACCCGTGGGGCGGCGTTTGTGAATCTAGCCGTGGGCTGTGTGTATCTTGCCGGTATGGCTTGTGTATGAATGCATTATATGAATCCCAGCTGTGGTGAAATGTATTGTGTGGATTGCTGTGATACAATGCAACGTGAGCAATTCAGCGTGAGCAATCGTAAGGGATGACATGTGTCATACTAACCATTGCCGTTATAACTGCCGTTGTAGTTGCTTGTTGTGGTTAATGATTTGCTTACATGCATTATTATTGTACATTATATGATTGATTTGTTACTACGGGGATTCCTTAGAATCTTGCTCTCCCAAAAACCATGTTTTAGACAGGGCAGAAGGATCGAAAGGCAAACGGGCGACGAAGAGCGGATAGTGCTCCGGTTTAGAAGTATATTTTGGTTTTATTGGTTATCATGTATATCATTTGGATGCTTTTGGGAAACAATTGTATATAATGGGATTGTAGTATAGTTTTGTGTAATCCCCAAGTTAAGGGTAATGAATTGTGGGCTTTGTGCCTTTGTAAAACCCTTATTAATGAATAGAACCCGAGTGTGTCGGGAATTTGCTTTATACTCTGATATTGGTGAATGAAATCAACTTGTACAGGCCATTTAGTATTGAAATGTGAATATGAGACCGTCATGAACAAATTTTGTAAAAGTTTTTGTAAGCCATGATTTTGGGAAGATTGACTTTGTTTAAGTCCCAAAATCTATTACGGTCTCTAATTCCACATTAATTACGTTTTTACGAACTAATCTCGGCCTTAATCGTGAAGGGGGTTACATATATGACCTTGCAAATTAAAGCTTAATATGTCTAATCTTATTCTAAAAAATTTCACATTTATTGGATATCATTTGTATATCCAAAACCATCATACAACTAGACTGCCACATAGGAAAACACACTAGCCGTAAAGTTTACATCCTTAGGACTCTTGCTAAACCGAGGCTTAGCAGTCCACTTGATTTGGGCTTATTATCAAGCTTCTAATCCCAAAATTCAGGATATTACATCTGGGTCCATATTGGCCCAAATTACTTTAATTGCCATAATTTTGTAGGTTTGACCCAATCTGCCAGTTTTGCTTATCAATCTTTGAAAAATCATGACTGATTCTAGAAAAATCCAAATGGGGTGGTTCAAAACCCTATATGACCCTTATTAAGTCTAATTTCAGGGAAATATAGCCACCTCTGCCAGTTTCAAGCACAAAAACCTAGACTTCACAATTAATCCTCACTGCCGCAAATGTCTTTCCAGATTAATGCTTAACTTTACCAAATCATAACTTTTTGTGTACTTATCTAATTGCCACAAATTACAATCAAATTAAAGCTCAATATATCTACTTTAATTCTAGAAAATATCATGGCTATTGGATAGAGTTTAATCATTTACAAACATGTCAAACTCTTGATTGCCACAGGACTAATTTCCAAATTCAATGCCTAATTTTAACAAGTAATATCTCACAATCTACAAACTCAAATGACACATATTATATGTCAAATTGAAGGTTATGATGTTCACTTTAAAATTGAAAAGTTTCATAAATTTTGTTCAAGGTTTAGTTTTCCAAAATTTTGCCACCAACAATCTGACTTCTACAAACTTAATTTGGTAACCACTAAATTCAAAAATTCATATCTCTCTCTTAATATACCGATCCAAATGACACGTATTATCTATTAAATTAAAGCTTGAAAGGTCTGCTACAATTCTGTAAGGTTTCATGGCCATTGAACAAGGTTTGGTCACTCAAAAACTCGTCACAAGCAAATTGCCTCTATAAGACGAAATATGGCAGCACTGCTACTTTGACTTCAATCTTTGGGTTTTTAATCCAACCCTTCTAAAATCATGCTCATAACCTATTCCCACACAAAATCATGTGTAAAATCCATTTCTAACCTTAAAAACACCAAAATCATCTTCTTTCCATAGGTTCTGGGTTTGAATGAAAATTAGGGAAAATATTAAAATTCAACAGATACTCGGTTCAAATCGTAGCTTATGCGTACCTCTACCCGATTCTACAACTAGTTTGGAATTCTAGTAGCACTCCGGCTAACTAGATGGCACAAGACACCTCATATTAGAAAACTGAGACTATAGAAATGAAGCTCTCATTGAGTAGAACAACTTTCTTGAATGACTTACCGGATGATAACAATGATTTGGGGTCGGAATCAGCTCTGGAGCTCAAGAACTTTTACTATTCACACACCTTCTCTTTTCTTTCTATTTTCTCTCCATTTTTTTCTGATTTTTCCCCTTCCTTATGGCCCTTGGCTGAAACTTTAATGAGGAGTGGAGGGATGAGATTAAATCTTGCCTTTGATTGCTTCTTGTTGTGCCAAGTGTCACGTGATCAAATCATAAAGTGACACGTGTCTTAAAAAGTGGGTCCCTCTCCTTCTCTCTCCTTGTAGGAGTCCTTGAATGGTCAGGGGAAGGAGAGGCCTGACAATTTCCCTGGACTCCCAGGTTCGGTGTTCGGGAAGTCAAGTATGTGACCGGGCCGAGCACCGGTGGATTCCTCTAACTATTGTGCTAGGTCTCACTTCCAGAGAATGCCAACACAAAAGTCACTTTATGAATCTCATGATGAAGGGACAAGTGTCACCTTCTTATGGTGCCAACCCAAAAGTTGGGTCATCATTACTACATTATTAAAGATACTTTAATAAAATTACTTTAATAAAGCTACTTTATCGGTGTTTACTTGGGATTCTACTCGGGTTTTACTTGGGACTTAGTCGGGATTGTGTCACGTATATCAGAGCCTGCAAGATGATGACAGGTTAGAGTTTGTATGTGGGCCCCACATGGCGCCACGTACCAGTGCCTTTTTTTTTTAAAAAAACGTAGGATACACTTGTCTGCCCTAAAAATGCCATGTGCATACCTATATCAGCATATTTCGCTCGACCAATAAGTCCCTTACCTCATGACATAGCTAGGTGGCATCTTTCAACTAACTAGATGGCACCATATATGTATCTTGTGCCTATCTGCTCTAACACTTGTACTGCCTCCAAATACCGAGCCCTCTACCCGGTAGGGCCAAATCACATAATCTTGAGAGTCTTTCTATCTCCCATCATTCTCAGGACTCTTGCCAAACTATGCTTAGTCGTCTGCCTGTTACAGACTTATCCTAGTGTCTCTTGGCCCAAAGTTTGGGATATTACACTCGCCACATAGTATGACTGAAATCAACAGACTCAACAAATGGCAGACTATGTTATTCGATCCTTGGAGTTGTCTAAGAATTTGCCGTGAAATTTGGGCTTCAGATTCTTAATTTGGTAAAACTCATACTCGAA
This sequence comes from Inga leiocalycina, assembly GCA_963242795.1. NCBI lineage: Eukaryota > Viridiplantae > Streptophyta > Magnoliopsida > Fabales > Fabaceae > Inga > Inga leiocalycina. The sequence continues at coordinate 53,213,046 of OY725327.1, read as the reverse complement.
ATATATAGGGAACTAAACAAAACATGATATTCGACACTCTACACTAAAGGAGCTGGAGTTCTTTAGTTCGTTTAGAGCAATGAATTTGAAAATTCATTTGGCACCATTTTTCTCACCTTTCTCATAAGCCCTCCAGAGAGAGGACAATGGAAACCACACAGAATTCAAATCGAGATACTGACTATTCAATATAGAAAAAGGCAATGGAAAACATATCAGAACCCACAATGAGCTATAGAGTCTGAAACAGACAAAAGTGATCCTATCGACCTTAACAACTATGGTTTCATCACACATCCCTTCGCCCAAGTCTTTAAGTAGCACCGTTTTGCTGAATATGGCCATCAAGAAAGACAAAGGAGAACTAAAGGAGGAGTTGGTGGACTGAGAAATGCATGAGACAGGGTGATATGGTAAGGCATATAAATAGGACGAGAAAGGTGGGGAGCATTTAAGGTGAGACCGACCTACGGGGAAAATGGCATTAAATGGGCCAAAAAATTACACCTAACATTTAAGGGGTCAAGTTACAAACCATAACTAAAATAAATTTCAAAAAGTTTTGATCTCATTTAGTTTGATGTGACCAGACAATGATGCACCCACTATATAGATAAGAGTTGGGAAAGCACAGAAATTTACGCGTACTGGTAGCGGGCATTGAATGCTTTGGATGTCGAGGACATGGTGACGGTGTTTAAGGCAACCTGTATATCATTAGCAGAGTTAGTAGCTGAGTAATCCTTACAAGTAAAACAAAACCACCACATCTCTTTGAAAAATAAACAATAACAACACGTATTTGTTTCTGCTTCAGGATCCTTAGAAGTAGATCTGTCTATTTTGGGAACCACTATACCTTGAAACCTATCCGGCATATATTGCAGAGGTAAAAGAATATTCGAAGTGAATCATGAGAACAACCCATTTGTCTATGGTGCAACTTAATGCAAACTAAATCTGGTCTATCTGAAAGAGGAAGACGATGGGAAACGATCGTTTGAATTCGCAAGATGTTGTTGATCTGTTCATCCGTCGTTGTTCACCACGAGGTTATGGTGAGAGCTTGGAGATGCTGTGGTTTCAGATTGTGCATTTTTTCAAGGTGGGTAGTTTTAGTGTTACAAAATTGCCAAGGCAGGAACATAGATAATCTTTTTAAAATTCAAAAGTTTCAGATCTTTAGCTGATATTTTATTCGTTCAGTTATAAATTACCCTTTCAGTGCATGATCTCGAGGCGGTGTTTAAGCAGTGTGGTCAGAAGTTCTCTGCCGTCCGAATTAAGCTTGTCTACAATAATTTTGGTGGAATAGTATTCTTGTTTATATTGATATGCAAATTGTTGGTTCATGTGAGTTGATATGGGAACAACTTCTTCAGCTTGACAAGGTTGTAACCTTAATTTTCTGTAACAAAATACAGATCAACCTCCATATCGTGATAGATTTGAGGTACTATATATATACATCCAATTTTAAGTTCATATGCGCGATTGATCATCCACATATAATTGCTAAAACAATCCATATATAATGAAATTGTTCTTACTAAAAATTTTACAAGGCTTAATACAATGTTTGATTCCCTATAGTTTGTCCTTATTTTGGTTTTCATTCCTATAATTTCAAACCATAAGTTTTATTCCCTTAAAGGACAAAATGGTCTAGGTTCTTATTATACTAGAGAAACTTGACATTTTAGATAAAAAGAAACTTGAGAAATATTGAAACCTATGGTTTGAAAATATAGGAACCACGACCAAAACGAGGGTGAACCTGGTTTCCCTGCTATACTTTGCTTAGTAGAGAGAGTTAATCAAATTAGGACGGATTTGAGTTTTTAAATGATGATTTTTAAATAAAAATTCATTTTTTGAAAAAAAAAGAGTTAAGAGATTATCTTTATTTCATATTTTATAATTAAAACATTTTAAAGAAAATATAGACTTTAAAAAAAATCAAATTTGGATCGTTCAAATCTGATTAACTCTTCCAGCTAAGCAAAGCATTTAGCAAGAAACGTGATCCTAATTAAGGCAAATTATAAAAACCAAATATGACATCATCCCAATTTAAAACAATATGCAAAGATACTTGGTCTAGCTGTGGACCAATTAAATTACAAAAAGGACAAACTGAGTTCGAATCAAACCTTGTTAAAAAAGACCCCTAGGAAGGGGCATCTTAGTTGCAAAATCTCGTTCGAGACTGGTCCGTTGTGTGAATCTTGATTACAGGATTTTCTAAAAGCGTCCCCAGATATTAGGTGGTTGAATGAAATGGTTATCAAAAGAAAACAAGTATGCTAACTTGCGCTTATTCATTATATTAACGTACTGCAATGCTTTATACAACTAAGGATTTGAGTTCATCTCACTCCCTTTTGCTTGAGGCTTTAGTCGACAAATCACATTGCTTTTTTTTTTCCTTTTTGGTCTTTATGTGTGTGGTAACGCTTTGGTTGTATCTGGTTCAGCTTCATCAGCATATATATGTTGTGTAGCATTTTGGTTTAAAAATCCATATTTTAATTTGACCTCGTTGCCATTGGATACACATTAGTTTACATTCAATAATCCATCAACATAATCAAGTTTCAAATCAAAAGCTATGTATCGTAAAGGAACATTTATATTATTCTCATGTACTAAAACATGTAATATAAATAATCTATCACAAATAAATCAAACAAGGAATTAGAATTTTGATTAACCTTCAACACCCGAAGTAGTTATTATGTATACTATTTATTTGCCAACCCAACCAAGCAATACAGATTTCCAAATTCCACCAATTTGCACACACATTATATTCTTGAGTCTTGACATCTCAAAGAAGATATATAATAGTAGTATAACAATTTCCTAGCCAAACAACATATTATAATTTTAGGCTTAATACCCCAAGGGGACATTTGGCTAAAGCTCGTCCAAAGAGTTTTAGAATTTTCCCATAAATTATAATTTCGGGAAAATATCATTAAGGTCCCAACCATGAAAAATAATATCAAAAAAGTCCCCATTTATAAGTCAAGAGCCACCATTGACAAATGAAATAGCTATTCAGTGTGTTTGTTTTGACGTTTGAGAGGTTAATTGGCATGCTTGAGTGGCTAATCGTATGTAAACAGTGATTTATTTATTTTGGTGTGCTTGGTTGGGCGAGATGGACTTTAAGAAAAAAAGTTAAAAATGGTCCCAATCCTGATAAGCTCAGAATTATATTGGAGCTTAAAATTTCTTAGGAATGAGCCCTCAAGCGATGGCTTCTGTTTTGAGGATCTTTTGGAATCAATGAGGTACTCAAAATCACTTCTAATCACAAAATTTCTTTTATGAAAAATGTTCTAAATAATTTTCTCTTTCTTTAGATAGTAATCTTCTACTAATTAGAGAATACTTTGGGATAAGAGTTTTGGCAAGTTTTGAGTTTTGTCAATATATGATTGTAAAAATGTAGAGAATAATTAATAATTAATTTTAATCATTTTAGATTTATTATTTAGTTGTTTTATGATTTTATAATAAATTTTTTTTATAAACATGTCATAAATTAGTTTCTATATGGTGTTTTAACCCATTAAATTTAGTTTAAATAATTTATTTGGATTATTGAAGGTATTATTGAGGTTTTAATCGGTTTATTTTGTTATATTTTTAGCTATGTGAAAATATGAGTTAGGATTTAATATTTAAATTAGAGTTTGATATAATTTATAAAATTTAAGCTTGAGGTGCACAATAGAAAAGACTTTTGGAGTGTATCAATTTAAATTAGAGTTTGATATAATTTTATTTAAAATTGTACCATTGCCAAATTTCAAAGTTAATTTTTGAGAAAATTGTGAAAAAATCCTTTCATGTGTAGATATCTTCCTAGGTCCCATTTGGCAATTAAGTTGCCCATGAGATCTTTTTTCACAATTATCCCTTCATTTTTTCATTTTTCATAATTTTTAAAATTTTTTCTCTTAAATAATACAAAAGCCACTTATGCAAAAGCCAGACTAAACATTATTCACTTTTATATAAGTTATTTATCCAATCACCAATCCAAATACTCATATTTTACCCAATCTAACTTTTTTCCAATTTTAAAATTTCATAAGTCTAAGTAAAAATAAGTCACTTATTCAATCGCCAATCCAAACATACCCATTATTAACAAATTATGGGACTTGTCAATATATTATTTCTCTTGGTTGGAACCTAAAAGATATTCTCCCTATAATTTTTTTTAACCTTTTTGCTAATATCTTTCATACTTACCCTCCAAATTATAATTTTATAAAACAAATTTATACTTTAATGACCCATATTTCCTATACTCCCATTAATTAATTAGTTTCTGAATGATAATCATCAACATTTAATTAATTTGCTTTAATTAAAGTGTGAGAATGTTACATTTTGCTTATAAGAAAAAATATTTAAGATGGTATTATGGATTATATATAGCCCCCACTCCATGCTTAGCTTTCAATTATTGGGCCCTGAAATAATCACGGACTAGATCCATCTCCTCTCTCTTGACACTTGACTAAAATGAAGGTAGACACATTGCTACCATATATGCCTTAAGAGCGGAATTAGCCAAATTCTTATTCCGGAATCCATTATAAGGGACAAATCAAAGCCATAACCAACCAATATTTTGTCCCCTCCATTTAATAAAAGTTTTCAACTTTAGCTTCAATAATTTTTTCCAACCAAACCATTATTGTATGTTGGGTAATTTTAATAAGGCCATTTTGATTAAATATATAAATATATATATATAATACTCCCTTTGTTGTTCCAGAATGTGAGTAACATAGCAGAAGAATTCTTTCTTCCATGGTATAAATTATTTGTAGAGTGATTAATGCTTATATTTACCAATTTTCCCCCATGATTAATGCTTAAATGTGTCTCCTCATATTTTTCTCTCTTTCAAAGCCTCATTTAATATGGATAAAATTAATTTTTTTTCCAATTTAAGACATATTTAGTGAGTTAACGCTCTAGACAACAAAGGTTGCTCCAATTGATTTGACTCATAACTTACAAGGTTGTGAGTTTAAATCTCGTTGCGAATGTAAGAACCTTATTAGTGAGCAATCAATTTATAGGTATCTCTATGCGTTCTTTGAGTCCCGAGATATATATTGGCCTGGGTAAGGCCCTGAGACCCAACTTGCCTAAACTTTTTTGTTATAAAAAATGAGTTAACTGCTCTTCCTTAATTTTGCCGGGGTGGTTGGAAGCCATTTACATTTTGAATCGAAGGAGCATTTGGTATATGTCTTTAACTATTTTTCTTGGTTTATACATGTCAAACAACTATTTGTTTCTTTATAAATGGGTTCGAAGAGACTACTTGAGAAGTTATTGATATATATTGGAAAATGGGCTTGGGGGCAAAAGTATGATATCCACATTTATGGGGTTTTTTATGTAATATTCCCCATTTAATTTGAAACACTTTGGTGGGAAAAGGCTTGTCGTGTGTTTTGGAGGGAATAGTTTTTAGCACATGTCATGATTCTATAGGAGAGTCTAAAAAACTGATAAATGATATGAGAGAAAATCTGTTATAAATAGGTGGATATTCACTGAACCTCCAAACACAAAAAAAAAACACTCTCTCTGGCTTATTTCTCTTCCGATGCATTTGCTGTGTAATATAGTCGGAATCTGCCAATGTGACTTGATTTGTTTGGGTATCTCGAGAGTATGAATCTTTAATCTAGGTACACCCGAAAATCTACATTGGTATCAAAGAAAATAAATCTGTCTTGAGGCTGAAGCTGCCATTTTTTACCATGAAAGTTCTTAGATATATGATATAATATATGATTTCTGTATTTTTCATCACTCTAGTCACTACCTCTGTGAAATGCTGAACATCATTAGACCCTACGTATATGATTTTTGTTTTGAGTTTAGTTTTTTCTTTTTATGGATTTTTTTGTTCTTTGGTGGTTGTGTGCTTGGATGAAATATGTGCGGTGGTTTATGTATATGCTTTTTTCATTTTCATTTCTTTTTGCCTCTGTTCTATGAGAATATGTGTACTTAGAAAACCCATAAAACACATAAGAGAACTCTGGAACAAGGGAATTTGATAGATGAAACCAATCCTAAGAAAAGCAAAGCCGAAACACAACTACATTAGTTGGGTCATCTGAAAATAAATGATTTAGGCTTCAAAAATGATCCCATTGCGTAGAGCACAAAAAAAATGAAGAAAACAACATCAAGAACACAATGAACGAATGTCAGACGACGAAGATATAGAGGAGAGAAGAATCGGGTTTGACAAACCCAACCCATCTCTTTAGCCGGGTCGATCGGTTGAAGATGAAGTTAAAAAAAATTAACGATGTCATTTTGGGTCTAATCAGATCCATGAGTTGTATAAAAAAAAATTAAGCAGAATTAAGTTGGGCTAAAACAAAAAAAACATGGATATTTGGATTGAGTCATCTCTGGCCTAACTCGATCTAAACAAAAAAAATTATATTAAATTGTTTTAAAAAAAGGAAAGAAAATGCCATATGGTGTGCAAGGCCATGTGGCACACCCGCTGGACACATGGTGGACTTGGTCAGACTACTATTGGCCCGTGGAAGACAACAGAATTGCACGTATTTCAATTTGAGGGCCTTAGGGTGGCGCGTGGTGTACACGCATCACCACCGAGAGTGGGGTATGTCCTGTTTTTTTTATTTTGTTTTCTTGATTTAACCTTCTAGAGGCGCATGCTAGCATGTGAAGGCTCCGATTGAGATGCGGTGTGTTTCTAAAAATTCCTAAATTTGAGATCTTCATGATGATATGCTATTTGCCTATTTTAGAGGCAATTCAGGATCTATTTGTGAGAGTTTTGATGCTTATTTAAGTGTTTATATATATACATATATATATATATATATATATATTTAAAAATCCTTAATGTAATACCCCAAATTTTTAGACTAGAAGCTAGGGAATAAGCCTGAATAAAGTAGACTATTAAGTCTAGTTTGGTAAGAGTCCCAGGAATGCACAAGAAATAGAATGACTTTTAGAAACCGCACTTGGAATAGAATATGAATTTCGGTGCTAATTAGTTGAAAGAAAGTACTTGATTCCTTTAGGATGTGTCAGAATGACATAAAACCTAACTTGGATGTAAAGGAGAAGGAAAATGGTGTCTAGAAAGAGGTAATAAAGAGAACTAAAAGAACTAATGGCACAAGAAATAATATTGTCATAATCAAAGACAAAAGAGACAATTGCCACTTGATCTTGAGGTTAAAATTGGAAGACAAAATGAAGGTCTGGGATTTTCTCTTCAAAAGTAAGAAGTACTTATGAGAATAAGAAGGAAAATTTATCTCTCTTAGGCCATAAAAACCCTCCAAGCAGGGGCAAATTAGGGAGGAAAATAGTTTGGTCAATTAGTCAAAGTTTCTTCAACTTTTACAACTTGGAAAAAATTGACCAATAGCAAGATTAAGAAAGCAAAATGGGTGAACATTTCCTCCTCCATCTTGAAGAAGGAATTTGTGTTAGAGCCAGCGTTTCACCCAAGAGGGGGGGTGAATTGGGTGATACTAAAAATTTCGTTGCAAATATCAAATTTGATGGTGAAATTAAAACAGTAAGGAGTAAGGAGAAATATCACCGAAGTGTACACCGGGAGTTATACTGGTTCGGTCACAACCACTTTGACCTACGTCCAGTCCTCAGAGCTTCTCTAAGAGTTTCACTATAACTTCCAAGATTCAGCGGGTTCTTGGCACCTCAGTACAAGCAAGTTCCTTCACCTGGACACTCGCTCCCCCTTACAAGTTGTCATCCAATCCCAACTCAAGGTTCCACAACCTTAAGTTATCTCAATAACAAATATTGAGTTTAAATGAAATATCTCTCTCACAGAGTGAATAAGAATCACTGAAGCATAAAATTATAAGTATAATGTAAAACAGAGTAATGAACTTGATGATACGTTCGTAAGTGTTCTTGTTGTTCTTTCTCTGCTTGGATGTTCCTATATTTATAGGAGCGTTGGTAAAGACCGTTGGAACATTTTCTTCTTGTCCGTTGAAGAGTGCACAGCCATTATTGACTTTTCCAGTATTTGAAATATATCCGTTGGCGGTAGGTGGCATTTGAACTTCTCATTTGACTTTCCTTATTTGATATGATTTCTTCATTGTTTATCTGTAAATATGCTAGGAATACTAATACAATGAAAGGTTAATCATATAGGAAACAAATCAATGAACGTTTGAATGATTTCTAAATTTCTGGGTTTCCATACTCGAGTAGCTACTCGAATATTCATTAAAGTTTACTCGAGTATCATCGAGAAAGCTTTAATGAACTGCAAGTCAACAAACAAGTATGAGATTACTCGGGTAGTGCATGGAATAAACAAAATATCAAACCTTTGGAAATGTATGTTTACTCGGGTACCTACTCGACTAATGTCCTCTTTTCTTCACAGGTTACTCGGGTACCAACTCGAGTAAACCTTCAAATAAACTTTTGGTTACTCGATGCTTTACTCCAGTAATGTTGGCAGGATTTCAAGGCCGAGAGCACTTCAAGTCTGATTATCATGTTACTCGAGTACATACTCGAGTATACTTACTTTTTGTGCATAACTTACTCGGGTAATGACTTGAGGTTTTCCTTCAAACATAACACTGCATACTTGAGTATATACTCGAGTAATCCACTTAGAATAAAATATTAAATACTTGCATACTAGAGTAATGACTCGAGGAAAATGAGATAAAATTAGATCAAGTTATTCGAGTACTACCTTCAGGTTTTTGCTTACCTCAGTGAGTTACTCGAGTAGCTTGTCGAGTAACGTTGGCAGGGTTGAAAATGCCGAGAGCAACATATTTCTTGAAACAGGGGACTCGAGTACATACTCAAGTATCATTGGCAGGCCGAGAGCAACTGGAAAACTTTTACATGGTTACTCGAGTAACGTTGGCAGGTTACTGGAAGGTGCCTCTGGTTACTTCAAGTTTTGTCTCATTACTCGCGTACTTACTCGAGTAATGCCTTAGAAAAATTGCTTCTGATCAAGTTTCTCAGCTTTTTCTCTTGGCCTTTCTTCATTACTCCAATGCTAACTTCAAGTGATGTTTTTCCCTATTTTTACTTTGTTCAAACTTATTTATTAATCAAATCTTTTTCATATAATTCTTTGTTATCATCAAAACATGAGATCTAACATTCTCCCCCTTTTGGATGATGACAAAACTTGGTGATTTTGAACAGGGTTTTTGAAATTAAATTCTCAATTAAATATTTTTTGAATTCAAAGATCATTTTGAAAAACTTGTTAAGTTTAGATTCAAAGTATAAATTGAATGAAATCATAATATACACCTTGCATACACAACAAACTCATTAGTCCAACAATGTATCATAATTTAAAAACTTAAATAGACATGAAATGAAATCATAACTTGCATTAAACTTAAGTTGCATTACAAGATGAAAAGCTTAAAAATTCAAAAGAATTAAAAAATTAAAAACAACCTAAAGCTTAAAAGCTCCCTAAAGCCTATATACAACCATACACCCAATAGTAAACACAGTCACTCCACAAAATCACACTCAAGCTCTTCTCCCCCTTTTTGTCTTCATCAATCAAGTGGAGGGCTAGAAGGCTTGACCATGGAGATAGGCTTCACTGGAAGAACCAGAGAGCCATCTGAACCAGAAGAATCAAAGAAGCTAGAGGATGCTGGTTCAGGAAGATTGACTGAAGGGATATGGATGTCATCTCTGGGAAGAATAGGAGAAGGTTGGAAGATAACCATAGTAGTGGTCTCAACCTCTAGAGTGGTCTCAACCTCTGGAGTATGATGATCAGAGGAGGAGGAGGGAGATATTTCCTCAGTATGGGTAGGAGATGGAATAGGTTTAGGAGCGGGTTCAGGCTGAGGTTTGGGAGGTGAATCATTAATGATGATATGAATGGTCTCATTGGTGTCGGGGTTATCCATTGAATATAGAATGTCTTTAGCTTGTGGCTCAGGTGGACTAGAGACCGGAGAATAGAAGGCTCAGGCTCAGAGAGAGGAATATCAGAAGTAGGGTTCTCTGGAGGTGGTGGTAGTGCAGAAAATGGTATATGCTCTAGAGAAGAAGAGGACGGACCGGCAGAAGGTCCTGGACCCAAGGAATCCAGTCGTGCCAGAATCAATCTCAGTGTCTCACCCTGGGCACATTGCTCAGCTAGCAACTCCTCATGCCTCTTATCCATTTTCTCAACCAACTCTGCCATCTTGTAATTCATGTTGGTTATCAGTTCAGCATTTGTGTTGGCAATATCAACATGAAATCCTTGGAGCATATTCTCCATAAAATGCTGAAGTGTGGCATTGAGGAAGGAGGGTGATGATGTGTGGCAGTTGGAGCCGATGACTGAGTGTCGTCTATCTTGCTAGTCTCAGCCTCAGTCTTCTTCTTCTTCTTTGACCCAAACTCCAGAGGGCCCTTGAGAGGTATATCAATGTTGAGCTTGCCAATCTGATTTCTTCCAACCGGAGTCATCCTCTCAATAGGTTCCTTACTATCCAGATACTATATCTTATTCTCCTTCAGAATAAGTGATACGATCTGAGGATATGGCATTGGTGTGGTAGCCTTCCCATCCACCCTATACCTCTTCATTTCAGAAAAGATATACTCCCCCAAGTCCGTCTGTTCCTTCAGGAGAAGTGAAGCAAACCACCTAAAGTCCCTATCAGAGAAGTGGGTATAGTTGTTGGCCTTGTTCACAAGGGATCTAGAGTAGATGTACCATAGAACCCTGTGATGATCACACATATCACTCGGTTTGAAGTTTAAAGGGCCAACTAACTCACCAGGTTTAAGGATAGAAAATATTTGGTTTGGTTCAAGTTGGGAGTAAATATCATCCGGGGGGTTCTCTATCCCTAACCACATGTTTATCCTAGAGGGTGAAATAAGAATCTTTTGGCCTCTCACAATGGTGGTCATCTCTTCCTCAGCTGAGGTTCTGTTTGGCTCATCTAAGATCTCAAGGTTACAGTAAAAGTGTGTGATCACTTTAGTGCAATAAGGTAATCTTATAGAAAGCCAAGGCATAAAAGCTTCTAAATAGGAACTGAGATTGTGCTTCAATACCTCCTGAAGTAACCTGAGGTCCATATAGTGTGTCTTACATACTTTCCTCCTTGAGAATTGAGAGAGATACTTTGGAGACTCCTCTAGTTTGTTGATATTGAACCCTTTTGGAGGGTTGGTGATCTCCTCTTCTGGCAATTTGGATTTCTTTGAAGATTGCCCCTTCTCCATTTGATCTAGTATGCTTGCCATAGCCTTAGCCACATTCTTGTCATACTTGGGCTTTTTAGAAGGCTTTGGTGTAAAGGAGGGAGTAGAGGAATCAGAGGGTGTAGGAGAGGGAGACTTTGCACTTTTTCCTCTCCCAGTAGAGGTGCTCTTTTTGGATTGAGCCCTTATAACAATAGGCTCTTTAATCACAACCCCTTTTGGTTTCAATTGAGGTTGAGGTTGAGGTTGAATTTTGGCTTTTGATCTCGGGGTTAGTTTCCTTCTCTTTGTGGGAGGAGAAGAAAGAGGATCAGGATGTTGTTGGGATTCAGAGGAATCTGTGGGAGTAAGATTTTTAGTTCTCACCATTTTGAAACACAGAAATTTGGAAATCTCAGAGAAACAGAGTCACAGTCGCGAGTTAGGGCATAGAGAATCTGAGCAAAATAGGAGGTTTTTGATGTTGAAATCTGTTGGATTTTGATTGAAATGATGCAAGGAATCGATTGTGAAAAGTTTTTGAGAGAGAGTATAGTGATTTACTCGAGGAGATTTTGTGGAAATGACCCAGTTTGCGACAGATAAAGACCTAAAACCCGACATTACTCGAGTAAACTTCAAGGTTACTCGAGTACTTACTCGAGTAATCATACAAAAATTTGTAAATCAATTCATTTAAATTACGTACCTGGCATGAATAATATTGTAATTATCCATGTATGTTCCCTCGATCATTTGTAACAAATTTGAAACAGATTTGAGTCATTTTTCATCAATTTGGAAATCTGGACTTGCAGTTACTCGAGTCTATACTCGAGTAAGCTTCAAGTTTACTCAAGGCTCGCCTCAGGTAACTTGTCTTTTCAACTTCTGACTGTTCATTTCTCAGTAACTAAACCGTTTGATTTAAATTTCAGGTAACTTGATCCGTTACTTCCAGTTTTGGAAGTCCATTACTCAAGTACATACTTGAGTAAAGTGCTTCTTTACTTCAAGTTATTCCTTGGGTAATGCTTTTCTGTTAGTTATAACTTCAAGTTGATACTCCAGTAAATGTGTCCTCTGATAACTTCTATTTTTGTTTCTCAAAACAGAATTTCTACCTTCCTGGAAAACAATTTTCTATATACTCCGATACTTAAATTAATAATCATTAAAACATTATCAAATGACTTCATCTAATATTATGAGATATTGAAATAACTTACAACTCATTGGGATTTACCATTCCCAATTCTCTTCTAATGTATAGAAATTGATCTTTTGCAAGGGGTTTTGTGAAAATATCAGCTAGTTGAAGATGAGTAGGAATGAATATCACTTTCACATCTTTCTTTTGAACATGATCTCTGATGAAGTGATTTCTGACATCAATATGCTTGGTTCTAGAGTATTGAACTGGATTCTTTGCCAAGCTTATCGTACTGGTATTGTCACAATAGATTGGTATTTCTTTGAGATAAATACCAAGATCTTGTAGTTGTTGTTTTAACCATATCACTTGTGCACAACAACTTGAGACTGCAATATATTCGGCTTTCGTTGACGAAAGAGACACTATATTTTGTTTCTTGCTAAACCATGATACAAGAGATCCTCCAAGAAATTGTCCTTGTCTGCTGGTGCTCTTTCTGTTTGTCTTGTATCGTCCATGATCTGAATCTGAATATGCAACAAGATATTCACTTCTTCCTTTGGGATACCATAGACCCAATTCGGGTGTGTCAGCAAGGTATCTAAAGATTCATTTGACCATTTCAGCATGTGATTCCTTTGGTGCTGATTGATATCTTGCACATATACCAATACTAAATTGGATGTCCGGTCTACTTGCTGTGAGATAGAGTAATGATCCAATCATTCCTCTATACTTTGTGATGTTGTAGTCTTTTCCCTTGACATCAGCATCAAGCAATGTAGTTGAGCTTATAGGCCTGTCCGAGCCATTTGCTTCATCCATTCCATACTTTTTCAATAGCTTTTTCAAATACTTTGTTTAAGATATAAAGATTCCATTCTTCCTTTGATTTATTTGCAAACCAAGAAAGAAATTCAATTCTCCCATCATTGACATCTCAAATTCTCCCTGCATTATCTCAAAAAATTCCTTACACAGAGATTCATTAGTAGCACCGAAAACAATGTCATCAACATATATTTGAACAATTAAAATATCATCACGTTTTCGTTTTATAAAAAGTATTGTATCAACTTTTCCCCGTACAAAACCTTGATCAATAAGAAACTTACTGAGCCTTTCATACCATGCTCTAGGAGCTTGTTTTAAACCATATAAAGCCTTTTTGAGTTTGAAAACATGGTCAGGTTTAGTAACATCCTCGAAACCTGGAGGTTGGTATACATATACTTCTTCCATGATGTATCCATTTAGAAATGCACTTTTTACATCCATTTGATAGAGTTTGAATCCTTTGATGTATGCAAAGGCTAAGAGTACGCGTATAGCTTCCAATCTAGCCACTGGAGCATACGTTTCCTTATAATCAATCCCTTCTTCCTGATTATAGCCTTTGGCACACCAACCTTGCCTTGTTTCTGACAATAATTGCAGATTCATCAAGTTTGTTCTTGAATACCCATTTAGTTCTAATGATCGGATGATCCTTGGGTTGGGGTACCAAATCCCAAACTTGATTTATCTCAAATTGATTTAGTTCTTCTTGCATTGCTATAACCCAATCATTGTCTGATAGGGCTTCATCAATGTTAGAAGGTTCAACCTCAGAAATGAATGCAGGAAAACTTCATTGAAAATTTTATTTCTAGTTTTGATCCCTTCATTTACATCTCCTATGACTTGATCTAAGGGATGACTTCTATTGTATTTCCAGGCTTTAGGTTGACCTAGTGATTGCTCTTCTTCCTTAGTTTCATCAACTTCTGGGATAAGAGACTTAGAAATAGATTGACCATTTTCTTGATTTAAAACAACTTCCTGTTCTTCATCAATGGTTTTGTCAGAGTATTCAAATTCATCAAATACAATATGAATTGATTCTTCAACAACACATGTTCTTTTATTAAAAACTCTATATGCTTTACTTCAGTTAGAATATCCTAGGAAAATTCCTTCATCAGTTTTAGAATCAAAGTTTCCTAAGTTATCTTTACCATTATTATGAATGAAACACTTACAACTGAAGATGTGTAGATGAGCAATGTTTGGCTCTCTTCCTTTGTACAGTTCGTATGGTGTCTTTCTAAGTTTTGTTCTGATATAGGCTCTATTTGAAATGTAGCATGCTGTACTCATAGCATCAGCCCAAAACACTTGAGACACGTTCTTTTCATTCAACATTGCTCTAGCCATTTCAGTGAGCACTCTATTCTTGCGTTCCACAACTCCATTTTGTTGAGGTGTCCTTGGAGCAGAGAAATTGTGATCAATGCCATTAGTATCACAATATTCTTTAAAAGCTTGATTTTCAAATTCTCCACCATGATCGGTCCTAATACCTGCAATGGTCATACCTTTCTCATTTTGCACTTTCTTGGCAAAAACAATAAATTCTTCAAAGGTTTCATCTTTTAAAGATAGAAAGATAACCCATGTAAATCTGGAGAAATCATCAACAATGACCAATGAATATAAGTTGCCACCAAGACTCTTTACTCTTGTTGGGCCAACTAAATCCATATGCAATAATTGTAGTGGTCTATTTGTTGAAATCTCATTTTTCAATTTGAAAGATGATTTAGTTTGTTTACCCTTTTGACATGCGTCACAAATCAAGTCATTTTTGAAAGATACTTTGGGTAATCTAAGAACTAAATCCTTTTTGAGTAGTTTGCCTAATTGATGCATATTGACATGAGCCAATCTCTTATGGCATAGCCAACTTTCATCAGCATTACTCAGAAAATAGTTTTTAGATTCATTTCTACTAATATCTAGAGTATAGCAGTTACCTTCCCTTTTTGCTCTGAGCTTAGCCTTGATATTCTTCTTATCAAGCTGTAAGTCATTCTTGTTGATAATTATGCATTCTTCTGAGTCAAATATTATCCAGTTGTCTTTATCTGTACTTTGACTTACGATCAGAAAATTGTGACACAAGCCTTCAACATAATACACATCTTTGACTTGTATTCCTTTGTCATTTTTGATTTCACCAATTCCTGCTATCCTTCCGGATTGATTTCCTCCGAATTTTACCTTTCTACCTTCCTTAGGTTGCAATGTGGTAAAACTTTTGAAATCTCCGGTCATATGTCTAGAGCATCCACTATCTATGTACCACTTGCTATTTTTGGATGCTTTGAGACATACCTACAATCAAATGACTAAGTCTTAGGTACCCACATCTTTTTGGGTCCTTTTGGGTTAGTACAAATAATTTTCTAAACATATGAGCCTTTAGGTACCCATTTGTAGGTTCCTATTGTTCCTTTCTTCTTATGAATGCATGAAGAAGTATGATAGCCTTTTCTATTACAGTAATTACAAAATGCAAAAGGATTTGATGTATGCACAGAATGCTGGAAATAATTTAAATATGACTTACCTCCTGCTTTCTTTCTACCTTTTCTTCTATCTGATTTTGGATCATATCCAATTCCAGATCAGTCATTTACAAATCGTTGAGCTTTTAAAATAACATTTAGCATCTCACTTCCTTGTGTAAATTTTTCAAGAGTTTTTGTGAGATCAATGTTTTTCTTTTTCAAAGAAGAACAACTTTCACAATCCTTTTCTGAACGTTCTTTAAGCTCAATTTTAAGAACTTTGTTTTTCTTTTTGAAAACAACCAATTCTTTAACTACTTTGATGAATTCAGAATGTAAAGCATTATATTCAGAAAGTAATTCATCATAGGTAGGTTCAGAATCATTTACCTCTTCTTCTGTTTCTTCTTGAGCAACAAGACATATATTTGATACTTCTTCTTCATCACTTTCTTCATCAGAGGAACTATCACCCCATATAGCAGATACAAAGGCCTTCTTTTTAAAGAATTTGCCTTTTCTCTTTTCTTTGCTCTTTTGATTCAGCTCTGGACATTCTGACTTGATATGTCCTAGTTTTCCACATTCGTAGCATATGATATGATCTTTGCTACTAGTTCCTCTTTTTTGAAAGTGTTTGAATCCTTGACATTTCTTGTAAAATTTTCTGAATCGTTTTATGATTAAGCCTATTTCATCATCATCGAATTCCTCATCTTCATCTTGATTTTCTTCCTTTGCTTTTAATGCTAGACCTTTCTTTTTCTTGTCACCAATATCATCTAGTTCTCGTTTGAACTTTAGTTTGCTTTCATATTCAGAAAGACTTCCAAATAGAGAAGCAACTGGTCTCATTGATTCTCCTTTTGCTTCTTCTATCGCAGTGACTTTGGCCTCCCACTCTTTAAAAAGAATATTTAAAATTTTTCGTACTTGGGTATGCTGATCATAAATTTTCCCAAGTGCTGCAAGTTGATTAACAAGATGAGTATATCTAAGTTTGAATTCAGATATTGATTCACCTGATTTCATCCAAAGTAGATCGAATTCAGTGACCAAGGTGTTGATCCGATTCTCCTTTATTCCCAAAGTTCCTTCATGAGCTATTTCCAGAGCTTCCCACATTTCCTTTGCTGTTGGAAGTATGCAAATTCTGAAGTATTCACTTTGACTTAAGGCACTTTGTAACATCATAATTGCCTTGCTGTTGAGAGTAATAAGTTTCTTGTTATTCTCATCATATTCCGTTGGCGTCTTTGGAATTTTCTGAGAATCTACAATCTTTGTAGGTTGGTAATTTCCACTCTCAATTATATCCCATAGCCCATATTCAGTAGCCATCATGAACACTCTGAATTTTGCTTTCTAGAAAGAAAAGTGTTCTCCACTGAAACCGGGAGGTCTAGTGATGGATGCTCCGTCGGGAAGAATTCCTTTACCCATGCTTGCCATTGGATCCTTCTTAGGTTGTTATACCCTAACAAGAAGACCTACGCTCTAATACCAAATGTTAAAGCAAGCGTTTCACCCAAGAGAGGGGGGTGACTTGGGTGATACTAAAACTTTCGTTGCAAATATCAAATTTGACGGTGAAATTAAAACAGTAAGGAGTATGGAGAAATATCACTGAAGTGTACACTGGGAGTTATACTAGTTCGGTCACATCCACTTTGACCTACGTCCAGTCCTCAGAGCTTCTCTGAGAGTTTCACTATAACTTCCAAGATTCAGTGGGTTCTTGGCACCCCAGTACAAGCAAGTTCCTTCACCTGGACACTCGCTCCCCCTTACAAGTTGTAATCCAATCCCAACTCAAGGTTCCACAACCTTAAGTTATCTCAATAACAAATATTGAGTTTGAATGAAATATCTCTCTCACAGAGTGAATAAGAATCACTGAAGCATAAAATTATAAGTATAATGTAAAACAGAGTAATGAACTTGATGATACGTTCGTAAGTGTTCTTGTTGTTCTTTCTCTGCTTGGATGTTCCTATATTTATAGTAGCGTTGGTAAAGACCGTTGGAACATTTTCTTCTTGTCCGTTGAAGAGTGCACAGCCATTATTGACTTTTCCAGTATTTGAAATATATCCGTTGGCGGTAGGTGGCATTTGAACTTCTCATTTGACTTTCCTTATTTGATATGATTTCTTCATTGTTTATCTGTAAATATGCTAGGAATACTAATACAATGAAAGGTTAATCATATAGGAAACAAATCAATGAATGTTTGAATGATTTCTAAATTTTTGGGTTTCCATACTCGAGTAGCTACTCGAATATTCATTAAAGTTTACTCGAGTATCATCGAGAAAGCTTTAATGAACTGCAAGTCAACAAACAAGTATGAGATTACTCGGGTAGTGCATGGAATAAACAAAATATCAAACCTTTGGAAATGTATGTTTACTCGGGTACCTACTCGACTAATGTCCTCTTTTCTTCACAGGTTACTCGGGTACCAACTCGAGTAAACCTTCAAATAAACTTTTGGTTACTCGATGCTTTACTCCAGTAATGTTGGCAGGATTTCAAGGCCGAGAGCACTTCAAGTCTGATTATCATGTTACTCGAGTACATACTCGAGTATACTTACTTTTTGTGCATAACTTAATCGGGTAATGACTTGACGTTTTCCTTCAAACATAACACTGCATACTTGAGTACATACTCGAGTAATCCACTTAGAATAAAACATTAAATACTTGCATACTAGAGTAATGACTCGAGGAAAATGAGATAAAATTAGATCAAGTTATTCGAGTACTACCTTCAGGTTTTTGCTTACCTCAGTGAGTTACTCGAGTAGCTCGTCGAGTAACGTTGGCAGGGTTGAAAATGCCGAGAGCAACATATTTCTTGAAATAGTAGACTCGAGTACATACTCGAGTATCATTGGCAGGCCGAGAGCAACTGGAAAACTTTTACATGGTTACTCGAGTACCTACTCGAGTAACATTGGCAGGTTACTGGAAGGTGCCTCTGGTTACTTCAAGTTTTGTCTCATTACTCGAGTATTTACTCGAGTAATGCCTTAAAAAAATTGCTTCTGATCAAGTTTCTCAGCTTTTTCTCTTGGCCTTTCTTCATTACTACAATGCTAACTTCAAGTGATGGTTTCCCTGTTTTTACTTTGTTCAAACTTATTTATTAATCAAATCTTTTTTCATATAATTCTTTGTTATCATCAAAACATGAGATCTAACAATTTGGTCAAAAAAGAGATGAGGGAGGAAAGAGAAAGCTTCATCAAATTAAATTGACCACTCTTGGTTAATTTACCACACTTTTTCAAAAAGCTTTAATTAGAGCCACATATTTCCTTAGGCAAATTTTGGACAAGTATTTCAAGAAGGAAAGGAAGTGAATATTAAACAATTAACCCTCTCTCTCTCTCTCTCTCTCTCAAATTTTGGCCAGCCCAACAAAAATAAAGAAAAAGAAGTGAAAATGAAAAAGGAAAGAGAAAGAAGAACAAAGAAGCAAGGTAAGTGTTCTTGCTTGATTTTAACCTTGTAAATCACCTCTTTGGCTCAAATACTCTTCATAAGCATTGTTCTCCTCTCTAAGAGCTTCATTTCTATGTTTTTTGTTTTTAAGAGGAGGTGTTTTGAGTCATCTAGCAAGAGACAAAGTTGAATAATCAAGAAAAGAGCTCAAGAAAGAGCAAGAGGTGAGCAAGAGCGTCATTTTGACCTATGTATTGTGTTGATTGGCTGAATTTTTGGGACTTATTCTTGCTGCCCTATTTTTGTTCATTTAGGGTTTTTAGGGTTTCATCATGCTTTGATCATATACATGTGGTTATATGATGTTTTGGAAGCATATGAATCTAGTTTGGTGAATAAATTGTGAATTGTTGGATTGATATGTTGAACCCTAATTTTTTGTCAGAACAGGGCATGAAGAAGGAGTGTGATTTTGCTGTTTTTGAGCTCTCTAATAGATTCCTTGGGCAAAATTGTGTAGGAATAGGTTGTTGGTATATTTTTAGAAATAATGGATTAGAAATCCAAAAGCTAGAATTTGCAACCAATTAGGGTTTCCTACGTGGCAGTCTAAATGTACTATGTTTTTTAGTAATATAATGTTGTCCAATGGTGATGAAATTTTCCAGAATGAAAGTAGACATATCAAGCTTTAATTTTATAGATCATTTGTGATATTTGGATTAGTATATTAAAAATTATGAATTTTTGAAGTTTAGGCATTGAATCTGGAATAAATTCTGAACTAGTGAGGTTGATCGAGGTTTCTAGAATTTTATACCAATAGTTGGTAGAGAATGATATTTTTCCTTGAAAGAGGACTTAGAAAGCTTTAAATAGAAATTTGAACTAACCCATTTGGATTTTCCCAAAATTAGTTATGAATTTTCAAAGTTTGGTCAAAATGTTGGCAACTTTTAGCTACCATTGAAATTTAAGAAAAGGCCAAATGTAATTAGTATGAACTCCAAAGGTAAAAGCAAGTATATGGGACTAGTATAGCCCATTAAGAATTTATTTATCAAGGCACTAATTATATGATTATATGTCTAGGGTCATGAGAAGCTAAGAAAGAAGAAGCATGGAAGAATTTCCAAGAAGTTTCAATGGTTGGAAGAAAAGGGGACAAGAAGAGGACACAAGTTCAAAAGGTAGTAAAATTACTTAACTTGCATGTATTTGCTGTGTATGCTTGTGTATTGATATGTAGTATTGCTTTGCTTGATTATGTGAAACATGTATGAATGAATGAAGCTCTGTTTCTATTTTTACTATGGTCATAGATATGTTGCACGGAACATTGAGTATGTAGAAATATTTTGTGTAAACATGAGTCTATGTAAGGCAAACATCTCATGCACTTACATTCATCTTGCATGCATTGTTAGTACTGTTTGCTATTGAGATTCCCTCATATCTCACCCCCTCACCAACCATATAGGTCCGTGAGCAGGAAAGAGAAGAATGCTTGAAGATGAATCAGAAGGAAAGATGACAAAGAATTGAAGAATGAAAGTGTATTAATTTACTATATGTAAATTATTTGCACAACAATATATTTTTATGACTAGGCAAGTTGTAGTTGAACAATAATTGGGATCATTGAGAACAAGAATTAACTCTGATACTTGGTAAGAAGAATGTCTAATGAGTTAGGAATGAGTAATAAACCCCTAAGGAATTAATGATTAACACTTTCGATATATAATTAAAGGGGTATGTAAGACAAGTCTTACATATAAGATTACAATAATGATTCACGTTTATTTATTTAGGTGAAAATGAAGAAAAAGGCTTCTAACAACTTTGAAACATTTGAGTATGGGACATTGATAATTGATTTCATGGATGATCAAGCTTATATGGATGATCCTGAAGAGGATCTTGAAGAAAATGAATTTTTAGAGGAAGATCCCGAGGACAATCTCTTTCTTATCCCTGAAGAAGATCTTAAGGAGCCTATGCAAGAGGAACCTCAGGTGGTCTAGTCTGATTTTGGGCCAAAGTTTGTACCTTCTTGTCTCGATAAACCTTAAAATATAGAAGAGGTCGACCAACCCTACTCTGCTACTATAGATGAGAAGATAGTTGAACTTGATGCAGACAAAAAAACTAGAACAAAGAATATAAAAATTATATACTCAATCATTGCAAATTATGTTGAAAGCATAACTCATAAAAAGAGTGTAGAGTTCTACATGAGCATGATGATAAAATATTGCATAGCTGTAAAAGCAAGAGGCACCACCTTCCCCATGACTGTTTCTTGGGTTGATGTTGTGAGAAAAAAAACAAGATTCATGAAGAAAAAGAGCAGAATTTTTAGGAAACTATAAAAAGCCATTGTTGACTACTATTGTTCTAAAGTTTAAATGGTGTATCATGTTCCTATTTTTTATGTTGGTTGTATTGAGAATATAACTCTATGTATTGTTGTTAGTATGTTTTATCTATTGACATTGTATTTTTCATGAAATGAAATATGTTTTTTAGTTAATGCTATTTTTTATTGTGCAATATGATACCACGAATCCTTAATAAGTGAGAGCTTTTAGAAGGATAAATTTCTAAAAGTTGATGACTTATTTAAAGTACTTATATGAAGTTCTTGACAGAAAATAGTAAAGTTGATAGTATTTATGTGATAGGAGGTACAAACATGTTCTCCTAATCATGGATCTAGTAATAACAAGATTTTCTAGTCAGGAATGATATAACTACAAATATTGTATATCACGTTGTGCTATATAATCGTTTGAATAAGTTCTCTTAAAGAGAACGCTATTTCTAAATGTGAAAAACATTGCTCCAAAATTGACAAATGGCCACAAAAGGCATCATTATTGAACTGAATAAGGGGGAGAAATTGAATGGCGACAACTAAGATATCAGGCACTATAAGGTGCAGCACATTTTGGAGGAATAGGAGGTTGTTGAGCCACTAACCACTATTTTGGTGGAACTAGAAGCTAGGATGACTACTCAACATAGGAGAAACTTGGAAGTTTACCAAGCATGGAAAAAGAAGAACAACATTACAAAAGTCACCTTGTTGAGTACTATAGAGAACGACCTGATGTGCCAATATGAGAAATACCAAATTGCTCAGGCTATGTGGGTTGCACTCAAGCATAAGTTTGATGGCACATCAATCACTAAGCTTAAAAGGCTGACAATCAAGTTTGACACCTACAAGCTTAGAGAGAATACTCCTATAAATCAATATTTGAGAGAGATGTCTAATGTAACCCCCTTCGATAATTAGGCCAGGATTAGTGTTTAATCACATTTAATAATCGAATCAGAAATCCGGAACAATTAAAAACCTTTTAAAACACCTGTACAAATGGATCTCCATTCATTTCATTCATTAAAACAAATGGCCTGTTTGGTCTGTTACATATACAATATCAGAGTAAGCACAATTCCCAACGTTCACCCGGGATAATAACATTAATCCAAAGGTTTATACAAGGCATCATTGGCCATCTCAGTATCCATACCGGGGATTACAAAAAACTATACCACTACAATTCTATTCAATATATATACATTTATCCAAAATGATAACCAGTCCAATATAAAACCAAAATATATAGCTAAGACTACAGCTGGCAGTCCTAATCGTCCTTTACCACTTGCTTGCTTTTCGATCCACTTGCCCTGTCTAAAAATGTTATTTGGAAAGAATGAGATTCTAGAGAATCCTAGTAGCAACAGTTTATTTATATGATGCATATATACAAAGCAAGTCACATATATCACAATACAGCAATCAATATTCGAGACTGGGCTTTTGCCACGTTCCCTTCACTATATACGAGGTCGGGCTTCCGCCACGTCCCCTTCACTTTATCTGTATTCGAGTCTGAGCTTTCGCCATGTCCCCTTCACTTTCACTATAATCGAGTCCGGGTTTTCGCCACGTCCTCTTCACTTTCACTGTATTCAATGACTAATGCAAACAAGCAATGCAATACACATGATATAGGATAAAGTGTCACTACCTTGGTCTTTCCGCACTTGAGCAGGCACGGGCCTTCTATGCTCCAGGCAAATATCAAATCCTAAAGTCATAATTAAGGACGAAGCATTATTCTCTATTCCAATACTCAATTGACTCTTCAACACTTAAATTTGGTTATCAATAATGACCCTTAAGAAGCCACAAATGCCTCTAATAAAACCCCTAAAAGGTTGGGAAACAATAGTTTGAAGATCTCTTTTCAAAAACTCAAAGTGCTGGAACACAGGGGTTGGCCGCGGCCAGCCCTTCCTTGGGCCACAACCAAAATATGGTCAGAAGGTCGCCGGCTGCAGCCAGCCACCCATGGGCCGCGGCCAGAATCAAGGCAGAAAGGTTTGGGCCGCGGCCAAGCAATTTCCTGATTCTTGGTTGAACTTCGAAAAATCATATCTAATTGTAGTAAAATCAAAAGGGAGTGATTCCAAATCCAAATGAAAGGTTATTAAGTCCTCTTTCAAGGAAAATATGGCTCATAACTTTAAATGATTACAAAAATACAAAATCACCCAAAACTCAACACTACTCCAGAATAGAGTTCTGTTTCCATCCCCAAACTTTGGACAACCATATATCCCAGAATACTAAACAAAATGACACAAAATATATGTCCAGTTTGAAGCTTGGGATGTGATCTTTAAGACTGGAAAGTTTCAAAATTTTTTGAAATCATTTGGTCATTCAAAACGTCCACACAAATAAACTGCCCAGACAGAGTTCACATTGACAGCATTTTCCAACTTTTCTACCAAAGTGTCCAATGACTCCAAAATCATTAACCAAAAATATTCCCATACAATTTTCCATAAGGAACACAATGGTAACCTCAAAATGACCAAATTCACAATCTAACCACATGCCCTATTTTGATCAATACACCAAAACCAACACAAAGTTCCCAAACTTTACTTTTAATGATTCAAACCATCCATTTGTCCAAAAGACATCACAATATACCATTTCCATGATCACAACATGCCAAACTCACTAAGACCCTAATTTTCAAAAATAGGGCAGAAAATTCCAGAAAAATCAATGCTGAACGAACAACCACAATATATATATCAAAAGGGAGTTAACACTCACCTCTTTCACTTTGCCAAAGAGATTTCTTGATTCTTCAACTGTCACAATCTCTTGAGGTCACAAACTAACACCAATGAACACATTACAACCATCAAAATGAAGCTCTTCATTCAAGGATCAATATTAGAGAAGGAAGTTTGAGCATTTGGAGACATTTCCCTGACCTTTTTGCAAGCTTTTCCCCCCTTATTTCTGCAACAATGGCCCCAAGAGAGAGGAGAAGAGAGAGAACGAGAGAGATGAGAGTGAGGAGGAGTGAAGAAAGAGAGAAAATGATGATACACTACTCCCCCATGCCTTTTCAGCATCCAAGAGGGAAGAAGAAAGAGAACATATATTTTACAATTGCCTTTGACTTTTCTCATCTCCCTCCCCACATGTGAGCTTGCCATGTGTGCATGTAATATCCTGGATTGTGACCAAGGATTAGCAACTTCAAAGTAATGTAATTAATATTAATTAAGCACTTTTGAAGTAGATATTGTGCATTGTGATAATCAGGGGCAAAACGGTAAATTTACCGACCGACTGATTAAATACCATTGAGAACACTCCTTAGTAATTAAGATTAATGGCTAAGATTGAAAGACCAAGAGGTGGAATCTTGTGCATGTGAAACTATGTGAAATCATGGTAGGGAGAAGGAGATGGTGCCAAGTGTCAAATTATGGACCATAGATGAAGTCAAAGTTTTCAAACTCATTCTCTCTTCCTCCCAAGTTGGCTAAGTGTATAGAAAGAATGGAAATGAATCATCATCTTCATTATCTCATTTCTCTTTCATCCTCCTCCATTTTTTCGCTGCACAAGCTAAGGAAAGAGAAGGAGAAAAGCTTGAGTTTTTGGTAAGTTAATGCCTTCAAATGCTCAAGTGACTTTCATTAATGTTGTTCATGAGGTTGAGGGCTATATTTCTATGGTTTCAGAATTTTGGTTGGTGAAGTTTGAGACCTTGTGGAAATTTAGAAGTTTGAGAAGTGAAGAATTGGCTTTAGGAAGAAGAAGAGGTAAGATTAGAAGCATTTTGGTATAGTTGTTGTAATCATTGGTTGAGTATTGAGAACTTTGGAATTTGCCCTGATTTTTGGTAAATTTCGAAAAGCATGATTTGTTTAGTGTTTAGTGTGGAAATTAGTGTCATAGAGTGTCTTTGTGCATTTGGAATTGGCTTGGAATTTTGGGTTGGAATGGATTGCAATGTGTGTGTTGATTGGAGATGTTAAGGTGACATGTGGTGATTGTGGTAGAACATGCTCATGGATAAGGAATATGGTCATTTTGATGGCTCCAATGTGTTCCTTGAGCCAAATTTTGTGAAAATAGTATGTGATTTGAAATTAGGGACCATTAGAAACCAATTGGCAAAATCTGGAAAATCTGTCCAATGTGAGTCTGTTCTGGACATTCAGATGGTGTGGACGTTTTGACTGGGCATATGATGTTGAAAAATTATGAAACTTTCCAGTCTTAAAGTTCACATCTCAAGCTTCAAAATGGACATAAATTTTGTGTCATTTCTCTTTTTGAGCTGGGATTTTGAACTGTCCAAAGTTTGGCATCAAAGCTGGACCCTGTTTTGGTACAATGTTAGGTTTTTGGTAAATCTGGACTTTTGTGGTGATTTCTAGTTATGGCCAATATTTTTCCTTGAAAGAGGACTTAAATAGCTTTCATTTGGCTTTGGAATCACCTTATTTCGATTTTTCCTGAATTAGTTATGATTTTTGGAATTTCAGCTAGAAACTGGATTTTCTTGGGCCGTGGATTTTGGGCCGCAGCCCAAATGTTTCTGAGCGTCTCTGGACAGTTTTGGGCCGTGGCCCATGGATTTTGGGCCGTAGCCCAAATGTTTCTGGGCAGTTTTGGGCAGCAGCCTATGGATTTTGGGCCGCGGCCCACCCCCAAAAATATGTGTTTTGCACTTTTGAAAAGTGGTTTTGGGTATAGTCTTTCCCAACCCTTTAGGCATATGTTTGGACCTAAAATAGCCACCTAAAGAGTCTAAATGATAACCAACTTAAGTACTATGGAATTAAGAACTTAGGAAAGAGATTGACGGGTTGTCCCTAATGTAACCCCCTCCGTAATTATATCCGAAATACGCAATTAAAATGAAATAGAGACCAATAATAATCAAATAACATTTACTAACCCATCATATGACGGGGTTTTCACGAATACTTTTTGAAATCATTTATAAACTTGGTCTCATATTCACATTTCGAATACAATTACTACGCGAAGATAAATCACATTCATATAAATATCAGAGTACACAACTTAATCATCTCGGCAATCCCGGGTACATACCTTCGCTAAAGATACACAGGGTACAATTGCCCATTACAGTTCTTCAAATGGGGATTACACAATCTTATCTCGAAGGAGTCCTAGCCGCTCCCTCCACGAGCCACTTGCCCTGTCTAAATTGTTGGTAGGGGAGAGTGAGATTCGAGAGAATCTCAGTAGGAAACAGATACCATAATGCATGCATGATAGATGCTAGGTGTATGACATGTTAGCTTTATCTAGATGCATACCCCATAATGATATTTATGCATGCTCAATGTTTCATACAACAAGACTATGGCCACAGCGAAAACAGAAACAGAGCTTCATTTATTCAAATATGCTCTACACAATCAAGTAAAGCAATCACATACATCACTACACAAGCAAAGATATCGAATACATGCAAGTAAGGTAAGTCCCCTACCTCCAGTCTTTTCTCCTCGATTTGCGTGCCAGCAACTCGGGGCTTCACATTCGGTCCTACAATGTCAAATGTACTATTTAGACACTTCCAAAGTGTTTCTGGGGGTTATATGAGGCTATATTGAAAATTTACTAAAATACCCCCGGGGACCCGGCCCGGCCCCGCCGTACCCGATCCGGCTGTACTTTTCTTGAAATTTTGACATGGGCTATTCTGACATATTTTTGCCCAAGGAATCCATTTCCGGACTCAGAATTATCAAATTCAATGTCAAATTACGAAATTGCCCTTGGCAGCCCTACTTTTAGGGTTTTAGGGGCGTTTCCGTAATTATGCTTTCTCGGCCTTTTCCGAAAAAATGCCCAACTGTAACCCCACCTATTTTCGCCCACTGAATCCAATGGAATCATCAAATCATTGAAAATCCAACTCTAAGACCCATTTACAATGCTGGCCGAAATATATGGGTTTTCCAGGGAAAGTCGGGGTTTTTCGGTTTCGGCTCCGTAAACACGTTCCTTTCTACTCCTAACCACTTTATTGACTATTCCATTAGGTTACAACTACCATTTAGTATCAATTTGGGCAGCATAACAGCCCCTACAACCCATTTCCATAAATTAAAACCAACGGCAATCCGGTAAAATTTCACCGATTAAATTGCCCACAGCAGCTAGAATAGTCAATATACAAGAGTTTGGAAGTTACCTCAAGCTCCTTCTAGCTTTTCTCAAAGATGGCTGAAAACCCTAACTTTCAAAACACCAAAATTGAGTTTTCCAAACCTTAAAGAATAAAGAGGAGTAGTTTAGAGTCGGAGTTATACGCGCTAGGAGCGAAATCGTCGGAGAAATCGGCTTACCTTGTGATTTTTCTTCTCTTTCTCTCTCTAAACTCTCTCAACTTTCTCACACTATGTTCAGGTGCTGTGCGTGAATGAGCAGCTGAAGATGATGAGAAGATGTTTTAATTCCATGCTTATGTCATCTTGCCTTTTGATGATGTCATAATTCCCAAAATTGGCATTTTCGGATTTTCTGGCAGATTTTCTGCCCAATCTTTGAAAAATCATAACTAATTCTACAAAAATCGAAATGTGGTGATTCCAAAGCCAAATGAAAGCTATTTAAGTTCTCTATATAGGAAAAATATTTACCAATACTAGAAATCACCACAAAAATCCAGAATTACACAACTTTCATCACTGCCCCAAAACAGAGTCCACTTTCAACCTCAAACTTTGGACAGTCATATCTCCCCGTTCCCAACATGAAATGGCACAAATTATATGTCCATTTTGAAGCTTGGGATGTGAACTTTAAGACTGGAAAGTTTCATAATTTTCTGACATCATTTGCCTAGTAAAATCGTCCACATGAGAAGACTGCCCAGACAGAATTCACACTGGACAGCATTTCCAATTTTTTGCAACCAATGTGTCCAATCCAATTTAAATCAATTCCAATGATTAAATACCACAACATGACACCATTTCCATCACAATACCCCATTCAATTCCTCCCTCTATTCTAAGTCAATTTGGACGTTAATCCACAATTGAACTCAAATACAGGGTTTTGGCATTGCTCATAACACAAGCGACTACAATCCACTTTATATTCTCTAAAAGGGTTCATTAATCACTAACCACGTTCACTTTTGTAGTCATTAAACCCTAATCACAATTTGGGATCTTGCTAAACCGGGGCTTAGCAATCCACTAATCTCAGGCTTATTCTTTAGCCTCGAGTCTCAAAATTCGGGGTATTACACCTAACTTGGTTTACAGGATTCGATATTTGCCGTCCTCGTGAGCCCGCAGTGCCAAGAAACGTCGGGAAAGGATCAGGTAGTGACTCTCTCTCTCTCTCTCTCATACTATGTATAATGCTCTGTATGTGTGTGTTATCACTGTTATGTGATGATTCTTTGATGCTGCTGCGATTATAGCTGGTTATAGCTGTCGTTTACAGCGCAAGCTGTCATTTACAGCGTAAGCTGTCGTTATTGTGATACATCGTAAGCTGTCGTGATTATTATTACAGTGAGAGCTGTCGTATTGTGCATACAGCCGTGAGTGCTGTCATTTGTGGTGAAAACCATGTATCTTTGAGATTGCTGCTGCTGTTGCTGGTTGTGATTTATATACATGCTTTGTGTTATGCATTGTGTGAGTGGTTTGTTACTACTGGGATTCGCTCGAATCTCATTCTTTCCTATGACTAACATTTCAGACAGGGCATGTGGCTCAAAGGAGAAGTGGCCAACCCGAAGCACTTAGGATCTTTAGGGATACTAAGGATTTTTGAGATGTTGGTTATTTACTTTAAACTCGGGATTACTGTATATTTTGAATTAGGAATATTATATTCGATTTTGGTTGTGTAATCCCCTAGTGGATACTTGTAACCTCTAGATTATATATGTATAGAACCCGGGAGTTGCCGGGAATTTGGTTATACACTCTGTTATACATGAATGTAGATAAACTACACAGGTAATTATATTCGAATTTTGAAATGGAGACCAGGAACAGGAAGAGATTTTGAATGTTTTGTGAAAACCCTACTACAAAGTAGGAGATTGAAATGAGTTTAAGTTATCCGATGGTCTCTAATCCGAATTAAATATGAATTATCGAATTATAATTACGTGATTAAAGGCAGGGTGTTACAGTGCACTCCTCATTGGCTCTCACTCACTAAATCACCAATTAGCTTCTCTAATCCATCCATTAACCATTCAATATCACTTCTCATTTTCCTATAGTTAGTAATTAATTTCCCATTAATCACCAACTTAAGGCCAATAATCCCATTCTATAAATTTTCCATCAATTATGACATATTAGATAATATTATCACCAATACACATTAATTCCACTTTAATATGATAATTATCCTTAATAATTATCATTAGGCCTTAATCAAAAATTGGGGCGTTACATCTAACATGATCAGAGAACTTCAGGAAGCTAGACACACCTTGTCTAATGAACAACAAGTTCAGGCTATATGATTAGATCACTCCCTTCTAGCTGGAAGCACATGAAAATGAACTTGACTCATAATGACAACATCATCACTTTTGATGATGTAGTGAAACACCTTGTGCTTGAGGATGAATGCCTAGAGGCATATAAGGCTTCTGGACAAGCCTATTATATTGAGAATGACGTTCCTTCTAATGCAAAGCCTAATTCAAAGAAGGACAAGAAATTTCAAAAGAGGGGCAAGAATGACAGCCCTAAGTTCAAAAAGGGCAGAAGGCAATTCAAGAAGAAAGGAAAGAAGGGCAGCAAAAAGAAAGTTGAACTGCATAAGGTTAAGTGTTATGCCTACCTAAAAATGGGTCACTTCGTATGAGACTGTATTGAGTGAAATGACCGTGAAAAGGTACTAGTGAATTATATGAATTTACACATTTCTTTTGTTTTAAATACAACTTTTTTAACAGAACCTATTTGTCCTTCTTGGGTTTTGGACTTAGGCTTGACATACCATGTGATAAGGGATTGAGGATCCTTCTTTAAATATCATTGGTTACCGCATCTAAGCAAATGGCTTTACATGGGCAACAATGCAAAAATTGAAGTTAAAGGAATTGATACCTATAAGTTAGCTTTGCGTGGTAGGAAGACTTTGATCTTACATGATGTTCTTCATGCACTTGATATCCGACAGAATTTAGTTTCAGTGCTCTGTCTTTTAGATTATGCATTTGATGTAAACTTTCATGGTAAAGTTGCAGGCATTTTTATCAACAAGACTATTTTTGGTTTAGCTTTTCTTTCTAAAAAGTTCTTTAATTTGTTATGGATAATGTTGGTGACTTTTATGTGCATGACTATTTCATTACTTCCTTCAATATAACTATTGATATGAATATATGGCATGCTAGACTAGGACACATTAACTAAAATAGAATGATTAAACTAGCTAAAGTGGGTTGGTAGGTGAAATTTCAAATATGGAGATGTCCTTATGTGAGAATTGTCTAGCAGGTAAGCCAACTAGAAAACCGTTCGATAAGAGAACTAGAGCTGAGATTCCATTACACTTAATCTATTATGATATATGTGGTCCAATGAGTATGAGGGAGAGACACGGAGCTTGGTATTTCATTACCTTCATTGATGACTGTTTGTGATATGGTCAAGTCTATTTGATCTCACACAAGTCTAAAGCTCTTAAGTGCTTAAGACGATACATGGATGAAGTAGATAATCAAACAGACTATAAAATTAAAGCATTGTATACTGATCGAGGTCATGAATACTTATTTGATCAGTTTAATAAGCTCTGGGAACAAAAAGGGATAATTAAACTAGCTAGAATGATTAAACTAGCTAGACTAGGACACATTAACTAAAATATAATGATTAAACTAGCTAAAGTGGGTTGGTAGGTGAAATTTCAAATATGGAGATGTCCTTATGTAAGAATTGTCTAGCTGGTAAGCCAACTAGAAAACCGTTCGATAAGAGAACTAGAGCTGAGATTCCATTGCACTTAATCTATTATGATATATGTGGTCCAATGAGTGTGAGGGAGAGACACGAAACTTGGTATTTCATTACCTTCATTGATGACTGTTCATGATATGGTCAAGTCTATTTGATCTCATACAAGTCTAAAGCTCTTGAGTGCTTAAGACGATACATGAATGAAGTAGATAATCAAACAGACTATAAAATTAAAGCATTGTATACTGATCGAGGTCATGAATACTTATTTGATCAGTTTAATAAGCTCTGGGAACAAAAAGGGATAATTAAACTAGCTAGAATGATTAAACTAGCTAGACTAGGACACATTAACTAAAATAGAATGATTAAACTAGCTAAAGAGGGTTGGTAGGTGAAATTTCAAATATGGAGATGTCCTTATGTGAGAATTGTCTAGCTGGTAAGCCAACTAGAAAACCGTTCGATAAGAGAACTAGAGCTGAGATTCCATTGGACTTAATCTATTATGATATATGTGATCTAATGAGTGTGAGGGAGAGACACGGAGCTTGGTATTTCATTACCTTCATTGATGATTGTTCATGATATGGTCAAGTCTATTTGATCTCACACAAGTCTAAAGCTCTTAAGTGCTTAAGGCAATACATGAATGAAGTAGATAATCAAACAGACTATAAAATTAAAGCGTTGTATACTGATCAAGGTCGTGAATACTTATTTGATTAGTTTAATAAGCTCTGGGAACAAAAAGGGATAATTACGCAACTAACCATCCATGGTACTCCATAACAAAATAGAGTAGTAGAAAGATGAAATAGAACTCTTATAGACATAGTTAGGTCAATAATGGCTCAAAAAAATCTGCCAATTTCATATTGGGGTGATGCTTTATAGACGACTACCTTCATTCTTAACTGTGTGCCCTCAAAATCAGTCACTTCTACACCCTATAAGTTGTGGACAAAATGCAAGCCAGATTTAAGCATTCTTAGACCCTACTACATACATTCATAATAATTCCCATAGGTATAGGAAGTTCGGTCCTAGAGGAAAGAAGTGTATCTTTATAAGATACTCTGAACAATAAAAAAGGTACATTTCATAGGTGAAAACGAAGATGGAAACATGACTGAAATTGAATCAAGAGATACCGTATTCCTAGAAAATGAATTTTCTAGTAGGGGAGATATTGATTGTATAGTATCCCTTTATGAGGCACAAGAATAAGGTAGTATGGAACAAACTATTAAGCCTCAATCGTCTCAATACATCGACTTGAGTGGGAGCTTAAAAAAGTCTTTACAAAGGCTTAGACAAGAGAAGCGAAAGAGACAAGAAACTCTCATAAAAAGGAGTGATAGGGGAAATTTACCCAAGAGACGCTTCTCAATAGAGGGAGCGGTACTTATTGTTACTCCAGATGGAGATAATGAGTCAGGTTCTGTACAAGAAGCCTTATCAGGCTTTGCTAAAGATGAATGGAAGAAAGCAATGGAAGAGGAAATTGATTCAATGAAAATGAATCAAGTTTGGGAGCTAGTTAATCTACGAAAAGACCAAAAAGCCATTGGGAACAAACACTAGTACAAAATTCCCTTTTTAGACCTCCATATTTAAACCCGTTATAACAGATAATGTCTAAAATATTTGGCTGATGGCATTTTTATAATTATATAGAACTTCTAAGACCGGTTCTCAAAAAAACCGGTCTTAAAAAAATTATTTAAACTAGTTATAAATAAAACCTACCTAAAAATATCAAAATATTTAAGTAATTAAAACTTTTAAACTTTTAAGACCCATTATTCATAATAATCGGTCTTAAATATCAAACATTTAAGACTGATTTTAATAAAAATGAGTCTTAAATATGAAAAATTTAAGAATTATTTTTTCCCACCCTTTTAAGACCGGTTTTATTTATAACCGATCTAAAAAATCGACCCTAAATTTTTGAATATCTTCTTTGTCGTAACTAATTTTCGCTCTCTAAATCTGAAACTTTTCTTCTTGACGCGATTACTTTGTGAGCTCAGTCATCTTCGTTCGATCTCATTCTCATGTTTGTTGCTGCGGTGCTCTCACCCTTACACTGAATAAGTTTGTCGCCGCCACAACCTTGCTTGCTCTGATCTCCTTCTTCATGACTTTTCTCTTTCCCCGTGACATCCATCCTTCATCGCAACCTAGCTTGGCAGCCTCACTTCTTTACTGCCATGAGTTGCTTGCTCTTTTGCCTTGACCCAAAGATGCGTAAAGAAGATGCAACTGATGTTATAAGGTTTGAATAAACTTTCCTTTTAAATGCTTAATTAATTCGTAAACTAATTTTTGAGTATCTACTGCAAGGTGGCGATAGATGAAAGAGGAAGAAGAAGGAGTAGAGCGAAGAGCCTCGCTTAAAACAATTCCTCATTTGCTTTCTTTACCAGAGGAATAAGGGTCACGAAGAAAAGTGAGGTCCTATTTGGATTTTTTTGAGGGTTTTATTGTAGGTGTAAATGGTATACATACTGATATATACGAGTTGAGTGTGTGGTCGGTCTCCAGGGGATCCTATATGTGAAATTGCTCTGTTTACTTTTTTTAATTTCGTCTCTGGTTTTCTTCTTCCTTATGGTTGTGCCAAAATAGTTTCATAGTTTCAACTAAGAAACTGAATATGAATATAAAGTAAAACTTATGGGTGTGCCTAAATTTTGTTACAAGAGATGTTCATTATCTTTCTGCGTTGCTTGATGTTCTTAGTGAACGATACAAGAATTTAAGTTTTCAGAAATTTTAGAAACGAGATTTACGGGGAAGGTGTTTTTGTGAAATTTGATGGTGGTAATTTGCTTGGAAGTATCTGCAATCGATTTTGTACTGTAATCCCTTCTACTCATCTATACGTTTAACTACAAAAAGGCCCTATTTATGTTTTTTTAAAAAAAATATCACTTTTTAGACCGGTTATTCTAATAACCGTTCTTAAACGTCATACTTTCTAATAACCGGTCTTAAAAGTCTTGAAAATTTTTTTTTTAAAAACTTGTCTAAAACGTTTAGACTTTTTAGACCTAGTCTTCGAGCAATCTGTCTAAAAAAGTGATTTTTAAGACCGATTTCTTAACTGGTCTAAAAAGTAACAGACTTTTTAGACCAAATATATCAAGACCTAATCCAGAACCGGTCTAAAAAGTCATTTTTAACTAGTCTAAAAAGTCATTTTTCCACCCGTGAAATGGGTTCTTAAAATAAAAAAAAAATGTTGATGGATCAATTGACAAATACAAGGCTCAATTAGTTGCAAAATGGTACACACAACAGGAAGGTATATATTACGAGGATACCTTCTCACCTTTTTACGTTTCAATTCTGTAAGACTTATTCTGGTAATAGTAAATAGTTTAGATCTAGAACTATATCAGTTGTATGTAAAAATCGCATTTCTAAATAGTGATATGGATAAAGAAATTATATGGAACAACCATTATGTTTCATTAAAAAAGGAGTGGAGAGCAAAGTTTGTAAGCTCAAAAGCTCCATTTATGAACTAAAATAATTATTCAGACAGTGGTATTTGAGGTTTCACAGATCAATAACCTCTTATGACTTTCAAATGATTGAAGAGGACCACTGCGTCTACATTAAGTGGTTTGAGGGTAATTTTGTGATATTATCCTTATATGCAGATAACATACTATTGGCTAGAAATAGTCTAAATTCGGTTTTAGCTATTAAAGAATGACTATCATCAAATTTTGAGATGAAAGACATGGGTGAAGCAGAGTATATACTTAGAGTTAAGATCCAAAGGGATCATTTTAGAAGAATCCTCTCTCTTTCACAAGATAATTACATTAAGAAAATTCTTGAGCAATTCACTAAGAAAGATAGCAATCCCTTAGATAACCTAATAGCTTCTGGAGTAACCTTGAGTCTTCATATGTGTTTTAAAATTGAGTCAACAAATAAGAAAATGGAAAGGGTTCCTTATGCTAGTGCCGTTGGAAGTTTGATGTACACAATGATGTGTACAAGCCAGATATTTGTTATGCAGTTAGACTGGTTAGCAGATTCCAATCAAATCTCAGTGAGCAACATTAGTAAGCAATGAAGAGGATTTGAGATACTGGAATGGCACATCATATTATGCATTATGCTATAAAGGAAGCGATTTATGCTTAGTTGGATACTCCAATGCCGATTTTGTTAGAATCGGTAGGCACAGCGGAAGAATTTTAAAAATTTTCACTGATCCTAATCGAGGATATATCAACGGCGTTTAAACCAAGTTGGAAGGATTCATACCTTTTGATGATTCAGAGTTTTCACTGTCTCTAGGAGCCAACACGTCAGGTCCGATCCCTCTACCGGTATCCACACGAATGCTTTCCAACCGAGACTATATGCTAGTGCCTCTAATGTCTCCTAGGGTTTCACTTGCGGCTCTCAATTCTCACGCGCATATCAATATATCTGCTCTATCAAGTTTATAACTTATGAGGGCTATTTTCAAATTTCAAAATTAATTATCATTAATTTCGAAATTAATTAACAATAAATTATCTTGATGAGCTAATTAAATAAATTTAGTTTAAATTAAATCTGTCCAACAGTTTTAATTTAACCTATTTATTTAATCCAAATAAAGAGCCATTAGATTTAATTTATCTTCATAAATTAAATCTGAGATACTATATCTCTATCATGTTAGTTATTAAATTTAATATATCTTAATAAATTAAATTTAAAATTAACACAATATAATAATATCATATAATATATATATATATACATATATATAAGATATATATTTTGAAAATATATATATCTATATAATATTATTAATGAATTTTATATTACATATATATAAATATAAAATTCGTCCACCCTAAATTAAACATTATCTCGTGTTAGGTCATTCTTATGTGTGACCTTGTAGGCCCATATGAAGTTGGCAGTGGGCCAATAACTATACTAACCCAAAAGTCGCAAGCGGCCTCTAGCAAAACATTACGACTACCCAATTCATATGAGGATCGTTATCACGATGCAACCTGTCATATAACCATGTCACATCCCTTTTGTCACACGATATATCGATCAAGGATAAGGTATGGATAATGTCATCCGCTTGTTCCTGACCATTACTTTCTCGATTCCTGAGTAGCTTGATAATAGAGACAGAAACTCCTTTTATCATAGTATGGCCATACATTTCTCAGACTCACTTATCGAGGGGCCCAGTAATATTTCTCTACTAACGTGAGGGACAAATTCCATCTTGATCATTCATATTCCTCTGCATGAAAAACCACCAAGCCCGATTGTAGCCTTTATCATCACCCGATCAAAAGTGACTTTTGACTAGCTCAAAGCTTAGCAACTCTCATGTAGGGATCCATGATGACCTCAGGTCTAAGGGCATTGTGACGTGGTTATACATGAGAAAAGCTTATGACTTGATCCATGTAGCTTTCTCATAGTGGGTCGGTCTAGCACCTTGTACTCTTACAAGTGCCTAAGACTTTGATTCGTATCTCCATATCTTATCAAAGTCATACTGATCTTGTTTCATCTCTGCTCCCGCATAGATGACCGACCAGGGACATTTTAGGACAATCTTTATGAATTATCCAAGGATACAACTATCACAGTTAACATGCAAATAATATGATAACAGAATGGAGAAATTTCATTAAAATAATAATGTTCAAAATATAACGATTGGCTTTTAGGGCACAATTTACAACAGATTTAGGTGGAGATGAAGTTGAGCAAAGATCGATTTCAAGATACACTTTCTTACTGAACAATGGCGCCATATGTTGGAGTAGCAAGAAGCAGGCGTGCATTGCTTTACATCCTATGGAAGCTAAGTTCATGGCATACACATCAATAGTGCAAGAGGCTATATGGCTCAAGAAGTTTATTAAACACCTTAGATTTGGAAATGAAAGCACCAATCCGGTGTTAGAGTATTGTGAGAATATTGTAGCCGTAGCCTATATAAAAGATCCCAAATATCATAGTAAGACCAAACACATAGATATAAAGTATAACTTTGTGAGAGATTACATATCACAAAAATTTGTTACTGTACAACATATTTTGACTAAAAGTATAGTTGCAGATCCCCTAACCAAGCTAATAGCCAAGGAAATATATGACAAACATGTAAGGCTATTGGCATGCGCAAAATGTAAAAGTGCAGACAATATGTAATATGTTTATGATTAATGAAAGTATTTCTTCATAAATTTATGTGTCTATATAAAGGTATACAATGTCTAGTATGTCATACAGGCAAGTGAGGTTGGCTCTCTCACACGAGCAACCACCTTTGATACTCAGGAGGGTATTCAAAGATGAGATACTTGTGTACACCAAAAAAGCAGCAAGAATGGTAATATGGTAGAGAAGAAACACAAATTATGTCACCTCAACATGAGTGTAACATGTCGAGATCAGATCCAATAAGATATCGATATAAATATTGATCGAATCATAGATGCCTGTTCCCATGATACTTGTTACCAGACAACAAATTCTTTAATATTGATGTCATGAGAGATAAGTAGAGTAGAAGAATTTGGGTTTAGATGTTAGGAGTATATAAACTTATGTCTATATGGTGTTAATAATGAGATTCAAAATGACATATGCTCTTATAGTGTGAGAGTAACACCGTAGCATGTGATTTATACCACATATGCAATAGAACCGCAAATGGGAAACAAGTGAATGGATCCCTGCTTCATTACTGTGAATTCTAAGAAGGTTAAACACTTCTATGATATTCTTTGACTTTGACATTATCATGGAGGTATGCTTTAGTGACTGCTACCTTAACATTCAACCTATGATCATAAAGGATATGATCTAAGATATTATGTTAGGAAATCAGTTGACACATATCAAAATGGTATATGAGCAAAAGGAAGATTACCTGGAATATATACACCTATACTGGTGTTTAAGACATATCCCTTATAATATTAATTTTGGTAATTTCATAAGTGTGAATATTAAGTATATGAGAAGGTGATCTAAGGATTAGAGCTACTATGTGAAAGTGTGCATTGATAAATCTAGCACATACGAGGCATATCCTAGAAGGAGAAGCTTCAACTTCTTTCTAGAACTAGTTCATCATTCAGATTTCATCGGAGGGCTTCGTCCCTCTTAGTTACTTACCAAAATCGTGGATTGTGGTTCGCCAAACGAAGAGCATCGTCTCTCTTTCTCTCTCAGCATTTTTTTTGCCATCTTGATCCTTGAGTTTAATACCCATCAAAATCTTGAACAAAGGTTTGCATCTTTCTCTTATATTTCTCATCAGAAATTCGAATCGACCTTGGAAGAGCTGATTTAGAGAGAATCACTCTTTGCGTTTAGCCTTTCTCTTTTTCTCCTTGAACGGTTTGTGTGCCGCTGTCTCTCTCTTCTTAAATCATAGATCTATTGTCCACTGGCTTCATATCTTGATTGTGGTTCCATCTCTAGTTTCTATGATATTTCTAATCAAAGAAGTTCTAAGTTGATCCAAAGGTTTATCACGGTTGGCTTCGATCTTGATGGTTGTCTGGTTTTATTTTCTCTGACTTAATTTTCTCTATCAGACGCTGTTCATCTCTTCAATATATTGTTTCTGTGCTCTGGGTCGCATAATTTTTATCTTTAGAAAAGAGAGAT
The DNA here is from genome assembly GCA_963242795.1 of Inga leiocalycina. Lineage (NCBI taxonomy): Eukaryota > Viridiplantae > Streptophyta > Magnoliopsida > Fabales > Fabaceae > Inga > Inga leiocalycina. The sequence continues at coordinate 53,173,816 of OY725327.1, read as the reverse complement.
ATGAGCAAAATGGTAAAGTCTGACCAATAACAGAGGAATATGCAAGGTTTTGTCTGTGATGATATAATGATTCATGAGATGTTATCCTGTATCTTTCATAAATATGGTTGCTCATTCTGGTTCCTTTTCTGATCTATGTTGAATTCGAAATTTTATATTTGATTTTGAGTATTTACAATAATCTGTTTGGTCTTTTTTCTTTATGCTGATGTGGATTTTTGCGTGCTCTGGTATCTAATTGGAGAGTGCTTCTCTCTTGCCCTGCTGATACAATTTTTTTTGGTTCATTTGTTAAGTCATTCTGAGGTTATCTGCTATTCTCCTGGTTTGTTATTTAAAGCATAGGGACTGGTGTTGTGATTGATATAGGCAATATATTCCCTTCTTCTGGATCTCATAGGCTTTCTTCCATTAAAGGCCATTATATTCTTGCTCAAGTAATGGACAGTCACAAGCTTCATGCTTCAAAATTGCAATCATTGATTATGATTCACTGGAAGTTAAAGGGGTGGATATCGGTAATTAAGCAACACAAGAATTCATTCTTATTGCAGTTTCAATTTGAGGAGGATTTAATCTTTATGCTTAATCATGGTTCATGGCTATTGCAAGGTTACTCGATTACCTTAATTCTATGGAATCTGAATATCTCCCTGTCTAATTTTTCTACACATTTTTCCCAATATAGATTCAAGTTCATGTATTGCCTTTTAATAATTATAATGAGGAAACTGCTAGATGTATTGGTGAATGTTTGGGAGGATTCATTTGCTATAATGGAAAAAAGCATGTTCATTGTATATGGTTTGCGCCTTCAAATTTATCTTTCATACTTCGATCTCAATTCTATCACACTTGGCGGCTTTCAATTGCTTGATGGGTAGATTTTGAATATATGTCGTATTTTGGAACAAGTTGGGAGATTATGTCCCTGTTGTCTAAGTGTTGGTCATGTTTCTGAATATTATAATTCTGTTTCCAAAATTCAACCTAGAGTGAAGGTTTCTGTTGTAGGCAACAAATTTGTTAGTGTTGATTATGATGATTTCTTTGGCTGTTATAGTTCCAGTTTCCAAGGGACTGGTATTAAATTGAATTATTATTGCTCTAGAATGGGTAGGAGGATTTGTAAATGAAGATTGGAATATTTTGATTTTGATGGTCCAGATCTTAAACGTCCTTGTTGATTGAATCTTCAAGATAGGAAGCGCAAATATGAGCAACAACCTTCTACTTTTTTATATAAAAGGCCCAAGGTATTTTTTTTTTTTTTTGAAGAAAGATGTGACCTTTTCCTCTTCGGTCCCTAAGCAAATAGCCTTAGACCTGAGACTTAATATTGGTAAAGCTTCAAGAAAGGAGGTGAGTATGCCTCCAAGGAAATGGAGATGTTTCAAGGAGACCTCTATCTCTGTTGATTATTCTGAGCAAGCTAATTACACTTCTAAGTTACCTATGAATTCTACTAAGGTAAAGAAGTTGCGACTTGCAAGGTAGGAGGAAAGTAAGAAGAAAAGAAGCTTGTCAGATGAGGATTATGATAATCTCTTTCATCCATCTTAGAAAAATTATTTGCTACCTATTCATTTGGTTTCAGTAAAAGACAGTCTTATGGAATTTCAGATATTCCATATGTTCAAGATCATATTTCTTTTGTCTCACAATCCTGTCAAAGTGGCTAGGGAAGCAGCCTGAGCAAAGCTTCCAGTATGCCGTGAAGCTCCTATGTTGGAACTACCATGGATTTCACAAAGCCATGTCAGTTCAAAGATGTAGACGGCTACTTAATTTGCACCACCATGATTTTGTGTTCCTATCTGAACCTAAAATTAGTTTAGATGCTGCTTACACTAATCTTTTGATTACGGGCTTTGATGATTATACGGGTACATATGCTATTAGAAGGGGTGGTGGAACTTTGGTTACATGGAAGTCTATTTCTTGTTACTTTGCTTCATTTGTTTGAGCCTACAGTTCCATCAATGAGATTCTGGCTATGGAATTGGCTTGTGGATACTTCTCAAGATATGTCTTTCCCCTAGATCATTACGGGAGATTTTAATAAGATCATGTTTACTTCTAACAAGTTGAATTGTAAAGGTGAAAACAGTGGTATGGCGGCTTTTAGCAAATTTAGTGTGTGTTTGGAATGGTTTATTTTTGTCCAAAACGTACTTATAATTCGTGATTCACGGTATACGAGGTAAGTATGTGAGAGGAGTTTTTTCTCGGCTTGCGTAATAAGTGCGTTTTGACTGTTCAAAATGCTGACACAAACACACATATTGATGATTGTAACCGTGTTCCATTATCACAGAAAGGCCTTGAATTTACATGGACCAATAATAGGAAAGGCGATGATATCATGCGTGAGCAAGGTATTGAAAACCGGACTGGACATTGAACTGATTGAGGTACTGAGTCAAGGGTCAGTAGTTCAGATCGGGATTAACCCAGGGGTTAGACCGGGTGTCAGACCAGGGTCAATTAAAAGTATATGTATAAATGTTCATGTATGCCATTCAAAAAATTATATAAGAGTTTTTATTTTTCCAACTATTAGCTCAATATAACCTCTTGAACTTAATACCCACAAAAGTATCGTTATGTATATAAGGATTTTTCTCTAATTAATGCAAAACAGCAAAAGTATTTCACATTCCTTTTAAAAATCCTTGCAAATCAAAAAATTTCAAAGAAATATTTTTAAAACAGCCAAAATGACATTATTAGGGGTATAAAAAAGTTTTTTTTTAAAAGAGGCAAACCGTGACTAGTTGGGTGACACTGGTTCACCCTGGTTTAGACTGGGTCGACTGGTTCGCTACAGTCCGGCTCACTGACCTCCAACCGAACTGGTCCAGCACTCAGTTCACTGATTTTCAGTCTAAACCGGTCGGTCTGGTTTTACAATCATTGTGCTTGAGTGCATTGATAGGGCTTTTGGGAATTTCCATTGGCTACTAGCTTTCCCCTAATCTACAGTTGACACTCTCAAGTATAGCCTTTTCTGATCATAGTCCTATTGTTATTTCTACGAATTTATCTATGAAGATGACTTGTCACAATAAGTTTGAAGCATTGTGGTATAAATTTAAGGAGTGTGATGAGATTGTAAACAAGGAATGGATGCAAGCAGTGAAGGGTCAACGGCTTTTAGGGTGTATTGTAAGTTATCAAGGGTTTTGGCTTCTCTATCACATTGGAGTAAATCCCAAAATTGGTAATTTGAGACAAAAAATTGTGGAAGTAGAATTTGTCCTTAATAGTATTTCTTCCCTAGTTTCTCTTACTGGTTCTCTTCTACTACTAAATATTTAGGATCAACGGCTTTTAGGGTGCATTGTAAGTTATCAAGGGTTTTGGCTTCTCTATCACATTGGAGTAAATCCAAAATTGGTAATTTGAGACAGAAAATTGTGGAAGTAGAATTTGTCCTTAATAACATTTTCCCCCAGTTTCTCTTACTAGTTCTCTTCTACTATTAAATATTTGTCTATATTTAATGGTTGTTAAATATTCGAGTGTTAAATATTTATATATAACAGTTTTTAATAGTTAAATATTGGGGACTCTATTTTATAGTTTTTTCAAATACAATCGTTATGTATAGGGCACTATATTTAATGGTTGTAAGACAATGACATTTAAATATAGCTATCTATATTTAACGGTTGTTTAATAATAATCTTGAAAAATGTTATACAACACTTAATGGTTAAAATCATGAATGGTAAAGTATTTGTCATAAGAGGAAAGGGTTTATTTAACAATTATTTGAAAAACCATTAATATTTGACGGTTAATGGTGAATAACTGTTAGTATGTTAGACAAATATTTTTAAAAAATTGAAGAGCTCACTTTCGATAAGCCCCCATATGCATATTACATACATATGTACATTACAGAAAGCAATATAATTACAGATCCATTACAGAAGCCAATTAAACATATTCATTCCATGCAATCATCAAAAAATACATATACAAAACTGTACATTACAGAAACCAAAAGATAATCCAATTACCAACCAAAAGCAAATCAATTAGAGTAAAAGAGAAAACAAAACAGAAACCAAAAGTAGGAACCAAAATTGTCATGGCCAACTCTATATCATCCATTGAAGATAAAAAAAGTTACTATATAGCTAACTCCATTATGCTCTCATCCATTGCGATAAACTGTCATAGCCAACTCTTCTATGACTTCTTCAATTCGTCTAGGCAAATATTACTTAGAATAACTGTCCTCAAAGTACTGCATGTAAAAATAAAGTATGTTAAAATATATATGATTTTACTTTGAATTTAACTTAAACACTCATACATGCAAATATATACATACCTTAGTATCAATTGAGTTAGCATTGTGGGTGATTATGTCCTTCATGAACTTCATGATTCAGTATCCACAATAAGAGCTCTGATTTGGTTGCCGTGGACACTATAAACAAACAAATAAAATGTATTAGTCTAATTCAAAAAATCAACTCTGACAAGTCTAACACAAAATTGTAAGCATTGGTGAATTATCATCACTCTCTTCCATTTATAAGTGGATGCAATGCCTTTACCTTTTAATGAAGGGTTGCCAAGGCCTTCATCCGTGGCATAATAGTGAAAAACTATGCAAGATATATCACAATAAGAAATTAAAGCACCAAATTCATAATAAACTCTGACAGAACAATAAAAAATTAAAGTATCAAATTTAAATTCATCAACTTATTGAAAACCTTGACCATCTGTAGTCGATTGTCCACATCCCCAAGAACTGAAGCAAATTACCAAATCCTTTACTTGAAGGGATTTAGCATGATGAGCTTCCAATGACCCCTAAGTATATTAAACTTAATGAGAACAAAAACATAATGAGTATCCAATCTAATGAATAGGAACATACCCTTGGTAGTACAACACCAAGAAAAAATTTCCTTCTTTAGTGCCCTTTTAATGACCATATGCACTAGTTCCCTCCCTTTTCTCTCCACAAAATTTGGCTTATTGCCTATGTCCAACATTCCTGAATATAGGTAGGAGTTTAGAAATATGGCGTGTCCTATAGGTCATTACAGGCTACGTGTTTCTTGTGAAGGTAACTTACATACAAAAACAAGCAAATCAGTATATATAAATGCTATGAGTAGCTAAGTATTCATTCACAGTAGAAGAAATATCATATATAAAAGTTACAAGTACTTGAGCTAGCCATATAGCTCGTGATGATCTCATTGACTAACACCCGATTGATAGCGTCAAACACACCTTATTCCCCATAGATATATTGCTCAAAAGGGACATGTTTGGCATAGTCTTCTTACTCATAGTCTGTTTTGGTGACTATGCTATCGTGTGCCTCAAGAACCATCTAGTATCTATCGGAAACTGATGGAACTTGTAAGGCCCTGCCTTACATACCACTTATTATTGATATTAATTAGAGTAGCAATTGCGTAGTTTAGTGGACACACAGGAATAGGATAAATATACTGATAAAATGCACGTGATTATATTACAGAAATCCCAACATGATGTATTCACAATAGTTACATACCTCAAAATAATAAAAAGGTCTTTAAATAACCAACTGTCTTGATTGATCCGCACTATAACCATCAATTGCCGGTAAGTACACCTTTGCCCCTTGAGCTGCTGCTTGCTGCTAAAAACTTTATATATTCATGGAAAGGGTAAGATTTAAAAGAATCTCAGTAGTAACATGCAATCAATCATATAAAGTGCGATAGATAAATATGCCATACACCATGTGATGCAACATAATAATAACACAAAGCATATACTCACTCACATAATGTATGAGAGAAAGAGTTACTATCTGGAATTGCCCTTTCCTGCTCTACTTGTTCGTTCAAAATCTTGTTTTTGGCTCGGGCTATTGCAAATTCCTATAAATTAAAGTTACAAGTAACTGGTTATTACTTGAACTATTACTGCCTTTAATCACAGTTTGTTGGTTATCTATCACAGTTTTAGCAATTTCTGCATAGTATAACTTTGCACAATGCAGTTTCACGGTTTTCTAGAAAATTGGCAGATTTTCAGTCAACTTTGAAAAATCATAATTAATTCTAGGAAATTCCAAATTGACTGATTCCGAAGCCTATGTGAAGCTCCTTAAGTGTATTTTCATGGAAAAATACCCAAAGCTAGTTACTGTTATAACATTTTTCCCAAAAATTCTCCAAACTTTCCCTATTCTAGATTGCATTCCAGAAATATGGCACAACTTTGAAAAATCATATCTCTTAATTTACTCATCCAAAAGCCATGTTCTACCCACCAAATTAAAGATCTACATATCTACTTTAATCTTGCCAAATTTCATTATAATTGGACTAGGTTTGACTAACGAAATTCATTGCACAATCAAACTACCTTCAGTGAAACAAATCAAACAACATTTCCTTTATACTTCTAAAAATTCCAGATTCACATACAATCATCCAAAAATCATGAACACATGTATTCCTACACAATTTTCCCTTCTAAAACTAATGGAATCATCAAATCAATCAAATTCCAGTCCAAACCCTTTGTGAATAGTGCCTGGACAAAATTTATAAAATTTTGTTAAAATGTGATTTTTACTTTCCATGCAATTAAACATCTTCCTTACACTTCTAATCACATGATTAACCACTTAAACACCTTTTAAACATGATTAATCATGATTTGGGCATCATCTCCTTTTAGGGTTTTATCATCCAAATTTCATAAATCCAAGCAAAACCAAGCCAAATTCCATAATAACAACCACAACAACATCATATAACAAAAGGGGATCAAAGTTTTGGAGATTACCTCTTAATTGATCACTTTCTCTCTCTAAAATGCCACTGCACTCTCTTTCTTCTCTCTTGATTTAGCTTGCTAACCATGATATTCATGGAGAAGAAGAGCTTAGGAGAGGTTCTAAGTGGATTGGGAGCGTAAACACTTGATTTCAAGCTTCTTATCTTGGATTTGTGGCTCTTGAACCAAAGCTTCTCTCTTGTTCTTGTGTTCTTATAGAACTCTCTCTCTCTCTCTGCTCTCCATTTTGGACTTCACTTATGGCCTTTGGAAAGATGAAGTGCTCTAAATAAAAATCAACTTCCACCTCCTTAATTAATTAATTAATATTTAATTGCAAATTTGTCACATGTTAAACTTTCAACTTTATTGCTTCATCTTTTTCTTTCCTTTCCTCTCTCCTCATTGACGTATATGTGGGCCTTAATGGAACCAAATGAGCTTCTTAATTTATCTTCATCCATCTCCTTGAAGTATATTATATTTTATTGGAATTTTGCATGTGGTTTTGCTTTATGCTTCTTTTCATATTTGACTTTTTAAACTTCCACTTGGCTTTCCTTTATATCCAAATGATTATTTCCCCTTTCCTTTTCCCTTGTTGGACGTAAAGGTGAGGCCTTTGGAGGGTAATGATTCTCTTAAAATATCCTCTTACACCTCCTTACCATATTATATTTTTAATGGCAATAGCATGAGATTTTTTATTTTTCAACTCATTTACTTGGCCAATATTGCTTCTTCCTCGATTAATTTGGACCAAATGTTTAATTCCCTTGCTCCCTTCCTTGTTTGGACATCCCACACATAAGAAAAAGGAAAAAATATGGGTTGTGGATTTAATTTAGTCGAATGACTATTTTGCCTATACATTTTGTGATTTTCGCACAAGCTAACGGAACTTTCATCAAACTTTGGAAATTCACATCTTTATTTATAGAGAGCCAATTGGTGTGGTTCCAAAGGCTATATGATCCTTATTAAGTCTATTTTTAGGGAAAAAAATATAGCCTTTAGCCAACTGGAAGCTCATAATTCCCAGAATTTCCATTTTTGGACGCTGTCACAGAAACTTGCCAATTTCATTGGGCTAACTTCAAAAATTTATAACTCTTTGTGTACAACTCCAAGTGACTTATATGACCTATAAAATTGAAGCTTGATATGCCTAATTTTATTTTAGCAAATTTCACATTCGTTGGAAATCAATTGATTATCCAAAAATGCATGACAATCTCACTACAACGCAGGAAATCACACTAGCAACAAAGTTTACATTCCTTGGACACTTGCTAAACCAGGGCTTAGCAGTTCACTTGATTCAGGCTTATTTTCAAGCCTCTAATCCTGATATTTGGGATATTATAGAATTGGCACTGAGGCACAGGCACAGGCTCATTCGTCTTCTCTAGGACATAAGACATCTAACCATAGTCAAACTAAGCTCTCAGATTGCTCTTCCTCCTCTTCAACTAAGCAAGTTAATAAGTTCAAAAAATTGTTACTATAAACTTCATTAGCAAGTTAAAAAGATGATGATGTACTTGTTTTTATCTTTAATGGTATGATAATAAGGTGGTCTGGCCATACAACAAAGCTAAGTACAACTCCTTCTATTGTATCTACGTCTGAGGTGGGTATCGGAAGGGAATACTTAGGAACAATGTTCGTCTTTAGCTCTACTCTAACATGATTCTGAGGGAGAGATGAGTTGTGAATTGTGTTCAACTCTAGTAAGTTGTACATGCGATCCGTAGCAACCATATGCCACTTGAGGCTATTTTCCATACACTCAACCTCCACCTCACCCTGAATAAAGAGAAAATACAAATAGTATAAAGCAAAAATAAATAAAGAATAGGATTTTGGCATGAGTCATATTACCTCAGGTATAGTCTGAGAAGGGTATGTGCAGCAATCTTTGGCACTTGGGGTGTAAGCTATTCCATGCTTCCTTGTGATCTCTCGGCTTATTAACTGATCAATAACAGCTTGTTGTGTTTCAAAACTCTTCTTTAGCATATCAGTCATCTCCATATACTGTTGAAGCTTTTGATTAGACACCTTTGTCGGCATCTTCTGCTTCCCCCAAGTATTTTTTTGTCAACTCTATAGTTGACACCCTTCAAAAGACCATTATGGTTAGGACCCAAAGCCTTTTCCAAAACATCCCCATCCCAATCCCTAATAAGCTCGCCTTGATCTAATTCTTGACTCAAGGTCTCCTGTACCAAAATGAAAGGTTAAATACCCTTTTATATGAAAATTCAATTATAATTTAATCAAAATTATTAGTACTTATCATTATTGAGACAACCTTTTGGATATGAGGATTGTTAATATTGCCCTCTTTGTTTTGGCTCATAGCAGCCCACAACACTCACGATTGATAGTCACATCTGATCCTGACCGCTACTTCTTTATCAATTGTTACTTGATGTTCACATACCCCGTGCAGCCTTTACGGTATGATACAAGTATTCGTTGTTCTTCACCCTCTCATGGTTTGCTACACTTAATGCCTTTGGACAGAAACAACAAAGATGTTAGAGTTACACATTACATTAATACAAAAGTACCATTGACTTTTTATTTAGGTAAATTTAATTTATGTTTAAAGCTGGATAGTGTTGTGACCATACAAAAGTAGCCCATTCAGGCTGTTTAGCAACTTTCTTTAGCAGCATCAAAACCACTGACTCATCTACAGAGTCAGGTTCCAATAAAAATTACTTTGTCACAAACTCTTGGAACGAGCGTATAATCCTGCCACCCTTCCCGAGCACATAATCCTTCTTCTCCTCATCTTGTAGAATCCAGACTACAAAACACACAAATGATTGTTAGTATTAGGCATACCAGTTAGCAAGATATTATTAACTATATAGCATTATGTCTTACTGATACTTCATCCCAGACAGCCTTCCTTATTGACTTGGTTGCCTTCTTCTAGTTGTTCAAAGTGATAGGCACGTTAGTTTATGTTGCATACTCGATGTAGCTAATAAACTTGTCAGATTTCACAACTTGACCTTTCTTGTTCCATCTCATAATAAGTTTCCTCCCCTCTCTCTTTGATATCTAGACCTCCTTTATCATAATAAGGCCCTACCTCAATACTCTTTCCTCTTGTTCTATAAGATGTGTATAATCATCCTACTACGTATTCGAGCAGTTGGCGGAAGGGGCGGAGGGGTTGGCAAAGGAGCTAGGACTTTCAGTACTTAAGCCACCATTAATATCGAATGCCGACATATTAAGTTGTAAAAAATAGAAGAACCAGAAATCCATTTGATAGCAATAATCCCAAACAACAAGGAAAATTTCAAAAAAAAAACAATTGTCATGTAAAAAGTCTGGTTTCAATAAGCATGTTCAGTAGTAGGTGTAACCCCACACCTTGAAAGCTGTTAACATGGTTCGAAAAAATGTCATTGGATTAAACTGAGACCAACGGATAACTTGAAACTAATTATCGGTCCCAACTTCAAGATAGGATTCAGTCCTGTGATAAAGTGGGTTTTCAAAAACTCTTCCAAAATTTGTTTAATACGGTCTCACATTCACTTTTGGAATATATTTAGCCTGTGAAATTTGGTTCATTCATAAATATCAGAGTGTATAACAAAATTTCCCAGTGGATTTTCGTGTTTCATTCATTCACTAAAAGTGGTCTACAAGACATGATTGCCTATTCTTAGTTTCCCATACTGGGGATTACATAAACATTCACAAGTTTAAGGTGGACACAACCACCCTTACTACAATGCACTTAAACTTACATAATTTACAATATATACATTTATACAAAAGTATGATAACTAATTAACAAAACTCAAATCTCCTAGCCGGGAGCACTAGTCGCCCTTATCTATATGCTTCTCCTTTGATCTGCTTGCCCTGGTTGTAGGTTAGCCATTGGAAAGAACGAGATTTATAGGAATCTCAGTAGTAATGTTTTCACTCATATGATATATAATAAACAAGAATGCAAGTAATTATCACAAAGCAGCATCACAACAACTTCCACTGTAACAATCACATGCATGACTTTTGTCACATAAATGACAGCTTTCGCTATGTTCCCATTCACAATGGCTTTCACTGTATTCACAATAACGACAGCTTTCATAGTATTTACAATAACAATAGCTTTCACTGTATTCACAATAATGACATCTTTCACTATATTCACAATAACGACAGCTTTCACTCTGTATTCATGATCACAACAGCTTTTGTTGCATTCACAGCAGCCTTCACATTCGTTAAAATTCAATGATAAGCACATACATACAAAGCATTATACATGATATAAGAGAAATAGTCACTACCTTGTTCTTTCTGTTTCCACTTAGGCACCTATTTCTCATGCTCAGGGCTGATGACAAGTCCTATAAATCCTGATCAAGGATGACAAGTTATTCCCTATCTCAATTCTTAACTCCAAAACACTTAGGGTTGGTTATCAATTGAGACCTTTAGGTAGCTACTAGAAACTAAAACAAAAGCCTAGAGGGTTAGGGAGAACTAGACCAAACATTACCTTTTAAAAGTTAAAAGTGCCATAATTTAGGGGTTGGCTGCAGCCAAGAAAAGGTCATAAGCTTTTAGGCTGCGGCCAAGAACTACTGGCCACTACTAAGAACATGACAGAAACTTTTGGGCTACGGCCAAGAACCCTTTGACTGCGGCCAAGAATAGGTTAGAAGGTTTTGGGCCACAGCTATGACCCTTTTGGCTGCAATCAAGAACTGGTCAGACACTTGTTGATGTGGCTAAGGACTACTGGCCGCGGCCTACAACTGGTTTGTTCCTTAGCTGACTTCCAACAACCATAACTTTCAACACATATATCGAATGACACAAACTTTATATCATTTCAAAGCTTGTCATGTCTACTACAAAGCTGGAAAGTTTCACAACTTTTAGACTTCATTTACTATTTTAAAAAGCCATGCAAACTAGCTGCCCTATATAGGATTTTCACTTGATAGAATTTCTAGTTTTTCATCAAATGTTTCCAAAGGTCAAAATTTACTACCAGGGCTACTTACCACACAATTTTTCACATAGAATCCAATGGAAACATCAAAACAACCAAATTCACATTTCTTTCACAAGCTTTGTCTTGGGCAGCAATTCAAACATAAAACCAGAGATTCCTAAACTTTCCAATCAAGTCCTAAATCAATTTCATTATCCAAACCACAACACAAGACACCATTACAATCATCACAACATCATAAACTCACTACATCGCAATATACATGAAAATTAGGGCAAATTCCACAAGCCTAAGTACTCAACCAATTATCATTATACACATACCCAAGGATTGCTTTTGCTCACCTCTTCCTCTTCCTCTAGTTGTCTCTTTGATTCTCCAACCACTAGTTTTCCTTGAGTGCACAAAACACCTCCTCTTGAAAATCTAAAACCATAGGATTGAAGCTTTCATCAAGAGGAACAAAGTTAAAGAAAGAGATTTTGAGCAATAGGAGTCATCTTCAAGGTCAAAACATAAGTAGAAATCTCACCTTCACCTTCACCTTCACCTTTACTTCTTTCTCTTTCCTCCTTTCCTTGCTTGCACAACTTGAGAGAGCTTAAAGGGAGAGATAAATGTGTTTTAAATGCCACACTTCAGGTCTTTTATGCCCCTTAGCCGACTTTGAGAGAGGAGAGGAAAGAGAAATTATTTATTTGACTTGTCAAATTCTTTGCTTTGTCCATGTAGTGCCACGTGTCACAATCTTGTGACCTCTCCAAAAGCAAGTAACTATCTAGTTACTCTAACCAATTTTATTAGCCATTTAGTCACACCTCTTACTCTTTTAGTTGATGGTGAATTTCCTCTTTAGAGCTGACTAATTGACCGATAAATTTTCTTTATTCCCATTTTGCCCCTGACTATGGCAATTTTAACTAAATCACCACTTACCACATTTTTATTTCCATTTTCTCCTTGTAATGCGCCCTCATTCACTTTAATTCAACTCAAGCTTTATCACATGCTTAAGCTTAAATACAGGGCTTGGGCGCTTTCTATTGTTAATTAAGGTCAGAATTCACGTTTTATTTCCCGAAGGGTTCATTTAACATTCATTTCATTCACCTTTGAAGTCATTGAGCCTTTACACATATTTTGGGGCATTACAATTCTCCCATCGTACAACAAATTTTGTCCCCAAAATTTGTTACCTATCTTGGGACATAAACATGTCATGGAGCCTACTTAAGTTTGAGGGTAGGGCTATCCAATAGGCTACAGGTCCGATTCTTGCAAGAAGCTCAAAGGACCAACGTATCGTGGGCTCAGCTTTATTCTCTTGATCGCTCTACCGATTCCTATGACTGTAGATACTCTCAAGAACACATGATCTCTAACTTCAAACTCTAGAGGTCTTTGCCTCGCTCGATTATGGTTTGGATGGACTGCTCTCATTCATCCTTGTTGTAACTTGCACCGTCTCGCATTAGGGATGACACTTTTACCCGGGTGATATTTGATCTCCAGGTTGGAGTCTTTCAGTAAGTCCATCCACCTACGTTGTATCATATACGATTCTTTCTGTTCACATTGGCTAAGGAAGAACATCTCAAATAAATCATGCTTTATTAGCTAAGGAAGTATGGAGAATAATTTTTGCCTCAATCTCTATTATTACTACTTTAAGGGCTAAATATTTTGGTCTTAATAGTGACAACATCGTGAAAAAGCCTTATAAGTCTTTATGGACTTGGAAAGGAGTCTACAATTGTTCTGATATTTTCACAGTAAATCTAAAGTGAAAGGTTTGTTGATAAAGCCCTACTTTGTAATATATTTTCATATTTTATTTAGGGTTTTTGTTATAATAATTGAGCTTAAAATAACTTCTTTGTTATTAATTGGGATTAAGAATAAATACATTAAATTAAGACTAAAAAGGGAAAAATTGTGGAAAAAAATCATAATTACTCTTAATCATTAATTGTTCTAAGAATATTTGATGTTGGATTAATTGTTTTTTTATTGTAGGTGCCTGACAAAATTAGAACAAATTTGAAAATGGAAGTTTGGGCTCAAATTGCAAGAATTAGTTTATTCCCCACATGTTTTAAAATTTGTAGTATAGTCCTCGAGCAATCTAACCTTCATTCTCTCTCACACTCTCTCGCTCCGTTCACTATTGTAGTGGCAACTCTCGCCTTCACCACCATAGTTGTTGGTGACCTTCTTCCTTCAACCACCATCACCTTCGTCCTTTTGATTTTTAGTGAAATATCAAACCAAAAAATAAGGGAGAGCACAGCCGTAGACCTTCCTTTCCATCTCGCACATACCCATCTCCTTCTTCACCATCATCGCCATCTCTACTCACCACCACCAGTGAACTGGGAGATCTGGAGTCATGAGAGTTTGATCACAATTATAGAACAAAACAAAGAGTAGTGAAATATCTGGACTAGACCTTCATGCCTTCATTCTTCCATTTTTTTCAGTAAACCCCATAGCCAAGTATGGTGAAGTTGTGATGATAAATTGCAGTGGCTAAATCCTTCAATCCTAGAGCAATGGCTTGAGTCTTGATGCTTAGAGCTTCATATATAAGGAAGTTTTTAGCACATAATTTCTTGATTCTTTCCTTTGTGCTTGTTAAATTCTAGGTTTATATATATATATATATATATATAGGATTGAAATTGTGTTTATGCACTTGATGAGATTAGTGTGTATCTCTTGGTTTTGATTTTATGCATTTGACACTTTAAACTCCATTAGTAGCAATTTCTTGTATATTGACTTGGTTAAGCTTATGCTTGAATTTGCTATGAATATATTTTGTTTGTAATCCAAGGGATTTTGGTTAGTTGTGTCTTGCATATTGTTAATTCCATTTGTTAGGGTTTAAAATGGGTTTCGGTTAGAGGAAATAAGTCTTGCCCCGTGTGGGAAATTTAATTCACCTAACTCAAGCTAGCTCAAAGGTTCTTTTAGGAAATTTGTAGAACTTTCACACTCCTAAAAATATTTTAAAGCAAAGGATAAATGAAATTTATTGTTCTAGGAGGCCTTTATCATACTTTTCTAAATCAATTTTCATTTTAATCAATTTTTATTCCAAAAATAAAAAAATATTAGTTTTAAAGTGTTTTAGTTTTATTGAATCCTAGTTGATAGTTAAAATGACCAAATTCTTTTTACTGTTTTTATACCAATCATTACATTTAGTTGCTAGGTAATTAATAAAAGGCTCTTCGAGAGATAATCTAGGATTGCACCCTATATTGCAATCCTTAGTTAAATTTTGAAGAAGTTATCAAGGTATAAGTCAACATACTCCTTCATTTATTCAGGCTCATCTATTGATATTAAACACCCTTTATGGTAGCCAATGCAATCTAGATCTCATAGAAACTAATTGATTTATAGTTCCTCTGATCTATTAATGCATCTTCCATCTAGCTGGTGTCCAGTAAGATGTAATTTTTCATTAGTTCACAATCTATATTGTCCTCATGTTGCTCAACAGATTCTTGCTTTGCCTATTTCCTTTTGCAATAAGCAAGGTTCACTCATCTAGCCTAAAGTTAATCAGTCTTGTACTCAGTTAAAGAGGGCTACAAATTGGTTAGCTCCTCAACAACTACTCAGATTGGTGATCCATTTTGGAAATTCCTTTAGTCAATCTGTCTTCCACTTAAGGATTTGTTACTAATATGGAAACTATTAAATCATGCATTGCCATCAATATCTATGGTGAATGTGCTTTTGGTTTTAATGCCCCTGAGTGTTTAGAGCACTTATTCTTTACTTGTCCTATGGCTAAGGCAGTTTGGTTTGGAGTTTTAAACATTTGGTTTCATTTTTCTTCCTTTGATGCTTTTAAAGATTGATTGAGACTTTGTTCCAATTACATCGAGATAATCATCCTCTGATGCTTGCTAGCATTGTAAAAGTGATATATCCAATCTAGATAAAGAGAAATAAAGTAATTTATTAGGGAGGTTGTCAAACCCCTTAATATTTTGACATTGATCAGAGTATTACCACACGTTCCATGGGCGAACAGAAATAGCATAAACATATTGATACAAAGCACTTGATTATATTATAGGAATCCACATAGGGTTTCTACTTAATATTTACAAATCCTACAATAACACAAAACTACAGATAACCAATACTACTGCTTGGATAAGTCTGTGTTCTTTAGTTGTTGGTATCTGCTTCCTTGCCCTTGGAGCCACTGTCTCTTGCTGAATAAAATTTTAAATATTTGGAAAGGGGTAAGCTCATACCAATCTCAGTAGTAACACGCAATCAATAATAAAAAATGTGATAAATAAACATGCAATGCACCATATAATGTAACAGAACAAATATACTGCAACTATGTCTATTTGTTGTTCTGGATCAAAGGATTTTTTGTCCTTACTAACCATACTGTGTACTCTATTCAGGATCAAATGACTGTTTGACCCTTGCCACAATATTCTAAAGCAAATAACAGTCTATCTGTACTTGACTTACTACCATAGCTGGGTCCCACTTGTGCTTGTGCTTTTCCCACCGGGTGGTACTTGTGCTTTTCTCACACCACTGCTAGGTGTTGTAACAAACAATTCATATCATTGAATATAGCAATACAAAACATATAAACAATCACATAGTGTGTAAAGGATAGAGTTACTACCTAGAATCCTTTCCAGTTGCTAGCTAATCTGGTCTAATAATTCCTTGTCTGGATCGGGCAAATGTCAAATCCTAGAAATTAATATTCACGGACAGACGAGTTATTACTTATCTAATTCTTTCATAATTCAAGCTCTTAAGTTGGTTATCATTAGGGTTAATGCACTAAATTAAATGAAGGATCAATGCGGTCAACCTAACGTAAAATGCTTATTTCTACCCTTAGAGTTTAAGGTAATTACATTCTGTTATTACTCTTTTAATTTCGCTCATTGACTAAAAGCCGACAGGATTTTTATCAAACTTTGAAATTTCATATCTTTATTTACAAATGTCTAATTACAGTGGTTCTAAAGGCTATATGATCCTTATTAAGTCTATTTTGAACTGAAAATATTCCATTCAAACAATTACGTACACACCATTCCATAATTGCCATTTATTAGACATTGTCACAGAAACATGCCAGTTTCATTTGGCCAACTTAAAAAATGCACAACTCTTAGTGTACAGATCCAAATGACATGAATGACCTATCAAATTAAATCTTAATATGTCTAGTTTTATCCTGAAAAATTTCACATTCATTGAACATCATTTGTTTATCCAAAAACACATTACAATCCTACTGCCTCACAGGAAATCACATTAGCAGCACACTTTGAAATTCTAATTTTCAGTGTTTATTTCCAGTGATCCAGAATTTATTGCCTGAGGCTATTTCTACACATTTTTTTCATGTAGAATGCATTGGTGGCATCAAAATTACCAGATTCCTACTCTTTATATGTGTCCTGTTTTGGCAAAAATTAGACATATAATCCAACAACCACCAAACTTCTAATTAAATCCTCAAACTAGTTTGGTATGCTCTTTAAATATCACAAGACACCATTTATACAATCAAAACACCATGAAACAAACCTCCAAACCCTAGCATAACCGAAAATTAGGGCATAAATTCACATTAAAAAATCCTCAACCAATCAATACAATATATAGCTTAAAGTGAAGCTTTTACTCACCTCTAGCACTTTCCCCAGGTTGTTCTTTGATTCTCAAAATTTAGTTCTTCTTTGAGCACACAAAACACCTCCTCTTGAAAAACAACAATGATAGAATTGAAGCTCTTAGCAAGAAGAGCAAATTGGACCAAGAAACTCACCTTGTGACTTTGTTCTTCAAGTTTGACTTTCTCTTTTCTTTCTTCACCTTAACCGACCTTCTTTGTGTGTGTTAGAGAAAGTAATATGTGTTTAATTCATCTAGGTTCAGCCACTTAATATGCTTGAACAAAATTCACCAAAAGGCAAGAGAGAAATCCATGTGTCAAAAGTTGATGATTTCTTATAAAGTTAACTTGGTTAGTTAACCATGATAGGTTTGGTTAAGCAATTAGATATTTTCTCTTTCCTTCTTTGCTTCGTCTTGGCCCAATTTCTCACCCACAAAGGAGGGAATTATATTGACTAAATTACTCTTGAAATCCAAGTTGAATCAAATACAAGACTTGACTTTTTGGCCTAACCTTTCTTCCTTCTTTACCTTCTTTGACAAACTTTAACTATGGGAAAGGAGAGAGTTAATTTGCTTTTAGCTTCATCATTAGTCTTACTTTTCAAGAGCAAATGCTAGCCCTTCATTTTGATTCCCAATTTTAACTTCAAGATCAAATGGCAATTGACTCTTTTACCCTTGATCTTGGCAATATTGTTTCTTGTGTCATTTCAAGTGTTACAAAATTCACCATTTTATTCCATTTAATATAACTAATGTACATGGAATTTTGGTGAACAAATTTTATGATGTTACGGCTCTCCCTCCATCAATAAAATTCTGTCCTCGAAATTTGCTATATGAACATATTCATAAATTCTAGGTAATGTCTTCGTATGTCTTCCTCTACTTCCTAGGTAGCTTCCCTAGGAGTTAATCCCTTCCAAACTACTTTCACGACAGGATACTCCTATGTCTCAGTTGTTTCTCCTACTGATCAATGATTCGGTCTTGTTTGACCTTATATGTAAGATCACCCTGCACACCTACATCTTCATGTTCAATTACGTGCTCTAGGTTGGGTTGGTACTTCTTTAACTATAAAACATAGAAAACACTATGTAATATGTTCAAATTTAGGGGTAAAACTATTTGGTATGCTACTGGCTTGATTTTTGATAATATTTCAAATGGACTGATGTACCTAGAGCTCAACTTCTTTACCTTTAGTGCTTTACCAACACCAGTGACATGTGAGACTTTCAAAACACATGATCAACATAGCTCTCTTGCTAATTCTAAGCAGCCACTAATATCTGCTTTATCAATCTAATCTATTTTGTTATTTGATCTACTATATTTGGCCTATATAACTTCTTCTCGGACAATTCTACCCATCAAATGGTGACACTTCCTTCCATACAATGCTTCATATGGAGCCATTTGAATGCTCGAATGATAGCTGTTGTTGTATGCAAATTTTACAAGTGGAAGTAGTCAATCCCAGCTTCCCTTGAAATCTACTACATATACCCTCAACATATCATTTAGCATCTATATTGTTCTTTCTGTTTGTTCATTTGTCTAAGGATAATAGGCCATACTAAATCTAAGTTTAGTACCCAAAGCCTCATGTAATGATCTCCAAAACCTAGAAGTAAATCGAAGATGTCAATTAGAAATTATATTTTTCAGCATACCATGCAATCACATAATTTCCTTGATATATATCTTTGCCAGCTTATCAGGAGAATAGTCGATACAATTGGTAGAAAATGTGCTATCTTTGTGAATCGATCGATGATGACCCATATTGCACCATGATTTCTAATCTTGGGCAATCTTGTCACAAAATCCATAGTAATGCTTTCCTATTTCCACTCAGGAATTTCAAGTTTTACAAAAGCCCTGATAGTCATTGATGCTCAACTTTCACCTTCTAGCAAGTAAGACAACGAGCCATAAATTTTGTCACATCCCTTTTATCCTTGGCCACCAATACATGGACTTTAAGTCATGATACATTTTAATTGCTTCTAGGTGCAGAGTATATTTAGTCTTGTATGCTTCATCCAGGATTTGTCATCTCAGTTTTGTTTGCGGTGGAAGATATATCCACTTTCTGTATCTGACTAGTCCACTTGGTGATAGGTCATATTCCTGAGTTTTTCCCCTTCTAATCTTGTTCCTGATGGATTTCTGCACCTCTATCTTGCATATAAGCTTTCTCAATTGCTATTCTTAGATCATTTTCTATCTAACTAATATTGCTACCACTAATCATAATTGACTAGACAGATTAAGACCCCTGAAATCTTCAATAAGTTTCTACTCTTGAATCATTAAGGTTGCCACCTATACTGTCTTGCAGCTCAATGCGTCTGCCACTATATTAGCCTTTCCTAGATGATATTTAATTTCCAGGTTGTAATCTTTAAGTAGCTCCATCCATCTACGTTGTCTCATGTTCAACTCTTTTTGATCATACAAGTATTTCAAGCTCTTGTAGTCGTAGTACAATTCTACGGTTGCCCCATAAAGATAATGTCTCTAGATTTTAAGTGCAAACACAACTGCTGCTAACTCAAGATTATGAGTAGGATAATTTAGTTCGTGAGGCTTTAACTGATGAGAGGCATATGCTACAACTTTGCCCTGCTGCATTAAGACACATCATAATCCATGTTTGCTTGCATCACTGTAGACTACATAGGTCAAATGCGGATCAGGGATTATTAACACTGGTGTTGTTGTTAATCTCTCCTTTAGCTCTAAGAAGCTCCTCTCACAACTGTTGTTCCATACAAAAGGTTAATTTTTCCATGTTAACTTTGTCAAAGCCAAAGCAATTCTAGAGAAATTTGAATGAATCTTCTGTAATAACCGGTAAGTCCCAGAAAATTACTTATTTAAGCAACAGTCTTTGGCTTTTTCTAGTTCAGTACTGCTTTCACTTTGCTAGGATCTATCGAGGCCCCTTCTTGTGAGACTACATTGCCCAGAAATTTAACTTCCAAAAGCTAAAACTCACACTTACTCAACTTGGCATAGAGTTGCTTATCTTTCAATATGCCCAATACTATTCTTTGATGCTCCTTATGCTCTACTTTGCTTCGTGAATATACTAGAATATCATCAATGAAAACTACTATGAATTGGTTCAGATATGGATGAAAAAATCAATTCATGTAGTCCATAAACACTATAGGAGATTAGTCAGCCCAAATGACATTACTAGAAATTCGTAATGACTATATTTGGTTCTGCATGCAATCTTCAGTACATCCTTTGCTTTTACTCTAAGCTGATGATACCTTGATCTCAAATAAATTTTGGAGAACACACAGGAACCAGATAACTGATCGACCAGATCATCAATTTTGGGAAGTAGGTATTTGTTCTTAACGGTGACCTTGTTTAGCTCTCTATAATCAATAGAAAGGCTCAGGCTTCTATATTTCTTTTTCACAAAGAGCACTGGAGCTCCCCATAGTGAGACACTAGGTCGGATGAACCCTTTCTCTAATAGCTCCTCAATTTGCTTTTTCAATTCTGCCATTTCATTTGGAGCCATCCTATATGGGGCTTTGGATATTGGTCCTGCTCCAGGCTTAGTTCCAATTGCAAAGTCCACTTCCTTTTTCAAGCGTAGTTCACTGATATCTTTTGGAAACACTTCAAGGAACTCATTTACTATAGAGATATTTTCAAGTGTTGTTCCAGCTTTTTATGCATTGAGAAAAATACTATGTATCCCTGACAACCTTTATGAAGACATTTCTTGGCTTCAGCTACTGTGAGAAAATTAAGATTAACTTCTGTACTGACATTTGGTTATGGATTAAGATAAATGACCCTTTTGCTTCTACAATCTAGCAAAACATTGTTTGTTGTACCAGTCAATATAAAAAATTACTTCTAATCTATGCAATGGTAAGTAAATCATGTAATTAGTTAAGGGTTAAAAGCCTTTTTTGCCTCGAAAGCATTCACTTGGTGCCAATTTTGCCCTTACATTAGTTGACTGTTAGCTGAGGCAAATTTGCTCCAAATTTGACACTTACGAGGCAAAATTGTACTTTAACCCAATGACCGTCAGTCGGGCGCATATGACACTACGCGACATGTTGTGCTCTTCCAGCTATTGGACCCTACCTCGGTTGAGCTGTTTCCAAGGTGGGAAGGCTGTTAAACAGAAAAGAGAACTCTTCTTAAGGCCCCTGCTGATGTCTCTGGACTCACTAACGTTGCTGTCAACTGTCACGTCTTGGTTCAGGAATTTTAACCCGATCCCCTTTCAAAGTACTCATACTACACGTTATCAGACGGGCTTCCCCTGTCTCTTAAGATCAACTAACCCATGTGTAAGTACTCATTTGAATATTTGCTACTACTACCAAGATCTGCATTGATGGTCACTCCGCTAGGGCTTGCGCCCCAGGTTTTGCAATGACTATTGGCCCTCCTACTCATCGAGGCTTGGCACTTACCCTGATAGCTACTCTGTCTGGGATCGTGACTCAGGTTTTGTAGCGACTATTGCACCCTCGTACTCATCAGAGCCTGGCAGTTACCCAAACGATAAGGTATATGTCATGCACTTCAATGCCCGGGCAGAGCGGCCGTCAATGCAGATTTTGGTGGTAGTAGCACATATTCAAATGAGAACTTTGAAGACCAAAGAGGGGAAAGGTTCCATGTGAATGGTACTTGCACATGGGTTAGTCGATCCTAAGAGACAGGGGAAGCCCATCTGATAGCGTGTAGCACGCGTACTTTGAAAGGGAATTGGGTTAAAATTCCTGAACCGGGACTTGCACTACTACAGAATATATATTTTACGTCCCTAAAAGATGTCCCTTTTTAAAAAAGGGAGGTAAAAAATAAAGACGGTGGCATTTTTGTAATTATGAGTGAGAACTGAATAGCTTTAGACGTCCCCAATTTAAATAGGGACGTCTAAAGTGTGACTTTACAGACTTTAGACGTCTTTATTTGAATTAGTGACGTCTAAAGTAAAAAAAAAATTACTTTAGACGTCCCCAATTGAAATTGGGGACGTCTAAAGCTTTAAAAAAAATTTTTTTAAAATGAGGGACACCATTTGGCGCCCCTCATTTATATAGGGATGCCCAATGGCGTCCCTAATATTATTAGGGACGCCATCTATATAAATGAGGGGCGCCAAAGGGTGTCCCTCATTTAAAATTTTTTTTTTAAAGCTGTAGACATCCCCAATGTATATGGGGACATCTAAAGTGTGACTTTAGACGTCCCCAATTTCAATTGGGGACGTCTAAAGTAAAAAAAATTTAAAAAAAAATAACTGAACAACTTTAGACGTCCCTAAATTAAATCGGGGACGTAAAAAACAATTCAAAATTTTTCTGACAGTCTTTATTTGTCAGTTTTATATTACTTTTACACTCATCTTTCCCTTCCCATCGTCGCAAACACAATAAGAGACACTACCACCAAGCCTTGAGCTCTTGCTTCTTCTTCTTTATATGCTTCTTTTACTCTTGCTTCTTCCTTTCTCTCTCTTTTTTCACCTCCATATCTGTAATGCTTTCTTACCTTTTTTTTATTATTTTATCCTCTTTCTCTTTTTTCTTTGGGTTTTCCTTCTATTTTATCTTCTAACTTGTGTTGTTATGGTTTGTAGATCAGGATTCTGAAACATGCTTCATGGCTACGTTCCCGCTGAGAAAACGAGGTTCATCTCTCCCTGTCGCTCTTCTCTATTCATTATTACGAGAAAATGAATTTCAATAATAGAAGGAGATAAGTTTTTTGCAACTAATTCCTCTTATTGTTTTCATCTTCTCCCTATGAGATTTCAACTTTGGAGTTATTATTGCGTAGATTTAGATTGTAGATACTAGATCTGTAGTTTTATTGACGATGATCTGTAATTTCTGGGTTTAAATACTGTTTAGTTCATATATATAATATAAATGATTTTTTTTTTAAAAAAAGCACTTTAGATGTCCCCATTTTAAGTTGAGGACGTCTAAAGTGGGGACGTCTAAAGTGGGACTTTAGACGTCCCCAATTTAAAATGGGGACGTCTAAAGTGTCAGTGTAGCACTTTAGACGTCCCTTTTTAAAATGGGGACGTCTAAAGTCCAGACTTTAGACGTCCTTTTATCTACTGACGTTATTGTCATTTTTTACTACGTCTCTCACATAGACGTCCCCTTATTTTCAGACTTTAAAAGGCCTAAAAAAGGGACATTAAAAACGTTTTTTGTAGTAGTGTTGGCAGCTGACATCAACATTAGTGAGTCCGGAAGAGTTCTTTTTTCTGTTTAACAGCCTACCCACCCTGGAATTGGCTCAGCCGGAGGTAGGGTCCAATGGCTGGAAGAGCATAGCACGTCGCATGGTGTCCGATGCTCCTGACTAGTGGTTATAGGGTTAAGGTGCAATTTTGCCCAGAAAGTATCAAATTTGGAGCACATTTGCCCTGGCTAATGGTCAACTAACGCATTGATAAATTTGCTCAAATTTGACACTTCCAGGGCCAAATTGGCATCAAGTGAATACTTTCGGAGCAAAAATGGCCTTTAGCCCATTAGTTAATCTAAAATGTTAATTTTGTTAATATTGAGTACAAATAGTTATAAGTGCTTGTCGGTCCACTCACAACCCTCTCTTAAGTATAATTGTTATGTCTAACCTATTTATTCAAGAGGTAAGATAATTCAAACACACTCTTCAATAATTATATGGGGCTATTAGGTATATGTCTATCCTAATATTAAATTAAATCGTAATCTAATCACATATTACTTAAACTCAGCCTAATTAAAATTCCCTTCGTTAAGGTAAATCCTAATGCTCAAATTCACATCTAATGATGGCCAATTATCAAGTGGACATAACAAGGCAAGATTAAATAACCAAATTAACATAAATCATAACCAATAAATTATAGAAATAAAATCTAATTCACTAGTGAGTTCATAGTTTTTTTAGGTATAAAAAGAAAATTAGTCACTCATGGCTATAATAAAATCCATGACAGAGAAATAATATTCAGATTCAAAGATTAAGATGGAAAGAGAAAACAAGACTGTCGAAGAATCCCTTAGTATTCCTCGCAGCTGAATGTTCACTACCCACATCTCTCCCTCCCTGATCTTTCCTCTCTGCCGTTAAGGTCCTTTCTTGTTGATGTTCGGATCTCTCTTCGCCACTGCTCCTCTCGCATGTATAATATAGATAGCCTTCCTTGCGTGCTGTACTTGATGTTCCTTTTATTGGATATATTCTATCACAATAATATCCCTTCACTAATCAAATAGCTCGGGACAATACTGATGCTTCATGTGGGTGGGGTCCACGTCTTAGTCTTTTCTAATCCAATATCTCCTTTGTAATCTATTTTGGAATATAACATACATACATACATATATATATATATATTTGCTATTTAATTTATGCTGCCTCTTGTCTTCAAATGTGGCGCATGGATTCATGGAAATGTGATATATATTATATTTCTAACTTTTCACCTCCTAAACTTCATAATAATATCTCTTACAAAATAAAATAGGATATGAGTAGATTTTATATTAAAATATCCTTTTATCCTATAATTAATTAAAGGATCGAAAAATATATAGAAGATAATTAAATAAGTATAAAATATTAATAAATTTAATCAAATATATCTTAGAAATTATACTTATTTAATTATAAAATATATACTTATCAAGCTCCTCTACACTTAAACCTTTACTTGTCCTCAAGCAAAAGAAAGAAAAATTCATTATCTGAATAAGAAGAACATTTCTTATGAAATTCCCATACAGAGAGCAGCACACCACTACACTTAGATCATATTATCAAATTTTATCCTAGTTAATATCTTATAGGAATGAGCCACTAAGCCATGAGCTTTAAACAATTGTAGTCATCTCTTAATGTCCCATGATCAAAGGATCAACAAGTAATAATTGCAACAATAAGATTAGTAAAGGAATATTACGCTACTAAATTCCTCTAGAAAAATTCAAATGCCCCCACTTAACCAAGCTCTTCATTTAATTTACTAAGGATCCTCAGGTAGAAAATTGCTTCATTTATTTCCTTTTCTTTTTTTATCTTGAGCTATTGTAGGTCCCCTTTTAACGTGACCTTGTGCATGCATGGGTGATGTAGCACCGGTTACTTAGTTACTCTAACAGATACCCCAAGAGGCTTTTAGCCCAACTCATAGCCCTATTTGACTTAACCGTTTGATGCGAGTGCCAACATTGGTGATGAAGTGCCCTCGGTTACTAACTTAGGTCTAGAGAAGCCATTAAAGTTGTATTTATTATTCTTTGCTTTTGTTTTCTTTTCCTTTATATTTTTTTCACTTGAGTCATGTCCCTAGACAAAATCTTACTTAGCCAGCAAAGGTCATAATCTAATTTCGTAAAGAAATCAAGTAGCAAAATATTCATAAACTAATAATTTGTTAATCATATTACAAACTACTCCCTATTCTCATAGTCCATCTCAAGATTTATACAAAAAATCAAGGCTTGGAGGCTTAATTGAAACATTCTTTTCTATTTTAATCTCTCTTTTTTTTCAATAACACTCTCTAAGATGGGGAAGGTTCAAAGTTAAGGTCAATCCTAAGTAATGCAAAAGTTTCAACTTTTGCCAAGAAAAATTCTTTTCAATTTTGTAAGGACAAGCACAAAAAAAAATCATATCCCTCCCCATACTTAAATCAAATATTGTCCTCAATGTTGCAAAAATCAATAAAGAGGGAAAGGAACTAGTATTCCCCGGTTTAGGTCTTTGATTTTGATGTGAAGTTTATTCCTCTAGTAACTTCAATGATGTTTCAAATTTTGAAGGAGTAAAGAGTGCAGAGTAGGAACTTGTGGCCACGAGAAGAGTGATCACCTTAAACCTGCATAAAAATCAGAAAAAATGAAGAAAAATAATAAATGAAAACCAAACCATTGGGTTGCCTCCCAACAAGTGCTTATTTTATTGTCTTCAGCCTGACAATGTCAGAAGGTCATGGAGGTTGAAACAAGCAATGCCAAAGTATCACAGGGAAGGATATAGAGGTGATCAAAATTTGCTCACTTTGCCTATTGTAATATCCCAAATTGTGATTAAGAGCTAAATCCTTCCAAAAGTGATGTAATTATTATTAATTAAACACTTTTGAATAATACGATGTGAATTTTGATTCGAATGTGTTCTGATTGTGCCTAAACTCTATATTTAAGTTCAATGGCGGATCAACATCTAAATTGAGTTAAATAAGAGGGAGGGCACATGGTTGAGCAATATGAACCATAAACATGTGTTTAGTGATGATTTAGTAGGAATTGCTAGAAATAAGGGCAAAACGGGCAAAAAGGAAGGTTACCGACCAATTGGTCAGTTACCGAAGAGAAAACTCATTGGTAACTTAAAGATCAATGGTTAGGATTGATTATTATGAGATCAAGAAGATGGAATTGTGTGTGTGCATGTTCAAGTAAGTCCAAGGAAGATGCCTCAAGATTTTGACACTTGGCATAATCTTACACCCTTTTGACAAGTCAAAAATTGCAACTCCTTCTCCCCTCCCATTCATTTAGGTCAGCCAAGAAGCAATTAAGGGTCAAAAATATGATTTCATTTAATCATCTCTCTCTCACCTCAGCTCCATTTTTGCTAGGCAATAAGAGAAGGAAAGAGAAAGAAGAAGCTCAAGTTTTATGTGAGAATTTGTCCATGAATGCTCAAATCATTTTCATTAATATTGTTCATGGTGTTGAGGGCTTCATGGCTATGGTTTTAGTTTTTTGAAAGGTGGTGTTTGAGAACTTGAGAAAAATTGAAAGTTGGAGAAACAAGGAAGTTGCTTTGGGAAGAAGAAGAGGTAAGAATTTAACACATTTTGAGCTAAGTTTTGTAACCATTGATCAAGTTTTGAGAATTTTGAATTTTTTCCCTGATTTTCATATGATTTTGGTTTGGAAGAATTGAATTGTGTGATGTGTTAGAATAGGTGTCATTTTGTGCTTTGGTGCCAATAGAATTGGTTTGGAACCTTAAATGGATAGGAATTGCATTGTGAGTTTTGAGTTGGGTTATTGTGTGACATGTTGTGTTCCTTGTGGAACATGTCAATGTGAATTGAATTTGGTCATTTTGGTGTTTCCAATGGATTCCTTGTGGAAAATTAGTGTGGGAATGGTATTGGTTATGAATTAGGAACCATTGGAAGCAATTACTCAAAAAACTGAAATTCTGTCTCTTAAAACTCTGTACAGGGCAGTCAGGTTGTCTGTACGTTTTGAATAGGTAAATGATGTCTAAAAATTCTGAAACTTTCCAGTTTTGAATATCACATTCCAAACTTCCAAATGGACATAAATTTTGTGTCATTTCGTTTTTTGAGCCAAGAGTAATGATTGTCCAAAATTTGGGATTAAAACTGGAATCTATTTTTGAGTAGTGGTGAATTTCGTGTAATTCTGTAATTTTGTGGTGATTTTTGATAATGATCCATATTTTTTCTATAAAGAGGAATTAAAGAACTTTCATTAAGCTTTGAGATCACCTCATTTCAATTTTTCTAGAATTAGTTATGATTTTTCAAAGTTTCCTTGGCTGCCGTAGTGCAAAACTTTCTGTACACTTTTTGGCCGTAGCCAAAAAATTCTTGGCTACAGCCAAAATACTTCTGTGCTGTTTTTGGCCACAGCCAGAGAATTACTGGCTACAGCCAAAACCCTATTTTCAGCACTTTGTGATTTTGAAAAGTAATTTCCAATCTAGTACTTCCCAATCCTTCTAGATTTTCATTGAGCCTATTATAGTCACTTAAGGAACTCATGTGGTAACCTATTTTAAGTGTTTAAAAGTGAGAATTGGGGGTAGAGAATTAATCCGCTATCCTTGATTTTGGTTTATAGGATTTGACATATGCCGTCCTCGTGAGCCCACTGTGCCAGTGAACATCAGGAAGGAACAAGGTAGTGACTCTTTCTTTTATACCATATGTAATGCATTGTATGTGTGAAATATCATTGATTTGTGATGGATTTGAATGCTGCAATGATTGTGGATATGTGTAAGCACCGCCATACCAATAGTCCCTGAGTCGCTAACAACGGTTCGGGTAAGGGCTACGTACCTTCCTGGCGGTAAAAGGGGATGAGGATGGGGTGTGATATTTGTGATTATGTGGGCTGAAAGGCTATATGTGAGCCGTAAGGCTATTTGTATGCATTGCCACATCAATAGTCCCTGAGTCGCTAACAACGGTTTGGGTTAGGATGGTGTGCCTTCCCAACATTAAAAGGGGATGAGGGTGGAGTGTGATTTGGGCTACTGTTGCTGTATGATGATTTGCTTACATGCTATGTGCTTATGTGTGGTATGAATGATTTGTTACTATTGGGATTCTCTTGAATCTCATTCGTTCCTTTGACTAATATTTCATATAGGGCAAGTGTCTCTAAGGAAAAGCGAATGACCCAGAGCGGTTAGAACCTTGTAGGGATATTTGATTCGGCCGTGTTGGTTATTCATTTTGGATAGGGATTACTGTATGATATTTTTGAGTTGAAAAATAGTCTTTGAATACATGGTGGTGTAATCCCCTAATTGGGAACTGAAACCCTATAGTTCTATATATAGATGAAACCTGGGGGTTGTCGGGGATTTAAGTTATGGATATGTTAAATGTGATATAACTACACAGACAATTATATTCGATGTTTGAACTTGAGACCAGGATTAGAAAGAGGTTTTGAAAATTTTGTGAAGCCCCTACTACAAGGAGGGAGTTTTAAACGAGTTTTGAATTATCCGACGGTCTCTAATATATTTTATTTTGCATTATCGAATATTAATTACGCTAATCAAGGCAGTGGGTTACACCTATAAGCATTTTCCTCAATATTTTCTTCAACAAAGATGTTGTTTTAGGGAGCTCTTTAGTGGCAAATGAATCCAATTTAGCAGGCTTGAGGTCATCTATCACAACAACACTTGCACATTGTTTAAAGTCATTTTGATACTCTATTGATTTGTCCCTCTTAAACTTGACTTACTCATCACTAAGTTGTAGAATTATCTCTCCTTATTCAACATCCACCAATGCTCTTGCAGTAGCTAGGAATGGTCTCCCAACAATTAGTGGAATGTCTTGATCCTCTTCTATGTCAAGAACAATGAAGTTAGAAGGATATAAAAGAGCCAACTTTTACTAGCACATCATTAATGATACCATATCAATAGGAGAAACTATGATCAACTAGCTTGAGTGTAACAACTGTAGGATTGGCCATCCTCAGCTGAAACTTCTTAAAAAGAGATAAAGGCATAAGATTCACAGCAGACCCCAAGTCACACAGTGCATGACCTTCAAATTTGTCACCAATCACACATGGAATAGTGAAAGAACCAGGATCTTTACTCTTTTAAGGAACATTAGGCTTAATGACACTATTGATCTCCTTGGTTAGTGATACCGTTGCAAACTCAGTAAAATGATTCTTCTTACTCAACATCTCCTTTAGATACTTAGTATACTTAGGAATTTGCTCCAAAGCTTTTATCAAAGGGATGTTAATATGTAATTGGTTGAAGAAATCCAAGAACTTCTTGTGTTGCTCATCAAATGCCTTCTTTTGGAATCTTTGAGGAAATAGTAAAAGTGGTCTCCATTTAGGAGTCTCAGTAGTTGTTGCCTTTTTCCTTACCTCCTTCTTTTGGGATTCATTGTCCTCATCTAATCCCTTAACCTTTTGTGTTAACCCTTTAATATTTTCCACAAGAACCTCAGGAGTTTCTTTGCCATTAGAACTTGTAGGCTTCAATGTTGGCTACTGCACTTCAAGTAATTCTTTACCACTTCTAAGGGTAATGACTTTACATTCTTCTTTTCCATCTCTTCGAGGATTAGGCTCAGTATTACTTGGCAATTCTCTTTGTTGTAATACATTCACAATAGTTACAAGTTGTCCGATTTGTATCTCAAGATTCTTGATGGATGATTCTAATCTTGCATTAGTAGCATCTTGATCCTGAGTACTCTTTAATTGAAAACTTGTGAGTTGAGATATCATTGCCTCTAGATTAGTTTTAGGTTCTTGAGTACGAATGGATTCCTTTTCCAATTGATAGAAGCCAGGAGGTGAAAGTTGCCTTGTATTAGAAGTTGATGCTTTATTAAGAGTTGCACCATTTTTCCAAGAGAAGTTAGGATTTTTACGCCACCCAGCATTGTAGTTATTTGAGTATGGATCACTTTGATTATTACCACGGTAATTTCCTGTATAGTTTACTGGCTCTAGCCATTGAGATATAAGGCATTGTCTATTAGCATGGCTATCTCCACGATAATCACAAGGTGCATACATAGCGTTCACTCCCATGTATCTATCATTGGATATGTTTACTTGAGCTTCTAGGTGGTCAAACCTCTTATTGATCGTATGTAACATTGCCATTAACTGTGAAGAAGAGTCCTCAGTAACTTTCTTTACTAACCTTCTTTCATTGTTGTTTTAGATAAATTCAGCTGATAAATCATCTAAACATTTCCAGACATGATTTACTAGTTTCTTTGTAATACCCCCATTAGTAACGGCGTTCAATTCAGATTTAGATATAGGAGTCAAACGAGTACAAAAGATTTGAAGCAATACCATTTTTCTAGATTATGACCTAGCATTTGCGTGACAAGCAACTTAAATCTCTCCTACACTTCATAGAAATGTTCACCGAGCTGTTAACAAAAGTTAGTAAGAGCAGCTCTTGCATCCACCATCTTGTTGTGTAGAAAGAATCTTGATCTGAACTTTTCTTCCAATGTATCCCAAGAGGTTATGCTACCCTCTTTTAAACCATTAAGCCATTCTTTGGCTTTTTCTTGTAGAGAGTATGGAAAGAGCCAAAGACGGATCACATCACTAGGAACTCCATTTTGCTTGAAATAGTCACAAGCATCAAGAAACTGTATGAGATGCCGATTCGGATCTTCTGTGTTGTTTCCTACATACTGACCCTGTAGTTCAAGCATCTTAAGTATAGCTTGCTTGATTTCAAAATTGTTGGCTTGAAACGTAGATACTTTATTCCAGACTGATAACCTTGAGATTACCTTCCTAAAAAATCATTGACACCTAATGTATCATTCTCATCCTCAGCCATCTCTTTTCTTATGGTTTCTTCTTCCTCGTGATCTGAATGTTGAGGTGTTGTTGTCTCTAAAAGCTCGCTAACCTTCTTTGTCTTCTTAGATGTTTTCTTTGCTCTCCCTAACATTAATGTAAAGCACCGAAAAGACAAAGAGACAAAGATCGAGCATCAAACTAAACAAAAAAAATTGCTTAAGCTTAAAATACTAAAGGTCCTCTAATACTAAAAATTAGTTTCTTTGATTCCCCGGCTACGGCGCCAAAAACTTGATGTGCTTCGCAAGTATATGGGTCGTGCCAAGTAATAAAGTGATAAGTAGAGTATCATTCTATGAGGAATCAATCAATTAATTTTTAGATATTAAAATCTCAATTTCTTTTAAGTTAAACGAATCTAGTTATGAGAAAATTCAAAGAAAATTAAATAACGAAAACTATCAATGTCAAACATAACATAGAGTCACTAATCCCACACTAGTGCGCCAAATCTTAAATCTGTTTAATTAGTTAATCTAAAATGTTAATTTTGTTAATCTCAAGTTAAATAGTTATAAATGTCTGTTGGTCCACTCACAACCCTCTCTTAAATATAACTATTATGTCTAACCTAATTACTCAAGAGACAAGATAATTCAAACATACTTTTCAATAATTATATAAGGCTATTAGGTATATGTCTATCCTAATTGTAAATTAAATCATAATCTAATCCCATATTACTTAATCTTATAGCCTAATTAAAATTTCCTTCTTCAAAGTAAATCCTAATGCTCAAATTCACATCTAATGGTGGCCAATCATCAAACGGACATAACAAAGCAAGATTAAGTAACCAAAATTAATATAAATCATAACTGATAAATAATGGAAATAAAATCTAATTCACAAGTAAGTTCATAGTTTCTTTAGGTATAAAAAGAAAATTAGTCACTCATAACTATAATAAAATCCATGATAGAAATATAATATTCAGATTCAAAGATTAAGAAGGAAAGAGAAAACAAGACTGTTGAAGAATCCCTCAGGGTTCCTCGTTGCTAAATGTTCACTGCCTAGATCTCTCCCTCCCTAATCTTTCCACTGTGCCGTCAAGGTCCTTTCTTGTTGACGTTCGGATCTCTCTTCGCCACTGCTCCTCTCGCATGTATAATATATATAGCCTTCCTTGCGTGCTGTACTTGATGTTCCTTTTATTGGATATATTCTATCACAATAATACTATCACAATAATATCCCTTCACTAATTAAATAGCCCGGGACAACACTGATGCTTCATGTGGGTGGGGTCCACGTCTCAATATATATTCTATTTCTAACTTTTCACTTCCTAAATTTCATAATAATATCTCTTACAAAATAAAATAGGATATGAGTAGATTTTATATTGAAATATCCTTTTATTTTATAATTAATTAAAAGACCAAAAAATATATAGAAGATAATTAAATAAGTATTAAATATTAATAAATTTAATCAAATATATCTCAGAAATTATACTTATTTAATTATAAAATATATACTTATCATATATCGAGTTAAATACTCATCAAAACTTTCTTTCTCATCTTGTTGGATCGATAGGAACTCTGTTTCCTTTGTGATTCTAATTGATTGGGGAAAATATTTCTCTTTGAATTGTTCTTGAAATAAATCCCATGTAACAGGAATATTTTGTGCCTGAAGGATCATTTCAGTATTCTTCTACCACCTCTCTACATCCCCTTCTAATTTATAAATAGCCAATTGAGCTTTAATGTTATATATCCAGGCACTCTAAAATTCTAAAGATTTTCTCTAGCCGGGACAACCAATCCTCTACCAACTAATGATCAAATTTTCCCTTGAAGACAGGGGGTTGATGCTGACGAAACCATGACACCCATGTCTGCAAACTTTAACCCTCAGCAGTAGTAGGTCTAGGCTAAGGCCCCTGATTAGGGTCCTCAGGTTGTATATGTCCAACCTCTTGTCCACTAGGATTATTCCTTCTTTCTTCATCTGCATTTTGCTTTTGCTGCATTTCTTGGAGCTCATCCCTAAAACCATGCATCATTGTTTTCTGTTTGGCTAGCATGCCCAAGATCTGTTGCATTAGGTCAGGTCCAGCTTCTTGACCTTGCCCAGCACCTCCACCTCTTGATCTCACCATCTTTATGTTTCACTATATAAAAATAAGGAAGAGGTAAATTTCCAATAATAATAAGGGCATACTTGTTGTAATACCCCGACTTTTGAGACTTGAGCTTAGAGAATAAGCCTAAGATTAGTGGATTGCTAAGCCCTGGTTTAGCAAGATCCCAAATTGTGATTAAGGGTTAATGACTCCAAAAGTGGATGTGATTAGTGATAAATAACCCTTTTGGAGAATATGATGTGATTTGGCACTCGAATATGATTCGTGTGTGTTGTGTGCAGCGCCGAAACCCTGTATTTGAGTTCAATTATGGATTAACATCCAAATTGACTTAGAATAGAGGGAAGAATTGAATGGGGTATTGTGTTGGAAATGGTGTCATAGTGTGTTTTGATGTCATTGAAATTGGTTTGGAACTTTGGAATGGAAATGTTTCAATATTAGTTTTTGAAATGTGAATTGT
Source organism: Inga leiocalycina (assembly GCA_963242795.1). Classification (NCBI taxonomy): domain Eukaryota; kingdom Viridiplantae; phylum Streptophyta; class Magnoliopsida; order Fabales; family Fabaceae; genus Inga; species Inga leiocalycina. Next base: position 53,139,569 of record OY725327.1, on the reverse strand, counting down.
GTTGACATGTTGAGATTGTTGTGAAAACATGTCAATGAGATGTGAATTTGATTTATTTGGTATTTCCAATGGATTCATTGTGAAAATTTATGTGGGAATGATGTTTGGTATGAAAATGGAACCATTGGAAGCAAAGATGCAAAATCTGAAATTCTGTCCAGTGAAACTCTATTCTGGGCAGTCTTCTCATGTGGATGTTTTGACTAGGCAAATGTTGTCAAAAAATTATGAAACTTTCCGGTCTTAAATTTCACATCCTAAGCTTCAAAATGGACAAATAATTTGTGCCATTTCATTTTGGGAACTAGGAGATATGACTGTCCAACATTTGAGGTTGAAAATGGACTCTGTTTTGGGGCAGTGATGAAATTTGTGTAATTGTCTGGTAATGGATCATATTTTTTCAATGAATAGGACTTAAATACCTTTCATTTGGCTTTGGAATCACCTCATTTAGATTTTTCTAAAATTAGTTATGATTTTTTAAAGTTTGGACAGAAAATCTACCAGAAAATCCGAAAATGGGAATTATGACATCATCTCAATAAAAGATGACATCAGCATGGAATTAAATATTTTCTCATCTTCTTTAGCTCTCATTTTCTTTCGTGCTAAACCAGCTGAAACTAGTGAGAGAAAGTTGAGAGCTCTTAGAGAGAGAAAGAGGAGAAATCTCGCAAGGTAAGCCGATTTCTCCGACGATCTAGCTCCTAACACGTATAACCTTGCTTCTAAGCTTCTCTTTCATGTTCTTTAAGGTGTTGGAAGCTCAATTTTCATGGTTTAAAAGGGGCTAGGGTTCAGCCATATTGAGTAAAACCCAGAGGGAGCTTGAGGTAACTTCCAAAACTTCAATCTTTGATTGTTCTGGCTGCTGTGGTTAATTTAACTGGTGAAATTTCACCGGATTGTCTTTGTTTGTAAATTTGGAAAATGGGTTGGCCTAGGTGTTATGCTGCCCAAATTAATACTAAATGGTAGTTCTAACCCAATGTAATGGTCAATAAAGTGGTTAGGAGTAGAAAGGAACGCATTTACGAAGTCAAAACCGAAAAACCCCAATTTTTCCCAGGGAATTGAGAATTTTGGCCAAGCCTAGTTTGGAGGGGTTAGAGATGGATTTTCAATGATTTGATGATTCTATTGAGTTCAGGAGCGAATATTAGGTGGGGTTACAGTTGGTCACTTTTCGGAAAAGGTTGAAAAAGCATAATTACGAAAACGCCCCTGAAACCCTTAAAGTGGGGCTGCCAAGGGTAAATTTGTAAATTGATATTGAATTTGATAATTCCGAGTCGGGAAATGGATTTTTTGGGCGAAAATATGTAAGAATAACCCATGTCAAAGTTTCAAGAAAAGTACAGCCGGACCGGGTACGGTAGGCCAGGCGGGGTCCCCGGGGGTATTTTAGTAAATTTTCAATATAGCCTCACATAACCCCCAAAAACACTATGGAAGTGTCTAAATAGTATATTTGACATTGTAGGATCGAATGTGAAGCCGTGAGTTGCTGGAACGCAAATCGAGGAGAAAAAACTGGAGGTAGGGGACTTATCTTACTTGCATGTATTTGATATATTTGCTTGTGTAGTGATGTATGTGATTGCTTTACTTGATTGTGTATAGCATATTTGAATAAATGAAGCTCTGTTTCTGTTTTGTTGTGGCCATATTTTTGTTACATGAAACATTGAGCATGTAGAAATGTCATTATGGGGCATGTATCTAGATAAAGCTAACATGTCATACACATAGCATCTATCATGCATGCATTATGGTATATGTTTCCCACTGAGATTCTCTCAAATCTAACCCTCCCTTACCAATAATTTAGACAGGGCAAGTGGCTTGTGGAGGGAGCGGCTAGGACTCCTTCGAGATGAGAGTTGGTAGTTGGTTATCAATGAGTTGTGAAGACTGTATATGATTCGGTTGAATATATGGTTATGAATTTGAGATGAGATTGTGTAATCCCCATTTGAATAATTGTAATGGGCAATTGTGCCTTATGTATCTTTAGCGAAGGTATGTACCCGGGATTGTCGGGATGATTATATTGTGTACTCTGATATTTATATGAATGTGATTTATCTTCGCGTAATAATTGTATTCAAGTGAATATGAGACTAAGTTAATTAGATTTTAAAAGGTATTTGTGAAAACCCTATCTCAAGGAAGGGATTTGAAATGAGTTTTGATTATTATTGGTCTCTATTTCATTTTAATCGCTTATTTCGGATATAATTATGGAGGGGGTTACACTTGTCATTTCACAAAATTTTGGATACACAGGTATCTCAGAAATAACATACAACAGGCATTTATAGAAGTTTAGGGAAAGTTTTTGACAATATATAGCCTATAGACCATTGTATAACATGTTTCTATTCCTTTTCATTACATTAGCTAACATGTGCAAGTAATTTCCCAGGAGGGTCACCCATCCTAGTACTTCCTTAGGCCTAGCACGCTTAACCTTTATGTACCAGTGCAAAAACACTAGTACTGACTCCAACTACTTTTAACCATCGACACCTTATGATTGTTCTTGTCTTAGTAAGTCGTCCCAACCATCTCCTGACGACCAAAATATTGGGTAGAGTCCCTATATCACTACTGGTACATGTAATCTAACACGTACTTTGTGATATGCACCATAAAAGTAATAAAGTTGTCATTCAGACCCCATTCCATAATCTTAATCTTCTTCCAGGCCCAAAAATGCATTTTTCGGAAAGAAGTACAATGTCGTACGAATCCAAATATCATTAAGAAACTCCAAGTCAAGAAAACCTTGATCCCAGTATAAGGTGTCTACATCTTCCAAGTACGCTGCATGTTGGGATATTGGGGTGTCTTGATCATGAAAAGCTCGTAGGCAAATGCTTTTGATGTACTCCCATAATTCTTGGTCCGATTATAGATCATGTGGCATATATACCGTTTCGGCTCTAGAATTGGTAAAGGAATCTGGATTTGACTCTATCTCATCAGTCTATGGTTGATCGGTGTCCCCTACTGATGAGCTTACTGTGGTGCCGGCCTAGGATGAGCCCCAAACACTGGCCTTGTTCATACCCACTTTCTCAGGGTTCGTAACATCCTTGCACCACCCTTAGTATGATATTAAAGTACACGTTGCCCTTCAGGTATTCGCTAATCCTATAGGGTTGGTTTATAGATGGTGGTGATCCACTCCTCTAGTGCCTTCGTCTTTGCATATTTCTTATTACCATATAACAAGACCATATTAATACACTATTCTGCTATTGTTAGAACCACTTGCTCTTATACCAAAAATGTCAAACCCCTTAATATTTCGACATTTATCATAGTATTAACACACAATTCCATGGGCAAACAGAAATTGCATAAACATACTGATACAAAGTACTTGATTATATTACAAGAATCCCCACAGGGTTTGTACATAATATTTACAAATCCAAAAATAACATAAAACTACATATAACCAACACCATTGCTTGGACAGGTCCATGTTCTTCAGTTACTGCTATATGCTTCCTTGTACTTAAAGTCGCTGTCTCTTTTAAATAAAATTTTAACTTTTTGGAAAGGGGTGAGATTCATATGAATCTTAGTAGTAACACACAATCAGTCATATAAAATGTGATAAATAAACATGCAATACACCATATAATGTAATAGAACAAATATATTGCAACTATGTCTATTTGTTCGGTGTTCTGGATCAAATGACTATTTGTCCTTACTAACCATACTGTGTACTATGTTTATGATCAAATGACTGTTCGACCCTTACTTGCCATAATGTTTCAAAGCAGATAATAGTCTATCCGTACTTGATTTACTACCACAGCTAGGTCCCACTTGGCCTGATAGCACTTGTGCTTTTCCTACCAGGTGGTACTTGTGCTTTTCTCACACCACAGCTAGGTGTTGTAACAAAAAATTCATATAATAGAACATGGCAAGAAAAAGCATATAAGAAATCATATAATGTATAAAGGATAGAGTTACTACTTGGAATCCTTTCCAGTTGCTAGCTAATTCGGTCTAATAATTCCTTGTCATGCTCGGGTAAATGTCAAATCCTAGAAATTAATATTCACGGACGGATGAGTTATTACTTATCCAATTCTTTCATAATTCAAGCTCTTAAGTTGGTTATTGTTAGAGTTAATGCACTAAGTTGAATGAAGGATCAAGCTGGTCAACCTAACCCAAAGTGCTTATTTTTACCCTTAGAGTTCAAAGTAATTACATTTGCCATTACCTTTTTAATTTCACACATTGACTAATAGCTGACAAAATTTTAATCTAACTTTGAAAATTCATATCTTTATTTAAAAATGTCAAGTTGCAGTGGTTCCAAAGGCTATATGACCCTTATTAAGTCTATTTTGAAGGAAAAAGATTGCATTCAGCTAATTTGGAGCACAACATTCCAGAATTGCCATTTATTAGATACTGTCACAGAAATATGCCAAATTTACTTGGCTAACTTAAAAAATACATAACTCTTAGTGTATAGATCCAAAATGACATGAATGACCTATCAAATTAAATCTTAATATGTCTGGTTTTATTCTGGAAAATTTCACATTCATTGGACATCATTTAGTTATCCAAAAACACATTAAAATCCCACTGACTTGCAGGAAATCACACTGGCAACACAGTTTAATTTCTAATTTTTAGTGTTTAATTCCAGTGATCCAAAATTTATTGCCAGAGGCTATTCCTACACATTGTTTTGTCTAGAATGCATTGGTGGCATCAAAATTATCAAATTCCTACTCTTTATATTGTCCTATTTTGGCAGAAATTAGACACATAATCCAACAACAACCAAACTTCCAATTAAATTCTCAAACTAGTTTTTTATGCTCTTTAAATATCACATGACACCGTTTATACAATCAAAACACCATGAAACCTCTAAAACCTAGCATAACTGAAAATTAGGGTAGAAATTCACATTCCAATATCCTCAACCAATCAACACAATATATAGCTCAAAGTAAAGTTTTCACTCACCTTTAGCACTTCCCCTAGGTTGTTCTTTGATTCTCAAACTTGGGTTATTCTTTGAGGACACAAAACACCTCCTCTTGAAAAAGCTCTTAGCAAGAAGAACAATGTTTATGAAGAAGTTTTGAGTAATAGAGGTGATTTAAGGGGTGAAATTGGACCAAGAAACTCACCTTGTGACTTTGTTCTTCAAGCTTCACTTTCTCTTTCCTTTCTTTACCTTAACCAACGTTCTTTGTGTGTGTGTAAGAGAGAGTAATATGTGTTTAAATCATCTAGGTTCAGCCACTTAATATGCTTGACCGAAATTCACCAAAAGTCAAGAGAAAAATCCATGTGTCAAAAGTTGATGATTTCTTGTAAAGTTAACTTGGTTAGTTAACCATGATAGGTTTAGTTAAGCAATTGGATATTTTCTCTTTCCTTCGTTGCTTAGTCTTGGGCCGAATTTCTCAACCACAAAGGAGGGAATTATGTTGACTAAATTACTCTTGCAATCCAAGTTGAATCAAATACATTGTTGATGTTTTGACCAAACCCGACTTTCTTCCTTCTTTGCCCTCTGACCAACTTTAACTATGGGAAAGGAGAGAGTTAATTTGCTTTTAGCTTCACCATTAGTCTTGCTTTTCAAGAGCAAATCATAGCCTTGCGTTTTGATTTCGAATTTTAACCTCAAGATCAAATAACAATTGACTCTTTTACCCTTGATCTTGGCAATATTATTTCTTGTGTCATTTCAAGTGTATCAAAATTTACCATTTTATTTTATTTAATATAAAAAATGTATAAGGAGTTTTTGTAAACAAAATTTGGAATGTTACAGAGGTTCGGTGTGCCAATTTTCTTTAGTTAAGGAAGTTGATAATGCAGTTGCCTCTACTTCTTTTGCTTTTTCTACGAATATTGATACTCCCAGAATACAAACTATAAATGTGAAGCAATCTATCAACAAAGTGCTCTCCCATCAATAGGATGGATTGTCTTTTTGGACAAATTCAAGGAAAAGGAACATAAATTTTGTAAGGTATGTATTGGTTTTCAAGGACCATAAGTGATTGTCATCACATGGAAGAAAACCAGAGGAGCAAATTTTTTTGCCCTTATATGCTTTGGAGCTACCTTATCATGGATTAACCAGTCTCTTTTCTATTCAGATAGTCCACATTAGGAATTGAAAGTTATCTGCATGATGAAACTCTTTCCCCCACCAAAAGGACCAGTTATCTACTAGGATATAAGTTCTTTCCTTTCTCACTTTATTTTCAATAGGATTTATTTAATGTATAACTTGAATGTACTTTTTAAAAATTTTCTTGACTCTTGCTTCACTGTCCACGCTGACATGTGAGGTTTAGAGTCTTTTTGTACTAATTATCATTTTAGGTGGAATGCATTTGTATTTTCTTTAAAAAAAAAAAAAAAAGCTTCAAGCCACACAATATAAAAGAGCAAAGAGACGGAATAGTTATGGGATTGAATAGAAGCTTGATATGTCTTTGGTAAAGTTTTAAGTTCGAGTCCTATTAAAAAAGTCATATTGAGAGAGCTATTTCCATTTAGAAGAATCCAACAATATTTGCTTATGAATTAGTTATTGAAATAATAATATTGGATAACAAATACTCCTAGCGATCTCATATATTAGAATATATCCATATTGATCTTTAGTACACGACCCCTTACAAAATTTAATAAAACATTGTTGAATCATTTCGAAAAATGCCCTCTTGAACAATGGCTTTTCCTCTCCCTCTCCTCCTAAACCATGCCAATCATATAAGGATAATTTAGAAAAGCACTACAAAAAAATAGGGAATTAGAGACGGAATTTAGCGACGGAAATTCCGTCGCTAAAAATATTAGCGACGGAATTTCCGTCGCTAATTCCGTCTCTAATCAGTTAGCGACGGATTAACGACGGAAAATGGTCCGTCCCTAAAAAGGGCGTTACTAATTCTATTAGCGACGGAATTGTTCCGTCGCAAATTTAGAGACGGATTAGCGACGGAAATTCCGTCTCTAATCTGCGACGGAAAATTCCGTCTCTAATGATAACTTCCGTCGCTAATTTTTGAGACGGATTTAGCGACGGAAATTCCGTCGCTAATTTCAGAGACGGATTTAACGATGGAAGTTCCGTCGCTAAGTCTGCGACGGATTTAGCGACGGAAATTCCGTCGCTAATTTTTGAGACGGATTTAGCGACGGAAATTCCGTCGCTAATCTGTCACAACGTAATTAAAAAAATAAGTTTGTTATTAATTTTGGAGACGGAATTAGCGACGGAATTTCCGTCGCTAAATTTTGAGACGGATTAGCGACGGAATTTCCGTCTCTAATATGTCAAAAGATTAAGAAAACATAATTCCATTATTAATTTCTGAGACGGATTAGCGACGGAATTTCCGTCTCTAATTTGTCCAAGATTAGTGACGGAATTTCCGTCCCTAATCTGTTACAAGATTAAAAAAATTAATTCTATTTTTAATTTATGAGATGAATTAATGACGGAATTTCCGTCGCTAATCCGTTGCAAAGTGAAATTTTTTTTAAAAAAATAATTTAATTTTATGACAAAATTTTTAAAAAAACCGACTTTAAGCTTTTTAAATTTTCTCTCTCCAATTAAATTTTTTGTGAGTGGTTAATTTGAATTTAACGGTAAGTCAAGTTGAATAACCTATAATGGTTAAAGAACTGAAAATGAAATTAAACTGATTGCAAATAAAATCAAATTGAAACCCAATTTGACAATTATATTAAGTTAACAACTACAAAACAACAAAAGTATTAAAGTGAAAATGTATATAATATATCAAATAAACCGCACAAATATTAAATATAGTCAAACAACCTAGTAACCACCCTATCCTATGGTGGGCTATCATCAGTGGTATGAGCTTCAGGGTTTAAATTGTTGACAGCCGCAGATAGTTTTTGCTCAAGTGCTTCCAACCTAGTTAAGATAATTTCATTCTGTTGCTTAAGATTGTTATTCTCCTGTCTAAGCTGTGTGACAACATTGTCAATTTCAGGTCGGAGCATTGTGTTGATGGAAGGAGAAGACTTATAAGAATAGAATGAGGAATCAACATCTTTAGCCTCAGATCCTAAGCCCAATATGCGACCCTTCTTGTTCTTACCACCTGCAGCCTCTAAATATAGGTTCAGCTCTTCTTCATCTAACTGATTTGATTGCACATCACTCAGAGAATCTGTATTAGAACTTCTAGATGCCTTGATCCTCATGTAATACTCCTATATATTAAAGAAAATAATGAGTACAAAAAGTCAAAAGATATGAACAAATATAAAATAAAGGACAGTATGCAATCACTAAAATGAATTTGATTACTCAAATTAACACAACAATAACAAGAAATCAAAAAGCCACTCCTCAAAAACCAAGTATAAGAAGAGAAGGTCTAACAACTCACTACTTCATGATGGCCTAACATATAAAAGGCACACCCTTAAGGTATCATGAGATATCCTGTACGTGTCAAAGTAGCATATCATTGAATAGCAGCAATTTTTCGACCAAAAAAAAAATAGCAGCAATGAGCATACAAGGAAAGTCATGGAATTAAATTCAGCAGGTGATATTAAGGGTTTCCAAGCCATTTATCTCGTGCCCCCTTTTACTTTCTTTCTATTGGACCACTTTATGTCTACTTCGACACACCGTATCATTTCCTTCTGTTCTTTCTTCAATTTGTTATTCACCACTTTGGTAACCAGTTTTCGCAGATAGATCATTATATAAATAGGAATAAATAGATCATTATATAGGACATGTACAGTGGTTATATATCTTGTGATGAATAGGAATAAATAGAAACGAATCAGGGGGTTAATATAGATTAAATTCAGCAAGGAAAGTCATGGAATTACCATAAATTTGGTGCTCTATTATAAACACATGATATGCACAGTAGCTAAACAAAATTCTGGACCAATGAACCAAATTAATTCATCAATCATTAACACCTCATGAACATAAATTCTGCACAAATAATATTTGAAGGATTATTCGGCCTTGACTTCCTTTAAACATCACAATTGTTAATTAACCTTTCTACTCTATTCCATTCACTGAATTGAATGAATCCTTGTGACAATACCTCCAAAGAATCACAGTGTAATGAATCAAAAGAAATCAGTACGGGGATTCATAATCAATCAACCAACATCAGCCATGCAGGTTCATTTCAGCTGTCGCTCTGTGTGCTGCGAGAAAATTTTGTATTTAATAGAAATATGAAAGGAATGAGAAAAATATGAGCGGGGAAAATCCACACTGGGGCTTTGGTTAGTATGTATCAAAGAATTTATGTTAGGCTTTGCTCTCTTACTACCGTGCCCCATCATAGTCTCGTGTGTGTGGGTCTCTCTCTCATATATATATATAATCTCTTCTGTAGTATTACTTTGGTGGTTCTGGTTCACATGCAGCAAAGTCATGCAATGGTTGAACCTTAATTTAGCAAAACCCATGAATGAATTCTTATTTTTTGCCCCAACCCATGAGTGTAAGTTGAAGCACAAATGTCTATCTAGTTGTATCTAGCTTTATCAACCTCAACAGATACTAATGAGCAAACAACAAAGCCAGATGTTTGAAGCTTAAACAACTGGGAATAGAACTGCAATGAGAATACTTCTGTTCCAGGGAGATGCAACAAGCAAAGCAAGAAGCGATGTCTCCTAATAGGCTTCCTGAGGTAAATAGAATATGAGTAACTAATAAATGAGTCTATTGACCAAAAGAATCTAAGCCATCTTCACGTCTAATAAAAAGAAGCGGGAGAACTTATAAATATCAAGACTTAAACACTATAACAAGCTAGGTATTCATACATGTTTGGGAGTTAGGTACATCATTTTTGGGAGTTCAAGTTAAAATATAAGTTTTTCATTTTAAGAAAGAATTAAAAAAATAATAACAAATAAATAATCCAACTTTTATTAGTAACTAGTAAGATTATTAATATTCACATGTTATTCCCTTTTCTTTGATCAGCTTCAAAGTCCATACCATTGTGGAATGAATGAAAAAAATGCGAAGAAGACATAAGAAAGAACGTGGGCCACAAGCTAAGTCAATGGAAGTAGAAGATGCCAAAGTTGAACAAGAGGAAGGTGGCATCAATTGTCAAAAAGCAAATTTGGAAAGGAAAGAAGAAAGGTGGTCGAAATTAAAAAAAAAATCAAACTCATATCACAAGTTGGAAAGAAAAGAAGAGGCAACCACAACTTGACAAAAAAGTAAGCAGCCAATTTGGAAAGAAAAGAAGAGGCAGCTGGACCCTTAAAGTAAGTAAAAGAGGGGGGGGGAAGAAAAGAGAAGTGATCACCGTCTTTTGCAATTGAGGCACAAAGTAGAACAACTTAATATGTGGTCTAGAGACACAAGTAGAACAACTTAATATATGGCAACAAAAATTCCAGCATGTATTATGGGCTATTAGTCACAATAGCTTAAACTTGCAAAATTATCAACACATAACATAAATGAAAGTAGCATCTAAAATGATTTAAGCATTCTACAATAAAAGATACGTATATGCACACATACCTTTTTTGTCTGGTTTCCTCTTCCTTTTCTGTTAATTCCTACGCTGTATTGATATCACTCTGTGGGAGAACAGATTAAGACATAAGCTAGTCAATTAAAGGAAAAAGCCACAAACTTTATAGCACATGAAACTTAAGACCTAATGTTATCAATAAAATATTTCACATGGCCGGCTCTTTCTCTCTCTCTCTCTCTGTTGGTTCCACTTTGAAAGTGACAATTAAAAGTTGTGAACATCACTCACAGACACACAACACTCACACTAACCCAGGAACACACGCTATATATGCATGAATCATGATGGTAATGAACCACCTAAAAGTTGAATCCACATAGCTTTTTTATTTTCAGGCAGAGAGAAGGCAACACACACACACACACACATATATATATATCCCTACTTTAGCTTCCAATTAATAGTTTGCAAGATTCTTTTAATTTGTTCTTATATATGACTATTCCTAGTATTATACATGTGAGAATGAGAAAGGTGTTAAGTGAGGGAAAACTCTTTTGGTGGCCATAGTATGCGTGTTAGTTTAGTTATTTATTAGACTAACACGAAAGAGGTGAAGTGGGGTGGGAAGGTGAATATTTAAGGGGGGTTGCATTTAAGTGAGTGGAGAAAGTATTATAAATCACAACAATAATGGAAGGTAGGGGAAGTTAGTTACTGATATGGAAACTGAATTGACAAGAGTGAGTGGAGTAAGTTGGCAGGGGGGGACTCCTTCTTGAACCCTTTTATTTCTTTACCAAACACTGTTACTTCACAGTGTAACTCTCAGGGCGACCTTTATATATCTTAGCTTCATCAACTACTGCTATATATCTCAGATCTGTTAGATATGAATTGAATATTGATGTTTTATTTAATTCATCATCATCAGACACCAACCCCTGCAAAACCGTCCCTTTCCAATAGAGTATTCATTCAAAAGTAGTCAATACCTTGTGAAAAAATTCCCATTATCATATCAAAAATGCAAAGATGCCCTGTTCATATCATACTACATATGCTATAACCCATTCAATTCAATTATGAGTCAAAACTTAAGCAAATGCTTGCAATTATAAGACACAAAGAAATGAAAGGAAGATGCAATGTTTTTAAAGTAAAATGAAGACAAAAAAGAAGCTTTAGCCCTTGAAGAAAATAGCGACAGAAAAAACAAAATAGAGGAGTAAGTATATAATCACTAGCCTGAATTTCTCTTGGCTGCGGAAGTCGTGAGGGAGTGAGCAATAGAGAGAAAACCACCTTCAACCCTCCAAGAAAAGAGCTTGAAGACGAAGAAGCCACTGCATATCGGACAAGCAGATGGAAGTCCCAGAAGGCGAAGCTTGGGGTTTTGGGTGGAGCAAATCGAACTAAGAGAATCGGATGAAAGTCGAAGAAGATGAAGCTTGCCTTTTTTGGAGTAGCAAATCGAACTCAGACAAGGTGGAGATCGGGGTTTTGGAACGAAGTGCTGAGGCTGATTGGGGTTGAAGAAGGTTGAAGAAGGTGAAGATTGGGGTATTGTTGGGGAGCCGCAGGAGGAGTGCAGAGGAAGGGTTTTTTTTTTTTTTGATCGGAGCAGAGGAAGAGTTTCAAGTGAGGGAAAATGGAGGGTTTTGCAAAATTTGGGGGGATTATGTAAACTAATGAAATAAATGGAGGGAAACGTTTTTGCGCCATGGAATTTCAGCAACATCTGTTAAAAACTATGTTGGCAAAAAAAAACGTCTATAGACACTAATGAAACAGATTTTTTAATACAAGACTATAACTTTAATAATATAACTTCAATAAATTTAAGAAAAATAGCGTGAATCACATAACAATGATGTTATTAACTCTAAATTAAATTGGTTAGAGTTATGGTTCTAATTTTCATTTTTTACTCATTAAATTTATTTTATTTTATTTTTCTAAATCATAGTGAATTTTCAAATTGTATAACTTAAATATTGAGAGTCTTAGTCTAAAATACAATAACTCATTATAGTGAATTTTCAAATTGTACTTTGACTAATTATTTGCTTTGGCCTATTGGCTACCACTCTAATCCTACTTATTAGTCTCAATTAACAAATCAAATGAATATTTAACATTGAACTAAACAAACCAACTGAGGAAGAGAGAGTTTGAGAGAGGAGAGCTGCAATGGCTGACGGAGAAGGGGGAGACGATGACTCAATGATTCTGAGAGAGAGGAGAGCTGTGACCGCCGATGAAGAGAGGAGAAGTCGGTGACCTTGTGAGGTTGAACAAGTGACTAAGAGGAAGAACCAGAGACAGTAGATCTGTGCTGGAATGAGAGAGCCGTAGAAATTAAGGAGAAGTCGCCAACTTACAACATAAGAAAAAAAATTACATTTTCTAAATTTTAGACTAGAATTTTATTTTGAAATAGATTGGCCAAGTTACAAGATTGAACTTTTTTTTGATACAATTGCAAGATTGCACTTATATTGTAAATCAAATGAGTATTTAATTACACATTCATATAATATATGTAATAGTGATTATTTACATGTTTTTATGTAGTATTTGAAATGGTAAAATACATTATTGCAATTTGTCACAAATTCAATATTTTATAAATAAAATACTATGCTTTGCATAAAACTCAAAGAAACAAGTTGTGATGTCTATACTTTGTAAATTATATCATGAGTTGTTATAAATTTTAACTTTTATATATTACTGTCATTTGTTTGTATTTTTGTTTAATTTTTATCTATGGATTTCATAACTATATATAGCTTCCAAAACAACTATTGTATTCTTATTTTGTTAAAGAAATCATATTAGTAACACTAATAAATGAGTGTATGAATAAATTGATTAGCAGTATAATTAATTTCACGAAATTAGCACTACAATTATTCTTTCTTCATTTATCATGTTAATTTCTAAAAGAGAGTAGTTTATATATTATTTCATTGTTTGTTTAGCTAATACAAAGTCACATGAGGACGCCATTTTTATACATAATCCGTCCCTAACTAAATTTAGAGACGGAATTTAGAGACGGAATAATTCCTTCGCTAATTTCCGTCTCTAATTCGTCTCACATTCCGTCGCTAAGGTTTTAGAGACGGAAATTAGCGACAGAATTATTCCGTCTCTAAGACAGAAATTAGCGACGGAATTATTCCGTCTCTAATCCGTCTCCGATTCCGTCTCTAAAATTTTAGAGACGGAATTTAGAGACGGAATAATTCCGTCTCTAAATTCCGTCTCTAATCCGTCTCAGATTCCGTCGCGAAGGTTTTAGAGACGGAAATTAGAGACGGAATTATTCCGTCTCTAATCCGTCTCCGATTCCGTCTCTAAATTTTTAGAGACGGAATTTAGAGACGGAATAATTCCGTCTCTAAATTCCGTCTCTAATCCGTCTCTAATTCCGTCTCTAAAATTAGAGACGGAATCAGAGACGGATTAGAGACGGAATAGCAACGGAATTAATTCCGTCGCTAATTTCCGTCTCTAATTCCCTGTTTTTTTGTAGTGAAGGTATACAAATTTTGGATAGGAGTCGAAGGGAGTAATAATAAGTTAAAATAGTACTACTTTCAATGCCCATCACTTTGATAGTTTGACGGGAACCATAAGCTCATCAGATTGTCTAGATCTAACCTAGAAGGTTCATATTTAAGTTTTTAGTCTTTATATTTTTAAGAAAATTAATGGATATAGGATTTTAAAAAAATAATCTCTTAATTATCATTTTTTTAAAAAAATATTTTCTTATTTAAAAACCATTTAGTTGAAAAAGTTTATTATGAACCATCCAGATTGTATGAGCTTACACTACTACAAAAAACCAAATCTGTGGCGCTTATAATTACATTAGCTGTGGTGCTTGCGAAATGCCACCTATCTTAACGCTACTAAAAAAAGCTGTGGCGCTTAGAAGCGCCACAGATTTTAAATTTTTTTTTTTTTTTAAAATGACTTCCCGGCCAGGCGCCACAGGAATCTCACTTTCTGTGGCGCCTGGCCGGCCAGGCGCCACAGGAAGCTTACTTGCTGTGGCGCCTGGCCAGCCAGGCGCCACAGCTGGTTGGGCCTTCTGTGGCGCCTGGCCAGCCAGGCGCCACAGGAGGCCTCTTTTTTTTTTTTTTTTTTTTTTTTTTTTTTTTTTTGCGTTTTCTTTTTCTTTTCTTTCCTGTGGCCCTTTTTTTTGCTTCCTGATTGTGAAGCTTTAATTTATAATGAGTTGCTTTCATGTTTATCATCTCTCAAATTTTCAATCTTTCTATTTTATATTTCAACCTATTATATATATATATATATATATATATTTTTCACATTTAAAATTCAAGTTCCCTAACAATAATTTTCTTGCACAACAATATATTTATTGTCATTTCCTCAACAATAATGTTCTTGCATTAATACTCTCCAAAGCTAACATAAAAAATACCACAATATAAGAATTTGATATGTGAACACAGTACATCAACAACTGATTAAGTAAATTAAAAGATTACTAAAAAAATTTAAACAAAGCAAGCTAGAATGAAACAATCTTCTTCTTACGTTGGTGACGCTAGCTTGAGTGACGAGGATGAGCAAATGTGAGCTGTGGAGTGCAGTAGGGATCAACTGGAGTGGGGTTCAAAAGAGGAAGAGAGACAGAGAGTATGAAGAAAAGGGAACAACTAGGAACAAAAGTGGGGACAGATGAAACAAAATGGAAAAAGGGACAAGAGAATTTAATGAAGAAGACGAGTGTGTGTTTTTGTTGTGCAAGAGAAAGTGATATCTTTTACAGGGGAGAGGCGTCAACATGAGCTAAGGAAGAGGGAATAAAAAGGAAAAAGGGAGGGAAAAGATAAAAAGTAAAGTTAAAGGAGGGAAATCTGATTGGCGGGAGAGTTGAAAATTCATATTCAGCCAATTGTGGCACTTCTTTAAAGAAGTGCCACAGCTGCCCCTTTTTTTTTCTATTTAATTTTTTTTTTAGGACCCAATTGTGGCGCTTGGCACGGCAGGCGCCACCCTTGGGTATGACCAGCTGTGGCGCCTGGTCCACCAGGCGCCACAGCTGGCCAATTGTGGCACCTGCCTTGTCAGGCGCCACAATTGTCCCCACCAACTGTGGCGCCTGGTCCACCAGGCGCCACAGCTGGTCCCAAAAATTAAAAAAAAAATTAAATAAAAAAAAAAGGGGCAGCTGTGGCACTTCTTTAAAGAAGTGCCACAAAATGTGCGCCACCTTTCAATCTTTTTGTAGTAGTGTTATGATGTCCACCAAAGTGATAGGCACCAATATTGGTTTCCTAATAATTAGGGGACATATACCTTTATTTTTTGCCATAGAACTCATAAATGCATCAAAAAAATGAAGTTCTTTTTTCAAAAAAAAAGGCTAGGTTTAAATTTTCATTGGAAAAGATACCTACATTTAATGTTAAATTTTGATTGGGAAAGACACCTACATTTAATGATCAAAGCACCTTGCATTTAATGATCGAAGTACCTCGAACATGATTACCTCTATTACCGATATATATACTAATATACATGTGTACATTTAAAAAAAAGGAGCAAAAAGGCTTCCCCTATTGATCAATTTATCTTTTCTAAAGGTGGTCATGGTTCTATATGTACGTGGCCAATCTTATCGGCTCAAATACTTAACTTTCTTAAATCTTAATATATATATGTGATCCACTCTATTATCGACAAGTTAGCCTTGAGAGCTCCAATATAATACTCCTTCGGTTTTTAATATAAGATATATTTACCTAATTTGATTAAATTAAGGATGTTAGTTGAGTTAGTTAAAATGACATGTATTTTCTAAAATATGTTAGTCAATTTCCTTAATTCCTTCATTTCCTCTCCTCATTGATTATTGTTAAGGGAGCAGTAATAAGGGTAAACTAGAAAAAATGTTAACAAATATGAAAACTATGTCTTAAATTTAGGATTGAGACTAACTCCCTAAATATGTCCTATATTAAAACTGAAAGAGTAATATAGAATATACACGTTGTAAGATTCCACTGGAAAAAGGAAGACTAAAATGGCAACAGTTTATACACACATTCCATGGCCATGGAAGAGATAGGTTTAAATATAACAAAATATAAAGCTGTTTTCATGTATTAACACGGGCATTTGCTCTTCAAAAGATTGGCTGCATCTAAAGATAGTTGCAGTACGCACCTTTATGATCAACTATAAACAGCACATGAAATCAGCTATAATGGCTTTTTGAGCATTCCCAATATAATTCTTCATAATATAAATTACATTAATGTTTAATTAAATCATAAATATACTACCTTTGATTCTTAATATAAGATTCTAGTTAACTAATTTAGAGAGATTAAATAAGCTAAATAAATTACTTAATTATAGTATATCTATATATATATATATATATTACATGATCTCTTTGAAATGTTTATATGTATTATTAGATTATATTCCAGTTTATAAATCACAAAATTTAGTTTAGATAAAAATGATAAATATACAACAGCAACAGCAACAAGGCCTTATCCTACTAGATGGGATCGGCTACGTGGATAACGCAATTACACTATGTCGAAATCCATATTTTTATATAGATTATTAACCAAAAGATACCGCTCTATAATCTTATTGAGTGTTCGATTTGGTCTTCCTCGACTTATTTTTAGAGAACTCCATACTACTTGATCAACCTTATCACTGGTAGACTTAATGACCTTCTTTAAACAGTCCAAATAATCTCAAATGATTTTCTACCATTTTCTCTCTATTAGAGGCTACTCCAACTCGTTTGCATATATGATCATTACAAATCTTATCTTTTCTTGTATAACTATATATCTATCTATCTATCTCAATATCATCATCTCAACCACCCCCATTTGATGTTCTTGTTGTCCGTTTAAAGTGTGGATAAAGGAGAAAGGTTGTGTTAGGCCCTAGACAACCAATGTAAAATTCTGTTGAATCTTTTATGAATATGAATCAACGAAAAAAATAATAGATATAAATACTTTAAAATAATTTATTTAACTTCCTCAATTTTTTTAAATTATTCAATTGAGTCTTAAATTAAAGATAAGAGGTATTATATTTATATAGTTGTCGTCTGTAATGTCAATATCATTATAAAATATCTATAATATATCAATTTTGAATATAAAATCTATAGAAAAGTAAACTATTTACAAGATATACAAGCTCATGGTAAAATAAAATAAAATAAAATACAAGACACAAGCCATTAACAACAACGTTATATATTCATGAGCGCGCGCTATCTCTCTATATGCAACTCAGATCTCCACACATTTTAGGGAACTCTATTCAACTTATTTTGTATTCCTTCAATACGTTTTTAAGTTCTTATATTATTTAAATATTTCTGAGAGAGAGAGAGAGAGAGAGAGAGAGTGTGTGTGTGTGTGTGTTTTGAGAATTTCTGAATTTTTATTTTTGTGTACGACACATAAATTGTAGTTTTACTAATTAGAAACTCAATGTGGTAAAAAAGCTGTGAATGGGCTGTGTATGTATCCATCAACAAATGGCGGATACTCCTTAAAACTTTGTCCATATGCTTTAATTTAATCACGAAATTTTATATGTTTGTGGCTACTAACATGATATACACTATATATATTAATAAGTCCTATATATAAGTTATATTAGTTATGAGTTGATAATGAAACTGGTGAACATTATTATTTAATGTTCCCCTATCTCACCCATGTTTCCTTATGCAATTAATTGTCAGGTCAATTATAATAAATTACCTTTCCACGATAGTGTTCAACATTATATATATAGATATGTATAATGTAGCAAATATTTATGACCAAGTTGTAATTCAATTTTTATACTATAATTTAGTGTAACTTAATTATTATAGTTTTGACTTGACTGAAATTTAATCCTTAAACTTTGAATCACCATAACATGTAGTTTTAACCTTCATTTAAAACTTTAGTTCCTAAGCTTTAATAAATAATATTTGTCCTTATAATTTATTTTCTAAAACGTAGGGACTATCATTTAAAATTGTTATATCTATAGGAATTGAATTATGGCATACAACCATATCAAAGCTACATAAATTGAGTTATATTGGTTTAAAGTTTAGAGAATGAGTTGCAATCGAATTAAAATTATAGTAAACTAATAATTAATTTTTTCATTCAATAAGGAAACTGGCATTTTGGTGAAAGGGTGCACTATGATTGTGTTCAACTTAATTATTTTTTATTAATATATAATTTATCAGACGATTAGGATTCATTACTGCCACGGCCTATATATATATATATAGATTATTATTAGCAGATAATAAGCACACTAAATTTTTATAAATTAAGAGAAAACATTAAACACAATTGGAAGTGACGGCGCAATAATGGTTGTGCAAAATTAAATTAAGATACCTCTTTTCATTGATGTATGATAAAGAATGGCCAGCGCCCCACTATATATAATTCTGTGTGTTTTAGACCACTCTTTCACAAATATAATAAAACCAACTTGATAGTCCCGCTGGTAATAAATTAATACTGGTCCAATCACAAGAAAGTGGATGTCTAGACTTTGATGAACTCTTGAAATTTAATTTATTTGTTTCTTACTAAAAATAAAAATATACTACCTGTAATATCCTGAATTTTAGGATTGGAGGCTTGGGAATAACCCTAAATTAAGTGGACTGCTAAGCCCTGATTTAGTAGGTGCCCCAAATCTATTCCTTAATGGTTCTTATATTTTTGGGGTATTAAAGAAAGTAAAATGGAAAATGGGATTTTGAAAGTGTTATGCTGCCAAAATTGGGTCTAAATGATAGTTATAACTTAATTAAAAAGTCAATAAAGTGGTTAAGAGTAGTAAGGAACACGTCAACAGAGCCGAAATCGAAAAACCTCAATTTTTCTCGGGGGAAGTGTATATTTCATCCAAAGCAAGAAAGGGGCCTTAGAGTTTGATTTTCAATGATTTAATGGTTCCGTTGAGTTCAAGAGAGAAAATTAGGTGGGGTTACACTTGGTTACTTTTTCGGAAAAGCCTAAAAAAGCAAAATTATAAAAACATCCCTGAAACCTTGAAATAAGGGCTGGCAAGGGCAATTTCATCTTTTGGAAGTGAATTTGGTAATTCCGAGTCAGGAAATGGATTCCTTGAATGAAAATATGTCAGAATAGCCATAGTCTAAATTTCAGGAAAAGTATGGTCGGACCAGTACAGCGGGACCAGGTCAGGTCCCCGAGTGTATTTTGGTAAATTTTCACAATAGACTTGTATAACCTCTAGAAACACTATGGAAGTGTCTATACTGGTACATTTTCCATTTTAGGACTGAGTTAAGAGCCCAAGGGATTTGCAAGTAAATCGAGGCACACGGTTTGAGGTGGAAAAAGGTCTAAGGTAGGGAGCTTACCTCTCCTACTTGTATTTGATATTTGTCCTGGTGTATTGATGCTTGCTATTACTTTGCTTGATTATGTAAAACATATATAAATGATTGAAGCTCTGTTTCTATTTATGCTATGACCATAAGTATATTGTTTAAATCATTGAGGACACATATATATCATTATGTGAGCATGAGTTATGTAATACATGCATGTCACACATTAAGCACTTATTTTGGTGATTGGAGATAGCCGGCACGTCTTTTGAGATGATGGTAGTCACGAGGTATCGATGGACAGAAGCAGTGGAAGCCAGTATCCTCGTTTGGGTATGAGTACACAAAAGTTAAGCTTGCTCAACCCGAGAAAACCTAGGATGGGTAACCCCATGGGAAGTTGAGTTGATAGGGTCATGGAGACTTGAGGAATAGTAATTGTCTTAAGGTTTCTCCATGACTAATGATCATTTGAGTTAGATGATTTAAAGGGTGCTTAGACGCATGGAGATAATGATGATATAAGTATTGATTTTAAATCGGAACATTTCTGTTGCGGTGAATACTGCCCAGAAAGATCCATTTGATGGGGTTATAGAAATTTGAGGTGTAGTAAATGTTTTGAGGTTTCTCCATGCTAAGTGATTATCCTTAGTAACACTATGATGTTAAAGGTGTAATAGCCCAATTTTTTATTAAGGGTTAAGGACTCCAAAAGTGGTATGATTATTGATAATAAGCACTTTTGGATAATACGATGTGAAATGTGATTTGAATGTGTTATGAGCAGTGTCTAAACCCTGTATTTAAGTTCAATTGTTGATTCATATCTAAATTGACTTAAAATAGAGGGAGGTCGCATATTGTGGTGAAACATGAAGAATATATGTGTTTGGTGGTGATTCAGTAAGAATTGCCATAATTAGGGGCAAAATGGGAAAGTTACCGGCCAATTAGTCAGTTACCGAAGAGGGAACTCATTGGTAACTTAAATATCCATGGTTAGGATTGATTTGTGTAGGAGATCAAAGGGTGGAATCATGTGTGTGTGTGCCTATGTGAGCTCATAGAAGATGGAGCAAGAGTGTGACACTTGGCACTTTGTGAGCCCTTGATTTTGGTCAAAGGTTCAAACTCTTTTTCTCCCTTTCTTAGGTTGGTCAAGCATGGGGAGGGAAATTAAAATATGATTTCTCTTCATCTTCATCATCATGTCATCTCTCTCTTTTAAGCCTCCATTTTCATCCAAAAGGAAGGAGGAAAGAGAAAGGAAAAATGTAAGATTTGGCTTGCTTAATGCCTTCTTTAGCTCAAATGATCTTCATTAATCTTGTTCATAGTGATGAGAGCTTCATCTTTATGGTTTTAGAATTGAGAAAGAAGGTGTTTGAGAGCTTGTAAAAATTTGAAAGTTGGGAAATCAAGAAACAAGCTTGAGGAAGAGGAAGAGATGAGTATTTGATGCCTTTTGACCTAAGTACTATGATCATTGGTTAAGTTTTGTAAATTGTGAATTTTGCCATAATTTTGGTATAATTTCAAAATGGAAGAATTGCATTGTGTATTGTGGTGCAATTGGTGTTTTGTTGTGTGATATGGTCTTTGGAATTGGTTTGAAACCTTGAATGGAAAGAATTTGCAATGTTGAGGTTTATGTTGTGAATGGTGTTGACATGTTGTAATGTGTAACATGTCAATGTGATGTGAATTTGGTTGATTTGGTGTTTCCAATGGATTCCTTATGAAAATTTGTGTGGGAATGGTGTTTGTTGTGAAATTGGAACCATTGGAATCATTGTTACAAAATCTGAAAATCTATCCATTGAAACTCTATGTTGGGCAGTTTGTTTGTGTGGATGTTTTGAATGGGAAAATGGTGTCTAAAAATTTTGAAACTTTTTAGTCTTAAAGTTCACTTTCCAAGCTATAAAATGGACAAATTATTCATGTCATTTAGTTTTGTGAGTTGGGAGTTATGATTGTCCAAAGTTTGATGTTAAAACTGGAATCTGTTTTGCAACAATGTTGGATTTTGTGAAATTATGTATTTTTGTGGTTATGGACAGCCTTGATTCATATTTTTCCTGTGTAGAGGGCCTAAATATCTTTTATTTGGCTTTGGGATCACCTCATTTCAATTTTTCTGGAATTAGTTATGATTTTTGGAAATTCAGTCAAGAAACAGGATTTTCTTGGTCATGGCCAGAGGTTCTTGGCCGCGGATCAAATGCTTCTGACCTATTTTTGGCTGTGGCTAGTGGATTTGTGGGCCACGGCCAACCACCAAAAATTAGTATTTTGCACTTTTGAAATGTGGTTTTTGATATAGTCTTTTCCAACACTTTAGGCATGTGTTTAGGCTTTGAGTAGCCACCTAAAGGTCATGACTGATAACCAACTTTAAGTGTTATGAAAGTAAAGATTTGGAATAGTGAATAACCCTATGTCCTTGATTTGGTTTATAGGGTTTGATATTCGCCCTGATCGTGAGTAGCCGGTGCCGGAGCACATGTGGAAAGAACAAGTGTACGGAACTTACCTCTCCTACATGCTCTGATATTTGTGTTAGTGTATTGATGCATGTTATTGCTTTGCTTGATTATGTGAAACATATATGAATGATTGAAGCTCTATTTCAATTTATGCTATGGCCATAAGTATGTTGTTCGAAACGTTTAGCTTGCAGATTTGTCATTGTGTGAGCATGAGTTATGTAATGCAAGCATGTCATATATTAAACATTTATCTTGCATGCATATTGATATCTGTTTCCTATTGAGATTATCTCGAATCTCACCCTCCCCTACTAAATATTTAGACAGGGCAAATGGATCAAGGAGGGAGCAAGCAACCAAGGGCGGCGAGAACTCCCTAAGGATATTTGATTTGGTAATTGGTTACAATATGAGTCGGGATGACTGTATATGGTTTGGATGTATATTTGGTTATTCGGATGTGTATATGTTTAGATGAGTATTTGGATGTATATTTGGAATGAGATTTTGTGTAATCCCCGTATGATAACTTGTATATAGCCAAATGTGCCCTGTAAGCTTTTTAGTTGAGACATGGAACTCAGGGTTTGTCAGGATTATTATTGTGCACTCTGATGTTTATAATAAATGTGATTTATCTTTGCAAAGTAATTGTATTCCAAATATAAATATGAGACCAGGTGAATTGGATTTTAAAAGATATTTGAGAAAACCCTATCAGGAGGATGGGATTGTAAATGAGTTTTGATTATTATTGGTCTCTATTTCATTTTAATTACTTATTTCGGATATAATTACATAGGGGAGTTATAAAAGGTATATAGGTATGATATACGGTAATGCATAATTAGTGGTGATTATTCCGTTTATCGATCCTAAAGGATCTGAACTGACAAATAGTGCCTATAGGCAGTGCCTACGGAACACTGATAAATAGTGCCTACGAGTACACTGATGAATATGTTTTACAAGTAGTATTGGTATTGGGACTAGTCATATATATTGTATTTGACTGTGTGAAACAGTTAGGGTTGAATGTATATGAATAGTTGTATAATTTGACTTGGATCACATATATGGGTGTGAAAACTTGCCTTAATGTCTTGATTAGAGATATAAGTGGATTATTTGAATGGAATTGTTAACTAAATTCTAGCATGTGATAGACTTAGTGTCGATGTTCTGATCAACTTAAGGAGTAGAGAAGAATGTGAGAAACATATGGGTAGTACTAGGAGTCAAATGTAAGCTCTAGCTTTCAGAGATTAACTTACTAAGTGGTTTGTGGTGCATGATCTGTATGGTCTACGATAAGATAATCTATGTGATGCAACTTGTGTGGTCTGAATGAGGTGATATGTGTGGTACAAACTATGTGGTCTACTGTGTGGTAACCTATGTAGTCTGCTGTGTGAACTATGTGGTCTACTCTGTGGTGACTTATGTGGTATGTTGGGTGGTTAGCAGTGAGGCAACCTATATGACGTGCAAGGATGTAATCTGTATGGTATACGATCTCTGTGTGGTGCAATCTGTGTGGTATGTGATCTTTGTGTGGTGTAATCTATATGGTATACGATCTCTTTGTGGTGCAATCTGTGTGGTATGTGATCTTTGTGTGGTGTAATCTATATGGTATGCAATCTCTGTGTGGTGCAATATGTGTGGTATGCAATTTGTGAGGTGCAAAGTGTGTAGTAGGTGATCTGTATGGTTTGTAGCAGAATATGTAGGCAGAATTGGAATGAGCCCATAAGTAGTAGGGCATAATGGTAGCAGGGAGTTGTGTACGTGAATTTTGGTTACATGCTTCGTGAACATTATTTAAGAGTAAGAATAATAAGGGATGGATTGAGTGACAAGAAGTGGTTTCCAAATTGTGGACGTTCAAATTTCGAGGACAAAATTTATTGAACGAGGGGAGAAATGTAATATTCTGAATTTTGGGATTGGAAGCTTGAGAATAAGCCTAAATTAAGTGGATTGCTAAGCCCTGGTTTAGCAGGTGCCCCAAATCTATAACCTGATGGTTCTTATATTTTTGGGTATTAAAGAAAGTAAAATGGAAAATAGGTGTGAATACCCTATTTTGTCCGGGCCCCACTAAAAAAAAAATAATAAAAAACAAATTTTTTTTTTTAAAAAATCTCTCATTGATGGTGATTAGTGTCTAAATTGGCAATCATCATCCAAGGTAAAAATTAAAAAAATAAGAAAATAGTAAAATCCTCTCATTAATAATGATAGGTTAGCAATCATCATTAAAGGGGAAAATTTAAAAAGAAAAAGAAATAAAACGTTTCCTCTTATTAATGATAATTGTGGTTTAAATTGGCATTGTCATTCATTAAGATAAAATAAAATAAAATAAAATAAAAACGAAAAAAAAAATCATCTTATTGATGATGATTGTGGTCCTAATTGGTATCTTCATTCATTAAAGGAAAACCAAAAAAAATAAAAAAAAAATGCAAAAAAATATCTTTCATTTTCATAGGTTTAAATTAGGAAATTGCTTGTATGAAAAATATAAGTTAATAAAAAAATGAAAATTAAAAATATAAAAAAATCTCTCATTTATGTTGATAGGTTTAAATTAGGAAATTACTTATGGGAAAAATAAAAAAAATTAATTAAAAACGAAAGTTAGAAAAAATCTCCATTGATGGTGAGGAAGTTTTATTAATAGAAAATACAATATATATATATATATATATATATAACCCTACCTTGAGACTACAAATAGTGGAGTAAGGGTTGAAGCAAGATACACAAGAATTTTGGGAGAGCAAGGAGGTAAGGTAGAGAGCTAATTTTATTTTCTCATTTCATTGCTCATACATAATTCTCATACCGAAAGGTAGTTGACATAAGAGGCAATCTTATTTTGCTCAATGCTCTTTGATTAAATTCGCATGCTCTTCTTTTATTTGTGATAATGTTCAACCACTGGTACAAATTGTGTGTCCAATATGCTCTTTTATGATCATTTTTGTCTTTGTGTTTATCTCAATGACCCAACAATGCATGAATCACCTTCTATGGTTGGGTGCCTGCAAGGCTTTCAAGGATAAGGATGACGGTGACTAGGCATGGTGATGGTACAATTCAAAGGGGGTACAACAATCACGGCAAAGTGAAGATGATGTACAGCTGCAATGGAGGTGTAGAGAAGGCAATGGTGGTCCTCGCCATGCTCTTACTCTTGCTCTAGCTCTTGATTAAACTTCAAAGCACCAATTTCCCCATAAGTCTCTTACTCATGAATTCAAAAATTAATTTTAAAGGAGTTTGAGGAATATGAAAAATCTACCGAGAAGCTCTAACAGAGGTAAAGGGAGATGCACAAGATGTGAAAGAAATTGGGAAGATAGGGGTCTTCCTGTGTAAGAACCCGATTTACATACCACTTACCATTAACCCTAATTAGAGTAGCCTTTGCACAGTTTCGTGAGCAATACAGGAATAGCAAAACCATACTAATATGTTGATACATTAGGCTTGATTATATTACAGGAATTTCCAATAGGGTGTGAAAATACATACCCAATTTTCCAAAAGATAAAAAATATTCAAACAGAATAAATTGCATATAACCACTAGCTTCCGTCTTAGGATCTGTACTCGTAAGTTTCCTATGTCTACTACCTTGACTTTAAAGCTGTTGGTTCCCATTAGAACATTTTTATTTATGAAAAAGGATGATATTCCAAAGAATCCCAGTAACAACATATAATCAATCATATAAAATGAGATAATTAAATATGTAATGCACTATATAATGTAAAATGAAAATTCATATCATAACGTGTATGTACACAATGCTCAGGGCCCAACAATGGTTTAGATTCCCTACGTGTACCTCAGGCATGGGTTCATATCATAAAATATAGCAACATACGTCATATCAATAATCACATAATGTATGAGAGATTAAGTTGCTACCTTAACTTTTTTCACCTTGATATGTGTGTCAGCACTACTGTAGAAGACACTTTTAATGACCATTTTTACACCCTTGGGACGACTGTTTTCAAGGGGACGTTTAGGTGAGTGTCGTTGAAATTCAAGAAATGATGATTGTTGTTAAATAGTCGTTGTATCTGAAAAACAACGATTGTTTTGGCAAAAACGGTTGTTGTATCAATTTTTTAAAAAAAAAACATATACGTTTTACAGGATACAACCACAGCAATGCCATTAATGGAAAAGCACCAATGTACCCAAACAATGACATTGTGAATCTTCAAAGTTCTATCATGACCATATAGTGCATATATCATCATAACATCATTTTAATGTTGAAACTTCAACTTTTAAACTAAATCATAACAATTATATGACCAAAGAGATGACATGCTAGATAAGAAATTCCTATGCTTCATCATCAGTTTTCAAAGTGTTCTCTATAAAGCAAAATGCCTTAACGAAGTCAAAGTACTCATAAATAAGAAACTAGGAAAAGTATTTGTATGCAAACTTATATAGCACTGTACAAAACCACTACACTATGTAAAAAAACCTCTATACATCATCACCTCCTATGTGTTGTAGAAGATTTCCTGACAAAAGGTCTTGAATCAAGTTAATGTCTTTGATTGTGTAGGGATCCTGATTGCCAAACATTTATGCCAAAATGGAGAATTTGTTAATATAAATCAATAAATTGAATGAAATAACTAACAATTCAATTACAGGAAAAGAATTTAAATTCAACTGAGAATCAAGAAATGATCACCTATTCAAAATTAGTAGTAAGGCCATTGAAAATGATGTTATCATATATTGTATAACATAGAAGCCACACTCAGTTTTCCCTGCTTGCCAAGGGCACTATACATCAAAAGCAAATGGTAAAAAAGAATAAAGGCCTATGTAATGTAATAGTCAATCAAAGAACTTCAATGTAAAGAACTAACCTTTGGCTGGAACCACTTTGTTAGACCACTTTTACCTTCACGCTTCCCACCCATTATATAATATGTCTTCAGTGCACTGTAATAATTAAAATGATAAACAGAAGATATTAAAACAACTAAGTAAAATCAAAAATCAATGACTGACAAACAAATTAACTTACATGTTAAAAATGTTTTTGATATCTCCGTCTGGCTTGCGACCCAATGAGTCAAACCAAAAGATGACGTTGATCGAGGGACAAAGAACACAAAGACTCCAATGATAACTATAATCACATATATAGATTAAAATGAGATTAGATAACATGATACTTCTTAGCAAAGTGAATGTATATAAATATATCAAATTAAGTTACTTGCCCTTCAACAATTGGTTCTAGATAACAAGGCAGCTGAGTCTTGCCATTGTATAGCCTATATAGCTCATCCAATCTTCCAACCTTTTGTTATTACGCTGTGACATATTGCCAGGACATAAGAAGCCATATGTAGTGTTGAGCTCTCGTTCGACACACATTTTGTGGAAGCAGCTACCACATAAATAAAATGAGAAATGATTCAGAAAATGTAAAAACCTAAAACTTCTAAATATCAGTGCATTAATTAAAGTTAAAAATTATAAATAAACTCACATGATTGTAAATGTGACCTATCCTATGTCTATCTCCTCCAAAGATAAGAACTCTATAATATCGTTGTTATCAAGTCCATAATTATATGAGATTCTCTGACCCATAATCTCACAAGGCATCTGCAAGTCCACTTTGTTAATGTCTTGATGAATATTTTGCAGTTGTGCTAATAAGGGAAATTTTGTCGCTTCTTCTTTTTCCTAGTAACACACAAAATAAAGATTATAAGTAGAATGTCAAGGATCAAGTAACAGTAAAGTGTTTCCTTACCATTGGAGGGATTGGCATAGTCAAAACAAGATGTCTAGGCCACAAGATGAAAGATCTTGTTGCCTGACCTAGTCTGGCAACCTCTTTATTGGGTAACAGGACATCTACACCTTCCTCCCCCTGTCAAACACTTGTGACATTGACTTTACGTTGATCGTCCAAGATTTGGTTATTATGGTGGGTGGTGGCATGCGTGTATACAACAACATCAGCAACAACATGTAGGTACGGGACTTCCAAATACAGAATGTAAAGTTCTCCAGGCTTTAGTGAAGGACCAGGGTCGCCATGTCTAACCTCTGGCAGATTGTAACTATCTTTGGTGCTGGGAAGGCCAGGGATTCCTGAGTAAGAGAAATGAAAGAATTAATTAAAATAAAGTAAGGAAAAACACAATATTATATTAAATGAAATTATTTACAAACCTCAGATATAGGATCCACGTAACACATCCCACCTTGCATGTGAGACAACACTATCGAACTCATCTAACCATGTAGCTCACTCAATAGCTCTTTTTAAGCTTGTCTCAAAGTGATTGACGCATTTACACCACTAGCTTTGCTCAGATTTCCTCTTGAACCCTAGCCACAAACTCCTTACTCATTTCCCCTTGTCCATAAGGTTGTGAACCGTCTTGAGATACCAAATCCCCTTGGCTCCCCTCTAACTTGACTAGAGTGATATGACTTCCCAAGTGCCGTTGCTAAGATATCCATCCTTCCAGTTTGAGTAAAGGAACCCTGGCTGCTATGCTCTTCAAATTCATCCTGCAACATATAATGGATAAATAAAAAGTAATTACATACAATCTTGCTAGGAAAATGAAACATACTCACAATCCTTTTAGCGACATTAGCAACAACTGGATTTATATATTTTTATCCCTTTATCCTCCCTACTTTCCATTTTTTGTGATGTAGGGGAGGAGGTGGCACCTGCATGATAATACTTTTATATGCTTGGGCTGCTTCCTCCAATTTCTGCAATTCAGCCTGTATCATCTTCTTTTCCAGCTTCTGATAACCCCCACGTGACATGTAATACGGATAATTATTTTTAGCTCACTTCTCTTGGTTTGACTGACTCAATTCCTATATAAATAAAGAATAAAGAAAACTAAGTTAAGGTCAAGTAAGTTTAAGTAAAATGTTCCACACTAAGATGAACAAACTATATATACCAGAAATTTGGGATCCTGGTGCGATGCCACAAACAACCTCCAATCATTTGGAGAAAGAAAAGAATACTCTATTCAAGGATCCTTATTGCTCCTTGACCCTCAAATGTACTTAGTTGTGAGAGTGGACTTGAAATCTTTCCATCACGTTCGAATTTCCCCTATCCAGTGCTTGTACATCTGCCTCGTGTTGGGGACATTATAGATTTGGTACAAAGCAAAATATATAATAGTTATATGTGAACAAATAGAAATAAAGACAGAGATGAATATAGAACTTAATTTATATACCAATAGTTGTTCCCAAATCATTGCCTTCATGTCCTTTGAAACTTCCCTCCAACTAGAAATTAGAATGATAACTTTGCTTCGAGCCAAAAAGCTAACATAGCTAATGAATGTGTCTCCATCTTCGCCGTGTGGCTTCAAATCAGCATTAAATTCCATGTGAACCCTCTCCTTCCGTTCCTCATGACGTTTGGCCAATGAGCGCAACTTTGTACTTCATCTAACCTTTTTCTTAGTAGGGGAGCCACCTGAGTCACCTGAATCTGTACTTGCCATGTTCCTGCTAAGAAATGAAAGTAAGATATGATAAGTAAATTGCAATTAAATGAATACTTTTAACAATGCAAAGTCTTACTTTATCCTATTAAGAAATAAAGGTAAGATATGATAAGTAAATTGCAATTAAATGAATACTTGTAACAATGCAAAGTCTTACTTTATGTGTTTTCCCAAATTCCTTCACAGCGATCAATTCTAGCTACATATTCATTATCATCTACCAATTCCACTTCGGTAGGTCTAGGTGGATTTGTAGTGAAAGAAGGTGTGTTGTCAAGATTCAAAATTGGATCACCATCCTTTTGTTTTTTACTTTGGGTAATAATAGACAATTTCTCATTGCTGGATCAATGACATAAAACACTTGTTTTGCCTAGTTTGCTAGAATAAATGGCTCATCTTTATAACCAACTCTATCAAGATCAACTAAGGTAAATCCAAATCGATATATTTCAACAGCATTATTGTTAACCCACTTGCATTTAAATATAAGGACTCTCAACTTAGTATAGCTTATCTCCCATATGTCTTCAATAACTCTATAATAGACCATAGATGCCAATATGGGGTTATTGTCTTTCAAACTTGAAAAGTGCATTGCTTTGGCTACCACCATCACCCTACTATTTTGCACAGTACTTTTATTATCCTCGGGTTTTGAGTAGAAATAATACCTATTTATATCAAAACCATTCCAAGTTATGATCTCAAAAGAAGGCCCCCAAGCTAACCATTTGATTGTCTCAGGCACACTGGTCTCGTACGATACCTTTTCCTTGAACCACTCTATGAAAGTCTTGTTTTGCTCATTAGCTACCTGCAAGTCATTTTTTCTTGGATATATCTCCTTCAAACTCTTTCTATGTTCATCTAAGTAAGGCTAAACTTCGGTTGTATTATTCAAGATATACAAGAGTGCTTGCAACACCTCTTCACGACACATACTTTTCACCTTGAGCCCTCGTGTTCCCTTACTTGTACCCTTTTCATGACGAGATTATGCCTTCGAGTGTTATAGATATTCTTTGCAAAAGTCAATAGCCTCTTCTGTTAGTGCAAGTGTTTCACCCAAGAGGGGGGTGAATTGGGTGATATCAGAAATTTCGTTGCGTATAAGAAAATTGAAAGAATATTTAAAGCAATTGAGAGCAATGAGAAATATCACCGAAGTGTACACCGGGAGTTATACTGGTTCGGCCACAAAAACTTTGACCTAAATTCAGTCCTCAGAGAATCTTTGAGAGTTTCACCATATTCTCCAAGAATCAGTGGGTTCTTGGCACCTCAGTACATAGCATGTTCCTTCACTTGGACACTCGCTCCCCCTTACACGTTGTAATCAAATCCCCAACTCAAGGTTCCATAACCTTAAGTTATCTCAATAACAAATATTGAGTTTCTAATGAAAAACTCTCTCAAAGAACAAATATATAATCACTGAAGTACAATGAATGAGTAAAAGAAAACAAAGCACTAAGAGTGTGTTGATCAGTGTATTCTCAGTTCTTGTGCCTTATTTTCTTTACTTTTAATGCTCCGTATATATAGATAATTTGTAATATCTGTTGGAAGCAATTCAAACATGTCTGTTAGATTCGCGCAACAACAGTTGACTATTCTTTGAATTTGAAAACTATTCGTTTGCAGTAGGTAGCGGTAGGTGAGATCTCGAACACTTTATTTGACTTTACTCTTCTTGCATGATCTCTTCATTGTTTCTCTGCAAATGTACTTACCCCTTACTTGGGTAAGACATGGAGTGAGATAGATCACAAACCTTGGAAATACTTGATTACTCGAGTGCCTACTCGAGTGGCCATATCTTTCCTTCACAAGTTACTCTGCTACTGACTCTGGTAATCTGATTACTTGAGTGGCTACTTGAGTGGCCATGTATTTTGTTCAGATGTTACTCGAGTGCTCCCTCGAGTAGATTTCAAATAAGTTTGCAGATTACTCGATTCGTCCCTCGAGTAGTGTCATTCAAATCTTGGCCTAGAGTTTGCTTACCTGGTTACTCGAGTTATCCCTCGAGTAATGGATCAAATAACTCTGCAGATTACTAGAGTGCTCCCTCGAGTAATGCCTTTTTCTCACATGGTTACTGGAGTGGTTACTCGAGTAATATGTTGCATTTCTTGGCTGAGAGCTACTGGAAGATTTTTTACCTGATTACTCGAGTGGCTACTGATTAATGCCTTTGCAAATCATGTTACTCGAGTGGCTACTTGAGTAATGGTCTATATAACTTTGCAGATTACTCGAGTGGTCCCACGAGTAACATCTTCCAAATTTTGGTAGTGTTTCTCTGGATGAAATTCTCTATGATTACCTCGAGTGGTTACTCGAGTAATGGCTTCCCTTACTCGAGTAAGCCTTCACAAAATTTATTTATTACTCCAGTACTTAATTCAAGTAATGTTTTGCCACTTTGTTCAAATTCATTTGTTTGTTATGAAATCCTTTCATATCATTGATCCAATCTTTGTTATCATCAAAACATATGGGATCTAACCTTCTCCCCCTTTTCGATTATGACAAAACTTGGTGATTTTGAACAAAGTTTTTGAAATTTAGTTTTCAAGCATATGCTTCTCAAATACTTTTCATATAAAATCTTTTGTTCAATTTAAACTTGAAAACTCTTTATGAAATAATTTATTAAAGATCTTTTCAAAGTTTTTGTTCTTATTTATTTGTTCACCTTGCATACATAATCAAAAACTCATTAGTCCCTTAAATCAATTGAAATCTAACTTTAATAGTATAAAGAAGAATTCGATACATAATCAAACTTTAAAATAAAAACTTAAAAGAGTCCAAAAGCAAAAAACACCCTAAAACCCCATACACCCAAATCCCAATACATCAACTCAGCCATTTATCACAAAATCACTACTCAAGCTCTTCTCCCCCTTTTTGTCTTCATCACAAAGGTGAAATCAATCATGAAGAGGAGTAGGTGGTTTGGCTGTTGAGATAGGAGTGACAGGAAATGCCAATAATTCATATGAACCGTCTAAACTTGAAGGATCTGAAGATGATGGTGCAGGGTCAGGAAGGTTCACTGGCGGTGTCTGAAGATCCTCTGGAGGATTCACTGGAGATGAAAGGTAAGGAACCAGAGAAGTAATTTCTACTTCCTCTGTAGTAACTGGTGAAGACCCAAGCACCTCCACAGTGCGTGTAGGTGATGCAATGGGAATAGGTATGGGCTCTAGCTGAACAGGCTGAGGTGGATCATTAGTGATGATGTGGATAGGCTCGGATGTGTCAGGGTCAGGCATAGAGAACAATACATTGCTAGGTCCACTCTCAGAGGGTCTATTCTCAATGGGTATAGAGGGTCCAGGTTCAAGGACAGGTATGGGCTCAGGAATACTAGAAGGACCAGGAATAGAGGAGCCAGATGCCATATCATCAAGTCTGGCAACAATGGATCTCAGAAGCTCACCGTGGGCACGCTGTTCAGCTAGCAACTCTTCATTCCTCTTATCCATCCTCTCCACAAGTTGTCCCAACTTCTCATTCATATGGGTTACCAACTCCGTATTGGTATTTGCAATGTCAATATGAAATCTCCTCAGAATATTTTCCATGAATGTTTGCATTACAGCACCAAAGAAGGAAGGAGAAGATGTATTGGCTGGAGCAGAAGACTGTGTCATCCATTCGACTAGTTGTTGTGTCAATCTTCTTTTTCTTCTGGGACTTGCTTCTAGAGGAGTCCTTAGGGGAATGTCAATATTCAACTTTCCAATTTAGTTCCTCCCCACTAGTGCTATACTCTCAATCGGCTCCATACTCTCCAAGTACCAAATCTTATTCTTCTTGAGAAATAAGGAAATAAGTTAAGGATAAGGCATTGGAGTAGTTGGTTTTCCTTCATACCTATACCTCTTGATCTCATTGAAAATATACTCTCCTAAGTCCTTTTGCTCTTTGAGGATCAATAAGGCAAATTTTCTGAAGTCCTTCTCAATGAAATGAGTGAAGTTATTAGATTTGTTCGCCATGGCTCTAGAATAGATATACCATAGGACTCTATAAAAATCACTCATATTACTCAGATTGAAATTGAGAGGTCCCACTATCTCACCAGGTCTTAAGATAGAGAATATCTGGTTTGAATCAAGGTTAGGGTAATTATCATTAGAAGGGTTATCTATTCCTAACCAGGTATTGATTCTGGAAGGTGAGATTAGAATTCTCTGTCCTCTAACCTTAGAAGTCATTTCTTCTTCCACAAACTTCATAATGGGATTATTAATAGGTTTGAGGTTACAATAAAAATGCCTCACAACTTTGGTGCAAAATGGGAGTTTAACAGATAGTCAGGGCATATAGGAATCAAGGTAGGGACTCAGATAGAATTTCAATACCTCTTGAAGCACCTTGTAGTCAATGTAGTGTATCTTGCACACATTTCTTCTTCTAAAATGATTCAAGTACTTCTAAGATTCCTCAAGCTTGCTTACATTGAATCCCTTTGGAGGAAATGTAATTTCTTCATCCCTTTCTTCTGTTTACTTTAAAGATTGCCCTTTCTTTACTTCCTTAGATTGGAAGGCTTCTTCAAGCATGCCTACCATGACTTTGGTAAGCTTCTCACTAACCTTAGGCTTTTTTAGAGGCTTAAGAGAAAAGGTGGGTGTGTCAGATGAATCAGCGGAAGGAAGAGGTGGCTCTTTAGTTGTTTTGCCTTTTCTAGGAGGTGAACTCTTCTTGGATTGAGCTCTTGTGGCAATGGGCTCCTTAATCACAACCCCTTTCACTTTTGACTTCGTTTGTGGTTCAGAAGACTCAGAAGGAGTACTAAGATTGGGAGATTTTGTCCTCACCATTGTGATTTGTGAGAATCAAAGATTTCTGAAAAATAGAGACGAGTGTCGCGAATGTAGGGCAAGAATTTTTGAGCAATCTGGGAGTTTTTAGAAGTTAAAAATGAATGGGTTTTGACGGAAATGAGAAGGGAAAAAGATTTTGAAAAGTTTTTGTGAGAGCACTAGGAGAATCACTCGAGGAGATTTTGTGAGAAATGAATGAGTATCGTTTAAAATAACCTACAGCCCGACATCACTCGAGGGCTTACTCGAGTGATCATCAGCATCACTTGGGTAGCTACTCGAGTGATCATACCAAAAAATTTTAAAATATAGCAAATTTGAGAGCGTACCTAGCATGAATAATATTGTAATTATCCATATATATTTCCTCGATCATTTGATGACTCTTTAGAACAGATTTGAACTGAAACTTAGCTGATTTGAAATTTGCACCTAGGTTCACTCAAGGCCTTACTCGAGTAACGTTAAAGTTCACTCGAGGCCTCCCTCGGGTAATTTGTCTCTTCACCTTCTGACTATTCATTTACAACCATTGTGCCGTTTTATTTGAAATTAATGCTTTACTGGCACATTTTCAAGTTCATTACTCAAGTGGCTACTCGAGTAATGCATCCATTACTTCAAGTTGTCACTCCAGTAATGCTTATTACTTGAAGTTGTCACTCCAGTAATGTTTTCCTCTTTTAACCTCTGCTATTCATACTCCAAAAAAGATTATTATGATCCTGCAAAACAAATTGCTAGAAACTCAGATGCTTAAGTTAGTAATCATCAAAACATCAATAAATAATATCATCTGACATTTTGTAAACACTAAATAACTTACAATTCATTGGGATTTACCATTCCCAATTCTCGTCTAATATATAAAAATTGATCTTTTGCAAGACGTTTTGTGAAGATATCAGCTAGTTGAAGATGAGTTGGAATCGATATTACTTTAACATCTTTCTTTTAGACATGATATCTGATGAAGTGATGTCTAACATCAATATGCTTGGTTCTGGAATGTTGAACAGGATTCTTTGCCAAGCTTATCGTTCTAGTGTTGTCACAGTATATTGGTGTTTCTTTCAAATAAATACCAAGATCCTGGAGTTGTTGCTTTAGCCATATTACTTGTGCACAACAACTTGATACTGCAACAAACTCAGCTTCTGTTAATGAAAGAGACACTGTAGTTTTTTTCTTTGTGAAACCATGATAAAAGTGAGCCTCCAGGAAACTGGCCTTGTCCACTTGTACTCTTTCTGTCTGTCTTGTATCCTCCATGATCAAAGTCTGAGTATGCAACTAGATATTCACTTCTTTCTTTGGGATACCAGAGACCCAATTCTGGCGTGACAGTAAGATATCAGAAGATTCATTTGACGGTTTCAGCATGTGACTCTTTTGGTGCTATTGATATCTTGCACACATACCCATACTGAATTGAATGTCAGGCCTGCTTGCAGTGAGATAGAGTAATAATCCAATCATTCCTCTATATTTTGTGATGTTGTAATCTTTTTCCTTGACATTCGCATCAAGCAATGTGGTTGAGCTCATAGGTATGTCTGTTCTATTTGCTTCATCTAATCCATACTTCTTCAATAGCTCTTTCAAATATTTCGTTTGAGATATGAAAATTCCATTCTTTCTTTGTTTGATTTGCAAACTGAGAAAGAATTTCAATTCTCCCATAATTGACATCTCAAACTCCCCCTGCATTATCTCAGAAAATTCTTTGCACATAGTTTCGTTAGTAGCACCGAAACTATATTATCAACATATATTTGCACAATTAATATATCATCACGTTTTTGTTTTGTAAAAAGTATTGTATCAACTTTCCCTTGTACAAAACCTTGATCAATAAGAAATTTATTGAGCCTTTCGTACCAAACTCTAGGAGCTTGTTTTAAACCGTACAAAGTCTTTGAGTTTGAAAACATGGTTAGGTTTGGTTTCATCTTTGAAACATGGAGGTTGATCTACATATACTTCTTCCATGATGTAGCCATTTAAAAATGCACTCTTTACATCCATTGATAGAGTTTGAATCCTTTGATGCAAGCAAAGGCTAAGAGTACTTATATAGCTTCCAATCTAGCCACTGGAGCATACGTTTCCTCATAATAAATTCCTTCTTCTTGATTATAGCCTTTGGCCACCAATCTTTCCTTGTTTCTAACAATAATTGTGGATTCATCAAGTTTGTTCTTGAATACCCATTTAGTGCCTATGATCGGATGATCCTTAGGTCGGGGTACTAAATCCCAAACTTGATTTCTTTCAAATTGGTTTAGTTCTTCTTGTATTGCTATAACCCAATCATTGTCTGATAAAGCTTCGTCAATGCTAGAAGGTTCAATCTCATAAATGAATACAGAAAAACTAACTTCATTGAAAATTCTATTTCTAGTTTTGACTCATTCATTCACATCTCCTATGACTTGATCTAGGGGATGACTCCTATTGTATTTCCAAGCTTTAGGTTGTCCTAGTGACTGATCTTCTTCCTTGGTTTGATCAACTTCTGGGACAAGAGATTTAGAAATAGATTGACCATTTTCTTGATTTAAAACAACTTTCTGCTCATCATCAATATTTTTGTCAGTGGATTCCAATTCATCAAATACAACGTGAATTGATTCTTCAACAACACATGTTCTTTTATTGAAAATTCTATATGCTTTACTTCAGTTAGAATAGCCTAGAAAAATCCCTTCTTCTGTTCTAGAATCAAATTTTTCTAAGTTATCTTTACTATTGTTATGAATAAAACACTTACAACCGAAGACGTGTAAATGAGCAAGATTCGGCTTCCTTCCTTTGTATAGCTCGTATGGTGTCTTTCTAAGTTTTGTTCAAATGTAGGCTCTACTTGAAATATAGCATGCTGTGCTCATTGCATCAGTCTAGAAAACTTGAGACACGTTCTTTTCATTCAGCATTGCTCTAGCCATTTCAGTGAGTACTCTATTCTTACATTCCATGACTCCGTTTTGTTGTAGTGTCCATAGAGCAGAGAAATTGTGATTAATGCCATTAGTATCACAATATTCTTCAAAGGCATGATTTTCAAATTCTTGACCATGATCTGTCCTGATACCTACAATGGACATACCTTTCTCACTTTGCACTTTCTTGGCAAAAACAATGAATTCTGCAAAGGTTTCATCCTTTAATGACAGAAAAATATTCTATGTAAATCTAGAGAAATTATCAACAACGACCAATGAATATAAGTTTCCCCCAAGGCTTTTAACTCTTCTGGACCAACTAAATCTATATGTATCAATTGAAGTGGTCAATTTTTTGTAATTTCATTTTTCGATTTGAAAGATGATTTAGTTTGTTTACCCTTTTGACATGCGTCACAAATCAAATCATTTTTAAAACTTACTTTGGGTAATCTAAGAACTAAATCCTTTTTGAGTAGTTTGCCTAGTTGATGTATGTTGACATGAGCTAGTCTCTTATGCCATAACCAACTTTCATTGGTATTACTTAGAAAAAAATTTTCAGAGTTATTTCTATTCATATCAAGTGTATAGTAGTTACCTTCCCTTTTTTCTCTAAGCTTTGCCTTGATATTTTTCTTATCAAGTTGTAAGTCTTTCGTGTTGACAATTAGACATTTGTCTTAATCAAATATTATCCAGTTGTCTTTATCTGCAGTTTGACTTACGCTCAGCAAATTATGACACAAGCCTTCAACGTAATATACATCTTTGACTTGTATTCTTTTGTCATTTTTGATTTCACTAATTCCTGCTATTTTTCTGGATTGATTTCCTCCAAATTTTACCTTTTCACCTTCCTTAGGTTGCAATGCGGTAAAACTTTCAAAATCACTGGTCATATATCTAGAGCATTCACTGTCTATGTAACACTTGTTGTTTTTGGATGCTTTAAGACATATTTACAATCAAATACGATTAAGTCTTAGGTATCCACATCTTTTTGGGTCCTTTTGGGTTAGTATAAAATTTTTTTGAAACATATGAACCTTTAGGTACCCATTTGTAGGTTCCTATATTTCCTTTCTTCTTATGAATGCATGATGAAGTATAATGACCTTTTCTATTACAATAATTATAATGTGCAAAAGGATTTGAAGTATGTACAAAATGCTAAAAATAATTCAAGTATGATTTACCTCCAACTTTCTTTCTTCATTTCCTTCTGTTTGATTTTGGATCATATCCAATCCCAGATCGATCATTCACTAATCGTTGAGATTTTAAAATTATATTTAGCATTTCACTTCCTTTAGTGAATTTTTCAAGAGATTTAGTAAGTTCAATGTTTTTCTTTTTCAAAGAGGTACAGTTTTCACAATCCTTTTCAAAAGTTTCTTTAAGTTCTACTTCAAGAACTTTGTTTTTCTTTTTGAAAATAACTAGTTCTTTAACTACTTTGATGAATTTAGAATGTAAAGCATTATATTCAGAAAGTAATTCATCATAGGTAGGATCAGAATCAATTACCCTTCTTCTATTTCCTCTTAAGCAACTAGACAGATATTGGCTAATTCCTCTGTATCGCTTTCTTCATCAAAAGAGCTATCTCCCCATATGGCAGATACAAAGGCTTTCTTCTTGTTGTAGAATTTGCCTTTCCTCTTCTCTTTATTCTTTTGAATCAGTTCTTGACATTCTGATTTGAAATGTCCTGGCTTTCCATATTTATAGCAAATGATGTGTTCTTTATTGCTTGTTCCTCCTTTCTGAAAGTTTTTCAATCCTTGGCCTTTCTTGTAAAACTTTCTGAATCGTTTTATGATTAGGCCCATTTCGCCATCATCAAGCTCTTCATCTTCATCTTGTTCTTCTTCTTTTGCTTTCAATGCTAGACCTCTTTTCTTCTTATCACCAATATCATCTAGTTTTCGTTTAAACTTTAACTTACTTTCATATTCAGAAAGACTTCCGAATAGAGAAGCAACTGATCGCATTGATTCACCTTTTGCTTCCTCAATTACAGTGACTTTCACCTCCCAATCTTTAGAAAGAATATTTAAAATATTTCATACTTGGGTATGTTGATCATAAACTTTTCTAAGAGCTGCAAGTTGATTAACAAGGTGAGTGTATCTAAGTTCAAATTCAGCTATCAACTCACCTGATTTCATTCGAAGTAAACCAAACTCAGTAACCAGAGTATTTATTCGATTTTCTTTTATTCCTGAAGTTCCTTTATGAGCTATTTCCAAGGCTTCCCACATTTCTTTAGCTATTGGAAGTGTATAGATTCTGAAGTACTCATTTTGACTCAAGGCACTTTGAATCATCATAATTGCCTTGCTGTTGAGTGTGATGAGTTTTTTATCACTCTTATCATATTCTGCTGGTGTCTTAGGAATTCTCTATGAATCTACAATCTTTTCAAGTTTGTAGTTTTGACTCTCAATCACATCCCATAGCCCATATTCAGTAGCCATTACAAAGACTCTAAACTTTGCTTTCTAGAATGAGAAGTGTTCGCCATTGAAACCCTAAGGTCTTGTGATAGAAGCTTCGTCAGGAAGAATGCCTTCACCCATGCTTGCCATTAGATCCTTCTTAGGCTGTTAAACCTTAACAAGAAGGCCTACGCTCTAATACCAAATGTTAGTGCAAGCGTTTCACCCAAGAGAGGGGGTGAATTGGTTGATACTAGAAATTTTGTTGTGTATAAGAAAATTGATAGAATATTTAAAACAGATGAGAGCAAGGAGAAATATCACCGAAGTGTACACTGGGAGTTAAACTGGTTCGGCCATAATCACTTTGACCTACGTCCAGTCCTCAGAGCATCTCTGAGAGTTTCACCATATTCTCCAAGATTCAGTGGGTTCTTGGCACCTCAGTACACAGCATGTTCCTTCACTTGGACACTCGCTCCCCCTTACACGTTGTAATCAAATCCCCAACTCAAGGTTCCATAACCTTAAGTTATCTCAATAACAAATATTGAGTTTCTAATGAAAAAATATCTTACATAGCAAATATATAATAACTGAAGTACAATGAATGAGTAGAAGAAAACAAAGCACTAAGAGTGTGTTGATCAGTGTATTCTCAGTTCTTGTGTCTTATTTTCTTTACTTTGAATGCTCCATATATATAGATAATTTGTAATGTCCGTTGGAAGCAATTCAAACATGTCCGTTAGAGTCGTGCAGCAACGGTTGACTATTCTTTGAATTTGAAAACTATTCGTTTGCGGTAGGTGAGATCTCGGACACTTTATTTGACTTTACTCTTCTTGTATAATATCTTCATTGTTTCTCTGCAAATGTACTTAGAATACTAGTGCAATGAAGAGTTAATCATATAGAAAACAATTTAATAAACATTTGATTAAAAACATAATTTTTGGACTGCCTTACTCGAGTGGCTACTTGAGTGATCATGTCTGTTACTCGAGTGGTCCCTTGAGTAAACCTATCAAAAATATGGCAATGAATAACTCAACATATTTCATAAGATATTACTCGGGCAAGATATGGAGTGAGATAGATCACAAACCTTGGAAATACCTGATTACTTGAGTGCCTACTGAGTGGCCATGTCTTTCCTTCACAAGTTACTCGGGTGCTGACTCTGGTAATCTGATTACTCGAGTGGCTATGTATTCTCTTCATATGTTACTCGAGTACTCCCTTGAGTAGATTTCAAATAAGTTTGTATATTACTCGATTCATCCCTCGAGTAGTGTCATTCTAATCTTGGCGAAGAGTTTGCTTACCTGGTTACTCGAGTTATCCCTCGATTAATGGATCAAATAACTCTGCAGATTACTAGAGTACTCCCTCGAGTAATGCCTTTTTCTCACATGGTTACTGGAGTAGTTACTCGAGTAATATGTTGCATTTCTTGGCCGAGAGCTACTGGAAGATTTTTTACCTGATTACTTGAGTGGCTACTGGAGTGATACCTTTGCAAATCATATTACTCGAGTGGCTACTCGAGTAATGGTCTATATAACTTTACATATTACTCGAGTGGTCCCTCAAGTAACATCTTCCAAATTTTGGTAGTGCTTCTTTGGATGAAATTCTCTATGATTAGTCAAGTGGTTACTCGAGTAATGGCTTCCCTTACTCGAATAGCTATTCGAGTAAGCCTTCACAAAATTTGTTTATTACTCCAGTACTTACTTCAAGTAATGTTTTGCCACTTTGTTCAAATTCATTTATTTGATATCAAATTCTTTCATATCATTGATCCAATCTTTGTTATCATTAAAACATATGGGATCTAACATCTTCAATGACATATCTTTCCACAATTAAGACTTCAGCTCGATACTGATTTTTCGAATACCCTTTTAAGTTCTTCCTGTATCACTTAAAAGGGTACATCCACCTTAGATAAACTGGGCCGCATAGTCTTATCTCCCTTACAAAATGAACTATTAAATGAACCATTATATCAAAGAATGCAGGAGCAAAATGCATCTCTAGTTGGGAAAGAATAGTATAATCCTCATTTTCTAATTTGTCTAACTTTCCAATGTTAACAACTTTGCTACAAATAGCATGAAAGAAACTGCAAAACCTTATTATCGTGCTTCGCACATCATCTTTCATAATGCCTCTAATAGCTACTGGTAATAGTTGTTGCATTAAGACATGACAATCATGAGACTTCATTCCTACTAACTTGAAATCTTCCATTGACACAAGCCTACTCACATTAGAAGAATACCCTTGTGGCACCTTAATTCCATGCAAACACCCACACAAACTTCTTCTCTCAACTTTTGATAATGTATGCACTGCTGGCTCCATATACGCCCTCTTACCATCCTCTTTTATTTTTGGATGTAGCCGTTCTCTTATTCCCATTTTAACTAAGTATAGCCTCGCACTAATTCCATCTTTAGTCTTACCTAGTATGTGTAAAAGCATACCAACAAGGCTATCACATACATTTTTCTCCACATACATCACATCAATACTGTGTCTTTCATCAAGACTGAGCCAATATGGAAGATCAAAGAAAATTAACCTCTTCTTCCATATGTTCTTCTCACTTGTAGTCCTCTGATTCTTACCAGAAGTGACATTGATTTTTTGCACCTGACTATAAACCTCGTCTCTAGTTAATGCCTTTGAAGCCATTCTATTCTCCGGCAAACTATTAAAAGTCTTCTTTAACCTACGGTACGGGTGGAACCGAGGAAGAAATCGTCTATGACTAAGGTAGAAAGTTTTTCTACCTTGCCTTAGTTGATCGAAGTATGTGCTTGCTTTACATATCGGACATGCTTTATGACCCTTCATACTATAACTTGACAAGTTCCTGTATGCAGGGAAGTAATTAATCATGGTGAAAATCATTGCACGTAGCTTAAATGACTGTTGGTTATATACATCACACACATCTACGCCATCCTCTCATAGCTTCTTTAAGTTCTCTATCAAAGGTGACAAGTAGACATCGATATCGTTCCCTAGCTGTTTTGGTCTTAAAATCATCATAGAAAGCATCATATACTTGTGTTTCATACACAACCAGGGAGGTAAGTTGTAAATCACCAGCAGAACTGGCCATGCACTATGTGTACTACTAAAAGTATCATAAGAATTGATTCCATTTGTGCAAAGCCCAAGCCGAAGGTTTCTTGGTTCACTGCCAAATCCGGGATACATTTCATATATTTTCTTCTATTGTGGAGAGTCAGCTGGGTGCCGAAGGTATTTTCCATCACAAATTCTGTCATCACAATGCCATCTCAACTTCTTCGCTTCTTTCGCATTAGCAAACATTCGTTTAAACCGCGGAATGATTGGAAGATATCATAAAACCTTTAAATGTTGCTTTTTACTTGTCTCATCACCTGTCTCATCACTACACCCAGCACCTTTCTTCACTTTGGATCTGGAAGTTTTACATTTCGGACACTCACTTAATCCTTTATACTTATTTCTGCACAATACGCAATCATTAGGCCAAGCATGTATCTTTTTATACTCCATACCCATAGTAGACAAGATTTCTTCACCTCATACATACGATTTGGAAGTACATTATCCTCTGAAAACATATCACACAATAATTTAAGTAACAATGTAAAACTACTGTCGATCCACCCACAAGTTGCTTTTAAGTTGACCAAGTACAAAATACCTGACAAGCGTGTATACTTAATGCACCCAAGGTAGAAAGGTGTCTCTGCATCACTCCGCACACTATTATATATAGGTGATTGTGCAAAACATTCTACCTCAACATCAATAATCATTTTCTCCATTCTATCGTCATCTCCAACCTCCAAAACTTCCTTCTGTGGGGCGCACAAGTAGTTACTTCCTCACCATGCCATATCC
This sequence comes from Inga leiocalycina, assembly GCA_963242795.1. Classification (NCBI taxonomy): domain Eukaryota; kingdom Viridiplantae; phylum Streptophyta; class Magnoliopsida; order Fabales; family Fabaceae; genus Inga; species Inga leiocalycina. Next base: position 53,095,387 of record OY725327.1, on the reverse strand, counting down.
ACATTGTGTACCGAAGATTTATTCCATCACAAACTAAATGACCTCTTATATCATCAATATCCCGTCGACTCTCATTTAAACACTTCACACATAGACAAAAATACTTCCTATTTGTACTAAACGCATTCATTTTAGCAAATTCAATAAACTCTTCCACCCCTTTCTCATATTCTTCACTAGTTTTCAATACATTCATCCAGCTATGACCCATTCTATTACCACCTAATCCATTTGCAACGACACTCAGATTTACCATTGTGCTACCTAAAAAGTTATATACATTGGAAAATTTAAACAAAGAAGCTAAAAAATACTTAGAAATCATGGAACCCAAAAACAAGAAGATAAGAAAATCAAAGTTGTAGCTATAACAAGTCATATACATTGTGCCTCTTATAAACTACTATACAATTTAGATGTTTTTATAGTAAAAGCACGCATAATGCAAGGGAGGCATATCTGATTGCTATGATTTCATCAAATTTAAATTTTTGTTTTGGTCCGTGTAATTTTAAATCATTGCTTTTGTTCTCTATAGTTTCATAAGAATTTGGTTTCATTTTAACAGCTAGTTCCTATACTTTTAATGAGTTTTGCCACTTGTAGTTCATATCCTTAAATCTAGATCGAGTCTTTATGAAATTATAGAGACAAAAATCAAAATGTGATCAAACTGTTAGGATGAATAGTATGAACAAAATCATTAATGTAGTAACAAATTTATAACCAAAAAAAACAAAATGGGTATATATATATATAGAATTAGAAGGTATTTGAGAGCATATGATTCCTTGGCCTAAAGTTCTAAAAAGAAATGCTTAAACAAACAACTTTGAATTTATTGCCTTGGATTCTATATAAGGGGGAAATGAAAAGCATCATGTGTTCTTGGAGTGCATTTGACTCAGCGCCACCATATGAATTTCCAAAATTTGGTAGATTTTCATTTTCACTGAGCAATTAAATCTCTCTCTCTCTCTCATCTATGCTATTTCAATAGCTTGCTTCCACTTTGTAATTGTATACTGTGTGCAATTAACCTAAGCACAAATCCATGTTGTATGCAGTAAAAGGAAAAGGAAACTAAAATAAATGTAGTGTAGTGGCTAACCTAAACTGAAAAGGTCATAGAGGGGAGCTACAGAACTACGATGAATGGAGGAATGAGAAGAGGAGACAGTTAAACTATGTGCAATTAACCTGAATCGAAGAGATCACAGAAGGGAGCTGCAGCACCAAGATGAATGGAGGAATGAGAAGAGGAATAACCAATTAAATCTCTCTCTCTCTCTCTCTCATCTATACTGTTTCAATAGCTTGCTTTCACTTTGTAATTGTAAACTGTGTTCATTCTAACAAATATATATACATAGAGCACAATAAACATTCATTCTTCTTGCATATAAATAAAAATCCAAATAAAAGGTGCATACAAATACAAATATAAAATATTTAAATTTAAAATTTTATTTGGTGTTTCCACTCCTCCTATCTGCATTTGTGCAGGTAACTCCATGCATATTAATGAATTATATTACTACTTATTCCTGTTCACGTTACAAGTCACCTCTAACTTGAAATCTTGCCAAAGGTTAGAGATAGTTGGTTGTCTAAAAATAAAAATGTTCTTTAACTTTACTCATATTTAAGAGTATAGGCATTAGACTTCAAGTCATATCATATTCTTCTAGTAAATTGCAATAGGGGCAATATTTAGAAAACTTTTATTAATGCTAGCCAAGTGACTTATATTATGGGACAAAGAGTTTCTTCTAAAAAAGGCCCTATATTTGATACTGAGGAAGTATTTAGAAATCTAAAATAGAGTGTTTACTATAAGTGTGTTGAAAAGTATAAAGGTATGCTATACAATGTTGTCTAAATATTGAATGTTGTTGTCAAGAGGCTATTATGCTGGAACCCTTATACCAAACCAAATATATATATATATATATATTTATATAGATTGCTGGCATAGTTATTATTTATATATATTGTTGTCGAGGGGGACTAATGTCGCCTCTCTCTTTTTTCACCTGCTTGTGCTCTAAATAATATTTTTGTCCATAGCAAAAACAAATAAAGAAAGCAAATCAACTTGATAATTTGTATGAGAATCTTCAATGATATTAGCTACCTTTAATTTTCAATTAAGTTTCAAAAATCATAACTTCATCTAGGAAGCTTCAAATGAAGTGGTTCAAATCTTTATTTAAAACTCTTTTAATCCTTTACAATGGAAACATAACATTCAACATCAATTCAAGAACACAAGTCCAAAATTCTCGCATAAAAATTCACTACTCATTTGTTGAAACAGGATTTCTAGTTTTCTTGCCCAATCTTTGAAAATTCATAGATGTTAATGTAAACATCCATTTAATTTTTCTAGGACTTATTCCAAAGCATAAGATGTGTACTAATGGCACACAATTTCAAGGGCAGAAGAGGTTGTTTGCGTCAGTTTTACCTCATAAAATCAATGCAACTATTTCTAAAATTCAATTTTGATTATAATGGTTCCAAAGTTGTTCTAGGGGCATTATCCTACATACAAAAAAAAACCCTTTTAAACTCATTGGAAGCATCAAATTAAACAAAGCTTCACTCCTTCATTTAAATTAGTGGCTAACTGATACAGGGCAAGAAGAAAAACTAATAGATCCCAATTCTATTGCCACTAGCACAACTAAGGACCCTTTAAGCAACTTATATGTTTAATTCATCAACTTACAACACCTACACCTCATTCTTGCTTTTCAAAACAGTGGCATTTTTGTCCTAAGACACCCTAAAATTTAAATCCATCAAGAACAGGTCCTCATATAACTAGATAACACTAAAACCATTTAATTTCTTTGTATTTGGCCACTTAAAACATTTGTTGTGAACTTGCTCCTCTTTGTCTTTTGTTCTAGAAACTTTTCAAGATTTAAATTCATATGTCCCAATCTTAATTTAGCAACATTCATTACTATATCTTACACTATTACTAAATAATATCTAACCCTTAATTAACTTCTAGGTGCCTTTATACCCTTAAAAAACTCAGAAAAAACCTGTTTTTCATACTAAATAAGCTATCCCTAGAAGAATTTTTATGTTTTAAAGTTTATAAATGTCATTAACCTAAGCACAAATCCACAGCATCAAAAGGAAAAGTAAAATAAAATAAATGCAATGTAGTGGCTAACCTGAACCAAAGAGGTCATAGATGAGAGCTGCAGAACCAAGATGAACAGAGGAATGAGCAGAGAAGATAGCACACCAGAACATAAAAGGGAAAGCAAGGCAGCTACAGAACCCACACCAATGGAGGACGGCGACGACTGTGGCAGCGTGAGAGGGGGAGGGAGAATGATGTAGCCGAAAGAAGGAATAGCTAACCCACTTGCGAGGAAAAATCTGTGAAGAAAAGTGAGGGAGGGTAGTCGGATGGTGGGAGAAGGAGGCCAGAATTCAAGAGCAAAAGGGGAAAATAAGCAACAGAGTCGCGGAAGGGAAATTAAGCTATAAGTTACAACAACGGTTTTTCAAATATGTTCACTGTATTCTAGATACAATGACCGTTTTTCATAAACGGTCTTTGTAACCTTAGTTTAAACGACTGCTTTTGAAAAACGATCATTGTAACTTGGATTCAATGACCGTTTTTACAATAATGGTAGTTGAAAGTTTTCCCTAGGTCTTTTTATGTCTGGTTTCTAAATAAGGTCGTTGTTTGGTGTTGTGGAATCATATCTTTGTAGTAGTGCAGTTACTCGAGTTCTCAACTTGCTCCAAAAAATTCAAATGTATTAGAATTAGGTTAAAACTCATTTGTGTACCACTTAAGAGACTTCCAAAGTATTTTTTATGGTTATATGAGCCTTAGTGAAAAAATTACCAAAATGCCTTGGGGACCCGCCAACCCTACAGTACCCGATTCGATTGTACTTTTCCTGAAAATTTGACCTGGGCTATTCTTTTATATGTTTCCTGAATGAATCCATTTCCAGCCTCAGAACTACCAAACTCACTGCTAAAAGATGAAAATGCCCTTGAGAGCCCTAACTTAGGGTTTCGGGGGCATTTTGGTCATTTTTCTTTCTAAGGCTTTTTTTAGAAAAATTCTCAATAGTAACCCCACCTAATTTTCCCTCCTCATTATAATGGAATCATAAGATTATCAAAAATCCAACACTAACCCCTCTATCTAGCTTTGGTCAAAACTTAGAAAACTCCAAGAAAAATTGGGGTTTTTGAATTTTGACTCTACATACTTACTCATTTCTATTCCTAATCATTTTATTAACTACTTAATCATATTTCCAACATGATTTTATTAACTACTTAATTACATTTCCATTTATCCCATAATTACAACATTTGCCATAACTTTTTTTCCATTTTTTGGAATAATGGCAAATTCTGGTAGATTTTCTGCCCAATCTATGAAAAATCATAACTAAATTTGTAGACATCAAATTGGAGTGATTCTAAAGGCTATAGAACCCTTATTGAGTCTAGTTTCAAGGAAAAATGGGCCTTTATCCAATTGGAAGCTAAAAATTCCCAAAATCAAAATCTTTGGACACTGTTCCAGAGAATAGCCAATTTTCTTGGGCTAACTTCGAAAATCCATAACTCTTTGTATACAGCTCCAAAAATTACTCATTATCTATCAAATTAAAGATCAGGATGTCTACTTTCATTCTATAAAATGTCACAATTTTTGGACATTATTTGATTGTCGAAAACCATATAACAATGTCGCTGCCTCATAGGGAATTTTCACTGGCAGCAAATCATCATTCTTGGGACTCTTGCTAAACTGGGGCTTAGTAGTCCACCTAATTCAGGCTTATTCTCAAGTCTTTAATCCTAAAATTCAGGATATTACATTTCTCCCCCTATTCAATAAATTTCGTCCTCAAAATTTAAATATCGACAACTTGGGATCAATCCTTTTTCACTTAATCCATCCCTTTTGCCTGTGCAAGCTCACAAGCCGTGCAACATAATGATTATATTCAATCTATCTATTTCATCTGCAAGCTTATCGAGCATGCAAAACACTCACCATACTCTCATCATAGATCTCAGATAGTATTCATCATTCATCATTCATTCCTTACACAGTATGTAGCATGCAATCAAATGCAGGACCCACTATAGGGCTTAGTTCTGTAGGCCTCACAGCGTCTTCAGGACTCTACCCGGATCACACAATCACCTTTTATGTAATGGTACCCCTCGACACATAGGGTCTTAACCTGAGGCCCTAGGTATCAGCTTGGGAATTGTCCGTGGGCAACACCACATAGGACTCTTACCAAGTAGGGACTATCCCCTCCTCCACACTGAGGGCCTATGCCACACAGGTGCTTGGGGATTTATTAAATAGAAATAATGACAAGCACTAGACCTCATTGGCCAGGCACACCAAAGTTGTACTGTCTCGGATACAACGTGGTACAGTTTGAATGTTTTGTCAACCTCAAGACATACTTGGACACACGGTAAACACATAGGTCTTACAGCCCAAGGACACCTCCCCATGCAACTTGCATGTTAGGTCTTACCACCTTGAGCCTCTGCTCAACACAATTCTTAAACACATCACATTCTGCCGGCTAAAGGACTTACTAGTCCATAAAATATTATGGCCTAAGCATATACAGTTCATAATCTTTGCTGAATATATATTGAGTCTATTTCATAGGACAAATCACTGGATGCCATACAGGCTATGTCATTGTAGACCATATGGGTCTAATCATACTTAGGATTATCAATATTGGTGTGAATATCAATGTCCAATATTATCCTTAACCATTACACATAAATTTATTATGCTTCCACTGCCCACTCTGAGGTCTATCTCCTTATATGAGCATTAATAATGTCAAGACGGTTCAGTAGGAGTTCCACAGGAACCTTCTATAACACCTGACTGCACCCAAAAGCTGCGTTCCTCTGTAACAGTTCTTGGCCTGTTTCAACTCAAATCATTCTGGGCCATCTCAAACTCTTGTGGAACCAAAGCTTAATAATTGATTCCTGGGTTACGGATTTCTTGGTAACCATTCTCTACTCATGCCTTTCAATATATCTTTGCCATCCACTAATCGACTCCTAGTATAGCCTCAAGTTAGTTTATAGCAGGCATATCAATTCTGTCTCTCATTTTATCAGAAAGCTATCACTTCAATCAATCTTTTACGGGAATATTTTATGATTGCAGTCTTTCCCTATGCTAGACTTAAGAGCTAGCTAGTTTTCAAAATTTCTTTCTGCAAGGATTTGTGTCCGTAAGAATCTTGTTCCTCAATTTCATAGATCATCACTAACCCAACACAATTCTGAATAAAATCACCAGCCTAAGGACACACCGGTCTACTAGATCTTAGGGCATTTGGACACACAAGTCTACTACCATACATGTAGGATTTATAGCTTATGGTCTCTAACCCAACTGTTAGGTTCATCATGAAATCTAGAACCTCAACATTACACAGATTGAAAATCATTTTCCTCAATTATACCTAATAGGTTCGTTAAAAATCAAGATCAATAGCACCTATTATAACCTTTATAGTATTTGGGTAATATCCTTGAAACATTACTAAAGGTTTAACATTATCCACAAGGTTCAAACCTTTGTCATGTATCAAAACCATAGTGCAACACTATTCACATTTTGACCTAAGCACTATTTCAACTTAGATTGGATTCAAGCCTATCCCAACCTTTAGTAGTATCAGATTGGATCCCCTAGGATCGACATATGGCATAATCACCATGCATCATGTATCACTGTATACCATACCTACATACCTTTAACACCACAGTGTTACTAAGGATCATTACCTAGGACAGAGAAACCTTAAAACATTTACTATGCCTTGAGTTCCCATAACCTTATCAAATGACACTGCAAAAGAAATGTTCCTTATTAAAATCAATACTTACATCATCACTCTATATTTCTAAGCATTCTTCATATCATCTAATCAAGATGATTATTAGTCATGGAGAAATCTTAAGACAATCACTATTTATCAAGTCTCTATGGCCTTACCACTTAACTTCCCATAAGGTCACCCATCCTAATATTTCCCTCGGTTGAGCATGCTTAACTTTTATGTGTTCATGCCAAAGCACAGATACCGACACTATCTACTCCTGACCGCTAGTACCCAGAGACTTCCCTTGTCTCAAAATCATGCTAGCTGCCTCAGGTTCCCAAATTTCCTTAGACCGTCCTCAGTCTAGTATTGTACTACCACCTGCTCTCGGGTATTTCCAAATCTTTCGAGATTGATTCATAGAAGAAGTGTAGTTCACTTCTTTAGTGCCCTATTCTGTGTGTATTTCCTTTCACCATATAATCAAGACCTTATCAATATACTATCCTGTTGCCAGAACTGCTTACTCTTCCATAACCGCTTGGGCTCTAATAACAAAATGTAAGACCTATACTACTTACCATTAAACCTAATTAGAGTAGCCTTTGTGTAGTTCGGGGAGCAATACAGGAATAGCATAAACATACTGATATATTGATACATTAGGCTTGATTATATTATAGGAATTTCCAATAGGGTGTGAAAATACATGCACAATTTTCCAAAAGATCAAAAAATTCAAACAGAATAGACTGTATATAACTACTAGCTTCCATCTCAAGATCCACTCCCATCAGTTTCCCGTGTCTACCGCCTTGCCTTTAAAGCCTCTAGTTCCCACTGGAACATTTTTATTTATGTAAAACGATAAGATTCCAAGGAATCCTAGTAACAACATACAATCAATCATATAAAATGCGATAATTAAATATGTAATGCACTATATAATGTAAAATGAAAATTCATATCATAACATGCGTGTACATAATGCTTAGGGCCAAATAATGATTTGGATCCCCTACATGTGCCTTAGCTGTGTCCTTAACCATAGTTAGGTAATATGCCCCAGGTAGGTGTTCATATCACATAATACAACAACATATGACATATCAACAATCACATAGTATATGAGAGATTAAGTTACTACCTTAACCCTTTTCACCTCGTAAAGCATTCCTCGATATGCGTGTCAGCGACTCAAGTTCTCAACTTAGTCCTAAAATGTCAAATGTATAAGAATTAGGTTAAAACTCATTCGTGTACTACTTTAGAGACTTCCAAAGTGTTTTTGGTGGTTATATGAATCTATAGTGAAAAGTACCCTATTTTTTGCCAAAAGATGAAATGCCCTTGGTAGCCCCTAACTTAAGGTTTCGGGGGCGTTTTGGTCATTTTTCTTTCTAAGGCTTTTCTAGAAAAATAATCAATAGTAACGCCACCTGATTTTCCCTCTTGATCACAATGGAATAATAAGATTATCAAAAATCCAACTCTAACCCCTCCATTTAGCTCTGGCCGAAACTTAGAAAACTCCAGGAAAAATTGGGGTTTTTGAATTCTGACTTCACAGACTTGCTCCTTTCTACTCCTAATCACTTTGTTAACTACTTAATCATATTTCCAACATGATTTAGACTGAATTTGGGCAGCATCACGGTTAGGGTTTAGCATTTCCCAAATTTAGAATCCACAGTAAATCAGCCATAAAACCATCGATTAAACCAACCATAACAGCAACAACAAGAAGTATTTGAAGTTTAGGAAGCTACCTTTAATTTCTTCTTGTTCTTCCCTCTAGGCCAAAACTTAGACTATAACCCTCATCATCATTAAGGCCATAATTAATGTTTAAAACACATTTTATAATTGTATAAGAGATCAAGGATAATTTAAAAAATTTTACAAAACTTATATAATATGATCTCCGTTCATTTTTAAATAAAAACATTTGACTTATTCGGTTTATCGCATACACAATACCAGAGTGCTAGCAAATTTCCCAACATTCACCTGGGATATATCTATTAATCAAAGGGTTTTACAGACATCATTGCCCATCTCAGTCTCCTATACCAGGAATTACACAACAATACTATTCTATACTCAACATATATTTACAATTGTCCAGAATGATAATCGAAAACCAAAAGCTAAGACTACCACTAGAAATCCTAGTCGCCCTTGTTCACTTACTTGTCCCTTGACCTGTTTGCCCTGGCTAAAATTGTTAATTGGAAAGGGTGAGATTTAAAAGAATCCCAGTAGTAACATGTCACGTATAAGATGCATAATTAAACAAAGTATGTAAGCATATATCACAATTTAGCTACACAATAGCATTCAAAGTCAGGCTACCCACCATGACTCAATCATTTATTCAAGGCCGGGCTAATTGCCACATCTCAGTCAGCAACATTCAAGGCTGGGGTAACTGCTACATCCTAATCATACATTCAAGGCTGGGCTAACTGCCATAACCCAATCAGTAATAGCAACATTCAAGGTCGGGCTAACCACTACAACCCAATCATACATTCAAGGCTGGGCTAACTACCACGTCCCAATCATCAACATTTAAGGCCAGGTTACCTGGCATGACCCAATCAATCATTCAATGATCAATACAAATATACAATGCATTAAACATGATATAGGAGAAAGTGTTACTACCTTGTTCTTTCCGTTCTTGTTCAGGTGTAGGCTTTCTACGTTCTAAGCAAATATCACGTCCCAATCATCAACATTTAAGGCCAGGTTACCTGGCATGACCCAATCAATCATTCAATGATCAATACAAATATACAATGCATTAAACATGATATAGGAGAAAGTGTTACTACCTTGTTCTTTCCGTTCTTGTTCAGGTGTAGGCTTTCTACGTTCTAAGCAAATATCACGTCCCAATCATCAACATTTAAGGCCAGGTTACCTGGCATGACCCAATCAATCATTCAATGATCAATACAAATATACAATGCATTAAACATGATATAGGAGAAAGTGTTACTACCTTGTTCTTTCCGTTCTTGTTCAGGTGTAGGCTTTCTACGTTCTAAGCAAATATCAAATTCTATAATCATAATTAAGGACAATAGGTTATCACTTATCTCAATACTCAAATGAATTTAAAACACTTAGATTTGGTTATCATTAAAGTCCCTTAGGTGGCTACTAGAAGCCCAAACAAATGCCTAAAGGGTTGGGAAGTACTATCTTAAAGACCACCTTACGATAGTCAAAAAGTCTGATTTTTGGGTGTTGACCGCTGCCAAGAACTCTTTGGCTGTGGCAAAAAAATATATCAGAAACTTTTGGGCTACGGCCAAGGACTTTTTGGTTGCAGCCAAAATCTGGTCAAAGAGTTTTTTGCTACAACCAAGAGTCTTCTAGCTACAACCAAAAGCAAGTCAGAAGTTTTTGGGCTGTATCCAGAACTTTTAGTTGCGGCCAAGAAAATTTTAGTTTCTTATCTAAACTTCCAAAAATCATAACTAATTTTAGAAATATCGAAATGAGGTGATCTCAAGTCCTACTTAAAGCTTTTTAAGTCCTCTTTACAAGAAAAATATGAATCATTGATGTCTATAACCACAAAAATCCGGAATTCCACAAATGTCCATACTGTTCCAAAATTAAGTCCAGTTTCAACCTCAAAATTTGGAAATGCATAACTCCCAATACACACATCAAATGCCAGACATTATTTGTTCATTTTCAAGCTTTTCATGTGCTCTATTAGACTAGAAAGTTTCAGAATTTTTAGTCACAATTTACCCATTTAAAACGTCCATGTAAACTGATTGCCTGTACAGAGATTTCACTAACCAAAACTTGCAACTTTTAAACCTAAGTTTCCAATTGTTCAAAATTCACATCCAACACTACTCCCTAACAATTTTTTCACAAGGAAACCAATAGGAGCATCAAAACAACCAAATTCTCACTCCATCTATATGTTCTATTTTGGGGCTACAATTAACACAAAACCCCAAAACTTCAAACTTCACATTTCAAGTTCAATTTAATTCTATCTATCAAAGACACACCACAAGGCACCATTTCCATGACCACATCATGCTAAACTCACTAAGACCCTAATTTTTGAAAAATAGGTAAAAAATCCAAGAAATTCAAGGCTTAACCAAATGCCACAAAACTTATATAGAAAGATTCATCTTACTCACCTCAACAACTTTCCCAAGCTTGTTCCGTGCTTCTCCAACCTCTAGATTTTCTTGAGGGCACAAACCATCACCAATGGAAAATCTAAAACCATATAAATGAAGGCCTCAACCCAAGGAACAAGATTAAAGAAGAGAGTTTTGGCATAGGAGTTCATTTGGAGGGTAAATACTCACCTTTTTCACAAGCTTTCTTCCTCTTCCTTAGTCTCCAATGGTAGCCGAAAATGGGAGAGAAAAATGAGAGAGAAGAGTGTGAAGAAGATGAAGAAATGATGGCTCCCCTAAGCTCATACTTGCTCAGCCTAATTGGGGGGGGGGGAAAGAGAGAAGAAATATTTAAAATATTGGGTTTTACTTTCCCAATACACTCTCTCAACATCTTATCTTGCCAAATGTCTAACTCTCATTGGTTTTAATAAAGTAAGTAACTAATTAGTTACTCTAACTACTCCATTAGCCATTTAGTTACCCTTCTAATTTCTCTTAGTTAATAATTAATTTCTCCATTAATCACTGACTAATAGGCCGATAATTTTCCATTCTTTCAATTTTTCCCTTGATTATGGCACATTAACTTGAATTGCCACATAGCACATATTTTAATTCTTTTCTTCTTCTTTATGCGCTATTTTCCTTTATTTTAGCCCAAAAATCACTTTGTCAAATAATTATGCTAAAATATAGGGTGTTGGCATTTTCAATAATTAATTCAGGTCTCAAATCAACTGTAATTCACAAAAATCATTTTCTCACCTAAATAACATTCTCAATAAATGTCATTAGCTCTTAATCGAAATTTGGGGCATTACATAGACCATCACAAAACCTAAAGTTTAGCTTCCCAAACACCTTGAATCAAGTAGAATAGTAGTTTAGAGGAAGGATTACACAATTTAGAAGCTTAATCACAAAGAACAACCAAGACTTACCTTCCAAATTTCTCCTCCTCTCTCTAGGTTTTCAAACTCACCTTCTCTTTCTTTTCTCTCAAATGGGCGATGTGAAAATGGAGGAAAGATGAAGGGATAAGTGTTTTAAAAATATCCCATTTTCCTTCCTTTATTTAATTACCTAAATCTCCAAAATGTTGACTTTTGAGGCATATGTACATAAACTCTATTTACATGAAACTTGATGTCATAGGCCCAATTGAAATTAGACTAGCCCTCCCCTCTCCTGGTTGGCATAAAAGACATCTAGGAGCGTCCTTCAATTAGCCCAGTTGGGTTTTCTCCATTTATCCCATAATTACAACATTTTCCATAACTTTTTCTTTTCATTTTCGGAATAATGGCAAATTTTGGCAAATGTAATGCCCAATCTTTGAAAAATCATAACTAAAGTTGTATACATCAAATTGGACTAATTTCAAAGGTTATAGAACCCTTATTGAGTCTAGTTTCAAGGAAAATATATAGCCTTTATCCAATTAGAAGCTGAAAATTCCCATTATTAAAATCTTTGGATGTTGTTCTAGAAAATAGCCAGTTTTCTTGGGCTAACTTAAAAAATCCATAACTCTTTGTATATAGCTCCAAAACTTACCCATTTACCTATCAAATTAAAGTTCAAGATGTCTACTTTCATCCTGCAAAATTTCATAATTTGTATACATCATTTGATTATCCAAAACCATATAACAATGTCGTTGCCTCATAGGAAATTTTCACTAGTAGTAAATTGTCATTCCTGAGACTCTTGCTAAACTGGAAGTCCACCTGATTCAGGCTTATTCTCAAGCATCTAATCCCAAAATTCGGGATATTGCATCCTGTGCTTCTGCGGTGGGTGCAAAGGATGCCCAAGAGAAACTCAAATCTTAGTTAGAAACTAATGAAGGTGCACTGTGTTAAATGATGACCATGTTTTGATTGGAAAACTGGAAAAAATATATATTTGAAATAGAGATTGGGGTATTACAAAAGCTATAAGAAGAAGACACATTAAAGCCCAAACTTGCATTTAATGACCAACAGTATCTCGAATATGATTGCCTTCATTAAGGGGATTTATACAAGTGCACATTAAAAAAAAAAAGAAGAAAAAAAGGTCTACCCTATTGATCAATTTATCTTTTCGAAAGGTGGTAATGGTTCTATATGTGGCCAATGTTTTATGCTCAAATAATACTTGACTTTCTTAGATCTTAATATATGTCATCCACTCTATTGTCGACAAGTTGACTTTGAGAGCTTCAATATAATAATATAGAATATACATGTTGTAACATTCCACTGGAAAAAGGAAGACTAAAATGGCAACATTTTATTCACACATTCCATGGCCATGCAAGAGATAGGTTTAAATATAACAAAATATAAAGCTGTTTTCATGAACTAACACGGGCATTTGTTCTTCAAACGATTGGCCACATCTAAAGATAGTTGCATTACGCACCTTTACGATCAACTATACACAGCACATGAAGTTAGCTGTAATGGCTTTCTAAGCATTCCAAATGCTTGGTAATATTAATTACATGAACGTTTAACTAAATCATAAATATACTATATTTGGTCTTTAATATAGTATGTGTATATGTTATGATTTCTTTGAAATGCTTATGAGTATTATTATATTATATTTCAGTTTATAAATCACGCAAGTTAGTTTAGATAAAAACTATAAATATAAATACTTTAAAATAACTTATTTAGTTTTTTTAATTTCCTCAAATTATTCAACTAAGTCTTAAATTAAGAACGAGATATATTATATTTATGTAGTGGTTATCAGTAATGATCAATATTATTTTAAAATATCTATAATATGTCATTGTAGAATATAAAATCTATAGAAAAGCAAACTATTTACAGGACACACAATCTCATGGTCAAAACAAAATACAAGACACAAGCCATAAACAACATAGTTATTTATTCGTGAGCGGGCGCTCTCTCTATATATGCAACTTAGATCTCCACATATTTTAGGGAACTCTATTCAACTTATTTTTTATTCCTTCAATACGTTTTTAAGTTCTTATACTATTTAAATATTTTTAAAAGAGAGAGAGAGTGTGTGTGTGTGTGTGTCTTGAGAATTTTTGAATTTTTATTCTTTGTGTACGATAAATATAAATTCTAGTTTTACTAATTAGAAACTCAATGTGGCACAAAAGCTGTGAATGAGCTGTGTATGTATCCATCGACAAATGGCGGATACTACTTAAAACTTTGTCCATATGCTTTAATTTAATCACGAAATTTTATATGTTTGTAGCTCTACTAACATGATATACGCTATATATTAATAAGTCCTATATATAAGTTATATTAGTTATGAGTTGATAATGAAACTGGTGGACATTATTATTTAATGTTCCCCTATCTCACCCACGTTTCCTTATGCAATTATTGTCAAGTTAATTATAATAAATTACCTTTCCACGATAGAGTTCATCATTTTATATATATATATATATATATATATGGATATGGATGAGTACATTTGATGTAAATTAATTGCTATACTTTTAACTTGATTGAAATTTAATCCCGAAACTTTGAATCACCGTAATGTGTAGTTTTAAATTTCATTTTAAACTTTAGTCCCTAAGCTTTAAGAAATAATATTAGTCCTTATAGTTTATTTTCTAAAATGTAGGGGCTATCATTTAAAATGGTTATAACTATATGAATTGAGTTACAACTATATCAAAGCTACATAAATTGAGCTATATTGATTTAAAGTTTAGTGAATGAGTTAAAATTGAATTAAAATTATAGGAACCAAATAATTATTTTTTTCCATTAAATAAGGAAAACTGGCATTTTGGTGAAAGGGTGCACTATGACTGTGTGTTCAACTCAATTATATTTTATTAATATCTAATTGATTACCATTAAAAGATTATTAATATCAATTGATTAGACGATCAAGATTAATTACTGTCATGGCCTATATAGATTATTAGCAGATAATAAGCACACTAAATTTTCATACATTAAGATAAAACATTAAACACAATTGGAAGTGACGGCGCAATAATGGTTTTGTGCAAAATTAAATTAAGACTCCTCTTTTCATATGTGTATAATAAAGCATGGCCAACGCACCACTACATATAATTTTGTGTGTTTTAAACCACTTTCACAAATATAATAAAACCAACTTGTTAGTCCGGTTAGTAATAAATCAATACTGGTCCAATCACGATAGTGGATATGTCTAGACTTTGGTGAACTCTTGAAATGTAACTTATTTGTTAGTTACTAAAAATAAAAATATACTACCTCCGGTCCTTAAGATAAGATCTACTTAACAAATTTGGGAAGATTAAGGAAATTAGTTATTTCTCTAAAAATGTATGTTGGTTTTCCTAAAATACCCTATTGAATAATTTCCATTGAAACTTCTCATTGACTCAAACCCTCTTAGTGAATGTTTGGAAAACCACAAAACTATGGTTCACAAGCCAAGATAAAACTCTTCTCACATACTGATTTCACACAACCTTAGCTGCCTCGGGGTCAAATCACAAATTACTACGAATTAAATGCAATATAGTTCACACAACTCGGATCGTTCTCTTATCAAGAAGCTTTTTATTTTGATTCCCTAGCTTAGACTAAATGCCAAAAACATGGCTAGAATTTGGGGTTTTGAAATTGGTTTTTCTCTAAGTCAAAGTTTATGAAAATAAAAATATTACTAATCTTTTTGATAGTTTTGGAAAACAATAAGAAATGATTTGGATAAAAAAGGAGTTATATATTAAAATGAGTTTCAGTAGAAAATTTGGTGGCTTTTCTAGCTTCTTAAAATATGTTGGGAGTCAATTTTGCATCAAGTCAAGTAAAAGCCCTAAGCAATCGCATTATGTCCAATCTACCTAATTAATGACTAATCCTACAATCATATTCATAGTGTTCTCTTAGATTAATTGTTAAAAACCACTTGATGTGTGTTTGAAAATCATCTTAATGCACTTGCTTACTCTTGAAAGAGAGCACAGTACAATCGCGACAGTCAAATTGAATTAAATCCATCACACACGTACTAGTCTTCACATAGAATGCATAACTTCATTAATTCAAAAGGAAGTAAGTTCAATAAAATCCAAGTGCACCAATAAAAAATTCAACACAATAGCAATCCATCATAGACAAATAATCACTCATCCAACTCTCCAAAACACACATGTTCCAATACAAATTTAATCCAAACAAAACATGATACATAAATTGAGCTAATGGAAATTAATGAACTCCCCTTTGTAGCTCATTGAAGCTCTAGCCACTTCCTCTATCACCAATGTAACCCCCTCACCGTAAATACATCCGGATTACGAAATTTAAATGAAATAGAGACCAATAAGATGGTTTAACAATTTATAATCCCTCATCCAAGAGATGGGGCGTTCGAAAAATCATTTCAAAACTTATATATTCCTGGTCTCACATTCATGTACGGATATAACTACTTGAGAAATCAGAGTACATAATAAATATCAAAGTGCGGAAACTAAAATCCCGGCAACCCCGGGTTACTTACATAAATAATATGGGTTTTATATTTCCCAACAACGGGGATTACACGATCGAAATAATCATTTACATCAATTTACACTTTGGCAATCCCAAATCCAAAGTAAGGATAACCAACTATCCCAAAAATCCCTAATGTCCCTAAGAGACCCTAACCACTACGGGTTGGTCGCTTCTCCTTCGAGCCACTTGCCCTGCCTGAAAAGGGTAGTCATATGGAGGAATGAGATTCTTGAGAATCCCAGAGCAACAACTCACTCATACAATATATAAACACAAAGCATGTAATGTATCATGTTCACCAACATCATCAGCAACACAATGATCCATAGCTCGCGCCACAGACGACAGCACTCACGGCTGTATCACAATGCACTATGCCCGCTTACGCGGTAATCACAATGACAGCTTTCGCTGCAAACACTATGCCCGCTCGCGCGGTAATCACTATGCACAACGCCCGCTTTCGCGGTGAACACTATGTAGCAGCAACTCAAAGCACAAAGCACCACAAAGCATCTCAAAGCACAATGTATCACTAAGCATCTCCAGACACAATGCATCACAAGGCACAATGCTCCACAGTACACAAAGCTCCACAACGTATCTCAATGCATCTCGAAGCAGCAACAGCACACAATGCATGATAGGCAAACATACAATACATTTACATAAAGTATAAGAGAGAGGTCGCTACCTGAATCTTTCCTGATAATCTTTGGCACAGTGGGCTCACGCGTTCGACAGATGTCAAATCCTATTCAAATTAGGGACACTTGATCAATTTCTTTTCCATAATCATATTTCAACAATACTCTAAGTTGGTTATCGTTTAGGACTCTTTAGGTGACTAAAATAGGCCTAAACATATGCCTAAAGGGTTGGAAGAACCTACCCAAAAGACCCCTTACTCGAAGGCAAAAACACAGATTTTTGGTCATCTCACTCGAGCACAGATGCTCTCACTCGAGCACAAGTACGGACATCACTCGAGCACAAGTGCGAGTGAGACCGCGAGTGAGCACCCGAGAGCACAAAGACACTTGCAGGAACTGGCTCACTCGAGCACAAATCCTCACTCGAGCACAAGGCTAAATGCCTCACTCGAGTACCCGCGAGAGAAACTCAGAAAGTGAGGACCCGAGAGCACACACAATGCTCTCCAAGACCAGGATCCCTCGAGCACACCCCTCTCACCCGCGAGCACACCCGCGAGCACACACCTCACACCCGCGAGTGAGAAGGCACTCTCGAGCACCTTACTCGCGAGTGAGAACCCGCAAGCACAACTCGCACCAGAAGCACAGCCTCACTCGAGCACAAAGCGATGTGCTCGAGCAGTGTTCATAGAAAACCCAGGCAACTCGAAGCACAAAGGGAAAAACTTGCGCATCACTCGAGCACGTTCTTCCTCTGCTCGAGTGATGTGTATCAGAGACCCAAAAGTGCAGAAAACCAGAAAACGCCAGATGGTCAAAATCACTTCCAAATGGTTCCCAAACTCTTCCCAATGCTCTCACACTCTAAGCACCAACTAGGGAACACAATGGCAACACCAAAAACACCCCAAAACTCAATTTGACCACAATCAAACACTAAGGTCTCTAAGATACACATTACCCAAATTTCATCCAAACTCATTCCAACATTCCAGATCATATTCAATACTCAATTAACTCCATAGTACATCATTTCCAATTATAAATCACAATGAACTTCATATCTCCAAAAATAGGCATATTTAGGGCAAAATTCCAGATTTGACTAAACTTAGCCAAAAATCATAGACAATATATCAAAATGCTCTAAATGCCTACCTCTTCTCTTTGCTCAATTCAGAACTTTGATTCCTCAACTTTAAATTTCGGCCAAAATCCCAATCTACACCATTCAAGGCTCTACAATCATCACCATAAAGCTCTCATTGAGATGAACAATGTTAGAGAAGAGGATTGGAGCAAAGGATAATCACAACTCACCAAAATCAAAGCTTTTCTTCTTCCTCTACTTGTTTGTCCAGCGCCCAAAATGGAGGAAAGAGAGATGAGGAGATGCAATGATGATGATGAAGCACATCACCCTCCCTTGCCCATGCCTCCAACCGAATAGGAGAGAGAAAATGAGAGAAAAGTGAGGTTTTGTCCTCTAGTGCCATATCCAATGGTCCAACTTAAGCCACATGTCATCATCATAAGCACTCCCTCAAAAGCTCACATAACCGCAAAGCACAGGATTCCGACCCACGGTCAAGGAATCACAACCCTTGATCTTATACACCACATGTATACATACAAGATTCACATTACATTAACTCAAAAGCGCCTAATTACACTAATCTCAATGATTATCAGAGTTATCAGTCCTAATCACAAATCGGGATATTACAACCAAGACTCAAGCAAATTAGCTACACATAATATCAAGAGTAGCTACTTGGAATTCCATGAAAATGAGTGATGTAATGACCCAAATAAGGGATTGAGGGTTAATGACTTCAAAAGTAGATGCAATTATTGCTGAATAAACACTTTTGGAGAATGTGTGATGGGAATTTGGCTGTTTTAAAAATTCCAATGGTTTCCTTGTGAAAAATTGTGTGGGAATAGGTTTGATTGTTGATTTTGGAGCCATTGGATACATTAGTTGGAAATTGGAAAAACTGTCAAGTGTAATTCTGTGCAAGGCAGTTGATTTGTATGGACATTTTGAATGGGCAAATAGTGTTTAAAAATTCTAAAAATTTATAGTCTTAAATTTCACGTGTCAAGCTTCAATATGGACATATAATTTGTATTATTTTGATTTTTGATCTGGGAGTTATGAATTTTTGAAGTTTGCCCAGCGAAATTGATTATTTTTTGGAACAGCAGGCAAAGATTAAGATTATGGGAATTTCGTGATTCCTGATAGCAAAGGTCTATATTTTTCCTTGAATCTAGACTCAATAAGGGTTCTATAGGCTTTGAAATCACTCTAATTCGATATTTCTAGAATTAGTTATGATTTTTCAAAGTTTGGGCAGAAATGTGCCAGAATTTCTGAAAAATACAAAATTATTGGGAATTAAATTAATAATTAAATTTCATATAATATATGATATTAAATATCATCATCCTTCTTTCTCCAGCCATTTTCACGCACTCAGTCTGAAATTAGAGAGAGAAGAGTTGAGAGAGTCTAGAGAGAAAAAGTGAAGAGAACTTATAAGGTAAACCAATTTCTCCGACGATCTAGTTTCTAACGCGTATAACTCTACTCCTAAGCTTCTCTTTTATGTACTTCAAGGTTGTTGGAGCTCAAATTTGATGTTTAAAGAGAGTTAGGTTTCAGCTAAGAAGAGGAAAAGCTAGTGGGAGCTTAAAGTAGCTTCCAAACCTTCATATATTAACCATTTTGGATGCTGTAGGCAATTTAATCAGTGAAATTTTGCCAGATTGCCATTGGTTTTAAACTTTAGAAAATGGTTTTAAACTTTAGAAATGTGTGTGCCTAAGGGTTATATTGCCCAATTTTAGTTCAAAAGGTAGTAATAACTCAATTAGATGGTTAATAAAGTAGTTAGGAGTAGAAAGGAATACGTTTATGGAGCGGAAATCGTGAAACCCTGATTTTCCCTGGAGAACACATAAATTTTGGTCAGCACTAGAAATGTGTGTTAGAGTTGTATTTTCAATGATATGATGGTTCTATTATGTTCAGGAGGGAAAATTAAGTGGGGTTACAGTTGGTCACTTTTTCGGAAAAGGCCGAAAAAGCATAATTACGAAAACGCCCCTAAATTCCTTAAAGTAGGGCTGCCAAGGGTAAATTTGCGATTTGACAATGAATTTGATAATTCTGTGTTCGAAAATAGATTCCTTGGGTGGAAATATGTTAGGATAGCCCAGGTTAGAATTTTGGGACACATACAGCTGGACCAGGTACAGCGGGCTCGAGCCAGGTCGGGGCATTTCTGTAAATTTTCATTATAAACTCATACAACCCCAAGAAACACTATGGAAATGTCTAAATGGTGTATTTGGAATTGTAAGATTTGACATTTGCCCTGATCATTAACGACCTGTGCCAGAGCACGTTCGAAAAGAACCAGGTAGTGACTCTTTCTCTTATACTATGTGTAATACACTATATGTGTGTTGTATCACTATTTTGTGATGATTTTCGATGCTGCTGCGATTACAGTTGGTGATAGCTATCGTTATACAATGAAAGTTGTTGTTTACAGCATAAGCTGTTATTTTCGTGATTACAGTGTAAGCTGTTGTGATTGTGATTACAACGAGAGCTGTCGCATAGTGTATACAACCATGAGTGCTGTTGTTTGTAGTAAAAGCCATATATCTTTGTGCTGCTGCTGTTGTTGTTGTTTGTGATTTACTTACATGTTGTGTGCATATATATTATATAAGTGACTTGTTACTATTAAGATTCTTTTAAATCTCATTCTTTCCATGAATAGACCTACAGACAGGGCAGGTGACTCCAAAGGGAAGCGGACAACCAAGAGTGGCTAGGACTCCTTAGAGATCTTTGATGTTGGTTGTTGTTATTTATTTTGGTTTGGGATTACTGTATATATGTGGAATGATTTTGTGTAATCCCCTACATGGGAAACTGTAAACCCTTAGTGAATGAATGAAACCCAGGGGTTGCTGGGATTTTTGTTGTACACTCTGATATGTATGAATGCGATTCAACTGTACAGGGTAATTATATTCAAAACTTGAATTTGAGGCCAGAATAGGAATGAAATTTTAAACAAGTTTGTGAAAAGTTTCTATAAGAAGGGGAGTTTGAAATGAGTTTAATTATCCGTCGATCTCTAATTCATTTAAATTACGCCTTTTCGAATCATAATTATAGTTTTCAAGGTAGGGGGTTACAAGTGAGACACCGAATATGAAGATAAACAAGAGGAAAGGGTTTGTTGGGTTTGGTGAGAGCATGAATGAAGGTAGGACAATTCTGGAAAAATAAACAATGGTGGAGATAGAAGTTGTTAACGGTGGTAGAGTAACAGAGATAGAGAGACGATGGTATGAAGAAGGAGAATAGGAAGGTGACAATGAAGAAGATGAAGGAGGTGCTGTGATAATGCTTAATGGAGGTGGTGGTTGTGGTGTTTGGAGAATAGGAGAACTAATCCAACGAAGTTGAGGGTAAGGGCTTATGCTGGTGGTTAATGATTTTGAATCTGAAACAGACAAGAAATTGACAAGAAACAGAGAAAAGGGGAAGGTGATGGTTCAAGATTGAATCTAAAATGGTGAAGGGAAGAAGAGGTGTAACACCCCTTTTTTTTTCACCAATATGCCTTGTAAATATTTATGGCATTTAATGAAATAAAATAGTGAATGTTGGTGCATTTGGAATGATAGAAATACCTTTAAATGAGGTTACATGAGAATTGGCTAAAACAAGTCATGAAGCTAATAGTTGTTTTTCAAAAAGCCCATTATGAAGGCCCAAAATGGAGAATAAAATAGCATAATTCTTGGGCTAATATTAAAGGAGAATTTTGGCTATAAAGGAAGGAAAAAGGAAGAAGCCACAATTAAATGTAAAAATGTAAGGGTAAAATGGTAATTTTTCAATAAAATAAGAGTTAAAGTATTTTCCCATTTTCTTGAGGCCATTTTATGTTGAATAAGGAAAATAAAGGGGGAAATCTATATTTGGGGATAAATATCCAAATTTGAAGCAATTGTGGCCAAGTAAAATCAAGCTGGAAAGTTAAAAAGTAAACATGTACATAATTAATTAATTGAAGAAGGGAATTATGGAAATTCAAGAAGCAATTATTATTTCCCCTTCTCTCTTGAATTTTGGCCAAGGAGGGAAAATAGGAGGAAAAATATTTACTTGGTGGATGATGATGACATATGGAATTATCTTAGGCCAAGTAAAAGAGATGAGGTCACAAAACAAAATGCACATAGAAAATTAGCATTAAAATATATCAAGTTAAAGGAGGTGTATGGAGATATTTTCAAGATCTTCTTATCTCTTTCTTTAGCTTTATTTTTGTTCAAGCTAAAAGAAAGAGAGCTTGAAGAAAAACAAGCACAAAGAAGAAGGGTTAAGGTTCAAGAGCACAAATCAAGGTAAGAACTCTTTGTTTCAAGTGCTTAAGCTTCTCAAATCCATAGAAAAACTCTTTTAAGTTCTTTTCCCTCTTGAAAATCATGTGTAACAAGCAAAACTTCAAGGGAAGAAAGAGAGAGAAGCTTGACGCTTAGAGAGAGAAATTTGAAGGATTAAGAGGTAATCTCAAGAACTTTAATCCTCTTAGTTCATATGTTGTTGTTGTGGTGGTTAGTGTTGTTATTGGTTTGATTTGTGGTTGTTTTGGAGGATTTTGTAAATTTGGGATAATGAGACGCTAGTGAGTAATGCTGCCCAAATTTCCACAAGTCATGTGTAATAAGTGTTTAAATGGTTAAACATGGGAGTATGAGCGAAAAGGAATGAGTTTAAAAAATTAAATCGAGAAATCACATTTTCCCTTTTATTGGAGCAAGTTTTGGCCGGCAGTTAAAATGGGGTTAGGAGCTAGAATTTTGCAATTTTGATAGTTCCATTGTGTTCAGAAGGAAAAATTGTGTAGGGTTCATATAGTGTGAAGTGTGAAAAATATTGGAATGTGAAATGATAAAATGACCCCTAAAACCCTAAATAGGGGCTGCCAAGGGCCAATATGTCATTTGGCAGTGAATTTGGCAATTCTGAGGTAAAAAATGGGTTTTACACACAAAACTATGTAGGATTAGCCCGGGTCATAAGTTTTGGAAGAGTACAGTTAGACCGGGTACAAAGGGACTTGCACTAGGTCCCTGGGGGTATTTTAATCATTTTGCAATTTTAAGCTAACTTAACCAACAAATTAAGTTTGGAAAGAGTCTATGAATGAGTAATGACTTATTACTTTGTAAATTTGAAAATTTTAGGATCGGATAGTCTGCAGCACCGAAACACAGTTAGAGACAGGAAAAAGGATTAAGGTAGTAACTCTTTCTTTCATACACTATGTGAATTTGTATATGCTTTGTGTATGTCATCTTCTGTAATATGTATGATACATAATGCCTACAAGTACACCAATTTACAGTGCCTACAGGTACACCGATACATAGTATCATGAGGGTACACCAATATGCCCAGTCAGAGGACTGAGGTACAGAACAAGTAGGGGTTGCAAAAGTAGTTGGCCCTGAATACATGTGTACATTTCCAACCAAACTGAATTATGTGATATTATAATATTGCATTATCTGGTACTTGGCATATTTATTTGTCGCATTTTCTATTAATGATTGTCTGTTACTACTGAGATTCATTTGAATCTCACACTTTCCAATATTTAAAACAATCCAGCAAAAGCTAGCGGCTTGAACAGTAAAGCGAGAAATATTGGAGTCTGAGGGGTTTCGGTCCAGCTAAAGATTGCTGCTAGTTGTAATTTTTTTATTTTAGTAATTTTGGACAAGTTTATATATATATATATATATATATATTTCAAACCCTACGGGGATAGCCTATATTGTGAACAAGTACTTCTTATCAATATATTTATGCTATTTCTATATGCCAGTGGAACTTTACCTTTATCACTCTAGCAAATATCAAAATGTTAAGGGGTTTGACATTTTTGGTATCAGACCCCAAGTGGTTCTGGCAGAGCTAAAAGAGGTTTTGGCATTATTAGAATAGTATACTGATATGGTCTTGTTTACATGGTGACTTATCCATCACCATTGTCGGTGAACTAGGGTTCTCTGGGTCAGAAGATTCCCGAGGGGCAGCCTTCTATTTAGATGAGGACACCTAGGTAGTGGGTTCAAGTCAAACCAGTATATGAAACATTATCGAGACCCAAGATAGTACTCAGAGAGTCGACGGGAGATTCCAAGCAGCCACACTCCGATGGGTTAGAGTTTGATTTTTGTACTGCTTCTCTTTCCATAGCCAAACTAGTGCATGTGAGATATGACCTGCAGCTAAACCAGAGGTTGTAGAAGGATGCTCGGCATAGATATTTGCGGGCTTTCTAAAAGAATGGCACATCTATAGCCCAGTACCTCACATATTTGGATTATATGGATACACTTTACTAGGGGCAGGTTCCACTGAGGCTAGACTATCCGGACGAGGTTTGGATTTACACGACGATGTTCTTCTTCCCCGACATAGCGTTTTGGGCCAAGAAGAAGAATGAGATAATATAGTGGGGCCTGAATTACCATTTTGTTGAGTTTATGGATCACATGACACTGTATATGGCGAAGTTCATGTACGATAACTAGTAGAAGGCCTATATCCGGTATTTTGGTGACTAGAGGTAGATGGCATGACTTTTGAGATGAGGGTAGTCATAGGGTACTGGTGGACAGAAGTAGATAGAGCTTGTATTTGTGTTTTGGTATAAGTATATAAAAGTTAAATGTGCTCAACCCAAGGAAATCACGGGATAGGTGACCCCCTGGAAAGTCATATATATAGTCATGACATAATGTGTAAAAGAGGACAAAGATATATTATATATAGTTATAGGTTGTATCGTACTAAGAGCTTTCCTTAACTGCTGTAAATATCTGTTGTATGAAATATATGACATACTTGTGTACCCAACATTTTAAGAAGTGACAAAAATGCCCTTGTGTTCATATGAGATCTAATTCTTCTCTATTTTCATATAGAAAAGTATAAAGATTGTACGAACAAGTGGTAGACTACAAGGGGTCATAATAATCAAGCACCAAATCATCAACTTGACTCAATAAAAAGATATTAGGTATGCTCACACAGCAACAGGAAACAATGAAATAATATTAAGGAGGAGCTATGGGAAGTGCAGCAAAGACAGGATCATTTAGAAGATATGGTGAGAGGAGATGGTGAGTTTAATCTGCCTGAGGGACCTTAACCAGAAGATCCTTTACATAATCCTGAACTTGATATTCTTCATACTTGGGTCAGAAGATTCAGTAAACGACAACGTCCTGTCTTTAGAGGGAAATTTGACCCGCAGCAAGCTCAAGACTGGTTGTCATGATTAGAGAAGATATTTAACATCTATTGTGCCCTGATGAAGTTAAAGTCCTCTTGGCAATTTATAAGCTTGAGGGTGATGCAGATAGATGGTAGAAGAACACCAAACTAATACTTCGGGGGAGGAATATTTCGATGACATGGGAATTATTCCAAGAAAATTTTAATGAGAACTATTTTCCCTATTCAATTAGGCTGGAAAGGGAGAAAGAATTCTTGAATATACAAGAGGGTGATAAAGAGAGCTTCGACAAGTACTTAGCTTGCTATATTCAGTTGTCACAATACTCATAATACCTAAAGTATTGGGATGACGTGGAATGGAACTCTGATATGATGATCCAAGGGTTGAAACAAGAACTGAAGGAGGAGCTTGTCTCCAAACATTTTATAGAGTTAAACAAGGTAGTGGAAGAATGCCGAATTATTGAGAATAATTTGTTGAGACTGTACTCAAATAGAAATACCAACACTAAGGGTGCGTCTGGTAGTGGGAGTTCTTCCCAGAAACGAAAAGAACCAAGTAGACCACCCAGGGGTGGAAATAAGAAGTCATATCAAGCTGGAGGCCATAGGAATCAAATACCCTCACAAGGTAGAACATGTTGGTTTTGCCGGAAGTGACACCATCCTAGCAAAACATGTAATGGTGCTCCATTACCACAGGCTCCACCAGCAACTCAAGCTCCAACCCGATCAATACCTTATTATATCTGTGGTAGGTCAAGTCATTATACTATTAATTGCCCATAGCAGTAGCAACATCCTACTGAACCCAGACCAAGAGTACAGGGCAGAGTGTATACGATTACTCAGGAAGAAGCTAGGAAATCTCCCGAACTGATTCAAGGTACGATTTACCTTAATGGCAATTTGGTACAAGTAATGTATGATTTAGGTACTAGTCATTCATTTATTACATATAATTGTGTGAGATGGCTAGTCCTGAGAGTACACAAATGTCCATAAGACCTAGTTGTTCTACGCCTATAGGTATTAGAATTGTCACAGCTGAAGTCTATCTGAATTACATAATAAATGCCTAGAGGCATGAATCAGCGGTAGATTTCATTTTTTTACCACTGTAAAGTTTGAAAATTATTTTAGGTATTGACTGGTTGACAGAAAATAATGTATTGTTAGATTGTGGAAACAAAAGGGTCATTTACCCTGATCCACAACCTGCAATTAATCTTTTTAGTCTCATGAGATTGTACCACTCATCCCTCTTTCTTTTTATTTATTTCACTCCACCACCCCAACAATATTTATGCTACTCTCTTCTTGTTGATATTGTGAGGATATGCCCAATGATATTTGTGTGTTACTTAGACCATGAAAAAGGTACACATCCTTCATTCAGTAACTTGACATGTGATGATTTGCTTCCACAATTTATTTTCATTGTTTGGATGTGTTTACCTATATGTTATTTTCATATATCCCTCTAACTTGAGTTTTCTTTATAAAAAGGAAAAAAAATGATAGTGACCCATTTTTGTAAATGAAAAGAATAAAGAAGAAAGCTTCTTTTTATCAAAATAAATGAAATTGATTGTAAAAGGGATTTCTACAGTGTGAGGTTTTAAAGCCTCCTTAGGTAAAAATCGATTATTCTTTCGTGTGAGATTATGGGCATCTCTTCAGGAAGTTCAATCCAAGAGCCTTCCAAAAACCTTTCTTTTATTCAATTAAAATAGAAGAGTTGTTTTCATAAAATAAAAATTCATTTTCTCAAATAAATTAAAGGAACTTTTTCCTTAAAAAATGCAAACCCAGTGACATACATTTCTACCCCGAACTACATGGACTTTGATCCTTTTAAAGGGTACGTAAGCCCTATGCTCTCTTCCTAGGTCAAGTCTAACTTTCTAAATAAACAATTTTTCCTTTATTAATTTATTATTTTCTTGTAAATATTTTCTTAATTTTTTTAATTGGGTAATTATAATAAAATCAAAGGCTACATTCATTTTTAAAAAATTGACTTAGGGTAACTATTCTTATGAACGAGTACTGTGGGATACCTAACACTTTCCCTACACACAATCGACTTCTGAACCCTATCTAGTTTTCATTTTTCAAAAAAGGTTTCTAAAATTATCCTTTTCCAAATTTCGGGTGCTACATATATCCAACTTAATACTAGACCCAAACAGTTGGCAATGAAATTATGGCCAGCAATATGAACTTTCTTCCAAATAAAGTATTGCATTGGACAATGATTATTATGTAACCCCTTGCCTTTATAAACAGTAATTATGATTCGAAATAAGTAATTAAAATAAAATAGAGACCAATAATAATGAAACTCATTTACCATCCCTTTCTTACGATAGGGCTTTCACAAATTCTTTCAAAATTTCTACCTTACCCTGATCTCAAATTTCACAATTTGAATATAATTACCATGCGCAGTTAATTCACATTAATATACTAAAGTATACAACAAAAATCCCGTTAACCCCCGGGTTTCATGTAAATACTAAGGGTTTACAATTATCCCACTTAGGAGATTACACACAATCATTTCAATATTTACATCCCAAATATGTACAGTAATCCCAATATCAAAATTGATAACCAACAATCAAAATATAAATCTCCTTAAGGAGTCCTATCTGCCCTTGGTCGTCTCCGTCCCCTTGGAGCCACTTGCCCTGTCTGAAGATTAGTCAATGAAAAGAATGAGATTCAAAAGAATCCCAGTAGTAACAAATCACTCATACCACATGTAATCACATAGCATGCAAGTAAATCATCACACAACATAGTAGCACGAACACAAATCACACCCCACCGTCATCCCCATTTATCGCCAGGATGGCACACGGTCCTTACCCCAACCATTGTTAGCGACTCAGGGTCTATTGGCGTGGCAATGCATACACATAGCCTTTCGGCCCACAAATAGCCTTTCGGCTTTCACAATTAGCCTTTCGGCTCACATCCATAAGCTTTGTAGCATACGAAGATTTTACAAATCAATGATAAATCAAACATACAATGTATGACATATAGTATAAGAAAAAGCATCACTACCTTGTTCTTTCTGAGTGTGCTCCGGCATAGATAGCTCACATACAGGGCAAATATCAAACTCTATAACCAAAATCAAGGATGATAGGTTATTCTCTATTCCAAATCCTTATCTTTATAACACTTATGGTTGGTTATCATTTGGAACTCTTTAGGTGGCTACTAGAAGCCTAGACACATGCCTGAAGGGTTGAAAGATCTATACTAAAGATCCCTTTTCCAGATGTCTAATACTGATTTTTGACTCATGCACTCGAGTGAAAAAGACCTTACTCAAGTGATAATGAGATTTATACTCGAGCATGGAAGCTCACTCGTGCGAGTTTTTTCCCGAAAGCAACCACAGAGACAAAAAGTGATCACAGTACTCAAGTCCCAATCACAATACTCGAGTGGTAGCCTTTTGCTCATCTGAGTCCTACAAACTGAGGCACCGGAAGTGACTACCCGAGAGATATAAAAACCCTAGAATAAGGAGTGCACTCGAGCACTAGCTCTAGCACTTGAGTGATGGCTCGGCACTTACAGGTGCTAGCACACACTCTTGAAAAATGGCCTGTGAGTGACAACCCAAGACGCAGACTCATAGTGCAAAATAACCTTGCACTCAAGTAAGACAAGGTTCACTCGAGTGATGACTCATATCACTCGCAAGTAAAAACGTGCACTCTTGCATTTTGGCATGGAAGTATGACCGAAAGCTGAGGGAAAAGGGAAAATAGGATTTTGTACTTCGAGTGACACCCCATGCACTAGAGTGAGGCTTGTCAGAAGCCAAAACGCAGCAACTGACAGAATTTTCCAAACTTTCTACCAAAGTGCCCTATGGTTCCTAGAATTCACAAACTACCTTTTCCCATACAATTTTTCATAAAGAACCCATTGAAGACCTTAAAATAACCAAAATCTCATTCTAGCAACAATTTTTTCTTTTGGTCATCACATTCCCAAATGCATCAATTTTCCTTCTAAGGTTCCAAACTAATTTCAATGACACATAGACACCATATGATACTAATTCCAACACTCTACACTATCCAAATTGTCTATTCCAAAATTATACCAAAATTAGGGTAAAATCCAAAATTTTCAAAAATCAACCAACAATTTCAATGAACATATCAAAATGCTTTAAATGCTCACATCTTCCTCTTCCCAAGGTTAGATCTTTGATTCCAACACCTCCAAATCTCTTCAAGTACTCAAACACCACCTTTCAAAAATATAAAATCATACCAATGAAGCTCTCATCACCATGAACAACTTTAATGAAGATAAATTAAGCTAAAGGAGACATTAAGCATGTTAAAACTTCACCTTTCACTTTCTCTTTCTTTCCTTGAGCACACGAAAATAGAGAATGAGGAGAGAGAATGAGATGATGATGGAAATCAGATTTTTCCCTTATTCCATGCTCCCTAGCTGACCTTGAAGGAGAGAGGAGAGGGGGAAGTGTGTTTGAATATTTGACCATTATCTATGGTCCACATTTTAACACTTGTTACCATCTTGGTTTCTCCTCCATAATCACACATGAGCTTATACACATACAATTTCATTCTCTTACTCATTAAATCCTAGCCATTGATCTTTAATTTACCAATGAGTTTCCTCTTCGGTAACTAACCAATTGGCCCATAACCTTACATTTTCCCATGTTGCTCCTGATTATGACAATTCTTACTGAACCACCAACAAACACATTTATGTCATACCATTCCTCATTCAATGCAAGGTCTGGGCACTGATCAGAAGATATTCAAGTCATAATTCACATCATATTCTTTAAAAGTGTTTATTAACAATAATTACATCCACTTTTGAAGTTATTAGCCCTTAATCCCAAATTGGGCCATTACATTTTACATGTTTTTTCAATACTGAACTGAAACCGATGTGACTTAAAAAACCTTACTAAATTAACCGATATATTTATTTTGGTTTGATTATTCGGTTGATTCAATGTTTGGGCTTTTTTGTGTCACTCCGAAAGTACTTGGAGTTTGAACATAAACCTTAAAACAAAAGAGTGAACTTAATTCAAACTCAACCAACCACCAACAATTGAACATTCTATGACCTAAAATAACTACATCTTCAAGTCATCAACTTAAAATATCAATTCTATATGTCACTACAGGGCATCATCAAAAACAACTACAATGATTCAATCATCACAAATTCAACATTACATGATCCAAAACAAGAAAGATATTGAAATCAAGATAATATTTAATTTTCTCCTTGACTTCCTTAGTGCAACCTGCAATTAAAACAAGAATAAATCAATAAAAAACAAAGGAATAAAACATTACAATAATACAAAGATATCAAAAAATTAATTGTAAAATATAGCAATATGTTCCATATTGGCAATGCATCTACTCTATATTCATGGTTGCCTCCAATTCAATCTTTTAAAAATCTAGCAATAAAAAAAAGGAAATTATGCTTTACTTGAAATATTACATGTAATAAATATAATGTTGTAAAAATAGATTTTGCGTTGGAATATTTTAAAATGAAGATATGTGTTTGTTGAAAAGTCATGTCCTTTTAAATTAAGGAATTTTTTAGAAGGGTTGTGTAGGGAGTTATAAAACTAAAGGTCACCAATGTTATATCTCTTTTGTTCATAGAGACACATATAAAAGGTTATGACCAAAGGTTCTTGGTGAAAGGTTGTATTAGTATTTAAGAAAACTCTACATACTATAAAGGCGTAACTCTTCATGGAAGAGTTATTTTAAATAACCTTTGGTTGGTTCTTGAGGGTTCACAAATTTAACTTATAGTTATAACTTTTAATTGAAGAGGTCTTGCTTCAAGAGGCACCACTTCATGATCTATAAATACCCCACACCATCACTACATTTATGACATACAATAAAGATAACGCATCATACATCAAAAATCACACAACGTTAAGAGACCAAACTAATTGCCTTTATCCTTGAGTGCACACAAAGATAAAGTCAAATTATCACTTTCTAAAAGCCATTGTTGCCTTTAGCTTTTTAAGTGTTGGGAGTGCAATCCATACTGAAGGATTTTCATTGTATCTAAAAAAATTCGCCTGTTAATCTAAATTGTATCCTATAAGATACATATAGGTGGGGGCAAATTAAGCCTAAAGGAAAGTGATGCCCATATCTTGAAGACATTGTGCACTACTTTCTACTTCATCTATTCTTCTTATACTCCTTAAAGATCCAATCCCTCCAACAATCTTTAGGCTTATTTGTGTGATGACAAACGACGTCTTTGAAGTAGTTGACTATGTACATCCTTTTATGAAGTTGAAAAGATTTGAGGAAGCCATGTTTCTAAGATGGCGTCAATTTTTCTAGTTAGAAGAGATAGATGGTTTGATCAGGAACTTTACAAATGAGTCATCTTGAATTCATCTGGTCAATGGCAATGGAGAGAGATAAGTATCTATTTACCTCTCTTTATTTAAAATGGTTTATAGTTTCATGAGGTTTATTCATGATCAGGTTGTGATGTAATTATTTAGCTTAAATTATGTGGTTTATTGGCTTATAGAATCATGGAATATTTTAATCATGATTAGAAAGTGATAAGAAGCATAATTGATTTTGAACTTAGTAAATTGATAACTGTCATATGATATTCTATGGTCAATTAAAGGGATTGATGGTTATCATATTGCATTCCACTTTTAAATAGAATGATTTATGGAAATTTAATATGGAATAGATACATGTATTGAACATGGTTTGAATAATTTCAAACAAATAACATGCACGTGGATGTATTTATTATTGTCTCATCAATCATAGATAAACTTCTTCATACATGGTAAGACTT
Organism: Inga leiocalycina; assembly: GCA_963242795.1. Lineage (NCBI taxonomy): Eukaryota > Viridiplantae > Streptophyta > Magnoliopsida > Fabales > Fabaceae > Inga > Inga leiocalycina. Next base: position 53,062,906 of record OY725327.1, on the reverse strand, counting down.
TAAGAGTCTTGATTAAACATTAAAACTAAATCTCTCTTGAGCAATTAGGGGATTATCTTCTTTTAGAAGAGGAGTATGGCGAAAGATCCATGAGACAAAAGGCACCAACGCTTATGGGAAAGTACATGTAGTGGAGGAAGGATAGATTTATAAGATCTCAAGTAAAAGAAGGAAGGATAAAATTATAAACTCTATTTACATTTCTTAGCATGGTGAATTAATAATAGGAAATGAGTCATGATTTATTGGTGATATGTTAATAATTTTGATTGTTGTTATGGTTCTAAACCCATTGGTTGTAAATGGATTTTCAAAGGGAAATTAAATGTAGATGGATTTATAAATAAATTTAAGGCTAGGTTGGTTGTTAAGGGCTTTACACAAAAGGAAGAAACTAACTATTTTGATGCATATGCATCGGTTGCAACTATTTTTACTATTAGAATGCTTATAGCACTTGCTTCTATGTCCAAGCTTATTATCCATGAAATGGATGTTAAAACAGCTTTTCTTAATAAAGAGTTGGAAGAAGAGGTGTATATGACACAGTCGGAAGGGTTTGTAGTTCCTGGCCAACAACATAAAGTGAGTAAGTTAATTAAGTCTCTTTGTGGACTTAAACAAGCCCCTAAGCAATGGCATAAAAATTTTAATGAAGTAGTTCTTGCAAATGCGTGTAGAATTAATGAATTTGGCAAATGTGTTCAAAGTAAGTTTTCTAATAGAAAAGGTGTCATTATTTTTTATATGTAGATGACATGACATGTTAATTTTTGGTACTAATCTGGATAAAGTAAACAAAACAAAGAAATTATTGTTTGATAACTTTTGACATGAATGATACGGGGAGAGGCATATGTCATACTGGGAATCAAGATTATTAGATATAACAATTGTCTTGGGCTTTTGCATTCTTGTTACATTGAGAAAATATTAAAGAAATTTGATTGTTATGATTGTTGTCCTGTTTGTACCCTATTTGATTCTAGTATGAATTTAGACCAAATAAAGTTTGTCCTGTGAGACAACACGAATATTTAAAGGTTATTGGATTCTTGATGAATGCTTTGATATGTACAAGATCAAACCTAGAATATGTTGTGGGAAGATTAAGTAGATACACAAGCAATCTAAGTATGACATACTAGCTTGCTGTGGAAAGAGTACTAAAGTATTTGAAAGGAAAACATAACTATAGTTTGACTAATAGTGGTAATCCTTCAATTTTGTAAAGATATACATATGCTAGTTGGATAAGTTACTTAGAGGATCATGCATCCACAAGTGGATGGGTCTACATCCTTGGTAGGGGGTGCTATTTCATAGGGGGTCAAAGAAACAGACCTGTATAGTAGATTCTACTATGGACTCTAAGTTTATAGCATTGGCTACGAGTAGTAAGGAAGCGAAATGGTTAACAAACTTCTTACTTGAAATTTCTAAATGGTCTAAGCTGATGACACTAATATCTATTCAATATGATAGTCAGTTTGCTCTTGCAAGGGCTTATAGCCCAAGTTTATAATGGAAAGTCGTGACATAATGGCCTAAGACATAATTATGTGAAAGATTTGATTTTGAATGGAGTAATTTCAATTATCTAAATAAGATCTGAATTAAATCTTACAGATCCTTTGTCGAAAGGTCTGATAAGGGATTTGGTGTTAAAAACATCAAAAGGGATGGGATTGAAGCCCTATAAATTTTGATCACCAATAGTGAAAACCTAACTCATACTTGACCATCATATCAAGTCTTAAGTTCAATGGTTAAAGTACGATGTCAAAGTAATTGCAAGTACTTGACTTTTTAATACATCACAGTTTGGAAAAGAACTTGGTAACTTGAGACTTAAAGGGGGCAGTTTGAGCTTGATTTGGCTTTTAATGGACATTTAAGCATATATTTGCTGGAGCATTTATCATGGTGATGCTCTTGATAGAGTCTACCTATATGAGAGTGAAGTGAGGCCACTTTTAAGATTCTAAGGGCTTGACACTAACAACTTGAGATTTCCAAAGTGATAAGATTTTTTATTCAATTTAAAATAGTGAGGGATTGTGATAGTTGGAATATTTTAAAATAAAGAGATGTGTTTGTTGAGAAGTCATGTCCTTATAAATTAAGGAATTTATGTGAAAAGTTGTGTACGGAGTTATAATACTAAAGGTCGTCAAGGTTATGTCTCTTTGGTTCCTAGAGACACATATGAAAGGTTATAACCAAATGTTTTTGGTGAAAAGTTATATTGTTTTTTAAGAAAACCCTACATACTATAAAGGCATAACTCTTTATGGAAGAGTTATTTTAAAAAACCATTAGTTATTTAAGTTATATTGGTTAATGAGGGTTTATAAATTTAACATATAGTTTTGACTTTTAATTAAAGAGGTGTTGCTTCAAAAGGCACCACTTCAAGGCATCACTTCATGGTCTATGAATATGTTACACCATCACTTCATTTGTGACATACAATACAAACAACGCACACAAATAAGAAATCACACAACAACAAGAGATCAAACTCGTTGCCTTTGTCCTTGAGTGAACTCAAAGATCAAGTCAAATTATCATTTTGTAAAAGCCCTTGTTGCCTTTGGCTTGAGTAGTAGGAGTACAATCCATACTCAAGGGTCTTTATTATCTCCTACAGGAAATTTGACCGTCGATCCAAATTGCACCCTATAAGATATATATAGGTGTGGGTGAATTAAACTTAAAGGAAAGTGATACTCACGCCTTGAAGACATTGTGTACTACTTTCTTCTTCATCTATTCTTCTTATACTCTTTAAAGATCTAGCCCCTCCAACATTTTGTGTGTGTGTGTGTGTAATATTACAAAGTTCAATATGCTAAAGATCATCATTCCCTACTTCTTCAACATAGTCAAGTGAGTGCCTAAGTCAATCTTGAGCACAAATTGGAGACTGCACAACTTTAGAAGTTAAAAAGCTCTTAATTGAATCTAGAACTTATCCTCCAATGCTAATTGTAGACTAGAAATTGGGATAGTCAATACATCTATTGCTATTTGAGGAAGACAGGGGAATTTAGGATTCTTCACCTTTCACCAACTTAAAATATCAAAATCATCAATTTTTACCTCAATTTCTTCATTTAAATATCTATCAACCTTTATTCTACTAGTCTTTATACTAAGATGCTCATCCATGAATAATTGCTCCTCGATATCAAGCAATTTTCTAACTTTTAGACTAGGGTCCTCATCATCAAGATCTTTTTGTGTGTCATTCAATGGTCCCCTTTTAGATTGTGCTAAGGGAGAAAGAACTTGTATGTATTCATTATATAAAAAAATTAAATCAATACTTCTTTAACATGCACTCCCAAATGTTTACCAACAACACTCGTATGCATTTTACATTGAGCAAATTGCACCTAATCTAGTTTATATTGAGGGTCAAGAATAGTAGTAAAATAATTAAGTTTGTTGATCTTCATAGAATCTCCCTAATACTAATCATATTTTATCTTCATTTTTCTTGCCACATTAACTCACTGCACATTATAACTTTTTGTCTACTCATCCAAGAAATGTTAAACCTTATAAATTTTATGAAGGAAGTTTTTGGATGTAACATAAATAACTAGAAATTTACAAAGTAAGATCATAAAAATGACCCAACACCATAGTCATCCTTCTAACATCATTCTAATCTTCCTTTTCAAGAACCCCTTCTTCAAGATCAAATCAAAAGTATGCATCATTGGCCTGATACCTTTTAAAGGCTGCCTCAAATTTTTGAGTAGTCTCTAAAATCAAATAGGCAAAGTTCCACCTTACGGGACATCTAAGCATAATATTTGCTTGCTCTAAATTTTTTCATCCACACAATTCTTCCTTCAAACTTCTTCATTCGTAGTGGTGACAGTCTAATAAAGCAAAGATTTTCCTACTTCTTTTAGCCCTCATTGACATCAAATTGATTATGTGTACCATTCATCTCATATGCAAACACTGGCATTCTATAATTGAATTCCCCCAATTAATAATTTTTCCTTCTAAATATTCAATTGAGACATCATTACAACCAGCATTACTTACAGTAATTGTGAGCACCCTTTCAATACCCCATTCAAGTAAACACTTCTCAATTTCCATTCCAAATATCCCTTCCATTGTGACTAGATATATGAATGAAATTCAAAACTCTCTTTTTCATTGTCCATATGTCATAACCAGTAATACACATGTAATTAATTCTTTGAATTGATGTCAAGTGTCCATAGTGTGGTAAACACTTTTTTTTTGTGGTCCAAATAATCTTTAAATTTTATCTTTTCATTAATATAAATGTTGAAACAGTCATGACCTATAGTCCATCTAGATGGAATTTTAAATTTGAGTTGAGCAAATAACATAAAATTCTTAAACTCAACCCCCTCAAAAATATTAAAAGGCAATTTATCAATAATTATTATAGATGCAAGGGCTTTCCTATAACACCATCTCTAGTTAACCCTAAATTTAATGTGATTTTCAAAAATTTATTCAAACATAACCTTGAAATGAGTTCCTTAAATCAACAATCCAAAATAAGTAAATAAACATTTTAGGTCCTCAGTCATCTATCAAAAGAGTGTAATTATATATTCTAAATAAATTCACATGCAACATGATGTAATAGGCGAAATTCCCTAAATATGGCAATAAAAATGAAATAAGCAGTAACTACTAGCTACTTGTTAAGGTAGCCACATCATCATATGCCTTTCTAGTTGCTCTTGCCCTCAAGCTCTCACCTGAAAAAATATGAGAAGTAACGGGATGAGACCTCTGTCTCAATAAACCAAACACTACCCACCTTACTTACTGGCACCACCCGTGGGATGCCAGATACAACTAACATACAAACATGACAAGTAGATATATTAGGCATAAAGGCAAGCATATATAATGAGCAAGAGGTTAAGTAAATATACTAATCAAAAGAATGATTATATCTACTCATATTCTCAAAGAATATTTACTCACAACACAACTTATTATTTTACAAAATGTCATTATGCATGATTACTCTTTATCTTTCATGAACCCCTAACCATCCTTATTTCCTCCAACAAAACCTATGGGCTAAGTACTTTCCATAATACTTGTTTACTCTCACAAGCTCTCCAAAGAGTGATGTAGATCGGCCAGAGTACTACAGAGCACACAAGGGACTATGGATTCCTCCAGTAGGGTTACTGCCCTGGGGGATACTACCCGGGCTCCTGGAATACTTCCTAAAAGGCCCTAGAGTGTCATATCAAGGAATACTGCCCTATAAAATAGATGCTAGCTAATGGTGCATAATAATCAAACTAGTGGCCTACCACGTGGTATTCATTTTTTATCAGTCACAACCCATTCACTAACTCCACCATTTATATCACACTATTCTCAAGGGGTTTTCATATTCTCTTGCTCATACATTCTAATTCATAACATAGAATCAACATATTCTATGTAATGCCTTATTCTCATAATCGATCGGATGAGCTTGTACACAATAAGTCCAATCTACTTTTGTAAAATCGTTTTAAATTCCGAAACTCAAGATAGGAGTCGAACAATAGTTGAGTGGGTTTTTCTTAATTTTTCAAAATCTTGCAGAAGTGTCTTTTAGCAATTGCAGCTTCAGTATTACTCATTGATTCTTATCTTCATTTAATTTAATCATAGTGATCCATTGCTCATTTCTCTGCTCATACTTAAATTATTTATTTACATATTCCTCAACACTATTCAACCAGGCATGTTCATTCAAGTATTCTCATATAGTGATAATTTACTCATAACTAATTATCACATACAAATCTTCAACTCGTTATCGGCTTTTCTTCTTGCACATCTCCCTATATCCTCTTATAAGCTTACTTACCTATATGGTTGGTGAGGGAGAGTGAGATTCAAGAGAATCCTAGTAATGAACAATGCTAACAATTGCATATAAGAAATGCTTTGTGCATGACATGCTTGCTTACATAAATTCATGCCAACGTAATCACAAGTATGTATGCTCAATGTTCAACACATTACACTAATGGCCATAGTATAAGTAAAACAGAGCTTCATTCATTCACATATGCTTCATACAATTCATCAAAGAAATTAACACATCAATACACAAGCACACATATCAAGTTATGCAAGTTAGGAAAGCTCCCTAGCTTATGGCTTTAAGTCCTTCTTTGGTTCCCTTTTCTTCCAACCATTGTAGCTTCTTGGAAATTCTTCCATTTCCTCTTCTTTGACCTCTTATGGCCCTAGATATCCAATCACATAATTAGAGCCATGACAGCAAGTCATTGGAAGTGTATAACAATGTCCAAGAAGTTAGGAAGGGCTAAACAAGTCGACGTTTTTTGGAAAAATATGAAATACTGGAATTAGGGGTCTTGGCCATAGCCAAGAATTACTTGGCTATGGCCAAAGGAGCTCAAAATCATTTTGGCCACAACCAAGAATCCTCTAGTTGAGGCTAAAAAACCTCTGGTTATAGCAAAAAACTGTCTTTATTTCTTAGTTGAACTTCCAAAAATCATAACTTAATCAATAAAAATTCAAATAGAGTAATTCCAAGTTCTATGTAACCTTCTTTAAGTCTACTTCAAGGGAAAATTATTCCTACTGCCAATTATGTGCCCACAATTCCAGAATCACAATACAATTCACACTGCCCTAGAATAATTCCAGTTTTCCATGCCTAACTTCAAAAATTCATAACTCTTAGTATACAAATCCAAATGACCTCTATAACCTATTAAATTAAAGCTTGATAAGTATGCTTTCATTTTGGAAAATATCACAAGCATTGGATATGATTTTTCCATTAAAAATTTCATCACAAATAGACTGTCTCCCAAAAACTTTGACTTAGCAATCAACATTTTTGAAATTTCACTATCAAACTAGTCTAGTATCAATACTAACCCTCATAAATCATCAATTTCATGATTAAAACAACATATAGCCCTAAAATCCTGGCTTGGAAGAAATCATAGGGTAGCCCAAGAAATGATCAAAACTCAATAAAACCGCAAATCAATTGGTTTAAATCGAAGCTTATATGTACCTTTACTCGATTCAACAACCAGTTCTTGATTTTGGTAGCACTTCCCTTAGGTAGATGGCTCTAAAACCAAAACCATAGCAAGGAAGCTCTTGTTGAGTTGAGTAACGTTAGAGAAGATTCTAGAAGCTGGAAACGTCGAATCGGAGGTGAAATTGGCTACGGAACTCGGTAATTTTCACTATTCACCTTCCTTCTCTCCTCTTTCTTTTTCCCATCTATTTTTCCCTCTATTTTCAAGTGCTGCACAAAAACTATGAGGAGGGATGGAGTTTTTAATCTTTATCCTTGCTTAAGCAAACAGTTAGCCCACAATGTGTCAAGTGTCACATTCTTGTGGTTCCACCAAAAGTAAGTAATTAATTAGTTACAATAATTGGTTTGGCTAATCATTTTAGTCTCCCTACTTCAACCAAAATTTATCACAATTAAAGGGAAAAATAAATAGTTCTTGCTTTATTAGTCAAATGACCATTTTGCCCAAATGTAACCCCCTGCCTTAATTAACGTAATTAAGATTCGATAATGCATAGTAAAAAGGGGTTTGAGACCGTTGGATAATCCAAAACTTATTAAATCACCTACTGAATAGTAGGAACTTACAAAATTTTCAAAACTTCTTTTCTATCCAGGTCTCATTTCCAATTATCGAATATAATCACCTGTGCAGTTAACTTACATTCATAAATATATCAGAGTTCGTAATTTAAACCCCGGCAACCCCCGGGTTCATCTATATACACATAGAGTTTCAAATCCTGATTAGGGAATTACAGAACCAAGTATTTCCAACTATTTACATTCCAAAATGTTATACAGTAATCCCTATCCAAAATGAATGACCAACATAAACCATACTAATGTCCCTAGTAACTCTATCCGCTCCGGGTCGCTCGCTTCTCCTTAGAGCCACTCGCCCTGTCTGAAAGGTTAGTTCAAAGGAAAGAATGAGATTCAAAAGAATCCCAGTAGTAACTAAACATTTATACCACATATAAGCACACAGCATGTAAGCAAATCATCATACAGCAGCAGCAACCAATATCAAACTCCACCCTCATCCCCTTTCTCCACCGGGAAGGCACACTGCCCTAACCCGAACCGTTGTTAGCTACTCAGGGACTATTGGCGTGGCATATCACACTCCACCCTCATCCCCTTTCTCCGCCGGGAAGGCACACCGCCCTAACCCGAACCGTTGTTAGCTACTCAGGGACTATTGGCGTGGCCGTGCATACATATAGCCTTATAGCTTATACAGCTAACCGGCTTTCACAAATGGCCCGTCGGCCTCACAAATAGCCTTTCGGCCCACATAACACACCTCATCCTCATCCCCTTTCTCCGCCGGGAAGGCACACGACCTTCACCCGAACCGTTGTTAGCTACTCAGGGACTATTGGACTGACGGTGCTAACACATATCCACATAAGTCGCAACACACGAACTTATCACAAATCAATGATCATACACACATACAATGCATCACATATGGTACGAAAGAAAAGTCACTACCTGATCCTTTCCTGACGGTCACTGGCACAGTAGGCTCACGAGGATAGCAGATATCAAATCCTATAATCAAAATAGGGACATTTGGTTAATTTCCTTTTCCAAGTTCTTAATTCAATAACACTCTAAGTTGGTATTCATTTGGACTCTTTGGATGGCCATTACATGCCTAAACATATGCCTAAAGGGTTGGAATAACTATCCCCAAAGATCCCTCACAAGAAAACTAAACACTGATTTTTGGTCCCTTCACTCGAGCACAGAAGACCGTGCTCGAGCACAACCCTCGCTCTCACTCGAGCACACATGCGAGTGAGACAGGAAGTGCTTACCCGAGAGCAACTCCCACGACAAACCTACACTCTCACTCGAGCACAAGAGGCTGTGCTCGAGCAGAGACCTCGCCAGCACTCGAGCACCACGGAAGTGAGGCCCTGCGAGTGACAACCCGAGAGTGACCCACTCCCAGGCACAGATTCACTCGAGCACAAATCCTAGTGCTCGAGTGATCACCCAATGCTCGCGAGTGCCAGGCGCACTCTTGGCAATCACTCTCGAGTGATACCCTGAGACACTCACCCGCAGCACCAAAAAGGCACCCTCACTTGAGCACAAACATGCTCACTCGAGCACGTTCATCCTGTGCTCGAGTGAGTTCTTTCCTCACTCGAGAAATCACACCAGATACCCAAAACACAGCAACTGAGTTGATTTACCAGAATTCACCAAATGAATTCCAATGGTTCCATAACTCATACCATTACTCATTCTCATCCAAAACTTCACCATAGACCCATTGGTAACCCAAAATAACCAAAATTCAACTCCATTAACACCTTCTCACTCTAGATCATCAAACCACTCAAAACCTCATTCTAACAACTTCCCTTATTCAACTTCAAATAAATTCTAATCACTCCCAAGTGTCAAAACTGACCAAATGAACAGTGACACTCTCACCAAAATCTACCCTTCAATTAACTTCATAATTAGGTCAAATTTCCAGAATTTTCGTTGATCATGCAAACATCTTGACATATATATCAAAATGCATTACAAACCTACCTCTTCAACTTGCTGAAATCAGAACTTGGATTCCTCCACTTTCAAATTCCCTCAATTTGCCACACACCACCAATCCAAAGTCTGAACACATGGAAGTAAAGCTCTTACCCTTTTGAACAATATCAATGAAGGTGAAGTGAGTATTTAAGATCATTTACCTTCACAAATTTCAAACCCTTCCTTTCTCTTTCTTTAACTTGTCCGGCGAAAATGAAGGTGAGAGGAGAGATGAAGAGATATTGATGAAGATGAACTTCACTCACTCCCAAGCTCATCATCGGTTTTGAGAGAGAAGAGAGAAGTAACAATGGTTGAAACTTTGACTTCATCCAATGGTCCTCATTTGGCCACTTGTCACCATCCCATTCTCCCTAACATGATTTCATATAAATCCATTCACACTTGATTCCACCCCTTGATCTTTCAATCTCAACCATTGATCTTGATTACTAAGGGGTTTTATCACCCGTAGCTAACCAGACGGTTGGTAAATTTACCGTTTTACCCCTGATTAGTACAATACTCATTAAATCATCACTAATGATCTTTATATCATAACACACAACATATACTTTAAATATGCTTAATTAACATTAATTACATCATTTGAAGTTATTATCCCTTAATTAAAATCCAGGATGTTACACCTTACATTTATTTCCATTTTTGCATTTGCTAGAAAACTAGGCAGAATTTTCATCAAACTTTCAAAATTCATAACTATTTGTACAAATGTCCAATTGGTGTGATTCCAAAGGCTATGTGACCCTTATTAAGTTTATTTTCAAGAAACAATATAGCCTTTGGCCAACTAGAAGCTCACAATTCTTAGAAATACTATTTTTGGATGCTACCACTAAAAATCGCCGGTTTTACTAGGCCAAATTCAAAAATATATAACTCTTTGTGTACAGCTCCAAATGACATATATAACCTATCAAATTAAAGCTTGATAAGTCTATTTTCAGACTAGAAAATATCATAGTCATTAGACATCATTTGCCTATTAAAAATGTCACATAACTAGACTGCGACTCTGAAAAAATACATTGGTAGCAAATCCTCATTCTTGGGACTCTTGCTAAATTGGGCCTTAGCAATTCACTTGATTCAGCCTTATTCTCAAACCTCTAATCCCAAAATCTGAGATATTACATTGTAACACAGGAATACATCTTTTATCCAATTAATCAGCAACATATGAATAGTTCAGAATATCAGTGCAACACATGCATAATACATATATTTGTCAAGTCCATACTCAGAAATGTATCACACCAGTAGTTCAATTGCCCATACAGGGCCACTCGTAAGGCATGAATCAAAAAGATACTAGAACCAGTTCGATTTACACATCCAAACCTATAGTGGTCTCTAATAATTCCACAAATCAATCTATATAGTCCTATAATTCATACAAAGGTCCCACAAAGCGTTATTGGTCATAAAATAGCAAGGTTCATACAAGTTCTACTCAGTTTAGGCTTATGGAGTTTTTCAAAAAAACCCACGAGCAGCACCAATAAGTAAGATAAATATGACCATGTTACCTGGTATTCTTTAAATTCCAACCAAGGAAAATCCTTATCCTAAAGCTTAGACTAACGAGAAACTTAATTAATGCAAAGTCTTTTAGCAACATTAGATGTTTATAATTTCTCCTCCATTGAGTTGCTCAGAATTTTCTATAGGTAGGAAATGTTATATTAAAACTATATTAGATTTGAGAATTGGGATCATCTAATCATTAGACTAGCCTTGTCTAAAGTTTCTATGATTTCAATTTGGGATTTTGACCTTTAGAACCTCTAGAAAACTGCTAAATCTATGACAATTCCTATGTTTCAAATAACATATTCAATGCATGATAAATTATTCTTACCCAAGGTATCAAATTGAAGATATCACCGTTGTTTTTTCCTAGAAGGATGTCTCAAACAAGATCACAAAATTTTGTGATAATCCAACGGTGGACTTAGTCGTTAATATTGATTCTTTCCTATAGGATTTGTTCTCCTTATTCCAGAAATTCATTTGTCTTTTGGGCTTTGTAACTCATAATCCACGATAGTAATTTCTAATCTAACCATTGAAAGGGACGGCTTGGATGTCTTGGATGGGCTACCCAAATTTCAGCCCAATCCAACTATTAACAAAAATACAAATGATATTTTACTGAGGCTACCCCAGTTGTTTGCGAAAATAGAAAATTTGCACCTTGAGTCCACCTTATTACTCCTATATATAGGTTCTAAGAACTCTCTCTTCTCCTTATTTAGTTGATATCAGACTTCTTAGTCTCTTTTATTTTATTATTTATTTACCTATATACACATAATTAAAATTAAAGTTAATTACTCTCATTTAAACTCTACTAACTTTATTATTTTATATTTTCTAAAGAAATTCAATAATAATAATTGCTTAATTATATTTTTATTAGACTTCATTTAACTTTAATGTTTTTATTTACTTTAGATCTATCTTCCTTATTATTTAAACCATTATTATCTAAATTATATTTATTGCTAAATGTTTCCTTCATAAGATTATCTAAATTTTATAAATAAAAATTTGGGATGTTACATTTCCTAATACCATTTTGGTCAAATTTTCAATTCACAAGACTTATTTTATCTTCTTCAACATTAAACTTCAAGTGAGACTGTTTAAGTTCTTCAGGAGGGGGCCTCTACTTACAAACATTCATGATTGTTGAATGTAGGGGTTCCATTAGCTTTTGAATCACAAGCAAGATTCTTTCCAAAGAAGTTGCACTTCATGGCACAAAAAAAAACTGCACTTACCTCTTATCTCACCAATGTAATATCTCGGATTTTGGGATTAGAGGCTTGAGAATAAGCTTGAATCAAGTGGACTACTAAGCCTCAGTTTAGCAAGGGTCCCAGAAATGAGGATTTGCTGCCAATGTATTTTTCCAACATGGCAGTCTTATTGTAGCATATTTTTAGATAGACAAATGATATCCAAAACATGTGAAATTTTACATTATGAAAGTAGACATCCTAAGCTTTAATTTGATAGGTAATATGTGATTTTTGGACTTGAGGATTGCGAGATATGGTTTTTTAAAGTTAGACCTTGTTTCTGGAACCAATTCTAGAACAAGTAAGGTTTAACAAATTTCTGGGAATTTGAGCTTTCAGTTGGCTAAAGGCTATATTTTTTGTTGAAACTACACTCAATAAGGGTTTCATAGCCTTTGGAATCAATCCAATTCAATTTCTATAAATAAAGTTATGATTTTTCAAAGTTGGGTCAAAAAATCTACTAGAATTGCCAACTATTACGAATTTGGAAAAAAGATATGTAATGGAAATTGTACAAATTGTGGAATAAAGTCAAAGCCCATATTTTCGCTTTATTGGTGGATATTTTCTTCCAAAATATTAAAGAAAAAGGAATAATAATTACTTGGACAATCAATATGCCAAGTGTCATTATCTTGAGCCAAGGGATTAAACAAGAATTTATTAAAATATGAGAACATGTTCAAATTAGCATAAAATATAATATCTTGGGCAATTGGATGAAGAATTAAAGGAACCAAATTGGTTAATGTAAGGCACCAAGGTGGCGTCTTTTTGGGCCAAAGAGGAGGGAAAAGAATTAGTGAGGAAGCAAGGCAATTAATTATTATGACAAGTTGGGAAGAGATAAGCCTAAGTACCAATACATGTCATAAATCCAATATAATATTATATCCTAAAATAGAGGTAGGAGATATTATTAAAACACTTCATCACCTCTTCCCTCTTCATTTCACGCCTAGCACAACCAAAATTGAGAGAGAAAGAGTCATAGAAGAGAGCTTAAAGAACTAGAGTTCAAGAGGAAAATCAAAGGTACTTGTGATTTCAAGAACTTGTGCCCTCTATCTTGTGTAGCAACTCCTCTAAGCTCTTGCTCCTCATGAAAATCATGTGCAGCCAAGCAAAATCTTCAAGGAAGAGACACTACCAAAAAAACATTGAATTTCTGAGAGAATTTGCCATAGAATCATCTTTTTCGACGGAATTTCCAATAAAATTTGTTCTATAACTGCTAGGTACATGATAAAAAAATTTATGAACGAAATTTCAATTTCATCAAAAATTCCAAAATTTTCTACACGTAAACTATGTATGAATAGCTTGGATCAAATTTTCTAGAAAAGTATAGTCAGACCGGGTAAAAAGGGGCTTGGACTGGGTCCATAGGGGCATTCTGGTAATTTTATAGTTTTAGACTAATATAATCAACAAAAGTAATTTGGAAGAATCAGAGCGATACATGGATGGGTATTAACCTAATTCTTGTAAACTTGGAATTTTAGAACCGGACAGTTATGGCCGAGCAGATCAAGAGAGTTAGACGATTAAGTAGGAAGGGTTATTTCAAGTGGTAACACTTTCTATCATATACTATATATATAATTATCTATATGATTTGCTTATACCATCTTCTGTGATATGAACACTGTTTTCCCTGGAGGGGCAATTGTGTGTGGAAGCACACTTACCCAGTTGTGAGCAAGAACCCAACCGAGGTGTTTACGGTTAGTGGGGTTGAAGTGTGTGTAGGCACACTTACCCAGTTGTGAGCAAGAACCCAATTGAGGTGTTTACGGGTCGTGGGGAACCAACCTTGACTCATGTGCACATACCGTGTTGTTTGTGTTATGTTGCATTACATGATGTAGGACATATTTAATTCTTGCATTTTATATGACTGACTACATGTTACTATATTGAGATTCTCTCAAATCTCACCCTTTAAATAAATGTATAAAGTTTACAGCAACATAAAACGGCTCTGAAGGCATGATTGTATTTATTGGCAATTGAAGGTTCCGGTTAAGATCGAGTAAAGACGTTGGTTATCTAAGGACCATTTTTATTATTTTAGAGTTTGTAATCACTATAAACACACTCTGTGGGGGGGGATTCCTGTAAAATACTCAAGTACATTTTATCAATATATCTATATTATTCCTATGTACCCACTAAACCGTGCATTGCTACTCTGATTAATATTAATAATAAGTGGTATGTAAGACAGGGGTCTTACAACCATCATCATTCACTAATTTGGTGACGTGGTCCCATACTTCACCAAGTTTGTTTTTGTTTTCTATTTTTTGTAAATTCTTGATAATGTAAATTACATAAACATTTAATTGAATCATAAATATACTACCTCCGGTCTTTAATATAAGATTCTATTTCACTAATTTAGAAAAATTAAGAAGCTAAATAAATTACTTAATTATAATATATGTTGCATGATCTCTTTGAAATATTTATGTGTATAATTAGATTATATTTCTGTTTATAAGTCATGCAAGTTTAGATAAAAATGATAAATATAAATATTTTAAATAAATTTATTTAGCTTCCTTAATCTCCTCAAACCATTCAACTGAGTCTTATATTATGGACGGGATGTAGTATATTTCTATAGTTACGTTGTTGTCGGTAATGAAAAATATCTATAATATATTAATGTAGACTATAAAATTTAGAGTAAAATACATCAACCTCTTTTCTTTTTATTCTAAATTATAGAGACCTCCCCTCTATTTTGAAAACTTATAAGGACCTCCCTTAAAATCAAAATATATTTGACATAAACCTCATTCTAATTTTGATATTTAATTTCCATCCATCCAACCATTAGGTGACCATTAAATTATAGGTCATAGCATTGACCTATCATTTTGACCAAAGTGCCCCTCCTTAACATAAATAATGCTTAATAATCATTTAATATCTTCATCCAAAATTTAAAAAATTATTTTAAGATATACTTTTAATTTTTCACATAAAAACTACATTTTTTTCTAAATTTAGTAAAAATATTAAATAGATCATTAATAAATATTAATATTAAAATATAAATTAGGGATTTAGCATAATGAGAGGTAAATTAATAAACAATATTTATTCTAATATTGTTTTTAATTAAAAAAATAAACTTTAAGAATCTTTTTAAAATATTTTTTACCATTGCTAATGATTTAGATTAAAGTGTATGTTTTCAAAATAGAGGGGATGCCTGTGTAACTAGGACAAAATAGAAAGGTGATTAGAATATTTTACTCTAATTTTTTTTAAAAAAAGTAAACTATTTACAATACACAAGCCATAAACAACATACTTATATATTCCTGAGCTCTCTCTCTCTCTCTCTCTCTCTCTCTCTCTCTCTCGCTATATATATGCAACTTATATCTCCACACATTTCAGGGAACTCTATTCAACTTATTTTGTATTCCTTCAATGCTTTTTTAAGTTCTTATATTGTTTAAATAGTTTTTAAAAAAATATGTGTGTGTGTTGAGAATTTTTGAATTATTATTCTTCGTGTAAATTAGAAACCTAATGTGGCACAAAAGCTGTGACTGAGCTGTATATGTATCCATCAACCAATAACGGATACTCCTTATTGAAATTTTATATGTTTGTGGCTACTAATCACTAATATGATATACACTATATATTAATAAGTCCTATATATTAGTTATATTAGTTATGAGTTGATAATGAATTACTAGTGGATAGGGGTGGAAACAGGCCAGGCCAGACTTGGTTTGTGCCTTAACAGGCCTGAACAGGCCAGGCCTGTTAAGGCATAAAACAACATGAACCTGGCCTGTCACCTCTTGGAAGCTTTTTATTAGGCCTAAGCCTACCTGTACACATGCCTGGCTTGACCTGTGGCCTACTAAGGAAGCTTGAATTTATAAAAGATCTTAAACAGACCAGTGATAAACAGGAAAATCCAAGAAACCTTTCTAACCAGGAAATTGAAACCAATCGCATCACAAAAAACTAAAATAATTACACTACTACAAAAATAGAGATTAGTGGCGCACATTTTGTGGCACTTCTGTACTTCTTTTTAGATTTTTTTAATTTTTTCTTAAAAAACACATCTTAGGTGGCACTTTTTCAAGGAAGTGTCATAGTTGTTTGATGATATTAAGTGGCACTTCCTTGAAGAAGTGCCACCTAAGGTGGTTCTTTTTAAAAAGAAATTGAAGTAGCAGCTGTGGCACTTGTTCAAGGAACTGCCACAATAGCTACGTATTTTGTGTGGCGCTTTTTCAAGGAAGAGCCACACAAAGTATTTTTTTAATTGTTTTTTAAATTATTCTCTCTCCCGCAATCTGCTCTTATCACCTTTATCCTTTTAATCCCCACTCCTCATCTAATACGAGCCATCACTCCTTATCCTCTTAGTCCCTACATTTTCTCCTTCTCCTCTTTTTGCGTTCATCACCGTCCCCACTTCGATCGGCACTTTCTCCTTATTCCTTTGTCACTCATCACCTTTATGAGGATTTTCTTTTAGAAAAATTGGAGTCTGCCAAATTTTTGCATCTATGAATAATAGATCTTCAATCACTTTCCCTTCTCTGAATCTCATGAAGACAGTGACACTTTCTTCCTTCACACACACACACACTCTCTCTTTTCGCTTGGTTCTTCTTCCATTATTTTTATACTAAGCTTCAGATTTTAAATCTACGTTGTCCAACTTACCATTAGTGACAAAGTAGTAACTTAATTTGGTCTAATTGCTATTTTAGCTGCATTATATCACAAATATACCTTACCAGTTTATTTTGAATAATAGTTTCTTACTATTATGTTGCATATGTTTCTACAGGAGAAGAAATCTTTAGTTTTTTATGATGGAGGGAATGGTGTTCGTATTGTTTTATCAATTGCAGCGTTGGTAAACAACGGTCATATTTACTCACTACTACAAAGAGGTTGAAAGGTGGCACACATATTGTGGCCCTTCCTTAATGAAGTGCCACAGCTGCTCATTTATTATTGTTTTTATATTATATGTTTTTTTTTAACCAGCTGTGGCGCCTGGGAGGGTAGGTGCCACAGCTGGTATGGTCAAGTGTGGCGCCTGGCCTAGCCAGGCGCCACACGTGACAAGGTGTTAGCAGCTGTGTGCCAGGCGCCACACTAGCTTATGGTAAGCTGTGGCGCCTGGCTGGTCAGGCGCCACCCATGACCCTTAGAAAAAAAAAAGTTTTTTGTCAGGGGTGGCGCCTGCCTGGCCAGGCGCCACCCCTGACCCTTTTTTTAAAAAAAAAATTTGTCAGGATTAGCCCACCCCTGACCCCTTTTTGAAATAAAACAAAAAAAAATTGTCAGGGGTGGCGCCTGCCTGGCCAGGCGCCACCCCTGATATTTTTTGAAAAAAAAAAATTTTTTTTGTCAGAATTGGCGCACCCCTGACCCTTTTTTAAAAAAAAAAAAAATTTGTCAGGGGTGGCGCCTGCCTGGCCAGGCGCCACCCCTGATATTTTTAAAAAAAAAAAAAAATTTTTGTCAGAATTGGCGCACCCCTAACCCTTTTTTTTTAAAAAAAAAATTTGTCAGGGGGGCCAGGCGCCACCCCTGACCCTTTTTTACAAAAAAAAAAAACCTTTTTTACAAAAAAAAAAAAAATTTGTTAGGGGTGGCGCCTGCCTGGTCAGGCACCACCCCTTACATTTTTTTAAAAAAAAAATGGATATCTTATGCCTTCCCCACCAATGAAATCCCAACCCGCCCCCCTTATCCCCTTTTGTTTTCCCACCTCCCCCCCCAATCTCTTTCATTTACCGCCTCCACCCCCCCTCCATCTCTTTCTCTCTATCTTTAATTATTCCCTCTATCACTTTCCAATTGATTTGTGCGTGCACCCCGTCCCTCCATTTTCTCATCTTCATATCTTAAAACTACACCCACACGCGCACACGTTATTGTATTTTTCCAACTGCCAACCCCACTTCTTTCCGTATTATTCCGTTGTCTTCAACTCTTTTGGTCCCCACTCCATTTGGTAGCTAGCGCTCAAATTTCTTCCTTCCCTCATTGAAGATTGCATCACCAACGGCAATTACGTGGTGCCCCACTCCACTGCACTGATCAACCTGTAAGTTCAACTTGCGTTTTGTTTTTATTAATTTTCTTTTCAGGTTGTTCTGCTGTTTTTTTTATGCCATGCTTGCTATGGTTTTTTTTCCCTGTTATGACACGCATGCTTGTATATTTATATATCATATATAGTCATCTTCTTCATGGATGGTGTTATTATACTAGTACATAAACCAATTTAGAAATAGTATATAGTATGTAATTTCATCCGATCAACACAGGAAAAAAAATAAAGAATGTAACTAAAATGCAAGAGGAGAAGACAATGCCCATGTATATATTATGCGCTCTCTCTCTCTCTGTCGGCAGATTTTTTTTTTGTGGGACCATCTCTAGTTTTGTTTCTTTGCTCTTTACATGTACAACACCTATATATATATATATATAATATACAAATGTGTTTGTTGTTTGTAGGCGTGTGTGTACATATATATTCCCATTACTAGAGACTTATCCGATCCCCATTGTAGGCGTGTGTAGTGTGTTTTAGCTCTCACTAGTTCTAAGAAATTAATGCAACAAGTTACAAGAACAATGAAAGAATTGAATTTATATGTTATATATAACCATAAATTTAAACGACAGTAATTAATATACATGTGACTTGAAATTAGATAATCAAATTAACTTTTAATAATACTGCTATTTCTTTTAAAACTTCTTCAAATTATTTGTTTTCCAAAAATCAAAATCATTTATTTAATATTATTTCACGTATTTAATATATATTTGTGTTAGTGCTATTTTGTAGAGGTAAGAAAATAATTTTTTGTATTATCTTATTAAACTATAATAGAGAAAATCCTATATAAACCCAATGAAAATAGGAAAAATTGAAATCAACATAATAAATTGAATAATTCGTTAATTGAGTCATTAACTTATTTAAAGATTTTAAAATATGAATAAAATGACTTTAATATATCAATGTTATTATTTAATAAAATAAAATATAATTTGTCTATATTGTTTAACTTTAAATATATTAACTAAAACCGTAAGGGGAAAAACATACAATAAGGATATAATTAATGTTGGGATTATGCTTTCTTTTTTCATTTTATTTTATTTTCTTTATTTTTTTTTCTGAATCATATTTTTTGATTTTATTATATTTTGATGTTTATTACACATATTATTATTTAAAAAAATAACTTAGAACCTCAAATATTTTATTGATTTGTTTATGTTTAATTTGTGTTTGTAGTTTCAGTTCATCAGTCTATTGAAGCTTCTATTTACGGTATGTTTTTTAAATTTTGATCTTATAAATGTGATTTTAGTTAAATTTAATAGTTATAATTTGTAGGTGTTCTAATGATTGTTATTTATTAATTGCATAAGCAAAATAATTATTTATATATTCTTAACACTTGTATTTTATTTATTGACTTGTAATGTTTTCTAATTTAACTATGATATATTATTGTGGCAAATATGTTTCTTTTGTTATGAGTTGTAAAATTTTATTATAATGCCTGGGAATAATTAATGAATTATTTGGCAATTTAAATATTCAGTTTAAGACTTAGAAAGCTTCAATTATGAAGATTCATGTGGTGTATGTTATTTTAAATTAAAATTGGTAAGAGAATATAAAAGTAATTAGTAAATGCAATAGTCATACAACTAACCACATAATTTTTAAAAAAAATAGATTGAAGCCCATAGATGGATCGTAAATGGATGTCATCTAATCGATGTTCAAGGGAATATATAGATGGGGTGAAGGATTTTATTACATTTGCAACTGAGCACACAAAAGATCCTGGCAAAATCTTATGTCCTTGCTTATCCTGTTGTTTTGGAAAGCGGATTAGTCAACTTGATTTGCTAGATCATCTAGTGTGTTATGGTATTGATCAAACATATATACGATGGACAAGGCATGGTGAGACCAACGAGCCATATAGTGATCGCGTGCATACCACGGGTGGTGCCTCGGATGAATTTGATCAAAGCATGTTTGATGAAGATGATGGTCTTGAAGAAATGGTAAATATGGTTGAAGGGGTGCTTCATAACTGCCCTAACGAATATGAGAAGTTGAAAGGTGATGCAGAGAAACCATTATATGTCGGAAGTACTAAATACACAAGATTGCTAGCAGTGTTGAAGTTGTACAACTTTAAAGCTCGCTACGGATTGAGTGATTCGGGTTTTACCGCATTGCTTGAACTGTTGCAAGATATGCTTCCAGAAGAAAATGTACTTCCAACCAAGACATACGAGGCAAAGCGAATTCTTTGCTCTACAACCGGTATGGGATATGAGAAGATACATGCATGTCCTAACGATTGCGTATTATTTCGAAATCAGTATGCAACATTGGAGAAGTGCCCTAAATGCAACGCATCTCGATATAGGAAGAAGAAAGGAAAAAGTCCTTTGAAGGTGCTATGGTATTTTCCCATTGTTCCGAGATTCAGGCGACTATATAGTAATGCAGAGATTGCTAAGCAGTTGACATGGCATGCAGATGAAAGGATTAAAGACACGAAGCTTAGGCACCCTGCAGACGCTCCTCAATGGAAAAAAATTGATCATGAGTACCCTGACTTTGCTGATGAAGTCAGGAACCTTCGCCTTGCACTGTCAACTGATGGAATTAATCTGCACGGTGTTCAGAGTAGCACACATAGCACGTGGCCAGTGATATTGATGATTTATAACCTTCCTCTACACTTAATCTTGAAACGCAAGTTTATGATGTTGTCCATGTTAATTTCTGGGCCAAGGCAACCTGGGAATGATATAGATGTATACTTGGCTCCTTTAATTGATGACCTGAAGCTGCTTTGGGATGAAGGCGTTAATGTGTATGACGGGTACATGGAAGAAAGTTTCACTTTGAAAGCCATGTTGTTTGGCACAATTAATGATTTCCCTGCTTATGGAAATTTGTCAGGATACAGCATCAAAGGATATGGTGCATGCCCTATATGTGAAGATGACACTCATTCAATGCGACTTCATCATTGTAAGAAAAATGTTTACATGGGGCATCGAAGATTCTTACCATCACAACATCGTTGGAGGAAGTGGAAAAAGCCTTTCAATGGTGATGCAGAAGAAGGTAGCCCGCAGAAGATGTTGACCGGTTCCCAGGTGTATTCCAAGGTAAAAGACTTGGAGAACAATTTTGGCAAACCTTTTGCAAAACAAATCGAGACAAGCGGTTGGAAGAAAAAGTCTATTTTCTTTGAACTTCCATATTGGAAGTCTTTATATGTGAGGCATTTTCTTGATGTGATGCACATAGAAAAAAATATCTGTGATAGTCTAATTGGCACGTTGCTTAATATCCAAGGAAAAAGCAAGGACAATGTCAATTCGAGGTTGGATTTAGTGAACTTGGGAATTAGAGAAGAGTTGGCACCGATTGAGCAAGGTTCTCGTACCTATCTACCGCCAGCGGCATACACTCTGTCGAGGAAAGAGAAGAAATTGTTTTGTGAGTTTCTGCAAGGAATTAAAGTTCCCGAGGGCTACTCTTCAAATATAAAGAACCTTGTATCGGTAAAAGAGTTGAAGTTAAAGAACCTTAAATCTCATGATTGTCATGTGCTCATGCAAAATTTCCTACCGGTTGGTATACGATCCATTTTACCCAAAAAATTAAGGAACACTATCACGAAACTTTGCGTGTTTTTCAAGTTGATCTGCAGTAAAGTGGTTGATTCAACCAGGTTACAAGATTTGCAAAGGCTGATTGTGTGTACTCTGTGTGAACTTGAAATGTATTTTCCACCTTCTTTTTTTGACATTATGGTACATCTAACTGTACACTTGGTCAAAGAAACTCAATTGTGCGGTCCAGTGTACTTGAGATGGATGTACCCAAATGAACGATTCATGAAAATATTAAAGGGCTATGTGAAAAATAGATACCGTCCAGAGGGTTGTATCGCTGAAAGTTACATGGTTGAAGAAGCAAGTGACTTCTGTGCTGATTTTCTATCAAATGTTGACCCTGTAGGGATCCCCAAGTCCCGTCATGATGGCTGAAGATCAGGGAAAGGAACAACGGGGAGTGATGTAATAACAATATCAACGACTGAACGGGATCAAGCCCACTTGTATGTCCTACATAACACTGATGAGGTCGAACCGTATATAGAAGAACACAAGGATGCTCTCCGATTGGTACATGGTGATGGGAATGAAAATTTATTAACAACAGAACACAATAAACAATTTGTAGGCTGGTTGAAAACTTGTATTAATGATGAGATGGAGAGGAATCCTGATTCAGTTTCCGTAAAATTGAAGTGCCTGTCGAAGGGACCGAGCTTACATGTATTATCTTACAATGGTTATGCAATCAACGGTTACACATTTTATACACATGACCATGATAAACAGAGCACGATGCAGGATAGTGGGGTAACACTTGTTGCTGATTCTTGGCATAGATCCAGTGCTAAAGATACACACCCTATCTATGCATCAATGTCATACTTTGGTGTCATTGAACGCATATGGGAGTTAGATTACTCTATGTTCAGGGTCCCTGTCTTCAAATGTCAGTGGGTTAACAACAACAGTGGATTGTGGATAGATGACTTAG
The DNA here is from genome assembly GCA_963242795.1 of Inga leiocalycina. NCBI lineage: Eukaryota > Viridiplantae > Streptophyta > Magnoliopsida > Fabales > Fabaceae > Inga > Inga leiocalycina. The sequence goes on along the minus strand of OY725327.1, from coordinate 53,039,733 downwards.
GCTTTGTGCAAGTGGACCTTTCTAAGGTTTGGTATGAAGATGATCCTTTTATTTTAGCAGCACAAGCAGAACAAGCATTTTACATTCCTGATCCTGCTAAGAAGAATTGGTCTATTGTACTTCCATCCAACAAGAATCGTCAAGCAGAAGTTGATTTTGAAAGTAATGAATATTTGAACATCAATAATGATGATCCTTCATTTGAGAATTTGTGGTCAGTAGAGATTGATATAGATGGAGATGCAGATGAAGATGAAGATGGAGATGGACCCCTATACGTGAGACATGATCATAAAGAGGGAACTTGGGTCAAGAGGAACACAATTCTCAATCCAACACGAATTCTGAAGAATAAAATTTTAAATCAGACAAGAAAAAGGAAAAGATAATGATTGCCTTGACTCATTTACTTGTACGTATGTTTTTATAAATTTCAAAATAATTTGCTTTCGTTGACATACAAGACCATTATGCACTGATGTTTTGATTTGGTTTATTTCACTTGCAGGAGTATGGACTCAACACATCATGACATTGATGACGTTCCCAGTCCCGTACCTGATGACATTAATGACGTTCCTAGGCACATTGGTAGACAGAGATTTGAGGCGAACGTCAGATGTGGCAGGACAATTATGGCGAGGTTGATCAGACTGAGAAGTAACGGGATCAAGTTACAACTAGAGTGGAATGAAAATGGAAACCCGTTTGGGGAGAACAGTACCTCGTTAAATAACTTCATCGGGACTACGGTTCGAGACAGAGTCCCTATTACAGTTCAAAATTGGAAAATGGTAAAGAAAAGTTATGAGGATGTGATCTGGGCTGAAATACAGGTAACACCTTAATTATATATTTATTCGGTTTGCTTTGTTTAACTTCATTTCAATCTTACATATGATATATGTTTTTTGACTTGTTTACAAAGTATTTTTATTATTGATGATGATCGGAAGAACTTCGTAATGAGAAAAGCCGGAAAACTTATGCGAAAGTTTCGTTCTGATCACGTCAAATATTTCTTGAGGGATGATAATGATGATATCATTACTACACCGCCTTATCCATTGTACGAAGGAATCATCACTCAAGCAATGTGGGATGAGTTTATCAAAACTCATACAACTCCTAATTTCCTGGTAAGGGGATTTGTTTATTTTTTCCTATTACGTGTAATGTACGTATTTGTAAGTAACATTTATATATTTATATGAATCATTTTGATCTAACTAGGAGTTGAGCGAGAAGAATCGAGCTAACGCGACCAACATGCCATACTGATACACACAAGGACCTGTTTCATACGCAATTTTAGAAAGAAAAATGGTACGAACTGATGATTATTTCATTCATAATAAAAATTGTATGAATATCATTTAACTTCGACTAACTTCGATGTGCAGATACAAGAATCAGGCTCAGATATTACACAGGTTCCACGACATGAGCTGTGGGTCCAGGGTGTCACAAATAAGAAAGGTGAAATTCGTAGTGAGGAAGCAAGAAGAGTAGCCGAATATTGTGTAAGTATTCAATTATATTATGCGTTCAATAAATAATTGGCTTTACTTAAATGAACTCCATTTATAATAACTAATTTTCATTGTAATTCTTTTTGGGAAAGCGACAAATGACACAGGAGGATCCTGCGTTGGCGACCTATGTTGGTCGAAACGATTTATTGAGCAGAGCGTTACCAGTACCCGAGTATGATGGTCGTGTTCGGGGTACTGGTTTTGCAGTCACCCCATCAGCATACTTCGGACGTCAGAAACGCTCGAGTAGAAGTGATGTTTCCCACCTACGTGACGAGATGTCTAGCTTTAAGCATCAAATGCAAGAACTTCAACAACAAATGCGCTACAAGGAACAACGAGAAGAACAATTCACCGAACAAATGCGTTTGCTGCAAGAACAGAATGCGTTGTTAACAACGCAAATACAACAGTTGGTCCAGGGTAGGCTAACACCAAATGTTCCGTTCTGTGATAGCCCAAGTTTCAGAGATAGCTGCAATTCTATGCCTAAAGTCCCTTTTCCTTCAGTAATTAATTTCTTTTCTACTTAACTTTATGTTAAATTATAATTAAGCGAATTTATCATATTAACTCTATTTTCTGTAGGGCGAATTTCAATGCAAGCTATATGTCGAGCAAGCATCCAAGCATGTGGTTGCAGTGGGTGTTGCCTACAACATTGGTGAGGACATACTGCACAATTCACCATTGCCCGATAACACACTCCGGGTTAGGGTTGACGTCTGCACGAACGAAGAGGCCCTCTTACCGATCCCGTCTCAGGATGAGCAAAATAAGGTGGCAGATGTTGTAGGTGGCTATGTTGCTTGGCCAATAGGTCTTATCGAGCCATGTGGAAAGGTCGTTCATTCAAAATTCCCTGCACTTTTCCTTCAAACTTTCATCTCGAACTGTGATTTAATTTTCTGATTTGCGCAGGGTAAGATTTCAAAGTCTTCAACAACACAACCCAAGTCAAAAGCATCGGCCAGCCAACAAAGCAGAAGAAGACATACGTCATATCTCGATCAATTAATATTGATTGCACTACAATTGATCGGTGAGGGAGTGTGTCATTACGTATTCCAAGACATATCTACAATGTTGGTGGTCTAGTTGATTATATTACTGCCGAGGTCGTGCAGGAAATATGTGCTCGTGATTGGGTTAGTGCTTCGGCTATCAACATCTAGATAAGGTACTTCACTATCATCGTTTATCACTGTTATTAATATATCTCATTCCATTTCTTTTGTTTCTCATGACACTGTATGTTTTATACCAGGCATTTAGACCAAGACGTTTTAATGGATACACACAGGGTCCAATTCGCATTTGTCAACCCTTTTCTCATTGGTCATCATGAGGGTAAAATGGATGTGACTGCGCAGTCTAATGAGCTGAAAGATTACTTTAGCAAGAAAGCGACAACAAATACATTATTTTTAGTGCCGTATAATGCGGGGTAAGTTATTATTGGTACAATTTTTCTTTTTATTGTTTAACTTCTATCATAACATGATTGTTCAAAAAATATTTTTAAAATATATTTTAGGCGCCATTGGATATTGATCGTTATATATCCAGCGGAACCTTCAGGCCCTCGCATTTATTATGTGGATTCTCTAAAAAATGGTCTTCCATAAGACCGTTTTGATATGTTGCTATTGATCAGTAGGTAAGTATACGTGCCTATAAATAAATATTTGTGAACATGATTGAATAACCAAAAGTAATCACTTTCTGTTTCTTTTATTAGCTCATTGACTGCGTATCGGTCGTCTGTCGGTTTAAACTATTCTAAAGCTACTGACCCCCACCTTAGCTATCCTTGGAAGAAGATACAGGTATTGATATTTGACTTTAATTTACTTAGACTTTGTTAGTAAATACTTTTTATTCATGAACAGAGTTAAATATTGCATTATATTATTGCAGTGCCCTTTCCAACCTAATGACAATGATTGTGGGTACTATATCATGAAATTTATGAAGGATGTTATTATGCATGATCAACCATTTATTCCTCAAAAAGTAAGTCATTTAGTTGCACTTCATATTGTGTTGTAATGAAATTGAATTAGTGCCTGACAGTTATGTTTTACTGATTTTAATTCGTTCTAACTTGTGTCTGATTGTATATATCTGTAGTATTATGAAGATCAACGTTGTGACGCTTTGACAGACCATCAGGTTAATGAAGTGATCGAGGAATGGTGTGAATATGTGTTTAGGCAAATCCCTAGGTAGCTATATTTACTATTAAATTCACTAGCTGGTTTTTTTTGTGTTGTTTCTAATTGCCAATATAATTGTTGTGTCATGCATGTTTGTTCAAGTTGAATTTGTTGTATTATATTTCATTCAGCTAGGTTTGCAGTATATTGTATTTAACAATTTTCATTACTACTATACTTTAGCTAATCAATCATTTGTTGGTATCATTTTAAAGTTATCTATTATTGTTCTTATTAAACCTTGCAGACTATAATTATATATGCATGAGGAAAAAATGTGCTAAAAAAAAAACCAATACGAAAAACCCAAAAAAATATGAGGAAAAAATATGCTAAATAAATCAGAACGAAAAATTAAAAAAAAAAAGACCTACTGTGGCGCTTAGAACGAAAAATTAAAAAAAAAAAAAATATCTACTGTGGCGTCTGGCCGGCCAGGCGCCACAGGAAGTAAGCTTCCTATGGCGCCTGGCAGGTCAGGCACCACAGGAAGTTATTTTTAAAAAAAAAATTAAAAATCTGTGGTGCTTCCAAGTGCCACAGCTTTTTTTAATAGCGTTAAGATAGGTGGCATTTCGCAAGCGCCACAGTTAATGCAATTATAAGCGCCACAGATTTGGTTTTTTGTAGTAGTGACTTTCAAGTTTCCTGTTTTTAATTGTTCTAATTTTCCTTGACAAAGAATACTTCTAAAATTCCTTCTCTCATTTTATTCCTAAAAAACTTATTCTTATTTTTATATGCTAAAAAATAAATGAGATAAAATTAAATGTTATTATATATAAGTTGTATTTATGTATTAGTTATAAGTTTTAGTTTTTGTAGTAATTATTAACATTGGTGATTTGCATAAGTAAAATAATTATTTATTTTTAATACTTGTATTTTACTTAGTAGTGATTTTGTTAATTAGTTATTTGTTAATTTATATCATTTTTTATTGTGGTTTTCTTTTTTTCATTTTGTTGTGGATATAAAAATGTGTTTAAAGCATATTATCAACTATAACTATAAGGTTCTAAAAGAAAAATACGAAAATAATTATTTTTTAAAAAAATAATACTTTAGGTGGCGCTTCCTTGAAGAACACTTCCTATGGCACTTCTTTAAGGAAGTGTCACCTAAAGTATTATTTTTTAAAACAATAATTATTGACTTCTTTTGGCACTTCATTAAAGAAGCGCCACAGGAAATGGACACTTCCTGTGGCCTTCCTCAAGGAAGCGCCACAGGGAATGTTTTATTTTTAAAAAATATATATGCTTTAGTGCTTCCAAGCGCCACAGATTCTTTTAGTGGCGTCTTAATATATGACACTTACTAAGCGCCAAAGCTATTTCAAATATAAGTACCTCAACTTTATTTATTTGTAGTAGTGTGACAACAGAAACAGTAATAATAATAATAAAACAACAACAAAGTTTACTCAAAATAATAAGTCATCTGGACCTTAACTGTGTACTGTGACAAAAGCAATTGCTTGGACTTGAACTTTATGTATTAGGCATTAGAAACCAAAAATATTGCCTTAGTAGATGATTTGAAGTTTCTTCTAAGTAGCTTGTGCCTTATTACAGCTCAAGAGAAGACCAAACATGCCAAAAACAAAAATAGAAATAGGACACTTCCAGCCTATAAAAGAAACCGACTTACTCGAAATGGTGCGATTCTGAGGATTGGTGAGATTCTTACCGATGGTCTTCCCTAACCTACGTAGAAAAGTCTCATTGAAATAGTAGGCTGGAAGGTTGGGAATACGAACCAAAATAGCCAATTAGAAAAAGGTATTACTATTGGGACAGAAGCTTGGACACCAACGCCGAACAAGGAGATAATGACCTTGAATGACCCAAGGACCTCCTCTACCCACACCAACTTAGTCTGAGGTCTAGTAGTAGAGGCCACCTCCTCTAGATCGCTTTTAAACCAACTTAGTCTGTGCATGATATATTGATAGCATTAAAACCACATCATCAACGAACCATATGCTTCTTACACTGAATCCAGCAATAATTTATTTTCATAATCCATTGCTACATAGGGGAAAAATCCAAAAACCTGAAACAAGATATCCAAAAAACTATGACTCCAGACTTTGGAATTACTTGGGACAATAGCCTATCTGAACCTGAACCCCAGCAACAAAACAATAAATAAACAAGATAACCAAATACAAAATAAACAAAATAAAAGCCTTGAATCCTTGAATCAAAGCACATTTCAACAGAACCAAAACACAAAAACAGGGGTAAAGTTTTGAAGCCTTGAATAAGAGCACATTTCAATTATAAATAAACAAAATAAAATCATCAAATACTTACCTTGAAGGGTGACGGCTAACTAAGAGTGAGAGACAATAAAGAGGAGTGTTGCAGGAAGGGACGATCCTCGACAGTGGATCAAGACACGATGAAGAGAGGAGGGTTGCGGGAAGGAGCAATCTTTGACAGCAGACTGATATACGACGGTAAGAGTAGGGCTATAGGAAGGACTGATGGTCGATGGCGGATTGAGAGCTGACGAAGAGAGGAAGGCTGCAAGAAGCACCGACGGTCGATGACATAGTGAGAGATGATAGAAAGAGGAGACGCACCACAGTGGAGCTAAGACAGTCACAATGGAGTGAAGTGGTGGTGGGAGTCTCAACTCTCGAGTGTATCAACTTGAGTAACTGATGGATCCAAAGTCTGAAGGAATGAGAATATGAGATATAATTTCATTTAGGAATTAGGGTTCACTTCGGGAATTAAAGAGGGGAGTGGCAGAAGCGTAATTATGGAGGTTCCTGCATATTTTTTTTAAAGAAAAGACCTTAACAGGCTCAGGCCGACTTGACAGGCCTATCAATAGGCCTTGGTAAATAGGCTTTCAAATCAGCCTTGGCCTGGCCTTTTAGCCTGACAGGCAAGACCTAACCAGGTCTCTAACAAGCCAGGCCGCAGGCCCCTGTCAGGTGGCCTGGCCTGTATCCATCCCTAGTAGTGGACATTATTATTTAATGTTCCCCTATCTCACTCATGTTTCCCTAATTATGTAATTAATTGTCAAGTTATAATAGATTAAGTTTAACATTATGTATGTACGTACGTACGTACGTACAATGTAGCAAATAATTATGACCCAGTTGTAACTCAATTTTTATACTAGAATTTGGTGTAACTCAACTGCTATAGTTTTGATTTGATTGAAATTTAATCAATAAAATTCAAAGCCCCGTAACTTGAAGTTTTAATCATTTAAAATTTTAGTCCCTAAGTTTTAAGAAATAAAATTAGTCCTTGTAATTTATTTTCTAAAATATAGGGGCCATCATTTAAAATGGTTAAAAATATTGGAATTGAGTTACAATTATATCAATATCAAAGCTATATAAATTGATTTATATAGAATTAAAGTTTACAGAATGAGTTGAAATCAAAGTAAAATTATAGGAATTAAATAATTAACTTTTTCATTAAATAAGGACAACTGACATTTTGGTGAAAGGGTGCACTATGATTGTTATCCACTCGATTAGATTTAATTAATATCTAATTGTATTAATATCAATTGATCAGATAATTTGGATTAATTACTGTCACGGGCTATATAGATTACTAGCAGATAATAAGCACACTAAATTTTTGTATATTATGAGAAAAAATTAAACACAATTGGAAGTAACGGTGCAATAATGCTTTTGTACAAAATTACTCCCTTCAATCTTTTTTATAAGAACCCCAAATTTAAATTGGATTTATCTTTTTTATAAGAGCCCGATAAGAGTTGTCTGAGTATTTAATAAGTTTTTTCTATTTTTGCTCCTCGTTAATTATAAATGTTGCATTAATTAAAAAGTTAGTAATACTTATATTTATTCTATTTCTCTCTCGTACTTGTTCCTCATAAATGAGGGCATACTTGGAAACAAAAGTTTATTTCAGGCATACTTATTATTTTTAACTAATTTGAACCGCTTTCTTAAACTGCGAAATTCGATTATTGAACTTTTATAAATAAAACCAGAGGAAGTAAATTAAGACTCTTTTCGTTGTTGTATGATAAAGCATGGCCAGTGCACCACTACATATATTTCTGTGTGTTTTAAACCACTCCTCCACAAATATAATAAAACCAACTTGTTAGTCCCGTTGGAAATAAATTGATACTAGCCCAATCACAAGAGAGTGGATATCCCTAGACTTTGATGAATTCTTGAAATTTAACTTATTTGTTTGTTACGAAAAATAAAAATATATTACCTCTAGTCTTTAATATGATCTACTTAATAAATTTTGGGTAGATTAAGAAAAATAATTAAATTAGTTATTTCTCTAAAAATGTATGTTGGTTTCCTAAAATACATAATAATTTCCAATTGAAACTTTTCATTGATTCAAACTCCCATAACAAGTGCGATCAATATTTATAGTTGATAAAAAATCATAAATATGGGGAACAAATATTTAGAGACAAATCTAACCTTTCAACTAGCTCATATATTAGGGGTCTGAGGTAGTAAGAAATATAAATTATATAATTAGTAAACAAACTTGTGGCAGTTGGAGCTTTAGTTGTGCACAGACCAAACTTTTTCCTAAAGTAGGATGAGGAAGAAGATGACATTTTCTTTTCTTTTCTTTTTTCTGATAGTTGGTGTAAGCCACTAACTCATCACGAGCAAGAGAGATGCATTATTGAAATGGCAATAGCCTGGCCTCTCTCATCGACGCATCTATAAATAGCCTCGTTCATGCATGGATCTAAATTCCAAGAGCATTTCTGATCAGTCAAATAAAAAAAACCATATATTAGTTTGCGAGAGGAACAACGACAATGTCTTCCATTGGAGCAAGCTCAGCTGCAATTGTAGTGATGGAGAAGAGAGCGAAGGAGAAGAACATGAAGAGAATAGAAGAGGAGAGAGCCAAACATGGATACACTGCGGGTAGTTCAAGTACTGTTGTTGGAAACAGAGGTAGTAGTAGTAGTAATAATAATAATAATAATAACAATAATAATAGTAAGGTGTTTCCAGGTGGAGATCAATTCACACCCAATAAGGTTAATCCTGAATAATTTTCGCAGGAATTTTGATAATCTAAAATAAATTGAAGTGGAGTAGAGTAAGGAATGAGATAAACATAAAATTAGTGGAGCAAATCATTCTGTGTCTATCTTTCACTTCACTTAAAGTCATTTAGAAACCATGTCAATTAGTTTTCTAATTTGCAGACCAGTGTGGCTGTAGTTTAATTTGCATGTGTTTGATTAGGGACACGTATTTTCTCTGTGTACTTGAAAAGGACTTTCATTAGCCTGTTGTATTTGAATTATTGCATCGATGTGTACGACATGTGCGCGTAATTGTACGAGTGAAGATGTAATATATGTTAGTAACTGATGTATAAAGTACTGTTTAATTTACTCTGTATTCTCTTGCTACACTTTTTCTTTTAGAATTTAGATATATTTGCAATCTTGAGTTGGGGGAAAAATTAGCTAAATTGGCAAAACAACGTGTATAATTAATACTACGAGGCATCGATACTTCAGATTTATATTCTCCTCAAAATTTTTTTTTTTTTTTTTGTTTGAATGACAAACTGGATAACATTAATCCATTAATGGACTAATACAAGAAACAGGTTACGCAGAACCCCAAACCTAGCTCGATTCAACCCTGAGCAACATCCACCTCCCCGATTGAGGGTGGCGGTTGATCAAGGAGAACAAAATTTCCTGAAATAGTATGAGCTAGATTAGCTAACCTATCCGCTACTACATTCTGATCACGCGAGACATGAATAATATCAAAATTTATTTTTCAAAATCACTTTTTGTCATTTTTCTTAGAATCTATTCTTTAAAAGCTAATCAAATTGCTGAAGCAACTCAGAGTTTGGAATGACATTAGGACATATCCAACTCGCCCCTTGACATTTCAGTCCGAGCTTTAACGAGTTATAACCAAGTTGATACACTAACCAACTAGAATTTCTATGGTTTAATTGTCAAGAGTTAAGTTAACCAAGCTGACTCGTGAGTTTAATTACGAGAGTATAAATGGACACCACCGCGTTAATTAATCATTAAAAAATTGGATCAAATTTAATAATAAATTAATGATTAATTAATATATCTATAGGAGGTTAAAAGCACCTGATGATAAGAGTAAGTGATGTCTCTTCTCAAAAATGTAGACTCCACCAATCAGAAAAGCTCCTAAATCTAGCATACGTTACTAATTCAGACGAGCCATGGCATAGTGGATGGAAGTGGAAATACTTTGGCTAAAGCAGGCCTCCTTTTAGTTTTTAATTCAAACTAATTTTTTAATCAAGGACAACAAACAAATTTCGCGCCGGCCGGTTTCACCGTACGGCATGGGAACAACGACATAAACTAAACTGAATTCCTTAGTAGTTTATACCCTGCGTGAGTTATGGTGGTGCATCTGCTGTACTACTTAAGGTTCTGGCAGCTAAACCCAGTGTGAGCTTCGGTGGTTCAATTCATATCGGAGATTTGACCCAACAAATTCGAACTTGGACCCGGACCCAGTGTGTTTTATCCCACCTCTCTTTAATCCCTCCCTGGGGATAAGTCGTATAGATAAATATAATGATTATACTTTATAGAGTGATTATTTCTTTATAGAGGATCTTGGCTCTAAGATTCATATTATATATATATATATATATATATATATCTATAGCATGATGCTAATATATTGTGCCCAATATGTGTTCATTATTGTTGAATGCTTTGGCTGTTATGGATGTCAATAATTTTAATAGAGATAACATCATTTTTTGTAACAGAAGATTTTGCTCAGGAGTTGTTGGTATCTAGAAGTTTTTTTTTTGGCTCAATTTTTTCCGGAAGTATTAAAAATGGAGTGTTAAAAACGGTTACTTTTGACTGTTAATACATTTTGTTAGACCCACATGGCATCTAGTTCTGCCACATCATCTCACCTTCTCTCTCTCCCCTCAATGCCTCCCTACCGCAAGTACCGCAAAAAATCTTCTGCTTGGTGGATTCGGGCTCCTTTCCATCTGTTGGGAATTAGACTTGGTCCACCCTTGGTAGATTAGGCCCAAACCCATTAAACTTTAAGTTTTGAGGTCAAAATAAAATACCTAAATGAATGAGGTATTTATTAATAATGTTCCCCAAGGGTTCAAAATTGAAACCTGGTGGGAACAGTTTCCCCATATATTTTGGGGGCAACGGTTATCTGACTACGTGTGTGTGTGTGTGAATAATAAATAGGGAACTGCACATAACGTACAACACAGAGAAAATACTTTCTACAGAAATCTCTTCCTCCTTCTTGGTTAATTTGCTGTGTTTTATAATCAGTGTCCCGAAAGTGATCCTATTCATGTAGGTACCTTAGGAGTACAAATCGACGCGCCTGAAAACCTACATTGGTATCAAAGCATAGTTTTAAACTATTCGGAATGTTGCTTCTGCTATACTGTATGAACTGATCTGCGCATGTTTTATATGTTGATGAACATATGAAAAAATGTACTACAGTAAATTATGAGTATATCAATATATGAGAATTAAATGATTCTGACTCAAATACATTTTTTCTTGGATGTATGAGATTAGTTTTCATATGTTTGGCTTTGCATACGGTGTTATAATAGAATTTGTCTTTTTTTTTTTATTTTTCACGGTGTAATACGATGTGTTCAATTTACGGTTTATTCCTTTGTTTTATGATTAAGAGTGTATTTAGATGCCTCATAATACACATCACAATTGGCTTGAACGGAATAAAACAAAGAATCAAAGAAACCGAACGGGAAAAATGAAACTTTGGATTGGATCATCATAAAATGAGTCATTTAGGATTTGAAATTATTCCCATTGTGTAGAGGTCGAAAAAACAATGAGAATGGACACCAAGAAAGGCAAAATGAACATCAGACGGTGAAGTTACGGAGAAGAGAAGATACTGGGTTGACGGACCCGACCCGCGCTTGAAACTAGGTTCAGGTCGACCTGGCTGGAGGTTGAAGACAACCTCCAGAACCCTAAAACGGTGTCTTTCGTGCTGTTTCTTTAAAAAAAAATGGATCGGGTTCGAGGCCCAACCCAATCCGGTGATAAGTTTTGTAAAAAAAAAAGAATCGGATCGGGTCAGAGCCCAACCCGATTCGGTACAAATAGTTAAAAAAAAAGACAAAAAGATTTAGGCCATCGGTGGCCCAAACAAAAAAAACAGGCGGATCGAGTCGGAGGTAGGCCCAACCCATTACCCGAAACACAAAAAAAATTAATTAAAAGGGATAGAAATGCCATATGGTGCGTGTGGCCACGTGACAGGCTCGTTTAACACGTGGCGGACATAGACCGAGAGCAAGCGGCACATAGAGTCCAAGATACAAGCACTTGTGACTATCAGACAACTATAGGGTGGCACGTGTGCGATACGTGCTTCCAGCGAGAGTGGGCTTTATGCAATTTTTTGATTTTTCCTAGATTTTTTCTTCTTAGGGCCCATGAGGGCTAGTGGGAGCTCTGTTTGAGAAGCGGTTTGTTCCTAAAAATCCCTAGATTTGATATCTTAATAATGATATGCTATTTGCCTATTTTTGTGGCAATTCATAATATGTTTGTAAGTTTTTAGTGCTTATTTAAGTGTTTTTTATACATTTAAAAATACCTAAAATCATGATAATGACTTACATTTGTTTATTTAGGTCAAAAATGAAGCAAGAGGCTTCTAACAACACTGAAACACTTGAGTATGGGTCATTGAGCATTGAGTTTGTGGATGATCAAGCTCATATGGATGATCCTGAAGAATATGAATTTTTTGAAGAAGATCCCGAGGACGATCTCTATCTTATCCCTGAAGAAGATTTTCTGAAGCCTGTTCCAGAGGAACCTTAAGTGGTCTACTCTGATTTTGGATCGAAGTATGTGCCCTCCTTTCTTGATGAACCTCAAAATTTAGAAGAAGAGGTCGACCAACCCTATTCTGTTTCTATGGCTAAGAAGATAGCAGAACTTGATGTGGACAAAATAGCTAGAATAAATAATATAAAAATCATATACTTAATCGTTGCAAATTATGCAGAAAGCATACAAGACAAAAAGAGTGCAGAGTTCTACATGAGCGTAATGATGAAATACCGCACAGCTGTAAGGGCAAGGGGCACATTCTCTATGACTGTTGCTTGGGTTGATGCTGTGATGAAAACATCAAGATTCATGAAGAAAAAGAAAAGATTCTTTAGGAAACTAAGGAAAGTCATTATTGACTACTGTTGTTCTAACATTTAATGGTCTATAATGTTCCTATTTCCTTTTATGCCGGTTGTATTGAGAATATGAGTCTAAATGTTATTGTTTGTATGCTTTTATGTATGGACATGGTATTTTTCATGTAATGAATTATGTTTGTTAGTTAATGCTAATTTTTAATTGTGCATTATAATACCATGTATCCTGATGAGTGGGAGCTTTTAAAAGGTGAAACTTCTAAAAGCTAATGACTTATTTAAAGTACTTATATGAAGTTTTGGACAGAAAATAATAAGTTGCTAGTGTTTGTGTGATAGGAGGTACAAACGTATTCTCCTGATCATGGATCTAGTCATAAACTTATTTTCTGGTCAATAATGATATAAGTACAGACATTGTATACCATGATGTGCTATATAATTGTTTGGTTATGCTCTCCTAGGAAGAACAACATTTCTAAATGTGAAAAACATCACTTCAGAATTGACAAATGGCCATGAAGGGCATTATTGCTGAACTGAATAAGGGGGAGAAATTGAATGGCGACAACTGGGACATCTGGCACCGTAAGGTGCAGTACATTTTAGAGGAACAGTAGGCTATTGAACCACTAACCACTATTTTAGTGGAACCCAAAGCTGGGATGACTACTCAGCACAGGTGAAACTTGAAAGTTTACCAAGTGTGGAAGAAGAAGAACAGCATTGTAAGAGTCACCTTATTGAGCACAATGGAGAATGACCTGATGTGCCAATATGAGAAATACTAAACTGCTTAGGCTATGTGTACTGCACTCAAGGATAAGTTTGGTGGCATATCAACCACTAAGCTTAGAAGGTTGACAATCAAGTTTGACACCTACAAGCTTAGAGCAAATACTCCTATGAAGCATCATCTGAGAGAGATGTCCAACATGATCAGAGAACTTCAGGAAGTTGGACACACCTTGATTGATGAACAACAAGTTTAGGCTATGATCAGATTGCTTCTTTCTAGCTGGGAGCACATGAAAGTAAACTTGAGTCAAAATGACAACATCATCACTTTTAATGATGTAGTTAAACATCTTGAGCTTGAAGATGAACGCTTAGAGACATATAAGGCTTCTAGACAAGCCTACTACACTGAAAATGATGGTCCTTCTAATGTAAACCCTAATTCCAAAAAGGGCAAGAAATCTTAGAAGAGAGGTAAGAAGGATGGCTCTAAGTTCAAAAAGGGCATAAAGCAATTCAAAAAGAAAGGTAAGAAGGGTGGCAAGAAGAAAGTTGACTTGAATAAGGTCAAGTGTGATGCTTGCCAGAAAATGGGTCACTTCGCATGGGACTGTGCTGAGCGAAATGACCATGAAAAGGCTCAATAGACCATATGATGAGGGATCGAGGATCCTTTATGGAATACTGTCGGTTGCCGTATCTAAGCGAATGGCTTTACGTGGGCAATAATGCAAAGATTAAAGTCAAAGGACCTGGCACCTATAAGTTAGCTTTGCGTGGTGGGAAAACTTTGATCCTACATGATGTTCTTCATACACCTGACATCTGATGGAATTTAGTTTTAGTACTTTGTTTATTATATAATGGGTTTGATGTAAAATTTCATAGCAAAATTGCAGACATTTTTAGCAACAAGACCTTTTATGGTTGAGCTTTCCTTTCTAGAAAGTTTATGTTATGGATATTGTTGATAATTTTAATATGCATAACTGTTTTGTTATTTCCTCCAAAATAACTAATGATATGAATATCAGGCATGCTAGACTGGGGCACATTAACCAAAATAGAATGATTAAACTAGCTGGAGAAGGTTTGCTAAGTGAAATTTTGAATATGGAAATGTCCTTATGTGAGAATTGTCTAGCTAGTAAGGAAACTAGGAAACCTTTTAGTAAGAGAACTAGAGCTAAGATTCTATTGCAATTAATCCATTCTGATATATGCGATCCAATGAGTGTGAGGGTGAGACACGGAGCTTGGTATTTTATTACCTTTATTGATGACTATTCGCGATATGGTCACATCTATTTGATCTCACATAAGTCTGAAGCTCTTGAATGCTTTAGACGATACATGAATGAAGTAGAGAATCAAACAGATTGTAAAATTAAAGCGTTGAGCACTGATCAAGGTCGTGAATACTTATCTGATCAGTTTAAGGAGCTCTGTGAAGAAAAAGGGATAATTAGGCAACTAACCATCCTTGGCACTCCACAACAAAAAGGAGTTGCTGAAAGAAGAAATAGAACTCTTCTAGACATGGTTAGGTCAATGATGGCTCAAGAAAATATGCCAATTTCATATTGGGGTATTGCTTTACTAACGGTTGCCTTCATTCTTGACCGTGTGCTCTCAATCAATCACTTCTACACCCTATGAGTTATGGACCAAACGCAAGTCAGATTTAAACATCTTGAGACCCTGGGGGTCGGCTGCGTACATTCATAATGATTCCCATAGGTATGGGAAATTAGGTTCTAGAGGAAAAAAGTGTATCTTTATAAGATACTCTGAGCTATCAAAAGGATATGTTTTCATAGGTGAAAACGAAGATGGAACTGTGACTGAAATTGAATTAAGAGATATCGTATTTCTAGAAAATGAATTTTCTAACAGGGGAGATATTGATCGTATAGTATCTCTTTATGAGACACAAGAACAAGGTAGTACAAAACAAACTCAGACTAATGATCCTCAATCGTCTCAATAGATTAACTTGAGTGGGAGCTCATAAAGGTCTTTACAAAGGCCTAGAAGAGAGAAGCAAAAGAGACAAGAAGTTCCCACAAGAAGGAGTGACAGAGGAAATGTACCTAGGAGATGCTTCTCTATAGAAGGAGAGGCACTTATTGTTACTCTAGATGGAGACGATGAGCCTCGTTCTTTGTAAGTAGCCTTATCAGGTCTTGCTAAGGATGAATGGAAGAATGCAATGGAGGAAGAAATTGATTCAATGAAGAAGAATCAAGTTTGGGAACTAGTTGATCTACCAAAAGGGTGAAAAGCCATTGGGAACAAATAGGTTCTCAAAATTAAAAGAAAAGTTGATGGATCAATTGACAAATACAAGGCTCGATCAGTTGCAAAGGGATACACACAACAGGAAGGTATAGATTATGAAGATACCTTTTCACATGTTGTACATTTCAAATCTATAAGACTTATTCTGGCAATAGTAAATAGTTTAGATCTAGAACTGCATCAAATGGATGTAAAAACGCATTTCTAAACGGTGATCTGGATGAAGAAATTTATATGGAACAACCATTAGGTTTCATTAAGAAAGGAATGGAGAGTAGAGTTTATAAGCTCAAAAGGTCCATTTATGAACTGAAACAATCATCCAGACAGTGGTATTTGATGTTTTATAGAGCGATAACCTCTTATGACTTTCAAATTATTGAAGAGGACCATTACGTCTATATTAAGCGGATTGAGGTTAATTTTGTAATATTATCCTTATATGTAAGATGACATACTATTGGCTAGAAATAGTCTAAAGTCGGTCTTAGCTATTAAAGAATGGCTATCATCAAATTTTGAGATGAAAGACATGGGTGAATCAGAATATATACTTGGAGTTAAAATCTAAAGGGATCCCTCTAAAAGAATTTTCTCTCTTTCATAAGAGAATTACATCAAGAAAATTCTTAAGTGATTCAATATGAGAGGCTGCAATCCCTTAGATACCCTAATAGCTTCTGGTATAACCTTGAGTCTTGATATGTGTCCCAAAATTGAGTCAACAAAGAAGAAAATGGAAAAGGTTCCCTATGCTAGTGCTGTTGGAAGTTTGATGTACACAATGATATGTACAAGGCCAGACATTTGTTACACAGTTGGATTGGTTAGCAAATTCCAGTCAAATCCTCGTGAGCAACATTGGAAAGCAATAAAAAGGATTTTGAGATACTTGAAGGGCACGTCAGATTATGCACTATGCTATCAAGGAAGCGATCTACGTTTGGTTGGATACTCTGACGCTGACTTGGGTGGAGATGAAGTTGAGCGAAGATCGACTTCTAGATATACCTTCTTGCTGAACAATGATACCATATGTTGGAGCAGCAAGAAGCAGATGTGTATTGCCCTACATCCTATGGAAGCTGAATTCGTGGCATACACCTCAACAGTGCACGAGGCTATATGGCTCAAGAGATTTCTTGAATATCTTGGATTTAGAAAAGAAAGCACATATCCAGTATTAGTGTATTGTGACAATACCGCAGCCATAGCCTATATGAAAGATCCCAAATATTATAGCAAGACCAAACACATAGATATAAACTGTAATTTTGCAAAAGATTATATAGCACAGAAAGTTGTTACTGTACAACATATTTCAACCAAGAGTATGGTCGCAGACCCCTTAACCAAACCCATGCCAAGGAAATGTATGACAAACATGGGAAGGCTATTAGGATGCACAAAATGTAAAATTGCAGATACTATGTAATGTGTTTATGATTAATGAAAATGTTTCTTCATAAAATTTACGTGTCTATATGAAGCTATACAATGTCTAGTATGTCATACAAGTAGGTAAGGTTGGCTCTCTCATACAAACAACTGCCTTTGATACTCAGGAGGAGTATGCAAAGATGATATAGTTGTGTTCACCAGTAAAGCTGCAAGAATGCTGATTGGTAGAGAAGAAACACAAATTATGTCACCCTGATAAGAGTGTAGTATGTCGAGATGAGATCTAATAAGACGTAATATAAATATGGATCGAATCATATATGCCCTCTTCCATGATGCCTATTGCCGGATAACAAATTCTTCAGCATTAATGTCATGATAGATAAATGGAGTAGAAGAATTTGGGTTTAGATACTGGAGCATCTAAACTCATGTCTATACAATGTTAATAATAAGATTAAAAATGGCGTACGCTCTTATAGTGTAAGAGTAACACCACAGCATGTGATTCATGCCACATCTGTAGAAGAACCGCAAATAGGAAGCAAGCAAATAGATCCTTGCTTCATTACTGTGTGAGTCCCAAGAAGATTAAACACTTATGTGATATCCTTCGACTTTGATATTATCGTAGATGTATACTTTAACGTCTGCTACCTTAACATTCATCATATAATCACGACTGATACGATCCAAGGTTTTATGTTAGGAAAGCAGTTGAAGCACATCAAAATGATATATGAGCGAAAGGAATATTACTTGAAATATACACACCTATGCTGGTATCTGAGACATGTCCCTTATGATTTTAATATTGGTAATTTCATAAGTATGGACACTAAGCATATGAAAAGGTGATCTAAGTTTTATCTTGACTTGAGAGGGATTAGATCTGCCATGTGGAAGTTTATATTGGTATATCTAGGATATATGAGGCATTATATTAAATTCAAACTACACAAAGCAAGGTTGTTTTGTGCTGGTCCTGTGAAAGGGATTGCTAGTACAAGCATTTGGGAGATGTCATGCCCATGTGGTCACGGCAAAGCACCTAGTATGAAAGAAGAAAGAAAGAGAGACAAACCTTATAGCATCCAATCCACCAGTGTGAATGGGAGATATTGGGAATTGGGCTTGGTCCACCCTTGGTAGATTAGGCCCAAACCCATTAAGCTTTAAGTTTTGGGGAAAAAATAAAATACCTAAATGAATGTGGGGTATTTATTGGTAATATTCCCTAAGAGTTCAAAATTGAAAATTGGTGGGAACAGTTTCCCCGTATGTTTTAGGGGGAACGATTGTCTAACTACACGTGTGTGTGTGTGTGTGTGTGTGAATAATAAACAGGGAACTGCACAAAATGTACAACACAAAGAAAATACTCTATACACAAATCTCTTCCTCCTTCTTAGTGAATTTGTTGTGTTTTATAATCGGTATCACGAAAGTGATCTGGTTTGTGTGGCTACCTTAGGTGTACAAATCGACGCTTCAAGTACACCCGAAAGCCTACACCATCCTACTAGTCGAAGTCAAATTTTTTGGGAACTGCCATGAAGAAAAGACAGAAAAATCATATTCCTTTCTCATGTTTTATGTTAAATTGGGTTTTGCACGTTAATTCAATTAAGATTGATCTCAGTAAAATAGCTCTGGGTTTTTTTGTAATGTGTAAAAGCATATAGCATTATAAGTAAGATCTCATTTATATGTATTGCAAAGCCTATAGCCTCGCTTGTGGCTTTAGTTTATCATTTTTTTTCATTTAAAAAATTCTGTTAGTCATGATTTCTAGCGAATAATCTTTTTTTAATGAACAATTGATTAATTGTGAATGCTTTGATTTTAAATTCTTTCCTCATTGAAGATAACGGGTGAAACATATGAAGGAGTTAGACAGGGGCGGTGGGTGTGGGAGTCGATGCAAGTTCCTGATCCCTCTTGTAGGGTGAATGAGGGAGAGAGAGGAAAGGGAAAAAGATGAGGTGTAATGATGAGGTGGTGGGTCAAAATGCCATTTGTTTGCCACACAATCAATTTTGGTCAAAACAGTAGCATATTAACCGTCAATGGAAATGGGTGTTAAAAAAGGGCTAACATTTCTCCATTTTAAAAACTTTCAGGGTGAGATTGATCCAAAAAAAAACCTTTCAGATGCCCACAGCTCCTCAATAAAAATTTCCCAAACAAAAATGAACTTGATCCCATTTTAATAAATTTAGGGATAGCTACAGCGAATGTCTTACTTGTATTTTTTTGAGATTTTTTTCCCATAGTGGAAGTGGCAAAATCTTTTAAATGCATGGTATAATTTGAGCATCAAATAATACAATTTAAAATTGTAGGTTAAATATAATTCTCTCTAATACTTCAAATCCAGTATGCTTTTATTCAAAATAATAGTAGAAAACTCAATTTTATGTGTCAGCTTAGATAAAAGATGTTAGCTAATAATTAAATACTAATATAAAAAAAATTTCTTTAACAAATTAAAAAGGCCAAATTTCACTGGACCCCCTCTATAGCAAATTATTCTCAAACATCCTACAAAACTTTTGAAACTTCATTGTACCCCTAGGGCTAAACTGAAACTAAATTTTTTTGGCCGAAAAGACATTATGCCCTTTTTTTGTACATGACCGAGACGGTCTTATAAATTCCCATACGTGTCTTGTAAATAGCATGTATTTTTGTGAATATGCTCATTGTCTTGTACATGACTAAAATGGTCTTGTAATTTCACTTATTTGTCTTGTAAATAAGCATATTTGACTTGTAAATTCCCACATATGTCTTATAAATAATCATATTATAAACATAGCATATAGATGATACTTGTGTTTAAAAATATGAATTAATATTTTAACAAATTATTATAAAGTAATTTAGCTTCCCCTCATAAATTATCGCGACTAAAGTTTAAAACAACAAAGGATAGCAAACTCATCTTCTTTGTTTTGAGTGAGCCACAAGATTGTCCTACATTGTAGAGGCTTTTGTAACACCCCGAATTTTATTCACCAAGAATATATTGTGATTATTGTATATGTTCAATAAAATGGTGAATATTTAATGCCAACGGTATTAAATATTGAAAGTAGAAAGGTGAACATTATTTTCAGTGAAATAACCTACGATGTAATATCCCGATTTGTGATTAGGGCTAATGACTCTGATAATTATTGTAATTATCTTGATTAAACACTATTGGGATTAATGTAATGTGAATTTTGGAATAAATACATGTGGTATTTATGATCAAGGGTTGTGATTCCTTGACCGTGGGTCGGAATCCTACGTGTTGTGATTTGGTGAGCCCATAGAGGGAATTGAATGGATAATGACATGTGGCATGGTGTGAGCCATTGGATATGCCACTAAGAGACAAAATAGCACTTTTTCTCTCTCCCTCCTCTCCATCTTCGGTTGAGTGTGTGTGTGAGAGAGTGAGTTGACTTATCATCATCATCATTCCATCTCTCATCTCTTCTCTCTCTCTCCATTTTCGCTGGATCAAACAAGGGAAGAGGAAAGAAAAGCTTTGATTTGGGTGAGTAAATGTCTTCCTTTGCTCAAACACCATTCATAAATGTTGATCTTTGAGTGATAAGCTTCATTTTGGTGGGTGTAGCTTGTCCATTGGTGGTGATTTGAGTTTTGGGCGAAATTGGAAGATTAGAGAATCAAGATTCTGGATTGAGCAAAGAGAAGAGGTAGGCATTTAGAGCATTTTGAAGTATTGTTTGTGACCTTTGGCTAAACTTGGTAAAATCTGGAAAATTTGACCTAATTATGCCAAATGATGAAAATGTGGATTTTATGGTGTTTGATAGGGGAAATGAGTTATTGTTGAGTTATTTGATTATTGGAAACAATATGGAATGTTGGAAATGTGTTAAGGGAAATTTGGAGAATGTGTATCTTAGAGACCTTAGTGTTTGATTGTGGTCAAAGTAGTTTTTGGGGTGTTTTTGGAGTTGCCATTGTGTTCCCTAGTTAGTGCTTAGAGTGTATGAGCATTGGGAAGAGTTTGGGAACCATTGGGCATGATTTTGACCATCTGGCGTTTTCTGGTTTTTCTGCATTTTTGGGTCTCTGATACACCTCACTCAAGTAGGGGAAGAACGTGCTCGAGTGATGCATGAGTTTTTCCCTTTGTGCTTCGAGTTCACCTGGGTTTTATGAGCAATGCTCGAGCACATCGCTTTGTGCTCGAGTGAGCATGGTCTGCTCGAGTGATGATGTGAGTTCAGAGTGAAGGGTTTCTTTCGGGTCTTCACTTGCTGATGGATGCCACGAGTGTGCTCTGACACTCGCGAGCATAGCCTTCTCACCCGAGCACTGGGGGTCATGCTCGAGTGAGCTTGTGCCTCAGGTGAGAGTAGTGCTTGCGGGTGGTCACTCGCGGGTAAGGTGCTCGGGTGTGCCTTCTCACTCGCGAGTAAGGTACTCGAGTGTGTTTTCTCACTCGCGGGTGTGAGGTGTGTGCTCGAGTGCATATGGCTGTGCTCGAGTGATCTTGGTCTTGGAGAGCGTGGTGTGCTCTCGGGTTCTCACTTCTTGAACTTCACTCGCAGGTGCTCGAGTGAGGCATTTGGCCTTGTGCTCGAGTGAGGTTCAGCGTGCTCGAGTGAGCCAGTTCCTGAAAGTTTCTTTGTGCTCTCGGGTGCTCACTCGCAGTCTCACTCTCTCTTGTGCTCGAGTGATGTCCATACTGTGCTCGAGTGAAACAGTCAAAAATCAGTGTTTTGCCTTCGAGTAAGGGGTCTTTTGGGTAGTATCTTCCAACCCTTTAGGCATATGTTTAGGCCTCTAATAGTCACCTAAAGAGTCCTAAATGATAACCAACTTAGAGTATTATTGAAATATACATATGGATAAGAGATTGATTGGTTGTCCCTAATTGATATAGGATTTGACATCTGTCGTCCTCGTGAGGCTAAGGTGCCAGAGCCAGTCAGGAAGGATACAGGTAGTGACTCTTTCTTTATACCTTGTGTGATACATTGTATGTATATTATGTCATTGTTTGAAATGGATATCGTATGCTGCAAGTGTTGTGAAAACTGTGGAAGCACCGCTATACCAATAGTCCCTGAGTCGCTAATAACGGTTCGGGTGAGGTCGTATGCCTTCCCGGCGGTAAAAGGGGATGAGGTTAGGGTGTGTTATATGTGATTGTGAAGGCTGACGGGCCATTTGTGAAAGCCGAAAGGCTATATTTGAGCCGTGTGGCTATTTGTATGCACTGCCACGCCAATAGTCCCTGAGTCGCTAACAACGGTTCGAGTAAAGGTCGTATGCCTTCCTGGCGGTAAAAGGGTATGAGGGTGGAGTGACTTGTGTTGCTATATGAGATGATTGGTGTGCATATTCTGTGATTGCATGTGGTATAAAATTGTTGTTACTACTGGGATTCTTTAGAATCTCACCCCTTCCATATGACTAACCTTTTCAGACAGGGCGAGTGGCTCGAAAGGGAAGCGGACAACCAGGAGTAGTTAGGCTTACTACGAGATCTAAGTGGTGGTTGGTTATCATAGTTTTGGAGTTGGGGTTATCAAGTGTACATAAGAATGTAAATGATTATTTTGGTTATGTAATCCCTATTTTGGGAATATGTAAACCCATGATATAAATATATGTAGATGAACCCGGGGTTTTGCCGGGATTTTGGTTTCCGCACTTTGATATTTATTATGTACTCTGATTTCTCAAGTAATTATATCCGTCCGTGAATGTGAGACCAACAATAAGTTTGCTTTAGAACTGATTTTCAAAATACCCCATCTCTGGGATGTGGGACTGTAAATTGCTATTTCATCTTATTGGTCTCTATTTCACTTAAATTTCGTAATCCGGATGTAATTACGGTGAGGGGGTTACATACGAGGCAGTGAGGTTGTCATATGGTTTTAGAAGACCAACTGATGAGAAAAAATTATGAAATTTTACAGGGTGAAATTAGACATCCTAAGCTTTAATTTGATTGTCATATGAATCAATTGAAGCTATGTACAAAGAGTTATGAATTTTTGAATTTAGTCCAAAAAATCTAGAAAGTCTCTGGAGCAGCGGTCAAAGATGGAAAATTTGGGAATGATATGATTCTAGCTAGTAAAAGTCCATATTTTTCCTTGAAACTAGACTCTATAAGGATTCCATAACCTTTTGAATCACTCCAAAACGATGTGTGCAACTTTAGTTAAGATTTCTCAAAGTTAGGGTAGAAAATCTGCCAGAATTGGCATTATTCTGAAAATTGAAAATAAAATGTGTTAGAAATTGATTAATGGAATTAAAGATGCCAAGTGTCATGATCATATAAAGAGGGGATTAAATTATAATGGATTTGTATAAGCACATGTCAAATTGCGTTAAAATAATGCTATATAGACAAATAATGATGAAATGGTACACTACATGTATGTAAGATTGAGTGTACACTACATGAAGGCATAGTTGTGTGCATGATGGGAATAAGATGGAGTGAACTCAATTCACTAATTGAGTGCCTACTTGAGTGCAAGTTTGGACTTAGTTGGAAGAAAGAAATTGGTTTTGTTGGAGCATAAGAGGGGGACTTTTTTTTTGCCAACCAAGGGAGAAGGAAGTTAGTTCAAAACCAATGGGAAGCCTAATGGAGTGTGTCATGATATAAAGGAGGTATGGGTTGTGATATGAAGGAGATATGGGTTGTGACAAGTGTCACAATAAGATCTCATCTTGAAAATCAATGGCGAAGAGTAAAGAGGAGACACTTGACTAAGACACATTTCCGTTTCCTCTTCCCTTCACATTTCAGCCAAGAGACAAGTATGAAGAGAGATCTTGAAGAAGACTTGGAGTTTTAGAGAGAAGAAGAAGATCAAGACTCATTCTTAGCTCAAGGAGAAAGAGAGAGGAGATGCCTAGATAGAGAGGATTCAATATCTCAAAAGGACCGAGTCAGAAGCCGGAAGTGACACGTTTTACGAGTCACATTAAAGAGGGATTGATAAGACTTTGAGACAGGAGAAGATAGAAGATATGTTGAGAACAATGTAGAGAACCGCACGAAGGGGATCACAATAGTGGAAAGAAGATGGGAAGATGTCTCTGTTTTACTGGGATGAGTTTAGACACCCAAGTAGCCCTATGTGGCTATATGAATTGTAATGATCAAGTATCAATTCTTATGAGGAATTTTCAAAATCGTACACATAATATCAATATATTTATGCTATCCTGTGTAACCTACCAAACTGTGTATCATTTTCCGTAAATACTCTGAAATAGGTGAAAATAAGATGAGGGTGTGACATTTTGGTATCAGAGCTGAAAGCGGTTCTAGAGGTGCCCAAAGTGATTCTAACAGAGTGTCAGTTCTAGCAATAGGATAGTATACTGATATAGTTTGTTTGCATAGGTATAGGAATCATGAGTGGTTTAGTTTAAGTAGTTCACACGAGGAATATGAGGGATCATCTTTATTAGTGAACCAGGGTACCCCTAGTCAAAACATGAGTGAAACGATTTGAGAAACAACAACCTCCTACTTTCCAAGGGAGATTTGATCCCCTACAAGCAGAAGAATGGTTATCCACATTAGAGTAAATTTTCACAAGGCTAATGTGCCCTAATGATATTAAAGTTCAGCTAACTGTTTGCAAACTGAAAGGAGAGACGGATATATGATGGAGGAATACAACGTTGACTCTACAGGTATGGAATATTCTAGCAACATGGGAAATGTTCCAAGGGAAATTTAATGAAAGATATTTCTCTCAACTAGATAAGTTAGCGAAAGAAAAGGAATTTCTCAACATACGGTAGGATAATGAAGAGAGCTTCGATAAGTACCGGGCACGTTATGTCCACTTGTCTCAGTATTCCCCGTACTTAAGACATCAGAATGATGAGGAGTGGAGCTCTAACATATTGATACAAGGGTTAAAGTGAGAATTGAGAAAGAAATTGATTCCTAAACACTTTACAGTGTTCGCTAAGGCAGTTGAAGAGAGTTAACTCACTGAGAATGACTTGCTAGGCTTGCACCATTATAGAAATGATGACTACAAGGATGTGCTTGGTAATGGGAATTCTTCCCAGAAATGTAAGAATCAAGAAATTCCCTTTTGGGGCAATGATAAAAAGCGGTATCAGGATAATAGCAGTAGTGAGCAGAGATCATCTAGAAAGATGACTTGTAGCTAGCCACATGGTGATAAACCATGTCTAAATAAGTTACGGATTTGCTACAACTACTGAAAGCCGGGTCATTTTGCTAAAGATTGCCCACAACAGCAACAAACCAAGGAGCTTAGCTCAAAAGCTTGGGACAAAGAGGTGATTACTCATGAGAAGGCATAGGAGTCCCCTGAGATGACCCCCGATGAAATATGAATTAGTGAATATGTTCTATGAGTAGTATTCGTATTGGGACTTACTATATATATATTGTATATAACTGTGTGAAACATTTAGGGTTGAATGTATATGAATAGCTGTATAATGTGATTTTGATCACATCTATGGAAGTGAAAACTTGCCCTAATGTCTTGATTAGAGAGTTAAGTAGAGTATTTGAATTGAATTGTTCACTAAAGTTAGATTGGCCTATGATAAACTTAGTATCAATGTTCTAATTAACTTGAGGAGTAGAGAAGAATATGAGAAACACATATGGGTGGTACTAGGAGTCAAATGCAAGCTCTGACTTTCAGGGATTAACTTACTGAGTGGTTTTATGGTGATGTGATATACGTGGTCTACGATAAGATAATCTATGTGGTGTGACCGGTGTGGTCTGAATAAGGTGACCTATATGGTGAACTTTATGGTCTACTGTGTGTTGACCTATATAGTGACCTTTGTGGTGAACTGTATGGTCTTTTGTGTGTTGACCTATGTAGTGAACTGTGTTTTCTATTGTGTGGTGACGTATATGGTTTGCAATGAGGTAACTTCAGTAGTACGACCTGTGTGATATGCTATATGGAAACTTATGTGATCTTTATGGGGTATAATCCATGTCGTATATAATTTCTGTGTGTTATGCAATCTATGTGGTGTAAAATGTGAGATAGGCGATCTGTGTGGGTTGTAGTACAATATATAGGTAGAATAGGAATGAGAATAGTTCTTGATAGAACAATGGTAGCCACGAGATAGGGTCTCAAGGTTGAGACAGAGAATAAAATGTATTAGTAGCTTTCAATTTTCTTGTACAATGAGGGTAAAGTATCCTGACAAAAGAAAGAATAGATCTACCTGTTATTCTATGAACCTGAGGCTTTACTAGGATTCGATAGGTGGATGACAGATAGTATGTTGAAAGGTATAAATAAAGGATGGTAGGGAATTGTGTTTTGACAGCCTGGTAGGCTGAGGAGTTCTCTGGAATTTGTATCGGAGGATATGAATAGGCTACCCTATAAAGGGTAGTAGAATTAGTAAGAATACATAGATTCCCATATGAATAGAATGTGCCTACACCCACGGGTGTTAGGGTTATCACAAGTCAATGTATGTATGAAGGGCATAATAAATGCCGAGGGACCTGAATCACTAGTGGACTTGATTGTCTACTATTGCATGGCTACATGGCTTAGCAGTAATCCTCTAATCAGATTGGTTGATGGTCTATTGGTGAACTCACAGAGTAAAATGACGTATGAGTAACAATTACAAGTGGAATTGAACATGGTGAGGGGAAAAAACTCTATGCCAAGTCAAGTAAATGTGAGTTATGGCTTTTAAAGGTAACATTTCTAGGCCATGTAGTTTTATAGCAAGGGATCTTGGTGGACCATGGTAAAGTAGAAGTAGTACTGAACTGAGAAAGCCAAAACTGTGGTGGTGACATGCAGTGTTCTAAGTCTTGTTAATTCTTATAAGATATTTATATCAACATTTTCCTAAAACTCAACATTTTGCATGGGATGATGACAGTAAGAGGAGCTTCAGAAAGCTGGAAACATTGCCTTATGGTGTAATTGTGGAGTTGTACTGTGACCACAAAGATTGAGATGTGAGTATGATCAAAAAGAGTGAAATATGATGCGATGTGAGTGGATAGAGTTGTTGAAAGATTAAGACTTAGAATGTAAATGTTGTCCAGGGCAGGCTAATGTTGTCATTGACACATTGAGCCGTAAGATAGTGCAGATAGCAAATATGATGAATGTATAAATATAGCAAATTTCGAGGACGAAATTTATTTAAGGGGAGAGAAAACTGTAACACCCCAAATTTTATTCACCAATAATATATTGTGATTATTGTATCTGTTCAATAAAATGGTGAATATTTAAGGATAAAAGAATTAGATATTGAAAGTAGAAAGGTGAACAGTGTTTTCAGTGAAATCGCCTGCAAAGCAGTGAGGTTGTCATGTGGTTTTGAAAGACCAAATAATGAGAAAAAATTATGAAATTTTACAGGTTGAAAGTAGACATCCACATTCTTCGAGTAGAAAGAAAAATTGGAAAAAAAACCTATGCTTGCTGAAGGTGAAGTTTGTGGAAATAAAATAATTAATTCCTTCTGTCGTGTATGCCCCATTAATGCGCCTCATATGCTTAAATTTTGGATTTATAGTATTAAGCGAAAGGTTATACCTATACTTATGGGTTAGGTCAACTCTCCTCCACTAGTACCAATGGGTGGCATGGGGGAAGAAGCACTACATTTAGGAATCAACAACACAAAAACTTTGTTAAAAAAAATCCCCCTTCCTTATCAGGATCGGGACTAAGAAGAATGGTTGGGCGTTGAAAATTCGTCCTAGAGTTGCTCTGCTGACTGGAACACTTAGAGAAGCTTCCGTGTCAATCACTTCCATTCCTCTCATTAGATCATATGTAGCACTCATAGCTACAGCTCTAACTCGATTATTTCCTAGATTCTTATCAAAGAAAGACAGGATTAACTGATGCTGTTCAAATAGGCACAGGTCAACTAAATGGTATTCCCGTAGCAATTGGGGTGAGTAACACGAAAGAACAGCCCTTGGGAGGAGAACAACAGCTGGAAGCTTTAATTTGATAGTTAATATGAATCAATTGAAGCTATATACAAAGAGTTATGAATTTTTGAATTTAGTCCAGAAAATCTGGAAAGTCTCTGGAGCAGCAGTCAAAGATGGAAAATATGGGAATGATATGATTCTAGCTAGTAAAAGTCCATATTTTTCCTTGAACATAAACTCAATAAGGGTTCCATATCCTTTGGAATCACTCCAAAATGATGTCTACAAAATTAGTTATGATTTTTCAAAGTTAGGATGGAAAATCTGCCAAAATTGGCTTTATTGCAAAAATTGAAAATAAAATGTGTTAGAAATTGATTAATGGAATTAAATATGCCAAGTGTCATGATCATATAAAGAGAGGATTAAATTATAATGGATTTATATGGCACATGTCAAATTGCGTTAAAATAATGCTACATGGACAAATAATGATGAAATGGTACACTACATGTATGTAAGGTTGAGTGTACACTACATGAAGGCATGGTTGTGTGCATGACAGGAATGAGATGGAGTGAACTCAATTCACTAATTGAGTGCTAGTTGGAGAAAATAAATTGGTTAGTTAGAGCATAAGAGGGGGACTTTTTTTGGCCAACCAAGGGAGAAGGAAGTTAGATCAAAACCAATGGGAAGCCTAATAGAGTAAGTGTGTCATGATATGAAGGAGGTATAGGTTGTAATAGAAAGGAGGTATGGGTTGTGACAAGTGTCACAATAAGATCTCATCTTGAAAATCAATGGCTAAGAGGAAAGAAGAGACACTTGACTAAAACACATTTCTGTTTCCTCTTCCCTTCACATTTCGGCCAAGAGACAAGAAAGAAGAGAGAGAGAGAGAGAGAGCTTGAAGAAGACTTCGAGTTTTATAGAGAATAAGAAGAAGAACATGACTCATTATTAGCTTGAGGAGAGAGAGAGTGGATTCAAGATCTCAAGAGGACCGAGTCGGAAGTCGAAAGTGACACTTTTTACGAGGCACACTAAAAAGGGATTGATAAGACTTATAGATAGGAGGAGATAGAAGATATGCTAAGAACAATGTAGAGAACCATACGAAGGGGATCGTAGTGGTGGAACGAAGATGAGAAGATGTCTTTGTTTTACTAGGATAAGTTTAGACATCCAAGTAGCCCTGCGCGGCTACATGAATTGTAATTATCAAGTATGAATTCTTATAGGGAGTTTTTGTAATCGTGCACATAATATCAGTATATTTATGCTATTCTTGTGTTGCCCACCGAAATACGTGTTGCTTTCCATAAATACTCTAAAATAGGTGAAAATAAGATAAAGGTGTGACATCTTTGCCATAAGAGTCCTCCTCTCATGTGCCTGCATATTATGTCATGCAACAACCAAAAATTTTAAGAGGAATATAAATTGGATTCGTGAGCAGCTTGTAGTGACTCTGTGTCAAATCTTGATGTTATCTCGGTTTGCCATTACTGGCGAGTCTTTCTCAGAGGTGAGATTTATGGGCACTGTGTTGCTTCTTTGCCTAACTCGCATGTTGATGACGCATAGCCTATAGTGATCTAGTCACTTCACTACAAAAACACTGTGAAGTAGTAGCGGTCAAAAAGGTGTATTTGTAGTGGTTTTAACCGCTACAACATCATTAGTAGCGGTTCATGAGACCGCTACTAAATCCACTATTGCAAGCAGATTTGTAGTGGTTATTTTAAACCGCTACTCCACAGAATAAGCACTACTATATTTTTAGCGGTTAAAACCCACCGCTACAACATTGCCAAGAGTAATAATCATTTTCTCTAAACTTTGTAATAGTTAAATAACCGCTACAAATCTCAAACCTCAAAATTTGGAAGGCGGGAAATGAAAAATAAAAACTTGTCTCAGTTTTATAGTACTTCAAAAACCGCTACTAATATGGATTTTTAAAATGGCGCCATTAATTAGTAACGGTCCTTTAACCACTACTAAATTCAAATTTTGCATCAAAAAATTAATTTCTGTTTTAAAATGGAACCTTTAATTAGTAGCGGTTGAATAACTGCTACAAAAGAAAAGAAAATTTTAAAAAATGCAATCATTTGTTTCCCTTTTTGTGATATTAAATTAAATAGTTTATTATTTTAGTAGTTTAGCTAATTTAATTAGCTTATTTTTCAATAGTTTGGCTCATTTATAATTTAAAAGGAATGATTTAATTTAGTTGGATAAGTATTAAGATTGTATTGATAATAGTATTGAGGATACCTAGGTAACAAGGAACTATTATGTTGTCCACTACAATGTGATTTTATGGTTGCGTAAGAAAAATAGGTGAAAATGAGAAAAAACAATTAAATATCTACAAAAAAATTAGTGAGAATATATTTTAAGCGAAGGAGAAAAGTATTGAAATCAAAAATTTAAAAACTTGTTACCATATTTGATCACCTTGTTCAGCTCCTCAACTCATAGAAAAAAATTTGTAAATGAGAGAAAATGAAATATGGATTAGGTGGAAAGAAATAGGGAAGTGTTTGAAATGAGATGTGGTGGGGGTATTTATAGAGATATGCGTAGCACTTATAGCAGTTAGTGTATCGTGTTTTGTAGCGGTTTTTATTAGTAGTGGTTAGTTTTATTTTTGTAGCAATTTATAAACAACTACAACTATTTTATTTATTTTTAAATATTTTTTAAGACAAAAACATAATTTGTTTGATCATTCATCCTTGTCATCCCTACAGAAAGTGTGTAGAAAAATTATTAGTGATGTATTATTTTGTTAAAAAAATTTAATTTAAATAATGTGAACTTAAAAAATGCACCGAAGTAGAGGTAAATTGTCATCGCCTTGAAGAAAGACGTTTTCGAAATTGGCGGGCTGAAATAACTCACTCTCGTAAGTGATGTTATCGCCTTCACCCATGTCGTAAATGTCTCATGGCTTGAAATGAATGACCCTGTGCCTCTCGTCCTCGACATAATAAACCTAGTGTGCCTCTGAGGCAAGAATATAAGCTCAACATCTTGAGAATTACTAGTATGAATTAGCTATGAGAAATTGATTGATGTGATCCCTAAGTCATCAGTTGTCAGTCCCCAGGAAGTAGTGGTATTTGCCCACAAACACTTGAACAGCATCATAGTGAAACGACCTTGGTAATTAAGTTCGATGACATCAAGAAGCTTTCTATTGTAAGGGATGCCTCTGAACTGCATGTTGGTGTCACTGTTGCTTGTATAACTCCTTGTCCCAAAGGTACCATAAACACATGAATTTTGAGTTTGTAATCCTTGATCCCATGAAACTATACAAAACTTGAAACCATTGATATTGTATGTTGTAAACCTTTTTGTATGGTTGTCGATTGCGAGAGATTTGAAATCTGGTGTGTGGGTTGTGGTCATTTAGTATTCTGCATGCAAACCAGCTTGGGAATTCTCTGTGGACCTTTTTGTCAACTTCAGAGGATGTTTGTGTACGGATCCTAAGTTGACACTTAACATGACTTCTAAATTCCCTGCAATTAATCATGGGAAGGCGATAGTGAAATGAAAGTGAAAAATATTAAAAATGATATAGAATAACATGTGAGTGTACAATTCTTACTGTATGAAAGGTTCAACTTGAGTGCAATTAATCAAGACATGTCTATGTGCTTGCAACTTCTCAATTGCCATTAGTTTGAAGTTCTTAGTTCCTCTAACTGGTTTACTAACATGAGGGATAAATTCTCCTAATGTTGGAACAGGTTCAGGATAATCATCAACATGAGGTGGGCGGTTGAAAGCCGTCTCAAGGTCATCAAAGTACCTTGAACAAAAATACAGCACCTCATCCCCTATATAGCCTTCAGATATAGAACCTTTTAGCTACACCTTTTCCCTTACGTAAGATTTTAATTTCCCAAGAAACCTACGAAGTAAAGAAGAGAAAAATGATACTAAATGCTGAAAAGAGTGACTAACAAACATAGGAACTAACAATAAAGCACATATTAAAATGAGTACCTCTTAATCGAATACATCCATCGATATTGAACTGGGACAACGAGCTTTATTCCATGAACGAGGTGGACTATAAGGTGAACCATCACAGTGAAAAAGGATGGAGGAAAGATCATCTCCAAATGACAAAGCGTAAGAATGATTTTAGACTGCAGCTAATCGAGCTCCTCAACAATCAAAACCTTGGAACACAACTTCTGAAAGAAAGAACAAAGTTCCATCTAAACGATAGACACATTAGGAGGAAGTGCATTCTTTATAGCCAGAAGGAGTAACTATTGCATAAGAACATGTGAGTTATGACTCTTTAAGCTAACAACCTTTTAAGCCTACAAGTCAATATATCGAGAAATGTTGCTTGAATACCCATCAGAAACTTTTAATTTCTTCAACGTCGTGAGGAAGACTTCCTTGTTCGGTTTTGTGAGGGTGAACTTTGCCAGTTGAAAGTTTTCATGCTCATCTAGCCAAGCATCTTCATGAACTCCCATGGTGCATAAATCTTTCCTTTCTTGAAGATGATCTTTTATCTTGTCGGGTTCGTTAAGCAACGTATATAGCACATTATCGCAAACATTTTTTTTAATGTGCATGACATCAAGAATGTGGCGAAGTAAATTATATTTCCAATATAGAAGAGTGAAGAAAATACTTATCTTCTTCCATTGCTGAGGTGCCAAAGTCCTGCGTGTCTTTTGGTGAGCTTGTGCTGAATCATTGCCTTTTCCAAACTCAAATTCAACATTCTCAAGTTGCTGTAAGATATCTGTACAGGAAAAAGTCTAAGGTGATCCTCTTTTTTCTGGTTTCCCATTTAAGCAATTCCGTTGCAATCTGAACTTATGCCTTCCATCGAGAAACCTCTGATACCCCATGAAGCACCACTTTCGACTGTGGGGAAGGCACACTGCGTCAGAGTTAAAATTGCAAGCTGGACACACCAACCTAGTATGCACATTCCAACCAGATAATGTGCTAAGACCAGAAAAGTCACTAATAGTCCACATCAAGGCTGCACGCAAGTTGAACAATGTCTTCCCATAAGCGTCATATGTCTCGATGCCAACATTCCATAGGTCAAGTAATTTCGTAATAAGTGGTTGGAGTACACATCGATGTCATTACCTGGTGCCCTTTTTCCTGGAATAATCATATACATAATGAAGGAGCTTTGTTTCATACGCATCCAGGGGGCAAGTAGTTGGGAACTAAGACTTTTGGCCAAATACTGTAACTTGGGGCTAAGATTCCCTAATAAATTGAAACCGTCAGTCGCCAAAGCAAGCTGAACATTTCTGGGGTTAGCCGTGAAAGATTGAAAGTCGTTGTCAAATGTTTTCCAGGCAACTGTATCCTAGGGATGTCTTAATTTACCGTCTTCATTCCTATCAATGTCATGCCACCTCATGTGCTTCATTGTTTTGGATGACATAAACAATCTTTGTAGGCGTGGCTTCAAAGGGAAGTACTTGAGAATATTTACAGGTTTCTTCTTATGCTTTTTGTGGTTCTGAATTGTCTTGTACCTCGATGTGTGACATCTCTTACAAGTCTCCCTGCTGGAATTGTCTCCCCAATACAGCATACAATCGTTCAGGTATGCATTAATTTTTTGATAGTTCAACCCCAACCTGTTGATAATCTTCTTGGCCTCGTAGAACGTTATAGGAATCTCTGTGTTGGGGAATGCATCTTGAAATAATTCAAGCAACATTGACATTCCCTTATCTATGATTCCACACAAGCACTTGATATGAAACAACTTGATCAAGAAAGATAATTTAGAGTATTTTTGACAACCTTGATATAAAGGACAATCTGCTTCATCGATCAAGCTGAAAAAATCTCGAGCTACTTCATTCCTTATGAACACCGACTCTGAACCGTGCACTTCTTCGTTGAAGTTGTCACCTTGAAATCCAAAAGCATCATACACAGCATCATTAACTGGATCATCTTCATCTAGTTGAACTCCAACCTGTGAACTTTCAAGAAAAGCATCTCTCATACTGGCCTTCTCACCATGAACTGCCCAGAAAGTATTGTCTTCTAGGAAGGGCTTAACAAGCAAATGTTCCTTAGCAACTTGTCATGCATGCCACTTCTTGAACTTGCAACTCCGACACGGATAAACGACCTTGCCATTACAACTGGTGTGAGTAAATGTGAAATCCAAGAAATTGTTTAATCAGTATAAATATTCCAGAGAATTGCGTGGCAACCTAATCCATGATTTATCCATAGCTACTAGTGAGAGAGGAGAAAGTTGAGTGAAGAAGATGAGTGAATAGAGAATTATGAATGTTTGGAAGCTTATATAAAGCTTTTCCAACATTTAATATTTTGTAGTGGATACATAACCGCTACTATAATCGCTACTAAATTCAATATTTGTAGCGGTTTTATGCATATAAGCACTACAAAATTTGAACCTGTTGTTAGGATTTAGAAAAACTTATGTCATACTTGTAGCAGTTTAATTACCGCTACTAATATATATTTGTAGCGGTTTTATTTTATCAACCGCTATAATTTTCGGCACTAGAAGCAATTCAAATTTCAAATTTTTTTCACCTTATAGCGGTTATAAGAAAAAGACCACTACAAATGTTCATAACTGTTCGAAAAATTTGGTATTCACTTTGTAGTGGTTATTAATGAAACTGCTACAAAATTAGAAGACAGTGGGAGGGAAATTCAAATATTGAATATTTGTAGCGGTTATTACTGTAACCGCTACCAATATTCACCATTTGAATTTTGATTTCCCTCCCAGTCTCCTCTAAAAATTTTTGTAGTGGTTTGGAAAATTTAAACACTACAAAAATATGGAATTCATTGTTTTGAATATTTGAATGTCTTCTAGCGGGTTGGAAAATTTAACCGCTACAAATATTTTGAAATTTGAATATTTGTAGTGGTTTTACAATAAAACCGCTACAAATATTTGTTAATTTTTTATTTTTTTGTTAGTTTTAGAAATATAAATATAAATGTAGTAAATGCAACAAGAATTTAACAAAGCTCTGAAAATATAAATATAACTATTGTAAATGCAACAAGAATTTAAGTTCTGAAAATAAAATATCTAGGTCTATTTATAAATATTTAAAAAATATATATATATAAATGTCCTAAACTAAGTAACAGGAGGCTAATCATCTAGTCCTCCCTCAGGTGCAGCTGTATCGAGGTGCTGGGCAGAGTTGACGACACCATCATCATCAACAGGAAGAGGAGGCTGGACGATGAATCGAGGGACAAGGGGAAACTATGGATGCTCCTCGTCCAGGAAGAGGCGACTCCACGACTGCTCAAGCATGTAGTTCATGATATCACACTACTATGCATGTTGAGTGTAACACCCCAATTTTTGATTAAGGCCTAATGATAATTATTGAGGATAATTATTGGATTAAAGTGGAATTAATGTGTATTGGTGACAATATTATCTAATATGTCATAATTGATGGAAAATTTATAGAATGGGATTATTGGCCTTAAGTTGGTGATTAATGGGAAATTAATTACTAACTATAGGAAATGAGAAGTGAGATTGAATGGTTAATAGATGGATTAGAGAAGCTAATTGGTGATTTAGTGAGTGAGAGCCAATGAAGAGTGCACACATGGCAAGCTCACATGTGGGGAGGGAGATGAGAAAAGTCAAAGGCAATTGTAAAATATATTTTCTCTTTCTTCTTCCCTCTTGGACGCTGAAAAGGCATGGGGGAGTAGTGTATCATCATTTTCCCTCTTTCTTCACTCCTCCTCACTCTCATCTCTCTCGTTCTCTTTCTTCTCCTCTCTCTTGGTGCCATTGTTGCAGAAATAAGAGGGGAAAAGCTTGCAAAAAGGTAAGGGAAATGTCTCCAAATGCTCAAACTTCCTTCTCTAATATTGATCCTTGAATGAAGAGCTTCATTTTGATGGTTGTAAAGTGTTCATTGGTGTTAGTTTATGACCTCAAGAGATTGTGAAAGTTGAAGAATCAAGAAATCTCTTTGGCAAAGTGAAAGAGGTGAGTGTTAACTCCCTTTTGATATATATATTGTGGTTGTTGGTTCAGCATTGATTTTTCTAGAATTTTCTGCCCTATTTTTGAAAATTAGGGTCTTAGTGAGTTTGGCATGTTGTGATCATGGAAATGGTATATTGTGATGTCTTTTGGACAAATGGATGGTTTGAATCATTAAAAGTAAAGTTTGGGAACTTTGTGTTGGTTTTGGTGTATTGGTTAAAACAGGGCATATGGTTAGATTGTGAATTTGGTCATTTCGAGGTTACCATTGTGTTCCTTATGGAAAATTGTATGGGAATATGTTTGGTTAATGATTTTGGAGTCATTGGACACTTTGGTAGAAAAGTTGGAAAATGCTGTCAATGTGAACTCTGTCTGGGCAGTTTATTTGTGTGGACGTTTTGAATGACCAAATGATTTCAGAAAATTGTGAAACTTTCCAATCTTAAAGATCACATCCCAGGCTTCAAAATGGACATATACTTTGTGTCATTTTGTTTAGTATTCTGGGATATATGGTTGTCCAAAGTTTGGGGATGGAAACAAAACTCTGTTCTGGAGTAGTGTTGAGTTTTGGGTGATTCTGTATTTTGTGATGATTTAAATTTATGAGACATATTTTTCCTAGAAAGAGTACTTAAATACC
This sequence comes from Inga leiocalycina, assembly GCA_963242795.1. Lineage (NCBI taxonomy): Eukaryota > Viridiplantae > Streptophyta > Magnoliopsida > Fabales > Fabaceae > Inga > Inga leiocalycina. The sequence continues at coordinate 53,002,665 of OY725327.1, read as the reverse complement.
TTTCATTTGGCTTTGGAATCACTCCGTTTCGATTTTTCTACAATTAGATATGATTTTTCAAAGTTCAGCCAAGAATCAGGAAATTTCTTAGCTGCGGCCCATGAGTGGTTGGCCGCGGCCCATGGGTGGCTGGCCGCGGCCGGTGACCTTCTGACCATATTTTGGCCGCGGCCCAAGGAAGGGCTAGCCGCAGCCAACCCTTGTGTTCCAGCACTTTGAGTTTTTGAAAAGAGATCTTCAACCTATTATTTCCCAACCTTTTAGGGGTTTTATTAGAGGCATTTGTAGCTTCTTAAGGGTCATCGTTGATAACCAAATTTAAGTGTTGAAGAGTCAATTGAGTATAGGAATAGAGAATAATGCTTCGTCCTTAATTATGACTTTAGGATTTGATATTTGCCCAGAGCATAGAAGGCCTGTGCCTGCTCAAGGAAGGAAAGACAAAGGTAGTGACACTTTATCCTATATCATGTGTATTGCATTGCATGTTTGCATTAGTCATTGAATACAGTGAAAGTGAAGAGGACGTGGTGAAAGCCCAGACTCGATTATAGTGAAAGTGAAGGGGACGTGACGAAAGCCCGGATTCGATTATAGTGAATGTGAAGGGGACGTGGCGAAAGCCCAGACTCAAATACAGATAAAGTGAAAGGGACGTGGCGGAAGCCCGACCTCATATATAGTGAAGGGAACGTGGCGAAAGCCCGGTCTCGAATATTGATTGCTGCATTGTGATATATGTGACTTGCTTTGTATATATGCATCATATAAATAAACTGTTGCTACTGGGATTCTCTAGAATCTCATTCTTTCTAAATAACATTTTTAGATAGGGCAAGTGGATCGAAAAGGAAGCAAGTGGAAAAGGACAATTAGGACTGCCAGTGGTAGTCTTAGCTATATATTTTGGTTTTATATTGAATTGGTTATCATTTTGGATAAATGTATACATATTGAATAGAATTGTAGTGGTATAGTTTTGTGTAATCCCCGGTATGGATACTGAGATGGGCAATGATGCCCTGTATAGACCTTTGGAATAATGTTATTATCCCGGGTGAACGTCAGGAATTATGCTTACTCTGATATTGTATATGTAACAGACCAAACAGGCCATTTGTTTTAATGAATGAAATGAATGGAGATCCATTTGTACAGGTGTTTTAAAAAGTTTTTAATTGTTCCGAATTTCTTATTCGATAATTAAATGTGCTTAAATGCTAATCCCGGCCTGATTATGAAGGGGGTTATATTTATGGTATCAGAGCAGTTTTCCTGGCATTTGTAGGAATTGCTAGGATAGTTGCCCTAGTTTATTGCTTGAGTGTTAGAGGATTGATATAGTTGATTGTATACATATGAGTATTCCAGATATTGATTGGTATATAAGAGTTTAAGGAATATGTGTATACTTCTATTGTGATTTCTAACTGGGTGAATCATTTGTAGACTGAAGAGAATAATGGCTCGCCCTAGAAATAGACAAACGAATCTGGAGGTGGAAGAGCTTAATGATAATCCTCCTGATCGATGCAAGAAATGATGACATTGATAAGAGAGCAAAGAGACATGATCCGTGAGCTCAGGGAAGAGCTCAGGGAAGAAAGAGCTAAGAGAAATGATGAAAGGCTCCAGTCTACTCATGCAGAGACTAGAGAAGAGACAGCTGAGGGATCACATAAACCACAAGAGTCCCCACCTCATATTGAGCATAATCAAGGGTCACATAGGGTGCCGGCTCAAAATGATGGAGACCTTAATTCTTGGGTGTCCAAATTCTGCAAATACATGCCTCCTGTGTTTAAAGGAAGATTTGACCCTCAAGCAGTGGAGGATTGGATAATGAGGCTAAAGAAGATCTTCGAGGTGCTTGAGTGCCCATCGGAGGTGAAAGCAAAGCTAGCTATCTACAAGTTAGAAGGAGATGCAGACCGATGATGGTGAAACATTGCCATGACCATGTAGGCCCGAAATGTGCAAGTGACTTGGGAAGTGTTTTAAAGAGAGTTCAATGACAACTTCTTCCCTAAGTCTGTGAGAATAGAGAAAGATTCAGAGTTTCTAAAGATAAAGCAAGGGGATGATGAGACCTTTGATGAGTACTTGTCTCGGTTTGTTCGTCTATCCCAGTATTCCTCTTACCTCCGGTATAAAGATGATGAGGAGTGGAGCTCTGACATGGTAATCCGAGGTTTGAGGAGGGAGTTGAAGAAAAGATTGGCCGCCCAGCAGTTTGACAAGTTCAACAAAGCGGTGGAAGAGTGTCGGATCACCGAGAAAAATTTGAGAGATATTAACCCAAGTAAGGGTGGTGGTCGCGGTGACACTAGTAAGGGAAGTTCATCCCAGAAACGTAAAGACCAAGAGTTCTCATCCAAGGGCGGTAGTAAGAAACCGTACCAATCTAGAGATTATGGGAATCAGGGACAGTTACCACAGTGGGTATGCCCCCGGTGCAATAGAGCACATGCTAACAGAAATTGTGAAGGGCAATGGGTGTGCTTCCTCTGCAAGCAGCCTGGACATATGGCCAAAGATTGCAAAGGGTGACCGGTAGAGTCAAGGCCTAAGAATCAAGCGAGAGTGTTCGCAATGACCCATGAAGAGGCAAGGAAAACTCCCGAATTGACCCAAGGCACTATTCTTCTCAATGGTAGTGTATTGCAAATTTTGATTGATTCGAGTGCTAGTCATTAGCTTGTAGTTTATAACTGTGTAAAGTGCCTAGGATTGTATGTTCATAGATTTCCAATTGATATTATTGTGTCAACACCTATGGGCGTTAAGTCTGTGACGGCGAAAGCTTGTCTAAATAGTATTATAACTATGGAAGGGTTAGAGTCTACCGTTGATTTGATCTGTTTACCTCTGCACCAAATAGAGGGTATTCTGGGCATTAATTGGTGGACGACGGATTGCCTCCAGAAAGGGAAGTAGAATTTTCAATGGAAATAGTGCCTGGAGCTGGTTCGATATCCAAAGACCCATATAGAATGGCCTTATGAAAAGGCGAAATTGAAGAAACAAATTGAAGAGTTGTTCAAGAAGGGACTCATTCGAGTCAGTGTGTCACCATGGTAAGCTCTGGTATTGTTTGTGAAAAGAAGGACAGAGAATGGGAAGAGTGAATGGCTTCTGAGTTCTTAATACAATGACACCTTCATCTAGAGACAACCAACTGGGAAGCGCTATCTACAGAGAATTAAAATTGGAAAGGGCTACCTGCGGAGAATTCTGATAGGAAAGGGCTACCTACGGAGAGTTTTGATCGGAGAGAGCTACCTAGGGGAAGTCTGATAGCAAAGGGCTACCTACAGAGAGTACCATACCGTAGTGTGAAGCCACCGTGACGACAAACCCTAGTGTGGAATTGCTGTGACGACAAACCCTAGAGTACAGCCACCTTGACGATGAACCGTAGACTGCAGTCGCCATGATGTTAACTCATAGACTAGTGTTACGGAAAGGTTGGCTCTTAGTGATGGTGCATTGTAATGAATCCCACAATGGATGGGTTTTCTTGAGATAAGAAGTCATACGGCTTGGAATGATTCAAATTGAATTGGGCCGAAGTCTGGCATGAACAAATAGAGATTGTGAATGTTGTTAGTGGTAATGGGAGATTCCTTTGGGACTCCTATTAAATCAACTTAACATTGCTAAAGTATAGATAAAGAGATAGAAGACCAAATGTGGTGAATGTGACATGTTTGAGAACTATAATGAGTAGAAACTCGAGACAGTGTAACTTACAGTAGGTGCATGTCGACGTGAGCCGTTGTAGGGTTTGACGTTGGTCATCTCTACCATCGGCCATTCATGTACTGTATGGAATGTAAAGACCGTAAAGCAATATGCAAATGTGACCACGCCAAGCGCACCGGTACTGGCTGACCCTGTTGAGGGATACGGGTGGGGTGTAGGCAGGGTAGGCACCGCCACTGGCTGACCCTGTTGAGGGATACGGGTGGGGTGCGACAATAAAAGTAGTCGCCACGCCAAGCGCACTGCCATCGGCCGAGCCCTCAGAGGGGGTATACGGGTTGAGTGTAAGCAAGGTGGACTGTGATAGAAGGGTACTTCGGATAGAAGAGATTGAGATTCCGAAGAGGCTCGATATTGTTATTGAAACCCAAAGGTCTCGGTTACCACTAGTGGAGTCATTGGTGGGTGTACGGGTGAGGGTATTGAAGGGAAAGTGAGTATAGTGTAAGCGAAAGTATAGTAGAAAACAACAAAAGCTGAGAGATGTGATGACACCGGAAACTATCAGTTGTACGCAGCGAGTCTGTGGTGCTTTGAGATATTCCTGGAAGGGGAAAATGACCTAACGACTGAGATTAAGGGGCTTAAAATCGTAATAAATGAGTATAGTTTGTATCATAGTAATCGAGTGAGGTGAAGACCTCTAAGGATTGAAATCGGAGATCACGTGCTCGTGAGGGTGTCTCCGAGTACAAGAAATGATAAAGTGATTGAGAGAAAGAAATTGAACCATGGAGTATTGATCTGTTGAGATTCTTGAGTGAATCGGACCTATAGAGTATTGTTGTTATGAGTGGTTTTGAAGGATTACCTTTAAAGAAAGACAAATCTAGGGACGGAAGCCGTCATGAAAAGGTGTCTAAGGTTTATGTCCCCAATGGTGTAACAAATTTCGAGGACGAAATTTATTGAACGAGGGGGAGAAATGTAACGTCCCAATTTTCGATTAAGGCCTAATGATAATTATTGAGGATAATTATCGGATTAAAGTGGAATTAATGTGTATTGGTGACAATATTATCTAATATGTCATAATTGATGGAAAATTTATAGAATGGGATTATTGGCCTTAAGTTGGTGATTAATGGGAAATTAATTACTAACTATAGGAAAATGAGAAGTGAGATTGAATGGTTAATGGATGGATTAGAGAAGCTAATTGGTGATTTAGTGAGTGAGAGCCAATGAGGAGTGCACACATGACAAGCTCACATATGGGAAGGGAGATGAGAAAAGTCAAAGGCAATTGTAAAATATATTTTCTCTTAGTCTTCTTCCCTCTTGGACACTGAAAAGGCATGGGGGAGTGGTGTATCATCATTTTCTCTCTTTCTTCACTCCTCCTCACTCTCATCTTTCTCGTTCTCTCTCTTCTCCTCTCTCTTGGCGCCATTGTTGCAGAAATAAGGGGGAAAAGCTTGCAAAAAGGTAAGGGGAATGTCTCCAAATGCTCAAACTTCCTTCTCTAATATTGATCCTTGAATGAAGAGCTTCATTTTGATGGTTGTAATGTGTTCATTGGTGTTAGTTTGTGACCTCAAGAGATTGTGAAAGTTGAAGAATCAAGAAATCTATTTGGCAAAGTGAAAGAGGTGAGTGTTAACTCCCTTTTGATATATATATTGTGGTTGTTGGTTGTGCATTGATTTTTCTGGAATTTTCTTCCCTATTTTCGAAAATTAGGGTCTTAGTGAGTTTGGCATGTTGTGATCATGGAAATGGTATATTGTGATGTCTTTTGGACAAATAGATTGGTTTGAATCATTAAAAGTAAAGTTTGGGAACTTTGTGTTGGTTTTGGTGTATTGGTCAAAACAGGGCATGTGGTTAGATTGTGAATTTGGTCATTTCGAGGTTAGCATTGTGTTCCTTGTGGAAAATAGTATGGGAATATGTTTGGTTAATGATTTTAGAGTCATTGGACACTTTGGTAGAAAAGTTGGAAAATGCTGTTAATGTGAACTCTGTCTAGGCAATTTATTTGTGTGGACGTTTTGAATGACCAAATGATTTTAGAAAATTGTGAAACTTCCAGTCTTAAAGATCACATCCCAAGCTTCAAAATGGACATATATTTTGTGTCATTTCATTTAGTATTCTGGGATATATGGTTGTCCAAAGTTTGGGGATGGAAACAGAACTCTGTTCTGGAGTAGTGTTGAGTTTTGGGTGATTCTGTATTTTGTGATGATTTAAAGTTATGAGCCATATTTTTCCATGAAAGAGGACTTAAATATCTTTCATTTAGCTTTGGAATCACTCCGTTTCCATTTTTCTACAATTAGATATGATTTTTCAAAGTTCAGCCAAGAATCAGGAAATTTCTTGGCCGCGGCCAATGAGTGGTTGGCTGCGGCCCAAACCTTTCTGCCTTGATTCTAGCCGCGGCCCATGGGTGGCTGGCCATGGCCGGTGACCTTCTGACCATATTTTGGCTATGGCCCAAGGAAGGGCTGACCACGGCCAACTCCTGTGTTCCAGCACTTTGAGTTTTTGAAAAGAGATCTTCAACCTATTGTTTCCCAACCTTTTAGGGGTTTTATTAAAGGCATTTGTAGCTTCTTAAGGGTCATTATTGATAACCAAATTTAAATGTTGAAGAGTCAATTGAGTATTAGAATAGAGAATAATGCTTCATCCTTAATTATGACTTTAGGATTTGATATTTGCCCGGAGCATAGAAGGCCTGTGCCTGCTCAAGGAAGGAAAGACAAAGGTAGTGACACTTTATCCTATATCATGTGTATTGCATTGCATGCTTGCATTAGTCATTGAATACAGTGAAAGTGAAGAGGACGTGGCGAAAGCCCAGACTCGATTATAGTGAAAGTGAAGGGGACGGGCGAAAGCCCGGGCTCGAATACAGATAAAGTGAAGGGGATGTGGCGGAAGCCCGACCTCGTATATAGTGAAGGGAACGTGGCGAAAGCCTGGTCTCGAATATTGATTGCTGCATTATGATATATGTAACTTGCTTTATATATATGCATCATATAAATAAATTGTTGCTACTGGGATTCTCTAGAATCTCATTCTTTCCAAATAACATTTTTAGATTGGGCAAGTGGATCGAAAAGCAAGCAAGTGGCAAAGGACAATTAGGACTGCCAGCGGTAGTCTTAGCTATATATTTTGGTTTTATATTGAACTGGTTATCATTTTGGATAAATGAATACATATTGAATGGAATTGTAGTGGTATAGTTTTGTGTAATCCCCGGTATGGATACTGAGATGGGCAATGATGCCCTGTATAGACCTTTGGAATAATGTTATTATCCCGGGTGAACGTCGGGAATTATGCTTACTCTGATATTGTATATGTAACAGACCAAACAGGCCATTTGTTTTAATGAATGAAATGAATGGAGATCCATTTGTACAGGTGTTTTAAAAAGTTTTTAATTGTTCTGGATTTCTTATTCGATAATTAAATGTGCTTAAATGCTAATCCAGGCCTCATTATCGAAGGGGGTTACATTGAGCGTAGTAGAGATCGGCCTGTTACTGTATCTACTGCATTTGCTACTACTGTTGAGCCACTACAACTTGTGTCTTGGCCAAATCTGAGCGCAGCTCCTCAACAGACTCATCCCTCGGACGTTTGACCTTGGACGTGTTTGCTTTAGACCTACCAGCCTCATAGGCGAAGCTCTTGCCGTAGATCAAGCTAGGTCTGGCGCCTATCCCCATCCCTCGTATACGTCCAGGGTGGTCAACCTAACCCAAACTGGCCTTCAAAGGAGCCGTGGGGTCCACAGACCCTTAGAACTCCTGGGTGTGGGTCTCTCACAACTCAGCCTGCGACTGCTGCATCTGCTCTTGTCATTTTATGAAACAATTAATTATAAATTATTTTTCATAATAAAGTTGGTTTAGTTTTATAAACAATATAATAATGAATTAACTTACAATGGCTGCCTATGCCTGCTGAGAGGTCAGAGTCTCGTCACGGTGCGTATGGGTGATAGCGAATAACTCCCCATAGTCTGTCTGTCAGTTCTCCTGCTGTGCCTTCCTCTCCTAAAACAATTACAAAATTAAATTAGTATTATGAACAACAATATACTAAATTTATAATATGAAATAACCAGCTAAAAGTAATTGATAACGTGAAAAGTTACCAACTCGTTGTAAGTGACAACAAAAGTCTTCGATCCTGCCGTGTGGAGGATCATCTACTGCCCTCAGCACCTTGTATTCCTCTAAGAAAGTGCCTAGAAAAAATATTAAAAGTATTAAAATAATATAAAACACTTATAATTAATAAAAACATTAAATTTATAATTTAAATTATAATTTAAGAATTATAAGTTAAAAATTTATATATAATTAATTAATATTTTATAATTCATATTAATATTTATCAATAATAATTTATTATATTAATTTTTTATATAATCTAATCTAAATCTAATAATCGAAATAATCTAATAAATACATTACCTGCCCCTTTGCGCTCCTCATAAATTGGATAAAACTCGCCCAGTCGTTTGGTGGTACATCGTCTGGGATGTTCTCGATCAGCTGCTATAGAGAAATCATCTCATCCTTATCCATGCTGAGGAAGAGATGATTCCTCTTGTTCCTCTAGCCGTCGCCCATATTCATCAGCGTGTACCTTTTCCGGTTGTCCCAAACGACAAACCTAAGCTGTAACACCATTGAAAAAGATATTTAAATATGACTAATTACAAATAAGACAACTAAAAAATATTAATTAAATATAATTAATTATAGAAAATATAATATAATTAAATACTATTAATTATCTATACCACCTTGTCCCATGCCAGGTCCTTTGGCCCCTTTGGAACTTTCCTCCATGTCCCAAAGTGAAAGGGGAACTGCATCCAATTTGAGCCCAGCTCGTTCAGGAAGCAGTTGAATAGGTGACCCCCCATTGTCGATGGACTGGACTGTGGCCTCATTCCATGGAACTACAACTCGTAGTATTTGGTCTAAGCTATTTAGACCGGCCATGTCCAACCTCCTTGTGGACACGTTCTCCTACTCATCTGTACAATTTACAACACATTAGATAAATTGCAACTAAAATTTAACATTTCAAATTTAAATATTTAATTTATTAAATAAAAAAATATATTTGCCTTGGACTTGAACCTCAAACCCAGTAGACCGAGAAGACGATTGTTTTGGGTTATTCTAGTCCCATGCCTCTTCCTCATCCAGAAACCACTCTATATCTCTGATCAGAATCGGGATGTCGAAGTCCTCGTTGACGTCATAGTCACTGATACTAATATCTCCCTCTCCCAGATCAGGCACCTTTGGTGCAGTAGTCTCCTGTGGGATCGTTTGTGATGGCTATGGTATGGTTAACTCCTGTGGCTACTGTGAGAAGATGGGCTGAAATGGCACGGTCACTCTCCCTCCACACTGCCCCTCCCATTGCCCTCTCCTATACTGCTGCTACCCCATAAAATCGGTCTGGGGACCTCGGGCTCCTTCCCCTTGTCCATCCCTGAAGCCATATCAACTGCAAAAATTAAGAAAAAAACAAACCAATTAGTCACATTTATATGTAAAATTATAATAAAAATGAAAATAAAATATGTATTGTCTGTACCTCAAGTGAGAATAATGAGAAATGTTGCAGCGAAAACTCTTCAACAGACATCAGAACACTTAGATGTGAAGGAAAACTCTCACAGAAATGTCAGAAAACAAAATAGCCAAATGAGAAAATGGAAGGGGCATCTCCTTTTTATAGTTGTGGAATTTGTAACGGTTTTTGAAAAAACCGCTACATAAATTGCTACAAAAAAACCAAGGCGACAAAACTATCTAACGGTTATAAAATAGCCGCTATAAATGTGATGACCTTTGAAGTTTTGTAGTGGTTATGAAAACTTAACCACTACAAATGTGATGACATTTGAAGTTCTGTAGCGGTTATGAAAACCTAACCGCTACATATAAGTGACATTTGGCATTTTGTAGTGGTTCAATTCGTTGTAATCGCTATACTATTGGAGCGGCTTGGTGGCACCAACTGTAATATCCTGGATTTTAATCAAGGATTAATAACTTCAAACGATGTAATTAATGATAAATAAGTATTTTTGAAGTATATGTTGTGCAATGTGAAATGAAGGCAACTATTCATAATTTAATGAGTATTGTACTAATCAGGGGTAAAACGGTAAATTTACCAACCGTCTGGTTAGCTATTGATGAGAAAGCCTCTTAGTAATCAAAGTCAATGGTTGAGATTGAAAGAACATGAGGGGGGGATTTGATGCATGCAAGCTTAAGTGAAATAATAGTGGGAGGAATGAGATGATGACAAGTGGATAAATAAGGACCCTTGGATGGAGGTCAAACTTTCAAACCACTTTCTCTTCCCTCTCTCCCTCCCTAGTCGGTTTGTGTGTGTGTGGAACCCAAGAGAAGTGATCATCACTTCCACCAACTCATTTCTCTCTCTATTTCCTCCATTTCCGGCGAACCAAGCAAGAAAGAGAAAGGAAGGGTTTGAAATTTGTGAAGGTAAATGACTTCATAAGCTTAAACACTTTTCATTGATATTGTGCAAGTGGCCAAGAGCTTTCTTTCCATGTTTTCAGACTTGTGATTGGTGGTGTGTGGCAAATTTAGGGAATTTGAAAGTTGAGGAATCCAAGTTCTGAATTCAGCAAGTGAAAGAGGTGAGTTTTTGATGAATTTTGGTATATATGTTAGGATGTATGCATAATCAATGAAAATTCTGGAAATTTGACCTAATTATGATGTTTAGGGAAGGATAGATTTTGATGAGAGTGTCACTGTTCATTTGGTCAGTTTGACACTTGGGAGTGATTAGGATTTGATTTGAAGTTGAATAAGAGGGAGAGTGTTAAGTTATGGTTTTGGTGAATTTGTGGTTTAGAGATGAGATTTTGCTATTTGAGTGAAAGTTGGTTAATTTTGGGTTAACAATGGGTTTATGGTGAAGTTTTGGATGAGAAAGAGCAATGGTATGAGTTATAGAACCATTGGAGTGCATTTGGTGAAGTCTGGTAAATCATGTCAGTTTCTGTGTTTTGGGTATCTGAGGTGATTTCTCGAGTGAGGGAAGAACTCACTCGAGCACAGGATGAACGTGCTCGAGTGAGCATGTTGTGCTCGGGTGAGGGTGCCTGTTTGCACTGGGAGTGAGTGTTGCAAGTTATCACTCGCTGACAGTTTGCCAAGAGTGCGCCTGGCACTCGCGAGCATTGGGTGATCACTCGAGCACTAGGATTTGTGCTCGAGTGAATCTGTGCCTGGGAGTGGAGTTACTCTCGGGAAGTCCCTCGCTGGCCCTCACTTCCTCATGCTCGAGTGCGCTGAGGGTCAGTGCTCGAGCACAGGTGCTTGTGCTCGAGTGAGAGTGCATTTTTGTGTTTTGGGTGAGTATCTCAGGGCATCACTCGAGAGTGGATTGTTGAGGGTGAGCGAGGTCACTCATGGGTATTGAGGGATCACTCGAGCACTGGGGTTATGCTCGAGTGCGCTGAGGGTCTGTGCTCGAGCACGGAGGTTATGCTCGAGTGCACTTGTGGTAGGAGAGTTGGGATTACTCTCGGGTTGTCACTCGCAGGGCCTCACTTCCGTGGTGCTCGAGTGCTGGCGAGGTCTCTGCTCGAGCACAGCCTCTTGTGCTCGAGTGAGAGTGTAGGTTTGTCGCGGGAGTTGCTCTCGGGTAAGCACTTCCTGTCTCACTCGCATGTGTGCTCGAGTGAGATCGAGGGTTGTGCTCGAGCACGGTCTTCTGTGCTCGAGTGATGAGACCAAAAATCAGTGTTTAGCTTTCTTGTGAAGGATCTTTGGGGATAGTTATCCCAACCCTTTAGGCATATAATGGCCATCCAAAGAGTCCAAATGAATACCAACTTAGAGTGTTATTGAATTAAGAATTTGGAAAAGGAGATTAACCAAATGTCCCTATTTTGATTATAGGATTTGATATCTGCTATCCTCGTGAGCCTACTGTGCCAGCGACCATCAGGAAAGGATCAGGTAGTGACTTTTCTTTCGTACCATTTATGATGCATTGTATGTGTGTATGATCAGTGATTTGTGATAAATTCAGATGTTGCGACTTATGTGGATATGTGTTAGCACCGTCAGTCCAATAGTCCCTGAGTAGCTAACAACAGATCGGGTAAGGGCAGTGTGCCTTCCCGGCGGAGAAAGGGGATGAGGATGAGGTGTGGTATATGTGATTATGTGAGCCGAAAGGCTATTTGTGAAGGCCGACGGGCCGTTTGTGAAAGCCGGTTAGCTGTATGAGCTACAAGGCTATTTTTACACACTGCCACGCCAATAGTCCCTGAGTAGCTAACAACGGTTCGGGTTAGGGCGGTGTGCCTTCCCAGCGGAGAAAGGGGATGAGGGTGGAGTGTGATACGTGTTGCTGCTGCGGTACATTGATTGCTTACATGCTGTGTGCTTGTATGTGGTATAAATGTTTAGTTACTACTGAGATTCTTTTGAATCTCATTCTTTCCTTTGAACTAACCTTTCAGACAGGGCGAGTGGCTCTAAGGAGAAGCGAACGACCCGGAGCGATTAGAGCTTCCTAGGGACATTAGTATGGTTTTGTTGGTCATTCATTTTGGATAGGGATTACTGTACTACATTTTGGAAATGTAAGTAGTTTTGAAGTACTTGGTTTGTAATCCCCTAATCAGAATTTGAAACTACATGTATATATAGATGAACCCGGGGTTTGCCGGGATTTTGGTTATACACTCTGTCATACGTAAATGTAGATAAACTGTACAGGTGATTATATTCGATAATTGAACTTGAGACCGAAAGAGGAATGGAGTTTTGAAAATTTCGTAAAGTCCCAACTACTAAAGGGAGTTTTAAATGAGTTTTAAACTATTCGACGGTCTCTAATCTAATTTAAATACCAAATATCGAATTATAATTACGTGATTAAAGTCAGGGTGTTACATTTTGGTATAAGAGCCGTAGTTCCTGGCAAGGGTAGAGGTTGCTAGGATAGATCCCTTAGGTAGCTTTAGGGATATAAGATTATCTGTGGATGATTGTTGTGTGCACATGTATGTTTAAATGATTTGGATATAGATGAGTTTTATGACTATATGTGCATACTGTCTCTGCTGAATTAATGGGGTAAGTTGTTTGTAGAATGAAGAAAACAAGAGGACGCCCCAGAATTCCGCGTGTAGACCCTGTGGTGGAGGTTGATAATGAAAATCCACCAGATCCTATGCAAGAGTTAATGGGTCTAATCAAGGATCAGCGGGATATGATAACTGAGCTGAGAGAAGAGCTCAGAGCGGAGAAGGCAAAGAACAAGGAAGTTCCGGTTCAGTCTACACCAGAGAAAACTCAAGAAGGAACCCGATATGAGGATACTGCTGAGGGATCAGCACTGCCATCAGAATCCCCATCTCGTGCTATTCCGAATCTAGAGTCTCATGGGGGACCAGTCAGAGAGGATAGAGATCTTCAGTTCTGGGTCACTAGGTTCTGCAAGCATCTGCCTCCGGTGTTCAGAGGGAGGTTTGACCCTCAAGCAGCCGAAGATTGGCTGAATAGGCTGGAGAAAATATTTGAAGTGCTTTGTTGTCCAAAGGAGGTGAAGCCACGGTTGGCGGTTTACAAACTCGAGGGTGATGCGGATCGTTGGTGGCGGAATATCGCCCTGACACTAAAGAGCAGAAATGTGCCGCTGACTTGGGAATTGTTCCTACAAGAATTCAATAAGAAGTACTTCCCGAAACCGGTTCGGCTTGAAAAGGAGACAGAATTCCTTAACATTAGGCAAGGGGACACAGAGAGCTTCGATGATTACTTGTCCTGTTTCGTTCGATTAGCTCGATACTCCTCCTACCTCCGATTCAAGGATGATGAAGAATGGAGTTCTGATATGCTCATTCGCGGTCTAAGGCGAGAGTTGAGGAAACACCTAGCTACTCATCAATTTGATAAGTTTAACAAGGCTGTGGAGCAGTGTCGAATCACAGAGAACAACCTAAGAGAAGTGTATCCTGCTAGAGCCATTGGTCACCGTAGTGAACCCAACAAGGGTAATGCCTCTCAGAAGCGGAAAGGCCAAGGATCTTCTTCATATAAGGGCGGTGATAAGAAGCCCTATCAGCCTAGAGACCGTGAACCTCAGAGAGTTGCGACCGAGTGGAAATGTCGTCGTTGCAACAAATCACATTATAGCCAGAATTGTCGGGGAGAAATGATCTGTTTTAACTGTAAGCAGCCAGGACATCTTTCCAGAGATTGTCAACGACCACGACCCGAACAGAGGCCAAAGACTCAGGGCCGAGTGTTCGCTATGACCCACGAGGAAGCTCGTAAGTCTCCCGAGTTGATACAAGGTAAAATCTCTATTAACGGTCATCTGTTGCAAGCATTGTTCGACTCAGGTGCAAGTCACTCCTTCATTGCTTATGATTGCTTGAAGCGCCTGGGATTGCATGTACATAAGTTACCCTTTGACTTGGTAGTGTCAACCCCGATGGGTGTTAAGGCCTTAACCACAGAAGCTTACTTGAATTGTGTTGTATCTGTGGAAGGGCACCAATCTGTGGTAGATTTGATATGCCTGCCGCTTTACCAATTGGAAGTCATCTTGGGTTTTGATTGATTAACGGCAAATAACGTATTACTTGATTGTGGGAACAAGAGGATAGTATATCCTGCTTCTCAGAGGGCTGAAGTCGTGGATGCTAGTATGAACTTCCTTTCTACGGCTAAAGCTGAGAAATATATTGGAAAAGGTTGCCAAGGCTATATGGTGTTTTTCTCTGTGCAAGGGGAAACCGGTGAGATTTTGAGTAATATACCCGTGGTGAATGAATTCCCTGAGGTGTTTCCGGATGATCTGAACGGATTACCTCCTGAAAGGGAAGTTCAATTTCCAATTGATATTATGCCTGGAGCTGGTTCTATTTCTAAGGCCCCATATCGTATGGCCCCAAACGAGATGGCGGAACTAAAGAAACAAATAGAAGACTTGCTTGAGAAAGGGTTCATTCGACCCAGTGTGTCGCCTTGGGGAGCTCCAATGCTATTTGTTAAGAAGAAGGATGGAAGTCTCCGACTGTGCATCGACTACAGAGAGTTGAACAAAGTTACTATCAAGAACAAGTACCCACTTCCTCGAATTGACGACCTTTTAGATCAACTCTCTGGTTCGTGTGTGTTTTCAAAGATTGATCTAAGGTCAGGGTATCATCAGCTGCGAGTGAAAGCAGAAGATATTCCGAAGACAGCTTTCCGAACCAGGTATGGTCATTATGAGTTCTTGGTGATGCCATTTGGGCTAACCAATGCGCCTGCGGTTTTCATGGATTACATGAACCGTATCTTTCGACAATATCTGGATCAGTTTGTTGTTGTGTTTATCGATGACATTCTGATATATTCCAAAAGCAACGAAGAGCATGAGCAACATCTGAGAGTTGTATTGAATATTTTGCGTGAGAAGCAATTATATGCCAAGTTGAGCAAGTGTGAATTTTGGCTATCGGAAGTGAGATTCCTAGGCCATGTTATCTCGCAAGAAGGGGTCTCTGTGGATCCCAGTAAAGTGGAAGCAGTACTTGACTGGAAGAGGCCAGAATCTGTGGCAGAGATACGCAGTTTTCTGGGTCTTGCCGGGTACTATCGGAGATTCATCCAGAATTTCTCCCGTATTGCGTTACCAATGACCAAGCTCACGAGAAAGGATCAGCCGTTTGTGTGGGACGAGAAATGTGAAAATTGCTTTGTGGAGCTGAAGGAGAGGTTGACGTCGGCGCCTTTGTTGATTTTACCCGATCCCAGTGTGACATATATTGTGTACTCTGATGCCAGTGGGCAGGGATTAGGGTGTGTCCTTATGCAGCAGGGACGTGTGGTGGCCTACGCCTCTCGACAGCTCAGATCTCATGAATTGAACTATCCCACTCATGATCTGGAGCTTGCGGCCATTGTGTTTGCTTTGAAGATTTGGCGTCACTACCTGTATGGTGTGACTGTGGAATTGTACTGCGACCACAAGAGTCTCAAATATCTGTATGATCAAAAAGAACTGAATATGAGACAGCACCGTTGGATGGAATTGCTGAAGGACTACGACCTGGAAATTAAATATCATCCGGGTAAAGCCAATGTAGTCGCTGATGCTCTTAGTCAGAAGACCGTACTCGTTGCAGCTATGATGATACAAGAGAAGAAATTGATTGAAGATTTCCGTGATCTGAATTTGACAAATCAGATAGTCTGTGCCAATTACACTGTTTCTCAAGAAGAAAGTGATCTAAGAACTGAGATTGAAGAAGCTCAGGGTCATGATGACTGGATACAGCGCAATCTGACTCGAATCGAACAGGGAGAAATTCCAGGTTACGACCGATCACCTCGTGGATTGGTTCGTTATCAGAAGAGAGTTTGCGTGCCACTCAAGGTGGAGTTGAGACAGAAGATTTTGGATGAGGCACACAAGAGCGGATATACTCTCCATCCTGGTATGACCAAGATGTACCATAACCTAAAATCGGTGTATTGGTGGCCGGGTATGAAGAGTGATGTGACCAAATATGTGGCGAGATGCCTCACTTGCCAGAAGGTAAAAATTGAGCACCAGAGACCACCTGGTTTACTTCAGAGTCCTGAGATTCCAGAATGGAAATGGGAAAGTGTGACCATGGATTTGGTAGTGGGATTGCCCAAGATCAGGAACTATGATGCGATCTGGGTAATTGTGGATCGGTTAACAAAGTCGGCGCACTTCATACCAATCAATGCTGGTTATTCTCCTGATAAACTAGCAGAAATTTATGTTAGTGAGATCGTAAAACTCCATGGTGTTCCGAAAAATATCATTTCTAATCGAGATCCTCGATTTACTTCGAGATTCTGGAAAGCGCTGCATAAAGCCTTGGGAACTCAACTGAGGTTCAGTACGGCTTATCATCCGCAAACGGATGGACAGTCAGAGAGAACAATCCAGACGCTGGAAGATATGTTACGAGCGTGTGTTCTTGACTTTAAAGGAAGTTGGGATCGCTTTCTTCCACTTGCGGAATTCGCTTATAACAATAGCTATCATGCGAGCATCCAGATGGCTCCGTATGAAGCGTTGTATGGAAGACGGTGTCAATCGCCTTTGTGCTGGAACGAGCTATCTGAAGGGAAACTTTACGGACCAGATTTGGTTGATCAAACCTCAGCACAGATTCAGATTATTCGAAAGAGATTGCTTGCAGCGCAGAGTCGACAGAAAAGCTACGCTGACAAGAGAAGACGGCCTCTAGAGTTTGAGGTTGGAGATCATATTTTCTTAAGAGTATCTCCTGTCACCGGTGTTGGGCGAGCAATCAAGAGAAAGAAGCTAAGCCCAAGATATGTAGGTCCTTTTGAAATCCTTGAGAGGATTGGGCCTGTTGCTTATCAAGTAGCTCTACCCCTGAGTTTGAGCAGACTCCATGACGTATTCCACATTTCTCAACTGAAGAAGTACCAACCAGATCCATCTCACATAGTTGAATATGAGGAAATCGAGTTACAAGACAATTTCACATATGCAGTGGAGCCAGAGTAGGTCATTGACCGAGAAGAACGACGGCTCAGACACAGGAGCATTCCATATGTGAAGGTGATCTGGAAGGGAATGACACAAAGAGAGGCAACTTGGGAAGCGGAGGGAGATATGCGAAGGCGATATCCGGAGTTTATGGCTCAAGTTGTATAGCAATTTCGAGGACGAAATTAAATTTTCGGGGGGAGAATTGTAATATCCTGGATTTTAATCAAGGATTAATAACTTCAAACGATGTAATTAATGATAAATAAGTATTTTTGAAGTATATGTTGTGCAATGTGAAATGAAGGCAACTATTCATAATTTAATGAGTATTGTACTAATCAGGGGTAAAACGGTAAATTTACCAACCGTCTGGTTAGCTATTGATGAGAAAGCCTCTTAGTAATCAAAGTCAATGGTTGAGATTGAAAGAACATGAGGGGGGGATTTGATGCATGCAAGCTTAAGTGAAATAATAGTGGGAGGAATGAGATGATGACAAGTGGATAAATAAGGACCCTTGGATGGAGGTCAAACTTTCAAACCACTTTCTCTTCCCTCTCTCCCTCCCTAGTCGGTTTGTGTGTGTGTGGAACCCAAGAGAAGTGATCATCACTTCCACCAACTCATTTCTCTCTCTATTTCCTCCATTTCCGGCGAACCAAGCAAGAAAGAGAAAGGAAGGGTTTGAAATTTGTGAAGGTAAATGACTTCATAAGCTTAAACACTTTTCATTGATATTGTGCAAGTGGCCAAGAGCTTTCTTTCCATGTTTTCAGACTTGTGATTGGTGGTGTGTGGCAAATTTAGGGAATTTGAAAGTTGAGGAATCCAAGTTCTGAATTCAGCAAGTGAAAGAGGTGAGTTTTTGATGAATTTTGGTATATATGTTAGGATGTATGCATAATCAATGAAAATTCTGGAAATTTGACCTAATTATGATGTTTAGGGAAGGATAGATTTTGATGAGAGTGTCACTGTTCATTTGGTCAGTTTGACACTTGGGAGTGATTAGGATTTGATTTGAAGTTGAATAAGAGGGAGAGTGTTAAGTTATGGTTTTGGTGAATTTGTGGTTTAGAGATGAGATTTTGCTATTTGAGTGAAAGTTGGTTAATTTTGGGTTAACAATGGGTTTATGGTGAAGTTTTGGATGAGAATGAGCAATGGTATGAGTTATAGAACCATTGGAGTGCATTTGGTGAAGTCTGGTAAATCATGTCAGTTTCTGTGTTTTGGGTATCTGAGGTGATTTCTCGAGTGAGGGAAGAACTCACTCGAGCACAGGATGAACGTGCTCGAGTGAGCATGTTGTGCTCGGGTGAGGGTGCCTGTTTGCACTGGGAGTGAGTGTTGCAAGTTATCACTCGCTGACAGTTTGCCAAGAGTGCGCCTGGCACTCGCGAGCATTGGGTGATCACTCGAGCACTAGGATTTGTGCTCGAGTGAATCTGTGCCTGGGAGTGGAGTTACTCTCGGGAAGTCCCTCGCTGGCCCTCACTTCCTCATGCTCGAGTGCGCTGAGGGTCAGTGCTCGAGCACAGGTGCTTGTGCTCGAGTGAGAGTGCATTTTTGTGTTTTGGGTGAGTATCTCAGGGCATCACTCGAGAGTGGATTGTTGAGGGTGAGCGAGGTCACTCATGGGTATTGAGGGATCACTCGAGCACTGGGGTTATGCTCGAGTGCGCTGAGGGTCTGTGCTCGAGCACGGAGGTTATGCTCGAGTGCACTTGTGGTAGGAGAGTTGGGATTACTCTCGGGTTGTCACTCGCAGGGCCTCACTTCCGTGGTGCTCGAGTGCTGGCGAGGTCTCTGCTCGAGCACAGCCTCTTGTGCTCGAGTGAGAGTGTAGGTTTGTCGCGGGAGTTGCTCTCGGGTAAGCACTTCCTGTCTCACTCGCATGTGTGCTCGAGTGAGATCGAGGGTTGTGCTCGAGCACGGTCTTCTGTGCTCGAGTGATGAGACCAAAAATCAGTGTTTAGCTTTCTTGTGAAGGATCTTTGGGGATAGTTATCCCAACCCTTTAGGCATATGTTTAGGCATATAATGGCCATCCAAAGAGTCCAAATGAATACCAACTTAGAGTGTTATTGAATTAAGAACTTGGAAAAGGAGATTAACCAAATGTCCCTATTTTGATTATAGGATTTGATATCTGCTATCCTCGTGAGCCTACTGTGCCAGCGACCATCAGGAAAGGATCAGGTAGTGACTTTTCTTTCGTACCATTTATGATGCATTGTATGTGTGTATGATCAGTGATTTGTGATAAATTCGGATGTTGCGACTTATGTGGATATGTGTTAGCACCGTCAGTCCAATAGTCCCTGAGTAGCTAACAACAGATCGGGTAAGGGCAGTGTGCCTTCCCGGCGGAGAAAGGGGATGAGGATGAGGTGTGGTATATGTGATTATGTGAGCCGAAAGGCTATTTGTGAAGGCCGACGGGCCGTTTGTGAAAGCCGGTTAGCTGTATGAGCTATAAGGCTATTTTTACACACTGCCACGCCAATAGTCCCTGAGTAGCTAACATCGGTTTGGGTTAGGGCGGTGTGCCTTCCCGACGGAGAAAGGGGATGAGGGTGGAGTGTGATACGTGTTGCTGCTGCGGTACATTGATTGCTTACATGCTGTGTGCTTGTATGTGGTATAAATGTTTAGTTACTACTGGGATTCTTTTGAATCTCATTCTTTCCTTTGAACTAACCTTTCAGACAGGGCGAGTGGCTCTAAGGAGAAGCGAACGACCCGGAGCGGTTAGAGCTTCCTAGGGACATTAGTATGGTTTTGTTGGTCATTCATTTTGGATAGGGATTACTGTACTACATTTTGGAAATGTAAGTAGTTTTGAAGTACTTGGTTTGTAATCCCCTAATTAGAATTTGAAACTACATGTATATATAGATGAACCCGGTGTTTGCCGGGATTTTGGTTATACACTCTGTCATACGTAAATGTAGATAAACTGTATAGGTGATTATATTCGATAATTGAACTTGAGACCGAAAGAGGAATGAAGTTTTGAAAATTTCGTAAAGTCCCAACTACTAAAGGGAGTTTTAAATGAGTTTTAAACTATTCGACGGTCTCTAATCTAATTTAAATACCAAATATCGAATTATAATTACGTGATTAAAGTCATGGTGTTACACCAAGAGGTGTAAACTTTATAGCGGTTTATATGTTGTAATCTACAAGTTAACCACGACAAATTTTGACGGGAAACTCGTGCCATATTTGTAGTGGTTTTTTGCTTTTAACCGTTACAAATAACATTGCCAATCAGTTGCGCCACTTGTCATGTAGCTTACTGCTACAAATTTGTAGCGTTTTATGTTATAACCACTATAGATGTCACAATTTGTAGCGATTAAGTGTAACCGCTACAAATGCACCGCTACGAAATCCCTTTTTTTTGTAGTGCTTTGGGATGTCATATAGGCATCTTTATGTTGCTGATGATGATACACGAAGGAATTTAAAAGCACCAAATAATCTCTTTGCATTCCCAATGTGCAACCATCAAATAAAGCTAGAGTAATTATTAGTGGCCTAAACAATGCATCATGAACATAGGGTCTTTAGGGGTGTTTTACTTGAACTGATTTTTTGTAACTTATTTTTAATGGCTAATTATTGCTTTCATAATTAATGCACATATTAATATTAGCATGTCTTACTAAATTTCTCTACCCCTTTAGCAAATACATTCTCATTATTCTTAGGGAAAAAGACACATAAACACCATTTAAAATGGTAAAGGATATAAAGGTGTTTCCAATTTCAATAATCCCTATGAGATGCTATGTTTTTTAAATTAAAAAAAATGACAAAAATGACCTAACACTCTTTTTTAAATAAACATTAACCCCTACCCTGCTGGTTGTCGGCCTTTGCAGCAACCACCACAACTACCAAAACTCCCTAATTACTTTTGGAAGTAATTAAAATACTCCCTCCGATCCCTAATATAAAATATATTGACTTAATTTGATTAGATTAAGAAAGTTAGTTAATATAATATATATTTTCTAAAACATCATAGTCATCTTCCTTAATTATCTAGATCTTCCCCCTCCTCCTTTAGTATTTTTGAGGGAGCATCAATAGTGATAAATTAGGAAAAGACTCAAAAATATGAAAACTTTGTTTTATATTTAAGATTAAGATAAACTCTCAAAATATATCTTATATTAAAGACCGGAGGAATATTTAACCCTCCTAATTACTTTCACCCCAAAAACCTCTCCACTTCAAATTCCTAACCCTAACATCTAGACCCATTTAATGGCAATGAAACCCCCTCTTTATCTATTTTCATAATTTAATTTTGTTATTATTATACCTACATGCAATTCCTTATAGAAGGTATCGTTTGCATATGTGACCACAACCAATTCTTGGGTTTCATGTCAGTTGCCTCTTTTTACTATTCCTTCATAAGCTTGCCTTTTCACTATTCATAAGGAGCATGTGCCTTGAAATGGATTTCTTAAAATCTTATCAAATCTTTAAATATATAATTATTTTTGGATATGTTATAATTGTTTTTAAAAAAAATGGACCTAAGAACACGTGCAACAATAACCCATGTGTCCTTGCTATAATCAATTTGGTAGATATGATCTCACTGAATGCTTGTTATATTTGAATAATAGAACAGTTGTTTAGCTTGGCTTCAAAATGTGGGAATTAGTCATGTGAGGCGAGTCATTATTTTACATTCAATCCTTAACTTTAATTATTTTCCCAAATGTTATTCTCCTCATTGATGGGAATGTGAATGGGCTTGCTAACATTTCTCTTTTTTTTTAATAAAAAGGGTTTGCCTCCTAATAAGTGACATGGGAGAGGTTTGTCAATTTTTTAATTGGGAAAATTTTTTCGTCACTATTTTTTATACCCAATCCTCAGCTCTAATCATTTTCCCAAATGTTATTCTCCTAATTGATGGAATGTGAAAGGACTTGCTGACAATTCTTTTTTAAAATAAAAAATGTTTTGCCTCCTAATAAGTGGAATATATATGAGCTTGTTTGGGAATTTTTTATTTTTTTTAATTGGGCAAATATTTTTCTTTAAAATGTTGGTACCTTTGAAGGAATTGTGACACCACAACTATTATTAGAATTACAAATTACAAATTGCATTAATAATATACTACCTCTTATTCTAAATATAAGATCTAGTTGATTTTTTTTATGAAAAGATTAAGAAAACTAATTAAATTATTTTAAAGTATTTATATTTTTTAATTTTTTCTCCAAACTAATTATTTTGAGTTATAAACTGAAATATAATCTAATGAAACACAACATATGATATGATTAGATAATTTGTTTAGCTTCATTAATCTCTTCAAAAAAGTCAACTATATCTTATATTTAGGACAGGAGGGAGGATGATGGAAGAGTCCGTAATGTTTGCACTATTAGTTTTTTGCCATTATTTTTTTTCTATTGTTATGCGGGTTTATATATATGTTTGTTCCTCAGTTATTT
The DNA here is from genome assembly GCA_963242795.1 of Inga leiocalycina. Classification (NCBI taxonomy): domain Eukaryota; kingdom Viridiplantae; phylum Streptophyta; class Magnoliopsida; order Fabales; family Fabaceae; genus Inga; species Inga leiocalycina. Next base: position 52,979,854 of record OY725327.1, on the reverse strand, counting down.
TCTGTTTTGTTTGGTGTTTAATCGGTGGCTATATTGTGGGATTAATTTCAATAATGGAGAGGTCCATTTTTTCTGGCAGTGACAATATTAAGACATTTCAATATTCATAATAATATATTATGAGAATCATCAGTTTTATCATATTATGGAATTTCAATAATGGGTACGTCTGTATTTTTTTTTTTTGCCGTGACATTTCAATATGCATAATAATACATGATGGGAATCATCAGTTTTAAATGCATAACTTATATCATGGGAGTTAGTTTTAATTTTAATTTTCGGTTATCATTAAATTCCATGTCTAGTGGCTTTTTATGGCATTTCAATAATGGGAAATTAAGCCTTTTGGGATATGTTACCAAGCCTTTTGGGGAGAAGAAGAAATGAAGCCTTTTTTTTTATAGACAAAGAAAACTACAAACACCTCATAAGCTATCCTCCTGAGTCAACCTGCGATCTCGACCTATTTTGATCAGTAAGTAATAAGCTCGTAATAACTGCTGGAGGCGATTCAGTGATATGGAGATCCAATGCCATCTTCCAAGCTTCCTTTGCCATGGCGTCTGCAACTGTGTTAACATCTCGTTTACAATGTAACATTTCGAGTTCCCAGTCACGATCCATTAACGTGCGAATCTCTAAGATAAGTTGAAAATCTGGGTGTTCTTGAGACACTGTTACTTGAATAAGATCCATGACTTCACTACAATCACTCTCAATTAGGATTTGTCTATATCCTCTATCCAGGCAATTTTAAGACCCCACAATACACCCCAAGCTTCAGTAGAGATCACCGTCCCTTGGCCAATTCGATACATGTACCCCATCAAAAACTCACCATTGTGATCTCGCAGTACACCACCACAAGTGCACATCCCTAAGTTGTCACTCCTAGATCCATCAGTATTAATCTTCACCCACCCAGGCGGAGGTGGTTTCAAATGTGTACAACTCTCTTTCTCATTATGGTGGCTACACAGGCTTGTATTACCCCATGCTAAGCATGCACGAGCACGGGCTAAAATGGCATTTCTACTCCAAGAGTTGTTGTTAAAACATCGGTCATTTCGAGCTAACCAGATATATCGGCATAAGACGGTAAACAAAGACGAAACTCAAAACCCTGTACAACATCCTTTCTCTCCATACACCATGCAAGCCAGTCATTTCTATCCAAGCTGTCAAAAAATAAATCCCTCAAACCCGGCGGTAAGAAAATATTCCAAAATTCAGAAATGGTCGGGCAATCTCGTAGAACGTGGAGTATTGACTCACGTACATTAAGGCATACTTCACAAGTACCCGTAGGATAACAACCAAGATGGAACCGTTCCACGTTCATCATTAAACGACCATGAAAACACAGCCACAAGAAAGTACGATACCTTTGAGGGACCTTCATTTTCCAAACACGTTTCCATCGGTATTTAGTGTGAGCCTGTGGGTTACCCACAATATATTTGTAAGCAGAGCTAATGGAGAAATTTCCATCAGAAGACCATCTCCATGCTGGAAAATCCTCCCTATTTAGCTGGCGGTTGTTAACCCATCTGATAGCGATACATATATGGCCTAGGAGTAAGTGATCAAACTTTCTCATATCCCATTGTCCGGAGGGAGTGATGCAATCAACTACTCTCCATTCAGTAACATCTCTAGGCAACGCTTGTGTCACTAAACTCTGAAGCCTATCCAAATGTGGCACCCACACATCGTTCCAGAAAGAAATATTCTCTCTATTTGCTACTCTCTATGTTATACTATCATTGAGCTTCTCCCAATTGTTACGAATACCCCTCCATGTACTTGACTTCGACCGACGCTTTACAATTTTAGGAATAATATCATTGCCTGCTTTATACTTCTCACGTAAAAACTTGACCCAGAGCGAGTCTTGTCTATTAATCATATTCCATCCAAGCTTCATCATGAAAGCTTGGTTCTGATAACGAGCCTTCCTGAGACTAAGGCCTCCATTTTCTTTACGTGCACACACCAAATCCCAGGAGACTAGATGCGGTTTCCTACTATCTGAGCTACTACCCCAGAGGAAGTTACGACATCGTTTGTCAGAAATTAAGCCTTTTGAAGAGCTATTATCTAACACTGTTAATCATAATTAGAAGTAATGCTAATTGTGTAGCAGTAGCCAAGTTATTCCAACAGGCACCCTTATTAACACTATTTAAAAGCTCTGTTTCCACAAACTTTCTAATGATATAATAGATAGATGCCCAACTAGAATATAAAAACATAATTTCTAATACTTTTGTATAATAGCCATTAGTCTAATCGATTAATGACAAACTACTGTGGTTATTCTCGTTAATGTCATTGTCATCATTACAAATTAATCATTGACTAGTTATAAATAGTTGAGATTATCCCAGGGAAGGATCTACAGAACTAAAAGACAGAAAGGGAAGAGAAGTAAAGACCGACACGGAGTTGTTAATTCATATGCAGATGCAGACATATGCAAGTAATTTAAAGAAAAGAGATGAAGATTTATAAAACTGATATATTATTGAATTCAATACGATACAAACATAAAGAAATTACAAAGAAAACAATAAAATACACAAGGGTAATTACCCTAGAGGAGAAGGGGAGAGAGAATTGAGACTGAAAGCTCTAAGTCTCGGTGTCTAGCAACTGAAATGATGTGCCCTTATATAGGCATTTGCATCAGTTGCTATGCATAATTTAACTTGGGGTAAAATTACTTTAACCAGAGTAAAAAACATGTTACTTGTAACCCCCTCCGTAATTATATCTGAAATACGCGATTAAAATGAAATAGAGACCAATAATAATCAAATAACATTTACTAACCCATCACATGACGGGGTTTTCACGAATACTTTTTGAAATCATTTAAAAACATGGTCTCATATTCACATTTCGAATACAATTACTACGCAAAGATAAATCACATTCATATAAATATCAGAGTGCACAACTTAATCATCCCGGCAATCTCGGGTACATACCTTCGCTAAAGATATACAGGGCACAATTGCCCATTACAATTCTTCAAATAGGGATTACACAATCTCATCTCACATTCATAACCATATATTCAACTGAATCATATACAGTCTTCACAACGCCTTGGTAACTAACTACCAACTCTCATCTCGAAGGAGTCCTAGCCGCTCCCTCCACTTGCCACTTGCCCTGTCTAAATTGTTGGTAGGGGAGGGTGAGATTCGAGAGAATCTCAGTAGGAAACAAATACCATAATGCATGCATGATAGATGCTATGTGTATGACATGTTAGCTTTATCTAGATGCATGCCCCATAATGACATTTCTGCATGCTCAATATTTCATGTAACAAAACTATGGCCACAGTAAAACAGAAACAGAGCTTCATTTATTCAAATATGCTCTACACAATCAAGTAAAGCAATCACATACATCACTACACAAGCAAAGATATCAAATACATGCAAGTAAGGCAAGTCCCCTACCTCCAGTCTTTTCTCCTCGATTTGCGTGCCAGCAACTCGGGACTTCACATTCGATCCTACAATGTCAAATGTACTATTTAGACACTCCCAAAGTGTTTCTGGGGGTTATATGAGGCTATATTGAAAATTTACTAAAATACCCCCGGGGACCCGGCCCAACCTTGCCGTACCCGATCTGGCTGTACTTTTCTTGAAATTTTGACATGGGCTATTCTGACATATTTTCGCCCAAGGAATCCATTTCCGGACTCGGAATTATCAAATTCAATTTCAATTACAAAATTACCCTTGACAGCCCCACTTTAAGGGTTTTAGGGGCATTTTCGTAATTATGCTTTTTCGGCCTTTTCCGAAAAAGTGGCCAACTGTAACCCCACATAATTTTCGCTCCTGAACTCAATGGAACCATCAAATTTATAAAATTCCAACACTTAATGGACGAAAATACCCCTGCCCAAATCTGAAAAATTTTAGGGAGATTGAGTTCTCTTGATTTCAATCCATTAAACACCTTGTATACACTTCTAATCACATGTTTAACTATTTAAACACTAATTGCACGTGATTAGAGTTAATTTGGCAGCATTTCCCCTTAGGGTTTCACCATCCATTTTCACCAAAATCAAGCAAAACCAACCCAAATTTAACAACAACCACTACAACATCATCATATAGCACAAGAGGATTAAATTCATGCCCTTAATATCACTAAAACCCTAAGGTTACCATTCAGCAAAAACAGGGCAGCATAATATTACCTCATAGATTCAACCAAATTTCAAGACATTTGGGTCAAAACAAAGCTTGTGCTTACCTCTTAGCTTGGCTATAGCCCTTTCTTGAGTTCTCCCACTTCAACACCACTTAGATGGCACAAAACTCCTCCTTTCAAGAAACTACAACCATAGAAATGAAGCTCTTAATGAGAGGAACAATTTTGATGAAGGTCTCAAGAGCTAGAAATGGAGTCTTGATAGAGAAAATGGCACAAGAACATGTTGGTTCACCTCTTGCTTCTTTGCTCTCAATTTCGTCCACTCTCTCTCTCTCTCTATATTTTGCTTCAGCTGAACCGAAATGAGAGCCCAAGGAAAGAGAAAGCTCATATAAAAATATCTCCTTCATCTTTCATTTTTATGATATTTTATGGCAATTTTAACACATGCCTTTTAACTTCATCATCATCTCTTTTCTCTTTAGCCATTATGCTTGGCCGAAATGGAAGATTAGGAGGGAATAAAATATGCATTCAATTATCTCTTTTATCCTCTTCCACATCCTCCTCCACACAATTTATTTTGAGTTGCAATCTTTGACCATAACCCTTTTTGTTTTTGACCTTAGCCCTTACCAATTCTTGTGTCATATTTTCATTGTATTTGAACCAATGCCTCCTCCCTTTAATCAGCCCATATTTACGTCACTTAAGGGCCCAAGTTAGAGCAGAATAGGCTGATCACCAATTTCCTCATAATTACAAGGTTGCCAATACAAATTTTCCCATTTTCGGATTTTGTGTAAATTCTGGCAGATTTTCTGTCCAAACTTTGAAAAATCATAACTAATTATAGAAAAACCAAAATGAAGCGATTCCAAAGGCTATAGAACCCTTATTAAGTCTAGTTTTAAGGAAAAATATAGCCTTTTACTAAATGGAAGCATATCATTCCCAGATTTAATTTCTTTGACCATTGCTCCAGAAAAAATCAATTTCGCTGGGCAACCTTCAAGAACTCATAACTCTTAGCTCACAAATTGAAATAACACAAATTATATGTCCATTTTGAAGCTCGACATGTGAACTTTAAGACTGGAAAGTTTCAGAATTTTTAGACACCATTTGGTCATTCAAAACGTTCACACAAACTGACAGCCCAGAATAGAGTTTCACTGGACAGCATTTCCAGTTTTGCAACCAATGTGTCCAATCCAATTTAAATCAATTCCAATGATTAAATACCACAACATGACACCATTTCCATCACAATACCCCATTCAATTCTTCCCTCTATTCTAAGTCAATTTGGATGTTAATCCACAATTGAACTCAAATACAGGGTTTTGGTGTTGCTCATAACACAAGCGACTACAATCCTCTTTATATTCTCTAAAAGGGTTCATTAATCACTAACCACGTCCACTTTTGTAGTCATTAACCCCTAATCACAATTTGGGATCTTGCTAAATCGGGGCTTAGCAATCCACTAATCTCAGGCTTATTCTCTAGCCTCGAGTCTCGAAATTCGGGGTATTACATTACTTGGGTAAAAGTACTTTTACTCTTGCTTTCATTTTTTGCTTTTACCTAAAGTAAAAGAAAATTACATTAATTTGTCTGCTAAAGTAAAGACAAAAGTACAACTTTACAAAAGCAGAGAATTTTGAGTTAGCAAGTCTTGGACTCTTGTATTGACAATTTTTCATTTGGAATCAATCTTCGCCGAGGCTAATGATTTCATCATCCGAATCATGGCTGAAGTATTGGGCCGGATCTTCAGCTTCTGACCCATCTGAGGATTGGGCTGATTGGCTGCTTTATGGTTCTTGGGTTTGAAGGAGCCCAAGAATTTCATGGAGCTGCTTGGTAAGGGCTTCCTTGTCTATTGCCAATGCCAAACATGCTGTGCTTTTTGCCTTCTGGTTGAGGAACACGCTTGATTCATGATCTCCAGCCACAAGGAATTCTAGATTTTGTCTGAACCATTTCTTGAGATTTGACTTAGACATATTTTTTATGTTTGAGAATTTTGCCCACCATTTGATCGAAGATGATCTTTGCAATGTGGGGAACAATTTTTGATATTGTGAAGTTTCATATTTGAAGCTCCATTTGAATACCCAGGCTAAACCAAATTTTGAAAAATAATGAAGATCTGCTGGGAAAGGATCTTCACTAAGATTAATCCGGCTCTTAAAATAGTCGAACCCAATTTTCACTGTGGTTGGTAAAATTTCCCGGATAGGACCAAAATAATCCCACCTTTGGTTAAACCACAATGGAAATAGGTATTTTGGGTCATACGTGAATAAGAAAAGCCAAGTATGACTAAAATTTGGGTTTTGGTACCAGAAGGTATACCACCATGCATCCAAATAATCACAATAATTGAAACCAATTGGATCCATATTTTTTATAGAAAATCTTTTCTTTTTGTTCAGATCTTGACCCCATTCTTGAGGTAATAAAAATTTAGATATTCTGAATGTAGAATACCCCTGAATATTTTTATTACCAGGATGGTCATGATCTGGAAAATGTCTTATTTCTATAGATTTGGTATCTACAAGAATAAGTTCATAAAATTTTTGAGTTTTTTCCAAAGATTTTGGTTTAAAGAAAAACCCTTTTGGAAAAATTTTTGTTGCCAAGGCAATGGGGTTTTTATCACATAAACCTGGTTCTGTTTGAAAAAGGTTTAAGACCTTTTCTGGTTTCAACACAAAAGTGGTTTTATTGGTTGAGAGTATAAGACTAATTCTTTTGATGAACCAGCCTTAGTGACCTCTTGGGATGATTTTTTGATGGCTAAGGCAAGAGCCTTAGGATCCAAGTTGAATGGGGTAAGAGCCTTGGATTATTCTTCTTCGGCTATATCAGCCCATCTTTTGGTTGGTAATTTGGCCAAATTTTGGTTAGCCTGTAAGGCTAGGAGTGTTTCAATTGGGAATCCATAATGAGAAAGATCCATTATGGTTCTAGAAGTTTTCTGATCGGTTTGTTCAAAAGTTTTGGACCTCGAAGAGGATCCTTTTTGATGGATCGATGATCCTTGGGTCAATAACCCTTTTGATAATTCAATTGTAGCCTTAAGCTGCTTTGCTTCTTCTTTTGTGATCCTTTCTGGATCAATTTTGGGTTGGGCTTTTGCCCTTTCCTTTCTTTGTCTTCTCTTTATCACTTATTTTTAGTCGCCTTATTTCCCCTACAAGAACTCTCTAGTTAGAAAGTCTGGGAGAGAATTTGAAGTACCTTTGATAAATTCAATTTCAAAATTAAAGACACTTAAAATTGCTTGCCATCAGGCAAAAATCTGTTTTGATGCTAAATTTTTAACATCTTTTTACAAAACAGCTTTTGCAGCTTTGCAATCAACTCTGATAAAAAACTTTTGGTTTAGCAAATCGCTTTGAAACTTGTTAATGCACAAAACAATTGCTAAAATTTCTTTTTTGATTGTGGAATAGTTCTGTTGAGCCTTATTCCAATCTTTTGAAGTAAATCCAATGCAATGCTCTTTACCATCAATTTTTTGTTTAAGAATGCCACCATAGCCTATGTCAGAGGCATCTATTTCAACAATTTTAAATGCTTGTGGATTTGGAAGATACAAGCAAGGGAGATTTTTGACCAAGGATTTGATTTTGATAACCACATTAGTGTGATCATTTGTCCATGGAGGAGGAGTTTTGCTAAGACGCTCATGAAGACGATTAATGATATTGTTTAGGTCTGGAATGAAATCACCTACGTAATTCAAACAACATAAAAATCTTTGTAGTTGATTTTTTGTCTAGAATTTGTTCTGGGAATTTATCGGCAAACTGGATTGCATGATCAATTGGAATAATAGTTCCTTGGTATATATGATAACCAAGAAACCGAATTTTTGTCTGAAAGAGACTAATTTTGGTTTTAGAAACTGCTAAGCCATTAAACCTAGCAACATCTACAAAGATTTTAACATGTTTAAAGTGTTGTTCAATTGATTCTGAAAACACTAAAACATCATCAATATAGACAATGATGAATTTTGTAAAAGGATTGAAAATTTCATTCATAACCTTTTGAAATTCAGAGGGTGCATTTTTCAAACCGAAAGGCATAACATTCCATTCATATTGCCTAAATAGGACAGTGAATGCAGTCTTATACCTATCTTTTTCTGAAATTTGGATTTGCCAAAAACCAGATTTTATGTCAAATTTTGAAAATATTTTGGCCTGATGAAGGTGATTTAAAATATCTTTTTTATTAGGTATTGGATACCTAATCCATTGAAGAGCTTGATTAAGAGGCTTGTAATTAATTACAAGTCTCGGAGTTCCTCATTCAAGTTCAGCATTCTTATTGACATAGAAAGCTGCACAAGACCAAGGGCTTTGGCTCTCACGGATTAAACCTTTTGCAAGTAAATCCGTTATTTCTTTTTGGCAATGTTTCAAGAGTTCTTGGTTTATTTGAATTGGTCGAGCTTTTGTTGGGATAATTCTTCCATTGAAATCCTTTTTATAAGGTAAATCAATTATATGTCTTTTTCTTTCCCAAAAAGTATTTGGAAAATCAGAACAAATTGTTTTTTGAATGTTTTACAAAACATTTTGAATTTTCTGTTTTAGAAAAGGTTTCTCCAATTGATTTTCAATTGCTTTGTAAGAAACTTCTGAGAAAATTAATTTGATTTCCCTTATATTCAATTTGGTTAACAAATTTCATATAAGGTGGATCAACAAATTTTAAGAAAATCCTTTTACCTAATGCATTGGTTTCTATGCCTTCATCAGTTGTTAAAAAAGTTTTTAATTTACTGATAAAAGAAGCACCAATAATCACATCTTATGATAAAACCTTTGCTAAAATAAAAATATTTTTATTTTAACACCATTATTTTCAACTACTGTATTTGAAAGTTTGTAGCTGATGCCTAATGGAGTTTTGTTTGGCCCACAAATATTTTCTGCGGTTTTTTCATAAAATTTTATTGGTATTAGACCTTCTCTGATACAGCTCAGAGTTGCACCAGTCAAACAATGCTATTGTTTCTAACACAAAGGTATTAGCAACAATAATTTTAACTGGCACATGCCATTTTTGGATTGAAATTCTTGATATAAGATTTAAGAAATTTTCAGAAGCTTCTGGTTCTTTTTCATCACAAGATGAAGATGAACTAGAAGATTCTTCTTTGACTTTTCTCTTTTTATCAAGATTTTCTTCCTGAATTTGATTTAAAATAAGAGAATGGAACTCTAGAGTATTTTTCAGGTTTCTTATCTCTTCTTTCAAATTGTTAATTTCATTCTGAATGTCAGAAATTGAAACAGGTTTTGGATTAGTCTGAAATATTTTGATTATCTCAGAGAAATCATATTTTGTTTGAAAATTCTTTTGCAAATATTTTTTATTTGGTTTTGAAGAAGAAGCTGTGCTTTCTCTTAGTTTGTTGAAAAGCTTAACCTTTTCTTCGTTTGTTGGAAGAGAGTTAATGATTTCAAAAACCAAGTCTTCTTCAATGACATTTATTTGTAAATTGTCCATCCTGGAACTAGTTACGACCAATTCCTTGATTGGGTCATCAAGTACAGGATTTCCTGGACTCTCAGCAAACTTGTCAAGACAATTTATATGAAAATCATCTTCTTCAGATGAAGATGAAATGTTATCATGTTGAAGTTCATTAACTTCTTCAGAGAATGATACTTCATATTCTTCTTCAAAAGAGGTTTCTTCAATCAAAAGATTGTTTAATTGTTGAAAAATTGGTTCTTCAAGTTGTAAGGCATTAATTCTTTTATTAAGCCTACAATATTTTGCTTGGTGGCCTTCTCTACCACAACGAAAACAAACAATTTTTCCTTTGGGAAGATCCATCGGAGGTTTTGATTTGAATTCATTTTTCAAATTTCTGGGTTTGTTTGGTTTTTGGTTTCTTCCAAGGGTTTCGATATTTTTTGTAATATCTTTTAGCCTTGTATTCTTTGTCTTCATGTCTCTGTTTAAGTTTTTTAGACTTTTTACGGGCAAGAAAACCAAATTGTTCACAGAAAAATCCTAAATCTTTTCGATTTAAAGCTTTTTTTTTGGCAAGTTGATGTTGCAATTTATCTTCTTGACAAAGTTTTAAAGCATTTTTTTGAACAATTGCAATTAGCTGTCCATATGTTAAATTTTCGTTATGGATTTGGCTATCACCAGTTTGGTTTCTTAATTTTTCTCTGATCTTATCTTCTAGGGACCTAGTGTAACCCCCTTCCGTAATTATATCCGAAATACGGGATTAAAATGAAATAGAGACCACTAATGATCAAATAACAATTTCAAACCCATCTACCAGACGGGATTTTCACAAATAACTTTCGAAATCTTGTTAACCTGGTCTCATATTCACATTTCGAATACAATCACTTCACGCAGATAATCACATTCAATATATAAATCAGAGTGCACAATATAATAATCCCGGCAATCCCGGGTTCACATCCTTACAAAAGGGTTTACAAAGGGCAATATGCCCATATATAAGTTCTCATACAAGGATTACACAAATCTCACCTCAAATACACATAATTAAATCCTCATCCACATATACAAATATCCAATACACAATACTCCCAACTATGATAACCAACTATCAGAATGACAACCCGAAGGAGTCCTCATTGCCCTTGGCTGCTTGCTCTATCCTTGATCCACTACCCTATCTGAAAGGTTAGTAGGGGAGGGTGAGATTCTAGAGAATCTCTGTAGGATAACAATATCAATATGTGTTAGACCTCATGTTTTGATGATAACAAAAGTATGGTTTGAAAAAGAAATGATTAATAATCAAGTTTGAACTAAGTAATGGCAGGAACAAGCTTTACTTGAAGTTAGCATGGAAGTAATGAAGATTGGCCATAAGAAAATGCTGAGCAACTTAATCAGAAGTGCAGTTTCTAAGGCATTACTCGAGGCGCTATTCGAGTAATGACACAAAACTTGAGGTAACCAAGAAGAACTTCCAGTAACCTGCCACCATTACTCGAGGAGTTACTCGAGTAACCAGGTAAAAACTTGGAGTTGCTCTCAGCCTGCGAATGTTACTCGAGGAGGTACTCGAGTAACCAGGTAAAACTTCCAGTTGCCTTCAAGTTTTTCCCATAACACTCGAGGAGCTACTCGAGTAACTGTGTTTCCTAAAATGTGTACCTCTCGGCAGTTTGTACCACTGCCAATGTTACTCGAGGAGCTACTCGGGTAACGCTGTGAAAACTTCCAGTTGCCTTCAAGTTTTCCCCATGATACTCGAGGAGCTACTCGAGTAACTGTGTTTCCAAAAATGTGTAACTCTCGGCACTTTGTACTACTGCCAATGTTACTCGAGGAGCTACTCGAGTAACGCACTAAGGTAATTGAAAACTTGAGGTTGATACCCGAACAACTTGATATCTCTCAATTTAATCTTCCTCAAGTACTTACTCTAGTATACAAGTTTTTCATTGTTTAATTTTAAGAGGATTCCTCGAGTAAGGGCCCCAGTAAGAGCAAATATTTTCAAAGGAAACTTCAAGTCATTACCAGAGTAATTCATGCTCAAAAGTCTTAGTTACTCGAGGAGCTACTCGAGTAACCTATGCAAAAATAAATGCATTACTCGAGTCCCTACTCGAGTAACAAGGTAATTGCTCTCGGCCTTGAAATCCTGCCAATATTATTGGAGTAGAGCATCGAGCAATCAAAGGATTTTAAGTGGATTACTCGAGGTGTTACCCCAATAAGCTATGAAGTTTCAAAAGCATTACTGGAATAGCTACCCGAGTAAATAACTATTCCCAAAGGTATGAAATTTAGTTTACTCCATGCACTACCCGAGTGATCTTATATTTATTCATTGACTTGCAGTTGAACAATGATTTCACGATGTTACTCGAGGAGCTACTCGAGTAAACTTCAAGGGTTACTCGAGGAGCTACTCGAGTAAGCTAATCCAGAAAGTTTGAAATCATTCCAACGGTCATTATTCTGTTTCCTGTTTGATTAACTTTTCATTATATTAGTGAACTTAGCATTTCAACAGGTAAACAGTGAAGAGATCTTACCAAATAAGGAAAGTCAAAAGTGATGCTCAAATGTCACCGACCGTCACCTACCGTAACATATGTTTTTCAAAAATTAGAAATGTCAATAATGGCTACGTACGCTCCAACGGACATGAAGAAATATGTTCCAGCAATCATTACCAACGTAACTATATATATGGGAACATCTTAACAGAGAAAAAAACAAGAAAACACAAGAACACAATTACGAACGTATCAACAAGTTCATTACTCTATTTTCCATTATACTTGTGATTCTATGCTTCAGTGATTCTTATTTACTCTGTAAGAGAGATATTTCATTCAAACTCAATATTTGTTATTGAGATAACTTAAGGTTGTGGAACCTTGAGTTGGGATTGAATTACAACTTGTAAGGGGGAGCGAGTGTCCAGGTGTAGGAACTTGCTTGTACTGAGGTGCCAAGAACCCACTGAATCTTGGAAGTTATAGTGAAACTCTCAAAGAAGCTCTGAGGACTGGACGTAGGTCAAAGTGGTTGTGACCGAACCAGTATAACTCCCGGTGTACACTTCGGTGATATTTCTCCTTACTCTTTCATGTTTTAATTTCAACGTCAAATTTTATATTTGCAACGAAATTTTTTAAGATCACCCAATTCACCCCCCCTCTTGGGTGAAACGCTTGGTCTAACAATATGCACGTATGATAAATGTTTAATGCATGACATACTTGCATCACACAACTCGTGATAACACAATGACAATTTGCAAGCTCAATGCTTCAAACAATATACCTATGGCCATAGCATAAATTGAAACATAGCTTCAAATCACACATAATTATGCAAAGCAAAGACATGCACCAATACACACTAAAACAGATATCAAATACATGCAGGAAAGATATGTTCCCTACCCTCTTTCCACGTAAGCTCCAGCTACGGCTACTCACGATCAGGGCGAATATCCAACCATATAACCAAATCAAGGACATAGGGTCAATCTAAATTCCAAATCTTTACTTCCATATTACTTAAGGTTGGCTACCATTCACACCCTTTAGGTGGCTATAATAAGCTCAACGAAAGCCTAAAGGATTGGGACGTACTAGATTGGAAATCACCTTTCAAAATCACAAACTATTGAAAATAGGGGTTGGCTGCAGCCAAGAACCCTCTGGCTGCAGTCAAAATGTGCACATAAGGTTTTTGGCTGCGGCCAAGAATTTCTGGCTGCGGCCAAAACGTGCACAGAAACTTTTGCGTTGCAGTCAGGATTTTCTGCTGCAGCCAAGGCAACTTAGGAAATTCATAACTAATTCCAAAAAAATCAAAATGAGGTGATTCCAAAGCCAAATGAAAGATATTTAAGTCCTATTCATAGGAAAAATATGAGCCATTACTGGAAATCACCACAAAAATACAGAATTCCCCAAAATCCACTACTGCTCCAGAATCAAACCCAGTTTCGACCTCAAACTTTGGGCAAACATAAATCCCAGTTCACAAAACGAAATAGCACAAATTATATGTCTATTTTAAAGCTTGGGATGTGAACTTCAAGACTGGAAAGTTTCAGAATTTTATAACACCATTTGCTCATTGGAAACTGCAACACAAGCAGACTGTCTAGAACAGAGTTTCAAAAGACAGAATTCCAGTTTTTGCAATTTGGCTTCCGATGGTTCCATTTTCATACCAAACATCATTCCCACACAAATTTTCACAAGGAATTCATTGGAAACACCAAAACAACCAAATTCACATTATATTGACATGTTTTACCAACAACCACAACATGTCATCACAAATCACAACACAAACACCACATTGCCATTCTTTTCATTCCAAGTTCTCAAACCAATTCCAATGACACCAAAACACACTATGGCATCAATTTAACCACAATTCACCATTTTCAACACAAAACACATGAAAATTCATGCATTTCACAATTCTACCAAAATCAGGGCAAAATTCACAATTCACAAAACTCATCCACAAATCACAAAACTTAGATCAACAAGCTTCAAATACTCACCTCTTCCTCTTTCCCAAACCAATTCTTTGATTCTTCATCTTTCCAAATTTCCTCAAGCCATCAAACACCTCCAATCAAGAATCTAAAACCATAGAGATGAAGCTCTCATCACTATGAACAACATTAAAGAAGAGAATTTAGGCATTAGAGACCATTTAACAAGCCAAATTTCAACTTTTACCTTTCTCTTTCCTCCCCTACTTGAACGTCCATGGAGAAATAGAGAGAGAGAGTGGAGATGAAGATGAAGGCAGTTGTTTTTCAAGAAAAGAAGACATTGGCCGAAGTAAAAGGGAAGAGAAGAGAGAGAAAATGAGTTGAAATCTTTGACCAAATCCAAGGGCTCAAATTGTGACACTTGTCACACCCTTATTCCATCTCTATGAGTTCACATGAACCCACACACATGGGATTCCACCCACTTAATCTCTACACAAATCAATATCAACCATTGATCTTGAAGTTACCAATGAATTCCCTCTTCGGTAACTGACCAATTGGTGGTAACTTTACTGTTTTGCCCCTGATTATGGCAATTCCTCTTGAATCACCACCAAACACAACATATCATTCCTTTTCTTCCACAATATGCCCTCCCCTCTATTTTAAGTCAATTTAGATGTTAATCCATAATTGAGCTTAAATACAAGGTTTCGGCGTTGCTCACAACACCTCCGAATCATATCATATTCTCCAAAAGGGTTATTTATCCCTAACCACATCCACTTTTGGAGTCATTAACCCTTAATCATAATTTGGCATCTTGCTAAACTTGGGCTTAGCAGTCCACTTATCTCAGGCTTATTCTCTAGCCTCAAGTCTCAAAATTCGGGGTATTACACCTAGGAAGACTAGCAAGGAATTTTTCTTTTCAGATTGGATGATTTCCATCCTCTCTGGTCATTACTCTTAAGAGAAAATTGTCTCTATACCATCTGAAGTTGGATAGAGTTTTGCATTTTAAGTTTGATAGAAGATCTGTCGATTTGTCTCTCCATAGTGATGGATCACCAACGAAATGTGCTATGATATTAACTATGAGATAGTTAACAACATCAAACATTGGTTCACCCTCACTACTTGTGATTATTATACCATCTAGAGTGGTCTTTTTGGCTTGAAGAATTAGATTTTTTTTTGTTCGAGTGAGATGGAAATCCTACAAACCTCTGAGTTGCCCAGTAAAGCCAGATAGCATTATATGAACAACGTCTTCCTCTTGACAATTATTATATATTGCATAAGAATTACTGACCATTGTCATTTGTTGGCAAATTTCCAAAATATTTGTTTCAGATTGGCCATCTATGTTCCAAACATAGATGTTGTTTGCATTAAATTGTTGAAGAGCAGAATCCCTTTCTTCGAGCATTATATCAGGAGGAATGGCTCTCGAATAGTACAATTTTGTTGATTTTTTCCAATCTTCTTGTTTTATTTCTTTAATTTTTGGACAATCTTCACTTAAGCTTGTCTGATTTTTTACAACATTTATTGTTAATTTTGAATTCGAAGGTTTGGATTTTGGAGGTTGAGGATTTTCTGGGATTGTAATCTTTTTTAATTCTTCTTCAATCCTTTCTTTCAAACTCTTCTTTTTAACACTACCAACAATATTTGCAGGGATAGTGTAAGGTTTAAAAATTGGATGTGTACTTGTAGAACTAGATAAGTTAATCTTATTAGTTTCACTAGTAACAGATTTTTTCAAAACATGTCCTCCAAGAGTTTGAAGATACGAGTTTGTATAATTATTTTGTTCAATGATATTTTTTTTATATCATTTGAAATTGCATCTATTTTAGGATCTTTTATTTTGAAAGGGGAGGCAACAACAGTTGTTTCAACAATTTTTGTACCAAGGACTTGGTAAGATTGTTTTAGAGGAAGATCAGATTCAATTTTTTCCTCATTTTTCAAAATCCAAGAGGTGTTAACACCTTCAAATGGTTTAAAAGGATAATCCTTTATAATCTTATCTTTCACATAGGTTTCAAATCAGAGAAAGAAAGGAATATGAAGTTTATACCTTTCAATCATTTCATAAAACTTTTCTTGAATTGGTTTTCGCAATTCTTCAGTTTTATATTTTTTGAAAACTAATTTTCGTCTTTCAGAATTTTCTTTAGAATAGAAATATTTTTGCAAAAGCTTCTTATCTAAAACAAATTGTTGCTCAATCACGTTCATGTCAGAATATGTTGTAGATTGGCAATTTTGGGTTTCGTTTTATTCATCTTCAGTGTTTTGATAGACAGGTCTTACGACACTGGCTGACTCATTTAAGCCTTGCATTACTAAAGGTGAAGGTATTGGTTCTTTGATAGAAGAACCATAAGAATGTTTAGAAGGTTGTTCTAAATCAATCTTAAAGCTTCCCTGAATTGATGGAGTCCTAGGCAACTAAATGATCGTTTCCGATCAAAAGTAATTCTAACATCTCCATTTTCATTTTGCCTAATTCTATAAGAATCAGGTGCAGGTTTTGGGATAGGAGGAGAAATTGTTTTCATTTTCCAATCACCAGGGGAGAGTGATTTCATCCCATTTTACTGGTTTTGGAATTGTTACATTTGCCCTAGTCGCATCTGTTAGGAATAGACAGGTTTCTTTTCCATGATCAAACATTTTGACATTTGAAGTGCATGAATTCATAACTTTGTACTGGACCCTATAGATTAAAGCTATAGGTGAAACACCAGGTTTCAAGTTGAATCCATTCAGTTTCAAACTTAATTTCAAAGTTTCAATTATAGGATCATCATGCAATGAAGCTGTCAAATTTGGGAAGCAATTGAAGTAAATTGGTCCATCATTAAGACCAGCTTCAACCATTCCAAAAATTGATCAAAAAAGATTTACTATATACCATTCCTAACACATACTAACATAGAGACATCAAGACTAGCTTTTACCAAGGGCTTTATGGCCACTTGAACACATCCAATGTGTATAAATTTATATTTCTTTTGGTGTTTTAAGATTGATTTTTTTGACAAGAGGCACATGTCAGTTGGTTCAGATTTTAAAGGAATTGTTTATTCAACCATCTTGATTATGTAATCATGAGATTTAAAGAATTTTTTATCCTCTGGTTTATATAAATCATTTTGATTAATGACTGGAATGGTCCAATCACTAAAATTTTGGTCTATATCTTTAAAATGAATTTTATTATTGAAAATATTATTTTTGAGAGAAGATTTTCCCAAATTTTTGTTGGTTGTTAAACCAGAATTTTGAGAGGATGTAGAAGGAGTAGAAGAAGAGCGAGAGGAGTTGGAGCGGAAAGAGAAATATTTAAACATAATTAAACTTTACCTGATACCATTACCTTCAGGTTCATAGAGTTGTGCTAGATATAATGAAGTTTTTGGGTTACTTATGGAGTTATTATAAATATTTATTTGTATGTTATCATAAAGATAAAAATCTGCAAATATTATTATCACTTAGCCTATGCCTCAAAAGCATAACCCTAATATCATATGAACATTTGAACAAGAGGCTCTTGGTCTTACTTGCCCTACACTTCGGGACTTACTGCCTCAGCCTTAGAAAAAAGGATGAAGTTAATATGCTATCATAAGTTCAACTAACTTGCATGCTATCATATAATAACAATATTAAGCAGAGACTTAGCTTTATTTTAACATGTTTCTGATGTGGAAGATCAACCAAGGTTGCGACCACAGAGCATACTTATCTAGATATATTCATAAGAACTTCATAAATTTTCCAGAACTTCAAAGTATCTAATACATCCCTACTTCCCCTTCTGGCTTTGATACCAGATTAATTAGTCAATGAGTTATTTTTATCATTAATCATTTTGCCGATGGTTTTAAAAAAATTACCCACATTGAGTCATCCAAAAAAAATGTTTGACATCAATAATAAACATAAAATAAAAGTACATCATTCGTATCATATCCAATAAGTCATAAATAATGTGATTTGTCTTAAATTTTGTCAGTGTGGATTAGGAAGCCTCTAGTTATACCTCAAATTTGCCTCAGTTGTTGATGGTGAGATGGGAGGGGTATAACTCATAAATTTATATATATATATATATATATATATATAGTATAAAGCAAAATAATATGAATGTTATAAGTTCCAATAAACTGAAGAAAAATAAAATTTCTCTAATCCTATTAAAATAACTAACATCTTCTACCTTACATGGGAAAGAAATAAAAGAATTTAGAAAGAAACTAATATCTCGTAGATAATATTGGGGACATTCATGTAAGTAGCCTTTAGATCAAATAATAGACGTTGGATGCCAATAATTTCCAACGCTTCTTGATTTATTCCAAGAATGTCAAAGTTGCATAACCAACTTAATACTACACGCAAACAGTTGGCAATGAAATTATGGCCAGCAGCATGAACTTTCTTCCAAATGAAGTATTGCATTGGACAATGATTATCACATGTTTTTTCAACACCGAACTGAAACTGAAGTGACTTAAAAAAATGAACCGAATTAACTGATAGATTTATTTCGGTTTGATTATTCGGTTGATTCAATGTTTAGGCCTTTTCGTTTCACTCCGAAAATACTTGGAGTTTGAACATAAACCTTAAAACAAAAGAGTGAACTCAATTCAAACACAACCAACCACCAACAATTGAACATTCTATGACCTAAAATAACTACATCTTCAAGTCAACAACTTAAAATATCAATTCTATGTGTAGCCATGGGGTATCATAAAAAACAACTACAATGATTCAATCATCACAAATTCAACATTACATGATCCAAAACAAGAAAGATATTGAAATCAATATAATATTTAATTTCCTCCTTGACTTCCTTAGTGCAACCTGCAATTAAAAAAAGAATAAATCAAATAAAAAGAAAAGGAATAAAATATTACAATAATACAATGATATCAAAAAATTACTTGTAAAATCTAGCAACATGTTCCATATTGGCAATGCATCTACTATATATTCATGGTTGCCTCCAATGCAATATTTTAAAAATCTAGCAATCAAAAAAAGAAAATTAGACTTTACTTGAAATATAAGATGTAATAAATATACTGTTATAAAAATAGATTTTGTGATGGAATAATTTAAAATGAAGACATGTGTTTGTTGAAAAGTCATGTCCTTTTAAATTAAGGAATTTATGTGAAGGGTTGTGTAGGGAATTGTAACACTAAAAGGTCACCAAGGATATGTCTCTTTGGTTTCTAAAGACATATATGAAAAGTTATGACTAAAAGTTCTTGGTAAAAGGTTGTGTTAGTTTTTAAGAAAACCTTACATACCATAAAGGTGTAACTCTTCATGGAAGAGTTATTTTAAATAACCATTGGTTATTTAAGTTATGTTGGTTCATGAGGGTTCATGATTTTAATATATAGTTATAACTTTTAATTGAAGAAGTGTTACTTCAAAAGGCATCACTTCATAGTCTATAAATACCCTACACCATCACTTTATTTGCGACATACAATACAGACAACGCATCATACTTCAAAAATCACAAAACAATAAGAGATCACACTCATTGCCTTTGTCCTTGAATTCACACAAAGATAAAATCAAATTATTACTTTGTAAAAGTCATTGTTGCCTTTGGCTTGAGTGTTGGAAGCGTAATCCATACTCAAGGGTCTTCATTGTATCCTGCAGAAAATTCGCCTGTCAATCTAAATTGAACCCTATAAGATAGTATAGGTGGGGGTGAATTAAGCCTAAAGGAAAATGTTGCCCAAGCCTTGAAAACATTGTGCACTACTTTTTTCTTCATCTATTCTTCTTATACTCCTCAAAGATCTAGCTCCTCCAAAAATCTTTAGGCTTATTTCCATGATTAGAAATGACTTCTTTGAAAGAGTTGACTATGTACATCCTTTGTGAAGTTGAAAAGATTTAAGGAAGGCATGTTTTTTAGATGGCATCAATTTTGCTAGTTAGAACAGCTGGATGGTTTGATTAGGAACTTTGATAAGGAGTCATCTTTAATTCATCTTGTCAATGGCAATGGAGAGAGATAAGTATCTATTTGCCTTTCTTTATTTAAAATGGTTTATAGTTTCATTAGGCTTAGTCATGATTTTGTTATGTTGTAATTATTTTGCTTAAATTATGTGATTTATTGACTTATGGAATCATGGAATATTTTAATCATAGTTAGAAAGTGATAAGAAGCATAATTGATTTTGAACTTAGTAAATTGATAATTGTCATGTGATATTCTATGGTCAATTAAAGGGATTATTGATAGTTATCATGTTGCGTTCTTTTTTTAATTAGAATAATTGATGGAAATTTAATATGGAATAGATACATGGTTTGAATAATTTCAAACAAATAACATGCAAGTGGATGTATTTATTATTGTCTCATCAATCATAGATAAACTTCCTCATATATGGAAAGACTTGAAAAGAATATTGATTAAACATAAAATGTAAATCTCTGTCTCGAGTAATTGGGGGATTATCTTCTTTTAAGAGAGGAGTATAGCAAAAGATCCACGATACAAAAGGAACCAACGCTCATGAGAAAGTATTATGAGAAAGTACATGTAGTGGAGAAAGGATAGATTCATAAGATCCCAGATAAAAGAGGGAAGGATAGAATTATAAACTCTATTTACATTTTTTACTATGGTGAATTTAATAATAGCAAATGAATCATTATTTTTTGGTGATATGTTAATAATTTTGATTGTTGTTATGGTTTTAAACCCATTGGTTGTAAATGGATTTAAAAAAGGAATTAAAAGTAGATAGGTCTATAAATAAAATTAAAGGCTAGGTTGATTGCTAAGGGCTCTACACAAAAGGAAAAAATAGACTCTTTTGATGCATATGCACCAGTTGCAAGTATTTTTACTATTAGAGTGCTTATTGTAATATACCAAATTTTGTAACGGTGAAAATGTGTAAATATGGAAATAGTGGAATAAAATAAATACTGATATTTACAAACAAAGGTGGAGCCACTTTTAGAATTTCTAGATATCTATTGTGTCATTCAAGGAAATTGAGAAATCAGGATTGTAAAATACGAGTGTAAGTAGTCGGAGGAAAATTCAT
Organism: Inga leiocalycina; assembly: GCA_963242795.1. Lineage (NCBI taxonomy): Eukaryota > Viridiplantae > Streptophyta > Magnoliopsida > Fabales > Fabaceae > Inga > Inga leiocalycina. The sequence goes on along the minus strand of OY725327.1, from coordinate 52,958,509 downwards.
CGGTGGCTGCAGGGCACAGAGGTACCATTTTTGAGATTTGAGGGATCAGGTGTCGCGTCGCGTGTCTTGATATATATGTCAAGATCCCATGTAGAATCCCGAGTATACACTGATAAAGCAAATTTAGTAAAGTAACTTTAATAAAGTAAACTATGATGACTCATGGTGGCACACCTTTTTTGTTGGCTAAACAGAGCTTGACATGCATCCCTTAATGATGACAAAGTACAAAGCCACTTTTATGTTGGCCAAATGAGGAGGAGACAAGTGTCCCTCATCATTACACCACCTTTATGCCTTTTGTGGTGGCATCCCCAAAGCGTGCCACCTAGCACCTGAGTTTGGGGAATCCACTGGTCCCCGGTTTGGTCATATACTTGACTTTCTCGAACACCGACCTAAGAGTCTAGGGAAATTGTCAGGCCCTTTCCTTCCCCTAACCATCTTGGTGTCACCTAAGAGAGAGAAAGAGAGGATTTGATGTTTGGATGACACATGGCAACCTTACACCTTAATCTTGTGACACTTGGCACAACAAGAAGATATCAAGATGCAAGATTAAATCTCAACCTTTTCTTCCCTTTTAAGACACATTTTGGCCAACTCTTAAAAGAAAGAGAAAAGACAGAAAAAATAAAGAAAAGAGAAAGAAGAGATAAGGAGGAGGAATAGTAACTTTTCTTGAGTATCAAAGCTGATTCCGACTCCAAATTGCCATTATCGTCCTATAAGTCCTTCAGGAAACTTCCTCTACTCATTATAAGCATCAATTCTATGGTCTCAAATTTTTCATCTGAGGTGTTTTGTATCAGTTAGCTAGTCGGATTGCTGCTAGAATGCCGAACTACTTGTAGAAACACGAAGAGGTAAGCGTAGGCTTCCTTTTGAACCAAATACTACATGCTTAATGGCAATATAAAAATGGTTTAGTAACTAAAATGAAAACTTGGATTTTTGTTGTTCTTGGCACATGTTTCGGTTAGAAGCAAAACTAGGTAAAGGAGTGCAATTTTGGTATTTTTAAGGTTTCCATTGGATTCTACAAGAAAAATTATGTAGGAATTATAATTTTTGATAGACTAGTTTAAAAGCTAAAAGACCAGAAATTAAGTCTATCAGTGTGATAAAGTTGTCAATGTTGCGTTTTTTACTTGTAGATTTATTATGGCGAACATTTTACTATCCAACCTTCATCTTTCAATGATGAAATTTTTCAGATTTAAAGTAAATATAAATACCTTTAATTTGATAGGTATTATGAAGTATTTAGACAAGTATACTAGGAGTTATGAGTGTTTGAAGTTAGACCATTAAAACTGGTCAGATTTTCTAGCAGCAGGGGTAAAAAGGGAAAGTGGGATTTGTGCATGGTCAGGTGGCTGCTAGAAGTATTTTTCTCTTAAAATAGACTTAATAAATGTCACATAGGATTTGGAATAACCTTAATTGGATTTTCCTAGCACAAGATATGAATTTTCAAAAATTATGGAAAATTCTGCTTGCTTTTTGGTAATTGTGCAAAAATTTAAAGTGAAGTGTTTTTATAATAAAATTAGACCTTTAAGGGTTAAGTTAAGCACTTGGGGTTAGTGTGGACTCATTAGCTTCATATTGGACCTAATGTAGTGATCCTAATGATAACCAACATAAGAGAATGATTTATGAAAGAATTGGACTAAGGAATAACTCATTGTCCATAAATGATAACTTATAGGATTTGACATTTGCCCAGTACTCCCAAAACACATCAACCGAGGTCAAAATTTGAAAAAATTGTCATGTAGTAACTTATCCCTCACATACTATGTGATATGTTATCTGCATGTTTGTCCCATCATGAATTTAAAGCATTCAAATGAGAAGGGCTCAGGTGTGCCCTTACCTTGTTTTAACCCTTTTTTCAGAATATTCAAGGAAAATGATATACGGTTCAGTGGGAAACACAGGAATAACATGAATATACTAATAATAAGTGCATGATTACAAAAATTCCCCATAAGGGTTCATACATTATCATTACCATCAATGTAGCCACACACGGCTACTTAGGTATCTAAACCCGTCCTAATGAAACAGAGACATCTTCTCATCTTTGTTCCACTACTGCAATCCCCTTATATGGTTCTCTGCATTGTTCTCAGCATATCTTTTATCTTCTCCTGTCTAAATTGTTAGTAGGGGAGGGTCAAATTCTAGAGAATCTCAATAGGAGAAAAATACTAATATACATGTACGATAAATGTTTAATGCATGACATGCTTGCATCACATAACTCATGCTCACACAATGACAAATCTGTAAGCTCAATGCTTCAAACAATATACTATGGCCATAACATAAATTGAAACATAGCTTCAAATCATTCATACATGTTTCACATAATCAAGCAAAGCAATAACATGCATTAACACACTAACACAAATATCATATACATGCAGGAGAGGTCATTTCCCTACCTTAACCCTTTTACGCCTCAAAACGTATGCCTCATAAAGTGTGCCAACGAATGAACTCACAACTTGGTCCTACAATTCCAAATATACAATTTAGACACTTCCATAGTGCTTCTAGGTGTTAAATGAGCCTATAATGAAAATTTACTAAAATGCCCCCGGGGACCCGGCCCGGCCCCACCATACTCTGGTCCGACTGTACTTTTCCTGAAATTCATTCCTGGGCAATCCTAACATATTTCACCCAAGGAATCCATTTCCAAACTCAGGATTATCAAATTCAATGTCAAATTACAACAATACCCTTGGCAGTCCCACTTTAAGGGTTTCAGGGGCGTTTTCGTAATTATGCTTTTTCAAACTTTTCCGAAAAAGTGACCAACTGTAACCCCACCTAATTTTCGTTCCTGAACTCAATGGAACCATTAGATCATTGAAAATCTATCTCTAACCCCTCCAAACTAGCCTTGGCCTAAATTCTCAATTCCCCAGGAAAAATTGGGATTTTTCGGTTTTGGCTCTGCAGACGTGTTTCTTTCTACTCTTAACCACTTTATTAACCATTACATTAGGTTACAACTAACATTAAGACCCAATTTGGGTAGCATAACCCCTAGACCATATCATTTCCAAACTTTAAAACCAATTGCAATCTGGTGAAATTTCACCGATTAAATTGCCCACAGTAACCAGAATAAGAAATATATGAAAGCTTGGAAGTTACCTCAAGCTCCCACTAGCTTTTTCTCAAGGTGGCTGAAAACCCTAGCCTTAGAACACCCAAATGTGTGCTCTAAAAACCTTGAAGAACATAGAAGAATAGCTTAGGAGCGGAGTTATACGCGTTAGGTAAGGATTTACCGAAGAAATCGACTTATCGTACAAGTTCTCTTCTCCTTCTCTCTCTAGAATTTCTTAGACCTTCTCTCTCTTATTGCAGCTAAATGGCACGGTTTTGGGCTAATGGAGGAGGTAGATGATGATTTAATAAAGTATAATATTATTTTCTAATTATTTACTAAATTTCCAAAAATTTCGGATTTTTACAAAATTCTGGCAGATTTCTACCCAAATTTAGAAAAAACATAACTATTTCTAGAAAAATTGAAATGAGGTGATTCTAAAGCCAAATAAAAGATATTTAAGTCCTCTTAAATGGAAAAATATGGAACATCATCAGAAATCACCACACAATTCCAGAATTACACAAAATTCACTACTTCCCCAAAACAGAGTCCAGTTTCAATATCAAACTTTGGACAACCAAAACTTCCAGCTCACAAAATGAAATGACACAATTTATATGTCCATTTTGAAGCTTTGAATGTGAAATTTAAGACTAAAAATTTTTATAATTTTAAGACATCATTTGCCTATTCAAAACGTCAACACAAACAGACTGCTTAGCAAGAAGTTTCAATGGACAGAATTTCCCAACTTTCCATTTAATGTTCCAAACCATTTCCAATGACCAAATAACACAACATGACATCAATTGCACCACAATACATCATCCAATTCCACCATTTTGAAATTATACAAAATCATGGAAAAATTCACATTTCTCATTATCTTCTCCAGAAGTGTTCATTTATCATTAATCACATCCACTTTTGGAGTCATTTACTCTTAACCAAAATTTGGAATCCGGCTAAATCGGGGCTTAGCAATCCACTTATTTCAAGCTTATTCTGTAGCCTCAAATCTCAAAATTTGGGGTATTACATCAAGCCCAAAAGAATTTCCTAATGTTGTGGCAAGGGATAAAAGTCCTTAAATTACCCAAACTTTCTGTTTACTGCATAACGTGAATTCGTAACTTTATACTTTCGCAACATTGTGAATTTATCTCTGAATGTTAAATATGCTTATTATATTGAAACTTTGGTTGACATGGCATATTATATGTGTGCATCTTATATGAGTAATATTTGTTACTACTAAGATTCTTTGAATCTCACCCAATTTTTCCAAAATCAAATTTTCAGCTCGGGCAAGTAGTTCCTCAGGCAAGAAGATAATCATGGGCGAATGAAACGAAGGACATAGAATTTAATTTTCCCGTTAGTTATCTATTGTTTGGAATTGTACATAATCTGTATCTAATTGAAGTTAGTCCCGTACTAGCAAATCCATATACATGTAAGTAGAAGTTCCTGTAAATATGCAACATGTAGTGATATCTGAACTGGTAGTGGACAGCCGTCTATCTAGGGACGTTAATTAATCATAGTAATTTGGGTTCCAGCAGAGAATGTATTGGTAAAAACTTTGATATGAAGAAATGAACCTAAAATGGATGGCTTAAAATGAATCATAAAATAATATGAGACCAAATCTAAAAATGATTTTTGAAATGATTTTTGAAAACCCACTCAAATACAGCTCCACACTCTACTTTAAAGTTAGGACTTCCACTATTTACAAAAGATTGCTGGTCACCCTTTTTAAAGATATTACTATAACTAAGCCATCCATACGCTTTGAAAATAAGGGTGTTACACTTATAGCACTTGCTTCTATGTCCAACCTTGTTATCCATCAAATAAATGCTAAAAAAGCTTTCCTTAATGGAGAGTTAGAAGAAGAGGTGTATATAGCACAGCCGGAAGGGTTTGTAGTTCCTGGTCAATAACATAAAGTGTGTGAGTTAATTAAGTCTATTTATGGACTTAAGCAAGCCCCTAGCAATGGCATAAAAAGTTTGATGAAGTAGTTCTAGCAAATGGGTATAGAATCAATAAATCTGACAAATGTGTTTATAGTAAGTTTTCTAATGGAAAAGGTGTCATTATTTGTTTATATATAGATGACATGTTAATTTTTGATACTGATCTGGATAAAGTGAATAAAACAAAGAAATTATTCTCTAATAACTTTAACATGAATGATATGGGGAGAGGCAAATGTCATACTAGGAATCAAGATTATTAGATATAACAATTGTCTTGGGCTTTTGCAGTCTCATTACATTGAGAAAATATTAAAGAAATTTGATTGTTATGATTGTTGTCTTGTTTGTACTCTATTTGATTCTAGTATGAATTTAGTACAAAATAAAGGTTGTACTGTGAGGCAACACGAATATTCAAAGGTGATTGGATTCTTGATGTATGCTTTGACATGTGCAAGACCAGAAATAGAATATACACACTGTGGAAAGATTAAGTAGATACACAAGCAATTTAATTATGACACACTGGCATGCTATAGAAAGAGTACTAAAGTACTTGAAAGGAAAACTTAACTATAGTTTGACCTATAGTGGTAATCATTCCATTTTGCAAGTTGGATAACTTACTTAGAGGATCATGCATCCACAAGTGGATGGGTCTACACCCTTGGTGGGGGTGTTATTTTATAGGGGTCAAAGAAAGAGACTTGTATAGTAGATTCTGCTACGAACTCTGAGTCTATAGCATTGGCTGCAAGTAATAAGGTAATGGAATGGTTAACAAACTTGTTACTTGAAATGTCTATATGGTCCAAGCCAATAACACTAATATCTATTCATTCAGATAGTCAGTTTGCTTTTGCAAGGGCTTATAGACATGTTTATAATAGAAAGTTGTGACATATTGTGTAATATCCCAAAAAGTGATTTAGGGCTAATGACTTCAAAAGTGGATGTAATTATTGTTGAATAAACACTTTTGAAGAATGTGTGATAGGAATTTGGATATTTTAATGATTCCAATGGATTCCTTGTGAAAATTTATGTGGGGATGATGTTTGGTATGAAAATGGAACCAATGGAAGCAAAGATGCAAAATCTAAAATTCTGTCCAGTGAAATTCTATTCTGGGCAGTCCGTTTGTGTGAACGTTTTTAATGACCAAATGGTATCTAAAAATTCTGAAATTTTCCATTCTTATAGTTCACATCTCAAGCTTCAAAATGGACATATAATTTGTTCCATTTTGTTTTGTGAACTAGGAGATATAACTGTCCAAAGTTTGGGATGGAAACTGATCTCTGTTTTGGGGCAGTGATGACTTTTATGTAATTCTGGAATTGTGTGGTGATTTTTAGTAATGTTCCATATTTTTCCTATAAAGAGGACTTAAATACCTTTCATTTGGCTTTGGAATCACCTCATTTCAATTTTTCTAGAATTAGTTATGATTTTTCAAAGTTTGGACAGAAAATCTGCCAGAAAATCCGAAAATGGGAATTATGACATCATCTCATTAAAAGATGATGTCAGCATGGAATTACATATGTTATCATCTTCCTCAGCTCATTTCTGTCGCAGACAGCAGCTGAATGAGGAGTGAGAACGTTGAGGTTTGTAGAGAGAGAAAGGAGAAGAAAAATCACAAGGTAAGCCGATTTCTCCGACGATTTAGCTTCTAACGCGTGTAACTCCGATCCTAAGCTACTCCTCTTTGTTCTTTAAGGTTTGGAAGCTCAAAATCTGTTGTTGAGCACTTAGGGTTTTCAGCAATATTTGGGAAAAGCTTGTGGGAGCTTGAGGTAACTTCCAAACTTTCGTATATTGCTTATTCTGGCTGCTGTGGGCAATTTAATCGGTGAAATTTCACCGGATTGCCATTGGTTTTAAAGTTTGGAAATGATATGGCCTAGGGGTTATGCTGCCCAAATTGGGTCTTAATGTTAGTTGTAACCTAATGTAATGGTTAATAAAGTGGTTAGGAGTAGAAAGGAACGCGTTTACGGAGCCGAAATCGTAAAACCCCGATTTTCCCCGGAGAACTCATAAATTTCGGCCAGCTCTAGAAATGGGTCTTAGAGTTGGATTTTCAATGATTTGATGGTTCCATTGAGTTCAGGGGCAAAAATTAGGTGGGGTTACAGTTGGGCACTTTTTCAAAAAAGGCCGAGAAAGCATAATTACAGAAGCACCCCTAAAACCCTAAAAGTAGGGCTGCCAAGGGCAATTTCATAATTTGACATTGAATTTGATAATTCCGAGTCCGGAAATGGATTCCTTGGGCGAAAATATGTCAGGATAGCCCATGTCAAAATTTCAAGAAAAGTACAGCCGGACCAGGTACGGCGGGCCCGGGCCGGGTCCCCGGGGGTATTTTTGTAAATTTTCATTATAGACTCATATAACCCCAAGTAACACTATGGAAGTATCTAAATGGTGCATTTGGAATTGTAGGATTCGATATTTGCCGCCCTCGTGAGCCAACTGCGCTGAAGGACGTCAGGAAAGGACAAGGTAGTGACTCTCTCTCTTATACTATGTGTAATGCTCTGTATGTGTGTGTTATCACTATTCAGTGATGAATCTTTGATGCTGCTGCGGTTACAGCTGGTGATAGCTGTCGTTTACAGCGCAAGCTGTCGTTTACAGCTTAAGCTGTCGTTTACAGCGTAAGCTGTCGTTATTGTGATTACAGCGTAAGTTGTCGTGATGAAGATTACAGTGAGAGCTGTCGTATTGTGTATACAGCCGTGAGTGCTGTCGTTTGTGGTGAAAACCATGTATCTTTGAGATTGATGTTGCTGTTGTTGCTGGTTGTGATTTATATACATGCTTGGTATTTATACATTGTATGAGTGGTTTGTTACTACTGAGATTCTCTCGAATCTCATTCTTTCCTATGACTAACATTTCAGACAGGGCGTGTGGCTCAAAGGAGAGGCGGCCAACCCGAAGCAATTAGGACCCTTGGGGGTATATAGTTGATTTTGGAAATGTTGGTTATTTCTTTTGAATTCGGGATTACTGTATAATCTGAAATATGAATAGTATATTCGATTTTGGATGTAATCCCCTAGTGGATACTTAAACCTCAGGTTATATATGTATAGAATCTGGGAGTTGCCGGGGAATTGGTTTTACACTCTGTCATACGTGAATGTAGATAAACTGCACAGGTGATTATATTCGAATTTTGAAATAGAGACCAGGAACAGGAAAGAGATTTTGAATGATTTTGTGAAAATCCTACCACAAAGTAGGAGATTGAAACGGGTTTAAGTTATCTGAAGGTCTCTAATCTACTTTAATTATTTAATATCGAATTATAATTACATGATTAAAGGCAGGGTGTTACATATTGGCCTAGAACATAGTTATATGAAAGATTTGATTTTAAATGGAGTAATTTCCACTAGTTATATAAGATCTGAATTAAATCTTGGTGATCCTTTGATGAAAGGTTTGACAAGGGATTTGAGGTTAAAAACATCAAAATGGATGGGATTGAAGCCCTATAAACTTTTTGTGTGTTTGTGTGTGTAATATTACAAATTTTAATATGCTAAAGATAATTCCCTACTTCTTCAACAAAGTTAAGTGAGTGCTTATGTCAATCTTGAGCACAAATTGGAGACTACACAATTTTAGGAGTTAAAGAGTTCCTAAATGAACCTAGAACTCATCCTCCAATGCTGAATGTAGAGTAGAAATTAGGATAGCCAACACATCTCTTGCTATTTGAGGAAGACTAGGGAATTTAGGACTATTCACCTTCTATCAACTTAAAATATCAAAATCATCTATTTTGGCCTCAATTTCTTTATTCAAATATCTATTAACCTCTGTTCTGCTAGTCTTTCCACCAAGATGCTCATCTATGAATAATTGCTCCTCAATATCAAGCAATTTTCTAACTTTCAGACTAGGATCCTCACCATTAAGATCTTCTTGCGTGTCATTCAATGGTCCCCTTTCAGGCTGTATTGAGGGGGAAAGAACCTATATGTATTTATTATATAAGGAAATCAATACTTCTTTAACATGCACTCCCAAATGTTCACCAACAACATGCATATGCATTTTACATTAAGCAAATTGCACACAATCTAGTTTATATTGAGGGTCAAGAATAGTAGTAAAATAATCAGGTTTGTTGATCTTCATAGGATCTCCTCAATACTTATCTTATTTGTAAACACCCTATTTTGTCCGGGCCCCACTTAAAAAATTAAAAAACAAAAATAAATGAAAATCCTCGTATTAATGATGATTGGTGTCTAAATTGGAAATCATCATTAAAGGGAAAAATTAAAAAACAAAGAGACAAAATAAGAAAATCCTTTCATTGAATATGATTGGTGTTCAAATTAGCAATCATCATTAAAAGGAAACAAATAAAAAAAATTCTTCGATTGATAATGATTGGTGTTCAAATTGGCAATCACCATTAAAAGGAAAAATATAAAAAAAAGAAACAAAATCCTCTTGTGGATAATGATTATAGTCCAAATTGGCAACAATCATTAAAAAAATTTAAAAAAAAACAATCCTCTCATAGGTTTTTGCTTGTAGGGAAAATATAAGAAAATAAAAAAAATAAAAAAATAAAAAAAATTTCGTTTATGTTGATAGGTTTAAATTAAGAAACTACTTATGGGAAAAATAATAGAAAATTAAAAAAATTAAAAAAAAATCTCCATTGATGGTGATTGGGTTAAATTAGAAAGAACATTTTTGAAGAAAACCGTACCTTAAGACTATAAAACAAAAAAAGGGGGGGAGCAAAGACATAAGAATTTTATAAGAATTTTGGGAGAGCAAAGAGGGAAGGTAGAGTGCTAATTTGATTTCTCATTCCATTGCTCCTTCTTATTCTATCACAAGTTTTGAGAATTAGAAGTTTGTTGGAATAACCTACTATTCTTCATGACATGTCTAGATGATTGCCAATGAACATATCCATGAGATTGAGGCACTTACTTGCAAAGCTCTAGGCGCCTTTTTGTTTGGTTTCCTTCTATCTTCATTGAATGCTCAAGTGTGCTACCAACCATTTAATATTGCTATATTTGAACCCATTACTTTGCTGACATTTTTTTTTTGCATGGTGATATTTTAAAAGTTGAAATGATTGCATGCTCCCTCCTCTAATGCTAACACGTCATATTATAAGAAAGCCTTTTTGTTTTGATAGGTCCTTGCACTTTGTGGCTCTTATATACTTGACCGAATTTGATCTCTTGCCCCCAATATATGCTTGTCAAAATTGAAGGGATTTATAAGATGGATAAAAGGAAATGCAATGAATGGTGTGTTGATCTACCATGTGGTTTTCTCATCTTGTTTGTTTGAATAGCTTTCAAGGATGAAAGGAATGCATAAGTCTCTTCACCTTTGGCTTCCCATTCTTTTAACTTGTGTCCTTTTTTTCTTCCTTTTTCTTTATCCCTTTTTTAGGTTCTCTTTCAAAAAAGAAAAATATTTTAACACATTTTTATAAATGAGAATAAAATGAAAAAAACTCTCTTTCATGAAAACATAAAGGAATTTCTTTCATAAATAAAAAAAATAAAAAATCATTTTCTCCAATAAATTAAAGGGACTCTTCCCTTAAAAACCATAAATAAAGTGACATGCATTTCTACCCCCAAACTACGTGGGCTTTGATCTTTCTAAAGGGTACGTAGGGCCTAGATTTTCATCATAAGTCAAGTCTAACTTTGTAAATAAATATATTTCCTCCCTTATTTTATTTTTGTAAATAAAAAAAAATTTAGTCTTAGTTTATTTCTTTTTGTAAATATGATTTTTTATCTCTTTTTGGGTGATTACAATAAAATTAAAGGCCATATTCATTTTTAAATAATTAGCTTCTGGCAACCATTTTTATGAATGGGTGTTGTGGGGTGCCTAACACCTTCCCCATGCACAATCGACTCCCGAACCCTATCTGGTTTTTTTTTTTCAAAAAAAGGTTTCCAAAATTATCATTTTTCAAAATTTTGGTAGCGACTCCATTTTTTTCAAATTTCGGGCGTAACAGCTTAACGACTCTACTAGGGATGGTTTGAGAGTTAAGCCTATTTAAGTTAAGTGTTTAAAAATATTTTGGCCTCAATTTTATTTTAATTACCTTTTTTTTATTTTTTTTTATTTATTAAATTATTTTATTCATTCATTTATTTATTCTTTTTCTCTATCTGTGATCTGCTTAGCAAATAAGGGTTGGGTAGAACTTAGGCCCATAGGTTGAAATGCTCTCCACACACACTGAACTCATATATTATTCTCCTCACACACATTTTAGGCCCTATACCCAGGTCTGTGAGTTCCTTAGGTGAGCAAAAGTTTCTAGTAGTTTCCCTACAGGGTTTTCAGAACCCCCTGAGGTTACCGTAAAGACTTCATCCTAGCTGTTACTTATTTGGTGAGGTTGATCCCTGTGGGGTTTTCAAAACCCCTTGAAGGTTAATTTCATTATATGGGGTCTTCATCTTTATGATAGGGGTAGTTAGGAGACCTTTATCTGTGAGAATTAGAACCACCTTGAAACTATGGCACATATTAGTAGAAATTATTGACTTACCCAATTACTTATTACCTGCCTTTCTTAGGGTAGACATCCCCCAACCTAGAGTTATTCCTAAAATAGGACACTGGATGGAATTTATTTCTTAGTGACAATATTATTTATCATCCATGCATAATCAAGGAAACCCCTAGGATCAAGCAGCTAATTGTTGCTTCACCTAAGTATGTATCTAGCATCACTCCTCATATAAATACATCACAAGAAAGGTGTATTTATTAGATAACTAACCTTAGTCTAAGGGTTTATCACCCTAAAGGACCATAAGCTCATTACATCTATCATGTTATAAATTCTCAATGAGAGATAACCCTTTTAGGTCCAATAAGGCATCATTACATCATTTATAGGACTTTTAGTTTCATTTGATATAGGTCTTGAACATAATCATCATTTTTAAAACCCTTAGCCTCATAATGGCCTTGGCCATTCACAAGTTAATAGGCACTTTATTCTCCCTATGAGGTAATGGATCTCTTGAGAAGGTGGATTGTTTTTCTTAATGTCCATCACCCATATCAAAACTGGAAGTACAAGTCATCAGTCTTTTTTGTCTTATGAGGCATCCTTGCATCATTCATTGGCATTTAACTTCATTTGATATAGGCCATGGATATAATCATCATTTTTAAAATCTTTAGCCGCGTGATGGCCTGGGCCGTTCACAAGTTAATGGGCACTTCATTCTCCCTATGAAGTAATGGATCTCTTAAGGAGGTGGAGTTCTTTTTCTCAAGTCCATCACCCATATCAAAACCTAAAGTACAAGTCATGACTTTTTTATGTCTCATAAAGCATCCTTGCATCATTCATTGGCATTTAGCATCATTTGATATGGGCCTTGAACATAATCATTATTTTTAGAACCCTTGGCCATGTAATGGCCTAGGGCGTTTGCAGGTTAATAGACACTTCATTCTCCCTATGAGGTAATAGACCTCTTGAGGAAGTGGAGTTCTTTTTCTCAATGTTTATCACCTATATCAAAACTGGAAGTACATGTCATTACTCTTTTATGTCTCATAAGGCATCCTTGCATCATTCATTGGCATTTAATTTCACTTAAAATAGGCCTTAAACATAATAAACATCATTAAATAGGGAGGCAAAAAGAGGAAAAATGAGCATATAAATAAAAATAAAAATAATACAGTCATATCTTTAGTTGATAATGCTTGTATAGAATATCTTTCCTTAAAAATGACTTCATTTACCCTTGTCCATGTCATCCCTCCTTCACATAAATGGTTGTTCCTTATTCCTGATGTGAGGCTAAGACTTTTTTTCTCTTTTCACTTTCTGAGAGTATTATTCTTGACTGGAGGAAACTTTTAAGGGTCCAAAAACTTGTTTTGTACAAGTTGCTTGTATAGAGGTGATATCATACTATGAATAAGCTTAGTTTTGAAAATGACTCGATCCCATCTTGATGAGGCTAGTTTTAAAGGGTAAATAGCTTAACTTGAACACAATGTAATGATGATTACACCAGCCATGTGAGGATTTGAGCCTATTAATATGATTTCGTTCTCATGTGAGTATTACTTATCCTTTACCCAACCTAGAACTTGGCATGTATCTTTTTTGAGGTCAGATTTGATGTTAATTTTCCTGATATAGAGAGAACAAGGCATTCATTTTCCATTCTTAATAAAAACAAAGCCAAATAGCAACCTTTACATGATATACATTTGAGCCTGTGTGATATTATTTTCCTACCCCTTAGCATGTAGAAACTACAAATATGTTCCTACTCTTATTCAAGTTTCCTTTTGCTTTCTAAGAGGACTCACTCTTCCTAATTTGAGGAGCATATGTACACTCTAAAAATTGTTAAGGCTACGAGGTGAATCTTATTGAAAAATGAATAGTTGAAAGAAAAAGAAAAAAAGCTCTTTAAGTTGAAAACCCGTAAGGACAACTTAGGTAAAAGTTAGAGCAGGAAAAAAAGAAAATACAAAAGCTTGCTAAGTTGAAAATCCAAAAGAGCATCTTAGAAAAAAGTTAGAGCAACAAAAAAAAAAGAAAATAGAAAAAAAATCAAAAGAACGATGGGCAAATACTAAGGAAAACATGGAAAGAGCTTCCTTTAGTTCTTCTTTTGTTTTAAGGCCTTTAGAGTGTACACTTGCTTGGTTGGTTATCACGAGTATCTACTTTGGTCCTTGGATATCGTTCATCTTCTACTTACCTTTTATTCAGGGTACTTTTTTTTCTTTCTAAAGAGCACTCAATATTCTTGGTTAGGAAGTATGTGCCCATTCCTATAATTTTTTAGGCCATCAAGGTAATCTGGTTGTAAGGCTACTCTCTTTTGGATATTTAAAAAAAGAGATTAAAAAATGAAAAGAAAAGAAGCTAGTTATGTTGAAAACTCGTAAGGGCAGTTTAGGAAAAAGTTAGATCGAAAAAAAAACAAGAAAAGTCAAAAAGCTTAGTTGAAAACCCGAAAGGACAGCCTAGGCAAAAGTTAGATCAATAAAAAGAAAGATGGGCAAGTACCAAGGGAAACATGGAAAGAGCCTCCTTTAGTTCTTCTTTTGCTTTAAGGCCTTTAGAATGTACACTCACTTGACTCTATGTTTGGTTCTTATTTCCCTTAGTTATCATGAGTACCTACTTCAGTTCTTAGATATCCTTTATCTCTTACTTGTAATACCCCAAATTTTATATCCACCAAATAAATTGTAATTATTCAAGAAATTCAATAAAATAGTGAATATTCATGAGAAAATGAGCAAATTGATTCAATAAAGGAAATTAGATTACAAAGGTTATGACAAAATTGTAACTTTGCCAATTTAGCACAAGATTAGTTATTTTGCAATTAATTGAAGTTAATTTCAATTAATTAAGGAAATAAAGGAGAATATATATATACTGAATACTCTTGGTAGAATAAATCAAGAGTTGTGAAATTGTAAGGACTTGTGCATAATTCCTTTAATTAAATTATGGAAGTATTAAAACAATTTCTATTTCCCTTTTCTTATAAAATTTCACCTAGCACAAGAAAATGAGAGGGAAAAATGATTTTTGGAATTAAACATGTCAAGTGTTATTATTCTATGGTAAATGGATTAGTTTATAATTGATGAAGATGAGCACATGTCTAATTGTGTTAAAATAATGTTACTTTTATAAAGTAATCATGATTAAGGTACAACAATTGAGTGCATGGTTGGATTAGTTGGAAGAAACCATTTTGTTAGTGGAGACATAAGGGGGGACGGTTTTGAGCTAACCAAAAGAGGAGGAAGATTAGTTCAAGGCTAATTGAAGCCTTATGGCATCAATTGGAAAGAGATAAAGCTAATGCCAAGTGTCACCATGTGATGCATGGATGGAAATCAAGTAATTAAAGGAGATTAGAGATATTTTTTAAAAACTCTTTCTTCCTCTTTCCCTTCCTCATTTTCGCCAAGAAAAGAAAAAGAAGAGAGAGAGGGAATTCAAGAGCTTTGGAGATCTAGAGAGAGGGAAGAAGAAGCTTAAGGTAAGGATGGTTTCTTAAGCATTTTTTTCTTGTGATCTTGCATGAAAACCTTGTCTAAACTCTTCTGTTCTATGGAATCAATAGTTTAGAAGACACATCTTGAGCTCAAGGAGAGAGAGAGGAGGACACCTAGAGAGAGAGAACTCAATAACTCAAGAGGTAACTTCACAAACCTTAGATCTATACTAGTATGATGTTGTTGTTGAGGTTTGTGGTTGGATTTGGTGATTTTTTGTTAAGTTTGTAAATTTGGAAAGTCCTAATCCTAAGGGGTTATGCTGCCCAAATTTCTTTGAATCATGTTTAGAATGTGTTTAAATAACTTAATAAGGGATTAGCAGTGAAAAGGCACAAGCTTTGGAAGCTAAAATACAAAACTCCAAATTTTCTCTTTTCTTGGAGGAAGTTTTGGCCAAGCATAGATCTAGGGGAAGGAGTTGGATTTTCAATGATTTGATGATTTTATTGGATTCAAGAGGCAAAAATAGGTTGGATTACAGTTTGTCACTTTTTCGGAAAAACCCAAAAAAGCATAATTACAAGAACGCCCCTAAAACCTTAAATCAGGGTTGTCAAGGGCAATTTCATAATTTGACAATGAATTTGGTAATTTTGAGCCTATGAATTGATTCATTAGGCAAAAATGCGTTAGGATAGCCCTAGTCAAAATTTTAGAAAAACGTGACGTTGGGCCAGGTATGGTGGGGCCGTACTAGGGCGGGGTCCCATAGGCATTTTGGTAAAATTTCACCATAGACTAATATAACCACAAGAAACACTATAGAAGTGTCTAAAATGATACTTGGATAGGTAATGACCTATTTATTGTACATTTAATATTTTAGGACCAAGTCGGAAGCCGGAAATACACATTTTACGAGGCACATCAAAAAGGGGCTAAAAGAACTTTGAGGTAGGGACATTATCCTTCATACATCATGCCATAGTTATATGATTGTGTGGATGCCATTGTTTGTAAATGTGCTTTATTAATCAACATGTTTGCCTAGAAAGAGGCAGTTATTACCAGAGGTGCACTTACACTGGAAGTTGGTGAGAATACAACCGGTTTAGATTAGTGGGTTTGGGCCCTACACATGTATACATGATGATAATAATGTTTTTATATTGTTCATTAATTGGTGCATACAAAGCGCATATCTCATTTACTTTTCACATTTTCTATGAACAATAGCATGTTTCTACTGGGATTCCTTGGAATCTCACCCCTTTTTCTAAACAAGCATCTGAGCAAGTGCCAGTAGGATGAAAGGTAAAGGCGTAGACGTCAAGAAGTGATTGGCACGTGTCTCAAGAAAAGGTTAAAGTCAGTGGTTATAGTTAGTTTATGCTTAACACATTTTGGGAAATCCTGTAATTATTGGAAATACTGTAGTATTATGTATTTTGTCTATGAATGATGTTGGATTGTAAACGAATAATGTTATCGGTATATATGTACTTTTCTGTATACCCATGGAATCTAGTCTTTATTACTCTTTAAATATCGAAATGGAAATGGGTGTTGACATTTTCTTACTCAAGGTACTTTTGTTTCTAAGAGCACCCTATCTTCTTAGTTAGGGAAGTATGTGTACATTTATACAATTTTTAAGGCTGTCAGGGTAATTTGGTTATAAGGTTGCTCTCTTTTGGATATTTTAAAGTTTGAAAAGTGGCTAAAAATAATGAAAATCAAAGAAATGGTTGAAAAAAGAAGAAAAAAATAAGAAAAGGAATAAAGCTCGCCAAGTTGAAAATCTAAGGGTTGTTTAGGAAAAGTTTAAGCAAAAAAAATGAAGAAGAAAGGAAAAAAATCAAAAGAAATAAACAAATACATAAGAACAAGAATTTGATATTCTTTATCTTCTCTTTACCCTTTGTTTGTACCTCATGCCTATATAAAAAGTTATTGTGATCTATGTTAGCATATAGCTCTTTTAGTGATAGAGAACTTAGATTATTGCCAAGATTATGGAACAGGAATTTGATAATTTGGATATGGAGAGCAACCACTAACCCTAAATCACTAAGTAGTGAGAGTAAACACTATACTTGGTGAGAAAATCATTAGGACATTGCGTTCTTGTTAAACATTTTATCTTGATATTAGCTAACTTGAGGTGGGTAAGATGATTTAGATAACGATGCATCAATATATCTCTTGATCCTTTATTCTTATGACTTAAACGTTATCTTCTATGTTTTAATTCCTAAGATTTCATTGCCGAATGTTAACATCTTGATAGGTTTCTTGAGTTATGCTCAAAGGTCTTTCCTTAAGCATTTGGGTCTAAGGAATTCTTCCATTTCAATCCCTTTCTACTCCTGATGAGGCATGTGAGCCTTTCCCAGTTTTGTCACTTCATATTTGGGACATTATCTTCCTTATATTTACCTTTCAATAAAGCGAACTAAATTAGAATTTGGGGCTTCTCCTCAATTATGTTGCCCCCATCCATTTTTTAGCACAACATTGACATTGTTAAATGAAGTTTTTTTTAAAAAAAATGACTATTCAAGCATTATAGATGAAGATAAACAAAAAAAATGATTCTTGTACTTCACAAATTCATATAGACTAAGGATAGAAAGTTGAAAATTCAAAATTTGGCTTACTGCTTAAAAGTCCTTTCTTTTATCAAGAGTTAGTACTAAGTTATGCCCAAAGAACAATTGTAATATCTTGTCATATTGGGAAAATCTTTCTTGCATTGGGCTTTGCATTAATTGTACCATCACCATACTTAACATGTATTGCATGCCATTTTGGGGGGCAAATTTTGAATTAATTTTTCAATTAAAGAGGCTTCTATTAATATTATGTCATGCACTGCCTCGAAATGTGCCTTTGCTAAGGCTAGGGCAAACCTAGAAGCTTCTCAACAAGAGTCATAATAGCCTAAACAAGAATGGCATCCTATCTGAACCAGTAAGTCTAGGGGTTTTGAATAGGACTGAGGCCAAAGTAGGGGCAACATCATTGGTTAGGTAGCTTTTCATTAGTTTTATCATCCTCGTCGTCATCATCATCATCATCATCATTTCATAATTTCCATTATCATCTTTATCATGATCATCTTCATCTCCTTATTATCATCCTCATCCTCATTAGCCCTTCATCATTTTCATCATCCTCATCATCATCCTTATTTCATCATTTCCTTATCATTATCATCATATCCTTATCATAATTATCATCATCATCAGCAGCATTATCATTGTGTTCATCATCCTCATTAGGATTTCATCATCACTGTTATCATCATTATCAATGTCATCACCTAGGTAATTAAACTCAGATGGTCAGTGAATCGGTTGGGGTACTGAGTCGAGGGTCAATAGGTCAGAACGGAGTTAAACCGGAGCTAAACCGGGACCAGACCGGTGAGAAATGGAATATTTTAAGCTTATAGTATAAAATTCTAAAGAAAAAAATTTTAAAAAAAAG
The DNA here is from genome assembly GCA_963242795.1 of Inga leiocalycina. Taxonomy (NCBI): domain Eukaryota; kingdom Viridiplantae; phylum Streptophyta; class Magnoliopsida; order Fabales; family Fabaceae; genus Inga; species Inga leiocalycina. The sequence goes on along the minus strand of OY725327.1, from coordinate 52,939,846 downwards.
ATTTAAAAAAATAAAAAATAAAAAAATGTGACCCGGACTGGGTCACCAGACTAGATCGGTTTAGTGGCTGGGTTACCAGTTTTCGGTCTGGTTCAGCCGGTCCGATCTGGGTTAGATAACCTAGGTCATCACCTTCATCACGACTTTACCATTATCATAATTTCCTCATTATCATGGCTATCACCGTCCCCTTCATCATCATTGTTGTCATCATCATTAGGATTTCATCATCACTACCAGATCACTATCAGTGTCTTCACCCACATCATGATCACTTTCACCATTATCATAATCTCCTCGTAATCAAGGTCATCATCATCCTCTTCATCATCATTGCTATCACTAGTGTCATTATCATATTTAAGGGCATTGCATGCTTAGTGTCATATCATCACCACCATTATCATCATCATCTATGACTTCCCCATTAGGGCTTTATCTTCATCATCATTAGTATCATTATCATATTACATGTTTAGGTCACTACGTGCTTAATATCACGTCATCACCATTTATAACTTCCACATTAACACTTCATCAATATTTCCAACATCATCATCTCATTATGTAGGGCATCACACGCTTAGTGTCACATCTTGACTATCGTCATTGTCATTCATGACATCATCATAATTACTTCATCATCATCTTATCATTATCATCTTCATTATTAATGTCATCATCTTCATTAGTATTATCAAAAGCACTACTCTAAGGGGCATCTCACATGTAACGGTTGGCACCCCTTTTCAAAGCCCAATAACGGTTGGCACCCTTTCAAAGCCCTGTACTGGCTGGCACCCTCAAAGCCTAGTAATGGCTAGAACCCTTTCAAACCTTTGTACCAACAAGCACCCGTAAAGCCTAGTAACGAATGGCACCCTTTCAAAGCCCTATATTGATAGGCACCCTCAAAGCCTAGTAACGGTTGACACCCTTAAAGGCTGATAATGGCTGGCACCCTTTCAAAGCTTTATATTGGCAGGAAGCCTCAAAGCCCAGTAATGGCTGGCACCCTTTCAAATCCCTGTACCGGCAAGCACCCTCAAAGCCCAATAACGGCTGGCACCCTTTCAAAGCCCAGTAACGGCGGGCACCCTCAAAGCCCAATAACGGCTGTCACCTTTTCAAAGCCCTTTACTGGCAAGCACCCTTAAAGCCTAGTAATGGATGGAACCCTTTTAAAGCCCTATACCTACAGGCACCCTCAAAGCCTAGTAACGGCTGGCACAATTCTTTTAAAGCCCTGTAACGGTAGGCGTTATTCCTTTAAAGCCTTGTATCGGCAGTCACCCTCAAAGCCAAGTAACGGCTAGCATAATTCTTTTAAAGCAACATAATTCTTGGCATAATTCTTTTAAGCCCTATAATGATAGGCACTATTCTTTCAAAGCATTGTATCGATAGGCACCCTCAAAGCCTAGTAATGGCTAGCATAATTCTTTTAAAGTCCAATAATGCTTGGCATAATTCTTTTAAAGCCCTATAATAGCAGACACTATTCTTTCAAAGCCCTGTATCGGCAGGCACCTTTAAGCCAAGTAACGGCTGGCATAATTCTTTTAAAAACTTGTAACGACATGCACTATTCTTTCAAAGCCCAGTAACGGCTAGCACAATTCTTTTACATCCCATCAAAGTCCTATATAATTAGGCGCTTAACTTCCACTCCATGCAATCATCTAACTCCATCGGCGTCCTTCTCCCTTATGAACCAAGTAAAGAGTGGCATGGGCACTGTATTTTGTCCAAACCCTCTTTGGTTCTAAAGGAGGCACCTTGTTCTTTTAGCCAGACAAAATATGTATTCTTATCTTTACTTGCTTCATAGACAAGAACCTCACTTTACTCAGTTATGAAACAAGTAAAGAGAGGCAACTGTAAACATCTTATTTTATCCAGGCCCCACTTAAAAAATAATAAATAAATAAATGAAAATCCTCTCATTGATGATTATTGGTGTCTAAATTGATAATCATCATTAAAGGAAAAAAAAAAGAGAAAATAAGAAAATCCTTTCATTGATGATGATTGGTGTTCAAATTGGCAATCATCATTCAAATGAAAAATATAAAAAACGAAAAAAATTTCTCTTGTGGATAATGATTATAGTCGAAATTGGTAACAATCATTAAAATAAAAATAAAAAAAATTAAATAAAAAGTCCTCTCATAGGTTTTTGCTTGTAGGGAAAATATAAGAAAATAAATAAAAAAATGAAAATAAAAAAAATTTCTCATTTATGTTGATAGGTTTAAATTAGGAAACTACTTGTGGGAAAAATAATAAAAAATTAAAAAAATAAAATAAAAAAAAATCTCCATTGATGGTGATTGGGTCAAATTAGGAAGAGCATTTATGGAAAAAAACCGTACCTTGAGACTACAAAACAAAACAAAAAAAGAGGAAAGAAAATACACAAGAATTTGATAAGAATTTTGGGAGAATAAGGAGGGAAGGTAGAGTGTTAATTGGATTTCTCATTCGATTGCTTCTTCTTATTCTATCATGGGTTTTGAGAATTAGAAATTTGTTGGAATAACCTACTATTCTTCATGACATGTCTAGATACTTGCCAATGAACATATCCATGAGATTGAGGCACTTACGTACAAAGCTCTAGACGTGTTTTTGCTTGGTTTCCTTCTATCTTCATTGAATGCTCAAGTGTGCTCCCAACCATTTGATATTGCTATATTTGAACCCATTACTTCGCTGACAATTTTTTTTTTCGCATGGTGATATTTTGATGGTTGAAATGATTGCATGCTCCTTCCTCTAATGCTAACACGTCATATTGCAAGAAAACCTTTTTTGTTTTGATAGGTCCTCACACTTTGTGACTCTTATATGCTTGACCGAATTTGATCTCTTGCCCCCAATATATGCTAGTCAAAATTGAAAGGATTTATAAGATGGATAAAAGAAAATGCAATGAATGGTGTGTTGATCTACCCATGTGGTTTTTTCATCTTGTTTGTTTGAATAGCTTTCAAGGATTAAAGATATGCATAAGTCTCCTCACTTTTGGCTTCCCATTCTTTTAACTTGTGTCATTTTTTTCTTCTTTTTTCTTTATCCCTTTTTCAGGTTCTCTTTCAAAAAATAAAAATATTTTAACACATTTTTATAAATGAAAATAAAATGGAAAAACTCTCTTTCATGAAAAAATAAAGAAATTTCTTTCAGAAATAAAAACATAAACAAAATAAAAAATCATTTTCTCCAATAAATTAAAGGAACTATTCCCTTAAAAAACACAAACAAAGTAACATGCATTTTTATCCCCGAACTACGTGGGCTTTGTCCTTCTAAAGGGTATAAAGGCCATAGGTTTTCACCCTAGGTCAAGTCTAACTTTGTAAATAAATATATTTCCTTCCTTATTTTTATTTTGTAAATAAACAATCTTTTTTATTCATATTTTATTTCTTTTTGTAAATATGAGTTTTTTTTATCTCTTTTTGAGTAATTATAATAAAATTAAAGGCCATATTCATTTTAAATAATTAGCTTGGGGTAACTATTCTTATAAATGGGTGTTGTGGGGCGTCTAACACCTTCCCCACACATATTCGACTCTCAAACCCTACCTGTTTTTTTTTTTCAAAAAAAGGTTTCCAAAATTATCATTTTTCAAAATTTTAGTGGGGGCTCCATATTTTTCAAATTTTGGGTGATACACTATTTCTCCTTCATTTCGCTTGCCACATTAGCTAACTCCATGTTATCACTTTTTGTCCACTCATCCAAAAAACAATAAACCTTGTAAATTTTAGAAAAGAAGTTATTGGATGTAACACATAAATAACTAGAAACTTACAAAGTAAAATCATAAAAATGACCCAATACCATAGTCATCCTTCTAACGTTCTTCCAATCTTCCTTTTCAAGAATTCCTTCTTCAAGATCAAACCGAAAGTATAGATCTTTGTCCTCATACCTTTTAAAGGCTGCCTCAAACTTTTGAGTAGTCTCTAACATCAAATAGGTAGAGTTCCACCTTTCGAGACATCTAAGCATAACATTTGCTTGCTCTAAATTTTTTCATCCACACAATTCTTTCTTCAAACTTCTTCATTCTTAGTGGTGACAGTCTAATAAAGTGAAGATTTTCCTACATCTTTTAGCCCTCATTGATATCAAACTGATTAGGTGTGCCACACATCTCATATGCAAACACTGGCATTTCATAATTCAATGCCCCCAATTAATAATTTTTCCTTCCAAATATTCAATTGAGACATCATTACAGCAAGCATTGTCTACAGTAATTGTGAGCACCCTTTCAATACCCCATTCAAGCAAACACTTCTCAATTTCAATTCCAAATATCCCTCCCCTTTTGACTAGATATATGAATAAAATTCAAAACTCTCTTTTTCATTATCAATGTGTCATGAGCAGTAATACACAAGTAATTAATTCTTTAAATTGATTTCAAGTGTCCATAGTGAGGCAAACACTTTGTTTTTTGTGGTCTACATAATCTTTAAATATCATCTTTTCATCAATGTAAATGTTGAAACAATCATGGCTTATAGTCCATCTAGATGACATTTTAAATTTGAGTTGAGTAAATAATATAAAATTCTTAAACCCAACCCCCTGAAAAAACTTAAAAGGCAATTTATCAATGATTAATATAGATGTAAGGGCTTTCCTAATACCATCTTGGTCAAATTTCCAATTCACAAAACTTATCTTATATTTGTCAACATTAAACTTGTTCAAGTGTTCAGGAGGGGGCCTCTACTTAGAAACATTCATGATTGTTTAATGTAGTGGTTCCATTAGCTTTTGAATCATAAGCAAGATTCCTTCCAAAGTAGTTGCACTTATTTCTTATTTCACCAGCATCATTCACCAATTTGATGATGTGGTCTCACACTTCACCAAGTTTGTTTTTGTTTTCTATTTTTTGTAAATTCCTGAAAATGTAAATTGCATAAACATTTAATTAAATCATAAATATACTACCTCCTATCCCTAATATAAGGTTCCATTTGACTAATTTAGGAAGATTAAAGAAGTTAAATAAATTACTTAATTATAATACATGTTGCATGATCATTTTGAAATAATACTTATGTGTATCATTAGATTCTATTTTATTTTACAAGTGAAGCAAGTTTATATAAAAATCATAAATATAAATACTTTAAATGAATTTATTTAGCTTCTATAATCTCCTCAAATCATTCAACTGAGTTTTATATTAAAGACGAGATGTAGTATATTTATGTGGTTACATTGTTGTCGGTAATGAAAAATATGTATAATATATCAATGTAGAATATAAAATGTAGAGTTAAATACATCAAACTCCCCTCTATTTACTCTAAATTACATAAACATCTCATTTATTTTGAAAACATAATTATAAGGACCTCCCTTAAAATCAAAATATATGTGACACAAACATCATTCTACTTTTGATATTTAATTTCCATCCATCTAAACGTGAGGTGACCATTAAATTATAGGCCATGGCATCAACCTATTATTTTGACCAAAATGCCCTTCCTTAACATAAATAATACTTAATAATCATTTAATTACATATCTTCATCCAAAATTTTAAAAATTATTTTAATATATACTTTTAATTTTTCACATAAAAACTAATTTTTTTCTAAATTTAGTAAAAATATCAAATAGATCATTAATAAATATTATTATTAAAAGATAAATTAGGGATTTAGCATAATGAGAGGTAAATTAATAAACAATATTTTTTCTAATATAGTTTTTAATTAAAAAATAAACTTTAAGAAACTTTTTTAAAATATTGTTTAATGGTGTGAATGATTTGGACTAAAGTGTATGTTTTCAAAATAGAGAGGATGTCTGTGTAACTAAGGTAAAATGCAAGGGTGGTGAAAGTATTTTACTCTAAAATTTGTAAAAAAAGTAAACTATTTACAAGACACAAGCCATAAACAACATAGTTATATATTCCAAAGCTCTCTCTCTCTCTCTATATATATATTATATATATATATAGGCAACTCAGATCTCCACACATTTCAGGGAACTCTATTCAACTTATTTTGTATTCCTTCAATACTTTTTTAAGCTCTTATATTGTTTAAATATTTTTTAAAAAATATGTGTGTGTGTTGAGAATTTTTGAATTATTATTCTTCGTGTAAATTAGAAACCCAAAATGGCACAAAAGCAATGACTGAGCTGTGTATGTATCCATCAACAAATGGCGGATACTCCCTATTGAAATTTTATATGTTTGTGGCTACTAATATGATATACACTATATATTAATAAGTCCTATATGTAAGTTATATTAGTTATGAGTTGATAATGAAACCGGTGGACATTATTATTTAATGTTCCCCTATCTCACGCATGTTTCCCTAATTATGTATTTAATTGTCAAGCTATAATAAATTAAGTTTAACATTATGTACGTACGTACGTGCAATGTTGCAAATAATTATGACCCAGTTATAACTCAATTTTTATACTAGAATTTGGTAAAACTCAATTGTTATAGTTTTGACTTGATTGAAATTTAATCCCTAAACTTTAAACCGACTTAACTTGTAGTTTTAGCCATTTAAAATCTTAGTCTCTACGCTTTAAGAAATAATATTAGTCCTTGTAATTTATTTTCTAAAATATAGGCACCATCATTTAAAATGGTTAAAACTATTGAAATTGAATTACAACTATATCAATATCAAAAGCTGTATAAATTGATTTATATTGATTTAAAGTTTAGAGAATGAGTTGAAATCGAATTAAAATTATACAAACTAAATAATTAACGTTTTCATTAAATAAGGACAACTGGCATTTTGGTGACAGGTACACTATGATTGTGATCCACTCAATTAGATTTAATTAATATCTAATTGTATTAATATCAATTGTGTTAGTGCAAGTATTTCACCGAAGAGGAGGTGAATTGGGTGATCACAGAAAATTCGTTTCGTATATAAAAATTGACTAGGAATTTAAAGCAGTTAAGAGTTAGGAGAAATATCACCGAAGTATATGCCGGGAGTTATACTAGTTCGGCCACAACCACTTTGACCTACGTCTAGTCCTCATGATTTCTCTGAGAGTTTCACTATATTTTCCAAGATTCAGTGGGTTTTTGACACCTTAGTACACAACAAGTTCCTTCACTAGACACTCACTCCCCCTTACATGTTGTAATCAAATCCCCAACTCAATGTTCAACAACCTTAAGTTGTCTCAATAAAAAATATTGGGTTTGTAATGAAAATATCTCTCACATAGCAAATATATAATCACTGAAGTACATGAATAAATATAAGAAAATAGAATACTAAGAATATGTTGATCGATGTATGTTCATTTGTTCTCAGATGTTTTTGTGTTTGTTCTTCGTTGAATGTTCCCATATTTATAGATGCGTCGTGATAGCTGTTGGAACCATTTCAACATGTTCGTTAGAGTCGCGCAACCAAGTTTGACAGTTTTTCAAATTTGAAAACTATCCGTTGTGCAGTAGGTGAGCGTTTTGGACATTGTGGACATTATGTTTGACTTTTCTCTCAACACACGATCTCTTCATTGTTTCTCTGCAAATATACTTAGAATACTAATACAATGAAATATTAATCATATAGATAACAAATCAATAAGCAACAGATTAAAATCATGCTTTTTGAACTTTATTACTCGAGTGATCCATTGAAAAACTTGATAGAATTAAGTCAACGACTCTTGACTTGATCACTCGAGTGGTTACTTAAGTAATTCAGAGGCATCACTCAAGTGGTCACTCGAGTGATCCCCTTAAAATATTGGCAGAGACTTCACTACCTCAATTCTTACCTAGTTACTCGAGTGGTTACTTGAGTGATCTTTTGTTATTACTCAAGTGATCCCTCGAGTGACACCATGAAAAACTTGGCAGAGAACTTCTAGAACTATTTCACACATGTTTCTCGAGTGGTCACTGAAGTAATGAAGAATCCTCACTCGAGTGATCTCTTCAGAATTTTGCCAGTGATGTTTTCTCCTGTTCTTTGACTTCCAGTTCTTCTTCATCACTCGAGTGCTTACTCGAGTGATGGTTTTGCCTGCCACCAAGAACTTAATTACTTTGTTCAAAACTCTTTTATCTATTATCAAAACCTTTTGTAATATTAATTCAATATTTGTTATCATCAAAACATATGGATCTAACAAATTGATCAGATAATTTGGATTAATTACTGTCACAGGCTATATAGATTACTAGCAGATAATAAGCACACGAAAGTTTTGTATATTAAGAGAAAAAATTAAACACAATTGGAAGTAACGGCACAATAACGGTTTTGTACAAAATTACTCCCTTCAGTCCTTTTTATAAGAACCCCAATTTGAATTGGCTTAGTCTTTTTTATAAAAGCCTAACAAGAGTTGTCCGAATATTTAATAAGTTTTGTCTATTTTTGCCCCTAGTTAATTATACACTACTACAAAATATAGATATTACTACCCTAAAGGACATCCCTTTATTAAAAAGGGAAGTTAAAAATAGAGGTAGTGGCATTTTTGTAATTAAAAAGGGGGATTGTGTATCTTTAGGTGTCCCAAATTTGAATTGGGATGCCTAAAGTCCATTAAGTTTTGAAGGTATAAAGTGACTTTAGATGTCCCTAATATGACTGGAGACATCTAAAGTCCTCACTTTAGGCTTTCCTAGTCAGGCTAGGGAAGCCTAAAGGCCTGCACCAATGTCCCATCAATCAGCTCCATCCTTCTCTAACTTTATTCTTTCTCTTATTCAATGTGCTTTCTCTTCTTTATCCATGTTTCCCTCTCTCTTCTTTCTCTTTGTTTCCCTTTGTTCCAACGACAATATTCTTGTTTGTCCGACAGAGCTATAGGCTACCAAGGAAGGGACAAGTGCATTGTTGTTTCTCTCTCCCTCTCACAACTGTTGTCCAACTGGTGCCATCGTGGGCTGTCTCCTTCTCTGTCATCCATATGTATGTCTCTCACTCTCACAACTTTGCTTTCTTTAACACAAAAATGTTTGAAATCACTAAAGTTATGCTTTTGTTACAAAAAATGCTTGGAATCACCGTCTCCCTATACACCGTGATAGCTAGTTTCCTTGACACCGTCAGCCACTGTCCCTGTTGTTTCTGTTATTAAGAATTTAAAAATAAAAAAATGCCCTTTAGTTATTAAAAAAAACAAAATTGAAGGTACAACCACATTGTTTGCACACTACATATAGAGGTCCTGACATGGAAAATTTATATGAGGCGTTTGTAATAATCCAATGGAGATAACCCATGGTGAATTTATAATTGTTTTATGATTTATTGGAGACCTCTGATAAATAAGGTTTAATTGGAGTATTATGAAACACCAACAAAATCGTTATTATGAATTCCATTGGACTTGATTTTTAAATGTATAGAAGGATGCTTATAAAAGTGATGGATATTTCCTTATTATGTAAGGGACATTGTGGTTTATTATGAATTATTCGTCGATCTTATTTTTGTAGTTTTAATTTGTTGGACAGTGAAGAATATAAATAACCAATTAAAAAAAAGAAAACTTTAGACATCCCCATTTTAAAATCGGAAAGTCTAAAGTCCAGAACCGACACATTAGACTTCCCCAATTTGAAATGGGGAAGTCTAAAGTCTGGACTTTAGACTTCCCCATTTTAAATTGAGGATGTCTAAAGTGTCCGTCCAACACTTTAGAAGTCCCCATTTTGGAATGGGGACGTCTAAAGTTTGGACTTTAGACGTCCCCATTCCAAAACAAGGACGTCTAAAGTTCAGACTTTAGGCGTCCTTTTTCTTAGGACGTTATTGCTATTTATTTTCTACGTTGCTCATATAAATGTCATCTTGTTTTCAGACGTTAAAAGTGTTAGATATGATTAGTTTTGATGATGTCAAATATAAATGTCAAATGATAAGAGCAAAAATTTTATATAATACTTTGACTAATTACTGTGTTTAATATTGTATACCTTGAAGATTAGTCAAGCAAAGATGAAAGATAATCAAGAACATAAAGTTGTTGTCTAGTTGAGTTATAGAGAATGATCATCAAGAAGGAAATCAAGAAGAAAGATTTTGAAGAAAGAAGAAATTACAAGATCTAGTGAGAATATCAAGGCTCAAGCTGTTAGAAGTGATACTGGAGGTTTCTATGATGATACCGGAGGCTTCTATGATCAAATGATGGTTGGAATAGGTTAATACAAAGATAAGACGACTTATATATGAGTTATGGCACTTCTAGAGAAGTTTTACTCGAGTGTGAGCTCAACACTCAAGTGCCAGAGATGTTGCACTCGAGCACGGGATGAACACACTCGAGTGTTGGAGCACTCTGTTCTACTCTGTTTTACGTTCAGCCTGACATAGGTCCGGTATTTTAGCCATATCTCTCAAACCACATGTCAGATTGACCCGAAATTGATGGCATATCAAAGAAGACTCACAACACAAAAAATGTACACCAAGATCATATTTAAAGAAACTCAGATGAAGGAGATATGATCCATGGAAGTTGACAGTGAAATCACCGTTACTTTTCAAGACAGGTTCGGTATTTTGAACATAACTCACAAATGACACATCGGATCGAGACGAGACCAGTGCCATATGAAACTAGACTCAAAGGGATTTCCATAGATAGGTAATTTGCCTAATTTAAAGTTATATTCTAGGAGCTATGCCTTTTGGAAGTTGACGCTTGTGCAATCTAGTGCGATAGACACTTTTTCGATCATAACTTGCATAATACAAGGAGTTTGGAGCTAATTCTTTTAACATTGGAATGCATATGGCAAGAGCTTTCTTATGATACATTATTAGAATCAAATAAATAAATTTTGTCTAACGTGGCCCCACATCACTCACGAGTGCAAAAACGCACTCTTGAAAAATGTCATACGAGTGTTGTCCAGAAGCGGCTGAAGTGTGGAGAAATTTAGCAACACTTGAGTATTAAACAACACACTCGAGTGAGGATCAGAATTGCACTCGAGTCATGCAAGTGTTAACATGAAAGTGTTAACCCGAGATGAAATATGACTAAAGAACATGAAGCGCACTCGAGCAGGACTGGTTGCACTCAAGTGATGTCCAGAATTGCACTCGAGTCCTGCGAGTGAAGAGTAGCGAGTGTTTGCCCAAGAGGAAGCCAAAACGTGAAATTATACATGCACTCGAGTGAGGCTTCTTTGCACTCGAGTGAAGTCCTGACAGAACCAACGCAAAAAGTTCAAACTCTCATAGCCATCAATCCAAACATGGTTAAATGTTATACATTCATTATGTTTTCACTTGTAATTATTCCTAAATGTTAACTAACTTATATTTCAAGTGAGAAATAGGAGATTAAACATTTGGATTGCATCTTCAAGAATGGAGGTCACCTCACGTATGGCAAATATCATCACTCAACAAACAATCCGAATATGGCTACATGTTATTGAATCATTGTGTTCTCCCTTATTATTGTTTCTAAATGTTAACTAACATATATTTCAAGTGTGAAACAGGATATTAAACATTTGGATTGAAGTTTGAAATAAGAAAGTCAATTACGGTGAACTTCATTATTACACATCGAATAATGGCTACCTACCACGACAAGCAACTGACACACCACAAAAGACTGTCGAATATTCAAACATCTTCATATCGCTCCACAACGTGACGTACAGCTCACAATGAAACATCCCACTCTTTAACGGAATGCTCTGCTCTGCAACGGACAACGGCTAGTTATTCAAATGCACTCAACGGTCAAACAAAACAATGGGACTCCAACGAACGAATTCTCACAACGGTCATCATCTCCATCAACTATAAATGAGAGAGCATTCAAAGTCGATCGGTAACTGAGACAGCGAGCAACTACAAGAAAAATGATAGAAATATGAATCCTCTGCTTTTACCCAAACACTTTCTGTTTTCCAGCTTCTATATTACTTATCATTGAGAGAGTGATTATTTGTATTGTATTTCAGTGAGTATTATATCTACTATGTGAGAGAGTCTGTAAACACTTTCATCTGTATTTCTGAATTGATCTCAAGGTAGAGGGACCTTGAGAGGGTTGATTTCCTTATGGGGGAAGCTGTAGAGAGAATTGCTAGTAAGACATTCTGCTCGTAAGACTTACAAGGTGCAAGCAGTAGAGAACGTTGTTGATCATAAGACTTACAAGGGTTTAAGCAGAAGAGAACGTTGCTGCTCGTAAGACTTGCAAGAGTAAGCAGGAGAGGAAGATCTTTGGGATTGCTCTGCTCGTAAGACTTGCCGTAAAGGAGAGTATTTCAGTGAGAGATTTGTAAACGGTTTCACAAGTACTCGGCTAAACTTGTGGGATTGTAAAGGCTTTTCTTGTGCCCGAATTAAACAAGAAGATAGTAGATTTGAAAATCTCAGGAGGAGCCTGGGGACTGGATGTAGGCCATCATAGATTAGACCGAACCAGGACAAATCACAGTTTGCATATTCTCTTCCCTAAGCTCTTATTTTTCCAGCATATATTATTTAATCTAACTGTTGATTTATAATTTATTACCTTCATACTTTCCGCTTTCGTTAAGATGTGAAAAGATTTCCAAAGTTCTTAAGTTTTTATCATACACCCAATTCACCCCCCTCTTGGGTGATAGCCGGTTCTAACAAAAAGGTCTAAAAAAATGTTAAAAGTGTTTTTTGTAGTAGTGATAGATGTTGTATTAATTAAAAGGTTGGTAATACTTATATTTATTCTATTTTTCTCTCTTACTTGCTCCTTATAAATGAGGGCATACTTGAAAATAGAAGTTTATTTCAGACATACTTATTATTTTTAACTAATTTGAACCTTTTTTTTAAACTACATATTTTGATTATTAAACCCTTATAGATAGAACTGGAGGGAGTAAATTAACACTCCTCTATTCGTTGCTATATGATAAAGCATGGCCAGCGCACCACTACATATAATTCTGTGTGTTTTAAACCACTCTTTCACAAATATAATAAAACCAACTTGTTAGTCCCTTTGGTAATAAATTGATACTGGTCCAATCACAATAGAGTTGATATGTCTAGACTTTGATGAATTCTTAAAATTTAACTTATTTGCTTGTTACTAAAAATAAAAATATACTACCTCCGGTCTTTAATATAAGATCTACTTAATAAATTTGGATAGTTTAAACAAATTAGTTATTTCTCTAAAAATATATGTTGGTTTCCCTAAAATACACAAATAATTTCCAATTGAAACTTTTCATTGACTCAAACTCCCTTAATAAGTGCAATGAACAGTTATTGTTGAGAAAAAATCATAAATATGGGGAACAAAAATTTAGAGCCAAATCCAACCTTTCAACTAACTCATATATTAGGGGCCTAAGGTAGTATGAAATATAAATTTTATAATTTGTAAACAAACTTGTGGCAGTTGGAGCTTTAGTTGTGCACAGACCAAACTTTTTCCTAAAGTAGGATGAGGAAGAAGATGACATTTTCTTTTCTTTTCTTTTTTCTGATAGTTGGTGTAAGCCACTAACTCATCACAAGCAAGAGACATGCATTATTGAAATGGCAATAGCCTGGCCTCTCTCATCGACGCATCTATAAATTGCCTCGTTCATGGATCTAAATTCCAAGACCATTTCTGGTCAGTAAAAAAAAAAAAACATATATTAGTTTGCGGGAAGAACAACGACAATGTCTTCCATTGGAGCAAGCTCAGCTGCAATTATAGTGATGGAGAAGAGAGCGAAGGAGAAGAACATAAAGAGAAAAGAAGAGGAGAGAGCCAAACAGGGATACACTGTGGGTAGTTCAAGCACTGTTGTTGGAAACAGAGGTAGTACTAGTAGTAGTATTAATAATAATAATAATAATAATAATAATAGTAAGGTGTTTCCTGGTGGAGATCAATTCACAGCCAATAAGGTTAATCCTGAATAATTTTCGCAGTAAATTTGATAATCTAAAATAAATTGAAGTGAAGTAAAGTAAGGAATGAGACAAACCTAAAATTAGTGGAGCTAATCATTCTGTGTCTATCTTTCACTTCACTTAAAGTCATTTAGAAACCATGTCAATTAGTTTTCTTTAATTTGCAGTACAGTGTGGTTGTAGTTTAATTTTGATTAGGGACACGTATTTTCTGTGTACTTGAAAAGGACTTTCATCGGCCTGTTGTATTTGAATTATAGCATCAATGTGTACGACATGTGAGCGTAATTGTACGGGTGTGTTTCGGTTCTCAGTGTTACTGATGAAGATGTAATATATATTAGTAACTGATGTAATATATAAACTAGTGTTTAATTTACTCTATATTCTCTTGCTACACCTTTTCTGTTAGAATTTGATATATTTGCAATCTTGAGTTGTTTAGTCACTCTAATGATCGGCGTGTCCTCGGCATTGGCCACTGAAACCCGTTGACCGAGCAATACGTCGTCAGAGCCAGAAACTAGAGATAAATCATGTGATATGGTATAAGCTTCTGAACTCAAAGTCATTTATTTCAGTACGCAGAGAGTGCAATATATGGAGCTACATGATGTCACTCTAATAACTCAGATGTTGACATGTGTCAGTCCACTTGCCACAGTTACAACTAATCTGTTATACAGCTATTGTACTCCTAACATTCCCCCTGCTACACTTAAACATGAAGCAAAAAACAGAACGTCATCAACATCATCAAAAATCCGGTCATCATCAAAATCAAACCAAATACAATTAATGCTATCTTCGTTGCTGATGACATTAAGTCTGGTGCGAAGATGATCAAAGATGCCAAAAGAGAGTGGCTTAGTCAACACATCAGCAACTTGTTCTGATGAGGGGACATATCCCACCTGTATCAGTCCAGCAGCAACCTTTTCCCGAATAAAATGCAAGTCAAGCTCAACATGCTTTGATTTGGCATGTAAAACAGGATTAGCAGCAAGAGCCACTGCTCCAGAGTTGTCACACCATATTAAGGGAGGATTGATCAGAGCAACTTGCATTTCCTGGACCAAGGACATAATCCACACGACTTCCTGGACTGCATCAGCTACTGATCGATATTCTGCTTCTGTGGTGCACCCGGATACAATTTGCTATTTGCGAGACACCCAAGTAATGGGGTTGGGACCAAGAAACGAACAGAAACCCGAAGCTGAGATGCTGGCTTCAGAAGAAAATACGTGGATCATGCAGGTATTGACTGAGTTTATTCACTGTGAAAGCAATATCTGGGCGGGTATAGCACAAATATTGTAATTTACCCAAAATACTACGGTATAGCGTAGGGTCTGCAAAATAATCACCAGAAAACGATGTAAGTTGCAGGTTAGTAGCCATGGGTGTAGAGGCTGAGTTTGCTGTCAGCAATCCTACATCAGCAAGTAGTTGATGAACATATTTACGTTGAGATAGAAATATGCCAGAGTTAGAATGAGAGAATTCAATACCCAAAAAATATGACAATTCACCAAGAACCTTGAGAGAAAATATGCCACTCACATGATCAATAAGCCTAGCCACACAACCATCATCAGTACCAGTAATGACTAAGTCATCAACATAGGCGAAAAGATAAACTGTACTCTGTGCATCAATCCTGATAAACAAGCAAGGATCAGCTTTGGAAGGACGAAAATCCAAACTGCATAAAAACTCTTGCAATTTATGAACCATGCTCTTGGTGCTTGCTTGAGGCCATAAAGAGCTCTCTTGAGTTTGCACACAAGGGGATTGCCAGAACTATCAACAAATAAGTGCTGAAAACCAGGAGGGGGGTCCATAAAAATGTCTTCCACAAGGTCACCATTTAAGAAGGCATTGTTGAAGTCAACTTAGTGTAATTTCCAATTATTTGTAGCTGCCAGGGTAAGAAGAATTCGCACAGTAGCAGCTTTGATGACTGGACTAAAAGTCTCATTATAATCAGTTCCAGCCACTTGGGAGAAACCTTTCGCAACCAACCGTCCGTTTCTTCCAGCTAAGATACCATCAGCATGAGTTTTGGCTTTGAATAACCATTTGCAGCCTATAGTGCATCTGTCATAGGGTACTAGGGCATCAAATTCTTCCTGTGCTGCTTGTCTCCAGAGAAAATCTGCTAAAGCTTCCATAATGGTTGCAGGGCATATAGTGTCATCCAAAGTAAGAAAGACTTTGGATTTAAAAATACCAGCCTTGGACCTGGTTGTCATCGGATGCACCTTAGGAACATCAACATCATGAGACATGATATTTGGAGAAGAAATATCATGAGATGGCAAAGAAGAGGAAGACACTGAGCATGATGCAGAAGATGGCAGTATTTGCTCAACAGGCGAGGGCATACGTGGAGTGGAAGACAGAAAAGATGTAGAAGGTGGAACAGCACTATCATTGGCCAACTGTTTAACACAAAACTGAGATCCTCCAAGAAAGAGATGCTCATTAAATTTAACATGGTGAGAGATATATACCTTGCCAGTGCTTAAATCAAGACACTTATAACCTTTGTGTTGGCTGCTCTATCCTTAAAAGACACACGGAGCAGACCTGAAGTTAAGTTTGTGAGCCTGAAATGGTGTAAGGAAAACATTCACAACCAAATATTTTGAGCAAGGAATAATCTGGTTGAAAACCATAGAGTTTCTCATATGGAGAGATATGACCGATAACCTTGGATGGTAACCTATTAAGAAGAAATACAGCTGAAAGAAATGCATCAGGCCAATAGTGTAAAGACAAGGAAGCATGAGCCAGTAATGTCAGCCCTGTCTCAACAATACTTCTATGCCTACGTTCAACCAACCCATTTTGCTCTGAAGTATACGGGCAAGACAAACGATGCTCAATATCAGATTCTGCCAAGTAGGATTTGATTGAACACAGTGAATTCTCCGCCATTATCACTTTGAACAGCCTTTATTTTGTAATTAAAACTAATTCTCAACCAGGACCTTAAATTCTTTAAATTTTTGGAAAGCTTCAGATTTATTGTGCATCAGATATAGCCAAGTAAAGCTAGTGTAGGCATCAACAAATGCAACATAATAAACAAAGCCATGTGAAACAAGAGGGGCAGGACCCCAAACATCCATTATTATTAGTTGTAAAGGATGTTGATACACTGTAGCTGAATTAGGAAAAGGAAGCTTATGACTCTTTCCTAATTGACAAGCCGTACATGTACAAGAAATCGCATCGTTTTTCAAAACAAGCTTCACAGTATCTATAGAGGGGTGACCCAAACGACAATGCCACATAGACAGATCATCAGTGCTAACAGTAGAATAAGCTACGGTTGTGACAGAGGGAGCTGAATACTGAGAGAGAGGATAATCCACAGCAGGATATAGCCTCGAGACTTCAGGCCCATGCATAAGGATATGTCTCGTCTGCAAATCCTTCACAATACTACCATGAGGAAAGAACTCAACAGAAACATTATTTTCTTTAGTGAACTTGGCTATAGAAACTAAATTTTTTTTGCATGCGAGGAACACATAAAACCCTGTTCATATGAAATTTACCCACAGAGGTTGAAATGTGACACTCACCAATGTGAGAAATATCAACTGCATCACCAGTACCAACTTGAACTGAACCATGTGAAGTTCTTGGAGTCAGAGTGTTTAAATTGGAAGGGTCATAGGTAATGTGTTGAGTAGTGTAATATACCAAATTTTGCAATACTAAAAACGTGTAAATATGAAAATAGTAGAATAAAATAAATATCGGTATTTACAATTAAAGGTAGAGTTACTTTCGGAATTCCCAGATATCCATTGTGTCATTCACAGAAATCGAGAAGTCAATATTGTAAAAATACAAGTGTAAGAAGTCGGAGCAAAATTCATCGGTGGCTGCAGGGTTCAGGGGTGTCAGTTGCGAGATCGTAGGAATTCGGGCATTTTGTGATGTGCCTCGATATGCGTGCCATGGTCCCACGTGGGTCCCACATGGAATTCCGGGTAATGCACCAATGGAGCAACTTTATTAAAAAGAACTTCAGTAAAGTATGTAATGACAGTTCATTATGACTCATGATGACACATCTTTCGTGTTGGCCAAATAAGGAAATGACAAGTGTCCCGAAATTATTACAAAGTAAAAACATGTTTTTGTGTTGGCCAAATGAGGGGGTGACATGTGTCCCTCATCATTACACCCACTTTAAGCCTTTCGTGTTGTCATCTCCGGAGTACGCCACCTAGCGTCTGAGTCCGGGGAATTCACCAGTCTCCGGCCGGGTCGCTTACTTTTCAAGTTGAGCACCGAACCCAGGAGTCCAGGGAAATTGTCAGGCCTCCCCTTCCCCTGACCATTTATGACCCACCGAAGAAAGAGAAAAGTGGAAGACCAATGGTTGCATGACACGTGGCACTCTTAAGCATTAAACTTGTGACACATGGCAAGATGAGATGAGATCATTTTATGTGATTAAATCACAACCATCCATGCCTAATTAAATGGAAAAATTTCATGCAAGCATGGAAAGAGAAAGAGGAATCAAATTTCTTAAGCTTAAGAACACAAGAAGAGAAAAGGAAGAGTGAATAGTGAGTTTTCTTGACTACCGGAGCCGATTTCAACCCTGAATCACCGTTATTGTCCGGTAAGTCCTTCAGGAAATTTCCTCTACTCACTATAAGCTTCAATTCTATGGTCTTAGATTTCTCATCTGAGGTGTTTTGTGCCAATTAGTCTACCAGAGTGCCGCCAGAATACTGAACCACCGAATACTTTGTGATTTCATTGAGTTTTTCTTAGCTCGTCAACCACTCATGTATTTCATTGAAGGGGTGTTTTTGAAGAAGGACGATGTTTTAATCATATATATAAGGTGATATATGATGTTTGGAGAAGTATTAGACCTATTGGTAGTTAAAATCACAAAGTGGAATTTTTGTTGTTTTGGGAGGCAGATTTCGGTTGGGGGCTAAATCTGGTAGAAATAATTTGATTTTGGTATTTTTCTGCTTTCTATTGGATTCTACACGAAAAATTGTGTGGGATTAGGACCTGGTTATAATTTTTGACAAACTAGTTTAAAGAATCAAAAATTGGAAATTAAGTCTACTTGTGCAACAAAGTTGCCAGTGTGCGTTTTTGTCTAGCAGTTTTGTTGTGGCGAAACTTTCACTGTCCAAACTTCATCTGTTGATTATGAGATTTTCCAGAATTAAAGTACACTTTTAGACCTTTAATTTGATAGGTATTATGAAGGATTTCGATAAGTATACTTGGAGTTATGAATTTTTGAAGTAGTCCATTAAAACTGGTCAGATTTTCTGGCAGCAGGGAGAAAAAGAAAAATTGGGAAGTGTGCGCAGTCTTTCTGCTACTGAAAGTATTTTTCCCTTAAAATAGACTTAATAAGGGTTATATAGAATTTTGGATCACCTCAATTCGACTTTTCTAGAATTAGTTATGATTTTTCAAAGTTCAGTGAAAAATATGTCAGCTTTTTGGTAATTGTGCGAAAATTCAAAGCAAAGAGCTTTTGTAATAAAATTGGACATTTAAGAGTTAAGTTAAGCATTTGGAGTAGCTTAAGCTCATTAGCTTCATATTGGGCCTAATGTAGTGACCCTAATGATAACCAACATAAGAGAATAATTTATGAAGAGTTTGACTAAGAAAAACTCATTGCCCGTAAATTATAATTTATAGGACTTGACACTTGCCTAGGACGTTCAAAGCACGTCAATCAAGATCAAGATTTGGAAAAATTGCCAAGTAGTAACTTATCCCTCACATACTATGTGATATGTTATATGCATGTTTGTACCATTGTGAATTTAAAACATTCAGATGAGAAGGGCTAAGGCCCAGTAGAATTTTCCAGTGCTGTGGCAAGGGACGGTTGTCCTTGAATTGGTAACTTTATGCTTTCTGCATATTGTGAATTTATCTTTGAATGTTGAATATGTTGATTGTACTGTAACTTTGGTTGACATGGCATGATATTTGTGCATTTTATATGAGTGATATCTGTTACTATTGAGATTCATTGAATCTCACCCTATTTTTTCAAAACAAACTTTCAGCTTGGACAAGTAGTTTCTCAAGCAAGAAGGTAAACACTGGCGAATAAAGCAAAGGACTTAGAATTTAATTTTCTGTTAGTTATCTATTTTGGAGATTGTATGTAATTTGTATTTAAGTGTGGTACGTCAGTTTCGTACTGACATGTATGTAAGCTCTTGCATATAAGCGAACGCGCAACGACATTCGTACTAGTAGTGGATAGTCGTCCACCTAGAGCCGTTAATTAAACATAGTAGCTTGGGTTTCAGCAGAGAACTTATTAGTAAACACTCTGATATGAAGAAATGAACCTAAAACGGATGGCTTAAAATAAATCATAAAATAATATGAGATCCAATCTGAAAATGGTTTTTGAAAAGATTTTTGAAAATCCATTCAAGTACAGCTCCACACTCTGCTTGAAATTGGGACTTCCGCTGTTTACAAAAGATTACTGGTCTCCTTTTTAAAGATATTACTACACTTATGCCATCTATATGCTTTCAAAACATGGGTGTTACAAGTAGCACCCGAATCAAAATACCAAGCAGAGTCAGTGACTGAAGAAGGTGTCGCTATATAGGCCTGAGCAAGTGCAGGTGCCATATTGGAGGTGGTCGAGCTACTGGAGCTATTGTCAGCCTGATGAGAATTAGCTTGAGGCAACTTAGATGATTCACTAGCTGTAACTAGCCTAGGTGATGGGTCAGAAACAGAAGCAATAGGAGCATAACCATCAGAATAAGCAGAATGACCAGAATTAGGTGTAGCAAAACCAACTGAATTACCAACAACAATATAATAAGTTGTACAGTCAAAGGCCACAGGAGTGGTATAGACGTCATCATACCTATAGTAACAAGTTCTAGCAGATGACCAACCTTATTACACAATTGACATTGCAGTCGGTTGTTGAAGCGACCACCATGACCACGAGTAGAGCGACCTCCACCCCCACGAATTGGTTGCTATCCGAAACCACCAGGAGGAGGATGTCCTCTGCCACTAGCAGTAAAAGGAGCTTGAGAATAGTATGCATATGCATCGGTATCACTTTCATCAGCATGATTATAGTATAGATGATGTGCCTGAGCTGGCACACTATTAGTAATGAAGGTTTGCTGACATGCCTCGGCATCGACGAGCATATTACCAACTGTGTCAAGGTCATACTTAGGTCTAGCAGCATTAATAACAGCATCAAACTCTGCAGTTACTCCATTTAGGATGTAGGAATCTGAGTTGAATGTTGATTCATCTATTTTTCGCCTAAAACCGCAAGATGATCACAAATGGATTTAATATTAGCCAGGTATTCACGCATTCACAGAGTGCCTTTCTTCTGACTATTTAATTGATTCTTTCATGGGGCCAATTAATTAAGTTGATACACGAAACCAACTAGAGTTTATATGGTTTAATCGTGATCAAGTCGCCAAGTTAACCAAGCTGACTCGTGAGTTTATAAGAGTATATATAAATGGACACCGCCAACATTAATCATTAAAAATTGGATCAAATTTAAGAATAATTAAAAATTAATTAATATACTATATGAAGTTAAAAGAAACCGATAAGAGTAAGTGATGTTATCTCTTCTCCATAAAGTAGAGTCCAACACCAGAAAAGCACCTGATAAGAGTAGACGAGTCATATATAGTGGAAGTGGAGATACTTTGGCAAAGCATATATATAGCTTACATATGACTGTGAATCCTCTTGATTTGGATCTCTTTAGTTTTTTATTCAAAAATAATTTTCTAGACGAGGACAACAAACAAGTTTCCCCATGGGAACAAGTTTGTGCAACTCAAGTTTAGCCTCTAGTAGCAAAGCCCAGCATGAGTTTTGGTGGTTCGGCTCGCAGAGCTTTAGAGGTTTGACCCGGATTTGAACTCGGACCCCTCTCTTTATTTTCTGATACAGCTTAATGGATGGGCAAAAACTATTATATGTGCCAATGACCGTTCATAGTGATAATTATAACACTGAGTTCCATTTCGCAGGCCGTAGCCACCAAGATCCTAAATCTCATCCTCTGAAATATAATTATTGGTTTTAAAATGAAAAGGGAAAAACAGAAAAAGAAAAAGAAACGGAGTAGAACTGGCGAAGCATATATTAATCCCCCTCTAAGATTCATATAAATTATGTAGCCTGAAGCTAATATATTCTGCCCAATGTGTTCATTATTGTTGAATGCCTTGGCTGTAACGGATGGCAATATTTTTATAAATTTGGGGATATTTGGAGCGAATGTCTCAGGGACTTGTATTTTTTCGATAATTTTTCGCCTGGAAGAAGAGGGAAAATATTTTAAACGTATGGTATAATTTGAGAAAAAGAATACAATTCAAAATTATAGGTTGAATATAATTCTCTCTAATACTTCAAATCAAATAAGTTTCAATTCAAAATAATAATAGAAAACTGAAGTTTCTATGCCAGCTAATTAGAAAAAAGATGTCATCTAATTAAATACTAATATTAAACATTTTCTTTCTTTGACAAATTGAAAATATTGGCCAACTTTTGTGTCTGCTTATTTACTATTAACCGACATAAGGGTCATGTAAAAAAAGATCGATTTCATATAATAATGCCTAACTAGCATATAAAACCTTAATTGCTAATAATTTTGTATTATAGACATTAGTGTAATTGACCAATGAAAAATAAGTGGTTATTCTCGTTGTGGCATTGCCATCATTTATAATTAATGATTGACTAGTTATAAATAGTTATGAAAAGCGGTATATATATGTGAGGTAAGATAATTTGTCAATTTGAGTTATTTTTATCATTAATCATTTTGTGGACGGTTTAAAAAAATTGGCCGCAACCAGTCTTCCAAAAAAATGTTTGAAATCAATATAAAACACAAAATAACAGTACATCATTCATATCATATCCAATAAGTCATAAATTCTGTGATTTATCTAAAATTTTGTGTGTGTGGATTTAGAAGTGTCTAGTTATACCCTCAAATTGGCCTCAAGTTGTTGATGGTGAGATGGGAGGGGTATAACTCAGAATATATATACATACATATATATGTGTGTGTATATATATATTAAAAGGCAAAATAATACAAAGGCAATAACTACTACAAAGTTCCAATAAAATGGGGAAAAACAAAAAGTTCTCTATTCCTATTAAAATAACTAACATCTTCGACCCTGCATAAGAGAGAAGGAAAATAATTTAGAAAGGAACTAATATCCTCATGGATAACATTGGGGACATTCATATAAGTCGCCTTTGAATCAACTTGTAGATGTTGGATACCAACAATTTCTAGTGCTTGTTGATTTAGCTCATGAATGTCAGAGTTGCATATCCAACTTAGGGCCACACTCAAACAGCTGAGAATGGAACTAAGATCAGAAGCATGAACTTTCCTCCAAATGAAGTATTGCATGGAACAATGACAGAAAAAGGCGTGACAAAAATCATATCTTTTTATATACATATCTAAAAAATATCTAAAAATTATAAAATAAGACTCATATTAAAGGTATGGATGTGTACAAAATCACTACCAAATTTCATAACCTAGGCAAATTGTTTGCCCCGTCAAATGTCTTTCCCAAAATCATAGCTCATCAATAAAAAGGCATTCTTAGCTATACTTTAATATAGCACTTACCTTGACCTCTGCTTGGCTCATGCTCCTCCTTATGGAGGATAGACACATACCAAAATATATAA
Source organism: Inga leiocalycina (assembly GCA_963242795.1). Taxonomy (NCBI): domain Eukaryota; kingdom Viridiplantae; phylum Streptophyta; class Magnoliopsida; order Fabales; family Fabaceae; genus Inga; species Inga leiocalycina. The sequence continues at coordinate 52,916,129 of OY725327.1, read as the reverse complement.
TTAACTTATGAATATCTTAAATAAGCTCATACAATAGCCATTAAACAAAATCAACTTTAATAGCAAAATAATAAGAACAAGCTTCTCAAAAGCTTCCACCTTCAATCTTCCTCTACTAGCTTGCTTTCTTCTTTAGGAGTACTTGCCCCTACTATGGGTATATGGGAGAAAAGGAGTGAAATTCAGGGGAATCTCAGTATAACAAAACATCAGCTCAATATATAATATGCAATGGTAATTAACTAGGCATGTAAATAACCAAGCAAGAACAACACCTTACAAGCAAATACATCATGTCACACACTCAAGCAAGGATATTACATGTTCAGAGACATACATGACAAATAAACATATATGCAATCAACAAAACACAAACTATATAAGAGTAAATTTTAATACATTTTCCTTCTTCTAAATTTCCTCCTCTTACTTATGCTTCCTTTGTTTTGCCTGCTTGTCAGTCATGATAACAAATATCAAATCCTATTAATTATTCATGTAGAGTAGATTAATACATAAACTTTGGTACATTACCATTTGCATAATAAATCTCTCCCCATGACCCTAAAATCTCCTGTTATTTAGTTTTTTAACTTTGTTTCTTGCCCTTAATTCTCCACTTACTTAGCCTAATTTGCATTTTAAATCCTTCCCTCATGATGTTCCTACTTATTCTTGCATTAGGATTAGGAATATATCTTTGAGCTCCAAATGAGGATATTCTAACTCCTTCGACCTGCTGCACAAAACAGGGGAAAATGCAAAACTTGCATAATTAAATAGTATTGTTTCTAAACAATATGCAGAACCCTTTAGACATGATTTCGTCCTTTAAATTCACTGAAACATTTAGATCCAAGAAAATCCAATTCTTTCCCACTAAAACAGGGCTGATCGAACAAGCATGGAAGCAAAGAAAACTTCATATATTTAAGTTTCTATGCTACTAAACACTTGTAGAACCTTATAAGCATGCCTCAAGTATCACTACAAAAAAAAAAAAAAAAGACTTTGTCGCTGCTGAAAACTTGTCGCCATTAAAAGTATTGAATCGCCACTGAAAGTCACATTCAGTGGCAACAAAAATTCACCGTTGAAACTATACTTTCAGCGGCGACACAAAAGTCACCACTAAAAGTCGCCTTTAGCGGCGACAAAAGTCGCTTTTTTGTCGCCACTAAAGCTTTCAGCGACAGCCGCTACCCTTTCAAAGGTGACTTAATTGTCACCATAAAAAATGTCGCCACTGAAAGTGACACTTTTGGCAGCGACTATCAACGGTCACTGGTGAAATTCACACTTTCAGCGGTAACAATTAAGTTGCCGCTAAAAGTGGTCGCTGAAAGTCAATTGTTTTTGTAGTGTATGGTTTAACAATTTGGGACAATTACTCATCTTATAACACTATAAAACAGTGTCTATTTTTTCTCTTAATGTTCCCAAAAACTTAAATTTATCAAGTATTGATCATCTCATGCAATTAATTTGACATTTAATCCATGAGTAGCTTTAACACGAGCTCTAACATGTTTTTCTTAAAACTAGACTACACCTCTTTTAAACTGAAATTTCCCAACTTCAAATTTACTATCCTAACCATCATATTGGAGCTCTTTATACATGCTTTAATGATTTAAGGTACTCATTTAACATTTGGAAGCATCAATCAATGGATTACTTCAGTTTTTACTTCTAAATTTCAGCTCCAATGTGAAATCGGCATCATACAACTTCACTCATATCATAACATCATACTCATCTAGGTTCTTCATGACATAGAATAGCACCTCTATTTCAAGTCTGGAAATTTTTCCAGCTTTAAACATTAGCTTAATCATCATTTTAGCACTTATAACGCAACTTCTGACCATTTAAAAAGCTGCTGTCATTTAAAAGTAGTAAACAGAAAATCCTCACTAAGTTTTCAGCTTCTAAAGTTCAACCCAATAAGCATTAATCTTCATCAATTAAACCATTACTTATATATCATTTAATTTTTCCTTGGCCTAGAATTTCTCTAGCCTCTTATAAAGCACTTCAGACAGCATAACTCATGAATCTGAAAATTGCAGAGTCAAAATATGCTCCAAGAAAATTCAGACTTCAACATGTGATTGCATCTAACCACAATCCACCCCATATATCATCCACACAATCTTAATCTATGCTTGGGCTATGAGTATTCCACTTGTTCCTTAACTTTCTCTCACTAGAACCAATCTTTCTTTCATCATAATGTTGCAAACTACTCATCAAAACAAGAAAAGAAAGATAGAGTGTGAATCTAGACACTCACCCCAATCTAGAATGATACTTGCATGTGGGATCAACCTCCTCCTTCTTCAACTTCGTCTTCTTCATCCTCTGTTCGGTTTCTCTACCCTCTCCCAGTCTATCTTCTACTTTTGATCAAGAAAATGACTGAGAAGTCTGAGAGGCAGAGGTGTTTAATTAGGGAAAGGAAATTAATTATCTTTTTTACCTTGGTCCCACACATATAAAACTTATCTCATAAACTTGATCTTGCAACATTTAATTGGACCAAACTATTCAAAACTAAACCTCATCCCCTGAATCTAATGTAGCACAGTTTGAGCCTCATATTTTGGCCTTAACCAAGGCCCAACTCTATTTTTAAAGTTGAGTTAGTGAAGTTACATTTTTACCCCTTATTTTTTGTACTAGATTATCAAATAAATTCCAGATTATCAACTGCGTTTGATAGGTACTTAATTCAAACTTATAACCCAAAATTTGGGATGTTACACAGGTCGTGCGTTGCAAGGACAGGGACTGTGGCAACTGGGCATGACGATGGTGTGATTTAGAGGGGGTGTGACAATCACGGCTAAGTGAAGACGATGCACAACAGTGATAGAGGTGCAGAGTGTGAGAAGGCGGCGGCGGTCCTGGCCGTGCTCTTACTCTTGATTGAGCTTCAAAGCACCAAGGTCCCCACAAGACTCTTACTCATGAATTCAAAAATTTATTTAAAAGGAGTTTAGGGAATATGAAAACACTGCCGAGATGCTCTAACAAAGTAGAGGGAGATGCACAAGAGGTGAAAGAAATTGGGAAGATAGGGATCTTCTTGTGCTTGTGCGATGGGTGCAAAGGACACCCAAGAGAAACTCAGATCTTAGTTAGGAACTAACAAGGGTGAACGGCGTTAAATGATGACCAAGTTAATGAAACCAAGTGTCATGTTTTGATTGGAAATTTAGATAAATGGATATAAGGAACTGAATATAAGTTTTGTCCATAATCTAACTATCAAAAGAAAAAAATATATATTTGAAAGAGAAATTGGGGTATTACAAAAGCTATAAGAAGAAGACACATTAAAGGCAAAACCTAAAAAATTGAGTCTTTAATTGATTATACATGAATAGAACCTACAAACAAGATGATGTTAAATGAACTGAATCAAGGAAAACTAGGGGGGACTACAAAAAAACATTGAATTTCCGACGGAATTTTTGCGACAGAATTTGCCATGGAATCAGCTTTTCTGACGAAATTTCTGACGGACCGCATTTCCAACGGAATTTCTGACGGAATCCGTTTCGTCGCTACTAGGTGCGTTACAAAATAAATTTGAGATGGAATTTCAATTTCGTCACAAATTTCCGCCGCAAATTCCATATAAAGGAATTTCGTCGGGAATTTCCGACAAAATTCTTTCCGTCACAATATTTTTAAGAAAAAATTCCAATTTTTTTTTTTAAATTTCCAAATGCCACATGTCCCTCTCCTCTAGGAGCTGAGCCACATGTTCGCATCTCATAATTCCTGAAAATGCCTGTCGACGCCTTCGCGTAGGATTTTTTGCTAGTTGCGCCAAAATGAACCTTTGTCATATTTGTACATATTATTATATATATAATATTATCATATACACTCATATAATGAATTAATTATATACATATAATTAATTATTAATTAAATATAATATTATTTAAAATAATGAAACATTTAATAAAAACATAAAAAATATTTATATATTCAACTAAACAATTTTTTATTTAAAATTACTTAATAAATAATAATTTAATATTATAAATATTATTTTTAATATAAAATTATAAATATAATATTAATAATATATATATATTATTAATAAAATAAAATAATAACTAATATATATTATTAATGAAATAAAATAATAACTAATATAATAATAATAATAATATAATTTTAATAATTAAGGTTAAATAAAATTATTTAATAATTAATATTTTAATTTCATAAATATTATTTTTTTAAAAATTTAAAAAAATTAATATTTTTTGACTGAAAATTTCCGTGGCAATTTGCCTCGAAAATTTCCGTGGAAAACTTTCCGACGGAATTTCAGTCAGAATTTATCATTGGAAAAGTTTCAATAGAAATTCCGCTGGAATTTAGAGTTGGAAAATTTCCAAGGGAATTTCTATCCAAAATTCCATGGCTAAATTTGCGACGGGAAATTTTGTTGGAAATCAAGTGTTTTTTTATAGTGAGAGAGTATACCTGGCCCACCAGAAGCAGTGTCACCAAAATTCTTTTAGAGATGCAAAGGGGGGGAGAGAATGGCAGAGAGAGGGGGGAGAAGAGAAGATAATCTGAGTGAATAATTAATATTATTGACTTAAGTCATGGGCACAGGAATTGTTCCCTAATAATTAGGGGACATGCCTTCATTTTTTGCCATAGAACTCGTAAATGCCTAAAAACAATAAAGTTATTTTTTTAATAAAAAATGGCTAGGCTTAAATCTCCTTTGGGAAAGATACCTACATTTAATGACCGACAGTATCTCGAATATGATTGCCTCCATCAACATAGTCATTTGGTCTTCAAACGATTGGCCACGTCTAAAGATGTATAATTGCATTATGCACCTTTATGATCAACTATATACACAGCACATGAAGTTAGCTATAATGGCTTTTTAAGCATTCCCAATTCTTGGTAATATAAATTACATGAACGTTTAAATAAATCATAAATTTATTGTATCTTGTCCTTAATGTAATATCACAGTTAACTAATTTGGAGAGATTAAATAAACTAAACTTAATTATAGTATGTGTGTGTGTTACATGATCTTTTTGAAATGCTTATGTGTATCATTAGATTATATTTTAGTTTATAAATCCCATAAATTAGTTTAGATAAAAATGATAAATGTAAATACTTTACAATAATTTATTTAGCTTTTTTAATATAATATTATCAAATTATTCAACTGAGTCTTAACACTACAAAAAAAACCACTTTTAGCGGCGACATTTGGCGGCGACTTTTAATGTCGCCGCTAAAAGTTAGACTTTTAGCGGCGACTTTTAAAGTCGCCGCTGAAAGTGAGACTTTTGGCTGTGACAAAGGTGTCGCCGCTAAAAGTTACACCTTCAGCGGCGACAACACAATGTCGCCGCTGAAAGTGAGACTTTCAGCGGCAACTTTTAATGTTGCCGCTGAAGGTCTCACTTTCCACGGCAACATTGTGTTGTCGCCGCTGAAAGTGAGTTTTAGTGGCGACTTTAGTGTCGCCGCTAAAAGTCTTATTTGAAATTTAAAAATAAAATGTTTTTAAAAACACTTTCAACGGCGACTATTAAAAGTCGCCACTGAAACTCACTTTCAACGGCGACTTTAGTGTCGCCGCTAAAAGTCTTATTTAAAATTTTAAAAAAAAATTTTTAAAAGCACTTTCAGCGGCGACTATTAAAAGTCGCCGCTGAAACTCACTTTCAGCGGCGACTTTAGTGTCGCCGCTAAAAGTCTTATTTAAAATTTTTTTTTAAAAAAATTTTTAAAAACACTTTCAACGGCGACTTTAGTGTCACCACTAAAAGTCTTATTTAAAATTTAAAAAAAAAATTTAAAAACACTTTCAGCGGCGACTATCAAAAGTCGCCGCTGAAACTCACTTTCAGCGGCGACAACTAAAGTCACCACTGAAAGTCAATTTCATATTTTTTTTATTAATATTTTTCGAAAATAATATTTATAAAATTAAAATATTAATTATTAAATAATTCTATTTAACCTTAATTATTAAAATTATATTATTACTTATTAATATTATATTTATAATTTTATATTAAAAATAATATTTATGATATTAAATTATTATTTATTAAGTAATTTTAATTAAAAAAATTTTTAATTTAAATATATAAATATTTTTTTCGTTTTTATTTAATTTTTCATTATTTTTAATGATATTATATTTAATTAATAATTAATTATATGTATATAATTAATTAATTATATGTTTGTATGTTTATATATATGATAATATTATATATATAATAATATGTAATAATGTGACATAGGTTCATTTCGGCGCAACTGGCAAAGACTCGCGCGCGAAGGCTTCGGCTCCCTGAGGTCACGGGTTCGAACTGGAGGAGATTCACTTGGAGGAATTATGAGTAGGTGATACGTGGCAGCACGGGGAGGAGACACGTGGCAATTGTAAATTAATTTTTTTTAAAAAAATTCGAATTTTTTTAAAAAAATAATTTTTCAATTTTTTTTTTAAAAAATTAATACTTTCAGCGGCGACAAAAATTGTCCCCGCGAATACTATTCGCGACAGTCACATAGGCAGCGACTTTTTGTCGCCGCTGAAAGACTTTTAGCAGCGACTTTTAGACTTTCAGCAGCGACTTTTGTCGCCGCCAAAAGTCTTTTTTTTTTTTTGTAGTGTAAATTAGAGACAAGAGGTATTATATTTATATAGTTGTTATCGGTAATGATAAATATCATTTTAAAATATCTATAATGTGTCAATGTAGAAAATAAAATCTATAGAAAAGCAAACTATTTACAAGACACACAAGCTCATGGTCAAAACAAAATACAAGACACAAGCCATAAACAACATAGTTATATATTCCTAAGCGGGCGCTCTGAGAACTCTATTCAACTTATTTTGTATTCCTTCAATACGTTTTTAAGTTCTTATATTATTTAAATATTTTTTTAAAAAAGAGTGTGTGTGTCTTGAGAATTTTTGAATTTTTATTTTTTGCGTACAATAAATATAAATTCTAGTTTTACTAATTAGAAACCCAATGTTGCACAAAATCTGTGAATGAGCTGTGTATGTATCCATCAACAAATAGCGGATACTCCTTAAAGCTTTGTCCATATGCTTTAATTTAATCACGAAATTTTATATGTTTGTGGCTACTAACATGATATACACTATATATTAATAAGTCCTATAGATAAGTTACCCCTTTGGTCCTATTTATAAATCCCTTTTAACTAATTCTCACATATCAAGGAGAGTTAGTTAACTCATTAACTATGGGCTAAATTTCCAGTTTCGCCCTTATCTATGATTGGTTCCAAAAATCTATATGAATAAATTCCTTTTGTTTATTGCAATTAATAAGGGTAAAAAAATACAAAATGCATTTATTATCCTAAAAATGGACTTATAAATAGGACCAAAGTTTTTTATCAAAGAGGACTTATAAATAGGACCAAAGTGGTATATTAGTTATGAGTTGATAATTGTTAGAAGTTATCGTGTGAATATAGATTAGAAAATAGCATGACATTGTTGAAGAAGCAAGTCGGTGGTGGAAATCTTTGATTATTTCTTCACCTACTCCACCAATTACGCTCACTTTGTCTCTGTTCTTGTGTGTATATATATCTTGTAATCTTCTCGTTTGAGAGATATCAATGTAAATCACGTTTCAAGATTATTTAGATTACATGGTACCAGAGCCATACCTTGTTTTCAGTTCAGATTTTCTGTTTCAAAAGAGTTTTGCATCTTTCCGTTAACACCTCCAAACACACTTTGAACCAAGTCTCAGATCTATCATCTCCACAAGTTACTACACTACACGTGCCTCACCATTGAATTCAGAAGCTCAAAATCGGTGCTACCTTGAAGCGGCATCCATTTCCGACCAGGGGTAAGCCTCCAAGCGCCACTGGTTCTTCTGCCGTCGATGACACACGCTGGCGCGTGAGCAAGATTCCGGCGAGCTTTTCCAGTGATTCCAATGACGCTCTAATCGACTCATCCACCCCGTTTCATCCCTGGTACCCATCTAGTCTGATTCTCACTTTGACTTTTTTCCTTCTCTATGATTTTGTGAAGAACCAGGAGCTCCGTGACTCATCCACTCTGAATTTTAGTTCCTTCCTTTGTCCTTAGTTCAGTTTGGTGTTCTTCTACTCTCAAGAGTATTTTTGTTAACGTGGGATTCCAATTTTTGGTGTGGTCTTGGTTGTGGCTTACTTTGTTGATGTGACTTGCTTTCAATTTTTTGTTCGGGAATTGTTAGCATCTGTGACCTCATTCTTACTTTACGTACCTTAAGCTTATATTTGCTTACTTTCGTGGTTGACTATTCCACATGGCTGAATCTAAACCATCTGATATGTTACCTATGTCCGCTAAAATTACCGATTCAAAATTGAATTGGACAAATTATAGTGACTGGAACAAAACTGTCAAGCTATATCTTTTGGGCATTGAAAAGGAAGTCCACTTAACTCAAGACCCCCCCTTCTGGTGATGATGACAAGAGTTTGGCCTGGTCAAGGGCTGATGCTCGTATTTTCTTTCAAATTAGAAACTCGATTGAACCACGAATTCTATCTTCGGTTAGTCACTGCAACACGGTCAAAGAAATCATGAATTATCTTGAGTTTATGTTTCCGGTAAAGGTAATGTTACTCGGATTCATGAAGTTTGTAAAGGTTTTTATCGTTCTCAACAACAGGGACATTCATTGAAGGATTTCTTCTTGGACTTCAAGAGGTTATATAAAGAAATGAAAGTACTCATGTCTCCACAGGCGGATCTTCAGACACGAATTAAGAATATGGAACTACAGGCAATCATTAGTTTTCTTGAAGCTCTTGACCCTTCATATGAGACCATTCGATCTCAAATTCTTACTAGTCAGGAGCTTCCATCTCTTGAAGAAGTGTTCTCCAGGGTACTTCGTGCTGATAGTGTGGTTCGTCCGTCTAATGATTTGAATGCCAGTGCTTTAGCTGGGCATGGACCGTTTGACAACAAGCCATTTAATTCTAAATAGGGATATAGCGGTGCTCCAAATATGCACTTTGCAACTATTATTTGTAATTATTGTAAGGAACCCGGTCATATTAAGTGAAATTGTCGAAAATTACAGAATAAGCAACAACGTGATCAGCAACGTGGTTTTGCCCATATTGCACAGACACCTGATCCATTAGACACTGGTCCATCATAAGTAAGAGCACTCACTGCAGGTAATTCATCTTCTGGTCTTGCTATTACCTCTACGAAGTGGGTCATTGATTCTGGCGCTACCGATCATATGACAGGTAATCATCAGTTATTTTCATCATATGTTCCTTATGCCAACCAATCCTCCATATTCATGGCCAATGGATCCTCTGTCTGTGTGCTTGGTTCAGGCACCGTCAACCCCACTCCATCTATTTCATTATCCTTGTTCTTAATATTTCTGATCTTACATTTAATCTTCTATAACCCAGTAAATTAACTCATCATTTGAACTATTTTATCTCATTATTCCCTAACCACTGTTTAATTCAGGATTTGTCGACAAAGCAGATTATTGGTAGAGGTTATGAATCTGACGGCCATTACATTCTTGATGATATGGTTCCACGTTCTGTTGCTTGTTCTAGTGGGTCATCCTTGTTTGATATCCATTGTCATCTTGGTCATATGTCACTTTTGTCCTTAAAGAAGTTGTATCCTCAATTTTCTTCCGTGTCTACTTTAGATTGTGAGTCATGTCAGTTTGCCAAACATCATCGTGTTTATTTGGCACATCGCGTCAATAAACGGGCTACGTCCCCTTTTGAGTTAGTACATTCTGATGTTTGGGGTCCTTGTTCTGTTATGTCCCAGACTGGTTATCGTTATTTTGTCACCTTTGTTGATGATTTTTCTCGTACCACTTGACTTTACTTAATGAAATATCATTCTGAATTATTTACTCACTTTCGTAATTTCTGTAATGAATTTCAAAACCAATTTAATACTTCTATGAAAATCTTATGTAGTGATAATGCAAAAGAATATTTTTCCGCCCCATTCACCGACTACTTGCAAAATCATGGTATTCTCCATCAATCCTCTTATGTTGATACCCCTGCTCAAAACGGTGTTGCTGAGAGAAAGAATCGACATCTCTTAGAAACTGCACGAGCTCTCATGTTTCATTCCTCTGTCCCTAAAAGTTATTGGGCCGATGCTGTGTCAACTGCTTGTTTTCTCCTCAATCGCATGCCTTCGGCTGTTCTTGGAGGAGATATTCCATATTCTATTCTATTTCCCACTACTAAGATGTTCCCTGTTGATCCAAAACTCTTTGGTTGTGTTTGTTTTGTTCGGGATGTCCATCTTAGTGTTAGTAAACTTGATCCCAAGTCCTTACGATGTGTTTTTCTTGGCTATTCTCCAGTTCAAAAAGGTTATCGATGTTACTCTCCTAACCTTCGTCGTTATCTTGTGTCTACTAATGTTACTTTTCATGAGTCCTCTCCTTTCTTCACATCTTTGCCCGTCTCTGAGTCTCCCTCTGTTATGGAAGAACATGATGATATCCTGGTCTATCCTGTCTCTATCTCCCTAGTACAGGCTACTATTCCAGAACCTGATATCATCAATGATGCTAATGTTGCCAATGTTTCACCTTCCCTAGTTTCTGCTTCATCGATTGATTTCGTTGAAATGTCCCTCATTCCTGGTCCTGTTTCTGTCGATCATCCCCTTGCTATAACTGAACCACCTGTTCTAGATTCTCCTGTTGCTACCACTGATGACCTGCCCATTGCCCTTCCAAAAGGTACCCATCCCCATTGTCCCCCTAGCCGATATGCTGATTGTACCTATCCCATCTCATCTTTTGTATCCTACCAAAATTTGTACCCTGCTTCCTTATCCCTTGTTGCCACCTTAGATTCCATCTCCATACCTACTACTCTTCACCAAGCCGTGACTCACCCTGGTTGGCGTGCCGCAATGGAAGATGAAATTTTGGCCCTTGACAAGGCTGGTACCTGGACTCTTGTTGATCTCCCATCTAGAAAGAAGGCTATTGGTTGTAAATGGGTGTTTGTTGTTAAAACTAACACTGATGGTTCCTTGGAACGATTAAAAGCTCAGCTCATTGCTAAAGGGTATGCACAAACCTATGGTATTGATTATTCCGAGACTTTCTCTCCTGTGGCTAAGATCAACTCTGTTCGTCTTCTTATCTCTTTTGCTGCCACATATCATTGGGATTTACATCAGTTAGATGTTAAGAATGCATTTTTAAATGGTGACATCCTTAAAGAAGTTTATATGGAGCAACCTCCTGGGTTCATTGCTCAGGGGGAGAATAGGAAAGTATGCTACCTTCGGAAGTCATTGTATGGTCTAAAGCAAAGTCCTCGTGCCTGGTTTGATAGATTCTGTGATGTAGTCAAGAAATTCAGATTAAGTCAAAGCAAGTGTGATCACTCTGTGTTCTACCAGCAATCTGATGCAGGGATTATTCTTTTAGTAGTATATGTTGATGACATTGTAATTACAGGAAGTAATATTTCTGGAATCTCACAACTTAAAGTCTTCCTAAACTCTCATTTCCAGACAAAAGATTTAGGGTCATTAAGATACTTTCTAGGTATTGAAGTTTTGAGAAGCAAGAAAGGTATTCTTTTAACTCAAAGGAAGTATATTCTCGATCTCCTGAAGGAGACTGGAAAGCTTGGAGCCGCGCCAAGTAGCATTCCTATGATTTCGAATCCCTTCCTAGATCTTGATGTCAGTATGTTTGATGAACTTCCTGATGATTTGAAGAAAAAGATTGATCTAGAGAAATTGAAGCCATTTCCATTTCCTGAGAGATATATAAGACTCATTGGGAAACTGAATTATCTAACAGTAACTCGTCCTGATATAACTTTCTCAGTCAGTAGGCTCAATCAATTTATGACATCGCCAACGGTGGCACAATGGGAAGCTTTAGAACATATCTTGCATTATTTGAAAAGTTCTCCAGATCTTGGTATTCTTTATACAGATTATGAGCACACTAAAATTGAGTGTTTCTGTGATGCGGATCATGCAGGATCCAAGGCTACAAGACGATCCACTACGGGTTACTGTGTGTTTGTTGGTGGAAATTTGATATCTTGGAGAAGTAAGAAGCAAGGAGTTGTGTCAAAATCAAGTGCAGAAGTGGAATATAGAGCCATGTCACAGTCAGTACAAGAAATTGTGTGGGTAGTTCAACTCTTGAAGGAAATTGGAATCACCACAACATTGCCTGCAAAATTATGGTGTGATAATAAAGCAGCACTTCATATAGCATCGAACTCTGTGTTCCATGAACGAACAAAACATATTGAGATTTATTGTCATTTTATTCGTGATAAGATCAAAGAAAATATTGTATCTATAGGGCACATACGATCCGACGATCAACTGGCAGATCTTCTGACAAAAGCCTTACATGGGACAAGGGTTCAATATCTTTGTAACAAGTTGAGCATGATAAATATATATGCTCCAACTTGAGGGGGAGTGTTAGAAGTTATCGTGTGAATATAGATTAGAAAATAGCATGACATTGTTGAAGAAGCAAGTCGGTGGTGGAAATCTTTGATTATTTCTTCACCTACTCCACCAATTACGCTCGCTTTGTCTCTGTTCTTGTGTGTATGTATATCTTGTAATCTTCTCGTTTGAGAGATATCAATGTAAATCACATTTCAAGATTATTTAGATTACAATAATAAAACTGGTGGACATTATTATTTAATGTTCCCCTGTCTCACCCATGTTTCCTTATGTAATTAATTGTCAAGTTACAATAAATTAACTTTCCACGATAGTGTTCAACATTATATATATGGATATGTATAATGTGGTGTAACTTAATTGCTATAGTTTAGAATTGATTGAAATTTAATCCCTAAACTTTGAATCAACGTAACATGTAGTTTTAACCTTCTTTTTAAACTTTAGTTTGTAAACCTTAAGAAATAATATTAGTCCTTATAGTTTATTTTCTAAAATATAGGGACTATCATTTAAAAGTGTTATAACTATAGGAATTGAATTACAACTATATCAAAGCTACATAAATTGAGCTATATTGATTTAAAGTTATTGAATGAGTTGCAATCGAATTAAAATTTTAAGAACCAAATAATTAATTTTTTCATTAAATAAGGAAAAATGGCATTTTGGTGAAAGACTGAAAGGGTGCACTATGATTGTGTTCAACTCAATTATATTTTATTAATATCTGATTGGTTACAGTAAAAAATTATTAATATCAATTAATCAGACGGTTAGGAATAATTACTGTCACGGCCTGTATAGATTATTGGCAGATAATAAGCACACTAAATTTTTATAAATTAAGAGAAAACATTAAACACAATTGGAAGTGACGGCGCAATAATGGTTATGTGGAAAATTAAATTAGGACTCCTCTTTTCATTGATGTATGATAAAGAATGGCCAACGCACCACTACATATAATTCTGTGTGTTTTAAACTACTCTTTCACAAATATAATAAAGCCAACTTGTTAGTGCCGTTGGTAATAAATTAGAACTGGTCCAATCACAAGAAAGTGGATATGTCTACTTTGATGAACTCTTGAAATTTAACTTATTTGTTTGTTACTAAAATTAAAAATATACTTCCTCTTTATTCCTTAATATAAGATCTATTTAATAAATTTGACCAAATTAAGAAAATTAGTTAAATTAGCAATTTCTCTAAAAATATGGGTTGGTTTTCCTAAACTACCCTCTTGAATAATTTCCATTGAAACTTCTCATTGACTCAAACCCTCTTGATGTGTGCAATCAACAGGGATAGTTGAGCAAAAATGATAAATAATATGGGGGACAAATATTTAGAGCCAAATCCAACCCTTCAAGTAACTCTTATATTAGGGGTCAGAGGTACTAATAAATATAAATTATATAAGGAAGAAGATGACAGTTTCTAATTTATTTTTTTTGCTGATAGTTGGAGTAATGCCACTAACTCATCACAAAGCATGAGACATGCATTATTGAAATGGCAATAGCCTGTCCTCTCTCTATAAATAGCCTCGTTCATGGATCTAAATTCCAAGTCCATTTCTGATCAGTCTAAAAAAACATATATTAGTTCGCGTGAAGAACAAAAATAATGTCATTCATTGGAGCAAGCTCAGCTGCAATTCTATTGAAGGAAAAAAGAGCGAAGGAGAAGAACATGAAGAGAAAAGAAGAGGCGAGAGCAAAACATGGCTACACCGTGGGTAGTTCAAGTACTGTTGTTGGAAAAAGAGGTAATAATAATAATAATAATAATAATAATAATAATAATAATAATAATAAGGTGTTTCCAGGTGGAGATCAATTCACACCCAATAAGGTTAATCCTGAATGATTTTCGCAGGAATTTTGATAATCTAAAATAAATTGAAGTGAAGTAAAGTAAGGAATGAGATAAACATTAAATTAGTGGAGCTAATCATTCTGTGTCTATCTTTCACTTCACTTAAGGACATTTAGATACCATGTCAATTAGTTTTCTCTAATTTGCAGTACAGTGTGGTTGTAGTTTAATTTGCATGTGTTTGATTAGGGACACGTACGTATTTCTGTACATGAAAGTTCTTGAAAAGGACTTTCATCAGCTTGTTGTATTTGAAATATGGCATCAATGTGTACGACATGTGCGCGTAATTGTACGGGCGTGTTTCAATTCTCAGTGTCAATGAAGATGTAATATATGTTAGTAACTGATGTAATATATAAACTAGTGTTTAATTTACTATATTTTCTTGGTACACTTTTTCTGTTAGAATTTTGATATATGTACAATCTTGAGTTGTTTAAGACAGCGTACCTCGTCCTTTGGAGGAAAAAATTAGTTAAATTGGCAAAACAAACGTGTATATAGTTAATACTACAGGAAAGAGTACTTCAGATTTATATTCTACTCAAAATTTATTTTTCAAAATCACTTTTTATCATTTTTTTTTCAGAATCTATTCTTCAAAAGCTAATCAAATTTATAAAGCCACTTAAAGATTTGAATGACATTAACGCGTATCCAACTCGCTCCTGGACATTTGAGCCCCAAGTTTAGCGAGTTATAGCCAAGTTTACATGGAGCCAATTAATTAAGTTGATACACGAAACCAACTAGAGTTTATATGGTTTAATCGTGAGCAAGTCGCCACGTCACCCAAGCTGACTGAGTTTATGAGAGTATATATAAATGGACACCACCAACATTAATCATTAAAAATTGGATCAAATTTAAAAATAATTAATAATTAATTAATATATCTGTATGAAGTTAAAAGCAGCTGATAAGAGTAAGTGATGTTATCTCTTCTCCATAAAGTAGAGTCCACCTATCAGAAAAGCACGTGATAAGACTAGACGAGTCATATATAGTGGAAGTGGAGATACTTTGGCAAAGCATATATATAGCATACATATGACTGTGCGTCCTCTTGATTTGGATGTTTTTAGTTTTTTATTCAAAAATAATTTTCTAGACGAGGACAACAAACAAGTTTTGCCATGGGAACAAGTTTGTGCCACTCAATTTTAACCACTAGTAGCAAATTATTAAGCTCAGCATGAGTTTTGGTGGTTCGGCTCGTAGAGCTTTAGGCTCTGTTTGGTTTAAAGAGAGGGGAGGGGAGGGATTTTGCTCCCTTCCTCTTGATTGGTAAGACTATAAATTTAGATGGTGAGGAGAAATTTTTTGAAATTTTCCTCCCCCTTCCCTCAAAACCTCTCACGCTCTAATTCAGGAGGATTTGGAGGGGAGGCCGAAAATAGCCTTTGCCATGGACTAAAATGCTCATAGAATTTTGTTATTAACCCAAAAGGAATCTTTGCCATTTTTGTCTAATATATATAACTATAATTATAAAATATAATTTTAAACGTATATATATATAATTGTATTGAATGTTATATATAATTTAGGGCATAAAAATGTTATTTATAATTAAACTTTAATATACATCTAATAGAGTTGGGAAAAAATCACTTATAACATAAGGGTAAAATTATCCATATGAAAATAATCCCTCTCTTTATTTTCTGATACAGCTTAATGGATGGACAAAAACTACTATATGTGCCAATGACCGTTCGCAGTGATAATTATAACAATGAATTCCATTTCGCAGGCCATAGCCACCAAGATCCTAAATCTCATCCTCTGAAATTATTAGTTTTAAAATGAAAAGGGGATAAAAAAGAAAATAAAAAAGAAAAGGAGTAGAACTGGAGAAGCATATATTAATCCCTCTGTAAGATTCATATAAATTATATAGCCTGGTGCTAATATATTCTGCCCAATGTGTTTATTATTGTTGAATGCCTTGGCTGTTATGGATGCCAATATTTTTATAAATTTGGGGATATTTGGGACGAATGTCTCAGCAGGGACTTGTACTTTTCGAGATTTTTTCCCCTGGAAGAAGAGGGAAAATCTTTTAAACGCATGTTATAATTTGAGAAAAAGAATACAATTCAACATTATAGGTTGAATATAATTCTCTCTAATACTTCAAATCAAATAAGTTTCAATTCAAAATAATAATAGAAAACTGAAGTTTCTATGCCAGCTAATTAGATAAAAGATGTCAGCTAATTAAATACTAATATGAAACAATATTTTCTTTCTTTGACAAATTGAAAATATAGTGCCACTGGCCAACTTTTATGTCTGCATATTTACTATTAACCGACATAAGGGTCATGTTAAAAAGATCGATTTCATATAATAATGCCTAACTAGCATATAAAACCTTAATTCCTAATAATTTTGTATTATAGACATTAGTGTAATTGACCAATGAAAAATAAGTGGTTATTCTCGTTATGGTCATTGTCATCATTTCTAATTAATGATTGACTAGTTATAAATAGTTATGAAAAACGGGATATCTAAAGTAAGATAATTTGTCAATTTGAGTAATTTTTATCATTAATCATTTTGCGGACGGTTTAAAAAATTTGCCCACATCCAATCTTCCAAAATAAATGTTTGACATCAATATAAAACACAAAATGACAAACAGTACTTCATTCATATCATATCCAATAGGTCATAAATTCTCTGATTTATCTAAAATTTTGTGTGTGTGGATTTAGAAGTGTCTAGTTACACCCTCAAATTGGCCTCAAGTTGTTGATGGTGAGATTGGAGGGGTATAACTCAGAATATATATATATATATATATATTAAAAAGAAAAATAATATTAAGGCAATAACTACTGCAAAGTTCCAATAAACTGAGGAAAAATAAAAAGTGCTATATTCCTATTAAAATAACTAACATCTTCTACCCTCCATAAGAAAGAAGTAAAAGAATTTAGAACGAAACTAATATCCTCATGGATAACATTGGGGACATTCATATAAGTCGCCTTTGAATCAAATTGTAGATGTTGGATGCCAACAATTTATAGTGCTTGTTGATTTAGTCCATGAATGTCAGAGTTGCATTTCCAACTTAGTGCCACACTCAAACTGTTGAGAAGGAAGTAAGACCAGAAGCATGAACTTTCCTCCAA
The DNA here is from genome assembly GCA_963242795.1 of Inga leiocalycina. NCBI lineage: Eukaryota > Viridiplantae > Streptophyta > Magnoliopsida > Fabales > Fabaceae > Inga > Inga leiocalycina. The sequence goes on along the minus strand of OY725327.1, from coordinate 52,898,540 downwards.
ATGAAGTAATGCATTGAACAATGACAGATAAAGGCATGACAAAAGATAATTTTAACCTGTCTTTTATTATATAGCACTATTAACCACTCATATCCATTGCTAGAATGTTTGAGGCTTGAAGAAGAGAGTTGCAAAAATAAAGTGGGTGTTGAGTTAGCGAAGGTCAGAGAGAGGAAAATGAAATTGCTCCGAAAATTTCATGAACAGCCAATTGGGGTGACGTGGCTTTTCCTTCATGAAGTTCCAAGTTCCTCTTGCGCCACAATGTATTAAGTAAGACAATAATATACCTTTAACTATATCTAGCTAATCACAAGAGCAAAGATAAAGCAAAAGATATCTTTCAACCATTGATGAAGTTGAGAGCCTGATATGTCAGGTGGCCTAATTGAAAAACATCCAAAACCAAATGGCTTTAAAGTAAGGACACCTAAACATCAAATGATCCAAAGTTTCATCAACTACGGGTATTGCTCTATGTAATAATTTCCATATGAAAAACAAGCTTTCGTAAGGTAAGGATTAAGACCAAAGAAATTTTCAAAATGAACCAGAATTTCCGTGAGACTCTATTGACTCAGAAATTTGTATATAAACCTTGAGTGTGTGTGTAACATATATATATATATATATATAAGTATACGTTTGAGCTAATAAATAACAACAAAGGTTGGCTTTAGTAGAAAGGGCTTTGACTCTTTAAACAAGAGGTTTTGATTGAATTTGGTATTTCTTACGAATATGAAAAAGAACTTTTTTTTGGGAAACCTGACAATGATTGAATATGTTTGTTATTTTTTAAATTATTGTCCACCCCAAAATGATGTTACACTGAAATAAGAAACCAAGAATTAAAGGAGATCTTAGGCAAACCCAGTCTACTCCAACTAATAATTAACATCATCATCCCCGACATTCTTCATTCCACACAAAACATATATCCTCAGCGCCACGTACACACACTCAAGAATCAACGGCTTTTAGTTCCTAATGTTTGGTTTTATGTCCTCACCATTATTCGCCATTGCAGCCTTCGAAGAAGAAGAAGAAGAAGAAGAAGAAGAAGCCTCCGATGATGATGCTTCTTTCCCTTTGCCGGCGCCAGTGAGCTCACCGATCGCAGTTCTCACCGTCACCATTTGCTCTTCACGCTCACAAGCAGATTCTAACCCTTGAGCGAAAGTAGTAAGCCCCATCTGATTCAACCTCCAAACCCTAAATCCAGGATGACGATAATTTGTCCGAAAATGAGGATTCAAATCCAGTACAGCCGTAGGCACTCCCATAGAATACATCCAAGCTGCTTCAATGGCATCCACCAGACAAGTAAAGACACTGATCGAAGGCGTCGCCGGCATCAAATACGACGATGACGACCCTCCCTCAACGCCACCGTTGGTGCCGGCCACCGTGAAGTGAACGCGTCTTAGGCTTCCCGAAACGTGGCCGTTCACGATAGATTTTGTGGCTGCCGACATTCTAGTGGCCCTTGTGTAGCAAGAGATCATGTGAGGTAATACAGTGATGAACCTCCCTGTTTCGTGCCCAAAATGAACAAGAACTTCGTGTGCCTTTGCTTCTGCTAATGGTCGTACAATGCTCCATATTCCTGGTTCATTGTCGGCACAAGCATAACCTGCAATTATCACAGACTATAATCATCACACTGATACATCGAACACGTTTTGTTATATTCTTCTGAACCGAATTTTTCTGTTAGAAATGTTGACTGAGTTCAATAGTTATGTCAGTTTGGAAGACTAGGTCATTTTTCTGTACAAAAGAAAAAAGACAAGAAATTAATTCGTTTTAAATATATAATGCACCTCTCCTTGACCATGAGACAATTTAATTGACATGGCTCAAAATATGGGGTTTGGGGCTCTAGTGTGCCTTCCTCTAATTATGACCTTGTAAATTGTAATAATGCCCAATCTTTTAAATGTATTTTTATTTTGTATAAAATAAGTAACATTTGATATTTTATGCTGATAAAATGACATAATTTTGTTTTTTTTCCAAAGAATATAAATCAAAACTGTACAATTTTATTTTATTTTAAAAAAATCATTAAAAAATCCTAATTACACCATTTTGTCACCGTTAACCCATGAGATATGAAAATGTCAATCATTATTTGTATAATCTAACTATCAAACAAACTAATACAGAGTAAATCTAACGATGAAAGGCTATGTTAAATCCCTCTGACTCTTGAGTTTGAATTTCAGAGGAGACACTTGTAATGATAGGGATAGTCATGAATCCAAAGAATATTACAAAAGCTACAAATGCAAGACACATTAAAACCCAAACCTGAAAATAGGAGTCTTTAATTGATTATATACATGAATAGAACCTAGAAACATGATGATGTTAAATGAACAGAATCAAGTAAAACTAAGAAAATTAAGAGATATATATATATATAAATATATATAATACCGGGCCCACCAGAAGCAGTGTCACCAAAATTCTTGTAGTGACCAAATTTCACGAACACCCTTTCAAGAGACTCTATGTGCGTGTCTGGGCAAACGGAAGGAAACTGAAGAGCGTACAATAGGCCAGGGAAGCCCAAGATGAATGATTGCTTACACACTCTAATGATCGGCACGTCCTCCGCCATCGGCCACTGAAAGCCGTTGACCGAGCAATACGTCGTCAGGAGTGGCGGCTCCGTCGTCGTCTGCACGATAAGGTTGATACGAAAAGCCCCCAGCCCCAGCAACCTCACCGTCTTTTTCTCATCGTAGTCGAGCAACATCACGGCGGCCGTCGGGAAATAGAACAGTTCCGACATGCTTCCATTAGCAAACCTCAGGGGAGAACTCGCCATGCCTGCACGAACTGCAAGTAACTAACTGTCTAGGGCTTAGATCATATTAATTACCCTAAAAAATAGAAAAATCAGCAAAAATGGACTATCAAATAATAGAGAGAGAGAGAGAGAGAACCTGAAAGCTCACTAGGAGAGGTTTTGAATTGGTGAAGGGATAGATGGGGAAAAAAGAGGGAGAGAGAGCCATTATATATATATGAGAGAGAGGGGGGGGGGGGGAAGGAAGGGTTAAAAGGGAGGTGTATGATGAATCTGTTTTATTTGTATTTGATAACTTACCATATAGACAGGCTAGCTACACCTTGCAGTAACTCAATTTGCTTACTGATCATTTTGCTTTTTTTTCTTTTTTTCCTTTGTTTTCACAACATACACAGCCAAACTATTATTGTGTACACAATTAATTAACGTTCATTGGATCGGAGGAGGATTCAGATTTCAAATTAATGGCACCTCTATACAAAAATAGGTATCTGTTTTACTGAAGTTTTTTCCAAACTACCATTTTTTCATCATGTGCACTGTAACTACTTGTTGATGAAAATTTTCTTACTGTATGCGGTGAAAGATACTTTGAGCGAAAAATTATAAATTTGAAAGGTAAAGTGGATTAAGGTTTTATATTTAGGATCAAAGTAAATCAATTATCTAGCTCATATATTTAGGACTAAAGTAGTAACATTATACAAAAATACATGCTGTTATACTTTTAATACTTTAGAGAGATTCTTATTGGTAAAAATATACACAAATGTTAAAAGTTAAAGACAATATCTTCATTCATCCTATCTTCCATGTCAACGAAAATATCTCTTCTCTGTCAGGAATATAGTCCACCGCCAAAGAAGAATGTGATGAAACGTATAGGATTAGAAAATGTTTCAACGGTTTCATATTGAATCACTTGTATATAAATATGCACTTTGTATATTACATAAATGAGAACTTGATTTTACTTGAATACATGGTATCCGAGCTCTGCCATTCTTAGTTCTCCTCTGTCCCCATTTCTGCTCTGGTAAGACTCCATACTTTCCGGCAACACACCTTCCTTCAAGCTTTGTTCACTTCTTAGATCTCAGTCACCGGTACCATCCCTGACCTCACACGCCCCATCATTGTCACCACCATCCCAAGATTGGCCAACCATCGAAGTCTCACCGGAAACAAACCTCGCGTGATCTCACACGCACCGACAGTCCCTCCGCTGTCCTGATACATGCGCCGCGCGTGTGGTCATCTCCGACAGCCTTTCGTGACGGCGTTCATGCAAGGTGATCGACTTAACCCCCCTCTAGCTCTCCCTGGAATCTGGTGGTCATCTGACCACGTTGGTATATTGGGCTTTGCTCTTCATGTTCATTTCAAAGTTCTCCAGTGGAAAATTGTCTGTCTTTTTTTGCTAATCCAAAGATAAGTACCTTTGTTTATGAGCTCCTGTCTTATTTTTGCTGAGATACTTGCCTTACTAGTTGGATGACTCTTGTCATTTTGTGACATCTGGCTTTAAGTTCTAGTTGTGAAACTTGTATTTCGTCATTTTGTGGAAAATTCCTATTGGGCATTATTCATTTGCGATCCTCTGTGACTTCCGTGAATTCAATTTGAGTTGTTTGTTATCATAGTTAAGATATTTTACATGGCTGACTCTAAGAACTCTGATATGTTGCCCATGTCTACTACGATTACTGCTTCATAGTTGAATTGGACAAATTATAGTGATTGGAATAAAACTGTTAGAGTATGTATTTTGGGGATTGAGATGGAAGCCCATTTAACTGTGGATCCTCCTTCTGGTGATGAAACAAAACTTTTGACTTGGCAAAGAGTGGATGCTCGACTTCTGTTTCAAATTCAAAATTATATTGAACCACAGATTCTATCTTCTGTTAGCCATTGTAACACTGTCAAAGAAATCATGAATTATCTTGAATTTATGTTTTCTAGAAAAGGAAATATTACTCAAGTTCATGAAATCTGTAAAGGTTTTAATCATTCTCAATAACAAGGTCGTCCATTGAAAGATTTCTTCTTGGACTTCAAGATGATGTATGAAGAAATGAAAGTACTTATGTCTCCGCAAGCAGATTTGTCGACTCATATCAAGAATTTGGAACTTCAAGCTATCATAAGTTTTCTTGAAGCTCTCGATCCGTATTATGAGACTATTCGTTCTCAGATTCTGTCTAGTCAAGAGCTTCCTTCTCTTGAAGATGTTTTCTCTCGGGTTCTTCATGCTAAAGTTTGATTCACACTTCTGTTGATCCAACTGCAAGTGCTCTAGCTGGGCGTGGCCCTTTTGAGAACAGGAATTATGGGTACAAACAAACAATCCTCCTACAATGACTTCTGGCAGTATTATCTACAATTATTGCAAGGAACCTGGACACATTAAGAAATATTGTCAAAAATTGCAAAATAAACAACAGTGTGATCAACAGCGTGGCCTTACTCATATTGCCCATACACCTGCTACCTCTGATTTTGGATCTGGATCTTCTTTTGTAGGGGCCCTAGCCATAGGTACTCTGTCCTCTGCTCTTACTACTGCTTCAACTAAGTGGGTCATTGATTCTGGTGCCACCGATCACATGATAGGTAATCATCACTTATTCTATTCATATGCTCCCTATGCCAACCCATCATCCATATTTGTCGCCAATAGTTCTCCCGTCCGTGTTACTGGCTCAGGCACTATTAAACCAACTGCATCCCTCTCATTATCTTTTGTTCTTAACGTTCCTGATCTTACCTTTAACCTTTTATCTCCAAGTAAACTCACTTGTCATTTATACTATTTTATCTCACTCTTCCTTGACTATTGTTTAATTCAGGATTTAACGACGAAGCAGATTATTGGTAGAGGCTATGAATCTGGTGGGCATTACATACTTGATGATCAGGTGCCACGTTCTATTACTTGTTCTTGTGGGTCCTCTCTCTTTGAAGTTCATTGTCGTCTCGGTCATATGTTATTGTCCTCTCTCCAAAAATTGTATCCTCAGTTTTCTTCTGTGTCTACTTTAGATTGTGAGTCATGTCAGTTTGCCAAACACCATCATGTTCATTTGGCACCTCGCATCAATAAACGAGCTGCGTCCCCCTTTGAGTTAGTACATTCTAATATTTGGGGTCTTTGTTTAGTTCTGTCTCAGATCGGTTATCGTTATTTTGTCACTTTTGTTGATGATTTTTCCCGAACCACCTGGTTTACTTAATGAAACAGCATTATAAATTGATTACTCATTTTCATAATTTTTGTGCTGAAATTCAAACCCAGTTTAACATTCTTGTGAAAATCTTATGAAGTGATAATGTAAAAGAATATTTTTCCGCATCATTCACTGATTACATGTAAAGTTATGGTATTCTTCACCAATCCTCTTATGCTGATACCCCTGCTCAAAATGGTGTTGCTAAAAGAAAGAACCGTCATCTCTTAAACTGTCGAGCTCTCATGTTTCATTCATTTGTCCCTAAAATTTTTTGGGCTAATGCTGTATCTACTACCTGTTTTCTCATCAATCGCATGCCTTAGGCTATTCTTGATGAGGATATTCAGTATTCCGCTCTATTTCCGACTACTAAGTTGTTTCCAGTTGATCCTAAAGTCTTTGGTTGTGTCTGTTTTGTTTGGGATGTCCGTTATAATGTTAGCAAACTTGATCCCAAATCCCTAAGATGTGTTTTTCTTGGCTATTCTTGAGTTTAGAAAGGTTATCGGTGTTATTCTCCTGATCTCTGTCGTTACCTTGTGTCCACTGATGTCATATTTCATGAGTCTTCTTCTTTCTTCAAGACTTTGCCCGTCTCTGAGTCTTCCTCTGTCTTGGATAATTTGGATAATCTCTTAGTTTATCCTATCTCTCTCTCACCAGTACAGGCTACTGTTTTGGATCCTGATATCATCAATGCTGATGTTGACAATGATTCACCTTCATCATGTCCTACTTTGCTGATTGATTCTGTTGATGACTCCCTAGTTCCTGCTTCTATTTCCGCCGATCCTCCTCTTGTTGTTGCTGAACCACTTGTTCCTGCTTCTCTTGGTGATACTTCTGATAACCTGCCCATTGCACTTCGTAAAGGTACTTGTCCTTATTATCCTCCCAAATGATATGCTGACTGTACCTATCCTATCTCATCTTTTATGTTCTATCGGTCTTTATCTCATGTTTCATCTTTTCTTGTGGCCACCCTTGAATCCATCTCTACACCTACTACCCTTCACCAAGCCCTAGCTCACCTTGGTTGGTGTGCCGCAATGGAAGAAGAACTCTTGGCACTAGAAATAGCTAGTACCTAGACTTTTATTGATCTCCCTCCTGGCAAGAAAGCCATTGGATGTAAATGGGTCTTTGTTGTTAAGACTACAGTTGATGGTTCCTTGGAACAGCTAAAAGTTCGCCTTGTTGCCAAAGGATATGCCCAAACATATGGTCTTGATTACTTTAGTTTGTCTTCTTGTTTCTCTGGCGGCCACATATCATTAGGATTTATATCAATTAGATGTTAAGAATGCTTTTTTGAATGACAAACTTATTGAAGAAGTTTATATTGAGCAACCACCTTGGTTCATTGCTCAGGGGGAGAATAGGAAAGTGTGTTACCTTCGGAAGTCACTATATGGTCTAAAGCAAAGTCCTCAAGCTTGGTTTGATAAATTTTGTAATGTGGTCAAGAAGTTTGGGTTACGTCAGAGCAAGTGTGATCACTCTGTATTCTACCAACAATCTAATGCAAGCATGATTCTTCTAGTAGTATATGTTGATGATATTGTGATTACAGGAAGTAACTGTTCTGGAATCTCAGAACTTAAAAACTTTCTAAACTCTCACTTCCAGAAAAAAGATTTGGGATCATTAAAGCACTTCCTTGGTATTGAGGTTTTGAAAAGCAAGAAAGGTATTCTTTTGACTAAGAGAAAGTATGTTCTTGATCTCTTAAAGGAGACTGGAAAACTTGGAGCTGAACCAAGCATTATCCCCATGATTCCAAATCCCCTTCTGGATCTTGATGCTAGTATGTTTGATGCACTTCCTTATGATTTGAAGAAGAGGATTGATCCAGAGAAATTAAAGCTGTTTCCATTTCCTGAGAGATATAGAAGACTCATTGGGAAGCTGAATTATCTAACAGTAACGCATCCTGATATAACCTTCTCAATCAATAGGCTCAGCTAATTCATGGCATCACCAACAGTGGCACAATGGGAAGCTTTAGAACATATCTTGCATTATTTGAAAGGCTCTCCAGGTCTTGGTATTCTTTATACAAATTATGGGCACAATAAAGTTGAGTGCTTTTGTGATGCAGATCATACAGGATCAAAGGCCACAAGACGATTCCACTACGGGTTACTGTGTGTTTGTTGGTGGAAATTTGATATCTTAGAGAAGTAAAAAGTAAGGGGTTGTGTCAAAGTCAAGTGCAGAAGTGGAATACAGAGCCATGTCACAGTCAGTACAAGAAAGTGTGTGGGTACTTCAGCTTTTGAAGGAAATTGGCATCGTCACAACATTACCTGCAAAACTATGGTGTGACAATAAAGTAGCACTTCATATAGCATCGAACTTTGTGTTCCATGAACGTACCAAACATATTGAAATTGATTGTCGTTTTATTTATGACAAGATAAAAGAAAATATTGTATCTACAAGGCACATATGGTCCAACGACCAATTGTCTTCTAACAAAAGCCATAAATGGGACACGGGTTAAATATCTTTGTAACAAATTGGACATGATAAATATATATGCTCCAACTTGAGGGGGAGTGTTAGAAGTCAAAGATGATATCTTCGTTCATCCTATCTTCCATGTCAACGACAATATCTCTTCTCCCTCAGGAATATCGTCCACCGCCAAAGAAGAATGTGATGAAACGTATAGGATTAGAAAATGTTTTAACGGTTTCATATTGAATCACTTGTATATAAATATGCACTTGTATATTACATAAATGAGAACTTGATTTCACTTGAATACAACAGAGAAAACTGCTGTTGCGGTTTTGAACTGAAAATAATTTTATAAAGACTAGAGAGACAAATGTCTCCCTGGTTTTTTGGCATGAGGACTACGTAGTGATTAAACTGTAGGATGGCTTGGTCTGTTTCTTTTGAAAGTCATCATGAATAATACAGCTTATTGGCCAAATTAAATAAACTGTCAATGAATTTTCATTTTGGAGCAATTTGGTCGGTCATATATCTAGCTATATCTCCCTTGTTTTCTTATCTGAGAAGCTTGGGAAGTGAGATTGCTAGCTAAGATCCATTGTCTGTTGTAACCTATAAGAATTTCTTCTTTTTGTTTAATAGTAACAGCTTTCATTTCACTGAGAGTTTTGAGTAAAACTTAATTATCAATTTGGAAGTTTAGAGAGAGAGAGAGAGAGATTCTTTGGAAGGTTCTTTACATGTTGCAAAGTAGTTTCTTTATCCCTTTTAACAGCATCTTCTTTGCTGGCATGAGTCCCCCCCTAACTCCCACACTCATCACACTCACTTGGGCCCGCAACTCCACATTTAAAAAAGACTTGAGAGAAGAGTTTGGCAACATTTGGTTGGCATGTACTTATAATTATAGGGTTAAAGTGCAATTTTACTTTGAAAATAACCCACTCAAAAGTGTTGGGTATAAAAAAGTTTTTAAGAGGAAATTTCGCTTTGAAAGTATTTAAAAATAAACAAATTTGCCTTAATCGTTAAAAAACTAATATTGGCCTTTAATATTTTTAATGGCAATGGACAAAATTTTTGCGTTTTGGTTACTTTCAAGATAAAATTACTCTTTGAAAAACTTTCAAATACCTATTACTCTTGAGTGATTACTTTTAAGGAAAAATTACACCTTAACTTATAATTTTAAACTTGCTCCATCATTTTCTTCTTCAAGGGTATTCATATAGCTTTTACGAAAAAACTTTTGGAACAAAAATGCACTTTATCCCTTTAATATTAAACTAAAAATATTTCGTGTAGGAACATATTTATATTTAGAAATAAATTACTATGCCATTATAATATACCATTTTTAATGAATTCTGATCGTTATATTGATATTATTTTTAACTTTATATTGATATCGCATTAACATATAGTAAAGGAATAATGATAAATGAATCTAATTTAATTTCTGATGATACTTGTGGGCAAAAAAAAAATTCAGATAATACATTGATGGGAAAATTAAGTAGGGAGAAGGGCTAAAGAAAAGAAATATTTATTAATAAGGACTTTAAAAATTATAATTATTTTCAGCTTACCATATACGAACCATGGACCTATTAGTGAGGTGCAAATACTCAAACCACCACGCCGGGAACTATTGGTAAAATTGTAATTATTTTAGTTCTGAATGAGAAGTCACTAGAGCGGATGAATGGTTGTATGGCGCATGAACTAAAATTTCAACAATAAATTGCGGAATAATGAATAGGCTAAAAACCACAATATAGTTAGTAAACCAAATAACATAAGAGTAGAGCATGCATGCACAATAGATTTTTTTTCCAATTATCTGCATTCAATCCCATCAATAGATCATTTCCATAGATTTTTTTCACTATAACAAACAATAAAAACACTGCTACATAATTGTACATATAACGCTAAATACTAAACAGTTAGTGAATGAGTATCATGTATGTCGATGCAGTTCGCACAAGAATATATATAATGCTAATGCTAAATAGTTAAATAGACGAACAATCATGTATTAAGAGGCAGAATTATCAAAGCAAAAAAACAAACCCTTGTAGTTATTATTTATTAACCATAAAGTATGACTGATAAACATGGCGATTCTTACAAACCGACCGTCATATAACACTTTTAAATAATTTGAGTTTCAATTTTATATCAGTGAAAACAAAAGCATAGTTGTTATAACAATTAATCGTAAAGTATGAATAATAAAAATGATGTTTCTAACATTTTTTTAACTTTTTTCCTTTTTTTTTTTTTAACAGTATACAGCCAAACTATTATTGTGTACACATTAATTGAAGTTCATTGGATCGGAGGAGAATTCTGATTTCAAATTAACGCCACCTATATGCAAAAATAGGTACTGTTTTACAGTGTTGGTTATCCCAAACTACCATATTTTTATTATATGCATTGTAACTACTTGTTGATGAAAATTTCTTACTATATGTAATCAATAGGGATATTTTGAGGAAAAAATTATAAACTTGGGAAGGAAAGTGGATTGAGGTTTTAGTTTTAGGATCAAAGTAAACTTATTGTCTAGCTCCTATATTTAGGACAAAGGTAATAATAACATTGTACAAAAATACATGCTGTTTTACTTTTAATACTTTAGAGATTATTTCTAAAAATATACACAGAGATGAAACTACTGTTACGGTTTTGAACTGAAAATAATTTCATAAAGACTAGAGAGACAAATGTCTCCCTGTTTTTTCGGCATGGGGACTACGTTGTGATTAAACTGTAGGATGGCTTGTCTGTTTCTGTTGAAAATCATCATGAATAATATAACTCATTGGCCAAAAATTAAACTGCCAATGAATTTTCATTTGGAGCAATTTCGTCGTACGTATGTACGTACGTATGTACGTACGTACGTATGTATGTATGTATATATGTCTGTCTGTCTGTCTCCGTTGTTTAATTTTCTTTTCTACGTAGCTTGGGAAGTGAGATTGCTAGCTAAGATCTATCCATTGTCTGTTGTAACCTATAAGAATTTCCTTTTTTTTTAATAGTAACAGCTCTCATTTGATTGAAAGTGATGAGTAAAGTAGTTTTACATGTTGCAAAGTAGCTTCTTTTATCCCTTTTAACAGCATCTCCTTTGTCTGTTTTTTCTTTTTCTTTCTTTCTTTCTTTCTTTTTTTTTTTTTTGTCATAACTCATACACTCATTATACTTACAAAAGGTTAGAACTTACAACTTCACATTTAAAAAAGACTTAAAACAAGAGTTTGGTATCATTGTGCTAAAAAGTCCCTGACTTTGTTGGCATTTATTTATAATTATCAGGTTAAGGTGCAATTTTGTTCCAAAAATAATCACTCAAGAGAGTTGGGATTTTAGAAGTTTTTGAAAGGCAATTTCACCTTAGAAGTGTTACATGAGTAAATTTACCCTAATTGTTAAAAAAAATTGACGTTAAACTTTAACATTTTTTAATGGCAAGGACAAAATTGTTATGTTTTAGTCACTTTTAAGGTAAAATTGCTCTTCAAAAAACTTCTAAATACCCAGCGCTCGTGATTGATTACTTTTAGGGTAAAATTGGACCTCAACCCATAATTATAAACTTGCTCCATCATTTTCTTCTTCAAGGGTGTTCATATAGCTGTTCCGGAAATAATTTTGGAACAAAAAATAAAAATATTTCGCTTGAGCACATAATAATATTTAGAAATAAATTCTTATGCCATTATAATATACTATTTTTAATGAATTCTGATCGTGAAAGATTTACTTTACATTGATATCGCATGAACAAATAGTAAAGGAATAATGATAAATGAAGTTAATTTAATTTCAGATAATGCATTGATTGATTGCATTTGACAAGCTCTAACTAGCACCCCCCCTAGCATTTCATTTAATCAATATCCATGACATATTTAGTGCTGAATGAGAAATCAACTAGAGCGGATGAATAATTGATTTGCGCATGAATTAAAATTTCAACAATAAATTGCAGGATATAATGAATAGGCTAAAAAGCAAAATATAGTTAGTAAACCAAATACTCTCTCCGGTCCTTAATATAAGACACATTTAGGGAATTGATCTAAATTCTAAATGCAAGATATAGTTTTCATATTTATCAATTTTTTCTAATTTACCCCTATTAATGCTCCCTCAACGATAATCAATGAGGAGAGAGAATGAGAAAATTAAGAAAGATGGCTATGGTATTTTAAAAAATATATGTCACATAGCCTAACTTAACTAATTTTCTTAATCTAATCAAATTAGATAAATATGTCTTATATTAAGTACAAGAAGATTAACGTAAGAGGAGAGCATACAGGCACAATAGTATTTATGTATTCGGCGCTGATATTTTGACCCAGTCAAGATTATTTTTGTTTCACCTTAACAATTTAAAAAAAATAACGAATTAGTGAGAAAATTTAGCAATAAAATTTCGCCGTCAAACTGGCTAAGCGATGAAATGTCATTGCAAATCAATTCTATTGAACATTTATTTTGCGATAATAATTAATCATCAAATGTTGTTATTAAATTCAGTCGTTATTCCAAATTTTTTAGTACAAGCTCAAGATATAAATTTCTTGTGCTCACAAAAAATACAGATTTTTTTAACTTACCTCACGCTATAAGGGTTGTAGCTCACTCAAAACTTCACTCCTACAGAATTAGCTGCGATAACCGCTCCTTTACCCTTTGAGCTGCTTGTCTTAGTTGTATGTCATTTTAATGAAAAGGGGTGAGATTCCTGAGAATCTCAGTAGTAACAACAAATCATCATAATATATGCAAGTTCACGAAGCATACAAAACAAACCATCAAACAAGCATTCAACAATCACTATGCAGCACAATCATCATACTCAGCAATCATGGGACACATAGTACAATCAATGCAGATTGCACATCAGGTCTTACAGCCTAAGAACACCCGATGCAAAATGCATATCAGGACTTACAGCCTCAGGACACACAGTCCATAAACCGTATAGATTGCATATCAGGTTTTATAGCCCAAGGACACACCCCATGCAAATGCATATCGAGACTTTGAGCTTCAGGACACAACTCCAATGACCACCCAAATTGCATATCCGGTCTTACAGCCCAGGGACACAACCCATGCAAAATGCACATCGGGACTTACAGCTTCATGACACACAGTCCAATATTCCAACCTATTTATTCATGAAACGAATATAATTGATGGCATAAACAAACATGCAGAACAATTACATAGTATATAAGATAAAGAGTTACTACCTGTTGGCCTTTCCAGTAATTTACCTTCACTAAAATCCTTTCCAATTTGTGATCTCTTCGAGCTCGGGCAGATATCAAATCCTATAATTTTGAAATTCATGTAGAAATGGGTCATTGCTCGTTCCAATCTTATTAACATAATTAAAATTATGTTATTCTTGACCCTCTTATAATCTTATCCTTTTATTTGAAATAGTTAGTTATTATTGATAATCTTTTATACTTGTGTTATTGTGTATCTACTTAAGACATATTGAATGTCTATTTTCCCTTCTAATTTACCATTCAATTCAATTCAGTTAGCCCCTCAAACTTATCCCAACACTCTCAAACTCATTACTAACTTCAATTTCCTAAAAATGTGGTTATTTTCGAACTTGAACCAAATTCTATCTCTAATTCTCAAGGAACTTTAAAAAATCATAACTTAAGTTAGGGAACTCCAAATGAGGTGATTCAAGTTCCTATATAAAGCTCTTTCAATCCTCTTCAAAGGAAAAATAACATCCAACATTAAATCATGGGCATAATTTCCCAATTCCATTGTGCATACTAACTGTTCCTTTAGTGAGGCAAGATATTCCAGTTTTCCTACCCAAACTTTAAAAATTTATAACTTACAATATAAACATCCAATTTCTATGTTCTACTACTTAATTTAAAGCTTTGTTTTGGTGTTCAGATTACATAACCAAAAAACCTCAAAAACAACCCGTAAAATTGACATGCAATGACTCTTCTCAAGCTTTCATAATGACAACAACTCTTTACCAAGAACACCGTACTCCAACAACCATTTTGACCTAAAGAAAATCACCGATCATTGACTTGAATGAAGTTGGAAAAGGGTGTAATACACTCATTTAATCAAGAATCCTAGGTTGCATGTAGCTTACCCAGTCACTTCCTCCTTCTCCGATCAGCACTTTCTCTCTCGGCATCTTCCTTTGTTCGCCTCTGCAAGTGCAAGGATCGTGTCCAGTAATAAAATAATAAAGTATCGTTCCCTCGAGGATTTGTTTTAACAAATAAAATCGAACAATAAGCCTAGTGTATTCAATCAAAGTTGAGCCGAAACAATGTTGTTGGTATGGAGAAAGAATTGTAAAATCGATCTGTATTTAAAACAATGGTAATCAAATGTGTAAAATCAAATAGGATATGGAATAGCTAGGATTATTTATCCCCTTTGTATTTCATAAAAACCTGATGAAGATCCTCTCTTTAAATGTGTTCAATGATTCTATGTGTTAGTCTAGGTTCAATAGTATTTGATTCAGCTTTCTCAAGTCAAAACCAAGTTTATACACTCAATTAATTTGCACAATCTCTTGTGGCAATTGAATGAGAATATACATTCCGCATCAACCTAATTAACAATACTAGATTAGTGATTATATCTCTATGTCACTAACAATCTATCCGTTTATCAAGTAAACTTCAAGTCAAGTATGATTTTAACCAAGCTCTTTACCCAAATTTTGCTTTCTCAAGTCAAAACAGAGTGAACAAGATAATCTAATTGCTGGCCAAACATTTAGAAGCTTTATGCATAGGATAAAATCAACACATATATATCATTTATACATAAAAGAGAGGAAGATCCAATTATTAATCCATATAAAGGTTCAAAATAATCCTAAAATGAAGGATTTAGCTGCTCCTATTCAAGAAATAGATACAGAAAAATAGAATAAATACATCTATATCAGCAAAATAGAGAAGAAAGGGGAAAAAATTAGCAAAACTAAGGAAAATCAGCTTGAATCTCTTCAAATCTTTAATCTCCGCTTGATTTCCCTCGATTCTAAAGCTCAGAGAGATGTCCCAACCGCCTCCTATGGTTTTCTCGATCTCGAATTCATAGGCCCTAAAAATGAAAATGCGTAACTGCTGTCACGGACCTTGACCATGGCCAAAGGATCCTTGGTTGCGACCAAAACATTTCTTTAAGGTTCTTGGCCGCAGCCAATGAAATGGCTTGGCCAAGCCTAAGGTTGCTGAGAGGGCTTGGCCGCAGCCAAGGTTCTTCAATTGCCTTGGCTGTGTTCAGTGGAAAAGCTTGGCCGCTTGAATTGCCTTAGCCATGGCTAGTGGAAATGCTTGGCCTCGGCCAAGTTTCTTGATGAGGTCTTGGCCGCGGCCAAGCTTCTTGAGTTTCAGTTTCACTCCTGCCAAGCTATGTTTTCATCCCTTTCTTGCTTTTTCATGGCACGGTTGATTATTTAAACTCCAGTTCACCTTCTTTTCATTGAATTATGCTTTCTCTTGCTCTAATTGTGACTAAAATGTGGTTCTATCAACACTAAGAACTCCTTAAAAGCCAACAGTTGATAAACATAATAAAATATGCATTCATAATCACAACATTTATTCTCTTTTTATGCCAAATATGCATTAGGCACATTTCCTTCACTTTTGTACTCCCAAATATCCATTATTTCACCAAAATGTGTGAGAAATTAAGGGAAATATGCAAGTTTAACAAGAATTTCATGAGGTTAACATCCTTTCTCTTGACTCTCTCTCTCTCTCTCTCTCTCTCTCTTTCTCTCTTTGATTAAACCATATTTTATATATGATTTTTAATAATTAAATTGGGATTTTGATGCATTCTTGGGGACATTATTGCATGATTAAGCACTAATTATAGTTAGGGACAACTGTTTTGAATTAATTGCAATTAGGGGCAAAATGGACATAATTTATTATTATTTTTTGCAATTGTTTATTGGACTTTTTGATGCTATATTGTGCTTAATCTTGCATTGTAGGTGTTTTGGAAGAAAATTGCATATTTTGGACATCAGAATTAATATTTTGATGTTTGGAGAAAATTACAAAAAGGGCCCCAAGAATTTTTGAAAATCTCAAATTTGTGAAGAAAAGGGGCTCAATAAAAATCACAAAAGAGGACCCACATGTTCAAGAAATTACAGTTGTGCTCCAAAATATTTCAAAAAGTTTCACTGTAATCCCAAATCAAAGGTTTTGCAATTTTCATTTAAGTCCCTGGTCAAAACGAGTCTCTGGTCGAAACTTGTGTTTTGACCAGGGAATTAGGTTACTATTCAGCCGCTGGAAAAGATAAAACCCAAAAAGGAACGAAGGGATCCAAGAATTTTTTTTTTGGGGGAGCTGGAGGCAGAGAGTTGATTGGGGAGTTTACGGGTTATCCCAAGCTTAGCAAATAGGTTATTGATAACCCTATTGCAAAAGTGGGAACCTCTATCACTCATTATAGCCCTCGGTACTCCAAATCTACAAAAGATGTTAGACTTGAGAAACTTGGAAACCGTTTGGGCATTATCTTTCCTAGTAAGAATGGCTTCTACCCCCTAGAGAGGTAATATATGGCTAACAAGATGTAGGTAAAGCCAGATGATGGTAGAAAAGGATCCATGAAGTCTATACCCCAAACAACAAATACTTCATAAAAGAGTATAGGTTGTTGTTGTAACCCCCTTCATAATTAAAATGAAATAGAGACCAATAATAATCAAAACTCATTTTCAATCCCTTCCTTACGGTAGGGTTTTCACTAATTTTTTCAACAGTTCCTCTTATCCTAGTCTCAGATTCAAGTTTCGAATATAATTACCATGTGCAGTTAAATCACATTCATACATATCAGAGTGTACAACAAAAATCCCGGCACGGTCCTCCCACCGTTAACACCGATGGGTCGCAGGTGAAGAATTCACAAATAATGATAAATCAAATGTGCAATGTATCACATATAGTATAAGGGAAAGTGTCACTACCTTATTCTTTTCTGGCATGCTCCGGCACAGGTTGTTCGCGAATAGGGCAAATATGAAACCCTATAAACCAAAATCAAGAATGGCGATTAATTCTTTACTCCAATTTCTTACATTAACAACACTTAAAGTTGGTTATCATTTGGACTCTTTAGGTGGCTACTATAAGCCTAGACCCATGCATAAAGGGTTAGGGAGCTTTCTTAAAGACCATCTTAGAAAGTTCAAAATGGCAATTTTGAGTAGTTGGCCGCGGCCAGCTCCTACTTGGGCCACGACCAACAAATGGTTAGAAATATTTAGGTCGCAGCCAGCCATCCTGGCCTACCGTCAAAATCAGGTCAGAAAGTTTTTTGCCGCTGCTAGCAGTTGGTTAAAAGGTTTTAGGTCACAGCCAATACTTTGGGCCGCTGCCAATCGATAACCTATCCCCTATCTCATTTTCAAACGGTCATAACTTGGTGCACAGAACTCAAAATGACCTAAACTTTATATCAATGGAAAGCTTGCAATATGAGCTACAATCCTGGAAAATTTCACATCATTCCAACACCATTTGCTATGTCAAAATACCATGAAAACTTGGCCCCTGCACAGCATTATACACAAAACCCAAAATCTAGAATTCCAGTATTCACACCAATGCTTCAAATGGTTCCAAATTTCCATCAAACACCATTCCTACACAAATTTCATACTAATCCTTCTATGCATTCCTTTTTAGGGAATGATAGAAGTTCAAGCTCTCGATTTTTTTATGAATCTTATAGCACTTAAAGACATGAAGCACCTTATAATCTCACATATTCTCAAAAGCTTAATGTGCTTCAACATGAATTGGATTCCCTCCGAGTAGACATAAATTATCAAAGAAGGGCCTCTGAATCTCCACCACCTTAGTATCTCCATCCATATTTGGAATAATCTTGTCCACAAACTTCCTATTTTGACCATGAACCCACCTTTCCACCACCTCAATCCCACTTCAACCATACTTCTTCACCTTACACATTTTATCAAGAATTACCCACTCCACTCTACCAAAAACCACAATCTCCATTTTATCTTCCCTCATTTCCCTTACTTCCATGCCATGTAGAACTCCCTATGAACCACTTTCTCCATCATTCTATGAACTTCCACCATAATCTGCTGCACCTCAACCTAGTGGACTTGATGCTTTCCTAACCTTGCTAAACATAGATGACAGAACTTGTGAATGTGACTTCAAAGGAGCAGAGATATGAGACAAAACAGAGGTGCCAAAAAACAAAACCTGTGACCTTCCTCCTTCATCCCACTTCACTAAGGAACAAGTTAGAATAATATAGTTGCTTTACATATTGAGGACAATATGTTAATTAAGTATAGGCGAGGGAATACATGTTAAATCCCATTTGGTTGTTTTTACAATGAGAAAATACCTTAAATTAGAAAAATTTTCAAATTTTTTTCAAGAATGACTTGCTTTGATCCATGTCCTAAGTGGTAAAGGGTCGTATTTGCCACTTTGGAAATGTGATTGGTGGGAAATTCTTTGAGCTTTCATGAGTTCTAGTGTTTTGGCAATCTTTCAAAACCACGTTTTTGCTTTCCAAGTGAATGGGAAGAGAAATGAACTCACAATTGGATTTTTTCTTATTCCTTGTTTTGAAATAAGAGAGTTTCTATATCATTAGTGCATTTAAGAATTGAGCATTGTTATAATTGATAGCAATATTTTGATTGATTGTGTTTGTAAGGTTAGCACTTGCAATAGTTAAGAAGATGTTTTGTGGTTAGCTTGCTATGCAATTGATTATTTTGGAGTAAGTATTAGAGAAAAACCTTGTTGGAAGGTTATTTGGGCCTTGAATTCTTTCCATGTGTGCATGCTCACTTAGTTCTTCATGTTCTAGAACTTGTTTCCACTCTTTTTCAAAACGACATTTGCATTAGTGTGATGGAAATGAAAGAGGCATTCAATTTTAAACCCTTTCACCTAAACACAAACCCTTATTCACTTACCTTTGCTTATCCCTTTGAGCCACTCCTATGTGTTATGCATGCCATTTATTCATAGTGTTCATGGTATTCTAAAATCAAAGTGATTTGCTAATAAAAATTTGAACAATGTATATATTCAAATGCCATGTACATAGAAAAGAAAAGGTCAGTCAAAAGGAAAAAAAGAAAGTTTATAGTTTGAGAAGAAGAAGAAGAAGAAGAAAAGTATTGAAAAGAAAAAAGAAAAAAAACGAAAAGTGTTTTGTAGATAGAAAGAAAAGCAAAAGAAATATAAAGAAGGCATTTGTTCATCAATTTGGAAAACAATTGGCAAAAGTATGTCAAGTTATTTAGATACTATGAACTCATTCATTAACTTTGACTTGCATATCAACAACTCCTTTTTCTAACTAATTTATTTCATCTAGCCTTCATTTAACATTACAAGCCTTTTAAGTCCTCTTGATTTATTGCACTAAGTGCTATTAGTAGTAGAGAAATTAGAGTTGTTACAAGCCTATGGTAAGGTGTTGATTAAGTGAGCTAGAGTGAAATTATCCCATTGAGGAGAGATGAGTGAAACACTAATACCTTGAGAATCTCTTGTGCTTCATTCTAATATTTTGGATTGTGAAGTTAGCTAATTTCTTTGCATCGTTTGACTATGACTAGTATTGGCTTGAATGATTTGATTAATTGATCTGTTACTTTCTAATAATGAAATTGCTCATCTTTCAATTATATTGATGATTGGAATTTAGAAAATTGTACTTAATTGCCTTTGTTCAGGAGTACAAAGGTCTAAGTGTGGGGGAATTGATTGAACCATATTTTATATATGATTTTTCATAATTCAATTGGAATTTTGATGCATTTTCTGGGACATTATTACATGATTAAAAACTAATTATAGTTAGGGACAATTGTTTTGAATTAATTGCAATTAGGGGCAAAATGGTCATAATTTATTAATTACTTTTTTTATGCAATTGTTTCTTAAACTTTTGATGCTACCTTGTGCTTAATCTTGCATTGTAGGTGTTTTGGAAGAAAATTGCAAATTTTGGAGGTCAAAATTAATATTTTGATGTTTGGGGAAAATTACAGAAAAGGCCCCAGAATTTCTAAAAATCTCAAATTTGTGAAGAAAAGGGGCTCACTAAAAAGCATAAAAGAGGACCTACATGTTCGGGAAATTGCAGTTGTGCTCCAAAACATTTCAAAAAGTTTCACTTTAGTCCCAAATTAAAGGTTTTGCAATTTTCATTTAAATCCTGGTCAAAACTTGCATTTTGACCAAGGAATTAGGTTACTATTCAGCCGCTGGAAGTAGGGGTGTTCAAATCTGAGACCAGGACTAGGATCCCCAACTCCCAGTCCCAGTCCCAATTTTTGGCCGGTCCCGGTAATCCCAATCGGGATCGGGATCAAACCAGGAAATCCTAGTTTTTTTAAAAAAATTAAATTTAAAATATATTATTATATTAGTTAAATTTTCTATAATCTAGTAGTTAAAGTAATTATTTAACACATAATAAGGCCATAATAATCACACAAATTGATCTAGAATTGAAGAATAACATTTTATTATTATTATTATGATCACCTTCATCATTTTTGTTATTATTTTTATACATTATATAGTTAGGATTAGTATCATGATATATACAGTTTAACTCTAACTAAATATGTGATACACATTTTACCAAATGATAACTTAAATTATGGGATAAAAATACAAAAATAAAATAATAACTTAGTTTTTAAGGAAAATATTTAAAAAAAATAAAAAAAAACCTTGACCAGGACGGGACCGGGATCACATGGTGTGTGCCCAGTCCCAGTCTCAGGTCCAATAGATCCCGATCCCGGTCTTGGCCGGGACAGGAAATTCTGGGGATCAAAATGTCCAAGACCGGGCTCGGACAACTGGAACCGGAACACTTTGAACACCCCTAGCTGGAAAAGTTGAAGCCTGAAAAGGAACGAAGGGATCCAAGAATTTTTTTTGGGTGGAGCTAGAGGCAGAGAGTTGAGTAGGTAGTCTGTGACTGAGGAGTCACCGAGAGCTGGGGTAAGAGAAAGACCTTGAGCTTGATTTCTTTAAGCTCTACCATTATCGTCACCGTCTTCAACAACACCACTGAATTAGCTATAGGTATGAGAACCGAGTGGGAGCCTGACATTGTGAGAAGCTAGTAGTGTTAGCTAGGACTTGAGAGGTGACGAGTTTGAATGTGCAAGGCTAAGACCGTGAGCTGAGAGGAAGAGTGGCGGAGGAGTTTAGAGATTCACCATAACTCAACCACCCACCGTCGTCGGAGAAGAGAGTGAGAACCTAGACCTTGGCCTTCTTCTTTCACCATCGGAGGGAGCTCACTTTCAGTCACCACCATCACCTTTCTCTCTCACCACATCATTTTCTTCCTCTTCTTCTGATGCTTTCTTCGGTTACCTTTTTTAGAAACCAGAACAGAGCTCAGTGTCTAACGACTCTCTCTCTTCTTCATTTCTCCATCATCTTCTTCTTTAATGCTGAACCACCATCCTTCCACCACTACCAATAACACCACCGACACCACTAACTTCCATTACCAACTTCATTCATCCTCTCTCTCTCTACTTCACAACTTAAAACTTCTATTTGTTTCACCACCACAGTCACCACCACCCAACATCATCAACTTTCTCTGTTCCAAATTCACCACAGGCCCTTTGAATTTGTTTGGAGATGCTGTGATGAAAAATTAGCCAAACCAAATGTGTTCTCTCTGCTTTTCATCACTACCTTGTCTCTTCTCCTTCACCATTTGATTTCATAGCTTATATTTCCATTTGTCATTCTCCAAATAGACAGACCCCATTCGTTCTTCTTTGACTGGTTTGGTCCTTCAATTTCCTATGGGTTCTGTGAGTTTTGAAGATACTGTTATTACTGTTGTTACTGTTGCAGACATGAGTAGCTAATCTTTTTGCTTCTTAGTGATGAGGATATGTGCTTGAGCTTCAAGAACTACATAGGGGAGTCTTTGCTATTTCAATTTCTTTTCTCGTTTGTATAATTGGATTTCCTAAATTGTGGGATTATCTCTATATACTGTTGAGGCTTGATTACCGTTTAGATGATCTTGTGGATTGAACTCATGTTATTGGATTGGATTTTTATGGCCTGTTGAATTTTTATATATATATATATATATATATTTCCTTATTGATTCAATGAAATTCTATTATCTACATGTTATTGTTAGATAGTATAATTAACTTGGATCAATAGAGTGTCGTGCTATGGCATTCATATCAAGAGGAAGCAAGTTGCATTTATTCATTTCAATTGCACATTAAGTGGTTTTAAGCAATATCTCAAGAGAGAGTAGTTAGCTATGTTTGTAGGAGATACTATTAATTGGGAATATTGGACTTAAGTGTTATCTTGAGGTTTTCTCAAGACTTAATGAATTTTACCTCTCATAATCTTTTTGAGCAAGGATAGTCACTTTCTTCATCACCAAGAGCATCCATTATTCACATCTTCACTCTCAATTTAACATTTCTCATTAATTTTCAAAAATACCAAAAAGAATAGAATTAGCTTATTTTCATAAATTTTAGTTTAGAGAAAACCAATTTTAAAAACCCCTTTTCTAAACATGTTCATAGCACTTAATTTTACCTAGGAAAGTCAAAATAAAAGGCTCCTCGAGTGAGACGACTCGAGTGCTACATTATACTGCAAATCTTGAATACAAATATTTTGCATTTGACCCCAAGACACAAAGACAAGGTTAAATCACTCTCTTTTCTTTTCTTTGTATGTATGTTAAATGAGAGTGAGAGGAGTAGCTGAGTGTTTTTACGTGAGTGTGAGTATCCATGTGTGTGTAGGTGTGCGTGTGTGTGTGTGTGTTTTTTTTATCCTATTAATCTCACTCACAAGACTTTAATTTCCTAATTTCTTTAATCTAAAATCTCTTAAATCTCATTCCAATATTTTTCTTTATTGGTATTATGTTTGGGTTCAATAATTTGGCTTAATCTTTGGCCCAATTCTAATATTTGGGTCTGTGTAATACAATTACTAATTTTTCCCTTTCTTTATTGGCGCTAACTTACCTTATAAATTCAATAAATAAATCCTTAATACTTTGTAAGGATTTTCTTCCTTAATTGACTTCTTTTTGCCATAAAATAATTTTTCTAAAATTTTCAAGTCAAATTATAACCTCTAACTATTGATTAAATGAAATTTTAATCCATGACTGCCATCCTCATTATCCTATTCATCCTCCTCATCCTCATCATCAGAGGAGGGAGATGAAGTTAAAAATTAATAGTTCACGATTATTAATTAAGAATGGTAAAGTATTTTTTGCCAGCATACTTAACGGTTCTAAGTTAATATTGTGGTTGATTATGCAATTAACAGCAGACACTTGTAAATAAAAAAATATTATCAAATACATAACGGCTATTGAGAATTAACCGTCGCTATTTATAAAATATAATGATCTTTAATACTAAAAGACACGACAGCTTGATAATCCACGAAACCCTCTCTATATAAACATTAAAAAAATGAACTCCACTTCTCTACTTCCATTTCAACTTCTCAAAGCCAACTTTTTTTTTGTGAACAAAGCCAACTTTTGATTTAACAAAACATCATGGACAAATGTAAGAGAACTTCTGATTCATCATCTAGCAAAAAATAAAAAGATGAACTCCCTCTACCAACAAGCATTAAAGGTCTCATCCACACAACCTACAAGCTCTATCATATGGTCCAGGTTTACTTGTGAGAGCAAGGACACATGGACCAGTACTTGAATAAACTTACCTCTCTCGTTTGCTCTTTGAACAAAAAGGTGGACAAATTACTGGAGAATGAAGAATCTGATGATGTATCATATTCTTAAAACGTCTCTGTAACTTTTTTTTTTAGTTTATTTATTTACTTTGTCTTTTTTTTAATTGTAAAATGGTAGTTGCATAATCAACCACCAAAAATTTACAGAAAAAAAAGGTATATACATTATGGTTATTAAGTAACAACCATGACTTATTATAATACCATGCAAATAAATAAGGGTTATACTTTGTAACCATTATATATTGTCTCACAAGAATTATAGTTCTTATGGTAAAACCGTTATGAAACATTAGGTGAACAAACAAACCATTTGTCTTCCAACTTCATATAAAAAAACAACAAAACGGCTTCTCTTAAATAATTGTCAACTAAACAAATCCAAACATTTCTCCTTTCCCATGCTCATGATGAGAATATTCTATGCTTCTTCATTCTTCAATGATTATCATGAGAACCAAGTACTCTTTCATTACCCACCACTGAGCGTGACTGCTCTCTTTAACTTCCAACATGTGCAATAATAGCTCGAACTCGTCACTTCCAATCTATGTAAACTCCAACTTTTCTTATGTTTATCATCCTTCTCTATTCGTTTAATCACCAAGATGAAACGCCATGCTAAAGACTTGCTAAAAAATCCATGGCATTATCCTCCTCCTCCTCCATTCCCTTCCCCTTTTCTACAATCTCTACCACCTCCTTCTCCCCCTTCTCCTCCTCCAAACCTCCACCTTTGTCTCAAGTGGAGGCAATGATGCAGCATGCAGAATGTATTGACCATGTAGTGAGAAGGCAGCTGGACATTTGTCGAGTATAAACATGAAGGCCAATCTCACTCTTGATGAGTATAGGATTAGCCACCACGATCTTGACATACTACCAAATGATTCAAGCCACTCCTCTAGTGATGAGTAGTGTGATGTTGTGTGGTTTGCTGCAAATTTACAAAACTTTTGATTCATTCAAATTGAATGAAACAAGAGTTCCTAAATTTGAAGCAGACTTCATATTATCTATCAGGTAACTAGTCATTAAAGGGTGATATTTTTTTTTATTTTATAAAATATAAAAATGTAATTATCTAGGCACTAGTTGCGTAAAAATATTTTTTAAAAAAATAATAACATACCTCATGATTATTAACTAATAATCATGATATATGTATATGTTAAAACAATAACATAACTCACGGTTATTAACAAAGAACCGTAATTAATAAAAACAAATAAATTATAGTTTTATCGATACAATTGTTATGTAAAGTCTGAGGATCAACATCCAAAAAAACCCTGCCCTTCCTCTTCTATTTAATTGTTTGTAAAGGAATAGATTTGACACTTAGTCTGTTTGAATGAAACCCTCCAACATCGTAACCCTAGTACTCCTATTGTCTTTTTCAGCTGTCAAGAGTCGTTTTCAATCGAGCCATACCATAAAAAGCCTTCGTCTTACTTCTCAACGACAACTAAGATAGTCAATACCCTCACACCTATCTCAACGACTATTGAGTGAGTTGCTTTAGCTTGCCCTAAATCATGTTTTCGTCATTCATGAGCCCTAGCTAGGTTGCATTCCTTTGGTGCTCTATTCTCCTTATTTGATTAAAGTCTCTTTGTTAAGTCATGATGCGACAAAGTATTAAAGGTAACATTAACTTACTTTTGTGAAGTTAATTTTTTTTTGGAAAACCTATTATTGTTTTGATTGAATGTTTATTTCCTACTACAGGAAGCTGTCAACCCATTGCTTTGACTAAAGGTTCCTATTTTATCAATCTTTTTTCAAGTAACTTCTGAAGATATGATCCCTAAGCAAATACATCTCCTTTTTTGGAAGTATCCATATCTCTAGAAGTTACTTCAAAAAGTTCTATAGGTGTGATATGATGAATAAACTAGTTCAGATGTACCAATGAGAGTCATAATGAACAAGCTCTGTGAATGAACTAGTTTAGGTGACATGTTGAATTTATTGTAATAAAGTTATGTTTTTTTTAGACATCTCATTATTGCTCAGACTGAAGGTTTGTCTCCTATCTTTCTATTGAGCCGGTGGCACCAAATTAAACGCTACGAAATTCAATATTGTGATTAACCCTAGACTCTTCAATGGGAGAGTTTTTAAGCTACTTGATCTCATATATATATATATATATATAATAGAGTAATACTTCCCACATTGAGTAACAATGCAGTTTAGATGGATCAAGGATTTTTAGGCTTTATAGCTAGAATCAATCACACTCCTGATTAATATATATTATAATGTAAGTGTTCACCTATACCTTGTGTCTCTTGAGCAATTAATCTTGGAAATCAAATGAAGATAGGGTAAAAAACAAATACCCCTATAAGAAAGGGCACAGGGTTATGCAAACCCTTAAACTTAAGTGTTTACATATCCCCTCCTCCACCATTTTTGATAAGGGTATGTTGTTTTTCCCTAGAGTCCTCTGCTTTCCAGGTTAATTTCTATGAAGAGAGACAATTTTATATAGGCCAACAATTACATTATCATTTATATATGTCAACAGTTGTCATTGATTCAACCCACAAAGCCTAGAATATCTTGATCCAACCCAAATTGCATAAGAACTCGATGTGGATGGTACTGCTATTCTATTATATATATATAGAGGAGGTCAATTGGCTCAGAAACTCTCACTTGAAGAGTCTTATATCCATACATCACAATTATTATATAAAAGCCATCATGTATTATAAATGTTCACAATTCTTATTTATAAACTGTTACTTATATACTTAATACATAATGGTTGTTTACATGAGACCATTATTAAATTTTATTAAAAGTCATGGTTCTTATATACAAACTGTTATGTATGTTACTGAATAAATTACATTTGTAAAATGGGACTGTATGTATCATTCAAGAATTACTATATATTATGATGGTTCATTATGTGTGCCCGTTATTTATTATCACAGCAATGGGCAGATAATGACCTCACCAAACCTCATTACATAGTAGGTGTTATATTATAACCGTAATAATAGGTCCGGAATAAATAATGGTTTGTAACCGTATTGTATTTGCATCGAGCTTTTATAGTTCCTACATATATAAAGGTTCGGAACTGTTATGTATGGTAGTTAATAACCGTCATATATCACGATTTTTGTAGTATGTAGTGTGAATAGTATTAATATATATACCTTTATTGTTTGCCATTGGAAGACATTTTTGAAGCGGCCGCCTTAGGGCATTCAAGGTTGCTTTTGGTTAGGTACTTATACACCGCTCTTAGAAGAGACAATAAAAAAGTTTTATATATAGAAAAAAGCAAGCTGAAGTTAATCTAAATATAAGTAATAAAAGTTGAAGGATGGATAACTTACCAGTTGAATGTTTCTTGCATGTATGGCCTATTCGATAAATCTCCGCCAAAAGGGTCATAGTACTAAATCTTTTTGTGACACCGATTTAGTACTATGAGCATGCAATGTGCCTTAAATACATTAACGGATCAAGTAATCAGGATAGTTACAAAATAAATAATAATTAAATTAAGAAAATTTAATGATGTAAGAACCTTTGAATATAAGGCGCCAAGAAACAAGTGACCCTTTTTTCTAGCCCCTTCCTAATCAAGTTATATGCCAAAAACTTCACATAAGATTGCATCAGCTCTTCCTTCATGTCCTCACTCTAGTTAATGACAGTGTTAAGTAACTGAACTTAGGCTTCTCATGGAGGATACATGTGTAATATCCTAAATTGTAATTAAGGGCTAATAACTTTAAAGTGATGTAATTAATGTTAGTTAAACACTTTTGAAGTATATGAGGTAAATTGTGATGCAAATGTGTTTGATAATGGTTTAGTATATGTTATGACAATCAAGGGTAAAATGGTAAATTTACCGACCGATTGGTTAGTTACTGAATATAAAACTCATAGGTAATTGAATATCAATAGCTAGGATTGAATGAGCAAGAGGGTAGAATTGTGTGTGAATATATATATATGTGTGTGTGTGTGTGGGTGTGTGTGTGTGTGTGTGTGAACTCATGGAAGGGAGATAGGATGATGACACATGGCATAAGGGGAGCCTTAGACTTGGTCAAAATGTCAAAAAGCATTTCCCTCTCTCTTCTCTCCCTCAAGGTCGGCCTAAGAGGCCTTGAGACACCAAAATTTCTGTTCATCATCATCTTCATTTCATATTTCCTCTCTCTCCCAACCTCCATTTTCGTCCAACCTCAAGAAGAAAAAGAAAGAAGAAGCTTGGATTTTAGGTAAGGATTTAACCCTAAATGCTCAAGTGTGCTTCATTAACATTGTTCATAGTATCAAGAGCTTCATTCTTATGGTTTCATATTTTTTATTTGTGGTGTTTGGAAGCGTGAGAAAATTTAGAAGTGGTGGAAATCAAGAACAAGTCTTAGGAAGAAGTTAAGGTGAGTATTTGGAACCTTTTAGTATATTGATTGTGGTCATTAGCTTGGTCTTGAGATTTTGTGATTTAGCCCTGATTTTTTGTGAATTTTGAATGGTATGTAATGGTTGGTATGTGATGTTAAATTTAGTGTTACATGGTGTCTTTGTGCCATTGGGTTTGGTTGGGAATTTTGGTTTGGATTAGATTGCAATGTGGTGATTTGAGTGAGTTTTAGTGTGACATGTTGTGTTTGTCAGGGAACATGTCAAATGTGGATGGAATTTGGTTGTTTTGATGGCTCCAATGAATTCCTTGAGTGAAATTGTGTAGAAATGGTGTTTGATTTGAAACTTGGAACCATTGGAAGCCAATTGGTGAAAACTGAAAAATCTGGAAATTTTGCTAAGTCTGAAATACTGTGCAGGGACCCAAATTTTCATAGTATTTTGACCTAGCAAATGATGTTTAAATATTATGAAATTTTCCAGGATTGTTGTTCACATTGCAAGCTTTCCGTCCATATAAAGGCTGGGTTATTCCGAGTTTTGTGTACAAAGTTATAAGTGTTTGAAATCAGCCAGGAGTCAAGGTCACAGGGTGGCCGCGGCCCATGAGGCTGGCCGTGACCCAAAACCTTCTGACCATGGGTTGGTCGTGGCCCATGAGGGGCTGGTAGCGGCCCAAGGTGGTTGGCCACAGCCCAAACCTTTCTGTCCATCCTTTTGACGCATTCCCCAGTTGGGCTGGCCGCAGCCAACCATTGAAAATCTACATGTTGAACTTCTGAAGAGAATCTTTTAGGAAAACTTTCCTCTAACCTTTTAGGCTTATATTAAGCATTTAGAAACCACCCTAAGTGTCTTGAAAGTATAAATTGGAGTAAGGAATTAATCATCCGCTCTTAATTTTGGTTGATAGGATTTGATATTTGCCGTACGCGTGAGCCTACTATGCCGAAGAACGTCAAGAAAGAATAAGGTAGTGACTCTTTCTCTTATACTGTGTGTGAAACATTGTATGTATGTTTGTCATGCATTGTGAATACTTCGAGATACATTATGATACTTTGAGATCGCAACGAAAGCTGACGCATAGTGATACTTTGAGAATGCTTTGTGATACATAGATATCACAGCGAAAGCTAACACATAGAGTTTACAGCCATGAGTGTTGTCGCATGTGGTGTGAGCCATGATACATTGTGATGCTGCTAACATAACCTTATATGCTTTTTGTTTATACACTGTGTGAGTAATTTGTTACTATTAGAATTCTCTTGAATCTCATTCTTTCTAATGACTAACATTTCAAACAGGGCAAGTGGCCCTAAAGAGAATAGGGAAACTAGGAGCGGTTAGGACCCTTTGGGGTATATCTGATTTTGGGGAAGTTGGTTATTGACTTTTGAACTTGGGATTACTGTATATTTTGATATGTAAATATTATATTTGACTTTGGTCATGTAATCCCCTAGTTGAAACTTCTAATCCCTTAGTTTATATATGTATAAAACCCAGGAGTTGCCGGGGATTTAGTTATACACTCTGATATGTAGGAATGTGAATTAACTGCACAGATAATTATATTCAAAATTTGAAATTGAGACCAAGATAAAGAAAAGTTTTGAAATATTTTGTGAAAATCCTACTATAAGGTAGGAAGTTAAAGTGAGTTTAAATTATCCGACGGTCTCTAATCCATTTTAATTATGTGTTATCAAATCATAATTAAGCTAATTAAGACAGGGGTTACATTTTTTGTATCAGAGCTGTAGTTCCTGACAAGGTAGAGTTTGCTAGGATCGATCCCTTAGTTGACCTTAGGAATAGAAGATCATTTGTGGATAATTGTTGTGTATGCACATGTATGTTATATTGATATGGATATATATATATATATGAGACTTGTGAATAGGTGTGCATACTATCTTTGTGATATTAATGGGGCGAGTTGTTTGTAGAATGAAGAAAACTAGAGGACGCCCCAATGTTCAGCGTGTAGACCTAGAGGTGGAGGTAGTCAATGACAATCCACCAGATCCAATGTAAGAATTAATGGGCCTGATAAAAGATCAGCGGGACATGATCACTAAGTTGAGAGAAGAGCTCAGAATTGAGAGAGGCAAAAATTGAGTAGATCAGGGTCTGTTTACTTAGGAAGAGACCCAGGAAGAAACCCGCCATGAGGAAACTGCTGAAGGGTCAGAATGACCCCTGGAGTCCCCACCTCACACTACTCTAAATCAAGAGTCGCATGTGGTACCGACAAGAGAGGAAAGAGACCTTTAATTTTGGGTCACCAGATTTTGTAAACATATGCCTCCGGTGTTCAGAGGGAGGTTTGATCCACAAACAGCTGAAGATTGGTTGAATCGCCTTGAGAAGATCTTTGAGGTCCTAGGATGCCCGTCTGAGGTGAAGGCACGCCTGGCTATCTACAAGTTAGAAGGCGATACAGATCACTAGTGGAGGAATATCTCCCTCACTCTGCGCAGCAAGAATGTGCCGTTGACTTGGGAATCATTCCAGCAAGAATTTAATGAGAAATATTTTCCCAAATCGATGCGGCTTGAGAAGGAAACAGAATTCCTGAATATCAAACAAGGGGACACGAAGAGCTTTGATGACTACCTGTCCCGTTTCATCAGCCTGTCCCGGTATTCCTCCTATCTCCCGTATAAGGATGATGAAGAGTATAGTTCTGATATGCTTATTCGAGGATTGAGACATGATATAAAGAAGCGGTTGGTCACTCATATGTTTACCAAATTTAATAAGGCTATTGAAGAGTGTAGGATTACAGAAAATAATTTGAGAGAAATGTATCCTGTCAAAGATACTGGCCACCGCAGTGAACCCGGTAAGGGTGGTACCTCACAGAAGCGAAAGGGACAAGGATCTTCATCTAGGAGGGGTAAAAAGCCCTATCAGTCTGGGAACCGTGATCAGCAGAGAACTCCTGTTACACCATGGATTTGTCCTTATTGTAATCAGTCACATCATGGTAAAACTTGCGAGGGTCGAATAATATGCTTCAATTGTAAGCTTGTAGGGCATACTGCTATTGAATGCAAAGAGCCACGACTAAACCAATGGCAAAAAACTCAAGGCCGAGTATTTACTATGACCCACGAAGAGGCCCACAAATCTCCTGAGTTGATACAAGGTAAAATTTCTCTTAATGGCTATCTGTTGCAAGTTCTGTTTGACTCTGGTGCAAGTCACTCCTTCATTACTTATGATTGCGTGAATCGCCTAGGATTGAATGTGTATAAATTACCATTTGATCTAATAGTGTCAACTCCGATGGGTGTTAAGGCCTTGACTACATAAGCTTGTCTGAAATGTGTCATAACTGTAGAAGGGCACCAATCTATTATGGATTTGATTTGTCAGTCGCTTTACCAATTGGAAGTCATTTTAGGTCTTGATTGGTTGACATCAAATAATATGCTATTAGATTGTGGGAACAAGAGGATAGTATATCCTACTTCTCAGAGGGTCAAAGTTGTAAATGCCAGTATGAATTTTCCTTCTACGGCTAAAACTGAAAAATATCTTGAAAAGGGTTGCCAGGGGTATATGGTATTCTTCTCTGTGCAAGGGGAAACCAGTGAAACTTTGAGTAGTATACTCGTGGTAAATGAATTCCCTGAGGTATTTTCGGATGATCTTAGCGGATTACCTCCTGAAAGGGAAGTACAGTTCCTAATAGATATTGTGCTTGGAGCTTGTTCTATATCTAAGGCCCTATACCGTATGGCCCCAAATGAAATGGCGGAGTTAAAGAAAGAAATAGAAGACTTGCTTGAAAAAGGGTTTATTAAACCCAGTGTGTCACCTTGAGGAGCTCCAGTATTGTTTGTGAAAAAGAAAGATGGGAGTCTTCGTTTGTGTATTGATTATAGGGAACTGAATAAGAATACTATCAAAAACAAGTACCCTCTTCCCCGAATCGATGACCTTTTAGATCAACTATCCGGTTCGTATGTATTTTTGAAGATTGATCTAAGGTCAGGGTATCATCAGCTGTGAGTGAAAGCAGAAGATGTTTCAAAGATTGCTTTCCAGACCAGGTATGATCACTATGAATTCTTAGTGATGCCATTTGGGCTAACCAATACACCTGCGGTTTTCATGGATTACATGAACTGTATCTTTCAACAATATCTAGATCAGTTCGTTGTGGTGTTTATTGATGATATTCTGATATAGTCTAAGAGTATAGAAGAACAGGAGCATCATATGAGAATTTTATTGAATACTTTGCATGAGAAGCAGCTCTATGCCAAATTGAGTAAATGCGAGTTTTGGCTATCAGAAGTAAAATTCTTAGGCCATGTTATCTCGCAAGAAAGGGTCTCCATAGATCCTAGTAAAGTGAAAGCAGTACTGAACTGAAGAGGCCAGAAACTGTTGCTGAGGTACGCAATTTTTTGGGTCTTGCTGGTTACTACCAGAGATTCATTCAGAATTTTTTACGTATTGCTTTGCCGATGACCAAGCTCACGAGAAAGGAATAGCCTTTTGTGTCGGATGAACATTGTGAAAAATACTTTGTGGAGTTGAAATAGACATTACTACAGCACCTGTGTTGATTATACCTAATCCCAACTTGACCTACGTTGTGTACAGTGATGCGAGTAAGCAAGGATTAGGGTGTGTCCTTATGCAGCAAGGACGTGTGGTGGCCTACGCCTCTCAACAGCTCAAACCTCATGATCTGGAGCTTGCGGACATTGTGTTTGCCTTGAAAATTTGGAGGCATTATTTGTATGGTGTAACGGTAGAACTGTACTGCGACACAAGAGTCTCAAATATTTGTATGATCAGAAAGAGTTGTATATGAGACAGTGCTACTGGATGGAGTTGCTTAAGGACTACAACCTGGAAATCAAATATCATCCGGGTAAGGCAAATGTAGTAGATGATGCTCCTTGCCGAAAGACTGTGCTTGTGGCAACTATGATGATATAGGAGGGGAAATTGATTGAAAATTTTCGTGATTTGAATCTGTCGAACCAGATCCTCTATGCCAATTACACTGTTTCCTAAGAGGAAAGTGACTTGAGGGCTGAGATTAAAGAAGCTCAGGGGCAAGATCATTGGATACAGCATAATCTAGCTCAAATCGAACGGGGAGAAGCTCAGGGCTAAGACCTATCACCTAGTGGATTGGTTTGCTATCGAAGAGAATCTGTGTTCCACTTAAGGCAGAATTGTGATAGAAGATCCTAGATAAGGCGTACAAGAGCCGATATACTCTTCATCCTGGTATGACATAAATGTACCATAATCTGAAGTATATGTATTGGTGGCCGGGTCTGAAGAGTGATGTGACAAAATATGTAGCGAGGTGTCTCACTTGCCAGAAGGTAAAAATTGAGCACCAGAGACCACCTGGATTGATTCAGAGTCTTGAGATTCTGAAATGGAAATGGAAAAGTGTGGCCATGGACCTGGTTGTGGGATTGCCTAGGATCAGGAATTATGATGCGATCTGGGCAATTGTAGACCGATTAACAAAGTAGGCATACTTCATACCAATCAATGCTGGTTACTCTCTGGATAAACTAGCAGAGATTTATATCGGAGAAATTGTGAAAATCCATGGCATACCGAAGAATATCATTTCCGATCATGATCCTTGTTTCACCTCGAGGTTCTGGAGGGCATTGCATGAAACCCTGGGTACTAAATTAAGATTTAGCACAGCCTATCATCCTCAGACGGATGGACAGTCAGAGAGGACTATTCAGACACTGGACGATATGTTACGGGCATGTGTTCTTGACTTTAAAAGGAGTTGAGATCGCTTCCATCCACTTGCTAGTTTGCCTACAACAATAGCTATCATGCGAGCATCCATATGGCTTCGTATGAATCGTTGTACGGAAGGAAGTGCCAATCACCTTTGTGCTGGAATGAGTTATCAGAAAGGAAGCTTTATGGATCATATCTTGTTGATCAAACCTCAGCATAGATTCGGATTATTCGAAAGTGGTTGCTTGCAGCGTAGATTCGACAGAAAAGCTACTCTGACAAGAAAAGACAGCCTCTAGAGTTTGAAGTTGGTAACCATATGTTTTTGAGAGTATCCCCTATCACCGGCATTGGGCGAGCAATCAAGCGTAAGAAGTTGAGCCCAAGATATATGGGTCCTTTTGAGATTCTTACGAGAATCAAGCCTGTTGCTTATCGAATAGCCCTACCCCCAAACTTGAGTAGGCTCCATGATGTGTTTCACGTTTTCCAATTGGAGAAGTACCAACCAGATCCCTCTCACATCATTGAGTATGAGGATGTCGAGATACAAGATACTTCACATATGTGGTAGAGCTAGAGTAGATCATTGATCAAGTGGAACAACGGCTCAGAAACTAAAGCATTCTATATGTAAAGGTGATCTGGAAGGGAATGACTCAAAGAGAGGCAACTTGGGAAGCGCAATAAGATATGCGAAAACGATATCTAGAGTTTATGGCTCAAGTTGTGTAACAATTTTGAGGATGAAATTTAATTTTCAGGAGGGAGAATTGTAATATCTTATATTGTAATTAAGGGCTAATAACTTCAAAGTGATGTAATTAATATTAGTTACACACTTTTGAAGCATATGAGGTGAATTATGATGCAAATATGTTTGATGATGGTTTAGTATATGTTATAACAATCAGGGGTAAAATGGGATAAAGGCATAAAAGGAGCCTTAGACTTGGTCAAAATGTCAAAAAGCATTTCCCTCTCTCTTCTCTCCCTCAAGGTCGGCTAAGAGGCCTTGAGACACCAAAATTTCTGTTCATTATCATCATCATCTTCATTTCATATTTCCTTTCTCTCCCAACCTCCATTTTCATCCAACCTCAAGAAGAAAGAGAAAGAAGAAGCTTGGATTTTAGGTAAGGATTTGATCCTAAATGATCAAGTGCTCTACATTCTTCATAGTGTCAAGAGCTTCAATCCTATGATTTCATATTTTTGATTTGTGGTGTTTGGAAGCTTGAGAAAATTTAGAACTGGTAGAAATTAAAAACAAGTCTTGGGAAAAAGTTAAGATGAGTATTTGAAACATTTTAGTATATTGATTGTGGTCATTAGCTTGGTCTTGAGATTTTGTGATTTAGCCCTGATTTTTGGTGAATTTTGAATTGTATGTAATTGTTGGTATGTTATGTTAAATTTAGTGTTAAATGGTGTCTTTATGCCATTGGGTTTGGTTGAGAATTTTGGTTTGGATTGGATTGCGATATAGTGATTTGAGTGAGTTTAGGTGTGACATGTGTTTGTGGTGGAACATGTTAAATGTGAATGGAATTTGGTTGTTTTGATGGCTCCAATGAATTCCTTGAGTGAAATTGTGTAGAAATGGTGTTTGATTTGAAACTTGGAACCATTGGAAGCCAATTGGTGAAAACTGGAAAATTTGGAAATTTTGCTAAGTCTGAAATGCTGTGTAGGGACCCAACTTTGCATAGTATCTTAACCTAGCAAATGATGTTGAAATATTATGAAATTTTCTAGGATTGTTGTTCCCATTGCAAGCTTTCTATCCATATAAAGTTTGAGTTATTCTGAGTTTTGTACATAAAGTTATGAGTGTTTGAAATCAGCCAAAAGTTAAGGTCACAGGTTGGCCACGGCAAATGAGGCTGGCCACTACCCAAAACCTTATGACCATGGTTTGGCTGTGGCCCATGAGGGGCTAGCCGCGGCCCAAGACTTTCTGACCTGACTCTGGCCGCAGCCCAAACCTTTCTATGCATCCGTTAGCCGCGGCCCATAATTGGGCTGGCCGCGGCCAACCATTGAAAATCTACATGTTGAACTTCCAAAGAGGGTCTTTTGGGCAAACTTTCCTCCAACCTTTTAGGCTTATATTTAAGCATTTAGAAACCACCCTAAGTGTCTTGAAAGTGTGAATTGGAGTAAGGAATTAATCCGCGCTCTTGATTTTGGTTGATAGGATTTGATATTTACCGTACGCGTGAGCCTACTGTGCCGAAGAACGTTAGGAAAGAACAAGGTAGTGACTCTTTCTCTTATACTGTGTGTGAAACATTGTATGTATGTTTGTCATGCATTGTGAATACTTCGAGATACATTGTGATACTTTGAGATCACAGCGAAAGCTGACGCATAGTTATACTTACCCCTAGGGTAAGGGTTCAAGATGTGGGAAGACGAGAGAAATCCTCTAGGGGGAGGAAATATTCCTTGTAAGTCACGGGCCCAGCCACCCTTTGAGGTGAACCTCCCCGACGTAGACATAGAGTGCCGGTGGAGCCTCCTGGGGTGTGACAGCATGAGAGCATGAGCATTTGGTAAAGGTGCCTGAAATACCGAAACCAACATATCAAAATATAATCAAAGTTCTAAGTAGCTAACTATTTAATGACAAATGAAGAAATACCTAATAAAGAAGTTGATAGCATTTGTACTTGTCATCTCCTTATTCAGGACCTCATCAACAATCCCCGATGTACACATTCCTCTTGCCTTGGTTGGTTGAAGACCTCTGGCTTAAAGGGGATCATAGGATAGTCTTCATCTGGCCTCAAAGCAAAGAACATATCAATGAATTCCTTAAGGTGCTTTTGACCAAATCAATCTATGGGTTTCGTTTATAAGCATGACTCATGCCTGAATTGACCATTAATTGTGGGATGCTTCCTCTTGGACCAGAAGAGATTACAATGGGAGGCAGGATCAGACTTAGGGCTTCTTTCAAGCAACAAGCTTCTTTTGCTACTTGTATACCGGAAGTAGATAGCCAGGCCATAAAATAAAGCCACCCATATCCTCTCCCACTATTTTTGTAATATCCCAAAAAGTGATTAAGGGCTAATGACTTTAAAAGTGGATATAATTATTGTTGAATAAATACTTTTGGAGAATGTGTGATGAGAATTTGGATATTTTAATGATTCCAATGGCTTCCTTGTGAAAATTCATGTGGGGAGAGTGTTTATTGTGAAATTGGAACCATTGGGAATAATCGTGCAAAAGTTGAAAACTCTGTCCATTGAAACTCTGTACAGGGCAGCCAATTTGTATGGACGTTTTAAATAGGCAACTGGTGTCTAAAAATTCTGAAATTTTCCAGTATTAAAGTTCACATGTCAAGCTTCAAAATGAACATATAATTTGTATCATTTTGATTTGTGACCTAAGAGTTTTGGATTTTTGAAGTTTGCCCAGCGAAATTAATTATTTTCTGGAACAGTATGTAAAGATTGAAATTCGGGGAATTTTTTGGTGATTTTCAGTAATGGCCAATATTTTTCCTATGAAGAGGACTTAAATATATTTCATTTGGCTTTAGAATCACCTCATTTCGATGTTTCTAGAATTAGTTATGATTTTTCAAAGTTTGGGCAGAAAATCTGCCAGAAAATCCGAAAATGGGAATTATGACATCATCTCATTAAAAGATGATGTCAGCATGGATTATTAATCAAATTGCTCATCTTCTTCAGCCATTTCACGCCATTTCCAGCTGAAGATAGTGAGAGAAAGTTGAGAGCTCTTAGAGAGAGAAAGAGGAGAAATCTCGCAAGGTAAGCCGATTTCTCCGACGATCTAGCTCCTAACGCGTATAACCTTGTTCCTAAGCTTCTCTTCTATGTTATTTAAGGTGTTTGAGAAGACAATTTGGTGTTCAAGGGGCTAGGGTTTTCAGCCACTCTTGAGAAAAGCTAGAAGGAGCTTGAGGTAACTTCCAAACTTTCGTATATTGCTTATTCTGGCTGCTGTGGGCAATTTAATCGGTGAAATTTTGCCGGATTGCCATTGGTTTTAAAGTTTGGAAATGATGTGGCCTAGGGGTTATGCTGCCCAAATTGGGTCTTAATGTTAGTTGTAACCTAATGTAATGGTTAATAAAGTGGTTAGGAGTATAAAGGAACGCGTTTACGGAGCCGAAATCGTAAAACCCCAATTTTTCCCGGAGAACATGTATATTTCGGCCAAGGCTGTAAATGGGTCTTAGAGTTGGATTTTCAATGATTTGATGATTCCATTGGATTCAGTGGGCGAAAATAGGTGGGGTTACAGTTGGGCACTTTTTCAAAAAAGGCCGAGAAAGCATAATTACGGAAACACCCCTAAAACCCTAAAAGTAGGGCTGCCAAGGGCAATTTCGTAATTTGACATTGAATTTGATAATTCTGAGTACGGAAATGGATTCCTTGGGCGGAAATATGTTAGGATAGCCCAGATTAGAATTTCGAGAAAAGTGCAACCGGTCCGGGTATGGCGGGCCCAGGCCGGGTCCCCGGGGGTATTTTTGTAAATTTTCATTATAGACTCATATAACCCTAAGTAACACTATGGAAGTGTCTAAATAGTGCATTTGGAATTGTAGGATTCGATATTTGCCGCCCTCGTGAGCCAACTGCGCTGAAGGACGTCAGGAAAGGATCAGGTAGTGACTCTCTCTCTTATACTGTGTGTAATGCTCTGTATGTGTGTGTTATCACTATTCTGTGATGAATCTTTGATGTTGCTATGGTTACAGCTGGTGATAGTTGTCGTTTACAGCGCAAGCTGTCGTTTACAGCATAAGCTGTCGTTATTGTGATTACAGCGTAAGCTGTCGTGATTATGATTACAGCGAGAGCTGTCATATTGTGTATATAGCCGTGAGTGCTGTCGTTTGTGGTGAAAACCATGTATCTTTGAGATTGCTGCTGCTGTTGCTGTTTGTGATTTATATACATGCTTGGTATTTATACATTGTATGAGTGGTTTGTTACTACTGAGATTCTCTCGAATCTCATTCCTTCCTATGACTAACCTTTCAGACAGGGCATGTGGCTCAAAGGAGAAGAGGCCGACCCGGAGCACTTAGGACCCTTAGGGGTATGTTGATTTTGGAAATGTTGGTTATATATGTATAGAATCCGGGAGTTGCCGGGGAATTGGTTTTACACTCTGTCATACGTGAATGTAGATAAACTGCACAGGTGATTATATTCGAATTTTGAAATGGAGACCAGGAACAGGAAAGAGATTTTGAATGATTTTGTGAAAACCCTACCACAAAGTAGGAGATTGAAACGAGTTTAAGTTATCCGAAGGTCTCTAATCTACTTTAATTATTTAATATCGAATTATAATTACATGATTAAAGGCAGGGTGTTACATTTTGGTATCAGAGCTGTAGTTCCTGGCAAGGGTAGAGGTTGCTAGTATAGATCCCTTAGATAGTAGTAGGGATAGAAGATTATCTGTGAATGATTGTTGTGTATGCACATGTATGTTTTATTGACATGGATATATATATGAGTTTTGTGACTATATGTGCATACTATCTCTGCTAAATTAATGGGGCAAGTTGTTTGTAGAATGAAGAAAACTAGAGGACGCCCCAATATTCCGCGTGTAGACCCATAGGTGGAGGTCGTCAATGATAATCCACCAGATCCTATGCAAGAGCTAATGGGTCTAATCCGGGATCAAAGAGATATGATAACTGAGTTGAGAGAAGAGCTCAGAGCAGAGAAGGCGAAGAACAAGGAAGGTCCAGTTCAGTCCACTCTAGAGGAAACTCAAGGAGGAACCCGTCATGAGGACACTGCTGAAGGGTCAGCACGACCCCTGGAGTCCCCACCTCACATTGTCCCAAATCAAGAATCACATGGGATGCCGCTTAGAGAGGAAAGAGACCTTCAGTTTTGGGTCACCAGGTTCTGCAAGCATCTGCCTCCTGCGTTCAGAGGGAGGTTTGACCCTCAAGCAGCCAAAGATTGGATGAACAGACTGGAGAAAATATTTGAGGTGCTTAATTGTCCGGATGAGGTGAAGCCACGACTGGCCGTTTACAAACTCGAAGGGGATGCAGACCGTTGGTGGCGGAATATCGCCCTAACCTTGAAGAGCAACAAGATGCCATTGACTTGGGAATTGTTTCAACAAGAATTCAATGAGAAGTATTTTCCCAAATCAGTGAGGCTTGAGAAGGAGACAGAATTCCTGAATATCAGGCAAGGGGACGCAGAAAGCTTCGATGATTACTTGTCCCGTTTTGTCCGATTGGCTCGATACTCCTCCTATCTCCGGTTCAAGGATGATGAAGAATGGAGTTCTGATATGCTCATTCGCGGTCTGAGGCAAGAGTTGAGGAAGCGCTTAGCTACTCATCAATTTACCAAGTTCAACAAGGCGGTTGAACAGTGCAGGATTACAGAGAACAACTTGAGAGATTTGTATCCTACCAGAGCTACTAGCCACCGCAATGAACCTAATAAGGGTGCTACCTCACAAAAGCGAAAGGGGCAAGGATCTTCGTCTGGAAGTGGTAAGAAGCCCTTCCAGTCTGGGAGCCGTGACCAG
The DNA here is from genome assembly GCA_963242795.1 of Inga leiocalycina. Taxonomy (NCBI): domain Eukaryota; kingdom Viridiplantae; phylum Streptophyta; class Magnoliopsida; order Fabales; family Fabaceae; genus Inga; species Inga leiocalycina. The sequence goes on along the minus strand of OY725327.1, from coordinate 52,857,381 downwards.
CAAAGAACATATTCTGGACCATGGATTTGTCGTCGGTGTAACCAACCACATCAAGGTAAAACTTGTGATGGCAAAATAATATGCTTCAATTGTAAGCGTGTGGGGCATACTTCTGGTGAATGCAAAGAGCCACGACCAGACCAGAGACTGAGGACACAGGGCCGAGTATTCACTATGACCCATGAGGAGGCCCGCAAATCTCCTGAGCTAATACAAGGTAAAATTCTACTTCATGGCCATCTGTTGCAAGTTTTATTTGACTCGGGTGTAAGTCACTCCTTCATTGCCTATGATTGTGTGAAGCGCCTGGGATTGCATGTGCACAAACTGCCATTTGAATTAGTAGTGTCAACTCCAATGGGTATTAAGGCTTTGACCACAGAAGCTTGTTTGAGTTGTGTCATAACTGTGGAAGGGCATCAATCTATTGTAGATTTGATATGTTTGCCTCTTAGTCAATTAGAAGTCATTTTGGGATTTGATTGGTTAATGGCAAATAATATATTGCTTGATTGTGGAAACAAGAGGATAGTATATCCTGTATCTCAGAGGGCTGAAGATGTGGATGCTAGTATGAATTTTCTTTCGGCAGCCAAAGCTGAAAAGTATCTTGAAAAGGGTTGCCAGGGGTATGTAGTGTTTTTCTCTGTGCAAGGGGAAAATGGCGAAACCTTGAATAATATACCCGTGGTAAATGAATTCCCTGAGGTGTTTCCGGACGATCTGAGCGGATTACCTCCAGAAAGGGAAGTTCAGTTCCCAATTGACATTGTACCTGGAGCTGGTTCTATATCCAAGGCCCCATACCGCATGGCCCCAAACGAAATGGCGGAGTTAAAGAAACAAATAGAAGATTTGCTTGAGAAAGGGTTTATTAGACCCAGTGTGTCGCCTTAGGGAGCTCCAGTGTTGTTTGTAAAGAAGAAAGATGGGAGTCTTCGCTTGTGTATCGACTACAGAGAGCTGAATAAAGTTACTATCAAAAACAAGTACCCTCTTCCCCGAATTGATGACCTTTTAGATCAACTCTCTGGTTCGTGTGTGTTTTCAAAGATTGATCTAAGGTCAGGGTATCATCAGCTGCGAGTGAAAGCAGAAGATATTCCAAAGACTGCTTTCAGGACCCGATATGGTCATTATGAGTTCTTGGTGATGCCATTTGGGCTAACCAATACGCCTGCGGTTTTCATGGATTACATGAACCGTATCTTTCGGCAATATATGGATCAGTTTGTTGTTGTGTTTATCGATGACATTTTGATATATTCTAAGAATAAGGATGAGCATGAGCATCATTTGAGAATCGTATTGAATATCTTGTGCGAGAAGCAATTATATGCTAAATTGAGCAAGTGCGAGTTTTGGCTATCAGAAGTGAAATTCTTAGGCCATGTTATCTCGCAAGAAGGGGTCTCTGTGGATCCCAGCAAAGTGGAAGCAGTACTGAACTGGAAGAGGCCAGAATCTGTGGCGGAAATACGCAGTTTTCTGGGTCTTGCTGGTTATTATCGGAGATTTATCCAAAATTTCTCCCGTATTGTGTTGCCGATGACCAAGCTCACGAGAAAAGATCAGCCGTTTGTGTGGGACGAGAAATGTGAAAACTACTTTGTGGAGCTGAAGGAGAGGTTGACGTCGGCACCTGTATTGATTTTACCCGATCCCAGTGTGACATATGTTGTGTATTCTGAAGCCAGTGGGCAAGGATTAGGGTGTGTCCTTATGCAGCAGGGACGTGTGGTGGCCTACGCCTCTCGACAGCTCAGACCTCATGAATTGAATTATCCCACTCATGATCTGGAGCTTGCGGCCATTGTATTTGCTTTAAAGATTTGGTGTCATTACCTGTATGGTGTGACTGTGGAACTGTACTGCGACCACAAGAGTCTTAAATATCTATATGATCAAAAAGAGATGAATATGAGACAGCGTCGCTGGATGGAATTGCTTAAGGACTATGACCTGGAAATAAAATATCATCCGGGTAAGGCAAATGTAGTCGCTGATGCTCTTAGCCGAAAGACTGTGCTCGTTGCAGCTATGATGATACAAGAAAGGAAATTGATTGAAGATTTCCGTGATTTAAATTTGACAAATCAAATCATCTGTGCCAATTACACTGTTTCTCAAGAGGAGAGTGATCTAAGGGTGGAAATTGAAGAAGCTCAGAGTCAAGATGACTGGATACAGCGCAATCTGACTCGAATCAAACAGGGAGAAGTTCCAGGCTACGACATATCGCCTCGTGGATTGGTTCGTTACCAGAAAAGAGTCTGCGTTCCACTTAAGGCAAAGTTGAGGCAGAAGATTCTGGATGAGGCACACAAGAGCCGATATACTCTTCATCCTGGTATGACCAAGATGTATCAGAATCTGAAATCGGTGTATTGGTGGCCGGGTTTGAAGAGTGACGTGACCAAATATGTTGCAAGGTGTCTCACTTGTCAGAAAGTGAAAATCGAGCACCAGAGACCGCCTGGTTTACTTCAGAGTCCTGAGATTCCGGAATGGAAATGGGAAAGCGTGACCATGGATTTAGTTGTGGGATTACCCAGGATCAGAAACTATGATGCGATCTGGGTAATTGTGGACCGATTAACAAAGTCAGCCCACTTCATACCAATCGATGCTGGTTACTCTCCGGATAAGCTAGCAGAGATTTATATCCGAGAAATTGTGAAACTCCATGGTGTACCGAAGAATATCATTTCCGATCGAGATCCCCGATTCACTTCGAGATTCTGGAAAGCATTGCATGAAGCCTTAGGTACTCAACTAAGATTCAGTACGGCTTATCATCCTCAAACGGATGGACAATCTGAGAGAACAATTCAGACGCTGGAAGATATGTTGCGAGCTTGTGTTCTCGACTTTAAAGGAAGTTGGGATCGTTTCCTTCCACTAGCTGAGTTCGCCTATAACAATAGCTATCATGCGAGTATTCAAATGGCTCCGTATGAAGCGTTGTATGGAAGACGGTGTCAATCACCTTTATGCTGGAATGAATTATCCGAAAGGAAGCTTTATGGGCCAGATTTGGTTTATCAAACCTCAGCACAGATTCGGATCATTCGTAAGAGGCTCCTTGCAGCGCAAAGTCGACAGAAAAGTTACGCTGACAAGAGGAGAAGGCCTCTAGAATTTGAGGTTGGTGATCACATATTTTTGAGAGTATCACCAGTCACTGGCATCGGGAGAGCTATCAAGCGAAAGAAGCTGAGCCCAAGGTACATAGGTCCTTTTGAAATCCTTGAGAGGATTGGGCCTGTTGCTTATCGAGTAGCCCTACCCCCAAACTTGAGTAGACTCCACGATGTGTTTCATCTTTCCCAACTGAAGAAGTATCAACCGGATCCATCTCATATTGTTGAATACGAAGAAGTTGAGCTTCAAGACAATTTCACATATGCAGTGGAGCCAGAGCAAGTCATTGACCGAGAAGAGCGACGGCTCAGACACAGGAGCATTCCATATGTGAAGGTGATCTGGAAGGGAATGACGCAAAGAGAGGCAACTTGGGAAGCGGAGGAAGATATGCGAAGACGATATCCGGAGTTTATGGCTCAAGTTGTGTAGCAATTTCGAGGACGAAATTTAATTTTTGGGGGGAGAAATGTAATATCCCAAAAAGTGATTAAGGGCTAATGACTTTAAAAGTGGATATAATTATTGTTGAATAAATACTTTTGGAGAATGTGTGATGGGAATTTGGATATTTTAATGATTCCAATGGCTTCCTTGTGAAAATTCATGTGGGGAGAGTGTTTATTGTGAAATTGGAACCATTGGGAATAATCGTGCAAAAGTTGAAAACTCTGTCCATTGAAACTCTGTACAGGGCAGCCAATTTGTATGGACGTTTTAAATAGGCAACTGGTGTCTAAAAATTCTGAAATTTTCCAGTATTAAATTTCACATGTCAAGCTTCAAAATCAACATATAATTTGTATCATTTTGATTTGTGACCTAAGAGTTTTGGATTTTTGAAGTTTGCCCAGCGAAATTAATTATTTTCTGGAACAGTATGTAAAGATTGAAATTCGGGGAATTTTTTGGTGATTTTCAGTAATGGCCAATATTTTTCCTATGAAGAGGACTTAAATATATTTCATTTGGCTTTAGAATCACCTCATTTCAATGTTTCTAGAATTAGTTATGATTTTTCAAAGTTTGGGCAGAAAATCTGCCAGAAAATCCGAAAATGGGAATTATGACATCATCTCATTAAAAGATGATGTCAGCATGGATTATTAATCAAATTGCTCATCTTCTTCAGCCATTTCACGCCATTTCCAGCTGAAGATAGTGAGAGAAAGTTGAGAGCTCTTAGAGAGAGAAAGAGGAGAAATCTCGCAAGGTAAGCCGATTTCTCCGACGATCTAGCTCCTAACGCGTATAACCTTGTTCCTAAGCTTCTCTTCTATGTTATTTAAGGTGTTTGAGAAGACAATTTGGTGTTCAAGGGGCTAGGGTTTTCAGCCACTCTTGAGAAAAGCTAGAAGGAGCTTGAGGTAACTTCCAAACTTTCGTATATTGCTTATTCTGGCTGCTGTGGGCAATTTAATCGGTGAAATTTTGCCGGATTGCCATTGGTTTTAAAGTTTGGAAATGATGTGGCCTAGGGGTTATGCTGCCCAAATTGGGTCTTAATGTTAGTTGTAACCTAATGTAATGGTTAATAAAGTGGTTAGGAGTATAAAGGAACGCGTTTACGGAGCCGAAATCGTAAAACCCCAATTTTTCCCGGAGAACATGTATATTTCGGCCAAGGCTGTAAATGGGTCTTAGAGTTGGATTTTCAATGATTTGATGATTCCATTGGATTCAGTGGGCGAAAATAGGTGGGGTTACAGTTGGGCACTTTTTCAAAAAAGGCCGAGAAAGCATAATTACGGAAACACCCCTAAAACCCTAAAAGTAGGGCTGCCAAGGGCAATTTCGTAATTTGACATTGAATTTGATAATTCTGAGTACGGAAATGGATTCCTTGGGCGGAAATATGTTAGGATAGCCCAGATTAGAATTTCGAGAAAAGTGCAACCGGTCCGGGTATGGCGGGCCCAGGCCGGGTCCCCGGGGGTATTTTTGTAAATTTTCATTATAGACTCATATAACCCTAAGTAACACTATGGAAGTGTCTAAATAGTGCATTTGGAATTGTAGGATTCGATATTTGCCGCCCTCGTGAGCCAACTGCGCTGAAGGACGTCAGGAAAGGATCAGGTAGTGACTCTCTCTTATACTGTGTGTAATGCTCTGTATGTGTGTGTTATCACTATTCTGTGATGAATCTTTGATGTTGCTATGGTTACAGCTGGTGATAGCTGTCGTTTACAGCGTAAGCTGTCGTTTACAGCGCAAGCTGTCGTTTACAGCATAAGCTGTCGTTATTGTGATTACAGCGTAAGCTGTCGTGATTATGATTACAGCGAGAGCTGTCGTATTGTGTATACAGCCGTGAGTGCTGTCGTTTGTGGTGAAAACCATGTATCTTTGAGATTGCTGCTGCTGTTGCTGTTTGTGATTTATATACATGTTTGGTATTTATACATTGTATGAGTGGTTTGTTACTACTGAGATTCTCTCGAATCTCATTCCTTCCTATGACTAACCTTTCAGACAGGGCATGTGGCTCAAAGGAGAAGAGGCCGACCCGGAGCACTTAGGACCCTTAGGGGTATGTTGATTTTGGAAATGTTGGTTATATATGTATAGAATCCGGGAGTTGCCGGGGAATTGGTTTTACACTCTGTCATACGTGAATGTAGATAAACTGCACAGGTGATTATATTCGAATTTTGAAATGGAGACCAGGAATAGGAAAGAGATTTTGAATGATTTTGTGAAAACCCTACCACAAAGTAGGAGATTGAAACGAGTTTAAGTTATCCGAAGGTCTCTAATCTACTTTAATTATTTAATATCGAATTATAATTACATGATTAAAGGCATGGTGTTACAATTTTTGCATCTTTGATGGCCACAGGAAGCTGATAATGGAGCTCCAGTGGGTCTTAAGCTCTACCTTCACATGCTCAGGAGGCATAGGCTCATTATCAATCATGTTATCCTTTGGGCAACTATTTGGCATCCATACCTATCTACTAAACATTCATGAGGGGGAATGTGTAGCAGCCTTAAGTGCTTGGTCTGCCATTTCTGATTTACCCCTGTATTTGTAGCCTCACATTACACTTTTTTATTAGCTCTTGTGTTAGAAATTCTATTTGTGTTTTCATTTAGGTGGTCACTTTCTTGAGCTATTCAATTTCTTCATTCTTTTTTCTACAAGGTTACCAGTGACCATAATATTCTTTCTTAGTTGATCCAAGCTGGCACAACTAAGAAGAGCGGGATGGTCAAGCCTCAGTGTCTTGGTCACTACATCCGCAAAAAGCCTGCCCTGTCTAGTAACTTCCCGGGACATGGTTTCATGTGCATTTAACAATAATATTTATATTTATATTTAATTGAAGACATCACTTCCATTAATCAATAACTAATATTAATACTTACCATTTTATCGTCAAACACTTTTATGTAAGGATTGTCAAAAGCACCATCTTCATTTTGCCTCCCCACCTTCCAAAATACATGACGAGTAGGTCTAATACACTCTTCTCCCTCAATCTAAGTAGACAACTCTTCAGTAAAGCTCGCATATCCCTTTTGCCTTCCATTATAGAGATAGAAATTCTTCTCCACCTTCTCCTTATTCTCCTAACTTATTTTCTATGAAAACACACAACACTTTAGTTAATGTTAAACAGATATATACAAGACTTATGAATTGCAAATAACTATTACATTGAATGACTCCCCATGACATGAGAGTACAAATTCTCTCTAATGCTCTGGTTTGATCATGGCCCGACATCTTCTAGATTCCACAGGTATGCCTATGTCAATTCCTAACAAAATATGCGTAGTGCGTGCTTGGCTCAATACATCATGTAATAGGAAAAAGCGTGGTTCAGATAAAAGTGAGAAGATAAGCAATTTTATACTGGGTTCCAAAATCTCATCATGTCTTTGTCGTCTATATTGGGTTTGTCAAGTCACCTTGTTATTCCCTTCTTCTCTGGTAAGTACAGTCCTCCGTCCATTGATTACATGGAGCTAAGTTAGAGGTTATCTCATTATCGATTCATGACTTAGAATGGGCTAGAGATGCTAAGGAAAATAACGTAAAAGGTGAAAAGATAAGGGACTGATTCATAGGTGAGTCAAACAGTTAAGGACTGAGTCACATTGTAATACCCCGAATTCTGAGACTTAAGGCTAGAGAATAAGCCTGAGATAAGTGGTCTGCTAAGGCCCGATTTAGCAAGATCCTAAATTGTGATTAAGAGATAATGACTCCAAAAGTGGATGTGGTTAGTGATAAATAACCCTTTTGGAGAATTCGATGTGATTTGAGTTTCGGATGTGATTCGTATATGCTGTGAGCAGCGCCGAAACCCTATATTTAAGTTCAATTATGGATTAACCTCTAAATTGACTTAAAATAGAGGGAGGGCACATAATGTGGTGATATGGAAAGATATGAAGTGTTTGGTGGTGATCCAAGAGAGATTACCATAATCAGGGGCAAAATGGTAAAGTTACCGACCAATGGATCGATTACGGAAGAGGAAACTCATTGGTAACTTCAAGATCAATGGTTAGGATTGATTTGTTCAAGAGATCAAGGGGTGGAATAATGTGTGGATGTGCCTATGTGAGCTTATGGTTGATGGATCAAGATCATGACAAGTGGCGAGATGTGAACCCTTGGATCTTGGTCAATTTGTCAACTCATTTTCCCTCTTTCCTCTCATTATTTGGACGTTTTGGCATCCCAAAAACTACTGCCTTCATCTTCATCTTCACTCCCTCTCTCTCTCAACTCCATTGTCATCTATGAAAGGGAAGAAAGAGAAATCAAAAGGTGAGCTTTTGGTTAGCTTAATGTCCTCTAATGCTCTAATCACCTTCTATAAAGTTGTTCATAGTGATGAGAGCTTCATATTATGGTTTTAGATTCTTGATTGGAGGTGTTTGAGAGCTTGAGCAAAAGTGGAAAGATGGAGAATCAAGAAATTGGTTTGGGAAAGAGGAAGAGTTGAGCATTTGCTTCCTTTTGATCTAAGTTTTGTGACTTTTGGTTAAGTATGGTGAATTGTGAATTTTGCCCTGATTTTATGGTATTTTCGTGTGGTATGTAATTGGATGAATTGGATGTTGTTTTATGTTGAAAATGGTGTCATGTTGTGGTATTTAATCATTGGAATTGGTTTGGATTGCATTGGATACATTGTGTGCAAAGTTTGGAAATTCTGTCCAGTATGAATTCTGTCTGAGCAGTCTGTTCGTGTGGACATTTTGACTAGGCAAATGATGTCAGAAAATTATAACACTTTCCAGTCTTGAAGTTCACATCTTAAGCTTCAAAATGGACATATAATTTGTGCCATTTCGTTTTGTGAACTGGGATTTATGTTTGCCCAAAGTTTGAGGTCGAAACTGGGTTTGATTTTGGAGCAGTAGTGGATTTTGGGGAATTCTGTATTTTTGTGATGATTTCCAGTAATGGCTCATATTTTTTCTATGAAAAGGACTTAAATAAATTTCATTTTGCTTTAGAATCACCTCATTTTGATTTTTGTGGAATTAGTTATGAATTTCCTAAGTTGCCTTGGCTGCAGCAGAAAATCCTGGCTACAGCGCAAAAGTCTCTGTGCACGTTTTGGCCGCAGCCAGAAATTCTTGGCTGCAGACAGAAACCTTCTGTGCGCATTTTGGCTACAGCTAGAGGATTCTTGGCTGCAGCCAATGCCTATTTTCAATAGTTTTTGATTTTGAAAGGTGATTTCCAATCAAGTACGTCCCAATCCTTTCAAGCTTTTGTTGAGCTTATTATTAGACACTTAAGGGACTCAAATGACAACCAACTTTAAGTGATATGAAAGTAAGAGTTTGGAATAGAAAATAACCCTATGTCCTTGCTTTGATTATAGGGTTGATGTTCACCCTCAACGTGGTTTGATATTCGTTCTGATCGTGAGTAAGCGGGGCTGGAGCATACGTGGAAAGAGTGTAGGGAACATCTCTCTTCTGCTTGTATTTGATATATGTGTTAGTGTGTTGGTGCATGTCTTAGCTTTGCATGATTATGTGTAATTTGAAGCTATGTCTCAATTTATGCTATGGCCATTAGTATGTTGTTTGAAGCATTGAGCTTACAAATTGTCATTGTGTTAGCATGAGTTATGTGATGCAAGCATGTCATGCATTAAACATCTATCGTACATGCATATTGGTATTGTTTACCTACTGAGATTCTCTCGAATCTCACCCTCCCCTACTAACCTTTCAAATAGGGTAGTGGATCGAGGATAGAGCAAGCAGCCAAGGGCAATGAGGACTCCTTCGGGTTGTCATTCTAATAGTTAGTTATCATAGTTGGGAGTATTGTGTATTGGATATTTGTATATGTGGATGAGGATTTAATTATGTGTATTTGAGGTGAGATTTGTGTAATCCCCGTATGAGAACTTGTATATGGGCGTATTGCCCTTTGTAAACCCTTTTGTAAGGATGTGAACCCGAGATTGCCGGGATTATTATATTGTGCACTCTGATTTATTTATTGAATGTGATTATCCGCGTGAAGTGATTGTATTCGAAATGTGAATATGAGACCAAGTTAACTAGATTTCGAAAGTTATTTGTGAAAATCCCGTCTGGTCTATGGGTTTGAAATTGTTATTTGATCATTAGTGGTCTCTATTTCATTTTAATCCCGTATTTCGGATATAATTACGGAAGGGGGTTACACACATCGAGTCATTGTTGAGGAACTGAGTTATAAGTGAGGCAAACATTGAAGGACTAAAAGATTAATAGTCCCAAAAGATTATATGCGAAATCAAGTCAACCAAAATGAAGTTGGTCCCTGTAACCCCCTTCACGATTAAGGCAGAGATTAGTTCATAAAAACGTAATTAATGTGGAATTAGAGACCGTAATAGATTTTGGGACTTAAACAAAGTCAATCTTCCCAAAATCATGGCTTACAAAAACTTTTACAAAATTTGTTCATGACGGTCTCATATTCACATTTCAATACTAAATGGCCTGTACAAGTTGATTTCATTCACCAATATCAGAGTATAAAGCAAATTCTCGACACACTCGGGTTCCATTCATTAATAAGGGTTTTACAAAGGCACAAAGCCCACAATTCATTACCCTTAACTTGGGGATTACACAAAACTATACTACAATCCCATTATATACAATTGTTTCCCAAAAGCATCTAAATGATATACATGATAACCAATAAAACCAAAATATACATCTAAACCGAAGCACTATCCGCTCTTTGTCGCCCGTTTGCCTTTCGATCCTTCTGCCCTGTCTAAAACATGGTTTTTGGGAGAGTGAGATTCTAAGGAATCCCCGTAGTAACAAATCAATCATATAATGTACAATAATAATGCATGTAAGCAAATCATTAACCACAACAAGCAACTATAACGGCAGTTACAACGGCAATGGTTAGTATGACACATGTCATCCCTTACGATTGCTCACGCTGAATTGCTCACGTTGCATTGCATCACAAAAATCCACACAATACATTTCACCACAGCTGGGATTCATATAATGCATTTCATACACAAGCCATACAGGCAAAATACACACAGCCCACGGTTGGATTCACAAACGCCGCCCCACGGGTCTGATTCACAATATCCATGTTGATTACGACGGCAGTTCAACGGCCGACCTAGAGATGACCACCGTCAATCCCTACATGGCTCACGCTGACCTGCTCACGCCGTAATGGACCATGGCACACATTTCACAAATTCAACGATAAGTTATGCATACCAAAACATCATACATAATGTGAGAGAAGAGTCACTACCTTGATCCTTCCGTGCGTGTCCTAGCGCCGGTCTCTCCCGAGGAAGGCAAATGTCAAATCCTATATTCATAATTAGGGACGAAGGGTTATATTCTATTCCAAGACTTAATTAACTTGAAACACTTAGTTTTGGTTATCATAATTGACTCTTAAGAGGCCCCAAATGCCTCTAATAAAAGCCCTAAAAGGTTGGGAAACAATAGGTTAGAGATCTCCTTTCGAAAACTCAAAGTGTTGGAACACAGGGGTGGGCCCCTTCCTTGGGCTGTGGCCCAAATATGGTCATAAGTTCATGGGCTGCGGCCCGACACTCATGGGCCGCGGCCCGAATCAGGTCAGAAAGTCTTGGGCTGCGGCCAAGAAATTTCCTGACTCTTGGCTGAACTTCAAAAAAACATAACTAATTCTAGAAAAATCAAAACAGAGTGATTCTAAAGCCAAATGAAAGGTATATGAGTCCTCTTTCAAGGAAAAATATATCCCTTCACTGGAAATCACTACACAAATACAGAATCACCAAAAACTACACACTACTCCAAAACAGAGTTCTGTTTCAATCCCAAACTTTGGACAACCATAACTCACAGAATACTAAACGAAATGACATAAAATATATGTTCATTTTGAAACTTGGGATGTGAACTTTAAGACTGGAAAGTTTCAGAATTTTCCAATACCATTTGCTCATTCAAAACGCTCGCCCAAACAGACTGCGAAAAACAGAGCTCAAACAAGACAACTTTCCAACTTTTTCCAAGTGATTCAAATGAACCTAAGGAATCACTCAAGGAATCCAATGGTAATGTCAAAATCACCAAAATCCTATTCCATTATCATGCTTTGGTTTTGGGTAACATTAAACACTAAAATATCAAATTCTCCAAACTTAACAATTTCCAACCCAAACAATTCTATCTATCCAAAATGCATTCCAAACATACAAATTCCATACCAAACATATACCAAACTCTCAATGGCCCTCATTTTCGAAAATGAGCCTAAAATTCCAGAAAATTCAAACTATTTCAAATGGTATGAAACTTAGATAGATAGATAGGTCTCACTCACCTTAACAACTTCTCCAAAGAGAGTTCTTGATTCACCACTTCTCAAATTTTCGTGTGGCCACAAACCACAACCAATGAACAAACTACAACCATAGAAATGTTGCTCTTAACTCAAGGATCAACTTTAATGAAGGGAATTTTTCCATTAGAAGTCATTAAGAGGGTCAAAATGACAAGAACTTACCTTTGGCACTTCCTCTTTTTTTCCTACAGAAGGACCACTGAAAATGGAAGAGAGAAGGAGAGAGATGAGCTTGATGGAGAAGCAAAATGATCACACTCCCTCTACTCTTTCATGTCAGCCGAACAACAAAGGAAAAAGAGAGAGAAATGAAATAAAATAATGAAAGTTTGACTTCTCCCACACTCTCTTGCTTCCTCTCAAATTGCCATGTGTCATAGTCTCATTGGTTCTCATAAAGCAACCACTTAATTAGTCACTTTAATCCTCCTATTAGCCATTTTAATCACACTTTTCATTTTTCTCATAGTTAGTAATTAATTTCTCCATTAATTACCACTTATGGCCAATATTTCCATTATTCCAATTTTTCAGTAATTATGACATATTAATTTAATATTGCCATAAAACACATAATAATTCCAATTAAATTCATAATTATCCATAATAATCATGATTAACCCATAATCAAAATTTGGGATATTACAGTCCCACTACAAGTGTAATGCCTCAAATTTCGATTAAGGGCTAATTGCATTTATTGAGAACGTTTTTGTGAATTAAAGTTGAATTAAGACCGAATTAATTATTGAAAATGCCCAACACCCTGTATTTTAGCATAATTATGTGACAAAGTAATTTTGGAGAAAAATAAGAGGGGAATGGCGCATAAAGGAAGGAAAAAGAATTAGAATATGTGTCATGTGGCAATTCAAGTGAATGTGCCATAATCAGGGGAAAAATTCGAAGAATGGAAAATTATTGGTCAATTAGTCAGTGATTAATGGAGAAATTAATTGCTAACTAAGAGAAATGAGAAGGGTAACTAAATGGCTAATGGAGTGGTTAGAGTAACTAATTAGTTACTTACTTTATAAGAACCAATGAAAGTTGGACACTTGGCAAGATGGGATGATGAGAGAGTGCATTGGAAAGTCAAAATATGTATTTTAAATTATTTTTCACCCTCTCTTCCTACATTTCTGCTGATTTGGGGATGGGCATAGATGTGTTGTCATTCCATCATCCTCCTCACACTCTCATCTCTCTCATTTCTCTCTCTCTTGTCCTCCATTTTCAACAGCCATGTTTGAAGAGGAAAGAAGAAGAAGCTTGTGAAAAGGTAAGCATGTTGACCCTTAAGATGAGCTCAAATGTAAAAACTCTCTTCTTTAATCTTGTTTTTGTTAAGATCGGCAGGCACAGCAGAAGAATTTTAAAATTTTTATCGATCCTAATCGAGGATCTATCAACGGCATTTAAACCGAGTTAGAAAGATTCGTACCTTTTAATTCAAGGCTTTCGATCTCTAGGAGCAACACGTCCAGTCCGCTCCCTCTATCGATATCTACACGAATGCTCTCCAATATAGACTACATGCTAGTGCCTCCAATATCTCATAGGGTTTTCCTTGCGGCTCTAAATTCTCTTCTGTTTATAAGTATATCTGCTCTATCAAGTTTATAACCTATGAAGGCTATATTCGAATTTCAAAATTAATATTTATTAATTTCAAAATTAATTAAAAATTAATTATCTTGATACTAATTAAATAAATTTAGTTTAAATTAAATTTGTCCAACAATTTTAATTTAATCTATTTATTTAATCCAAATAAAGAGCCATTAGATTTAATTTATCTTCATAAAGTAAATCTGAGATACTATATCTCTATCATGTTAGTTATTAAATATAATTTATTTTAATAAAATTAAATTTAGAACTAACACATATAATAATATCATATAATATATATATATATATATAATATGTATTTCGAAAATACATATATATATATATATATATATAATATTATTAACGAATTTTTATATTATATATATAAATATAAAACTCATCCACCATAGATTAAATATTATCTCGTGTTGGGCCATTCTTGTGTGCAACCCTGTAGGCCCATACGAAGTTGGTAATGGGCCAATAACTGTACTAACCAACAAGTCGCAAGTGGCCTCTAGCAAGACATTACAACTACCTAATTCATATAAGGATCGTTAACACGATGCAACCTGTCATACAACCATGTCACATCCTTTTTGTCACACGATATATCGGTCAAGGATAAAGCATGGATAATGTCATCCTCTTGTTCCTGACCATTACTTTCTTGATTCTTGAGTAGTCTGACAATAGAGATGAAAACTCCTTTCCGTCATAGTATAGTCATACATTTCTCAGACTCACTCATTGAGGGGCCCAGTAATATCTCTCTACTAATGTGAGGGACAAATTCCATCTTGATCATTCATATTCCTCTACATGAAAACACCACCAAGCCTGATCGTAGCCTTTATCATTACCCGGTCAAACGTGATTTTTGACTAGTTCAAAGCTTAGCAACTCTCATATAGGAATCCATGATAACCTTAGGTCAAAGGGCATTGTGATGTGGTTATACATGAGAAAAAGCTTATAACTTGATCTATGTAGCTCTCTCATAGTAAGTCGATTCAGCACCTTGTACTCTTACAAGTGCCTAAGACTTTGATTTGTATCTCCATACCTTATCAAAGTCATACTGGTCTTGTTTTATCTCTGTTCCCGCATAGATGACCGACCAGGGATATTTTAGGACAATCTTTATAATTTATCCAAGGATACAATTATCATAGTTAACATGCAAATAATATGATAACAAAATGGAGAAATTTCATTAAATTAATAATGTTTAAAGTACAATGATTGGCCCTTATGACACAATTTCCAACAGTTCCTTGTGTTGAGAGCTTCGATTCTATGGTTTTAGAATTTTCATTGGTGGTGTTTTGAGCACTCAAGGAAATCTTGTGATTGGAGAAGCAATGAACATCTTTGAGAAAGTTGTAGAGGTGAGTAAGATGAACACTTTCATATAAGTTTTGTGGCTATTGGTTGAGCCTTGAATTTCTGAAAATTTTTCCCTAATTTTCATGATTTAGGGTCATGGAGTGTATCGTATGTTGTTGTCATGGAAATGATGCCTTGTTTAGTGTTTTGAATTGATAGAATTGAATTGAAGCTTAAATGTAAAGTTTGACAATTTTGGGTTTTGTTTTAAATATGTGCCAAAAATAAAACATGTTAAAGGAATGATAATTTGGTTTTTTTTTATATTTCCATTGGGTTCCTTGTTGAAAACTGTATGGGAGTAATGTTGGAGGTGAATTTTGAACCATCAGAAACTTAGGTTTAAGAGTTGCAAAAATTGGTTAGTGAAAACCCTGTACTGGCAGTTGTTTTGCATGGATGTTTTTAATAGGTAAATGGTGGCTAAAGATCCTGAAACTTTCTAATCTAATAGTAAACATGCCAAGCTTTAATTTGATATGTTATGGAGGTCATTTCGATGTGTGTACTGGGCGTTATGAATTTCCAAAGTTTGATGTTGATACTGGGATCAATTCTAGAACAACAAGGAGAATTGTTGAATTCTGTATTTTTGTGATTATAGTCAGTAGTGATTCATATTTTTCCTAAAATGAGAACTTATAAAGCTTTAAGTAGGACTTATGATCACCTCATTTTGATTTTTCTGAAATTAGTTATAATTTTTGAAAGTTCAGCCAAGAAACAGAATTTTTCCTTGGCTGCTGCCAAATGTTTTGGCCGCAGCCCAAAAACTCTCTGACCTATTTTTGGACGCAGCCAACACCCAAAAATTAGAACTTTTCACTATCGTAAGGTGGTCTTTGAGATAGTGCTTCCATACCCTTTAGGCATTTATTTGGACTTTTAGTGCTTTGAAGTCATTTGAGTATTAGGATAAGTGATAACTTGTCGTTCTTAATTATGGATTATAGGATTTGATATTTGCCCAGCCCATGAAGACCATTGCCAGAGCAAGCACGAAAAGACCAAGGTAGTAACCTTTCTTTTGTGTTGTGTATGATACATTGTATGCATAACTTATCATTATGTTGTCGTTATGAAACATGTTGTACAAAACCTTGCTGTGGTGAAATATGTCATTATGCGTGGCAGCGTGAGCAGTCGCAGGGGGTGATGCATGTCACACCTACCCCTACTGTTGTAACTGCCATTGTAATTGCAGTTGTTGTGTTGTGGAATTGTGAATTGCCCACTGTGGAGAAACATGCTGGTGTGGCTATATTTTTGTGGAATGTGTCATATGAAAACCTTGCTATGGTGAAATATATGGATGTGAAATATGTCGTTGTGTGTTGCAACATGAGCATTCGTAGGGGGTGATGCATGTAACATCTACCCCTGTTGTTGTAAATGACATTGTTCTATTGTGGTGTTGTGATTTGTTTACATGCTTTGTGGTTGTGTATACTATGAGTGAAATGTTACTAATGGGATTCTTTAGAATCTCATTCTTTTCATAAAACAATTTTCAGACAGGGCCAGTGGTCCTAAAAAGAAACAGGTGATGAAGGGTCGTTAGAGCTCCGGGCTAGGAGTTTTATTTTCGATAGTTGGTTATCATGCTGTTAATTATGAGATATTTTGTTGGGAATTAATTGTATATATATTGAATAGTTTGTGTAATCCCCTAGAATGGGAAACTAATTATGGGCGTTTGTGCCCTGTAAACCCTTAGATGATTAATGGCACCCGAGTGTGTCAGGAATTTATGTTGCACTCTGATATTTATGAATGGAATCGAACTGTACAGGCCAAATATGTATTTGAAATGTGAATATGAGACCGTGTTGAACAGGTTTTAGAAAAGTTTTTGCAAGCCCTATTTTGGGGAAATGAAATTTTTAATAAGTCTCAATTTATCCTGTGGTCTCTAATTCAACATGATTATGTATTTTTTTTAACGTAAATATCGGCCTTATTATGAAGGGGGTTATAACAAGCGAAAGTTTAACACCACCAGTACCATAAAAAGGAATATTAAAGTGTTTCCGAGACGGGAAAAATTTATGCCTCTTTCACATAGCAATTCATTTTTTGAGATCCCAATCCCAAACCCCATAATCACCCCATATAAAAGAGGATCAACTCACCCTTCTCCTCCACCTAAATCAGCCTTCTCCATCACCTAAATATGAAGGGTGGACAGATTTTCCACAGCAGTGAGTGATAAGTATATATTTCATAATTAAATAAGTGTAGATTTTGAGATATATTTGATTAAATTTATTAATATTTTATTCTTATTTAATTATCTTTTATATATTTTTCTATCCTTTAATTAATTATGGGATAAAAGGATATTTTGATATAAAATCTACTCATATTCTAATTCATTATGCATGAGATATTATAATATTCAAGTGAGAACAAAATATCAATATAATATATCTAATTCTATATTATATGATAATCAATAAAAAAAGAGATAAACGAAGATATTGTGATCAAGACGAACACACAGGGGGCAATATATATATATATATATATATATGTAATAACTTAGAAAGTTTAAATAAGAAAATTATGTTACATGAAAATTTTGATATCAATATGAGGTACAAAGTTTATTGTTAAACATAAAATTTTGTTGGTAATTTAACAAAGGGAACTTGAGAACAAGTGGGAATTATATGGGTTTTAATCAATGAACAAAAAATCGGATCGGACTGGCCAATTCAACCGGTTGAACCAGGAACCGGTCAATCTGATCATAAAATCGATCAGACCAGTCTAAAACCAGTTGGACCAATAAAACCGGTGGTTCAACTGGTTGGACCGGTTTTATTTTTTTTAATTATTATTTTGTGCTATTTTTTATGGAAAAATGGACGATTGAAGACCAAAATAAAGAGAAAAGTAAGTAAAGAAAGAACAAATCTAAAAAAAATGAAGAAAATAATGAAAAAAATTATTTGAAAGGATATAATAATTATAGAAAAGGAGATATCATTTTGGCCAAGTGTCCACACCTTCAAATTAGTGATAAACAGTTGATTCAATACTTTCATGATGGTCTTTTACCTAATAAGAAGGGAATTTTAGATGTTTCAGCTACGGTTTCTTTGGAAGATTGCACTGTTGAGGAAGTATGGGCTCAAATAAAAATAAGAGCTTGAAACACTCAACAATATAATGTGAGAAAGATCATAGGAGTTTGTGATATCAGATCCAACCAAAGGATGGTCTTACTTGAGTCTAAAATGGATACAATGACTTCTCAACTTTCTCTCATCACCTCTAAGCCTCATCATTCGTGTAATATCCCAAAAAGTGATTAAGGGCTAATGACTTCAAAAGTGGATGTAATTATTGTTGAATAAACACTTTTGAAGAATGTGTGATGGGAATTTGGATATTTTAATGATTCCAATGGATTCCTTGTGAAAATTTATGTGAGAATGATGTTTGGTATGAAAATGGAACCAATGGAAGCAAAGATGCAAAATCTAAAATTCTGTCCAGTGAAATTCTATTCTGGGCAGTCCGTTTGTGTGAACGTTTTTAATGACCAAATGGTATCTAAAAATTATGAAATTTTCCAGTCTTATAGTTCACATCTCAAGCTTTAAAATGGACATATAATTTGTTCCATTTCGTTTTGTGAACCAGGAGATATAACTGTCCAAAGTTTGGGATGGAAACTGAACTCTGTTTTGGGGCAGTGATGAGTTTTATGCAATTCTGGAATTGTGTGGTGATTTTTATTAATGGCCAATATTTTTCCTATGAAGAGGACTTAAATATCTTTCATTTGGCTTTGGAATCACCTCATTTCGATTTTTCTAGAATTAGTTATGATTTTTCAAAGTTTGGGCAGAAAATCTGCCAGAAAATCCGAAAATGGAAATTATGACATCATCTCATTAAAAGATGATGTCAGCATGGATTATTAATCAAATTGCTCATCTTCTTCAGCCATTTCACGCCATTTCCAGCTGAAGATAGTGAGAGAAAGTTGAGAGCTCTTAGAGAGAGAAAGAGGAGAAATCTCGCAAGGTAAGCCGATTTCTCCGACGATTTAGCTTCTAACGCGTGTAACTCCGATCCTAAGCTACTCCTCTTTATTCTTTAAGGTTGTGAAGCTCAAAATTTGGTGTTTCAAAGAGGCTAGGGTTCAGCCAAATTTGGGAAAAGCCAGAGGGAGCTTGAGGTAACTTCCAAACTTTCGTATATTGCTTATTCTGGCTGCTGTGGGCAATTTAATCGGTGAAATTTCGCCGGATTGCCATTGGTTTTAAAGTTTGGAAATTGAGTTTCCTAGGGGTTATGCTGCCCAAATTGGGTCTTAATGTTAGTTGTAACCTAATGTAATGGTTAATAAAGTGGTTAGGAGTAGAAAGGAACGCGTTTTCGGAGCCGAAATCGTAAAACCCCGATTTTCCCTGGAGAAGACCATTATTTCGGCCAGCCCTAGAAATGGGTCTTAGAGTTGGATTTTCAATGATTTGATGGTTCCATTGAGTTCAGGGGCGAAAATTAGGTGGGGTTACAGTTGGGCACTTTTTCAAAAAAAGCCGAGAAAGCATAATTACGGAAACACCCCTAAAACCCTAAAAGTAGGGCTGCCAAGGGCAATTTTGTAATTTGATATTGAATTTGATAATTCTGAGTACGGAAATGGATTCCTTGGGCGGAAATATGTTAGGATATCCCATATTAGAATTTCGAGAAAAGTGCAACCGGTCCGGGTATGGCGGGCCCAGGCCGGGTCCCCGGGGGTATTTTTGTAAATTTTCATTATAGACTCATATAACCCTAAGTAACACTATGGAAGTGTCTAAATAGTGCATTTGGAATTGTAGGATTCGATATTTGCCGCCCTCGTGAGCCAACTACGCCAGCGAACGTCAGAAAGGAACGAGGTAGTGACTTTTCTTTTGTACCATATATGATGCATTGTATGTGTGTTATATCGTTGATTTGTAATGAATTCGTATGTTGCGACATCTGTGGATTTGTGTTAGCACTGTCATTCCAATAGTCCCTGAGTAGCTAACAACGGTTCGGGTTAGGACGGTGTGCCTTCCCGGCGGAGAAAGGGGATGAGGATGAGGTGTGATATATGTGATTATGTGAGCCGAAAGGCTATTTGTGGAGGCCGACGGGCCATTTGTGAAAGCCGAATAGCTGTATGGGCTATAAGGCTATATGTATGCACTGCCACGCCAATAGTCCCTGAGTAGCTAACAACGGTTCGGGTTAGGCGGTGTGCCTTCCCGGCGGAGAAAGGGGATGAGGGTGGAGTGTGATTTGTGGTGCTGCTGCTGTATGATGATTTGCTTACATGCTGTGTGCTTATGTGTGGTATAAATGTTTTGTTACTACTGGGATTCTCTTGAATCTCATTCTTTCCTTTAACTAACCTTTCAGACAGGGCGAGTGGCTCTAAGGAGAAGCGTACGACCCGGAGCGGTTAGAATCCTGTAGGGGCATTTATTTTGGTTATGTTGGTTAAACCTGTTGGACAGGGTGTCTGTATATTATGTTGGTTGTAAAGAATAGTTGAACGTAGTTGTGTAGTCCCCTATATGGAGGTTGTAAACCCTTTTTGTGTATGAACGGAACCCGGGGGTTGCCGGGATTGCTATTAGATATTCTGATATGATGAATGTGAATTAACTACACAGGTGATTATATTCGATAATTGAACTTGAGACCGGAATAGGAAAGAAGTTTTGAAAATTTTATAAAGTCCCTACTTCACAGGGAGTTCTAAATGAGTTTTGAACTATTCGACGGTCTCTAAACCAATTTAATTACGTAATATCGAATTATAATTACGCTATTTAAGGCAGGGGGTTACAATTCGAGTATCTAATAAGAACCTCATTCTCTGACTTCACAAGCTCATGTTACACCTAGTTGTGGTTCACTGATACACGTTACAAGTTTATGCCTTAATCACTATGAGGAAGTCAATGCTATGTATCAAGGAAGGCCTAACCAACAACAAAGATAGGACTCTAACACTACTACCTACAATGAAAGTAGAAGATCTAATCCTAATTTTGGTTGGAGGAATTAAGAAGGTTCATCTTATCAAGTCTAACCATATGGGTCAAACTGTAGGCAAATGGTGCCCCTTCAAGAGTCTAAGGTTGATGAGACCAATCAATTATTGAAGAGTATAGCTGCTTGACTTACTAGTATTGACAATCGGATGATGTAAGATAAAGCTTTGAATAAGAGTCAATTCTCTTCTATTGCCACAATTCTATAAAAGGAACAAAGTGATAGGGCAAGTCATAATACTTAAATGGCTCATATATGCAAGAAGTGAGAAGAATTGGAAAAGAAGAATAACACTGTGCAATCCTACTTAACCCAACTCTCTAATTCCTTGAGTGATATACATGCTAAGACTAGTAGTTCTATTCCTTCAAACACCATCATCAATGCAAAGGCTCTCAATGCTATTGAGCTAAGGACTGGTAAGAAGGTACACTTACCTAAAGAGGTTAACAATGAGATGGATAAGGAAATAAAGGTTGAAAGTCCACCATTAGGCCCAATGAACCTTCCTGATTATGAGAGCTCTAAAGAGAAGTCCTTGAGAAGAAGAAGGAAAAAGCGGTTGAGCAACCTCAAGAAGCACAACAACCACTTCTGAGAGAGGTTGGCTCTAAGGAAAAATGCACTTTTAAGGAAGGTAAGTCAAGAGAGCAAGGCATCTTATCCAATGCTAATGGTAAGGACGTAAAAATTTCTCAACTCCCTTTTTCTAAAGCTTACTTTCATGGCAAGAAAATGCATAAGGAACAAACTGAGAAAAAAATGTATGACTTGTTTAGTAAGTTGGATATCAATATTCCATTCTTCCAATTGGTTAAGTCTATGCCTAGCTATTACAAATTCTTGAAATAACAAGAGGAAGTTTATGCCTAATGAGAGAATTCAAGTTAGCTATAATGTGTCTACCCTATTCAAACCCCAACTCCCTGTTAAGTACAAGGATCCTGTCTCATTTACTATACCTTATATGATAGGTAGTGTGCATGTAGCTCAAGCCTTGTTAGACTTAGGTGCAGACATTAATGTCATGCCTAGCGCCATTTTTAAGTCTCTTGGTGTCAAGGAACTTAAAAGGACTAGTGTAGTTCTCCAACTAGCTTATAGGAGCATTAGGCAACCACAACGTATCATTAAGGATTTGCTTGTCAAAGTCAAAGATTTGGTTTTCCCTACTTACTTCTATGTGTTAGACATGTCTCAAGAGTCTAGTAAATCCACCTTTATCTTAGGGAGACCCTTCATGAGAACAGATAATACCTTGATAGACATGAGAGATAGGTCAATCACCATGGAAGTGGGTAACCATAGCTAAGTTGCAATATGTATGAAGCTATGAAGCACCCTTTTGAAGATTACTCTTTATTAGACTTGAATTCAATTGACTTAGCACTTGATGGTGTGGTTAATGAATATGAGCTTAATTTGCACACTAATAATTATGATCTTAACTATAGTATTGCATTGGATTCATGTGATGAAAAATTCTCTTCTCCTTCTTCTATTGATAATTTTGATTCACTTAGGAGTGAGATTTATCCTTAACTCATCGATGGTTGATTGTTGGTTATCCTCCCTTAGTGGTTTTCTCTCACTTCTCTTAGTTTATTGGAGCTTAATTCTTCCACTAATACTTGCTTTATTAATGATGCTTGTAAGGAAGGTGTTTTTGCCAATGTTTCAAGTCACAAACTAGCAGAGGAAACTGAGTTTAAGGTCAGTAAACAAGACCTGGATGATTTAGTCCATAAGGGGATAGCTCTTACACCAACTAACACATCCTCTCGTGTGACTAACTTTGGGCCTCAACACCATGTGGTTAAAGGGCCACTTCCTAACCCATCTCTTAATCCTAGAATTAAGATTACTCCTCATACCTTATGATTTTTGAATGAGCTAATCACTCCTTGTGAAGTAGGCATGAAAGAGGTTATTTTCCCTAAGCCTGTTCTTGATGTAGACCAATCGAATATTGGTTTAATACTTGGGAAGACCAATACACAAGTGGTAGAATCTATGGAGCTTAGCACAAGTCATGCATCATGTCACACCCTTATCTTATTTTCACCTATTTCAAAGTACTTGTGCGCAGTTCAGTGAGCACATAGAAATAGCATAAATAAATTGATATCATTGATACAATATACTTGATTATAATATAGAAATTCCCAATGGGGATTTTACATAATAATTACAAATGATGTAGCTACACAGGGCTACTAGGGTGTCTAAACCCGTTTCAGTGAAATGCAAACACCTTCCCGTCTTTGCTTTACCACTACATACCTCTCTTACGGTTCTCTTCTTTATTCTCAGCACACATCTTGGTGTTACTTGTCTAAATTTTTTAGGTGAAGGTGAGATTCGAGAGAATCTCAATAGGAAACAATTACATAATGCATGCATGATAGATGCTATGTGCATGACATGTTAGCTTTAACTAGATGCATGCCCCATATGACATTCTACATGCTCAATGTTTCATGCAACATAACTATGCCACAGTATAAACACAAACAAATCTTTATTTATTCAAAGATGCTCTACACAATCAAGTAAAGCAATCACATACATAACTACATAAGCAGAGATATCAAATACCTACAAATAAGGTAAGTCCCCTACCTCTAGTCATTGAGTCCTCCTCTTGTACCTTTTCTTTTTCAACCATTAAAGATGCTTCTTCTTTGACACCTCATGGCCCTAAATGAATAATCATATCATGAGGGTCTTTGCATTAGGCCCAATGTGTAGCTAATAGGCCCACACTAATTCTGAGTGCTTGACTTGATCTTTAGAAATTAACTTTATCAGTAACTGACATTACCTTTTCATTTTCGCAAAAAATGTAAATCTAGCAAATTTTTCATTAAACTTTAAAAAATCATAAATAATTCTAAAAAAAATTTGATTGGGGTGATTCAAAATTATATGCAACCCTTATTAAGTCTATTTTAAGGAAAAATGCTTTCCATAGTCTTCTATCCACACACAATTCCCAATTTTCATGTCTTTCCTTGCTGCTAGAAAATCTGTCTAGCTTTAATGGTCTAACTTCAAACACTCATAACTTTTTGTATAATTATTCAATTTCTATCCATTACCTATCAAATTAAAGGTCTTTATGTTTAATTTAAATATGGAAAACACCAGGTTCAATGGATAAATTTTAGCCATTCAAAAACACACCATAACCAGACTGCCTTCAGAAACAAAATTCAGGTAGCTTTAAACATAAACTCCAAAATCATCATAAATCATCATTTAACCATAAACACATGATCAAACCATGAATAAACCTTAAAAACACCCCTTGCATGAAATATGAACAGTACCCACCCTAAAAAATACTCATCCAAGAGATAATCCAATCGATTCAAAATGAAGCATACGCTTACCGCTACGCGTTTCCACAACTTGATTGGAAATCTGGTAGTACTCCGATAAGCAAGATGGCACCAAACACCACCAAATAAAAATCTAAAACTGTAGAAATAAAGCCTAGGATAAGTAGAACAAGGTTTGTGAAGGGTATTTTGAGAGAAAACGCTGATTCGGAGGTGAAATCGGCTTCAGAGCTCAAGAATGATTACTATTCACCCTTCTTCTCTCCTCTTCCATTTTCTCATTATTTTTCTCTATTTTTGGTCTATATGGATGAAATGAATAGCCAAAAGGGAGTCTTGAACAATTATGCCACGTTTTAGATTCCTACGGTGCCATTTGTTCGGTGATCCGGGATTCGGTGACACGTGTCACTTGATTTACTAAAGTGGGTCCCACCTCCTTCTCTCTCCTCTTAGGCGTCCCTGATTGGTCAGGGGAAGAAGAGGCCTGATAATTTCCCTGAACTCCCCGGTTTGATGTTCAGGAAGTCAAGTATGAGATCGAGGCGAGCATCAGTGGATTCCCCTGACTATTATGCTAGGTGTCACCTCTAGAGAGTTCAAACCAAAAGTCACTTTATGACTCTCATGATGAAGGGACAAATGTCACCTTCTTGTAGTGCCAACTCAAAAGTAGAAATAGTAAGTGTAATCATTATGGACACATGTCACTTTCCTATGGTGCCAACCATAAGGTAGTGTCATGATTGCTTACTTTATTAAAGCTACTTTAATAAAGTTACATTATCGGTGTCTACTCGAGTTTCACACTGGACTTACTCAGAATTGCTTTACGTATACCAAGGCCCACCAAATGATCACAAGTCAGAGTATATGTGTGTGGGCCCCACACAGTGCCACACACCGGTGTCTACTCTAAAAACGTAGGGTATTCATGTCTACCCTGAAAATGCCTTGTGCACTCACATACCGGCATACTTTACTCGATTAACTTGTCCCATACCTCGTAACATAGTTGGGTGTCATCTTTCTACCAACCAAATGGCATCGTATATGTGTCCTATGCACATCTGCAACAACACTTTATTCATACTACCACAAACACCAAGCCCTTTGCCTGGTAGGGCCAAATCACATATTCCCTAAGAGCCTTTCTATCGCCCATCATTCTTGGGACTCTTCCCGAACTGGGCTTAGTAGTCCACCTTATTCAGGTTTATTCTCTAGCCTTTAGTCCCAAAATTTGGGATATTACAATTCTCTCCTCATTCAATAAATTTCATCTTCAAAATTTGAACATCTATACCTTAGGGAATCATTCTAGACACTCAATATATCCCTCACGTGTGTAAGCTCAATAAGCGTGCAAGATCATACTCTCATCAAAGATCTCAAATAGTATTCAACATTCATCATTTATTCAGTACACAATATATAGTGTGCAATCAAACACAGGACCCACTGGTCCATACCCATAGCACTTAGTTCCTTAGGCCTCACAGCCTCTTATAGACTTCACCCAGATCACACAATTACTTTAAATACTGGACCTAACTTGTCCAGCAATCATAACAGCCACTGGGCCTTACTCGCCCAGGCAACAATCATAACAAGCACTAGACCTCACTCGCCCAGGCTATACCAAAGCACTTTGTCACACTAATCTTACTGCCTAGGGAATTACCCCCATGCCATTAGCTTATTGGTACTTACTACCTCGAGCATTTACTCATTACCATTCTTAAACATAATATTCTGTCAGCCTAAGGACATACATGTCCATCAGGTCTAGGGCTTAAGCACATACAGTTCTTCATCTTTGCTAAATACGTATCGAAACTAACAACCTCAGGACATACAGTCCATTAGGTATTACTGCCCTGTACAAACATGTACGTTGGGCTTACTACTAACATGAGAGGGTATTTGATTCTGAGAGGCTACTGTGTGGAAAGCATTCACCACCATTATGCCCTATTACACTAGGGCTCATCCCAATCTCCGTTTACATGTGTCACTACAAACCATATAGGTTGAGTGACTATTGACATCATAGGTCATATCACTACACACCACACAAGGTGTAGTACTGTTGACTATACCGGTCATAACATTGTATAGCACATACTCAGTAGCATATTTTACGCATTACCTCTCAACCTCAAGGCTACTCGTGATTTTAGCTAATACAACCAAGATTCTCTCCTCACCATATACTGATCATAGGATTGGCTGCTACACTATTGTTCACTATACCTCACACATTGTAACATGTTGACCATCAAGGTCATATTATGATTTGGGATGATTTACCCTGGTTCGACTATCAACCTCTCCTGTAACTCTCAATAATTGCACATAGATTTACTATGCTTCCGCTACCCACTCTGATGTTTATTATTTTTATTTTTATATGAGCTTTAATAATGTCAGGATGATTTAATAGGAGTTCCACAGGAACCTCCCATAACATTTGACTGCACCCAAAATCTATGTTCTTCTGTGCCAATTCCTGGCTTGGTTTTCGATCCCGTTTGACCTCCGTAGTAACACAAGATCATTCATAGAAAATGTGATAATACATATGCCATGCACCATATACTACAATAGAATTAATCACTACAGTACCGATGGCTCAACTCTACAGGTGTGATTTTGGAATCACCCGCAGGTAGCCCTTTCCAATACATCACATAAGGTAATTCATATGCATGTTTTACGGCCAGCCTCTCGACGGTGGCAACTAGGACTTCTACTCAACACCTGGTCATGCTAGGGTAAAACCACAATACTGTCCTCACTCTCATTAGTGAGGAATCCTAATCATGAGGTTGCTTAACATGCTCTAATCCCAACATATATCACTACCTCCACTGGGTCACACCACAGTGAGGAATTATCACAGCATGCATTTCACATCACAAAACATGGTAAACAGTGCATATTAATAATCACATAGTGTAGGAAAGAAAGTGTTACTACATTGGCCTTTCCTGGATGACATTAAGTTTCTAATCTTCCCCTTATCTGTGTTCTGCTTTTGCTGCACCCTTTGCAGCTGATTGCTATGATCATTGATCATTGTTTGATATTATGTTAACATGCCCAAGATTTACTATATTGGGTCAGGTCTAGCTTCTTGACCCTGCCCAGTACCTGTACCTCTTAAGCTCATCATCGTTATGTTTCACTATATGGAAACAAGGAAGAGGTAAATTCACATAAACACAAGAGTAAATTTGTCATTTCACCACGTCTTGGGTACACAAGTACCCCAAAAACAACATATCACATATGTTTACAGTAGTCAGGGAAAGCCTGTAACTGTTGGAAATTGTGCCCTAAGGGCCAATCATTGTACTTTGAACATTATTATTTTTATGAAATTTCTCCATTATGTTATCATATTATTTGCATGTTAACTGTGATAATTGTATCCTTGGATAATTCATAAAGATTGTCCTAAAATGTCCCTGGTCGGTCATCTATGCGGGAGCAGAAATGAAACAAGATCAGTATGACTTTGATAAGATATGGAGATACGAATCAAAGTCTTAGGCACTTGTAAGAGTACAAGGTGCTGGACCGACCCACTATGAGAAAGCTACATGGATCAAGTCATAAGCTTTTCTCATCTATAACCACGTCACAATACCCTTAGACCTGAGGTCAACATGGATTCCTACATGAGAGTTGCTAAGCTTTGAACTAGTCAAAAGTCACTTTTGACCGGGTGACGATAAAGGCTACGATCGGGCTTGGTGGTTTTTCATGCAGAGGAATATGAATGATCAAGATGAAATTTGTCCCTCATATTAGTAGAGAGATATTACTGGGCCCCTCGATGAGTGAGTCTGAGAAATATATGGCCATACTATGATGAAAGGAGTTTCTGTCTCTGTTATCAGGCTACTCAGGAATCAAGAAAGTAATGGTCAGGAACAAGAGGAAGACATTTCCATGCCTTATCCTTGATCGATATATCGTGTGACAAAAGGGACGTGACATGGTTGTATGACAGGTTGCATCGTGATAACGATCCTCATATGAACTGGGTAGTCGTAATGTCTTGCTAGAGGCCGCTTGTAACTTTTGGGTTAGTATAGTTATTGGCTCATTGCCAACTTCATATGGGCCATAGGGTCGCACACAAGAATGGCCCAACACGAGATAATGTTTAATTTAGGGTGGACGAATTTTATATTTATATATATATATATATATATAATATAAAATTCATTAAAAATATTATATAGATATATATATTTTCGAAATATATATCTTATATATATATATATGTATATATATTATATGATATTATTATATTGTGTTAGTTTTAAATTTAATTTATTAAGATATATTAAATTTAATAACTAACATGATAGAGATATAGTATCTCAGATTTAATTTATGAAGATAAATTAAATCTAATGGCTCTTTATTTGGATTAAATAAATAGGTTAAATTAAAACTGTTGGACAGATTTAATTTAAACTGAATTTATTTAATTAGCTCATCAAGATAATTAATTGTTAATTAATTTTGAAATTAATGATGATTAATTTTGAAATTTGAAAATAGCCATCATAGGTTATAAACTTGATAGAGCAGATATATTTATATGGACATGAGAATTGAGAGCTGCAAGGAAAACCCTAGGAGACATTAGAGGCGCTAGCACGCAGTCTCAGTTGGAGAGCATTTATGTGGATACCGGTAGAGGGAGCGGACCTAACGTGTTAGCTCTTAGAGATCGTGAAAACTCTGAATCATCAAAAGGTATGAATCCTTCCAACTTAGTTTAAATGCCGTTGATAGATCCTCAATTAGGATAGGTGAAAATTTTTAAAATTCTTCCGCTATGCCTACCGATCCTAACAGTGGTATCAGAGCCAGATCAATTGTACGTTTAAATTGAGTTTATGATTCTTATACATGTGATATATATGGGATGTGTACGTATGTTTATAAAAAACACCTAAATATGCATGTGATTTGGTTAATACGAAACGAAATTATTTAAAAAGATGTGATCTTGTAATTCCGTTGATTTTCGTTTTCGTTTAAATTGAATCTTGAAATTGTTTCATTTTCAATTTTGAAACATGTATGTGATTCTCGTTCTGGAACAAGCATAAAATCGATTCCGAACATGTATATCTTGAAACATGTATGTGATTTTCGTTTTAAACAAGCATGAAATTGGGTAGGGTACTTGAGATCGTAGTTGGCGGCAATTAAATCGGGTCTAGGTTCGGATATCTATTCGGGTAATAGGGATCCAAACTATGGGGAAGACAATTTGGATCAGAAGCGTTATAGGCCATTGGTGTTTTTGTTTTTGAAAAATTGGGTCCGAAATTTAAAAATTTTAAATTTTCAAATATTTCTTTTAAAAGAAATGTGCCTTTTTCAAAAGCTCTAGGGGCGCTGCCCCTTGCAACCCAGCAAGGGCGGCCCCCCTTGACCCCGCCAGCTAACCGACTAGCGGGACCGCCGTGACCACCTCTGCGTAGCCCAATATAATCTGATCACGACATTTATTGCTTTTCATATTGTATGAATTCTTGCTATGGTTTATTATTTATACTTGTTTGGGTATAGTGAACAACATGGCTTTAGAATTTTACAAAGGGTTGTAATATTTAAATACGGCCTACGTGCCGTGCCTTTCTCTAAATACTCTCGATGTACATTCTCTTCTCATCTCACTCCCCTCGAATGTTTAAACGAGGTTTCTCTCAATGTATTTCTTTTTTATTTAGAGAAGTCCTCTCATTGGCTTGGGAGGATTTTAGGTTAGGTAAGCCATGTTGTGTCATGTTTAAATTATGCTTTTGATAAGATCATTGCATCAATACTTTTGCGTTTATATGTATTTATCTATATGAGATACGACCACGATTGCATCCATATAAACAAAACTAATTAATTAAGCCCTCTGAATCAAATCTTAAGTCATAATGTCATCAATTAATGAATACTTGTCAAAACCTAGATCGCTCAATTGTGGAAACCACCAAAGTGGATGCACTTGAGTTATCTTGATGAGACAAGCTTGAGTAATGGTGCTACTCATAATATTCATTATTCTTTTGACTTAATTAAGATTAACAAAACAGTTTTGAATCTCAAGGCATTAGATGGGGTTAAACATGCCGGATCATATGATGACTAAATCCCACAAAGATCTAAGAGTTACATGTGATGTAATTGGTAAATAGTTTACCTACCTAAATAACTTGAATTTAAGCGTCTTGCCAAAGCGAACTTAAGTTTAAGCCAAATATAAATCTTAGCCCACTAATTATTATATTAAGGGTTGTTAATTTAGTAGAAGATTACTAACTAACTTTGTATATTTTAATTGTAGAATCATATCGACTAGTAATACTGCTACACTATCATTGCGATCAGTCCTCGAGAAGGACCAACTCAATGGGACAAACTTTCTTGACTGGTTCAGCAACTTGAGAATTGTTCTCAAGTAGGAAAGAAAGGCTTATGTCCTAGATCAACCCATTCCTGAGGAGCCTGCAGCCAATGCTCCAAGAGCTCAGAGAGATGCTTACACAAAGCATAAGGATAACTCTGTGGATGTAGGTTGCCTGATCTTGCCACTATGGTTCCAGAGCTCTAAAGAGATCTGGAACTCATGGAGGCTCATGAGATGATTGTACATCTCAAGGAAATGTTCCAGCAACACGCAAGGCAAGAAAGGTATGAGACCACAAAGGCCTTACATTCCTACAAAATGGCTGAAGGTGTATTAGTTAGTACTCATGTGTTAAAGATGAAAGGCTATATTGATCACCTTGAGAGGCTTGGATTTCCTATGAGCCAGGAGTTAGGTACGGATTTGATCCTCAACTCACTCCCGGAGAGTTATGACCAGTTTGTTATGAACTACAACATGAACAACATGGAGAAATCAATTTCTGAGCTGCATGGGATGCTCAAAACTGCTGAGCAAAGCATTAAGAAAAAGCCTAGCACAGTTTTGATGGTTTAGAAAGGAAAGGGTATGAAAAAGAAAGGGAAGGGCAAATCGAAGGGTAATGGCTCAGGTGGTAAGACCAAAGAGTCAAACAAGCCCGAAACCAAGCCTATACCCAAGAAGGCAAAGCCTCCAAAGGAAGGAGTCTGCTACTTCTGCAATGAACCCGGTCATTGGAAGAGGAATTGCAAACTCTACCTGGAAGATCTGAAAAAGAACAAGAAGGATAGCGATGCTATCGCTTCAGGTATTTATGTTATAGACATTCATTTTTCTACTTCCTCTACATGGGTATTAGATACTGCAAGTGGTTCTCACATGTGTACAAATGTGCAGGGTTTAAAGGATAGTAGAAAGCTGAAGAAGGGCGAGGTGGACCTACGAGTTGGAAATAGAGTAAGAGTTACTGCTTTAGCTGTAGGCACTTATGAATTAGTTCTGCCCAATAGGCTTTTGTTAGTTTTAAACAATTGCTATTATGTTCCTGCTTTGAGTAGTAACATTGTTTCTCTTTCTTATTTGGATAAGGAAGGTTATACTTCCATTACTAGGAATGGTAAATGTTCTATTTATCGTAATGACATTTTCTATGCTGATGGTGATTTGCATGTTGGTTATTATATATTAAATTTGGAACATCCTAATAATGGGAATATCTATAACGTAACTACTAAGAGGATAAAATCAAATGATTTGAATCCGACCTACCTATGGCATTGTCGTCTAGGCCACATAAATGAGAAACGTATTTCTAAACTCCATCAAGATGGATTTCTAAACTCATTTGATTTTGAATCATATGATACATGAAAATCTTGCTTATTAGGAAAGATGACTAAGGCACTTTTACTGGGCACAGTGAGAGGGCTACTGAATTATTGGGCCTTATACATACAGATGTATGTGGACCATTAAATATAGCTGCCAGAGGAGGTTATGTCTACTTCATTACATTTATAGATGACTTTAATAGATATGGCTATATCTATCTAATGAAACATAAATCTGAATCTATTGAAATGTTCAAAATATTCCAAAATGAAGTACAAAACCAACTTGGTAAAACAATTAAAGCACTTCAATCTGATCGAGGTTATGAATATTTGAACCAAGAATTCATTGACCATCTTAGGAGTTGTGGGATAATCTCACAATTGACTCCTCCAGGAACACCACAATGGAATGGCGTTTCTGAATGGAGGAATCGAACACTATTAGATATGGTTCGATCTATGATGAGTCAAACAGATCTTCCACCGTCCTTTTAGGGACATGCCCTAAAGACAGCTGCGTTCACACTAAATTGTGTTCCATCTAAGGCAATTGAAAAGACACCATATGAGATATGGACTGGAAAGAAACCAAGTTTATCTTTTCTCAAGATCTGGGGATGTGAGGTATATGTTAAGCAACAAGCCTCTAATAAATTAGCGCCCAGATCCACAAAGTGCCTTTTCATGGGGTATCCTAAAGAAACGAAAGGATACTATGTCCCTAGTCGGTCATCTATGCGGGAGCAGAGATGAAACAAGATCAGTATGACTTTGATAAGATATGGAGATACAAATAAAAGTCTTAGGCACTTGTAAGAGTACAAGGTGCTGGACCGACCCACTATGAGAAAGCTACATGGATCAAGTCATAAGCTTTTCTCATCTATAACCACGTCACAATGCCCTTAGACCTGAGATCATCATGGATTCCTACATGAGAGTTGCTAAGCTTTGAACTAGCCAAAAGTCACTTTTGACAGGGTGACGATAAAGGCTACGATCGGGCTTGGTGGTTTTTCATGCAGAGGAATATGAATGATCAAGATGAAATTTGTCCCTCACATTAGTAGAGAGATATTACTGGGCCCCTCGATGAGTGAGTCTGAGAAATGTATGGCCATACTATGATGAAAGGAGTTTCTGTCTCTGTTATCAGGCTACTCAAGAATCAAGAAAGTAATGGTCAGGAACAAGAGGATGACGTTATCCATGCCTTATCCTTGATCTATATATCATGTGACAAAAGGGACGTGATATGGTTGTATGACAGGTTACATCGTGATAACGATCCTCATATGAATTGGGTAGTCGTAATGTCTTGCTAGAGGCCGCTTGCAACTTTTGGGTTAGTATAGTTATTGGCCCACTGCCAACTTCATATGGGCCTACAGGGTCGCACACAAGAATGGCCCAACACGAGATAATGTTTAATTTAGGGTGGACGAATTTTATATTTATATATATATATATAATATAAAATTCATTAATAATATTATATAGATATATATTTTTTCGAAATATATATCTTATATATATATGTATATATATATTATATGATATTATTATATTGTGTTAGTTTTAAATTTAATTTATTAAGATATATTAAATTTAATAACTAACATGATAGAGATATAGTATCTCATATTTAATTTATGAAGATAAATTAAATCTAATGGCTCTTTATTTGGATTAAATAAATAGGTTAAATTAAAACTGTTGGACAGATTTAATTTAAACTGAATTTATTTAATTAGCTCATCAAGATAATTAATTGTTAATTAATTTCAAAATTAATGATGATTAATTTTGAAATTTGAAAATAGCCCTCATAGGTTATAAACTTGATAGAGCATATATATTTATATGGACATGAGAATTGAGAGCTGCAAGGAAAACCCTAGGAGACATTAGAGGCGCTAGCACTCAGTCTCAGTTGAAGAGCATTCATGTGGATACTGGTAGAGGGAGCGGACCTGACGTGTTGGCTCCTAGAGATCGTGAAAACTCTGAATCATCAAAAGGTATGAATCCTTCCAACTTGGTTTAAACGCCGTTGATAGATTCTCGATTAAGATCGGTGAAAATTTTTAAAATTCTTCTGTTGTGCCTACCGATCCTAACAGTAACAACATACAGCCACTGAACAACTGTACAACATGTTCTTACTCCTTTTTCATGATAGCATAATATGTGCAACAACTTCCCAAGGGATCACCCATCCTAAGATTTTCCTGGGTTGAGTACACTTAACTTTTGTGTACCTATACCAAAATACAGATATCGGCTCTAATCGCTCAAACTACTAGTACCCCATGATTGTTCTTATCTCAAAAAGTGTGCCCACTGTCTTCAGGCATCAAAATATTGTGTATGGACTACATATCAATACCGGTATGTGCACAATATCAACTCTGATATCATTATCAAAACCATTATTGTTGGTGTTCTGAGACTACCATTACATGCAGTGATACCACTATCAAGTGTACTGGTACTATAAATACTGCCAATTGGGCATTGGTACTACCTCTATCACATTGATACCACTATTCCCTGATATTGCTAATACCACTCTGATACCACGCTTACCATCCTGATACTGCTATCACGAGTGCTGGTATCATGATTGAGTGTACTAGTACCATCTATACCACCAACTAGGTACTGGTACTACCTTTACATGCACTGATACCATCCTGATAACACACTAATACCCCAATTGCGAATACTGGTATCATCTCTATGTGTACTAGTATCACCAATATTGCCAACTAGGTACTAGTATCACTCTGAATGCACTGATACCTCTACTTCTCGTATAGCATCCTCAGACCGGCATTGTAATACTAACTGCCCTCCGAGTATTAACAGTTCTCTTAAGGCCTATCTATTCCTTTCAGGGGGCTTGCCTATGAACTAACCAAAGTAATTCACTTCGCTATTCATATCAATATATAATCAAGCATATCAGTATACTATCCTGAAAATGCCAGAACCGCTTTAAGCGCTTTGATACCAAAAATGTCACACTCTTATCTTATTTTCACCTTTTTCAGAGTACTTGCGTGTAGTTCAATGGACACAGAGAAATAGCATAAATATACTGATATTAGTGATAAAATTTACTTGATTATAATACAGAAATTCCCAATAGAGATTGTACATAATAATTACAAATGATGTAGCCATAAAGGCTTCTAGGGTCTCTAAACCCGTTTTGGTGAAATGCAGACACCTTCCCGTCTTTGTTCCACCACTGCATTTGTAACCCCCTTGCTTGAAAGCCGTGAATATGGTTTGAAAAAGTGTCACAACGTTAAACTGGAGACCAAAGAATAATTTACAACCCATTCAAGGTCCCGACTTCAAGATAGGGTCCGATCCTATGATAACGTTGATTTCAAAAACTTTTAAAAACATGTGTAGTGAGGTCTCACTTCCACCTTTCGAATCTATTTGCCCTATTGGGTTTTGTTTCATTCTTAAATATCAGAGTACTTAAAAAATTTTCCAACGAACTTTTGGGTTATATTCATTAACTAATAGGGTCTACAGGGCATGATCGCCCGTCTTAGTTCCCATACCGAGGATTACATATGAATTCACAAGTCTATGGTAGATACATCCACCTTTACTACATTGAACTTATATTTACATCATATACATTTATCCAAAATTTTGATAACCAACACAAAACCCTAATCTCCTAGTTGTGGCACTAGCCACCCTTGGTTACCTACTTTTCCTCTGATCCGCTTGCCCTGGCCATAGGTTAGTCATTGCAAAGAGTGAGATTCATATGAATCTCAGTAGTAACATTTCACTCATATGATGTATAATTCCTCAAAGCATGTAAGCAATCATCATAAAGCAGCATTCACATTCATGACATTAGTGACATTCATCACAGTTCGTGACATTCACAACAATTTGTGACATTCATAACAATAGATTATATGCACATACATACAAAGTATTATACATGATATAAGAGAAAGAGTCACTACCTTGGTCTTTCCGGTCTTGTTCTTGCACAGATTTCTTACGCTCAAGGCAGATATCAAATCCTGTAATTAGAATTACGGACGACAAGTGATTACTTAATCCAATTCTTCTTTAATTCAAACACTCAAGCTGGATATCATTAGAGACATTTAATCAAGTCAACTAAGGAGTTAAAGTGGTCAATAACCTAAAAGACCAATTTCTAACCTCAGAATTCAACAATATTACATTATGCCATTACATCTTCAATTTTCGCACAAGTGACCAAATCTACCAAAATTTTTCATCAATTGTGAAAAATCATATCTTTGTGTACAAAAATTGAATTGTAGTGATTCTAAAGGATATGTTACCCTTATTTAGTCTATTTTCAAGGAAAAATACCACTCAGCCAGTTAGACACACAGCATTCCTAGAATTGTCATTTATTGCACACTGTCAGAATTCAACCCAGTTTTCATGGCCTAACTGTAAAAATTCATAACTCCTAGTGTACAAATCGAAATGATGTAAATGACCTATCAAATTAAAACTTGATATGTCTACTTTTATTATGAAAAGTCTCACCTTCATTGAATATCATTTAGTTATCCAAAAACACCACAATATTAGGGTACTTTGCTAGAATCCTATTTAGGAAGAAAATCCAGTTTTTCATTTTGATTTTCAATTACCCAAAATTCGCAACCCAGGGCTATTCCCACACTGTTTTTCATGTAGAAAAAAATGGTAACATCAAAATAACTAAATTTCCACTCTTTCTACATGTCCTATTTTGGGCAGAAAAATCAACAAAATTCCAAAAATTACCAAACTCCCAATATGAGCATCAAACTTGTGTCATATGGTTTCTAATCATCATAAAACACCAAATACATAACCAAAACACCATGACTTCTCCAAACCCTAACTTGGACAAAATCAGGGCAGAATTACGCATGTCAAAATACTCATTCAACCTACACAATGCATAGCTTAAATTGAAGCTAATATTCACCTCTTGCTTCTCCTTAGCTCCTTTATTTGGTTTTTCAGCTTTTGCTCTTAGATGATGGCTCAAAACACCTCCTCTTAAAATTCTAAAACCATAGAAATGAAGCTCTCATCAAGAGGAACAATATTTTTAAGAGTGTTTTGGCCATAGATGAGGTTAAGAAGGTCTTCAAGATAACCTAGCTTTCTCTTTCCTCTTGCTTGCTAACCAACTTAGAGCTTGAAGAAAGAGGGAAATATTGGTTAAATCAATTAACTTCAACCCCTTTATGATCTAGACCAAAAATATCCTTAGGAAAAGAGGGGGAAAACCAAGTGTCAAATGGTGATGCCTTCTTCAAAAAGTTGGAGTTAATTTAACTCAAGTTAACTTGGTTATTTGGCTTGCCTATTTCTCTTTCCTTTTCCCTCTTCTACTTGACTGAAAGTTGGCTCTTGAAAGAGCTAAAAGCCTTCTTGAATTATACTATCTAATGGCAATTTAAACACATGTCTTGCTTTTAACTTTTCAACCTCATTTTGCTTGGCTAAAATTGCTCCAACTCTTGGCATAATCATCTCAAACATTAATTTCCCTTTTCCTCTCATTATTGGATGAAATGTTGGGCAAAGAAGGGATAAATAATCTCTCAAAGTATCATAAGTCCCACCTCCTCAAACAATAATATTAAATTGTCAAGTAGAATGAGAAAATTGACTTTCCAACTTCATTTACTTCGCTATAATTAATCCCTCTTGAATTAATATGGACCAAGTAAATTATTTTCCTTTCTTGCTTTTCCATACGCAATTTTCCCCTTCTTCTCATGTTTAAATTAGGCCTCTGTC
Organism: Inga leiocalycina; assembly: GCA_963242795.1. Lineage (NCBI taxonomy): Eukaryota > Viridiplantae > Streptophyta > Magnoliopsida > Fabales > Fabaceae > Inga > Inga leiocalycina. The sequence goes on along the minus strand of OY725327.1, from coordinate 52,819,380 downwards.
ATTTTTTACTTTAAGCAAAAAGACTAAGTAGTTATCTCAAGTAATCGGAACTAAAGTAAAAGCAAAATTTCTAGGGGTAATTTTGTCATTAATCCCACTATATATTCTGTACATTTAGCCCTTGAGTACATTTTGGAATTTACAGCATTCCTCTCTTACAGTTCTCATCTTTGTTCTTAGCACACATCCTGTTTTCACCTGTCTAAATTGTTAGTAGGGGAGGGTGAAATTCGAGAAAAATTCAGTAGGAAACAGTTACCATAATGCATGCATGATAGATGTTATGTGCATAACATGTTAGCTTTAACTAGATGCATGCCCCATGATGACATTTCTGCATGCTCAATGTTTTATGCAACATAACTATGACCATAGTATAAACAGAAACAGAGCTTCATTTATTCAAATACACTCTACACAATCACATACATCACTACACAAGCAGAGATATCAAATATAAGCAAATAAGATAAGTCCCCTACCTCTAGTCTTTAAATCCTCCTCTTGTACCTTTTCTTTTTCAACCATTGAAGATGCTTCTTCTTTGACACCTCATGGCCCTAGATGAATAATCATATCATCAGGGTCTTTGCATTAGGCCCAATGTATAGCTAATGGGCCCACACTAATTCCAAGTGCTTAACTTGACTTTTGGAAATTAACTTTATCACTAAATGACATTACCTTTTCAGTTTAGCATAAAATGTAAATCTGGCAGAATTTTCACTGAACTTTAAAAAATCATAACTAATTCTATAAAACTTTGATTGGGGTGATTCAAAATTCTATGCAACCCTTATTAAGTATATTTTAAGAAAACAAATGCTTCCCACAATCTTCTATCCACACACAATTCCCAGTTTTCACATTTTCGCTTGCTGCCAGAAAATCTGTCCAGCTTTAATGGTCTAACTTGAAACACTCATAACTTTTTGTATACTTATTCAATTTCTACCCATTACCTATCAAATTAAAGGTCTTTATGTTTAATTTAAATATGGAAAATACCAGGGTCAATGGATAAATTTTAGCCATTCAAAAACACACCATAACCAGACTACCTTTAGAAACAAAATTCAGGCAGCTTTAAACATAACCTCCAAAATCATCATTTAACCATAAACACATGATCATACCTCCAAAATCATCATAAATCATCATTTAACCATAAACACATGATCAAACCATGATTAAACCTTAAAAACACCCCTTGCATGAAATTGAACAGTACCCACCCTCAAAAATACTCATCCAAGAGATAATCCAATCAATTCAAAATGAAGCCTACGCTTACCTCTACGTGTTTCCGTAACTTGATTGGAAATCCAGCAGTACTCTGATAAGCAAGATGGCACCAAACACCACCAAATGAAAATCTAAAAAAGTAGAAATGAAGCCTAGGATGAGTAGAACAAGGTTTGTGAAGGGTATTTTGAGAGAAAATGATGATTCGGAGGTGAAATCGGCTTCGAAGCTCAAGAATGGTTACTATTCACCCTTCTTCTCTCCTCTTCCATTTTCTTATTATTTTTCTCTATTTTTGTGCTGTTTTGACAAAATTAATAGCCAAGAGGGAGTCTTGAACAATTATGCCATGAGTTAAATTCCTACGGTGCCATTTGTCAAGTGATCCAATAATTCGGTGGCACATATCACTTACTTTACTAAAGTAGGTCCCACCTCCTTCTCTCTCCTCTTAGGCATCCCTAATTGGTAAGGGAAGAAGAGGCCTGACAATTTCACTGGATTCCCAAGTTCGGTGTTTAGGAAGTCAAGTACGCGACCAGGCCAAGCACCGATGGACTCTCCTTACTATTATGCTAAGCGTCACCTCCAGAGAGTACCAACACAAAAGTTACTTTATGACTCTCATGATGAAGGGATAAGTGTCATCTTCTTGTGGTACCAACGCCAAAGTAGAAATAGTGACTGTAATCATTATGGACACATATCACTTTCCTATGGTGCCAACCATAAAGTAGTGTCATGATTGCTTACTTTATTAAAGCTAGTTTAATAAAGTTACTTTATCAAAGCTAGTTTAATAAAGTTACTTTATTGGTGTCTACTCAAGTTTCACATTGGACTTACTCGAAATTGCTTCACATATACCAAAGTCCATCAAATGACACCAAGTCAGAGTATATATGTGTGGGCCCCATATTGTGCCACACATCAGTGTCTACTCTAAAAACGTAGGGTATTCATGTCTACCTTGAAAATGCCTTGTGCACTCACATACCGGCATACTTTACTCGATTAACTTGTCCCATACCTCGTAACATAGTTGGGTGGCATCTTTGTACCAACCAAATAGCATCGTATATGTGTCCTATGCACATCTATACCAACACTTTAATCATACTACCACAAACACCAAACCCTCTCCCCGGTAGGGCCAAATCACATATTCCCTGAGAGTCTTTCTATAGCCCAATATTCTTAGGACTCTTCCCCAACTAGGCTTAGTAGTCTACCTTATTCAGGTTTATTCTCTAGCCTTTAGTCCCGAAATTTGGGATATTGCACACCGCTTAAATCTACAAAGGGGAGTATTTCTACTACCCTTGATCTTCCTAACCTAATTTCCTTTATTGTCAATCCCCTGATTTAGAGCTTAAACCTCTCCCCTTTAATTTTAAATATGCTTTCCATGCTAATGATGAGAAATTGCCTATGATTATTTCAAATTCTTTGTCCGTGAGTGAGGAGAAGAGATTGCTTGATGCTTTGAGTAGGGATAGAAAGGCTCTAAGGTGGACTTAAGCTGATATTCTTGTGATTGGTTCAGCTATTTGTACCCATCAGATCCTCTTGCAAGAGGATTCCAAACCCCTTAGATAGCCCCAAAGGTGCCTCAACCCCTTAATTCTAGATATGGTTAGAAAGAAGTGATCAAACTATTGAGTGTGGGTATCATCTACCCAATTTTCTATAGTGAGTGGGTTAGTCTGGTGCAAGTAATGCCTAAAAAGAGTAGGATCACTTTGGTAAAGAATGAAACAATGAGTTGATACCTACTAGGGGCAAAATGCTTGGCGAGGGTGCATAGACTATAGGAAATTTAATGAAGCCTCTAGGAAAGATCACTTTTCCCTTTCCCTTTATTAATCAGATGCTTGAAAAGTTGGTGGTAAGAGCTATTAGATCCATATGTTTTGATGATAACAAAGATCAGAGTGATCCTACAAAAAGTTTTCAAAATAAATAAAAGAGATTTGAACAAAGAAACTAAGTCTTTGGTGATAGGAAAAAACCATTACTCAAGTAGGCACTCGAGAAATGAAGAAGAACAGGAATTCACATAACAGGAGAAAGAAGCACTGACAGATTTAAAAGAAGGTTACTAGAGGGATGACTAGAGTAATAATTCCCCATTACTCAAGTAACCACTTGAGTAATGATGTTCCAGAGCTCTCTGCCAAGATTTGCATGGACTTACTCGAGGGACCACTAGAGTAATATAGTCACCGAGCTCTCTGCCAAGTTTTTGATGGTGTCACTCAAGTAACCACTCAAGTAATGACAAGTAATCACTCGAAGGACCCCTCGAGTGACCAGGTAAGTTTTTAGGAAGTGAAGACTCTGTCAATATTTTGCTAAGACCACTCGAGCAATGCTTCTGAATCACTCCAATAACCACTCTAGTAATGGATAATGATCATTTGAGTAACCACTATAGTGATCAAGATAGAAGTGTTTGACTTAAGTCTCTGCCAAGTTTTTCAATACATCACTTGAGTAGCCACTCGAGTAATGGATAATAATCACTTCAGTAGCCACTCCAGTGATCTGGTCAAAATCGCTGAATTAACTCTCTGTGAAGATTTTTAATGGCTCACTCGAGTAATGAAGCATGATCACTCGAGTAGCCATTTGAGTAATGCAGTACAGAGAGTATGATTTTAATTTGTTGTTCATTGATTTGTTATCCATATGATTCATCTTTCATTGTATTAGTTTCCAAAGTGTATTTGCAGAAAATAATAAAGAGATCTTGCATTAAGAGAAAAGTCAAATAAAACATCCGAACATTCACCTATACAAGTACTTTTAGCCTTTACATACATCAAATGATTCAAATTGTATCAAATAGATATGAAAAGCGTATTTTTAATTGCATATATCATGGAGGAAGAATATGTAGATCAACCTCCAAGTTTTGAATATGTAACTAAGCCTGACCATGTTTTTAAACTAAGAAAGGCTTTATACGGTTCAAAACAAGCTCTTAGAGAATAGTACGAAAGACTTAGTAAATTTCTCATCAATCAAGGTTTTGTACGAGGAAAAGTTGATAAAACACCTTTTACAAAATGAAAACGAGATGATATTTTAATTGTACAAATATATGTTGATGATATAGTTTTTGGTACTACTAATGAAACCTTATGCAAGGAATTTTCTGAGATAATGTAAGGGAGTTTAAGATGTCAATTATGGAAAAATTGAATTTCTTTCTCGGTTTGCAAATCAAACAAAGAATGAAATTTTCATATCTCAAACAAAGTATTTGAAAAAGCTATTGAAGAAATATGGAATAGATGAAGGACACGCCTATGAGCTCAACTACATTGCTTGATGTTGATGTCAAGGGAAAATATTACAATATCACAAGATATAGAGGAATGATTGGATCATTACTCTATCTTACTGCAAGCAGACCTGACATCCAATTCAGTGTTGGTATATGTGCAAGATATCAATCAGCACCAAAAGAATCACATACTAAAACCATCAAACAAATCTTTAGATACCTCGATGACACAGCAGAATTGGGTCTCTGGTATCGTAAAGGAAGAAATGAATATCTAGTTGCATACTCAGATTCTAATCATAGAGGATACAAGATAGACAAAAAGAGTACCAGTGGACAAAGCCAGTTTCTTGGAGGTTTACTTATGTCATGGTTTAGCAAGAAACAAAATACAGTGTCTCTTTCATCAACGAAAGCAAAGTATGTTGCAACATCAAGTTGTTGTGCACAAGTGTTATGGCTGAAGCAATAATTACAAGATCTTGGTATTTATCTAAAGGAGAAACTAATATACTGTGACAACACTAGCATAATAAGCTTGGCAAATATCCTAGTTCAACATTCCAGTACCAAGCATATTGATGTTAGCCATCACTTCATCAGGGATCATGTTCAAAAGAAAGATGTCAAAGTGATATTCATTCCAACTCATCTTCAACAAGCTGATAGTTTTATAAAACCCCTAGCCAAAGATCAATTTATATTTATTAGAAGAGAATTGGAAATAGTAAATCCCAATAAATTGTAAGTTATCTAGCATTTACAAAATGTTAAATGATGTTATTTAGTGATGTTTTGATGATTACTAACTTAAGCATCAGAGTATCTAGTAATTTGTTTTGTAGGATCTTGATATTCTGTTTTGGGGTATGAAAAGCAGAGGTTAACAGAGTATTATATCACTCGAGGGACAACTTCAAGTAACCTACATTACTTGAGTGATAACTAGAAGTGATAATAAGAATCACTCGAGTAACTACTTGAGTGATGACCTTGAAAATGAGGCAGAGAAGCATTAATTCAAAAGGAAACAGCATAACAGTTGAAAGTAAACAGTTAGGAGCTAAAAAGACTGATCACTCTAGTAAGGACTCGAGTGATGCCTCAGAGTCACTCGAGTAAGCCCTTGAGTGATCATGATTACAAATCATAAATCAACCTTATTTCAATTCAAATCTGCCTTGAAGTATCATCAAATCATCAAAGGAATATACATGGGTGATTACAATATCATTCATGCCAGGTACCCATTTAAATTTACATTATTTTTTATTTTTTGGTATGATCACTCGAATATCTACTCGAGTGATGCCTCAAGATCACTCGAGTAACCCCTCGAGTGATGTCGGGCGCTAAGGCTTTATGTATAACAACTTAGTCATTTTTCTTAAAATCTCTTCAAGTGATTCTCTAGTGCTCTCTTAAAAATTTTTCGCAAAACCCATTGATTTATGCCTTTAAAAACTTCTCAGATTTCTTAAAATCCTTAGCTCTAAACTTGCGATCGTCTGTACTCTCTTTCTAGAAATCCACTTATCCTCTCAATCACTATGGTTAAAACTAAATCTCCTAATCCTAACACTCCTACTAAGTCTTTTGAACCTCAACAACCCTTTGAGTCTCCTCTATCTCCTCCAACCAAGAAACAGAAATTGGCTCCCAAACCAAAGTCCAAACCGAAGCCACAAGCCAAACCAAAGGTCAAAGGAGTTATGATCAAGGAAATTGTTGTCATAAGGGCTCAATCTAAGAAGAGTTCACCTCCAGGGAGAAGCAAGGGAACCAAAGCACCATCTCCTCCTTCTTCAGATTCATTTGACACTCCTTCTTGGTTTGAGAAACCTTCTAAGGGGTTGACAAAAAACATGCCCAAGCAATGGCAAGTATACTAGATGAGGCTTCTAAGTCTGGAGAAAGAAAAGAAAGACAATCTTTAAAGGAACCAAAAGAGAAGGAAGAAGAAATCACATTTCCTCCCAAAGGCTTCAATGTAAAGAAGATTGAGGAGTCACAGAAATTCATATATCACTTTTTAAGGAGAAAAGTATGCAAGATGCACTTCATTGACCTCAAGATTCTTCAAGAGGTATTGAAATTCGACCTTAAACCTTATCTAAAACCCTATATGCCCTGGCTATTAGTTAAATTTCCTTTTTGCACAAAAATAGTCAGGTATTTCTATTGCAATTTAGAACCTGTTAATGATGCCCTTAGAGATTCTCTGGAAGAAGAAATGGTCTCTAAGGTTAAAGGACAAGAAATATTAATCTTACCCTCCAAAATAAACACCTGGTTTGGGATAGAGGACCCCCCTGAAGATATTTATCCTACCCTTGACTCGAGCCAGTTGTTTTCAATTCTAAGGCCTGGTGAGATAGTAGGACTTCTCTGTTTTAACCTGAGTGATATGTGTGATCTTCACCGAGTTATATGGTATGTCTATTCTATAGCCATAGTAAATAAATCCAATAATTTCACTCATTTCATTGAGAGGGATTATAGAAAATTTTCCTCCATTCTTCTTTTGGAGAAAAAAAACTTGGGTGAGTTCATTTTTTCTGAGATCAAGAGATATAAGTTCAAAGGAAAAATAACCACTCTAATGCCAAATCTCCAGCTTATATCTTTGTTCTTGAAAATGAATAAGATTTGGTACTTGGAGAAGAATGAACCAGTTGAGAGGCTAACTCCAGTGGGACGAAATCAAATTGGGAAAATGAACATTGACATTCACCTGAAGAAGCCACTTGAGTCTAGTCCCAAGAAGAAAAAGACTGAGGCTAGATCCAGTAGGTTGGATGATACTTAGTAGTCTACTCCTGCTTCTACTTTTTCTCCACCATTCCTTGAATCCGCATTGTAGACATTTATGGAAAATATCCTCAAGGGCGTTCATGTGGATATAGCCAACACCATTAAGGAACTCATCTCTCACATGACCAATAAGATGGGAGAACTTGTAGAGATAAAGGATAAAAGATATGAGGAGATGTTGGCAAAATAACGAGCCTAGGGTAAGCTTCTGAAATCACTTCATGCCAGACTTGATGCTATGGCACCTAGTCCATCTAATCCTGGTCCACCTATGCCTTCTTTTACTCCTGAGCCAGTACCAACTTCTGAGCCTGGACTTCTTCTATTCCTCTTCCTATCATACCTATCACAATCTCTAGAAATCTCCTTTTCTCTATGCCTAACTCTGACCTAAACACATCCGAACCTATTCACATCACCATTAATGATCAAGTGCCCACACTTATTGCTTCACCTGCAAGCATTGAGGAGATGATTGTTTCTTCTAGTAATCATCAGTCGCCTACTGGTACAGAGGAGGTAAAGGTTACTTCTTTAATTCCATCACCACAAAATCCTCCAGAGGATCCTCTACAGATACGTCCAATAAATCTCCCTTAACCTCACCCATCATCTTCAGATTCTTCGAGTTCAAGTTATTCCCACCTTTGTGATGAAGACAACAGGAGGGAGAAGAACTAGACGCGATTGTTTTTTAGAAATGACATTAATGTTGCACATATATCATAGACTTCTGGGTGTATTGGGATTTAGGGAGCATTTGATAGTACATTTACTTGTTTTTATCTATGTAATGAATTTCATGAATGAATTATGCAGTTAAAGTTTTTATGTAGTTAGAATCTATTATTTTGAACTAACGGATTTCTATTTGTATATGGAAGATGATTACAGGTTTTAACTCATTCTTGTTTTTGAAATTTCAAAATCACTGAACTTGAATCCAAAATGATTTCAAAAATTTTAAGAGTTTCATAATCGTTGAATTTGAAATCATAGGAAACTCAAAGATGTTAAGTTCTTGATTTCAAAATAAGTTCAAACAAAAGATTCAAAAACATAGATTTGAACTTAAAATCATTTTCAACTTTTTGCAAAACTCAACAAATGATATTTGAAAAGAGCTCAAGAATTTTAAATGCATATGATCTTAAAGAAAAGTCACAAATGCTTTCAAACACCTTCAAAAATCACCCAGTTTTGTCATCATCAAAAAGGGGGAGAATATTAGATCCACATGATTTGATGATAACAAAGATTGGATTGATCCTATAAAAAGTTTTGATAATAAACAAAAGAGATTTGAATAAAGTAACTAAGTCTTTGGTGACAAGAAAAAACCAATACTTGAGTAAGCACTCGAGCAATAAAGAAGAATAGGAATTCACAAAGCATGAGAAAAAAGCACTGGCAAATTTTGTAACCCCCTCCATAATTATATTCGAAATACGTGAATAAAATGAATTAGAGACCAACGATTAGCAAAACTTATTTCAATTCCCCATCCTTAAGATAGGGTTTTCACTCATTCACCTTTCGATTATAATTACCACACGAAGATAAATCACATTCATTATAAACATCAGAGTGCACAATAATAATTCCGGAAAACCCCGAGTTCATACCTTTCACCAATGAGTTTTAAAGGAACATTCGCCCATATACAAGTTCTTATATAGGGATTACACAATATCCTTTTCAAATACATATCCAAAGAATACTCATTCTAACATATACACATCCAAATCATATACAATTATCCCAACTAGCAATGATAACCAACTATCAAACTCAAATAACCAAAAGAAAGTCCTTGCCGCCCATGGTTGCCTGCTCCATCCTCAATCCACTACCCTGTCTGAAAGGTTAGTAGGGAAGGGTGAGATTAGAGAGAATCTCAGTAGGAAAACAATATCAATATGCATGTACAATAAATTTTTAGTGCATGACATGCTTGCATTACATAACTCATGCTCACACAATGACAATCTGCAAGCTCAACGCTTCAAACAACAAACTTATGGCTATAGCATAAATTGAAACAGAGCTTCAATCATTCATATATGTTTCACATAATCAAGCAAAGCAAAGACATGCATCAATACACCAAAACGAATATCATATGCAAGCAGGAGAGGTAAGTTCCCTACCCTTGTTGTAATACCCCAAATTCTGATACTTGAGGCTAGAGAATAAGCCTGAAATAAGTGGATTGCTAAGCCCCGATTTAGCAAGATCCCAAATTGTGATTAAGAGATAATGACTCCAAAAGTGGATGTGGTTAGTGATAAATAACCCTTTTAGAGAATATGATGTGAATTGGCACTCGAATGTGATTCGTATGGGTTGTGAGCAGCGCTGAAACCATGTGTTTAAGTTCAATTATGGATTAACCTCTAAATTGACTTAAAATAAGGGGGAGGGCGTATGTATGGTGTAAATGAATGAGAAAATGAATTTGGTGGTGATTTAGGAGGAATTACCATAATCAAGGGCAAAACGGTAAAGTTATCGACCAATTGGTCAATTACCAAAGAGGAAACTCATTGGTAACTTCAAGATCAATGGTTAGGATTGAATTGTGCAAGAGATCAAAGGGTGGAATTCCATGTGAGTTACTCATGTGAACTCATGAGAGGTGTGGCAAGATTGTGACAAGTGTCACAATGTGAACCATAAGATGTGGTCCAAGTGTCAAATTCATTTCCTCTTCCCTCTCCCTTTTTTAAAGTCGGTTATATGGGCTAGGAGGGACTAAAATTTGATATCTCATCATATTTTCTCTCTCTTCTCAAGCTCAAAAACGTCCAAGCCATAGAAGAGGAAAGAGGAAGGAGAATCAATGTGAAGGTAAGCCATTTTAACCTTGTAGATGACTCCTAATGCTCAAAACCTCTTCTTTAATGTTGTTCATAGTGATGAGAGCTTCATTGCTATGGTTTTATATTTTTGAAAGGAGGTGTTTGATGGCTTGAGGAAAATTGGAAAGATGAAGAATCAAAGAATTGGTTTGGGAAAGAGGAAGAGGTGAGTATTTGAAGCCTTTTGATCAAAGTTTTATGATTTGTAGATGAGCTTTATGAATTTTGAATTTTGCCCTGATTTTATGTGATTTTGAAATGGAGTAATTTCATTGTGTAGTGTGTTGCAAATGGTCTTTTTTGTGTTTTATGACCATTGGTATTTGTTTGGAATTTTGGTTGGAAAGGATTGCAATATGGTGCATTGTATTTTGACATTGTGTGACATGTTGTGGCTATGGTATAACATGTCAATGTGATTTGAATTTGGATGTTTTGGTGTTTCCAATGGATTCCTTGTGAAAATTTGTGTGGAAATGGTGTTTGATGTGAAAATGGGAACCATTGGAAGCAATTGTGAAAATCTGGAAATCTGTCCATTGAATTTTGGTTCTGGGCAGTCTATTTGTGTTGCCATTTTGAATGGGCAAATGAAGTCATAAAATTATGACACTTTTTAGTTTTAAATTTTACATCCCAAGCTTCAAAATGGACATATAATTTGTTCCATTTCATTTTGGGAACTAGAAGATATGACTATCTAAAGTTTGGCATTGAAATTGAACACTGATTTGGGAAAGTAGTGGATTTTGAGGAATTCTATATTTTTTGGTGATTTCTGGTAATGGCTCATATTTCTCCTATGAAGAGGACTTAAATATCTTTCAATGGGCTTTGGGATCACCTCATTTTGCTTTTTCTAGAATTAGTTATGAATTTCTGAAGTTGCCTTAACTGTAGTAGAAAATCGTGGTTGCAGCACAAAAGTTTCTCTGCACGTTTTGGCCGCAGCCAGAAATTCTTGGTTGCAGCCAAAAACCTTCTGTGCACATTTTGGCTGCAGCCAGAGGATTCTTGGTTGCAGCCAACCCCCATTTTCAATATTTTGTGATTTTGAAAGGTGATTTCCAACCTAGTACATCCCAATCCTTCAGGCTATCATTGAGCTTATTATAGCTACCTAAAGGTTGTGAATGGTAACCAACTTTAAGTGTAATGAAATTAAAGATTTGGAATAGAGAATAAACCTATGTCTTTGCTTTGGCTATAGGTTTGATATCCACCCTGAATGTGGTTCAATATTCATCTAGATCATGATTAGCCGGTGCTGGAGCATACGTGGAAAGAATAAGTGTAGGGAACTTACCTCTTATGCATGTAGTTGATAATTGTGTTGGTGTATTGATGCATGTATTGCTTTGCTTGATTATGTGAAACATATATGAATGATTGTAGCTCTGTTTCTATTTATGCTATGGCCATGAGTATGTTGTTGAAACATTGAGCACGCGGATATGTCATTATGTGAGCATAAGTTATGTATTGCAAGCATGTCATGCATTGACACTTATCTTGCATGTATATTGGTATTTGTTTCCTATTGAGGTTCTCTCGAATCTCACCCTCCCTACCAACATTTTAGACATGGTAGGTGGAATCGAGGACGGAGCAAGCATCCATGGGCGGCGATGACTCCTTCAGGTTGTAATCTTGTGATAGTTGGTTATTAATGCATGTTTGGGAGTAAGTATATTTGGATATATGGTTGTATAGGTTGGAATGTATATTCGAGTATGTATTTGGTATGAGAATTTGTGTAATCCCCTATTTGGAAAATTGTAAAGGGCGAATATGCCTTGTAAAGCTTGGATTGATGCAAGGAATCCGGGATTGTCGAAAATTTATATTGTGCACTCTGATATATAATGAATGTGATTTATCTTCGCAGAGTAGTTATATTCGATATGTGAATATGAGACTAGGTCAATTAGATTTCAAAAAGTATTTGTGAAAACCCTATCTCAAGGATGGGATTGTGAATGAGTTTTAATAATTATTGGTCTCTATTTCACTTTAATCAAGTATTTCGGATATAATTATGGAAGGGGGTTACACTTGTTCCTTTCACCTATGCTCCAACATCAGCAACTCACGATCAGGGCAAATATCCAACCCTATAACCAAAATCAAGGACATAGGGTTATTCTCTTTTCCAATTCTTTAACTTTCAAACACTTAAAGTTGGTTATCATTCACGACCTTTAGGTGGCTACTTAAACCCTAAACACATACCTAAAAGGTTGGGAGAAACTTGACCAAAGACCATCTTTCAAAACCTCAAAATCCCATTTTTGATTGCATCACTCGAGTGATGGATAACGCACTCAAGTGATGGATGACTTACACTCGAGCATAAAAGCTCACTCATGTGAGTGCTTGACCGAAAGCACAAACGGAGCCCAGAAATGCTCATTGCACTCGAGCACCAAGATCAACACTCGAGTGATGCCCCCACACTCACCCGAGTCCTACAAAGTGAGGCACAAGAAGTAACCCCCCGAGAGCAACAAAAAAACCTTAAACCAGAAGTGCACTCGATCACTAGCTCTGGCACTCAAGTGAGGGCACAAAACTCATGAGTACACACACACACTCTTGATAAACTGACTGCAAGTGTCATCCTGAGTAACAGGCTCATAGTGCAAAACACATGCTCACTCGAGTGAGAGCAATTGCACTCCAGTGATGACCCACATCACTTGCAAGTGAGGAACTGCACTCTTGCTTTTTGGCATGAAAGTGCTATCAAAAATCAAAGGGAAAAGAGGGAATATGATGCTGCACTCAAGTAACACCCCTGTGCACTCGAGTGAGGCTTATCAGAAGCCAAAACGCAGCAGAAGATAGAATTTTCCCTAACTTCCAATATATGTTTCCAATGGTCCCAAAACTCTAACCGAAGTTTACTCCCATATAATTTTACACAAGGAACCTATTAGAAACCACAAAACACCCAAAATCACATTCTAAATACAAATTCTTGTCTTGAAAACCATATTACCACATATTATCAAATCTTACTACTTTTGCTCCCAATGTTCTAGATCAATCCCAATGGCATCAAAACACACTATGACACAATTTTTACCACAATACACTATCATTCCATAATTACACCAAATTAGGGCAAATTCCATAATTTACAAAACTCAACCAAAAGTCACAAAACTTAGATCAAAAAGCATCAAATACTCACCTCTTCCTCTTTCCCAAACTTGCTCCTTAATTCTTCATCTTTCCAATTTCCTTCAAGCTCTCAAACACCTTCTTTCACAAATATAAAACCATAGAGATGAAGCTCTCATCACTATGAACAATATTATAGAAGAGTGTTTAAGCTAAAGAAGACACCAAGCAAGCCAAATCTTACCTTTTTCCTTTCTCTTTCCTCTCTTGCCTTGTGCGTCCATGGAGATGAGAGGAGAGAGAGATGAGATCAGTTTTTGAGGCATGAAAACCGACCTAGAAGGAAGAGAGGAGAGAGGGAAGAGTTGAAAAGTTGACCATGATCCAATGGTCCATAAAGTGCCAAGTGTCACAATCTTACCACACCTCCCAATAGCTCACATACACCCATATGGATGGGATTCCACCCCTTTTAATCTCATAACAACAAATCTCAACCATTGATCTTGGAGTTACCAATGAGTTCCCTCTTCGGTAACTGACCAATTGATCGGTAACTTTACCATTTTACCCCTGATTATGGTAATTGCTCTAAAATCACCATCAAACATATTTTCTCATTCTATCACACCAATCATGGGTCCTCCCTCTATTTTAAGTCAATTTAGATGTTAATACACAGTTAAACTTAAATATAGGGTCTCGGTACTAATTGTAACACATTCAAATCTCAAAGCATATCACATTCTCCAAAAGTGTTGATTTACCAATGATCACACACCCTTTTAGAGTCTTAATCCCATAATCAAATTTTGGGATATTACAGATTTCAAAGAAGGTTACTTGAGGGACACTTGAGTAATGATTCCCTATTACTCAAGTGACCACTTGAGTAATGATGTTCCAGAGCTCTCTGCCAAGATTTGTATGGACTTACTCAAGGGACCACTTGAGTAATATAGTCACTAAGCTCTCTGCCAAGTTTTTGATGGTGTCACTCGAGTAGCTACTCAAGTAATGACAAATGATCACTCGAGGGACCCCTCGAGTGACTAGGTAAGTTTTCAAGCAGTGAAAACTCTGTCAATATTTTGCTAAGACCACTCGAGTAATGCTTCTAAATCACTCCAATAACCACTTTAGTAATGGATAATAATCACTTGAGTAACCACTTTAGTGATCAAGTCAGAAGTATTTAACTTAAGTCTCTACCAAGTTTTTCAATGGATCACTTGAGTAGCCACTCGAGTAATGGATAATAATCACTCCAGTAGCCACACCAATTATCAAGTTAAAATTGTTCACTTAACTCTCTGCGAAGATTTTTAATGGCTCACTCGAGTAATGAAGCATGATCACTTGAGTAGCCACTCGAGTAATGCAATACAGAGAGTATGATTTTAATCTGTTGTTCATTGATTTGTTATCCATGTGATTAATCTTTGATTATATTAGTTTCCAAAGTATATTTGCAGAAAACAATAAAGAGATCTTGCATTAAGAGAAAAGTTAAATGAAATGTCCGAATATTCACCTACTGCTCAACGGATAATTTTCAAATTTGAAGAACGGTCAAACGATGATGCGCGACTCTAACAGACATTTTTGAAATGCTTCTAATGGACATTACAATTCATCTATATATATATAGAGAGCATTCAACGAAGAACAGAACACAATAACTGAGAACACACGAACATACATCGATCAACATTTTCTTAGTGCTCTGTTTTTCTTACATTCACTCTTTGTACTTCAGTGATTATATGTTTGCTCTGTGAGAGAGATTTTCATTACAAACTCAATATTTGTTATTGAGACAACTTACGGTTGTGGAACCTTGAATTGGGGATTTGATTACAACATGTAAGGAGGCGTGAGTGTCCAAGTGAAGCAACTTGCTATATACTGAGGTACCAAGAAACCACTAAATCTTGGAAGATATAGTGAAACTCTTAGAGAAGCTCTGAGGACTAAACGTATGTCAAAGTGGTAGTGACCGAATCAGTATAACTCTCGGTGTACACTTCGGTGATATTTCTCTTAGCTCTTAACTTTTTTAAATTCCCAATCAATTTTTATATACGAAACGATTTTTCTGCAATCACCCAATTCACCCCCTCTTAGGTGAAACGCTTACAGTAACAAGAGCTACATTATTCCCTATATGATTATTTAGGATATCCCAAATCCCACTAGCTCCTGAAGATTAGGAAAAGACTACTTTTACTTGTCTATTTGATACCTATGCCTATAGGAGAATGCCGTTCGGATTGTACAATGCACCTAGCACTTTTCAATATTGCATAATGTCACTATTCTGTGATTTCCTTAAAAATTACATGGAGGTTTTTATGGATGATTTTACAGTGTATGGCAATTCGTTTGATACTTGTTTAAATAGTTTAGACAATGTTCTTGCTAAATGCATTGAGAAAAATTTGATTTTGAATTATGAGAAGTGTCATTTCATAGTTGATCATGGAATAGTACTTGGTCACTTGATATCTAGAAGGGGCATTGAAGTTGATAAAGCCAAAATTAAGGTGATTTTCTCCTTGCCCTACCCACTAATGTTAAAGCACTTCATTCTTCTTAAGGCATGTGGGTTTTTACCAGTGATTCATAAAAGATTTCAGTAAGATAGCTCTTCTATTATCCAAATTATTGCAAAAGGATGTTTATTTTGTCTTCAATAATTCTTGTAAACAAGCATTTGATGAATTAAAAGCATACTTGATTTCTCCTCCTATTCTGAGTGCACCAGATTGGACTTACCTTTTGAACTAGCATGTGGTGCCTCCAATTCTGCTGTGGGGGTCATGCTAGGACAAAAGCATAGCGAGTTTTCCCATGCGATCGCTTATGCATCCAAAACCTTGGATAGTGCACAAAAGAATTACACTACCACTGAAAAAGGATTGTTTGCTGTAATATTTGCATTAGATAAGTTCAAACAATATTTAATCAATTCCAAAGTGGTTATATATATATATATCATGTAGCTGTGAATTTTTTCTTCACCAAGCCTCAGTTAAAACTAAGGCTCATTAGATGGATGTTACTACTACAAGGGTTCGACATTAGCATTAAGGATAGGCTTGGAAGTGCAAACCTTATAGTGGATCACTTGAGTAAACTACCGGATGGTACAAGGGGAGTACTTGACTCTAACTTTATTTGTGATGACTTTTTGTAACCCCCTTCATTACATAGGCCGAGATTAAGATCATAAACACATAATTATGTTGAATTAGGGACCAAGGGATAAATTGAAACTTATAAAATTTTTCTCTTCCCCAAACAGAATTTTCAAAAAAATTTCTAAACTTGGTCAATATTGGTCTCATATTCACATTTTAAAATATAAATGGCCTGTACAGAACGATTTCATTCATAAATATCATAGTACAATGTAAATTCTCGACACACTCGGGTTCCATTAATCAAATAAGGGTTTTACAAGGCACAAATGCCCATAATCTATTTCCCTTAACTAGGGGATTACATAAAACTATCCAATATCCATATACAATTGTTTCCCGAACAAAATATCCAAAATATAAAAGTATGATAACCAATTTATCCAAAATAAACTCCTAGCCCAAAGCTTTATCCACTCTTCGTCACCTGCTTTGCTTTAGATCCTTCAACCCTGTCTAAAAATTTGTTTTTGGGAGAGTGAGATTCTAAGGAATCCCCATAGTGTCAATTCACCCATAATATGCACAACCACAAAGCATGTAAGTAAATCAATATACAACACATAGCAACTACTGTTAGATATGAATAGTTTTGATGATGTCAAATATAGATGTCAAATATGAGCAAAAAGTTTGTATAATATACTTAGGGTTAATATAAATTTTGGTCCCTGAAGTTTGATCCAATTTTGGTTTTGGTCCCTCAAGTTTGAAATCGATGGTTTAGGTCCCTGAAGTTTCACCCAATTTTGGTTTTAGTCCCTCAAGTTTGAAATCGGTGGTTTTGATCCCTGAAGTTTCACCCGATTTTGGTATTAGTCCCTCAAGTTTAAAAAGGACTTGGCGACCCGTTTTGAAACCAGACCCGACTCGAAAAAAAAACCAAGTCCTTTTCAAACTTGAGGAACTAAAACCAAAATCGGGTGAAACTTCAGGGACCAAAACCACCGATTTCAAACTTGAACGACTAAAACCAAAATTGGGTGAAACTTCAGGGATCAAAATCACCGATTTCAAACTTGAGGGACCAAAATCAAAATTGGATCAAACTTCAGGGACCAAAAGTTATATTAACCCATATACTTATCTTCTACATTGACTAACTACCATACTTAATGTTGTATATCTTGTAGATTAGTCATCAACCTGATTGTGGGTTGATGTTATAATGCCTCATATATGGAGAATGATCATCAAGAAGAAAATCAAGAGGCAAGGGATTGAAGAAAGAAGGCATTGCAAGAACTAATGGGAATATCAAGCAAAGATTGAAGAAGATTGAAGATATTCAAGAAGACACATAATTGTTTTATGAAGAATGATCATCAATTCAAAAAGATGTCTAGTTGGAATGATCATCAAGTGGCAAAACAAGAAGAAAGAGATTGAAGAAAGAAGAAGAAAGAGATTGAAGAAAGAAGAACTTGCAAGATCACATGAGAATATCAAGATCCAAGCTATTAGAAGTGATACCAGAGGTTTCTTTGATCATATGGAGGTTGGAATGGGTCAATTCGAAGCCAAGATAACTTATATGGAAGTTATGGAGCTTCCCCAAGATGTTCTTTTGAGTTTTGGCTCTCTGCCATATTTTGGAAGGCATTACTCGAGTGGTTACTCGAGTAATGGACATGATCACTTGAGTAACTAATCGAGTAATCTGCATTTTTATTATGCTCTGTTTTTCGCGCATCAGGACAGAGGTTCGGTATTTTAGGCATATCTCTCTAACCACATGTCAGATTGATCTGAAACCAGTGGCATATGAAACTAGACTCCCAATAAGAACTATGGACACCAAGATCACATTAAAATAAGTTCATATGAGGGAGATATGATCTGTTGAAGTTGACACATGAATCACCGTCATATTCTAGGACAGCTTCGGTATTTTGGACATAACTCTCAAAATACATATCGGATTGAGACGAAACTGGTGCCATATGAAAGAAGACTCAAAGAGCTTTCCATGGATAGGTAATTTGACATATTTGAGGTTATATTCTAATAGCTATGCCATCTAGAAGTTGCTGCTCGTGATTTTAGAGATTGTCTAAGAACAATAGATACTCTTTGGATCATAACTTTCTGTACACAACGAGTTTGGAGCTGATTCTTGTTGCATTGGAATGTAAACAATGAGAGCTTTCCAATGATATATAATTTGCCATGTTTCAAATCAAAATCAAGAATTCACTTGAAGGGCTTACTCGAGTAATATGTCGAGTTATTTGGAATTTACTCGAGGGACTACTCGAGTAATCAGGGAAATCACTTCCAATTGCTCTCGGCCTGCCAATGTTACTCGAGTAAGCACTCAAGTAATCAGGGAAATCACTTCCAGTTGCTCTCGGCCTGCCAACATTACTCGAGTGAGTACTCGAGTAAACAGGTATTTCCAAGGTTTGTAAATTTGTTTACTCCATGCACTACTCAAGTAATGACCAAGACTTACTCGAGTGACCACTCGAGTAATGCTTCCCAGAAATACCAGCAACATTCTGAAGCTTTCGAAAATCATGGGATTAATCATGAAACTCACTCTTCTTGCTTCCAATCATTCTTACACCTCGTTGTATTAGTGTTTAATATATTTCTCCAGGAATGCAATGAAGAGATGATGTGAAGAGAGAAAAACTGACTTTACGGAAGCGGAGCGTCAACGTTCACAATGCCTAGTTTTCAAAGTCGAAGAACAGTCAAACGAAGCTAAGCCACTCTAACGGACAGGTTGAAATGCTTCCAACGGCTATCTCAACTCATCTATAAATATGGGAACATTCAACAAAGAGCAACACCAACGAGAAACATGAAAAGATCATGAATCATCTACTCCAACCCAACTACTCTCTGTTCTTATCCATTTTCTATATCATGTATATTTGAGAGAGAGATTATTTTCATTGTGCTTCAGTATTCATCTATTCACTTCTGAGAGAGAAGATTGACTGTAATCTTTTATCATCAAAGTTGTATCCTTACGGGGTGTGTAAGGAGAGTAACTCGGTTGTAACCTTACGGTGTGTAAGGGGGAGTAACTCGGTGAGAGATTTGTAAACGGCTTTGCAAGTGCCCAGCTAAACTTGTGGGTTGTAAAGGCTTTTCTTGTGCCTGGATTAAACAAGAAGATAGTGGATTTGAAAATCTCAGGAGGAGCCTGGGGACTGGACGTAGGCCATCGCAGATTGGACCGAACCAGGATAAATCACAGTTTGCACACTCTCTTCCTTAAACTCTTATATTTCCAACATATATAAACTGTTGATTTATGATTCATTACTTTCATATTTATTGCTTCCTCTAAGATGCAAAAAGATTTTTGAAGTTCTCAAGATTTTTATCTTACACCCAATTCACCCCCCCTCTTGGGTGTCAGCCGGTTCTAACAACTACAACGGCAGTTACACTGATAAGGGCAGGTATGACGTGCATCACCTTTATGTTTGCTCATGCTGTATTGCACAACCACATGTTCATATCACATATATCACCACAACTGGGATCCATATAAAATATTTCACATACACACAGCCATAATGACAGGATACTCAAACAAGAATCCACGATTCTACAACACAGCCTCGGCAATTACAATGGCAGATACAACGGCAGGGGTAGGTGTGATAACCATCACCCCTTACGACTGCTCACGCTGAACTGCTCATGATGTAATTCCCTACAACTGATAACACATTCCCAAGATCACAATGATAAGTCATGCATACCAAGCATCATACACAACATGAGAGAAAAGTCACTACCTTGATCTTTTCGTACGTGCTCTGGCACCGGTCTCTCGCGAGCAGGGCAAATATCAAATCCTTACGATAGCAAAAAGTTCTTATATTTGGATGTTGGCTAGGGCATAAAATGACTATGAATGCGATAGTAGGATTAGTCATTAATTAGATAGCTTGGACCTAATGCGATTACTTAAGGTTCTTGATTTGACTTGATGTAAAATTAACTCCCAAAATATGTTAAGAAACTAGGAAAGCCACTAAATTTGCTATCAAGACACATTTTATCATATTACCCTTTTTAATCCAAATCATTCCTTTATTGTTTTCCAAAAATACCAAAAAGATTAGAAATAGCTTTATTTTCATGAATTTTGATTTAAAGAAAACCAATTTCAAAACCCCACTTCTAACCATATTTTTAACATTTAGTCTAGGGAAAATCCCATATAAAGCTAGTTGAAATATTGAAGTCCTAAATAAGGCCTTCAAACTTGACAAATCTTTGATAAGGACATTGGCCTAAAATAGGATTTCAAAATGTATGTAAAATGACTCTAATGACCTCCCTCACCAATCTCTTGCTAGCTCCCGTCCTCCTCTATTTTTTCTTGTTCGATTGAAGAAGCGTCATTTTCTTGTTCGAAATTTGATCTTTGCCAATCGCCTGCTTCAAAGCATCTGTTCCCCCAATGGTGAGCCCCATATGTGGAAAGCATTAAATGAAATGTAGATGGTTCCTGTGTTGATGGCGAAGATATATCAGAGTGCGGCAGTATTCAACTTGGGACCTTCTTATGATGGGTTGGGGTGAGGAGCACCCTGAAGGCGCACTTCTTTCCATTTTTGGACTTGGTTGGATGGAGTGTAATATCTCAATTTTTGATTAAGGGATAATCATGATTATTAATGATAATCATGAATTTATTGGAATTATTATGTGATTTATGGCTATAATAATAAATGTCATAATTAGTGGAAATTGGAAATATTGGTGCATATGTGTGGTATTTAAGATCAAGGGTTGTGATTCCTTGACCGTGGGTCGGGATCCAGTGTGCTTAGCTTGTGTGAGCATATTGAGAGAATGAAGAAGATGCTGACATGTGGCACTGTGGTGGCCATCGGATGAAGACACAAGAGGACAAAGGTCCACTTTTCCTCTCTCACTCCATCTTTTCATCCCATCTCTCTCTCTCTCGTGCTCTCCCTCTCTCTCGTCAGTTTTGTGGCCAAAGGAAGGAAGAAAAGATTGATCTTTGGGTAAGTAAACGATCTTCTTTGCTCAAACATCATTCTTAAATGTTGATCCTTGAATCATGGGCTTTATTTTGGTGTGTATAGTGTGGCCATTTGGTGCTGATTTGTGCTACACGAAAATTTGGAAAGTAGTGAATCAAAGAGTGTCTTTGGAAAAGTGAAAGAGGTAAGGGAACTCAATCTATCTATCTATGTTTCATACCATTTGAAGTAGTTTATAAATTCTGGAAATTTTGGCTTGAATCCGAAAAATTGGATGCCACTGTTCATTTGGTATGTTTTTGGCATGAGAATGGTGTTTTGGAATGAGTTATGATAGATAGATTGATTGGTAAATGAAATGTGAAGTTTGGTTAAGATTGGTGTTTTGTTGAAATTGTTGCCCAAAACCCAAAGCATGATAATGGAATAGGATTTTGATGATTTTGAGTATTCCATTGAGTTTGTTGGGTGTTTTTGTGTGGGAATGGCTTTGGGTTAAGTTTTGAGTCCATAGGAAGCAATTGGGCAAGTGTGAGGGAAAGTGCCTCTGTTTCTGCGTTTTCTGCTATCTGTGGGATTCACTCGAGCAGAGAGGGGTCTGCTCGAGTGAAGGATGAATATCACCCGAGCAGAAGGGGTCTGCTCGAGTGAGGGATGAGTTTCACCCAAGCAGGGATGAACTCTGCTCGAGTGATATGGGGTTTTTCCCCTTTGTGCTTCGAGTTCGTCTGGGTTTTCATGTGCAATGCTCGAGCACATCGTTTTGTGCTCGAGTGAGCGAAGAACATGCTCGAGCAAGCATGGTCTGCTCGAGTGTTAATAGGAGTTCAGAGTGAAGGATTTCTTTCGGGTCTTCACTTGCTGGTGGATGCCACGAGTGTGCTCTGACACTCGCGAGCATAGCCTTCTCACTCCAGCACTGGGGGTCATGCTCGAGTGAGGTTGTGCTTCAGGTGGGAGGTGTGCTCGCGGGTGAGAGAGGTGCTCGCGGGTGAGAGGAGTGTGCTCGCGGGTGTGAGTTGTGTGCTCGAGCACATATGGCTGTGCTCGAGTGATCTTGTGCTTGGAGAGCTTTGTGTGCTCTCGGGTCCTCACTTCCTGGACTTCTCTCGCGGGTGCTCGAGTGAGGCATTTAGCCTTGTGCTCGAGTGAGGGTTTTGTGCTCGAGTGAGCCAGTTCCTGAAAGCTTTCTTGTGCTCTCGGGTGCTCACTCGCGGTTTCACTTTCTCTTGTGCTCGAGTGCTGTCCGTACCAATGCTCGAGTGAGAGCATTTGTGCTCGAGTGATGTCCGTACTTGTGCTCGAGCATGGTCTTCTGTGCTCGAGTGAAACAGAGTAAAATCTCAGTTTTGTGCTTCCAAAAAGGGGATCTTTGGGATAGTTTTTCCTACCCTTTAGGAGTTTTGTTAGGGGTGTTTAATGACTCTAAAAGAGCAATAATGATAACCAATTAAGCATTATAAAGTGAATTAAGTCTTGGAATAGAGAATAACTCTTCGTCCCTAATTGTGACTATAGGATTTGACATTTGCCTTCCTCGGGAGAGACCGGCGTTAGGACACGCACGGAAGGATCAAGGTAGTGACTTTTCTCTCATATCTTGTATGATGTTTTGGTATGCATATCTTATCATTGAACTTGTGAAATGTGTGCCATGGTCCATTACGGCGCGAGCAGGTCAGCGTGAGCCGTATAGGGAGTGACAGTGGTCATCTCTAGTCGGCCGTTGGACTGCCGTCATAATCGACATGGATCTTTGTGAATCCGACCCGTGGGGGCGGCGTATGTGAAAACCAGCCGTGGGCTATGTGTGTGTATCTTGCCTATGTGGCTTGCGAATATGATATGCTTTATATGGATCCCAGCTGTGGTGAATTATACTGTGTTGATTGTTGTGATGCAATACAACGTGAGCAATTCAGCGTGAGCAATCGTCAGGGATGACATGTGTCATACTAACCATTTCCGCTGCAACTGCCGTTGTAGTTGCTTGTGTGGATGATGATTTGATTACATGCATTATTGTTGTACATTATATGATTATCTTGTTACTACGGGGATTCTTTAGAATCTCACTCTCCCAAAATTAACCATTTTAGACAGGGCTGAAGGATCAAAAGGCAAGCGGGCGACGAAGAGTAGTTAGAGCTCCTGTTTAGGAGTATATTTTGGAGGTTATGGTTATCATTGTATATTTTGGAATTGTATATAGTGGATTTTGTGTAATCCCCAAGCAAAAGGGTATGAATTGTAGGCTTTGTGCCTTGTGTAAATCCCTTTTATTATGAATGGAACCCGAGTGAGTCGGGAACTTATTTGCACTCTGATAATTGTAAATGGAATCCACCTGTTCAGGCCAATATTATTTTGTATTGAGAACTTGGGACCATTGTGAATAAGTTTAGAAAAGTTTTTGCAAATCCGATTTTTGGGCAAATGTGTATCTTAATAAGTCCCATTTTGAAATATGGTCTCTAAAGTACAACTTAATTATGAGTTTAAGAACTTAATCTCGGCCTCAAGTGGGAAGGGGGTTACACGGAGACTGTGAGGCGTAGCAAGGACGCCAACTGTGCTGCAGATTCTCTAGCTAAGACATTGCAAAAAGCGCTGTGTTCTTTAGTACTCCTCCAGATTTTCTTGAGCCGTACATCGATTTGATCTGGCCATTTTGATGGTGTAGTTTTCTGTTTCTTATTTCCATTGAAAAAAATAACGATAAAAAACAACATTAGCCAAAGTTCAAAGCAAAAACAAAACGAAATGCAAAGTTATAACCCATCTCCTCATGAGCGAAATCTACAAGTAATTGTGTGTCCCTTGTTTATAATTGAATTTTTAATACGTGCTCGTTTGAAGAATAAAACAATTCATTTTATAACTAGGAGGATGTTTGAATTCTTCTAAAACTTTCATCAAAACTTTCTTCTTTCTTTCCTAAATCAATCTTGTTGCTACAAGTACCCTCAATAAACAAAGAAGGATGATATCAGATATTGAAGTTAAACTTGGGTTTGGTTATATAGAGGTATATGATTATTAGAGGTTTATTGGGTAACCATTTGAGCCATTAATAACTCAGGGGTATAGAGGTAATCTGACCCAATTTCTAAATTCATGTTTAGGTCATATAACCTTATTAATACTTTGTTAAGTTTAGTAACTCAAATTAGAATTTAGGTATTTTAAATGACTTTTAAAGGGATTCTCTCTTTAGTCTAATCTAGATAACCAAAATAAAAAACTCCTTGATAAAAGAACGATCTCGAATTGTATACACTATATTATATTTAATTTATGATAAAATGGTGATTTGACCTGAGGCGGCTAAGGTTATATCAAATAAGAGCCACATGTGATTTTAAGAAGAAAAAAAAAACCTAAAACGCTCAGTGTCCAAGCATTTTGCCGTCCGAACTGTAAGCTCTTCGTCAGGCTCAAGAACCTCGTCATCTTCACCAGCCACCGGCTATGTCTCTAGTTCTGGTGCTTAGGATATCATTGCTTTGTTTTGATCCGAATCTCTTGGATTCCTTTTTTTCCCTCTCAATTTTGGTAAAATTCTGTAAGTTTTGTAGCTTGATGTATTTATATTTGTATATTTTGTTTATGATAATTCAGATTCAGATTGTGAGTATATTCACTGGTTTTGATAGGGGCATTCATAAATATGTTCTGCAATCCTCTATACAACTATTTTAGTTTCATTATCCTTGCGAATATCAGTCAAAAATTATTCATGGCTCATGAGATAATAAAACTATAAATAAGCCTCGATCAAAAAAACTATAACTAAGCAGAAATAGAAAGCGAGCTTTAACTTATTAAACACTAAAACATTTCAGATGTTGGTAGAATTTAACATGTGGGTATTAAACCCATCAATGGATAAACAAAGAAAGAAGAGTTTTAGGTGGTCGGTTCTCAAAAGGCAAAAGCTGAAGGAGACGTTATACCAGAGGTTCCACCAAGGCACCAACAATTGATGGAACACCACAAAACAGAGATGAGGCATCTTGGCGATGCCTCTGATTCTGAGTTGAAAAACAGAGACGAGGAGGTAACTGATGGGAATGTGGGGGATAATGGATGGAGCGGGACAGAACGTAAAATGCAGCATCATGATTGACTTCTCAAATAGATTCGAAGAGGATGAAGCAACGACTGAGCCACCAGATCGGGAAGAGAATAAAGAATAAAGGATTGAGCTTCGGCGGCGATGTCTTCCTCTTGACCACAAAGCATCAATATTTTCTTCATGTTGAACCATAGAAATGACATGGCAACAGAAGTAGAAAGAAGGAGAATCACGCTCCTCTGCATGGCTAACCGAGAAGTTTGAACCACAAAAGGGTCCCATGGCCATCACGAGGCCAGAGAGAATAGAGTAACCAGTGATGTTAGGGAAGCCAATGGCGAGAGAACCGTCGGCCAGATCAAGCTGGTGGCTGGTGAAGATGACGAAGTCCTTGAGCCTGGCAAAGAGTTTACAGTTTGGACGACGATGCTTGGACTCTGAGGGTCTTAAGTTATTTTTTTAATTTTTAAATCTCATGCAACGTCATAAGCGCACAGCAATTTTACCCAAGGTACTAATAACCAAAACGGATAATCAACCCGTTGAGGTATTGGATTAAAGGATAGTAATTTAAATTGGGAACAATCTGAGATCAGGTCAAATCGGTCAATTAAAAAAATATATATAATTTAAATATTTATATATATCATTCAATAGGTAAACTCAGTAGTCCAATCCGTAACAGGTTCAGATCTAAAAGAATCATTTCTAAATTATCTCAGATTTTCAAAACTCAACCCATCATATATTAGAATCATATGAATTCAATTCGTCTCAACCCATATTACTGGTTCTAGAATCATATAAATTCAATTCTCAGTCTCAACCCATATTACTGGTTCTAGTGAGAGACATCACCTGTTCCCGCTCTGTGGTCAGTGGGGTCAGTGCCAGTGGTTTCGTTACTTCCCAATAAATAAATTTTCAGCCGTAATTTAAAAAGAAAAAAAAAGGTTGCAGAAATTTCAAGCCATAAATGTAGGGCCAGAATTGGTTGATTTGCGATCAAGTGTCGTTCTGCATACTACAGTTTCTCTTCTTGTTTTTCTGATTCGAGGACGTACGTACCTAGTTAGAGCTCTAAAATCATGAAGAATTCCGAAGAATTGGAGCTCCAAGAACAACCGGTGGTTCTCGTCACCGGCTGTTCTCAAGGAGGAATCGGACACGCGCTGGCAAGCGCATTCGCCGCCAATAAGTGTACGGTGGTTGCCACAAGTAGGTCACGGTCATCCATGGCGGACCTGGAGCAAGATCCCAGGTTCTTCTTGCAGGAGCTCGATGTTCGATCAGAACAGAGCGTTCAACGAGCGGTGAAGAATGTTCTGGAAAGGTATGGCCGTGTCGATGTTTTGGTGAATAATGCCGGAATTCTTTGCGTCGGTCCACTTGCCGAGGTTCCTCTCTCCACCGTCCAGCAAACTTTTGATACCAATGTTTATGGTTCGTTTCAATTTAACCAGCTTTATCCGTTTCAATTGTCCTTTACGGTTTTGTAGATTGGGAATTTAGAAACCATATTATCATCGAGTTCACAGTGACAATGAAAAGATGAACTCGACAAATTTTATCATTGCTCCACGAATTACTTATTCTTCCCGTAATCTGAATTAGGGATTTGGCATAGTGTTGGTAATTGCTGTTAATGTTTCTTATCTTCGCACGGGATAAAACAACTAAAGAAGGAAGCTATTATCAGATGAATCTTATGGCATTGCATGCCAACATTTCAATGTGATGCTCAAAAACGAGAATCAATTGGCTAGTCTTAATTTCTCATACTCTTATCCAAGAATCTTGATTGCGTAGAGTTGCCAAGATTTAGTATATTGCACTAACAAATGCAGGTACGTTGAGAATGGTTCAAGCTGTTGTTCCACACATGGCGAATAGGAAAAAGGGGAAGATTGTAAACGTGGGAAGTGTTGCTGCTATGGCCCCTGGACCATGGTCAGGCACTTACACTGCTTCAAAAGCTGCACTTCATGCTTTGACTGATACTCTGAGGTTTGCATATTCTTCAAATCTGCTGTCTTAATTGAAGAATTGTTCTTCTTTTATTGCATAAAATTAGTGACAAGAGTAGTACTGGTGACAGAAAACCACCATTCATATATGGTTATGCGCACGCTTTCAGTCGTTCATGAAGTTATTCTTAGACTTTGTCAGGGTTCAGGAAACTGCAATCTTTGCTAAACCTTAGTTTTTGTTTGGTTTCTCATCAGAAATCATCCATTTCATAGTGAAAGTAAGTAGTTAAAAAACCAATAGTTTCGATTGTTTGGAAACATGACAAGAGTATGCTCCTCTGGTCCTATTTATAAGGAAAAGAGAATGAATTTTCCTATCATATTTATAGGTTAAATCATTAAATTTTTCATATGAATGTATAATTTTACATTTCATTTATTATTGTGTAACTTTATTCTTATGGGATATAATGTCTATTAAATAGAGCTAAAATTGAAAAGTTAAATTTTAAGGCAAAGTTATGATGTTTA
The DNA here is from genome assembly GCA_963242795.1 of Inga leiocalycina. Taxonomy (NCBI): domain Eukaryota; kingdom Viridiplantae; phylum Streptophyta; class Magnoliopsida; order Fabales; family Fabaceae; genus Inga; species Inga leiocalycina. The sequence continues at coordinate 52,791,278 of OY725327.1, read as the reverse complement.
AGATTTTTTTGGTTTGAGTGAAACATACCGAAAGAATGAATATGTGACGAAAACCACTGTCTATATGGTTATGTACACACTTCTAGTAGTTCATGAAGTTGTTCCTTGACTTCCCAAAATCCTAGCTACCAGGGTTAAGGAAACTGCAAATTTACTCCCAAAAAAAAAAAAAAAAGCTGTGCCTTGTTGATGGAATTTTAGGGACTATGGTGTTAATATGTTATGCTTATACCATCTCTGCTCACACATTGAACTTTTTTCTTTGATTTACACAGTAAACTCAATTGTTCCTTGACTTATTGTGTGTATGGCATTTTCTGTGTACCATTGTTTATTCAAAATATGTACAGATTGGAACTGAGTCATTTTGGAATTGACGTTGTGAACGTTGTGCCCGGAGCTATCAAGTCAAATATTGGGAATTCTGCAGTAGCCAGCTACAACAAAGGGCCTGAATTGAACTTGTTTAAGCCATTTGAAGCAGCAATTCGAGAGAGAGCCTATTTTTCTCAAAGATCCAAGTCCACCCCTACGGATGAGTTTGCTAAAAGCACTGTGGCTACTATCCTCAAGAAGAACCCACCTGCATGGTTCTCTTCTGGTCATTACTCAACCGTCATGGCTATTATGTACCACATGCCAATCTGTGTTAAGGATTTTCTTTTGAGGAAAGCAATGAATTGTTGAGCTTACATGTTGGTTGTATATTGAGAAGGATATTACCCAAAAATAAATAAATAAATAATTATACAGAACATATCATGAATAAATTTTATTGGATTAAGGATTGGAAAGCACAATATAGGCAAACTTTAGATGGCATTACTTTTAACAAACAGAAACCGCAGTTGTTCATCTTACACTGGGTCAGCTCTAGTTTGTTGTATTTAGAAAATTATAATTATTTTGAATTTTAGATTTCTCTAATCTTCCATTTTAGTTATTTTTAGATAAATTATAGAGGTTTTTTAATCCGTTAAAATCACATAAATTAATAATTTTGAAAAGTTGATTAATAAGAAATCTATTACTAGAGCTTAAGGGAGTAGTTATCCTTTGAATTATTTTTTCCCAATTTATAAGATTTGATTTCTAATTTTTTTGTACAATAAATCAAGTCTCTACAACTTGATTTATCTACCGTTCAGATGCATCTTTAAAAATTACATGATATATTAAATTAATTACAAGTAGGGAAAATCCCCTAAAAAGAATTTTTAAAAAATATTAAAAGACAAAATGTTGTTTCGAATATTCATAATATCAAAAAGGTGCTAGGGTCTTATTCGTCATTTTCAAAATTAAAAGGAAATGACATAATTGTCCCTCTAAGTTTAAAATTCACAAGTTGCAATTTTACGAGTTCTAATAAAGGTTTTCATAAGTATAGATAAGGTTTTCATAATTTCTCATAAGAATTTCACAAGTTGCAAATCAAAATTCACAAGATCTGATAAGACTTCACAAGTTCGAATAAAGTTTTCACAAGTTTTTAAAAGAATTTCACAGCTTCCTTATAGAATTTCACAAGTTACAAATTTAAATTCATAACATATGATAAAAGTTTAACAAGTTTGGATAAGGTTTTCACAGATTCTCAAAATAATTTCACAATTTCCTTAAAAAAATTCACAAGTTGAAAATTTTGTTTCATAAATTCGGGCGAAGTTTTCACAAGTTCTCAAAAGAATTTCACAAGTTGTAAATCAAAATTCACAATATCTAATAAGGGTTTCACAATTTCTAATAAAAGTTTCACAAATTCAGATAAGATTGTCACAATTAATTTTGTCAAAGTGAAAATTAAAATTCAAGGGTCAATTCTATCATTTTCTTTTAATTTAGGAAAATGATGAATACCCTAACACCTCTTTAACATATAAATATTTAAAATATTTTTTTGTCTTTTGATATTTTTAAAATTCTTTTTAAGAGATTTTGCCCAACAAGTATTCATTTTCTAACGCCATTAACAAAATTAACTGATTATACATGACACGACATTGCTTTTTGGACAGCATGTACCTGTCACATTGTCTTACAAATATATTACATTAACACAGGGTTTTAAGAGCCGGACCGGACCGGACAGTCAAACCAATCAGACTGTCGGCCAGTCTTAGCAACAGGCTGATTTTGTACAAGGATCCGTTTTTTGTTCAGACCGTTTTGGACCACCATTTAACCGCTTTTGGGCCGTCACCTGCTATTGGGCTGGAAACCAGACCCGGTTTTTAAAAACCAGCCAGGTCATTGATGTCTTTTTTTTAAAAAAAAAAAAAATTGTGTAAAAAATATATTATTAATATTTTTTTTAATTTAGGTTTTTTCTTAACTCAAGGCATATAAGAACGACGAAAGCCCAAATCGATCTGGAGCAAGGTGGCAAAGAATATAGTTGGATCAATCAAGAAACTCATTATGGTCAATCAAAATCTACCAATATTTGACAAGTCATAAAATTATTATGGTACAGTGCATTTTGTTAGGTTGATTGTTGACTTAGTGTTCATCGTTCAACCATATTTTGTGGCCTAGTTAACTTCTTATCAAATTAAACCACTAAAGATTAATTGTATAATATATATATTTATTTATTTATTTATTTATTTATATTTATATAATTATAAATATATATATATACATATAATATTTTTAAATTTAATTATTATGTCACCGGTCCGACCGAATGGCCCAACTATTCCAATCGATTGAACCATAACCCGTTGACCTTTCTAACTCGACTTCTGGTCCGACTTTTAAAGCATTGCATTAACATTCTCACACTAACCGTTGTAATTTTTATTTTTCATTTTGCTTTTTTTTTTGGGTAATCTTTCTACCTTAACAGAGCCAAATCGAGATTCTGTGCCGAACCGCACCTGTCTTTTTGTTGATATTTTCAATGGGGCTAATTAGTACGGATACCACGAAGCCTCGTTCCGTGTCCATTATGCAGGGTTTTTCTGACCTGAAGATGACATGACATCATTAAAGTTGCCCTTGAAACTGAATTTTTATAAATATAGTATGTGATGAAATTTATACAAATCAATAAATATTTAAAACAAAATTTTAATTCATACCAACCTGTTGATACAAAAATTCGTTTTTTTTCCCTTTTAGGACTTAGATTTTGTGAGCTCTTCTCACTCGCCAATTCGAAGTCATTTAGAATCTTGTAATGGGCTAGCCCCTTTTTCAGTCTATCCCATAGAAGCTCAACCTCAGGCACTACCATTGGCATACATAAAAGTCCAAAATCTCCAGAAATTGCTTAGTAAACAAGGTCATTTAGATTAGTCTGCCCACTATAAGCCTCATAAAGAATGGTGGTGATTACCATAATATACCATTCCTGGCGGCTGGAGAGGCCGGAAACTGGGAGGTACTGGGGCTTGCTGCACCATTGTTATCGGTTGGTGCTGGTTTATAGGTGCCAGCTGATGCTGGCTTATTTGTAGTGTCTGATGTGCCATAGGCATCACCGGCCCCACCATGTGTGGTGGAGGTGGTGGTGGTCCGGTTGGTAGGGAAGAGACATTTCCATAACCATAACCAGGGATTACCGCTGTTGATTGCATATACTGCTGTGAGGTTGGATTACCAAGCACATGATATTGACCTTGCGACGCAGGGGCTTGATTTTGCATTGTTGGTTGGGCCACCATAACGGAAGCAAATGAATGACTAGGTGCGGGAATCATTTGCTGAGTAGACCTAAAAACATTATTAGGATCTGGCGTAGGTGCGGACTTTTCGGGGTTCGAGGAGGACACAGAAGCCAGACCTGCATTTTTCGCCTCTTCAGCTGCAAATGTTGAGAGAACAGAAGTCATGATCAATTGGGAAGAGGAAGAAGCCGCAAGCTTATCGGCCACCTCAGCAGCAATTGCTGCGGCTGACTTCTTATTTGGTGCTTCAGATTTTGTATTTGCATCAGTTGCCAAAGTTGATGCTTTCTGCACAAAGTTGTCATCATCTAGTCGTTTCCTCATGTTGCTAGCCTCCTCAGCTTGTGCCTCTGCTACCTTCATATTAGTTGAGAAGTATCAGTGCCGAGTGAATAATGTTATATCTAAGCATCAATAGCAGCAAAAGCATCTCAAACTTGCAGCAGCAATGAAAGCAAGATCCACAAGTTATAATGGCAACAAATGTTATTAAAATAGAATTATTTCAAGCACGGATCCACAAAAGACAGATGTTTGCCATGCCTTGTGAGTAAACTCTTACTCCCTCAAGTCCAAAATATAAGTCACTTCAACCAATTTATCAGCACCAAGAAATGATAGTTAACTCTTTAAATCTGTCTTAAATTGAAAATTTTGTCCAACTTTACCTATATTAAATGAATTTTTGAAAAAGAGAGAAAAGTATAAGAAACCACGTTTAAACATTAATTATTCTCCAAGTGACTTATATTATAGACCAAAGAATTCTTTTAGAAGGGGCTTATATTGCGGATCAGAGGGAGTACATGTATCAACGACATGTGCAATTATCTAGCTTTCTTCAGACAATCAAATTTAATCAGCTGTGCTTATCAATTAACTCAAGATGCAAAAATGTATCATGTATGTGATAGGTTACAACGTCCTCTTCTTGTTTATACAATCCATCAGTATGGAGATAGAAACTCAACGTCTTGAATAACGTTGCTACATAAAACTCAACACCTCCTGGTTCCTTTATGAAGACCACCACATAATTGTCTAGCCAACTTCCAATTCTATACAACGATGCTTTCAAAGCATTTTAAGCCAAAACTAAAATTTCCAATATTCTAATATTTTTCCGCTATCTTGATTACGAGAACTTCAACATAGTGGCTATTAAAATTCAATTACTGTTTGACATAGAAGAGGCATGTAGTGAAGTGATCAAACGGTATCAAACCTAAATATATGTCCAATACGTATCAAATCCAAAAAGAAACTGATCAAAAAATAACAGTCTTCTGTAAAAAGGAATAATATGTTACAAACCTGCACTTGAGTCCGAATATTCTCCAGTTCAGATTCCTGAGACAAATATCAACAAAGGATTGCAAAAAATTGCCGTTTAGAACTCGATGTCGACCAGAAACCAGATGCCAACCACAAAGGATCACATAAAGGAGTTTAAGCAGAAGGACATTATAACAAACCTGCTGATGCAAAGCTTCTTTTAACTGAGAAACAAGCGCTACTCTACTTGCTTCAACTAATTTAAGTTTTTCAATGCATTGTTTCAAGAGATTTTCTTCTTCCTCTAGTCCCTTTGCCATAGTTTTTCGCTTTGGATCCTTTGCTGAAAAAGAAAACAAGATCAGAATCATAAATTTCCAATGTAGATATACCATAATACCCTCTGAACTTACCAACAGAGCATGCGATATCAACATCTTCCTCCATCTTTCTTACACGCTGAACAGAAAACTTGCATTTTTTCATCTCTGCATCTTCATTCATATGCTCACTGAGCACCAAATGAAATGCAGAGACTATTTTTTCTGCTGCACCTCCAATGGACAATTTCTGGTTTCCCAAAAAATAAAAAGTGAGCTATGGAAAAATAATGGCAGACTAATGAAGCAATAACATATTTAAATATATATATATATATATATATAAACTTGAGGAAAAAGAAGCCACAAAGATCCACAATCTAACCGTTCTAATGTATCGAGAATCCCTTTTCATAATTTTTACTGAACGAGATCGCTTTTTGTTGAGTTCCAATGGTGGAGGTGCTTCTTCTCCAAGCATTACATCCTTAAGATTCCGTGCCCGAGATCCAAACACCCTCCTTTGCTCCCATATATCAACCTAAATGATGAATGAGCATCCAATTAACCACAGCCAGACTCAGGATAATGGTATTCAAGTTACTTTGTCACACCATTGATAATACATGTCTGGGGTTATAGCTCATGCATAATTACATGTCCACAAACACATTAAATTCAAATCTCCCATACACATTCTTTTTTCATTGATTGTGACTGTCGTATGGGCCAAAAAATAATCACTTCAAACCATAGAAAACAGACTTACCAATCTACTTACCAATCTAGATACCACATTCTTTCCATGATCATCACCTTTCTCAATAACATCTTTAAGTGCGGCAGGAAGAACCTTCCAAAACTCAGTCACAAATTCATTTCCTTTCCGCTTGCTGTTCTGCAAAATATCATTCGCAAGATATAGAAGTGGCACCCTCTGAAGCATCTCTGAATTATGGAATTGTTTATTCCATGTTTCAACGACTAATTCTGCTTTACTCCGGTGAAATATACACCAATGTGATAAAGCTAAGCAAAAAAGTTAAGGATAAAAAACTACGTAAAATCAACAACCAATAATTAAAATGCACATATTTAAATTTCAACAAGCAATAACAAGTCAGTATTCAAACAGAAACAGGTATTCTTAAATCTGATCAAAAGTGGGAGACGCTGCAGGTCTAAATTATGTATATTAGAGAAGCACACTAAAGCAACCCTACATGCTTATATTAAAGAAATGAGTAGACATGATCATTAATCACTACAAGTGTTTAAAGTCCGCAATTTCGATGATATTATCAAAGTTTCAGCCATAAGTCTCTAAGTAGAGCAACACCCATTATATTCCATTCATTTGTATTATATATGACACAAACGTATCGCTCCTACAATAGTTGCATTGCCATTCCTACACATGACAAGAAATTTTCTGGTGCTTTTATGCCTCATATAAGTTCATCTTTATTCTCTACAAGATTTTTAATAAAATAGCACCCAGAAATCACTGCAAGGTATGATCCATCAGGGAGAAGGGAGATTGTGAGGTCATGTACACCCAAGATCATTGCTCCATTCCATTGAAAACTAAATTGAGCAGACGTAGTTGTTAAGATCAAACTTTTGGCATTTACTATGGCCAAGCTCACCCCTTATCTAAGAAGGTTTCTGGTAGCTTCTCATTGGAAGAAATCTTAGTCTAGAGGTTACTTAGTCAAGCACAAGAAGCGTCAAGTTGGCAAGAAAAACATTGACCATTATTACTACTCCAACTACTAAGGCTCCCTTCAGAAGAACTGACAAGTGGAATGAAAGGTGCTCGACTGAGAGAGAGAGAGAGAGAGAGGTGTAGCAATCTCATTGTAAAATTGTAACATCAACTTGCAGGTAAGACCAAATATAAGTTTCAGAGAATAATTAGCTGAATTATCAATCAAAAGTGATACTTTTGTAGCTCGTTATAAAGCATGTTTGGTATAGCTTAAAAAAACTTATAAGTTACTTTTTACGTAAATCGAGACACAACTCCTCTCACATACTTACTTCGTATACCGTAAATCACTATTAAAAAGCAACTTATAAGCAATCGAATCGCTCAAACAAACAAACCAATAGTCTCCAACCCTACAATTAATCAAACTTAAAAATTGATGAAGACAATTATTTCTATAAGAACATGACCAGACAACTAAATCCATACATAGCACTGAAACATTCATGCTAATGCAGTGTGAATGAGAGTGCTATATAGTGTGGCAATTTCAATACTTCCTACTCCACATCCTCCCTCCGGAAAAAAACAACTGCCTCAGCAACAACCATGGCAACACTGACATCACCTCCTGTATTTTCAGGGTATACCACTTTATGCCATTGACAAGACTGATTTAAATCAAAATTGTTTGCCAAAGTAATGTACCAACATGACTGGGCTACATCACACTTTTAGACTAAACCGCAATTTTGAACTGCAAACCTAGCATATTTATGAATTCCAAGTGATTGCACAAACAATTTCAATATCTATAAGCAGTTGATTAAACCATATATGCTCAACAAGATAATGATTCCTACTAGAAAACAACGAGATAACTAAATACATAACATAGCATGCACATGAATGCAATGTGATTAAAGAAATGATATTTAAACTAACGTTGACAACTCGATGGAGCCGAAATGGCAGAATGACGTGGCAGTTCCGGTGGTTCCTGCTATTACACCCCCCCCAAAAAAAAGGCAAAAATTTTCCTCCTAGAACAACAAAAAGAAAAAATATAGGCTCTACAGAAGCTTCTATGGCTATGGAGACCATTATCTATGGTGCTCATAGGGCAAGCCACTATGGGCCATTGACAACACTGGTTTAAACCAAAATTGTTCACCAATTTAATATACTGGCATGACAGAGCTAAATCACAATCCTTAGACTCTCTATTGCCAATCTGAACTGTCAGCCTAGGGCAATTACAAATGTCACGATTGTATTAACAATTTTGATACGTATAGATAACTAATTAACCCATAAGATACCACCAAATCCTAAGATTATGTGCCAAATTGATTAGGCGATGAACAACCATAAAAGCAGTCTATTTGATAAAGAAGAAGAAAAGAAGAAAAAATGATTATCCAGTGCAAGGCAGCCAATGAAAGGATACTTTCAATACACTGCTGGGTGCTGTTAAGCTTCGACAGCTTGTCCGCAAGAATCTGCTCACTGAACACGCTATTCATCCCAATTCTAGAAGGCTCCCAATCTACCTGCTAGCCAGCCCCTGCCAGAAACAGTATAAGCCAAACCCTACGGAGACCCATAAATTATGGGAAAAGAGAAGAGAACAAATTCTTGATTTTGGGACCCTACAACCCTAGAACAGAATTGAAACAAAGCCAAGAATTGGGAAGTTACTTGAAGCATACCTTAGCGAGTATCAAAGACCAAGCCAAGAGAAACTTCGGCACAAAGCCAACGAATCTCGAAAATTGAGCAAATGCAGAGCATGGAGAACTAATTGAGCAGAAATACAAAACTTCACCAATGTTAGAAATTTAGAGCGGATAGAAGCTACCACATTTTTTATCACAGAAACTCTAGAACGAAACAGAGGGAAAGAGCTGTTCGTGTTAGTTCTAGTTAATTTAGACGAAAGGTGGTCGATTTCGGAAAACCCTACAAAAAGATTACTGATTTACAAGATAAAAATAGGACAGATGCGGCTAAAAACGTAAGAAGACACGAGCTCCCAGAGAAAGAGGAGAGGAACAAGAAGACGAAAAGGCGGTACAGGTGCGAGGTTTGAGTTTTCTCCCGTTTGGCGCAAACGATGCGAGGTGTCTAAACGGCGCAGGATAGATAAACAGTACCGACTCTACGCTACAGCCCACAGAGGAGAATTTTTTTCCTCCTTTCTTTTAAAATATTCCATCAATCCTGATTATATGATAAAGTTGATTTTTTTAGAAAAATTAAGGAAACTAATTAAATTATGTTAAAGTATTTTTATTTATATTTTTTTCTCCAAACTAATTAGTTTGACTAATAAACTAATATACAATCTAAGGATACATAACATATGATATGATTAAGTAACTTATTTAGCTTTCTTAATCTCTCTAAAAAAAATCAATTTTATCTTATATTTAAGGCAGGATGTAAAACCAAAATAAATAAAGAAACCTATACAATTGTGACGTTTTATGAATTTATTACTTATGAAAGCGAAAATGGAGACCAAATAAAATAACACACCCTAAATCTCTGTTACTAGGCAAATATCTAAATATTCTGTATATAATTCAAAATTTAGGGAAAAAAAATTCATTGTTTATACTCCTCTCCTCCTATTCATAGAGAGAGAGAGAGAATTTTATCATATTTATAGGACAAAAAGAGAAATTGTTTTTATGAAAGTACTATTTTACCATTCATTTATTATTATGTTGACTTTATTCCCATGTGGTTTGATATATATTAAATAGAAGTAAAATTGGAAAGTTGTTGAATTTTAAATCAAAATTAATAAAATTTAAAGTTTTTTTAAATCTGTAAAATATACTAGAACTGGCTTATAAATAGAACTGGAGGAGTAATTGTAAATGCTTCGTCGAATGAGCATACACTTGAAGTAATGAACCACATTGCTTGAGTCGAATGATAGAAAGCGAATAATTCACCCAATAAGGGCATTGTTCGAATCGCCCACGAAGGGCAAATCAACAGAAAAAGAATAATTGGTCCAATTGGATACCAGAAAACTATTCATGAACTCTTGTGGATCCGGTTTTGGATTTTAATCAATTATAGTCTCTATAAAACAATTAGCGTGAAAAGGTTTGTAGGAGAGAGATACATTAGCAACCAGTTCAGTGATGGCTGATGGACGAAGTGTGGATGCGCAGGAGTTATACGAAGGAGAGATGAACAATGGCTATGTGGAATTAACTGTAAACTTATATCTCTTTCTTCTATTGCGGAGTTATTGGGGATTATTTCTGAGCCAAAAAAAAAAAGTTATTGGGGATTATTCATGAGCTATACTTATGCTGGGCCAAAGGTTTTGCGAAAATACATCTCATTTATGATTCTATAAAAACTTGTAATATGTTGAATAGGGTACGTGATGCTTCTCAGCCATTTAAGGACATAATTGATGAAGCTAGAGCTCCTTTATAGATGTGATTTGTGCTTGGATTGGCGGTAACAGAAGTGACTTTTTTTAACCTCAAACATGTTTGAATTAGTGTTTGAAAAGCCCATTTAGATAGGAAATGACTAAAAAGGACATGAATCTTATTGAATACTACATATATATATTGGTTGTATATATTATGATAATTGAAGTAAAAAAATATTAAAAAATTTTGATAAGATAAAAAAAGTGAAATTATTATTGAAAAAAAAAAGAGAAAAATACATGAAAGTACTTAATGGTTGGGGGGGGGGGGGTTGATGTTTCTAGTGAGTTTGAATGCCACATTGATTGCCCCCAACGATTATTGACCCGCGGTAGATTGAGCTTCCAGCATGTAGAAGCAGCTTCCACCAGCTTCTGATAGAAGCTGCTTCATTTGGAGAAGCCCAACAAGATCAGACACCTTTCGAAACAAATCCAACTGGACTTTTGGGGCTTTTAGCCTGCAACTGGGCTTTTTTAAATGTCTACTGGGTTCCCAAACAGACCTTTAATGTTTCTATACAGTTGTACTTTCTCATTTTGAGTTAATGAAATACAGTTTATGCTTCAAAAAAAACTGAGAGAGAGAGAGAGAGAGATAAGCTTTACATCAATTTTTTGACTTTTTCTCTAAGAGACTTCTCATAAATAGAAGGGAAATTACATTCAAGTCCCAGATAAGGGGGAAAAAATAAAAAATGGTCCCTTGAAATCTCAAAATTGCCAAAAAGTCCTATGGGACTTTTTTGCAATAAATTCCAATTCCGCTAACAAGTCTAAAGGCACGTCATTGACAAATCCAAGGGCACGTCATTAATAAGTCTAGGAGCATCCATTGACAAGTCCATGATTGAAATTTATTGTTAAAAAGTCCTACAAGACTTTGGAAATTTTGAGATTTCAAGGGACTATTTTTTTTTTATTTTTTCTTTTATCTGATACCTGAATGTACTTTTCCCTAAATAGAGTCAAGATTCAAATCTAAAGAGAGGAAGGAAGGAAGGAAGAAAAAAAGAAACACAAAAAATAAAAAACAATTAATGAGGATGATTCTACATGAATTTTTTAAAAAAAAAACGCAAGCTTTTTACCATGCATTGTATCACATAATTTAGAAAAGGAAGCAAATGTCCTTTTTCTTGTGTTAGACATACATATCCTCCTTGTACCGGAGACGATCCTATTTAAGATAAATGCTTTTCTCTTTTTCAAAGCACAAGTATTTTCTAATTGGATAAAATCCGCCTTCAAATGTAGACACCTTTCCTTCCTAAAAGAAACTTAAACTTCACATTATAAGAAACTAACTCTTTTCAATAGACCCAACTACCCCACTTAAATGCCTTTTTTTAAATAAAAGATTGATCCCTGATATCAACTAGCTTTATCTGGATGGGCGTTGGGCTAACCACAAGCCGGGTCGCGGTGGGGGTGGGAGTTCAGGCTAAATGGTTTATTAATTACACAATCATCCTGAGAAATTGTCATTCTCATCAATCTTTTTATTCAACCTAATTTTGCATTTCTTGATTTAAGTCAGCATTTCGTCCGTCATCACCTTGCACTCGCATCAATCATTTTACTTGAAATAATAAAATGCTTCTTAATGGAGCTAGACCACAACTTGCTAAATTTCAGTTCAGTTGCAAGGGAAGAAAATAAAAAGCTAAAAGCATTCAGGCAGAGGTTCAAACCAAAAGAAAAATCGACGGGGTCAACAAGCTCTTGGTTTTTTGGTGGTCCTAACACTAGATGTGTATTAAAAAACTCAACAAATGGATCAACAGGGAAAACTCCAAATCCATCAAACGCCAAATACACATATTCTCATTGTCAAATCCCAATTCCCTCCCAAGATACCCCAGCAGAGCAGCCAAGAAGCAACCGGACATATTTCCATGCAATCATCAAATGCAGCCAGGGGAGAATCCGTCCTACTGCTTAGTAATTTTACCCTGAGCTTCAAGTTTTGCAGCAACTTGCACTTCAGATAGAGGTAAATAGTATATGCGAGGAGTTGCTCTAGTCTTGCGAAAGAGATCATCCAGAGTGACAATAGGTGGTTCAACCTTTTCTGGAAGGGGCGGTGGGGATGGAAGCCGTTCTCTAACTGCTGGTGGCGGTTTTGACAAAGGTGGTGGAGGTGGAAGAGTAGCTGGAACTGGCCGCTGCTCCTGGTGCCGGCGAGGGGAAGGCTCTGGCTGTAAGGTAGGTGGGGTGGGAGGAACTACAGGAGTACTACTGACTGCGGCAGCCTGAACAGGAGGAGCCTCTACCTTCATTTTCACTTCTTCAGGTTCAACAAATTCAGCAAGTAAGAGGCGCCCACCGTTAGGTGGCCATTGGAGGTTATACACAGCATTTCGAGTCTCAATAGCTTCGTCCACTGATGAATACTGCATCAAAAAGAAAACACCACAAATTACTCAACTGTATCATGAAGTAACCATACTATGGCAGAAGAAAAATTGAGAGATGAGAGAACGTGCAAGAAGGATAACAAAGTCTTACAGTGACATAGCAATGGGTCTTGATCTGATCCATCCAAAAACTGACAACTTTCCCAGTCTTACCAAGAAGCTCATGCACAGCCTTCAGAGTAAAAGGACGAAGGAACCGATCAATTCTTAGGGAATTTGTTGGGGACCTTTGTGGCGATGGAACTGCCAAAGATCAAAGCTAAACTATTTAGAATAAAGAAGCACATTACAAATACGCATCACACACATTGCAGCACACGCAACAGGATCATTATACAAAAACAGGTATGACTAATAAGATAATAAGAGCTTATTCAACTGAGTAAAAATATTCAGGAAATGAGTCCGAAGCATCCAAGGTATGAGAAAAGTGTTCTTTTAAATGCATTCAGAATCAAAATATGGAGGCACCGAGCTGAAAAACAAATTTTGTTAATCAAACAATAGAAAAATACAATTTGTTCAAGCATTAAACAGAACAAGTCAACCACAATTTTCATATCCAACCAACAAATGTGCCCACTAACCAATGCGCTCTCTGGGTGATTCATCAACTGCTGAAGAATTAGACATAGACAAGTTGCGCTTCAAAGCAATCGGTTCATCCTTGGGAGTAGTAGCAGTAGTGAGACCAGCGCTTTGTGGGGCTGGACCCTTAGCAACTTCAGTGTTCCACCGACGTAGCCTTTTGACAGGCTCATTATTCCCAGGTAATGCATGATCTGTGACACAATTTCAAAATAATATTAAACTTTTGTACTAATATGAAACAAATAAATAAATAAGCTTCCTTGTCATCTAATTTAAAGTTAAATACCAATATAGGCAGCATCCCAGGTGGTAAAACATATTCCGCATACAGGAAAAGAATTTCAATATACACAACAAGAACAATAGTTTAATTGGAAGATGAGAAAGGAAAAGAGTCAGCGCTACTAGCCTCAGAGAAACCTCCCAAAACACATACGGAAATCACGTATGAATTTGGACGCTCAGAAGCATAAAGCTCAATCATTTACAGTATGAAATGAATTGAGTCAAAGAATTAATCTCTACAAATCTCTACATGGAATCAAATGGAATTACTCTTCTCAATTAAACATAATACAAAATTAAAGTACAAATACAAAAAGAGCAAAAGAACAATGGTCAGAAACTCTGGACAATAAATTTAAGAATAAAGATCAAGATCAAAAAGCTTACCGGTAAATTTTCTTTTTTCAACAGAGACAGCAGGATGAATTTCACTGTCTTGCTGGGTAAAACCTTTTCCTGCAGATGCAACATCTCCTACATCTTTACTATCACTTTCCTCCTTCACAATAGGCACTTCACTATTCTCCCTCTTGTTTCTAAGGTCCACATCTTGTAACTTAGAATCAAATTGCTTACTCTCCGGCAAATCCTCTTCCATGGAATCTTCGCCAGAACTTCTGTCTAAGTTTAACTTTTCTGAATACCCAACATCTTCAATGCCATTGGTCTTGTTTAAGTCTGAACTTGTATCATTATTGCTCTTCTCTTCAAGGGATGTCTTTTCCTTGTCTGGGTCTCCAACATCCATAGGATGTGTCTCATCATAAACAGGGGCAAAATTGTTGGATGATGATTCCAACACCTCTGGCCTAACATTATCTTGTTCTAATTTAACATTATCAGCAATTATATTATCCTTTAGTTCATTCTTTTCATTAATTGACACAGAATCACTAGAAATAGAATCAGATTTTACTTGAGACCCTAAACTAGGGTTGACCTCAGATACCTGATTTTTTGGAGCAGAAGAGTGCACCATAAGATCCATGCTTTGAGGCTCTATGTCACACTCCAGCTGGGACTTCTGATCTCCATACTCTAGCTGAGCATTTGACTTCTCATTCTCCGGCTTGGTTGCTGAATCCGCATTCTCCTTCTGTGTTTCTGTTCTGTAAGAATCCTGACCACTAGCTTCTACTTCTGTTAAGACACTCCCACTGACAGTAATACTAGGCTCCACAGTAGAACTAGGAATGACTTGCTCCTCAACCCCACTCTTAGATTCTCCACCATCAGGCAAGCCCTTAGGTGCAACTTCTTCTTGATCCATGACTGGCACACTAACATTGGCATCAACTGGGGTGGAAACACCATCCAGTTTTTCATTCTTGTTGCAATCAATAGCCACAACCTCAGTAATCTTTTCATTTTCCTCCCTTTCAATTGGTTCATTTATACCAATATTTCCCCTTCCAGCAGTATCAACTACTTTGTCATTTCCTGTTTCAATTGTATTAACTAATTCTGCAACTACAGTCCCCGTCTGTGACTCTTCTTCCCCACCTACTGGTTGAGCATCAACTACTTTGTCATTTCCTGTTTCAATTGTATTAACTACTTCTGCAACTACAGTCCCCGTCTGTGACTCTTCTGCCCCACCTACTGGTTGAGCATCAAGATCAGCTCCATTAGCATCATCCTTTTTAGAAGCCTCAGCAGCTTCAGCAGCCTCAGCAGCCTCCCTGCGAAGGTCTTCATCCAACCGCCTGATCAAATCATCTTTCAAACCTTTTATAGGGAGTTTTCTTCTCTTCAGCTCCTCTTTCAGCTCTGTAACCTTCCACTGATCAATGGGTCGATTGTCAAGAACTGGATATCTTGAGGACATTATATCCAAATACAACTCACCTTCACTAACCTGCAGTCAGCAATAAAATTTCATAGACAATCAACCACATGAAACATACCGATTAAATTTTTTTAAGAAAAAATGAGGAGCAGATAATAGCAGACAATAAACAAGAGAGAAGATTCAAAAGTTACAAGAACTTAAGCGTAAAAAATATGTAATTTCCTAAACAAAAGACATTGAAACTACCAGAAAAATATTCTCGCGAGCATGCAACAAAAACCAGAGAAATTAAATTCTCAAACACATTATAACAGAACCACACCAGGAATTCAATGACTCAAACCATCCTTTTTGAAATTGACTACAATGCTGAACCTAACATCACTATGGGCAACCCAGTACATTATAGAGCAACAATCCAACTAAGGACAGAATGTTTTACATTTACAATTCATTTCTCTTGACAGATTTATTTCCACCTTTCCTTACTCAGATCCACCCAAAGTCATATCATGTATTACAAAGAAAATTATCCGTCGGTACACTGCAAAATGGTGCCAGAATATTAACCGGAGAAACTCAGAGTGGAAAATTCCAGAACGAACAGAATAAAACGGAGAAGAAAAAAGGGTGGTTTTTTTTTGGGCGGGGGGGATCACGCAGATGAAACTTTCACTGTCCACTGCGCAATATCAGAAAATGAACATTTCATAAGGACACGGTTACTGAGTCGCATGTAACAACACACGGCATTTTATCTAACCAAGAATAAAAAATCAGGAACCAGGATCCTGCGAGGATTGCGAAAATACTTACAATGACAGTTTTGTTGCAAGCAAAGGCCACACTTTGAGTATGGAGGAAAAGAGCAGATATAAAGAAACCCTAATTTCACAACACAAAACCCATCATAAGAGGAGATGAAACAGACGAAAAAAGAAACCGACGCAGATATACGCTGAGATTAGACTCCCCAAAACAAATGCTCTACTCCACCCCTAACTCGTTTCGTCGCCTGAAAACAGCCAAACAGAAAATCTAAAACAGAGTAGCTACCGAAACATAAACAGAATTAAATGAACAGCCACAGTGATTTGTCGAAAAACAGGAGAGAAGAAAATGAAAAACAACAAAAGATGGAGAAATAGGGCGATTATTCTCTTCGTTTATTGTTTCGGAAGGGCGCACTAAAAAACTGGCTATCTAGGGTTCTTTCTTTGCCCCGGAAATTTTCGTTCCGCTTTCACGTTCTCTACCCAGAGATTTTTTTGGGAAAAAAGAATGGCTTGGAAAGCGATAATGAAATTACCAAGATTTTGTCAAGCAGAATACCTAAAATACCCCCTGAGCACACGTGGCAGCGGCATGATCTCGTTCTCATGGCCCAAATTTGTTTAGACAAAAACGCCTTGAGTATGTTTGGATTAACTTTTAGATAATAGATTATGAGGAGAATAGATTTTGGAGAATAGATTCTGAAAAAAAAATGGAGAATAGCTTCTGAAGAATAGATTTTAAGCAGAATAGCTTCTGAAGAATAGATTATGAGTAGAATAATGATTTAGGAAAATTGTAAAAAAATCCCTCATTGCCAACTTATTTGCTAAATGGGATCTTCATGTGCAGATTAATTAATTTTTCTAATATAATCAAATTAGATAAATAGGTTTTATAAAATAAAAGTGAGTATTAAAATTTTAAAATTCTTAAAAAGAAATTAAAGAAAAATCGAGTAAATTCAAAAAAAAACAGAGAGAGAGTGTGTGTGTGGTGTGGGGCCCACATTAATAAAAAAGGACCAATTAGAATGAGATGGTGGGGTCCACATATGAAAAAAGAAAAAAAATTAGATTTTCTCAAACCCATGGTTTGAGATCCAAACCATGGTTTGAGCTCAAAACCTTGGTTTGGGAAAATTTGGGGTGTTTGGATGATTTTTGCAAAACCATGGTTTGGGAAAAGTTGGGGTGTTTTGATGATTTTTCTTAAAACCAAGGTTTTCTTTCAAAATAGCTTTTTTTAATTGAATCCAAACACCAACTTAAAACGGTTAAAGGGCAAAATATCTATAAAGTTTTTATAAAAATGTTTTCACTATCATAAATGTTTTTTAGATGCATTTTTGAAAAAAATTTATGAGTGTTTTTACATCTTAATTTTTGTTTTAGATAGGGGCATTTTGATATTTTTATATTGGAGTTAACAATTGTTAGTTAGTTTTAACAGAAGTGTCATTTTTACCCCTTTTTGAAAGTTTATGATTACTTTTACACCCAAAAAAAGTTTATCGTGGTGAATACACTTTTAAGAAAAATTTGTGAATATTTTTACTCCTTAACCCAGTAAAAAAAAATTAAAAAATTCCCCCCAACGTCTCCTATAATTTTATTCAGTGCCCTATATATACACTTAAGTAGTGTGACCTATGAAAAGTATAAATTTCATATAAATAATGAGTTTTACATTTTTGAAAAAAAGAGGTTGAGATGCAATTTTAACAATAAAATTATTTTTCATTAGCGACGCAATTTAGTTTTGAATAATTAAAGTAGACGCAATCTTTTAAAAACAAATAATTTTAACAATTCTATTAAACTGATTCAAATATCTATCTCTTCTTAAATGTGGGACCCTTTTATTCTCCCCCAATTTTATAACCGGTATTTAAGTCAATTTAACAAAATTGTTAAAATTATACTGTTTTAAAAAGATTGTGTTTACTTTGATACATTTCAAAATTTAATTTTGTCGTACACTCATGGAGAGAAATTTTATTATTAAAATTTCTTCTTAACCTAAAAAATATAGTAATGATATTTGATGCTAGTTCTAATGGTAGGGTATGATGGGTGAGATTGATGGAAAAAAATAAAAAAGGGATGTGAAATTGTGAGTAAAGGTCAAGAGATTTTAAAAAAATAAAAAAGAAGCAGTGAGTTTTTAAAACACACACACACATATAGTGAATAGCGAATTAATAATCATTAATGATTATATAGCATAAACTGTAATATAAGTTTTGCTAAAACATATATAATGTGTAGTTGTAAAAAACATATGATGTTTAAAAATCCGGACATAATTAAGGGTTTATTATCCAAATTAAAGTGTAGAGTGGCTTTGTGCAAAATAAAGTTCATGTATATAGGTAAAATTAGATTAGACTGACATGTATAAATCTTCTTAAATTTTTAGCTATAAGAAATAAGTTCTTAATATATTTAAAATATAATAATAATTACAATAGACAATGGTTCTAATGGAAAAGGCTTTGGAGACTTAAATATAAAGTCTAAAGTTCAAATCGGTATAAATGCATGAAACTCCTTTTATAGAGAGTGTATAAAATCACTTTTTTTCCTCAATAAGCCCGTTTGTAGAGCAATAAGCCCAAATAAAAACGGGTTACGTTTTTACTGTGTTTGGCATGACTTTTTGCCAAAAATTATAAGCCCGATAACTTACCTTAAATTATAAGCCCCAATTGGTAACTTATTTTTGAAAAATGCATCAACTTTTTTTTTTTTTGTCGAGCTATCAACTTGTTCAGGCCCGCTCGCAATTTCAAACTTGTCAGGTTTGAGTATTTGACATTTAATATTTTTTCTGATTTTTATTAAAAATTTGGAGAATGATAGGAAAAGGGATTTTGAAAATGTAAAATTTTAAATCAGGTATTTCTCATAAAATAACTTGTGAATTATTTTTTTTAAGTTTCGTCATTTCTTTATCACTCCTTGGTAACAAATTTAACTTGGGATCTTGCAATTTAAAAAAAAAAATTCTATCATTTTCCCTTAAAAATATTCCAACGAGAAGCTAACGCCATAAAAATTGGGCATCACATTTTCTAACTTCAATTTTTTCATTAATTTTTAATTTTAAATATCTTGTTTTGTTATAATTAACACAAAAACACTAATGTAATCGCCAATCCAAATAAATTTTTACTTTTAAAAAAGCACTTATATAATCACCAATCCAAACAAGTTTTGACTTATGAAAATCACTTATTCAATCGCTCATCCAAACATAAATCATATAACAAAAACTGATTTTTCTATTAAATCATTTTTAATAAGTCAGAACCATAATAAGCAGGGTTATTAAACCCGGACCGGACCGGCCGGTCCGCCCCGGGAACCGGCGAACCGGCCGGTAAACCGGTCCGGTCCGGGTTGGTATTTAAAAAAAAAATTTAAATTTTTCCTTTAGAATTTCATATTATAAGTCTAAAATTTTCAATTTCTCACCGGTTTGGTTCCGGTCTAACCCACTGACCCTTAACCCAGTACCCCAACCGGTTCAATGCCCAATCCGAGTTTTAATACCTTGATAATAAGTCATTTTTCCTACTGCTATCCGAAACACACACTAAGAGTTACCCGTGATTGGGCTACAAGAGTTAAGTAGATTGATGAGGATCAGCTTTTTTCAAAACAATGATTTTTTTTTAAAACTTTTAAATATAAACAGTTCAAATTATGGTGAATATTTTAATAAAGCGATGATTACCATGGTGCCCATCATTACAATGGTTATTGAAATATGTTTAGAATGAGCACTACCTCTATGTTTTTTTTTTATGAAAGGACAATTTATTCAAGAAGATAAAATGATACAAAAATATTGGGCTTTTACGTTATGGAAGAGAAAATACAGCACATGGAAGCCCAATATAGAACTACAAACATGAGAAGAAGACAAATATAACAACCAAAACCACACACAACACAAAAATAAAAAACACAAAGAGATAGAGAGCAAAGTTGCAAACTTAAGCTTAGATCAAGGGTGTGTTTGGTTTGAAGGGAGGAGAATGGTGGTAAATTACAATTTTGTACTGAAAAAATCCAAAATTTACTCTCTTATTCCTTCTAAATTTTGAATTCTCACCCAAAATTTAAATACCTTCAACTCAAAAAGATAATTTAACCTTCCTCCTCTCCTCCCCTCCGCTCAAACCAAACACACCCTAAAAGAAAAGCGGAAAAAAAAAACAATGAATTTGTAATGAAATTTTGTTAATTCACTGTTTTTTTAATATATGGTCAAGGTTAAATCAATTAATCAAACTCAACACCGGGAAAGAAGAAAGCGAAGTTAACTCCTATAGGAGCTTGGACAGCAAAGAATTGGTATGCTTGGAGAATAAGATGGGCGTGGAAACAAAAGAGGACATGAACAATCATAATATTTGAGAAAATTTTGATGCAGACACAATAAAGAGGGACACATATGGCCCATGAAGTAGTCTTCCTCCAAATCTTTGCGTAAAGTGCCAAAGGTTTCTTGTGCATAATAAAGGAGCCCATGTGTGGCATTATTTCCCTGCATGTAATCAAGGGTATCTCATTTTAAGTCCTCCTCTGTTAAGCGTGAAAATCCCATAATGCTATAAATTTTGTCTAAAATGAAAAGGAAACATCATTTTAATTCCTCTCATATAAGCCATTGATTAAGCAGCAATCGAGGGGTAATGCTATAAAATTCTCTAAGGGTCTGTTTGGTGTGAGAGATTTGGAGGGGAGGGGAGGGGAAATTTTTATGAGTTGAATTTTAAAAGATTGAAGAAGTGGGGTAATAAAATTTTAATAAAGAGAATATATAAGATAAAAGAGTAAGAAAAATTAATTAAAAATTTTTAACCCCACTTCTCTAATATTTTTAAATTCAACTCAAAAAAAATTTCCCTTCACCCACTATCCCTCCCCTCCCCTCAAACCAAACAAGCCCTAAGAGGCTGTTTTTTACCCCCCCTTATAAAATTGCCTAAAATGAAGAGGCTGTCCCCCCCCCCCTTTTTTTGACCCAAAGTCTAAGAGGCTGTTTGGTATATGAGATTGGGGGATTTTTATAGATTTAAGAAAAATTAGAAATAAAATTTTAATAAAGAGGATATATAACATAAGATAAATGAGTTAGGAAAATTAATTAAAAACTTTAACCCCATTTCTCTAGTATTTTAAAAGTCCAACTCATAAAATTTTTTCTTTCCCTCCCTTCAAATCCCTCATGCCAACACAGCCCCTAAGAGAACTTAGGGCCTCATTTGATTATATTAACAAACTACCTCTAATTCTTAATATAAGATCTACTTAATTAATTTGGATAGATCGATGAAATTGGTCAAACTAGTTATTTTGTTAAAAATGTATGTTGAATTCTCTATCATATCATCTTAAATCATTTGCATTGAAACTACCTATTAATGCAAATTTTTTGACGTGTGCAATCAAAAAGATAATTTATAAAAAAAACAATAGATTGAGCTCTAATATTTATGACTAAATTTAACATTCAACTTGCTCTTATATTAAATATCGGAGGCATTCCTTCCTTCGGTCCTTAATATAAGACATATTTAGGGAGTTGATTTTGATCATAAATATAAGACATAATTTTTATATTTATCAATCTTTTCTTAATTTACCATTATTGATACTCCCTCAACAATAATTAAGGAAGAGAAGGAATGGGGAATTAAAGAAGCTAACAAAGGTGTTTTAGAAAAGGGAGAATTAGGGAGAACGACCAAGGAAACAAAATATTTATTCATAGGGATCTTAAAAATTATAATTATTTTTAAAGATAAAAAATATAAATATAAATTTTTAATTACGAAATTAACCTTCTATACTTTTTGACAATTAGTTATTAAATTTGATGATATCTCCATGTATCATTTGATAAAAAAAAAACATCTATATACAACTTAATATTTTCATGATATTCTCTCTCATGCGTATAAGATTAATAGCCCTCTAAAGTCTATAAATGATTAGAAATCTACAGCTTTTTAGATTTTGATTATTTTTAAAAACTTAAAAAAAATCACAGAAATCTTATAATATATTTCTTTTAAATATATGTGATTTTTCATGGGAAAAAAAGCTTAACAAAATACATTCACCTAAAATGTATGTTATGAAAACGAAAAATACTAAAATTTAAAAGTCTTAAACAATAAATTCTTAAATAAACTACCAATATCACAATCAATTGTAGAATAGTTGAGATGAGGTTAGAAAAAATGTAAGGAGCTTGGTTAAGGTTAATTTCATAATTTAATGTTTATATTTTAATTTTTGGTCCTTTAAAATAATTACAAATTTTAAAGTCCTCGTTAATAAATATTTATTTTCCTCGCTCCTTCTCTCTAATTTTCCTTTTAGAAAATACATACATATTAACTAATTTAACCATCTTATTTAATCTAGTTAAATTAGGTAAATATGTCTTATTTCAGTCCTTCCAGTATGACACTCATTTTAAGAAAAGAAAATCCTTGATTTATCATTATTAACCTTCTCACTCGGGGCCACACAAAAATCGTCCAAGCAAGCCTTGATGATCACTGCTTGATCTTGTTAGATATGATTAGTTTTGATGATGTCAAATATAAATATCAAATATTAAGAACAAAAAATTTGCATAATATACTTATCTTCTTCATTGACTAACTACTATATTTAATGTTAGATAATTGAGTTATGGAGTTAAGAAGAATGATATTGAAGAAAGAAGAACTTGCAAGAACTAATGGGAATTTCAAGAAGAAAGATTAGTCAAGAAAGAAGAAGATTGAAGATATTTAAGAAAATATCTAGTTGGGTTATGAAGAATGATCATTAAGAGGAAAAATAAGAAGAAAGAGATTGAAGAAAGAAGAATTTACAAGATCTAATGAGAATATCAAGATTCAAGCTCTTAGAATTGATATTAGAAGTCTCGATGATCAAATGGAAGTTGGGGTGAATCAATTCGAAGCTAAAATAGCTTTTCCATGTTCACTCAAAAATCACTTGGAGTGATCTCAAATTCACTTGGAGTGATAAGGCAGCACTCGAGTGAAATCTCAATGCACTCGAGTGATATGTTGAAAGTTGACAGATCACTTGAAGTGAATTCCCATCACACTCGAGTAAACACCAGAATCAATTGAAGTAAGTTCCAAAAATTTTCAGATCACTTGGAGTGATCTCATAATCACTTGAGTGAATATTAAAATTGATAGATCACTTCTGGTGAAGTCCCATTGCACTCGGAGTGATGTTCAAAAGAGACAGTCTATGTTTTCGGCAACAGGATAGAGGTTCGGTATTTTGATGATATTTCTCCAACCACATGTCGGATTGAGCTAAAACTGGTGGCATATGAAACTAGACTCCCAACACAAACTATGGACACCAAGTTCACATTAAAAAGAGTTCATATGAGAGAGATATGATCTGTTGAAGTTGACACATGAATCAGTGTCTTTTACCAAAACAAGGTTCGGTATTTTGAACATAACTCTCAAAACACATATTGGATTGAGACGAAACCAGTGCCATATGAAAGTAGACTCAAATAGATTTCTAAGGGTATATAATTTGTCACATTTCAAGTTATATGAATCATCTACTCCAACCCAACTACTCTTTGTTCTTATCCATTTTCTATATCATGTATATTTGAGAGAGAGATTATTTTCATTGTGCTTTAGTATTCATCTATTCACTTTTGAGAGAGAAGATTGACTGTAATCTTTCATCATCAAAGTTGTATCCTTACGGGGTGTGTAAGGGAGAGTAACTCGGTTGTAACGTTACGGTGTGTAAGAGGGAGTAACTCGGTGAGAGATTTGTAAAAGGCTTCGCAAGTGCCCGGCTAAACTTGTAGGTTGTAAAGGCTTTTCTTGTGCCTGGATTAAATAAGAAGATAGTGGATTCGAAAATCTCAGGAGGAGCCTGGGGACTGGACGTAGGCCATCGCAGATTGGACCGAAGCAGGATAAATCACAGTTTGCATATTCTCTTCCTTAAACTCTTATATTTCCAGCATATATTAACTATTGATTTATGATTCATTACTTTCATATTTATTACTTCCTCTAAGATGCAAAAATATTTTCAAAGTTCTTAAGATTTTTATCTTACACCCAATTCACCCCCTCTTGGGTGTCAGTTGGTTCTAACAGATCTAAGGATGCTTCGACAAATAGGAGGAGGTTATCTACAAAAAACAAATGGGACACTGCAGTACCATTCTTCTTCAACCAAAATGGTAACCAAGCCCCTTGTTGAACTTCACTCTGGATCAGGTGGTCGAGCTTCTCCATTACTAATACAAACAAATACGGTGATATAGGGCCCCTTTGGCGAACTCCATAAGTAAGCACAAAGCTAGGCGCCAATTTTCCATTCCATAGTACCTACATCTTTACTGTAGATAGACAATATTTTACTAACGTTGAAAAATTCTCAGGTAAGCCCTACTCATGCAAACGATCAAGTACAAAATCCCATATAACACAATCATAGGCCTTTTCAAGATCAATTTTTAGAGCCATGAAACCACACTTTTTCCTTGTCCGTCGCATAGAGTGAATAATCTATTGTGCCAAGATAATGTTGTTTGAACTATGTCTTCCTCGCACAAAGTTACATTGGTTAGGAGCAATTATTAAGGGCATAACCTATTTCAGTCTTGCTACCAGAACCTTTGTTATATCTTATACACCACATTACAAAAACTAATACGACGGAAATCCCTAATCATCTGTGGTATGTCAATTTTAGGAATCAAGACAATATTAGTGCGGTTATACCTTTTGATCTCTTATGGACTCTAAAAACAATCCTGAACCAGCCGAACCACAGACTCCCAAACAACCTCCCACTGGCTTTGGAAAAACAAAGGGTTAAGCCCATCTAGTCCTGGTGCTTTTAAAGGACCCTTGCTAAAAGAAGCTAGCTTCACTTCCTGTTCCGTAACCATTAATCCCAACATAAGTAGATTATTAGCAAAGACTACAGGATATGTAGCCCCAAAATTAATTAAAAACTACCTAATCTTGTCCCCCCGTATAAAATGACTTAAAATAATTAGCACCAAGCTCCTTTAGCGCCACATCACCATAAATCCATTCACCTTCATCTCCTTTTAGTGCCTCCTCATACTTCCCTCTCCTTCTACTATTCATGATCGTGTGGAAATACTTTGTGTTCTTGTCACCATGATTGTACCAATGACAATGAGACCTTTGAAGCCACATCATCTCTTCTTAAACTAAACACTTTTCCAATTCCTCCAATACCCGCTGCCTCTCAACTTCATAAGTTTGGTTTGGTGCTCCATTTTTATGCAAACATTACAACTTACCAAGAAGGATTGCTTCCCGGTGGTTAACATTACCAAAAACTTCCTTATTTTAATCTCTGACATCTCTTTTGGAGCCTACAACATTCTCCCCCAGCTCCTAGACTCCCTCCAAGCATTCTGTACCACCGCTGAAAAGTCATCATGAGTTACCCATAGAGCAAAGAAGCGGAACACACCATCGTGACACCATCCTCGAGATGATGAATTTTTTTAACTACAGAGGACAATGATCAGATTTATATTGGGCATATGAATAAGAGACACCTCCTAAAACTCCTCACTCTAAGCTTCACTAGCAAACACCTTATCAATATGACTGGCCAAACCCCTTCGAGACCATGTGAAGACAGGACCCTGAAAACCCAGCTCTTCTAGTCCACTGGTCCGTACCCATTCTACAAAATTTTTATCTAGCAACACTCTTGTTCAAGCTGTCGAGATACGTTCTAAATCACGTAACGTAGCATTAAAGTCTCCTTCCACACACCATATCTCTGTCCCTGCATCTCTAATCACACTAAGCTGTTGCCATAGAAATTTTTTGGTTACACAGTTTGGGTGCCCATAAACCACTAATAGTTCCCATGCATTATCCTTGCCTAGATTGAAGACCCCATGTAGCACCTGGGAGGCTATAAATGTAACTACAAAGTCAACATAATCATCCCAGAAACACCAAATCCCACCGATGAAACCATTGGCTTCCACTATTACCATGTTCTTAAAACCCAACTTGTGAGCGATATATGCTGCTTTATCACATTTCTGTCTTCACTCTATAAGTGCTAAAAAATCAAACTGGTGCTTTCGGAGAAGCTCAACCAGTAACCCTGTGAAAGCTCTACCACCAACACCTCTAGAATTCCATATCAGTATACTTGTATCCATAAAATCAATTGAGAAGAAGGACAAAAGCACAAACATTACTACCCAACCACATCATGTGTTTCCAATATATCCATTTCCTCATCGGATTGCTCGTCAAACAATGGGTTAAAATGTGTAAGAAATTCTCCTTTAGTCACTGCACCTGGGTCCTAAGGTTCGTCAGCAATAATGGCCTCCACAACAACCTCCTCCTCTTTATTAGCATCCTCAGACACCATAATTTCGTTAGGCCCTGTACTAACGTGAGATGAGGTGGCTTCATTAGTTATGCACTGTAAGCTATTAGCACTGAACCCTTCCAAAGAGATTGAAACGTTATTTGCTTCCTTGCTCGGATCAATGCCACTAAGGCATTCAAGCCTAAACTTGCCTTTGCCTTAATCCAAGACGCCATCCCCAGCGCCTCATAATCAGGCCCACTTCCTTCTTATTTACGACATCTGGAAGAATCTGAAGAGGAAACTTCTTAGGCCCACTAGCTCTACAATGTTGAAGCCCATTCTTATTGTTCACTTTCATAGCACTCGGCCCCTCCCTTCTAGCACTCTCTTTAATACCCGAATCACCAACCTGATTTGTCATACCCTGATTTTATGGCCACATATCACGCAACTCCCTTAACAACTCCTCCATCTCCTCCATCATTAGTGAGCTAAACCAAGATCCATGTGCATTCAAGATGAGACTGTGCCGTGAATCATGCTTGCCCACACCAGACTAGCCAGTTGTACTCTCCTGCAGCCATGGCTGCCTCGGTCGTTGCACTAACATCTACCTGTTGTACTTGACGGTAATCAGATTCTCTCCTTCATTCACCCTCGGTGTTCTGTCAACCCTACTCACCCCCTCTGCCACCTCGTTCCCGCCTTTATTTGTCTGTGTAATACTCTTCTCATTACCCTCTCCACCACCTTCTCCATGTACCTCTGTTACTTCCACCCTATAAGGACACTGCTCTGCTTCGTGTCCATATCGACCACATTTCAAACAGACAAGATGAATGCCTTCGTACTGAATCCTTGTGACTCTACCATTAGAAGAATAAAAGGTCACAGGGGAGTACTCAAATCCAATTCAACACAAAGCTGTGTGAATCGGCCTTTCTTCCTTTTTAGTGTCGGTATGTCAATCTTGAAGACACGCCCTACCTGTGAGCTTAAGACCTACAGAGCACCTTTATCATAATAGTCAAGGGGGGATCTTTACGAAACGTATCTGCATTGCAATTTTCGTTACTACTTCCTTCTCAAGATCAAAATCCTCCCTCCATGGTTGGACTGCAATGTAATGGTCAAACAATAGCTAGGGGCCCCCGGTCAACGCTAGTTCATAATTATTTCTATCTGTGAAGTGAACCATAAAAAATCTAGCTCCTATATCGATTGTGTTAACCTCCCCCTGTCCTAGCCTATAATTGTTGTACTTTGGAAGCCAAGTATTGCGGGTCCACCATGCGGCTAAGAAATTCTCATGATGAGCGCATTCGTCCGTTGTTTCGCGAGCCTATCTTTCTCTTCCAGTGGGAAGATAACATTTGGTCCTAGGTCGGTCATTTGCACAGTGACTCTCTCCTTCCATCTATCATTACTCCACCAATCCTCCTCCTCCTCAGTCTTAGACTGCTCCCTTGCAACAGCTTCCTTGAATGATTTCCATTTAGTACCCTTGCTATCGGTGATCTCGTTTGGCGACATGTCGGTGCCAACCTTATCCCCATGCATCTATTCTTCATCCCAAGGCAACAAACTTAAGTGACCCGAAGGTTCTTCCTCATTGGACCGTACCTTCTTCCTGCTACGATTTAGGGTGTCCCTCTCTTCCGACATCGGAGCCGGATTTCCTCACTCACGACTCCATTCACGCTCTCATTCACTCATCACGCTTGATCTTCTCTCGATACAAAACTAATTACCAATTGAAAATCCTCCCCATTGTGTGTGTTTTAATAATCTCTAGAAAAACTATATAATGAGTTAGATACATGATAAGCTAAGAGCTTGATAATTCTTATAAAAAAGAGTTTGATAATGAGTTTATGAAATTAAGAAAATACTAGTTAATTAATTACTATCTCCAATACTTAATAAGAGCTAAATAACTAATTTACGAATATTAAAAAAATAGTTAAGTCAATTTTATGTAACAAACATGTGTTTATTTCTTTATAACATTCAATTTAATCATATGCAATTATGCATTAAAAGTTTGGAACTATCCTTCAAGAAAACTCCCTTATAAATTATAGCTAGGAGACAAATTGAATTGACATCTTATACTTATAAGCAGAATAAGCCGCTAATCTAGCTCTTATACTCCTCTAGTACTTAATATAGTGCCTAATTAAGGAGTTCATATTAGTTTTAAATGTAAGATTTATTTTACATATTTATAAATATTTATCCAAATTAGCCTTATTGTTATTGATATTCATTCAACAATGATAAGGTATGCAGGAGAGGGAAGGTTGGAAACTATTTCTATAAAAAGCATGTTTAATAAGTACAATTAATGGAGATAATTCGGGCAAAAAATTATAAATCTAGAAGATAAAATCAGCCGAGGTGGTACATTTAGAACCAAAACAAAATCCTTTACAAGCTTCTACCACATTTATTCAATAAGAAAATTTCAGAAAAATATAATTAAAAATGGGAAAAGACAAATTGGTGCTATAAATTTTTCAAATCTCAAATTAGAATTGAAGAAGGAATATGGGAAATCCAATTCTAATTAAAGGACCAAAATGCCCTGACTTGAAGGCATACGTTTCAAGGGTCAATAACAGCATCTGTATCTATATTAACACCATAATATTTTATATTAACGACTTTATTTTCATGTTTTACAACTTCATATTCCAAAAACCAGAGATAATTTCGAGGATAGAAGTTGCAGGGGTCACAACAACATTGTATCTATATTAATAACATCATATTTTACATTAAAGACTTTACTTTCATATTTTATAACTTCATATTAAAAAAATCTGGGATAATTTTGAGGGCACAAGTTTCAAGGGTCAATAACAACATCTGTATTTATATTAACAATATCAGATTTTACATTAATGATTTCACTTTCATCTTTCACAATTTAACTCAATGCAATTTGGTCAGAATTAGAAATCCTAGATTCCTACTTCAATTCTGACATGAGATTTTTATAAATTCGCAGTATCAATTTATCTTTTCCCATTTTTAATTATATTTTTCTGAAATTTTCCCTTATTCAATTGAGCGTTATATTTTTCAACCGATCACTAAATAAGATGTATCAGTTCATTCCATTCAATTATATCACTAAATATGAGCAGTTAGTGAAACGTTATAGCCCAGCTCGATGAATGATGTTTTAGATTAATTATTAATATCAATATTAACATTAATTAGACTTTATAATTAAAGCTTATAGCCAAATCTCACGCTGTGTTTTCTTTTCCTTGTGGCCAACAACTCAAACTCATCATTGTTTGAAACGTTATCTGCCACCAAAGTAGTTTCAGAGTCCAAATCACAAAGGGCTGAAATATCAACTTCTCCGAGTCAGTATTATAGCCATAAGATGCAAAGATGCCTAATGTACTCATTTTTCAACTTTGATATT
The DNA here is from genome assembly GCA_963242795.1 of Inga leiocalycina. NCBI lineage: Eukaryota > Viridiplantae > Streptophyta > Magnoliopsida > Fabales > Fabaceae > Inga > Inga leiocalycina. The sequence goes on along the minus strand of OY725327.1, from coordinate 52,761,107 downwards.
TTTATTTTTTTAAATTTTCTTAAATCACCCATTCAACTGCAGAACAAGAATGAAGGCACAAGTCTCTCTCATAGCTGTCATAATTCATAACAGCAAATGCTAGCTGGTATAATAATAATAATAATAATAATAATTGAACGAATTATTTAGTCTATTTGATCCCAAAAAAAAAAAGAATCATTTAGTCTCTGCTCTTCTTAAAGCTAATGCCACTAACAAAATCCTGTTATTAGGACAGGACAATTATTTTATTGTGGTTGTTATCGAAGAAAATCAATTATGAGTTATCACTATATGACTTGGTTTTGTGTATTTTTATTTTATTTCTTTTAATTAATCTCACGTAATTAAGTAATTAACCAAGTGGATTTTCCTCCGTTAAAATAGTACACATTCTTTAGCCAGCTAAGCGTACAGTTATGTACAGCTAAGCTTCTTGTCTCTTTTAAACTTAAATATTATGTTTAATGGAACGATATGAATAAATAACAAACTAAGTAAAATGGTGATTGGCAATATTTATACATTTATTTGATATTTTGAGTACTTGATTTTTTGATAGTGATGTTTAAAGTTCATATATGAAAAAGTCATATAAAGTTTGTTTTTTTGGTATTATATTAAGTAAGGTGCTGACTCGAATTAGATGATAAATTTAACAAGTTTTTTCTGTATTTAATACGAAAGTTTATATATTGTGATTTAATTTGAGTAAATGTAGTTTCTTAAAAAAGGAAAGTAAAATATATTTTGAAAAAAAGAGTCATAGTCTGACTTTTGTAGCTTTTATAATTGATATTTTATTAATATTATTTTCTTCCAATTTTTTATTAACATTCTTACTCTCAAAAATAATTTATGAAAGTGGAATTTCATTTAATTTTATTACCGCAGGCCAGAAAATTACATTTTTTACTGATGATATCATGAAACTGTTCTTGTTCTCCTCTGTTAGCGTAAGCTTTACGCCGAGCCGAAGCCGAGCCGTTTAGCTTCAAGCTTCAACTTGTCGTCGGTGTCGGTGGTTCTGTGGAGTGACGGCTACAACTGTGAAATCTACCAAAGTTTCCTTTCGTCTTCTCAGTGAGCCTCTGCACTCATGAAAAATGGAAAAGTAGCAGTTAAATAAAAAATACAAGAAAAAAATAAAGTAAATCGAAGCTCACCATTGCTCCTACCGAACATACAGATTCCTGATCTTGTCATCTCTCTCTTCCTTTATCTTCTGCTTCTTCGTGTTCCCTTCACTTGCACGAAACCATCAGATGCATTATAGCGCTTCTTCATTTCTCAGCCTCTGAAGGTTTTTTTCTTTCTATCTTCTCATTAGTTTCTTTTAGCTGCTTGCATTGATTGAAATTTATGAATTCTGCTATTTTCATGCATTTATGTCGCTGATTCGTGCTTTACTGGCATGAATTAGATAGTGTTTTCATCTTCCATTGACTAGACTGAATGGGATTCTCACTTGGACTTTCCGGTAATTGATCTACCATCTTTTCTCCAAATCTGTTTGATTTTCACTGCAATTTGTCCGGAGATTCCATTTTTGGACGATTTGGTTGCATTTCACTCTATTTGTTTGCTGAGGTAACTCTGAATACGAGATTCAAACTTATATTCTTCGATTTCGTCACAAATGAAGCGTCAATTCAGAGGATAATTTGTGTTGCTCATGGTGATGATAAGATAAATGATTTTGGAATATTCGTGGAATGCTGCAGTAATTTATTTATCCGTGCTTTTCGGGTTTCTTCTCCTTGGCTAGGTCGATCATCAGCATTTGGATGATTCGAAGAGTTTCATATTCTCTTAAATTGTGAAAGTATTAGCACATAATTGGGCTATTGCATTAGAAATATTTTCCCCCAGTTATCTTTGAGATTTGTAGCTGGCTTTGATCTTTAGTCGTTGAAGTTATTGCCGACGCCAACTTATTGTTATTTGGCAGGAGGCTTTGATGTTCTGGCTGTCTCTCCGGTCTAGATCTGGAGAGGAGCTGCATGCCGAATTGATCAACTTGGGTGTCTTGAAGTGAACTGAATATGACAACTACACTTGCTTGGAGGTTTGGTTCCAATAATGGTAGCAGCCTTGCTGCTAATGATATGGTACGTTTCAAATCAATGTTAATTTTTCATTCATTGCCAGTATTCCAGCATAAATAATAATCTTATGCAATTATAACCAGCCAATTGGGTAAAATGATGGTTAGATTTTAATTTGGCACATAAAGAAGGTGCAATTTTCCGCTGTCTGCTTGTCTCTTTATTGTTCAAATTTAGTTGGCTGATGTTGTACTAACGCAGTGACCTTTTACGATGCGTTGATACTGGCAGATACACTGATCTTGTTATTAAAATTCTGATGCTGGCAAAGCTAGAAAAAAGGAAAAGAAAACGATAGTTGATAGTCTTTCTGTGTTTTGCAATCAGGAGTTATAACCATCTTCATTGGTTTGTTAATATTTTTGCTGTATAGAAGAAAGTATAGTCGTCTAGGGTACAGTTCTCTGCTGACACAATCTATTATGTCCGTACAATATTATATTCCTTTCCAAATATCCCTCTGGCTCAGCATATGCAACGGGCCAATTGAAACTAAGTTTTCCTTTTTATTCCTTTTTCATAGAATTTAGTTTTCCCAAGCTTCTTGTTTTTAAGAAGCAAGTGTCAAGTACACACTGGAATGAGCAAACGAAGACTTGAAAGAGCAAAAATGCCACTGATGCCTTTAGAATTATTTACAATTTTGAAGTATCAAATTTATTAGTCCCTTGTGGGTGTTATCTTTGTTTTTTTCCTGATATGGGCATGCCATTTATCATTCTTCAGTCTTCATTGTTGATCTGTTGATTGCAGGAAAGAAATGGCGAGGGGAACATATCAGAGTCAGAGCCCCCAACTCCGCATTCTGTTTTGAAGATGGGATTGAGGTCAGTTAAATCATAATACTCCCTGGAAATTTTGCAATAGATTCAGGTAAAAAAGAAAAGAAAAGAAATTTTGCGATAGAATAATTATCAACAAAAAATTTTATCTGGTTCAAAATATAAAGAATCAAAGGAGATGTATTTTCATAAAAAATCCCATGTCATGAGATATTTAAAGCAAGGGCCTCTTTGAGATTTTGGTATACTTGTTATCTGAATTAATAATTTTTTTCCCCTGAATTAATTCTCTAAATTTAATGGCAATGGAAATTTGACTAGAAAATCTCATACTTCAGCTATCCAGCTTAAGTTTCTTACATTCTTCACTGGTTGCAGAGACCGCAGCAGCAGCATGGAGGATCCAGATGGGACATTAGCAAGTGTTGCCCAATGCATTGAGCAGCTGCGACAGAGCTCATCCTCTGCACAAGAGAAGGAGTACTCCTTGAGGCAGTTATTGGAGCTTATTGATATGCGTGAGAATGCGTTTAGTGCTGTTGGATCTCATTCTCAAGCAGTACCAGTGCTTGTTTCTCTTCTCCGATCTGGTTCATTGAGTGTGAAAATTCAGGCAGCGACTGTTCTGGGCTCCCTCTGTAAAGAAAATGAGCTAAGAGTGAAAGTCTTGCTCGGAGGATGCATTCCCCCATTGCTTGGGCTCCTTAAATCCAGTTCAGCTGAAGGGCAAGTTGCTGCTGCAAAGACTATTTATGCTGTCTCTCAAGGTGGTTCAAAAGACCATGTTGGATCAAAAATTTTTTCAACTGAAGGAGTAGTACCTGTGCTGTGGGAGCAGCTTCAGAAGGGGCTGAAGACTGGAAATGTAGTTGATGGTTTATTGACCGGAGCCTTGAAAAATCTATCCAGTAATACTGAGGGATTCTGGAATGCAACAATACAAGCTGGAGGAGTGGACATATTAATGAAGTTATTGACAACAGGGCATCCCAGCACTTTAGCTAATGTGTGCTTCTTACTTGCCAGCTTGATGATGGAGGATGCATCCGTTTGTTCAAAGGTGTTGACTTCAGAGGCGACAAAACAACTCCTGAAATTATTAGGCCCTGGTAATGATGCCCCTATTAGAGCTGAAGCAGCTGGTGCTCTGAAATCTTTGTCTTCTCAGTGCAAAGAAGCAAGGCGTGAGATAGCTAATTCTAATGGCATTCCTGCTTTGATCAGTGCTACCATAGCTCCTTCTAAAGAGTTCATGCAGGGTGAGCATGCTCAAGCATTGCAGGAAAATGCTATGTGTGCTCTAGCAAACATCTCTGGTGGTTTGTCTTACGTCATCTCTAGCCTTGGTCAAAGCCTTGAATCATGCACCTCAGCGAATCAAATTGCTGATACATTGGGTGCTTTAGCTTCAGCTCTTATGATATATGATAACAAGGCTGAAGCTACGAGAACATCAGATCCATTGGTAGTTGAGCAAACATTGCTCAAGCAACTCAAATCTCAATCGCCTTTTCTTGTGAAGGAACGAACCATTGAAGCCCTGGCTAGTTTGTATGGAAATCCCGTACTGTCAATTAAACTTGCAAATTCAGATGCAAAACATTTGCTAGTCGGATTAATAACCATGGCTGTTAATGAAGTGCAAGATGACCTTATAAGAGCTCTCCTCACATTGTGCAACAATGAAGGCAGTCTTTGGCATGCCCTCCAGGGCCGTGAAGGAGTTCAGCTGCTGATATCTCTTCTGGGGCTTTCATCAGAACAACAGCAAGAATGTGCGGTTGCTCTGCTATGCCTTCTATCTAATGAAAATGATGAAAGTAAATGGGCCATTACTGCTGCTGGTGGTATACCTCCATTAGTTCAAATTTTGGAGACAGGATCCACAAAAGCAAAAGAAGACTCAGCAAAGATCCTTACAAACCTGTGCAATCACAGTGAAGATATACGTGCTTGTGTGGAGAGTGCTAATGCTGTTCCTGCGTTGTTGTGGCTATTGAAGAATGGAAGCCCTAATGGGAAGGAGATAGCAGCGAAAACCTTAAACCACTTAATTCATAAATCTGATACTACCACAATCAGTCAGCTTACAGCATTATTGACAAGTGATCTACCTGAATCTAAGGTCTATGTTTTAGATGCTTTGAAAAGTATGCTGTCAGTTGCCCCTCTTAGTGACATTCAACGAGAAGGCAGTGCTGCAAATGATGCAATAGAGACAATGATAAAATTAATGAGCTCTACCAAAGAGGAAACTCAGGCTAAGGCAGCATCTGCTCTAGCAGGCATCTTTGAAATGAGGAAAGATGTGCGTGAAAGCAGCGTCGCTGTTAAAGCTCTTATGTCAGCCATGAAGTTGCTTAATATTGAATCTGAAAGCATCCTAATAGAGTCTTCACGCTGCCTTGCAGCAATATTTCTTTCCATCAAAGAGAACCGGGATGTAGCTGCTATTGCTAGAGATGGACTACTCCCCTTAGTTACACTAGCAAATTCTTCTGATTTGGATGTGGCAGAGTTGGCAATATGTGCGGTGGCTAATCTTATTTTAGATAGAGAGATTTCAGAGAAGGCTGTTGCTGAAGAAGTTATCTTGCCTGCTACCAGAGTATTACGTGAAGGCACAATTTCTGGAAAAACCCATGCTGCAGCAGCAATTGCTCGGCTCATACATTATCGGCAAGTTGATTGTTCTATAACTGAATGTGTGAATCGTGCTGGGACTGTACTTGCTTTGGTTTCCTTCCTGGATTCTGCTATTATTGGATCAGTTTCCACATCTGAGGCTATAGAGGCACTTGCTGTTCTATCCAGGTTGGAACAGAATAGTACACATATTAAACCGACATGGGCTGTATTGGCTGAATTACCTGAAAGCATAAATCCAATAGTGCTGTCTATTGCTGATTCAACACCAACGTTTCAGGATATAGCTATCGAGATATTATCCCAGTTATGCAGGGATCAGCCTGTTGTTCTTGGAAACAATGTTATTGCGTCCTCTGGATGCTTGTGTTCATTGGCTAAAAGGGTAATTGGTACCAAAACTGTAGAGGTCAAAATCGGGGGAGCTGCACTTCTTATTTGTGCTGCCAAAGTAAACCACCATAGACTGGTGGAGGAACTCAACCAATCAAACTTGTGTGTTGATCTTGTTCAATCTCTTGTTAATATGCTTTCTTCTGCACTGCCTTTGTCAAACCTGGGCAAAGAAAACAAGGAATTCATTAGCATTATCATACATAGAAAAGAAGATGCTAACGGTGGTGATTCCAACACAGGCACTGCCACTGTAACTGTATCCGACGCCAACTTAGCCATATGGTTATTGTCAATTCTTGCCTGTCATGATGAAAAATGCAGAATTGCTATAATGGAGGCTAGGGCAATTGACGTTCTCACTGAAAAAATCTCAGAGTGTTACTCGCAATATACCCAGGTATTCATTCAAGCACCTTACATTCATTTTATATTTTAGTCACCCATAGAGAAATATGACATGCATTGGGTTCTGGTTGGTGTAGACATTTCCATAATTGCACATAAAAGCAACCTTAGCCTCAAACATTGTGTCTAAGTAATGTCCAATCTCTGGCGCATGTACGAAAGTTATAGTCAGATGGTTAAAAAAATTTCATGTGATTATTGGTTCTATATATGTGTATATATTATTAACCTTTGTCTTTATGGTGTCCTTGCAGGTTGATTATAAAGAAGATAGTAGCATGTGGATTTGTGCATTGCTGTTGGCTGTATTATTTCAAGATAGAGATATCATCAGAGCACATGCTACCATGAAATCTGTACCAGCTGTTGCCAGTTTATTGAAGTCGGAGGAATTAGCTAACAGATATTTTGCTGCACAATCAGTAGCTAGCCTAGTCTGTAATGGAAGCAGGGGGACACTACTCTCTGTTGCGAATTCAGGGGCTGCAAGTGGGCTAATCTCATTACTTGGCTGTGCCGACATTGATATACAGGACCTTCTGGACTTGTCAGAGGAGTTCTCCTTGGTTCGTTATCCTGATCAAGTTGCGCTTGAGCGGTTGTTCAGAGTTGATGACATTAGGGTTGGTGCTACTTCACGGAAGGCAATACCCGCCCTTGTTGATCTGCTCAAACCAATTCCAGATCGCCCAGGAGCACCTTTTTTAGCTCTTGGACTTCTAACTCAGCTCGCCAGAGACTGCCCATCTAATAAGATTGTGATGGTGGAATCTGGGGCCTTGGAGGCACTTACAAAGTATCTTTCACTGGGTCCCCAAGATGCCACTGAAGAAGCTGCCACTGATCTATTGGGTATTCTGTTTGACAGTGCTGAGATACGGAGACACGAGGCAGCATTTGGTGCTGTTACTCAACTTGTGGCTGTGTTACGTTTAGGAGGAAGAGGTGCAAGGTACAGTGCTGCCAGGGCATTGGAAAATTTGTTCTCTGCCGATCAGATTAGGAATGCAGAGACTGCTCGACAAGCTGTTCAACCCTTGGTGGAGATTCTTAACACTGGTTTAGAGAAAGAGCAGCATGCTGCAATTGCTACATTGGTTAGGCTCCTAAGCGAAAATCCTTCGAGAGCACTAGCTGTTGCTGATGTTGAAATGAATGCAGTGGATGTGCTTTGCAGGATCCTTTCATCAAATTGTTCTTTGGACCTCAAAGGGGATGCAGCTGAATTATGTTGTGTTCTGTTTGGAAATACACGGATTAGGTCCTCCATGGCTGCTGCGCGCTGTGTTGAACCTCTAGTTTCTCTCCTTGTAAGTGAGTTTAGTCCTGCCCAGCATTCAGTTGTGCGTGCGCTGGATAGGCTTGTTGATGATGAGCAATTGGCTGAACTAGTTTCTGCTCATGGTGCCATTATTCCTCTTGTTGGTCTTCTGTATGGTAGGAATTATTTGCTCCATGAGGCCATTTCTAGAGCTCTGGTTAAGCTAGGAAAAGACAGACCTTCTTGTAAAATGGAAATGGTCAAAGCTGGAGTTATTGAAAGCATACTTGATATTCTTCATGAAGCACCTGATTATCTGTGTGCGGCATTTGCAGAATTGCTGCGTATATTGACCAATAACGCTGGCATAGCTAAAGGGCAGTCTGCTTCTAAAGTGGTTGAGCCCCTATTTTTGCTGCTGACGAGACAAGAATTTGGGCCTGATGGGCAGCACAGTGCGTTGCAGGTTTTGGTTAATATCTTGGAACATCCAGAATGTCGGGCTGACTATACATTGACATCCCACCAAGCTATTGAACCACTTATCCCCTTGCTCGATTCTCCAATACCAGCAGTGCAACAGTTGGCTGCTGAGCTTCTCTCGCATCTGCTTTTGGAAGAACACCTTCAAAAGGATCCATCTACACAGCAGGTAATTGGTCCTCTTATTCGAGTGCTTGGTTCTGGCATCCATATATTGCAGCAGCGAGCTGTAAAGGCCCTTGTTAGTATTGCACTGATATGGCCAAATGAAATTGCAAAAGAGGGCGGTGTTGTTGAACTTTCAAAAGTGATACTGCATGCTGATCCTTCACTTCCTCATGCTTTATGGGAATCTGCTGCTTCTGTTTTGTCAAGTATTCTGCAATTCAGTTCTGAATTCTACTTGGAAGTGCCTATTGCCGTATTGGTAAGATTGCTTCGTGCTGGATCAGAGAGCACTGTAATTGGTGCATTAAATGCTCTTCTAGTGCTGGAAAGCGATGATGGGACTAGTGCAGAAGCAATGGCTGAAAGTGGTGCCATAGAGGCTCTCTTAGAGCTTCTAAGATCTCATCAGTGCGAGGAAACTGCTGCTAGACTGCTGGAAGTATTGCTAAACAACGTCAAGATTAGAGAAACAAAGGCTACCAGATCAGCCATTGTACCGTTATCTCAGTACCTTTTGGATCCACAAACCCAAGGACAGCAGGCTAGGTTACTGGCAACTTTGGCTCTTGGGGATCTATTTCAGAATGAGAGTCTTGCTCGATCAAGTGATGCAGTTTCAGCATGTCGTGCTTTGGTGAATGTGCTTGAAGATCAACCAACAGAAGAAATGAAAGTTGTGGCTATATGTGCTTTGCAGAACCTTGTGATGCATAGTCGATCAAATAAAAGAGCGGTTGCTGAGGCTGGTGGTGTACAGGTTGTATTGGACCTGATAGGTTCTAGTGATCCAGAAACATCAGTTCAGGCTGCAATGTTCATTAAACTTCTCTTCTCTAATCATACAATTCAAGAATATGCTTCAAGTGAAACAGTCAGAGCAATAACTGGTGCGTTTTTCTTTGCTGCTTACATAATATTTACTGCGTGCTGACTGATCTTAAAGTTCGTTAATTCTGAGCAACTGAAGAAACTCATATTGTGATTTTTACTCATATAAGAAAAGCATAGTTGTTACAATTTCCTTCGAAACTTTTGGCACAGATTTTGTTCTGATATCATCTGTTAGTTAAGAAATCATGGTTAGTAGTGTTTGGATTACTTTTATAAGGCTAGGAGATTGCTTGATTTTCAAATGAATTTACAATAGCATGGATTGACAATGGTGCAATGATTATATTGAGTATATTATTTTATTCTTATGTGGCTGACAAGGTACAAATTAAACTTAAAACCCTAAAGTATATGAAAGAACATACTATTTTTAATCAGGCCCGGCTGGTGGGTAATGGTGTTTTCAGTTCAAGATCTCAAATTGCTTTGCCTTGCATACAGGCACACTCTGATACCTCTGTGTCTGTATCTGTGCGCACCTTGATGCACATGTTAAATTGATTATTTTTTTTTACCTGAATGTTAAATTGATTTTTGATGTTTGTACGGTGATGCAGCTGCTATTGAAAAGGATTTATGGGCTACTGGAAATGTTAATGATGAGTATCTGAGGGCTTTGAACGCTCTTTTTAGCAACTTCCCACGACTGAGGGCAACTGAGCCAGCAACACTTAGCATTCCCCATCTCGTTACATCATTAAAGACGGGCTCTGAGGCCAGTCAAGAAGCTGCATTGGACGCACTTTTTCTTCTCAGGCAAGCTTGGTCAGCATGTCCAGCGGAAGTCTCAAGGGCTCAGTCGATAGCAGCTGCAGATGCTATTCCTTTGCTGCAGTACTTAATCCAGTCTGGTCCTCCTCGGTTTCAAGAGAAGGCTGAATTCTTATTGCAGTGCTTGCCTGGCACATTAGTTGTGATCATAAAACGTGGTAACAACATGAAGCAGTCAGTTGGAAACCCAAGTGTTTACTGTAAGCTTACACTCGGTAACACTCCTCCTAGGCAAACCACGGTATAGTATTTTAAAACTTGCTTATCTCCAAACTGCAGTCCTTTTATTTTCCCTTTTTTGTTTTTGGTCATCAGTGTATGCTACAGTTCTGCCGCCATTCCTGTTAAGCAGATCAATTAAGGATTTGGCGAAAACTAATCTCATAACCGCCTTTCTATGTGAAATTTCTCGGTTTTTTTAATTATTATAAATTCTAGGAAATTGAACTTTTTGTTTGATTCATAAGTTAAAAACAGGTATGTGGAAGTGGCTATTTACTAGAGAGGATTATTTGGACAATGATCGAAGTTGAAGTGGACAGTAACGCAATCTGGATTTTGTTTTTGGGTTGTGCTTGCTGCTAAAATAATTTGAATTAAGTTGTGATTTGCTTCTTTTTAGACTATTTTTCATTTAATATTCAAGGACAAGTGTGATTTGTCTTCAAATTGTGATTGCACGATATTAAGCCAAGGACATTGTGCATTTTTCTTACTACATGAAATTATTCTTTCCCCTGCTTTTGATGAACCCTTTTATATTTACTCTCATCAGGTGGTCTCAACTGGCCCTAATCCGGAGTGGGATGAGAGCTTTTCATGGTCCTTTGAGAGCCCTCCAAAAGGCCAGAAGCTTCATATTTCTTGCAAAAATAAGAGCAAAGTGGGAAAGGTAAGTTGTTGGGGAAAGCGCAAATTAGAGATAAAATAGGTGTATTAATCTTCTCAGGTTTTCTTGTTTCTTCCTTCTCCACTGTCACTTGACATTTCTGTTGTAATCTGATGCCAGAGTTCATTTGGGAAAGTGACAATCCAAATTGATCGTGTGGTAATGCTTGGATCTGTAGCCGGAGAATACGCTCTGCTGCCACAAAGTAAAAGTGGCCCCTCAAGGAATTTAGAGATAGAATTCCAGTGGTCTAACAAGTGATGCCCATTAGAGTTCATTTTCAAGCTTCATATTCGGTCATCATAGAAAATGCCTGGAGAGAAATTTTTGTTGTTTTATTTATCAAGTCAATGTACATAGCATCATTTGTTTTATTTTTGGCCTATACTCCCATACTAGTATTCTTTGGTAATCTGATCTTTCAATTTCCTAGTATTTTTTTTTTTATTTTGGCCTACATTTGGTTGCAAAGGGCAGCTCTTTCGAGTTTCTTTTGTAATTCTTGCGTGTTGTCATTTTGAACTTACAAGAGGGCAATGGGTTGTTTATTCTTTTGGGCTGTATACCTTTTTTCCTCCACGAGGCATGAAATATCATTGATGGAGTTTGTCATGCTGATCATTGCTGGAATCATACAGCCACTTTATATATCTATATATATATATATCCTTGGAAAGAAGATACATAGGGCGAATTACTGTGAAGTCTTAAGAAAGACATAGAAAGATGTGTAATTACAAAAGCTGTAATGACAAGTGAGTAGTATGAATCTGATACACAAAAGTTAATTGTGTTAATAGAGTAAAATTAGAAGATTCAATAAGTAGGAAAGACACACATGTACAATAACTAAAAATTGAATGAAGTTACAAGTACTTTAAGAATGATATGCCTAATAATTTTTTTTGAATCATGAACAAAAAAAAAAAAACTAGAGCTCAAATTCTAAACACGAAAAATATTCTTTGCCATGAATAGTTTGAGTCAATCTAATCTTCCTAGCCATAAGATCAAACAAAAATTAAGGACAGAGCAGAGATCAAAGATGATTAAGATCTGACACATCCTTATTGAACTGTGTCCATCCATGCACTTGTCCCTATTTTTGAATAATTAATAAAAAAGTAAAGAAATAGCAGCTGGTAATAAAGGTATAGAGTCTCAATCATCGTTGTCATAACACAGCAAATGCTCGTTGGTGCAACTAACACTAATTCGTAAATATTTAAATCATGTTACTAGCTGCCTGTTTGTCTACATGCTCCCACCACCTCTTGTAGCCAATTAAACATATATTTGATTAATTTATTAGCTTCATGATATCATATACAAAGTCACGTTATTAGCATAGGATATTTTATTCGTGTGTTATCACTATCGCTAAATGTTGAGAATTAATTGTATATACTTTACGCCTGGCCAGTTGATTTTAGTATTATTCTTTATGTTTGTGGTTTTCTTTTCTGGATTCACACGCTTCAATCGTCACAACTAGTCCTTTTGGAGGTTAGTTTTTTGCTTATTGTTGTTTTTTTTTTTTGCCATCTATTGTTGATTATTGTATTGTACTCCCTCCTCCAGTTTTGTAAGTTAGTCGCTTTCTCTAGAATAAATTGATAGTTCTATATATTAGTCAGTTTGCATTAAAAAAAATAGTATTAATTTTTCTGTGGGGGAAAAATTAAAATGATCTTTTTTCTTCTAAAAAATTAACTTAGCTTACAGCTTTCAAGGACTTGTTTTCCCCCCTTGTTTGAATTCATACTTTTAAATAAAATTAAATTTAAAAAATTTATTGTAGTTTGAGATGATTTTAATGATTTAACTACCCTCCTTTAATTTCAGTGAAGTAGATGAAGAATGTTATATTTAGCACAGAGAAGATTATCGTATAAGATATTTATAATATTTTTGTTATAACTCATACACTCATTACAATTTTTATAGAAGGTTTGAACTCACAATCCCTCACATAAGAAGGCTTTTAAGAGTTGTGTTTAGTGTTAATTGAGTTGTGTTTGACTGAAAAATAGTGTGTTGTTATGAATAATATATATTAAATGGATATCCACCTCTCTAATATTTCTTCCATCTTCCTATTATCTCTCCCCATATGTTTTCCTACGATTATGTAATCTCAATTTTCTAGGTTATAGAATTATGCCTATAAATAAGAGGTATATATGAAGTATTGTATACATCTTGAGAAATGAATAAGAATTACTCTCTTCCTTCTCATCTTCTCATATTCTCTTTTTATTTATATCATGTGTATTTAAAACCATAGTAAGTATATTTTTAACATTAATTTTGTATTCAAATCCACACCACCTGCATTAAAATGTTTTAGTAATTGTTTTTTTGCCAAAAATGTTTTATCAATTTTAAATCCTTAAATGGAACGTTTTGAATAATAGAAATTCAATTTTTCATCAGTGTAATATTTTAAATCCGAAAGTAATAAATCTGAACTTATATTCCGCTAACAGGAGGTTAGGAATGCGCTACTCCCCCGTCCTTAAACATATGGAAAACAACCCCGGGGTTATTTCTAAATATAAGAGCTTTTTTGAATTTATTTTCATAATAAATATATATATTTTTTATTTTACCCTCAATTAATTATTATATTATATATATTCTCTTTCAAAATATCAAAAGACAAAAATATGTTCTGAATATTCATAGTACTATAGAGGTGTTAGTGCTTACTTTGTCCTTTCCAACATTAAAAAGAAATGATAAAAGTGTCCCTCTAAGTTTAAATTAAGACAAAAAAGAAAGCACGATTTCACAAGTGTTGATAAAGGTTTTCACAAGTTTAGATAAGGTTGTCAGTTTTTCACAATTTCTTATAAGAATTTCACAAGTTACAAATCAAAATTTACAAGAACTGATAAGTTAGGATAAAGTTTTCACAAGTTCTCAAAAGAATTTCACAACTTCCTTAAATAATTTCAGAAGTTACAAATTTGAATTCACAAGATCTAATAAGGGTTTCACAAATTCGGATAAGGTTTTCACAAGTTCTCAAAATAATTTCACAATTTCTTTAAAAAATTTCATAAGTTGCAAATTTTGATTTACAAGATCTGATAAGCTTTTTACAAGTCTTAATAAAGGTTTTACAAGTTCAAGCAATGTTTTTACAAATTTTCAAATGAATTTCACAAGTTGCAAATCCAAATTCACAGAATCTAATTAAAATTTCATAAGTTTTGATAAAGATTTTATAAGTTTAGATAAGATTTTCATTATTAATTTTGTCAAAATGAAAACTAAACTCCGAGGAATAATTATGTCATTTCTTTTTAATTTTAAAAAGGATAAATCAGACTCTAATATATCTTTAACATTATAAATATTTGGAACATTTTTTATCTTTTATTAAAATTCTTTTTAATGGATTTTCTTATATTTAATTCCACTTGGTATAACTTTCATAAAACGAGATTCAATAAAAAATATTTTTTATTTTTTATTATTTCAAATTATAAAAAATTAAATAATTTTTAGCATTTTCTTTTTAAGATTTACAATTAAAATTATGCAATTTTTTTGGGGCAACGAACATTATCGTGTACGTCAAAAAATCCAAAAGTTGCATTATTGATTCTCCGTATTTTGTGGTAACCTTGCACTAAGCGGCTAAGCCGTATTAGCTGTTAAGCTTCAAGCTTCCACTTAGCCGTATTAGCCGTGAAAGTGACGGCGACAGCTGTGAGAGCTCCCATTTTCTTCTCCTCACTGAGGAGACTCTGCGACGTTCTTGAAAATGAGATCGCAACAGTCAAATAAATAAAAAATTAACGTTGCAAAAAATTAAAAAAAAGACCAAGCTCACAATTTTTCCTACCGAACCATTTTAATCTGCGGCAACTTTCTCTTTCTTTATTTTCTGCTTTTTCGTGCTATCTTCTCTTGCACGAAACCGGCAGATGCATCACATTGTTTTCTGATTTTTCTGGCTCTGAAGGTTTGTTGTTGCTCAGTGCTCACTCCTCCTCCCGTGTGTATCTTTGAGCTGCTTGCATATTGATTTAGAATTTGATGAATTCTGCGAGTTTTTATGTATGAGTCTCACTGATTTGTGCATTCCTGGCATTAATTCGATAGGGTTTTCATTTCCATTGACTAGACAGAATGTGTTACTGACTTTGATTTTTCGGTAATTGATCTACTGTCTTTTCTCAAAAGCTCGTGGATTTTCACTGTAATTCGTCCGTGGATCCTTTTTTTGTGATGATTTGGGTGAATCTCACCCTATTTGCTCGCTGAGGAAATCGAGATGCGAACTAATGTTCTTCAATGTTGTCACAAGTGAAAGTCTCAATCTAGAGGCTGATTTGTATCGCTTATGCATGATGAAAAGAAGAACCATTTTGCGATGCTCGCGTAATGGTGCAGCAATTTATCTGGCTCCTTTCGCTTTTCTTCTTCTTGGCTTGGTTGATCATCAGCATTTGGATGATTCGGAGTGTTTTTATTGACTTAATAGCATAGGATTGGAAATTTTTGTTCATTTATCCGAGTTTCCTAGCCGGCTTTGATCTTTAGTCCCGCTTCTTTGAAGTTGTTTCTAACTCATGCTTGTCATTATTTGGCAGGAGGCTTGATGTTCTGTCTGTCTCTCCAGTCTAGATCTGGAGAGGAGCAGCGTGCTGGATCGATTTACTTGGGAGTGTCTTGGACTAAACTGAGTATGGCGGCAACTCTTGCTTGGAGGTTTAGGTTGTTAACTAAAAGATCTTCCATTATAATCTTGTTGAGTGTGTAATTCGATCTTCCTCTACTTCTTTTAATTCCTCCATCTCTTTTAACAGAATTCCATACTGCTTATTTACATTTTCTTGAGAACGAATATAATCAAGCTGTGATACATTGTGATAGAAACCCAGCGCCTGATTGATTCTATTTTCTGTTTTTTATTCTTAGAAATAATTTTATAAAACAATTTTTGAAAACGAATTTTAAAAAGGGAGAATTGTTAAAAAAGACCTTATTGACAATTTATTTGTTAAATGGGACCTAGGAAAGATATCTTGCATATGGAGGGAAGATATTTGCACACGGAGGGAAGATTGCTGCACACTTAGGGAAGATTTCTGCACACGCATAAGGAAAAATTTTGCACACAGGAAAGATCATCTGCACACGTGGAAGATAATCTGGACGTGAAGGTCCCATTTGGCAAATAAGTTACTAATGAGGGATTTTTTCATAATTTTCCCTTTTAAAAATGAAAAAAAAATATGTTTGAATAATTATTTTAAAAAATATATTTTTGAAGTAACGTGGTAGTGGCGTCGTGGCGCCGCTGGTGGTGATATGACGGTAATCATTATTAGTAGTATAGTGTTGATAATAAATAAATAACAGTCTCAAAAAATAAAAAAATAGAAAAACAAAAATAAAAAAACAACTAAAAACTATTTTTATTTTATAGTTTTTAAAAACAACTTTTTGTTTTTTTGTTTTTAGAAACAATTTACCAAATAGATTTTGTTGTTTTATTATTTTTAAAAATAAAAAAACGGTTTTTAAAAACAAAATCAAGCAGCCCCAGTTTTTCATTTTCCTTTTGAGGAGAACTTAGCTTTCCCAAGCTTCGTGTTTGTTAAAGGCAGGTGTAAAGCAAACAATGGGCTGGCCATTTATCATTCATCAGTCTTCACTGTTGATCTGTTGATTGCAGGAAAGAAATGGTGAGGGGAACATTCCAGAGCCAATTCTGTTTTGAAGATGCGTTTGAGGTCAGTTAAATCATAATATTTCCTAGAAATTTTGCAATTGATTCAAGTGAAAAAAAAACACAATTTTTTTTTCTATAGAAAAATTATTGTCAAAAAATAATTTTTGAAGATGCGTTTGAGGTCAGTTAAATCATAATATTTCCTAGAAATTTTGCAATTGATTCAAGTAAAAAAAAACACAATTTTTTTTTTCTATAGAATAATTATTGTCAAAAAAATTTGTCTGGTTCAAAATATAAAGAGACTAACGAGTTGTATTTTCATAAAAACTTCGTTGCATGTGATATCTAAAGCAAGGGCCTCTTTGAGAATTTGGAGAAGCTGATGACTGACTATAAAATAGCAAGGGCTCTTCTAGTATATCAGATAATTTTGCCATTGGAGAAGCTGATGAATGATTATAAAATAGCAGGGCAAATCTTTATTGTTTCTGACTGCCTTACTGGTCATTGAACACCCTTTTTTATGGGAAAATTTGTGAAATGAACGCAAATTACAGAAGTCTTGGCTTGTGCACATCAATTATTGTTGCGTTACTTGGACAGCTTGGTTCTGTTCCCGCTGTATGTCTTTTTGTTGCATAGATTGATCCCATTGCATTGATCATATTAAATTATTGTCATATGTTTGACAAAGTACACATCTGATATATACTAAATTTTGTGGGAAGCCATCTAAGTTGGATGCTATTCATATGGTCACGTATTAGCTTCATTTTGGGCTCCATGCCCTTATTTTTTTATATCAAATTTGAAATTTAAATTTCTTTCCTCTTTCTTTATTTTCATCTAAACTCTTTTCTAATTTGATTCTGTCTAATTTTATGTACCTTGTGCAATGCACAGGTCAAAATTCTAGTTAAACTTAAAATCGTAATATATATAGTACTTATTTTAGTCAGACCCGGTTGTTGAGTAATGGTGTAAGCAGTTCATGACCTAACTTCTTTGCCATGCATACAGGCACACCCTTGTGTGTGTAGGTGCACCCGCATGTGCATGCTAAATTGATTACTGATGTTTTTTTATGGTGATGCAGCTGCTATTGAAAAGGATTTATGGGCCACTGGAAGTGTTAATGAAGAGTATTTGAGAGCCTTGAATGCTCTTTTTAGCAACTTCCCACGACCGATAACAACCGAGCCAGCTACACTTAGCATTCCCCGTTTGGTTACATCATTAAAGACGGGCTCAGAGGCCACTCAAGAAGCTGCCTTGGATGCACTAAGCTTGGTCAGCATGCCCAGCAAAGTCTCAAGGGCTCAGTCAATAACAGCTGCAGATGCTACTGCTTTACTACAGTACTTAATCCAGTCTGGTCCTCCTCGGTTTCAAGAGAAGGCTGAATTCTTATTGCAGTGTTTTAGTGGCACATTAGTTGTCATCATAAAGCGTGATAACAACATGAAACAATCAGTTGGAAACCCAAGTGTTTACTGTAAGCTTACGCTTGGCAACACCCCTCCAAGGCAAACCACGGTAAAATGTTTTTTGACTTCGTGCTTATTTGCAAACTGTAATCTTGTTATTTTTCCCTTTTTCGTGGTTCATTTCTGTCCCAAAAAAGAAAGAAAGATGGATGGGGATATCCAGTAGAGAAGAGGTTAAATGGTGACCTTTTTGTGTCTCTGTCTGCGCTAAGACTTAGTGATATGGGTCCAGGTCCTTATGGATGATTGTTTGTCAATGATAGTCATGCAGATATTTATTCTTCGGTTCCTCGGACATATTTAGGGAGGTGATCTTAATCTTAAATATAAGACACATTTTTCATATGTTTAATATTTTTCTAATTTATTTCTATTGATAGGATGTTATAAATAGAGAATTAAAGAAAATGACTATAGTATTCTGGAAAATACATGTTATATTAATTAATTTAGCTACCTTCTTTAATCTAATTAACTTAGATAAATATGTCTTATATTAGGGATCGGAGGGAATATTTGCTATTTCTAGAGGAAATCATGCCAAAACTAATGACACGCACTCTCTGGTCTGCTGCCTAAAATGAATTCCAGTTGATCTCCACATATACTGCCATAGTTCGAGTCATTCCAGTTAATCAAAGATCAAATAAGGATTTGGTGAAGAGGAGATTATTTAACAGTGATCAGAGGAGGATAAGTCGCAATTGGGACCTTTTTCTTCTCAAGTGCTGTTAAAATAATTTGAATCAGTTTATGATTTGTTTCATGTATGAGGAAGTATGGTTTCTAGATTCTGGCCCCTCTCCTTACTTAAAGTCCGATGACTACTTTGAATTTATTAACAAGTGTGATCTGCCCCAAATTGTGATTGTATTTAGAGTTGGTAAAACGGGCCGAGCCCGTCGGGCCAGCCCTTTTAGGCCCTGGCCCTTCAAGGGCCGGGCTTGTAAATTGGAGCCTTAAAAGGAAGTCGGGCCTAAAAGGGCCGACCCTGTAGGGCCTCGGGCTTAAGAGGGCCTCGGGCTTAAAAGGAAGTCGGGCCTAAAACAAAAAAAGCTTGTAGTTAATTACGCAGGTAAGCTATGGCTCCAACATTCAACGGCCGCTTTGCAGTAGGCTATTCTGCAGTATATTCCGAGTGAAAGAGAAAAAAGAATTGATTCTGCGTATTCAATTTATTTTTGCTTTCATTTCTAAAAAGGAAAGAAGATGGATCTAATATCTATTTGGTTGGGCTAAATTGGTTCTAGTGATAGTGAAGGACTGTATTTTGGGCTTTTAATATAATCTAGGGATAGGCATGTAATTTGATCTGATTTCTAAATCCTATTGTATTCTATATGACCTGATTAATGCTTTTTTAATTTTACTGACTTAAATTAGAATTTTAGTGTTTCATATGGCTTTTAAAAGGATTTTCCCTTTTCTTAATGCTGTCACTTGTCTACTATAGACACCCACGTCATTGGCACTGCCGGTAACGGTCACCCTACCACATAACGTCAAAAATATTTTTTTAAATAACTATTCAAATAGATTTTTTTTATAGGAAAAAGACATAAAAAGAATTTTGAATTTGTAAAATTTCAAATTGGGTATTTTCCAAAAAATAAGTTGTGGATTGTTTATTAAATTTCATCATTTTCTTATCAATTCTTGGTAGTAAACCTGATTTGAGATTTTACAATTTTAAAATTCTTTTTCTATTTTTTCCCTTTTTTTATTTTTTGTTTTCAGAAACAATTTATAAAGCCATTTTGGAAAAAAAAACAGAAAACAGA
Source organism: Inga leiocalycina (assembly GCA_963242795.1). Lineage (NCBI taxonomy): Eukaryota > Viridiplantae > Streptophyta > Magnoliopsida > Fabales > Fabaceae > Inga > Inga leiocalycina. Next base: position 52,741,344 of record OY725327.1, on the reverse strand, counting down.
AACGGACAGCCCTTAGTCTTAGGTTTTCTTGTTTATTCCTTCTCCCGGCATTTGAAATTTCTGTTGCAATCTGATGAGAGTGTTCATTTGTCAAAGTGACAATCCAAATTGATCGCGTGCGGATCTTTCACTGCTGCCACAAAGCAAAAGTGGTCCCCGGAGGAATTGAGAGATAGAATTCCAGTGGTCTGACAAGTGATACCCGTTGTTGATTTCATTTTCAAGCTTCTGATATCCCATTACATAGAAAACACTTGGTGAGAAATTTTTTATCTGTTATTTATTATGTTGATGTACTTCCTCCGATCTTAATTATAAGATAAATTTGATTTTTTTAAAAAAATTAAGGAAGTCAATTAAATCACTTTAGAGTATTTATATTTTTAGTATCTTTAGATTATATATCAGTTTATTAGTCAAATTAATTAGTTTAAAGAAAAAAATATAAATATAAATATTCTAAAGTGATTTAATTGGTTTCCTTAATTTCTCCAAAAAAGTCAACTTTGCCTTATAATTAGGACAGGAGGAAATATATAGCAGAAATTATTTTTATTTTTGGACTATAGTTCCACTTCTGGCAGATTCCTGTGCTAGCTATTCTTTTGTAATTTGATCCTTATATTCCTGGCATTAACACTGGGGATGCAAAGATCAACTCTATTTCGAGGTGCCTTGTACAATTCCTGTTTGTTGTCAAATTAAGGAAACATAATTTGCTTGCTACTTCCTTTTGTTTCGGAGGAGGCCTTTTTTTCTTTCTTTTCTTTTTCTGTTTTATCTCCCAAGACCACCGTACCGTGACGAAGCTTGTCATGGATGTTGTTTGGGTATGTTTGGTTGAGCGATTCGATTGCTTATAAGTTGTTTTTTAATAGTGATTTACGGTATACGAAGTAAGTATGTGAGAGGAGTTGTGTCTCGATTTACGTAAAAAGCAACTTATAAGTTTTTTTAAGTTGAAACAAACATGCTTGGAAGTAGCTGGAAAATCAGAGCCAATTTGTTGTGTTATTATTTTTGGAACCTTTTTTTCTCCTGAGGCAATGTGTGAATTTGGTGACGAATAATTTCGCTAAGGGCACCTATAAAAATTAATTATTTGCTGGTGTAAAAGTAGATATAAATAATTTATTTGGAAGTAGATATAATAACGCCGTTAAAAAGACTTAATTTCTGTTATCTTTTGTATTGTGGGTCCCACCAATATTTTTCTATTATTTTAATATTTTTTAATGGGAAAATATCACTTAGACTCCATGAAAACAATTTGATTTCAGTTAAACCCTAAGAAATTGTGACATTTCACTGCACCCTTTGGGTCACAATGAAATTAAGTTTTTCCAGTGAAAAGACAATAATGCTCTTACTTTATTTTTTCATAAAAACATTTACAAGATAAATATAAGCATTTTAAAGATAAATAAAGATATTTACAAGATAAATAAAAGGATTTAAAGAAAATCAAGGAGTTAACAAAAATATTTTAAATATTCACAAGAGAAATAAAAGAATTTACAAGACAAATAAGGGGATTTAAAAGAATCCAGGAAGTTCAATTTTTTTTTACAAGTCATATATAGACATTTACAAGACAAATATGTGAATGATTAAAATTTTTTAACTCCCTAGTCATTCACATATTTGTCTTATAAATATCTTTATTTCTCTTGAAAATACTCATATGTGTCTTATAAATAAATGCTCTTAAAAAATAAGCAAAAGGGATTATTATCTTTTTACTGACAAAAAAATTTTATTTTCACTCAAGGGTTACAGTGAAATTTCAGAATCTTTTGAAGGTTAACTAAAATGAAATTGTTTTTATAGGGTCTAAGTGATATTTTTACTAGGGGTGAGCAAAACCGAACCGAAACCGAAGACCGAATCGAATCGAATCAATTTCGGTCTTTTCGGTTCAGTTTTTTCGGTGTTCGGTGCATGTTCGGTTTTCTTTGGTTTTTCAGTTCGGTTCGGTTTTTTAAAAAAAAATTCAGTTTAAACCAAAAAACCGAAAATATTAAAAGAGTATACCACCAACGAAAAACCAGATGCAAGACAAAGAATGATATATCATTTGATATTCATCTTTTTGAACTTTTGTTATGCTTTCTTTGGATTAAGTAATGTTGAATACAATTATTCTACATCTCTAAAAAACCTTCCTATTTTTGGTTCCATTATTGGAATATTGGGTACTCCAAACTACATTGATCATATATATAATATGTTGTTTATACTTTATTTTATATCATTTTTCTTTGGATCTTGATGAGGTTATTCAATTTTATAAATTTGTATTAATATTTGCTGGTTGAAAATTCAAATATTTGAAGTAAAAAATGAAGGCTAAAAAAATTTTGGTTTTTTCTTCCAAAACCGAAACTGAACTGAATAATTTCGGTTATTTCGATTGTTCAGTTTCGGTTTTGTTTTAGAATTTCCTTTATTTCGGTAGTTCGGTTTTTACCAAAAATCGAACCGGAAAACCGATGCTCACCCCTAATTTTTACATTAAAAAAAATTAAAATAATAGAGAGAGAAGACCGATGGGACTCACAGCACAAAAAGTAATGAGAGTTAAATCTCCTGGATTATTTAAATCCCTTTCTTTGTCTTGTAAATGTATTTATTTGTCTTATAAGTATCTTTATTTATCTTGTGAATTCTCTTATTTCTCTTATGAATAGCTAAAATATTCTTGTTAACTCCTTGATTTTCTTTGAATCCTTTTATTTATCTTGTAAATATCTTTATTTATCTTAAAAATGCTTATATTAGTCTTATAACCGTTCTTGTGAAAAAAATAAAGTAAAGGCATTATTGTCTTTTCACTGAAAAAACAATTTTATTTTGATCCAAGGGGTACAGTGAAATTTCAGAATCTTTTGAAGGTTAACTGAAATGAAATTATTTCCATAGGATCTAAACGATATTTTACATTAAAAAAATACTAAAATAATAGAGAGAGAAGACCGGAGGGACCTACAGTGCAAAAAGTAACGAGAGTTAAGTCTTCTTAACAATGTTACGATATCTGCTCTCAAATAAATTATTTATATCTACTTTTGCATTCAAAAATAGTTAATTCTTATGAATACTCATAGTAAAATTGTTCATTGTTAAATTTACATTTTTACCCGTTTTTTTATAACTCACATAATTAAAATTTTCCTACAAACATACAATTTTACCCTTGTGTAAACTTTGTTTTTATGAGGTTCAAAGTGGTGTATATTAAATAGGATAAAATTTAAAAAGGTTAAATTTAAGATATAATTAATTAGATTTAAAGTATTTTTCTTATAAAATATGTTGAAAGTAACTTATAAATAGAATTGGAGGAATATCACTTCTTCTTATTAGAAGTTCTCATATTTAATGCATAATAAGGGGTGGGCATAGGTAGGACTGGGTAGGGCAAAACCCCTGCCCAATGCCCAGCTCAAAGGATGAACATGGTGCATTTTCAGGTTGATGCTCGACCCTACTCGCTAGAAGCCCTAACCATTCCGGCACGGTAAGGGTGGGCTAGGTAGGGCGGGTTTTCCTACTCAAGTGGTAACTCACTAACCAATACCATATGTACAAAAACTCTAATTATACCTAATAAATACTCCCTCCGGTCCTAATTATAAGACAAAGTTGACTTTTTTGGAGAAATTAAGGAAGCCAATTAAATTACTTTAGAGTAGTTATATTTTTATTTTTTTCTCTAAACTAATTAATTTGACTAATAAACTAATGTATAATCTAAGGATACTAAAAATATAAACACGCTAAAGTAATTTAATTGGTTTCCTTAATTTCTCCAAAAAAGTCAACTTTGTCTTATAATTAGGACCGGAGGGAGTACTATTAAAGACTGTAAATACATTCCATAATTTTACACATTGATATCTCAAAATAAATCTATAACTTGAGTATTGAAATTAAAAAAAAACTACCATATGTCTTAACAATTACATGGCAATTTATGAAGTAATATGTGTTTGTGTATGAATATTATTTGATATAAATAGGTGCAATTGTGGTAAAGATTTCAAAGAAACTAAGAGCCCGTTTGGTTTAACCTCATTGCATGCTTACAATGATGATCATAATTGCATTATCAAGAGAAGAGTGTTTAGTTGCTTTTTAGTATGGTAATAAGTTTTCTATGGTAATGATGGTTACCAAAAAATTGATAATTCTCATTCATACCTCTCCTTATGAATTCTCATTACCACTCCATTACATATTTGAAAAAGTCAAATTTACCCTTTAATCTCATTTGCCTATGCTTTTTTCATTTCACCCGTCACGCCATGCCTTGCCACAACCACTGCCACCACTTCCTCCTCTCCTACCACTACCATTGCCGTTGCCGTTGCCATGATAGCCACTACCGCTACCTCCTTCTTCACCGTTGTTTTTGTCACCAATTGTCATCACTACTACAACCACCACTACTTCCTCCTCCTCTTCCGCTGCCGCCAGCGTGACAATTGTCGCCATCGCCACTACCTCATCTTCCACCATTGTTACTATTACCACTTGCTGTTGCTACCACCCCCAACCTCCGTTGTCACCACTCTCCTCTGTTGCCACCACCCCCAATTGCCACTGCCACCACTACCTCCTCTTTTACTGTTGTCGCTGTCATTACCTGTCATTGCCACCATTACCACTATTACCTCCTCATCCTCTACCGTCGCCACCTTCACTATTGCCGCCATTGCCCACCACCTCCTCCACCGTTGTCGCTATCACCACCTGCCATCACCACCCTTGCCACCACTACCTCCTCCTCCTCCACCGTTGCTACCTTCACCGTTGTCATCGTTACCACTGCCTCCTCCTTCACTGTTGTCGATGTCACCACTTACTATCTCCACCGCCGCCATCACCACACCACTGTTATTGTCATCTTCACCACCACAACCATTGCCATCGAACGATCCTCAGTGAAGTAGCACGATGGCTCTTAACTTCTTTTTCTACAAGGATTATATTAAGGATAAAATAGATTTTGTGTGATATACTAGTTTTAAATAATTATTAAAAAAATACTCATTGCACCTTGTTTAAAAATCAAACCAAATACTAGTTCTGTAATTAATATTACATTGCATTACTATTACATCACATTACATTGCACTGCAAGGAACAATGGGATCGAACCAAATGAGTCCTAAATTTCTTATCTTTAATCTCAAATTTTTAATGCTTTGTATCATCCATACAAATCAGAAAACCACGTCTATCCAAAAAGCAATGACTTATATGTAAATTGGGGTAGATGAATATTAAATAATAATATAAAATGCTTTCATAAAAATGAAATATTATATATGTATAATTAAATGAAATAATGCGTATAGAGTACTATTTATTTTATATAAGATAATGTACATTGAAAAATATATATTTTAAATAAATTACATATAATATTTTGGGTCGGGTGGTACCCTTCATGCGATGCTCGGCTCTGCCTGATAGTTAGTTTGATCTAAAGATGTCCAACTTCTTTTTTGGCATACTTTTTTTGGGTAGAACAAGACAATTTTTGATCGGGCTCGTGGGCAATAGTTTAAAAAAATATACCTATACCTACAAAAATATAAAAATGAAAATGATTTTTATTTCTGAAAAATACAAAATGATATATTTTTCTTTTCCAGAAAATACAAAATGATTGATCATTTGATATATTTGTTATCTTTATAAATGAAAAATAAAGACTTGGGCCGCACACGTCCTGCGATTAACCCCACCACCAAGGGAAACCCGTTGTTTTGTCTGACACGTAAAGATAAGGGTAGAGGCACGCGCGTGGCCTCTGCTCGCGGCGTAGTCAGAGTCACAATCATTAACCTTTCATATTCATAAATGCTAATCATAATAAAATTCCCCCCCCGAAATTACTTTCCCTTTATTTTTCATTAATTAAACCAATAATTCCATTTTTAGATTTTTCTTTAAAATCACAGTCTCCTTTTATATTTTCTGTGCACACTTCACCCGTCATCCGTCACCCCATTCTAGTAGTATCTAGCCCTGATAATGATACCATTGCCAAACCAACACAGAAACCTTTACTTGCAATGTGTCTCTTCCAAAATCTCTGTCCCTCTCCTCCTTGACCCATAAAATCTTCCGAGCAATATTTCATTCTCTCTTAGCTCTTACTCGGGACTTCGATTCAGTACTGTTATCGCCGATCGAGGCATCGGAGTGGTCTCAGATCGAGGCTCTTCCTGATCCCTCGCCATGGCCCCTCAGTGGCTGTTGGTCTCGGTAATGGCGTTCTTTCTTCATGGAAATGCAATGCAGATCACGTTTTCTGCGAGGCTGATTCATCGTTTCTCTGAAGAAATGAAGGCGCTCCAGGTTTCCGGTGGTGGTGGTCGTAATGTGTCTGGTCGCTGGCCGGAGCGGAGGAGTATGGAATACTACGAGATGCTTGTTAGCGGCGATTTTCTCAGGCACAAGATGAAGCTTCGAGCACCACATCAGTTGCTTTTCCCCTCTCACGGCAGCAAAACGATGTCGCTTGGAAACGACTTTGGCTGGTAAACTTCTTTTTTTCTGGTATAGTGTTGTATTCTTAATTAGAAAATTATTAGAAATTGTTCGTTGATGTCCCATCGTTGACAGAGCTCGGTAACTAAGCTTTCAGTCACTATATTCTGGAAGAAAACTGAAACTGTTTTTGGTTTTGCGAAAAACGATTAGAAGTTTCGACTATCAGATCAAGGCTGAGAAATACCAGGGAAGTATATCTAACTCTTTTAATCATGGAAATTATTCTCTCGGCCAAAGAAAATATGGAAATTATTCGGTCTGTTTTTGTGGCCGAGTGGAAATTCTTGGGTTTGAGGACATCGTTTTGTTCCTGTTTTTCATTTTTGAAATAAAAAATTTCGCCCAAAAGTTTGCATCCGTGTTTATGAATACTTCAAATGGAAAATATTAATTTTTCTACAAAAGTTGCTGAATAGTAGTGTTTATTTCTTTAGGACCTGGAACCTGTTAGGTACGGCAGTGTCTTTTGTATTGACGAAGATTTAGACAGAAGCATTCAAGTTTTTTCAACAGAGAAAAAGTACAATAAACTTCTCTTTTTGAAATGAATGCCTCAGATTTTTTCTAAATAGAAATTTTTTTCCTGGAGCCGTACAATCGCTATGCCAGTGAGGGAAGATATCTTAACAAACGTTATCATCTCTAAGGCTGAATAAATGTAAATCTTGTAATATTTTTATTGATTCTCCCTGTCTCCTCATGTTTCATCTTTGCCAAAAGCCACCTTCTATTTGCTCATTGCTTGTTTAATTTACCTATTCTTTTTAGAATAATGATTTGGCTTATAGCATAATTTTCATCTGTTTGCATGGTTCTCAAGTGTCCTTGTGCCATTTCTTAGGTTACATTACACATGGATTGATATAGGGACGCCAAGTACTTCATTCCTTGTAGCACTGGATGCTGGGAGTGATCTATTTTGGGTTCCATGTGATTGTATACAGTGTGCTCCTCTATCTGCAAGTTACTATGCCAATCTGGTAGGCAAATCATCTCATGTTTTAATTACCTTAATGTATCATCGTTGTTTTCTTTTCTCCCTTTTGCGTGGGAATTTTTAGTAACTTTTGTTGTTCTTCAGGTGCTCTTGTTCAATATCGTGATGCCAATGCCAATATTTTATTTTGTTTGGGTGGATGTCTTTCCTAATTTTCGTTGAAATTCTTAAAATTTTCATTGTCCTATTATTTCAATGACTGCTTCACATCTTTCCAATAGGATAAAATCCAAATGTTTCAACTTCCAAGTAATTAATTACTGATTAATGGCCTGATTCTATCAGTTGGTCGAAAGTAAATATTTGAGAAATCTCTGATTGCAAAGAACTGTGAATGAGACAATGTATAGTATTCAATTTCTTATTTCTGGTATCATAGAACTTTTTACCACCACTCTGTAAGTTAAGACTGAACGCTGTAGTCCCACAATAATTCTGTATCAACATTTGAAGCTCAGACATGAGACTCAAGCATGGCTAGTTGCATGTTTTATCTTTTGTGACACTGGTGTAATATTACAGGCGTTGACAAAATTTGTCTGTCTAGTGATATGATAGTCTACTGTGTAACAAATATGCATGCCCTTGATTGAGCCAGTCTTCATGCTGAATGCATGGTAACATGGGAGAACACTTCCTGAATCTCTGCATATTTTTAATGGAATTGTGAAGTCATAGCTAAGACTTCGTAACAGGTTTAGCACTTATTTCCAATAATTGATTGGCAGGTGCTCCCTCATGTATGGGGCATGTATTATGCAGGATAGAGATCTGAATGAGTATAGTCCATCTCGATCAACATCCAGCAAGAATCTATCTTGTAGCCATCAGTTATGTGAGATCGGATCTGACTGTAAAAGTTCCAGGCAGCAGTGTCCTTACACTATCAATTACGTCTCTGAGAATACATCAAGTTCCGGATTGTTAGTAGAGGACATATTGCATCTTTCGTCAAGTGGTGATGGTGAATCTAACTCTACAGTTCAGGCTCCAGTCATTATAGGGTGTGGCTGACAAATCTGTTGCTCCTCACTTGAGTTTTTTACTAATGAATTGTTCTTATAATTATAAGAGGATACCTAACACATTTTTCACTCAACATCCACAATAACAAATGCAGGTGTGGTATGAAGCAAAGTGGAGGTTATTTGGATGGGGTTGCTCCAGATGGTCTAATGGGTTTGGGAACTGGAGAAATTTCAGTTCCAAGCTTGCTTGCCAAATCAGGATTGATTCATAATTCTTTTTCAATGTGCTTTGACGATGATGATTCTGGTAGAATATTCTTTGGGGACCAGGGATCAGCCATCCAACAGTCTACTCGATTCCTGCCATTGGATGGAACATAGTATGAAACTCTATACTCTAACTGAAGTTACAATCATTCATAACATTCAGACTACTTACAAAAATGCCATCTTGTTATTTGTTGTTGATTACTTGGTCTAGTTCAACATATGTTATTGGAGTGGAGGCATGTTGTATCAAGGATTCATGTCTTAAGATGACGAGCTTCAAAGCACAGGTTGATAGCGGAACATCATTTACATTTCTTCCAGGCCATGTGTATGATGCAATTACTGAGGAGGTACCTATGTTTTGTGAACTGTCCATGACTGTAAATTTCTTGTCAGCCATTTAATATGATTTCCTTTGTGGCAGTTTGACCAACAAGTGAATGCTTCGAGATCTACCTTTGAAGGATCCCCTTGGGACTATTGCTATGCTTCTAGGTAAATTTAATTACTAGTTTTGTCTTACTTTCTCTCCGCTTTTCTTTTCTGTTTAGTGCGTAATATATTCTTGAACAGTGCCATTTTCATGCCTTCATGATTTTTTTTTCTTTTTTATACAGTTCACCTGAGTTGCCCAAGGTTCCCTCCCTCACATTTACGTTCCAACAGAATAGCAGCTTTGTCGTCCATAATCCTGTATTTGTATTTTATGACAGTCAGGTCAGTAGGAACTAACTTTCCATCACTTGATCCTTTTCATTTGTTGATAAATAACCCTGTCAACTTGAAAGAAGTAAAAGACTTGATCATAACGTACTGGCATAGAGTTTTCACCAGAAAAATAATATTCCGATTCTGGCTAGTTTAATCTGTTCTCACCCATTAGTTGGTTTGTTTAGGCCCTAACTAACTTAGGCTCTTATAATCTTTTCCTTGCTGTTCTTGGTTACTTCCAATCTGTCCCAACCTCCCTGTTTTCATCTTACGCACCGTATATGGCCTCATAATATTTGATCTGCATAGTTCGTTTTCCTTCGCATTGCAGTTATTGTCACTCCTCTCTAGTGAAGTGGAAATGCAGTGCATACTTTGTTTTTGGGGGGGGGGGGATTATATCCATGTCCTAAACTCAATTTAGACTTGACTTCTAAAATTACACATACATTTTGATGTCTGTTCTGTTGTGTCTACGTCAATATCTATGCTTCCTAGAGCAAGAGTACGTAATTTATACTCCATTTGGTCCTAATTATAAGATAAAGTTGACTTTTTTGGAGAAATTAAGGAAGCCAATTAAATTACTCTAGAGTATTTATATTTTTATTTTTTTCTCCAAACTGATTAATTTGACTAATAAACTAATATATAATCTAAGGATACTAAAAATATAAACACTCTAGAGTAATTTAATTGCCTTCCTTAATTTTTCCAAAAAAGTCAATTTTGTCTTATAATTAGTACCGGAGGGAGTAGTCTTTAGCAATTTTAGTTTATTTTCTTTAATGTTCTAAATACATTGGTGTTGCATAAATGCAACCCACTAGATAAATTTCAATGTTTTCAGCAATAACGATTGAAAAGAAGGGAAATGCAAGAAATGATAATCCATCCTCCTGTATATATTTTTCTTCTTTTTACTTTACTTCCCTTGTTATACTAATATTTCTCCTATAATTGGAGTAGCTGAATATGAATACTGGCCCTTTTGTTGCAGGGAGTTATTGGGTTTTGTTTAGCCATACAACCAACAGATGGAGATATGGGAACAATTGGACGTAAGATCAAATATTTTCTTTAGCGGCCTGCTATTTCCCACTACTTGACTCTGAAAATCCATCTTTTATCTTTAAACTGATGAACTTTTTGCAGAGAACTTCATGACTGGCTACAGGCTGGTATTTGATAGGGAAAACATGAAGATGTCCTGGTCACAGTCAAGTTGTGAGTTTATTGTGCTTCTTCCCTAATTTTATATGCTACTCCCTCCGTTCCTTAATACAAGATATATTTACCTAATTTGATTAGATTAAGGGAGTTAGTTAAGTTAGTTACTATGACATGTATTTTCTTAAACACCCTAGTCGTCTCCCTTAATTCTCTCTTTTCCTCTTTTCCTTGATTATTGTTGATGGAACATTAATAGGAGTAAATTCGAAAAATATTAACAAATATGAAAAATGTCTTATATTTATGACTAAAATAAACTCTTTAAATATGTCCTATATTAAGGACAGGAGGGAGTACCACATTTGAGTATATGCACATGTGTGTGCATCAAACCAAACCGCCATAAATTGGCAATAGGTATGAATCATTGATTCTCTTCTACGTGCATTTTTTAGGTGAGGATCTCGCTGGTAAGAGTATGCCCCTGTCTCCAAATAAGACGCCGCCAAAACCCTTGCCAACAAATGAGCAGCAGAGAACCAAAGGTCACGCAGTCTCTCCAGCTGTTGCCGGAAGAGCTCCCCACAAACCATCAACTGCGTCATCTCAGATGATGTCCTGCCGACAACAACATTGGCACATTTGCTTGTTTCTTCTTTTTCAAGTTGTAGTAGCCTCTTTAAGCCTTTAAGGTTATTCAGTTACATCAGTTTGCATTTTATATTGTCTAGCAGGGTAGTATGACATGTATATCCATTTTGTCCCCTAGTTCTGTAAGTATTTTTAGATGCTTTTATCATCTGATGCTGCTATTTTTACCATACCAGGCATTAGATTGATTGCAGCTAGTGAAGGATCATATTTTTTGACTTCCTCCCTTGATGAGGTTGAGGCTGTATAATTTTATTTGTTTGGTTTCATCCTTCTGTGTTGAGACTTTCTCGAATCTAGAACTGCGCAGTTTGTGCACATTGCATAACAGTGCTATGCACCCAAAAAGTACAGTACAATGGTTTGTATTTAAAGTGTCATGGATTAAAAAATAAGTTTTGGGTACTTAGCTAAAAAATAAGTTTTGGGTACTTAGCAACGGGGGATTTGTTGGCGATTTCTGTATTTTTATAATTGATAAATTAGGGTGCAACTTATTCAATTTTATTTGAAATTAAAATGTGGGTCATGTGTTCAACAAAAAAAAAAAAAAGAATGTGGGTCATGTAGTTTGTACAGAAATTGATATTGCATATAGAATATATAGATAAATCCAAGTTGGACTTAGTGATGTAAAAAGGTGCAAGCTATACTGATTCAGATAAGAAAGTGTTTCAAATGCTACGTAGGAAATTGTACGAAGGAAATTGTACGAGTCATCATAAAATCTTTGAGTAGAATTGGTCTTAGGAAAGTCCAATGGCATGAGGTCTTGCAGCGACATAAAAGATTGCCTTACAATATGTAATCTCACCTAATCATGTTCATATGGATTCCAGCTGAAGTTGACTTGTTTTTCCTCTTTGGAGCAAAAAGACTCCTCAATAAAGCTACTTCACAAAATAAAACCATCTTTTTTTAGTCCCAACCTGAGTGTGTTGTTGATCAATGCCATAACCCAAAGGCAAGAACACGTTGTGGGGGATGAGTGCTGAATCTTTTTGCAAGCTTTTTAAATACTTTTCAGTCCAAATCTAACTTTGGTTTGGTATGGGGTAGAATGCAAATAATGAAGGTAAACAAAGATGTCAAGTATTGGATTGGGGAAAGAGAGTATATTAGGGTTTAGTTTTCACTTTCCCTTCTCATTTCAAAAAGAGAGTTCTTTTTTCGATGAACAAAAAGAATCAGGCATGCATGTCTTAAGTGTCTTGTTTTTAGCCATGAACTTCTAGGAAAACAAACATGAATCCATGTGTCCACATCAAGTTTCCAAACGCAGCAACTAGTAAGTGGCTCTCACTTATGCATTATCATATTTATTGGGAATTTTTCTCTGGGTATGTGCTGTGATTCATGGACACAATTATTTAACTTTTTTGTTCAAATAATCCATTTATAAACAAATATCTAAGCATTTGATACGCTTTTAATAAAATCTAATTTCCGATATTTAATATGAGACTCAATTGATTTTTTTAAAAAGATTAAGGAAGTTAAACAAACTATCATGACATATGTAATTTATCATTAGATCAAATATAAATTTATAAGGCAAACAAATTAGTTTGGAGAAAAACGTTAAATATAAATACTCTAAAGTAATTTATTTAGCTTACTTAATCTTTTAAAAAAAATTAACTATGTCTTATATTAAATACCAACAAAATATTTATTTTTCATATACAAGAAAGTTTAGACGACTTTGGTCACAAAGGCTCAAAGAGCATTTATAAATTGTCCACTGACAAGGTCATTATATCTATAACGAGATTTGAACTCATGACCTATGAGCCAACTTTTGTTGGATTAAATCTATTTCTTAGATATACCAAAAATAAAAAATCATTATCAATATGTGTTGATGCTAGTGGAAGAAGTTATAGTCACTTGTGATATTTTTAAGTTGAGACTCTGTTTCTGCGTACCCATGAAAACTTCTTGCGAAATGAAAATGAAAGTGCATCCCCTTCTATAACTCTTTCTTCTATTGGGTCCAGCCTTCTATTAACTCTCTTAAGTCAGATTGTATGTTGAACCATATACTATTACATGTCAAAGAAACTAAAAGTTGGAACTGTTGATTATTGGTCCCTTCGACATTACAGGACCATTTTTTAAGCGGCACCCTGCCACCTAATACTGCTGCATTCTCAAGTTTTGAACTCGAGACCATTAATTAAGTTAGAAGAATCCCTTACTAATTGATCTAAGTGTTTGGTGGTCCATTTATATATTCGTTTATTATACTGTTCGTGCCACTTAAAAGTTGCTAAAGTGGAGATCACTATCTGTAAACTGTAATTTCACTTCACACGATTAATTAATGGAATGGCTTTCGGCCTACAACAAAAACAAAGCAAACCACTTGTCATCAAATTCTTATTTCCTTCACCAAGGTTGGAATCCCCACTCATCGTAGTCGTAGTGTTTGGTAGTGTCTTGAATAGGATTGTCTCTAATAGGAGAATACCTATATCTATAAAAAGAATTCTATTTACTTCACCCAAACCTTCACCCCTCATTGCTAATAATGACATATGAGGATAAAAGAATTTAATTTCACACCTATTTAAGATGAATAATTAACTTAATTAAATATTGTGAAACATTTTTAAAAAAATTTATAGTACCTGAGATAAGAGGAAGCGTATATGGATAATACAGTAATAAGTGACCTCAAAAGTATAAAATTATTGAAATCAACTTGTTTTATTGAGCATCACCAAATATTTAACCAAAATGTTTCAATCAGTTAAAATCAACTTGCATCGCCGGCAAAAAAGAAAAAATCAACTTGCATGAATTATTTTTAGTTTTTAACATTTTTTCTCTTTTAATAGAAAAAGTGATAGCTATTTAATTGAGCAAACTGTCGTTTTACATTGCCGAGGGCAAGTTGCATATTTACAACTTAAATAGAAATCTTAAATAATTTTTCTCTTTTAATAGAAAAAAGTGATAGCTATTTAATTGAGCGAACTGTCGTTTTACATTGCCTTGATCATATCCTAATCTTAGAGGGCAAGTTGCATATTTACAACTCAAATAGAAAACTTAAATTTGGTAAAAGAGTTGGTAGATGAATGGTGCCACTAAATTAGTTTAAACCATATATATTTTTTTTTTGCCCATAGTTTAAACCATATATACTCCAAAGAAAAGAAATATATTATGCTCTTTAATTACCCCCCCCCCCCAAAAACACAAAAAACAAAACACACACACACACACACAACATTCATATCTAGAAAAATGAGAGATTAGCTACAGTTATTTACAACTAGGGAAATCTAGTACATATTTTATAGGTAAAAGTGCACTTTGATTCTCTTTAGATTTTAGTTTGGTTTCTTAATTTTTTTAAAATATATTTTTAGTACTCTAATCTTAACATGGTTAATTTAAAATAATATTTGTATGCCAATTATTGTTATTTTAAGAAATATTAAACTTTATATATATATATATATATATTAACATTTTTGGATGTTTTGTTAACATTTAAAATTTCAATATCGGCAATTTTTTATTCTTTCTATAAGGAAAAATGATATTAATAAAATAGGAATATTACAAAGTATTAGTTATAATAGGACAAAAGGAAAAATTAATTATATTATATAAAACAGAGGGAGGGAGCTGTGAATAAGGAGATCCAAGAGTAAATTTTAAGAAGGGAAATCATGGTGTTCCAAACTACTCCTTTGGAAGTAAGAAGAGCGAGGTTGATTCCTTTGTGAGTGCAAAAAATTCTAACGAGTCGTTCCCATAAATCAGTAGTTCTTTCCTAATGAATAGCCAATAGAGAGTTGCCCAAAAGTCAAGAAGAACAAAGTAGGTTGAGTTCTAGGAGAGCTTGGTCTAACAAAAATGCATAAATATATATTACGTCTGATCCTTAGTATAAGATCAAATTGATTTTTTTAGAGAGATTAAGAAAGTTAAATAAATTAATTAATCATGACATAAGTTGTATATTATGTGAGTACATATCAGTTTATAAGTTAGACAAATTAATTTAGTCTAAAAAAGATAAATAAAAATATTTTAAAGTAATTTATTTAATTTTCTTGATCTTTATAAACAAGGTAACATGTTTTATATTCAAGACCGACAATGGTAAAAGATCATTGTGACATGGCAAGATTATAGGATATGACAAAAGGTGGCTCTATACCAGCAAAACTTATGGAGAATCTTAGTCTGCCAACAAATTTTTGGTAATCAAATTAACAGTTACAAGATTATATAGGCATATTGGTAGAGCTAACAAAAAGGGCCGGCTCAACCATACAAGGCTGGCCCTTCATGGGCCAAGACCTAAAAGAGCCGGCTTGTTTAGGGTTGGCTAAAAAAAAACAGTTATTTGCAAGGCCCAACCCTTGAACATAAGGGCTAGAGCCAACACTGCAAGGTCGGAAGCTCTTTAAATAACCTTTTACTATTTTTTAAGCTTTTTTTTAAAGAAATAAAACCAATAAATTACAATAATGAAAATTCTAATTGAACACATAAACGTTGTCAAAATTAATGATACACATTAAGCATAACCAAATGAAAAATTCTCATAAATCAAGTAATTTTTTAATCAATGAAAAGACTTAACAAAATGAAAAACACTTCTTATAAATAAGCCTTGAAAAGTTTAAAAAGTTAATAAAATAAATAATGTTTTATTAATATATGCTTGAAAAGTACAACTTATGAGATATGAATAAAAAAATCACTAAAAAATAAATAAAAAATACAAAAATTAGTAAGAATATTTATTAAATAAAAAATATTTTTTTATAAATTTTTTACTTTTCTGATTCTTAATACAAAATATTCTTATAAAATATAATTTTAAAAATATAATAATAACTAAATATTTACAAGATTATTAAAAAAACATTAAAAATCAATAATATTAACATTATATACATAATTTTACTAAATAAAAAAATAAACAAACCTAAAAAAACCATTTTTATAAACTGGCTCTTAGCCTTATAAAACTAACCTTACCCGTTTTCACGTTTAAGGCAAAGCAAAGCACCCTTGGAACTAGAAGGTAACCCATTAAGGCCCCGCACTGCCACTTCTGCCCTTCTCCTTTACTTTTATTAAAACTTGAGCCCACATTCCCCGTCTATCACTTTGTTCTTTTTTATTGTCGGTTTCTGAAAGTGTTACATTTTTTAGTTATCACATTATAATATTTCACTAATTGATAAAACGCCAATGTGGTTTGCATAAAAGATGTAGCCTTAGTTTGCTATTTTTCTCCTTTATTCCCTATAAATATATCATTATAGCATATTCCTTATGTCGTAGGAAAAAAACAACCTATGTATTCTCATTATCTCTTTTACTTATATATAATAAAAATTAATATATATACACATATAAGGTGTCATTTAGAAGGAATTGATCATGATCTATATATATAAGACATATTTTTCATATTTATCATTTTTTTCCTAATTTATCCCTATTGATACTTCCTCAACAATAATCAAGAAAGAGAGGAAATAAGACAATTAAGGAAGATAATTGGGTATTTTAGAAAATATATGTCATATTAACTTATTTCCTTAATTAATCTAATCAAATTAGGTAAATACTCCTCTGGTAATTAATATAAAACATATTTAGGGAGTTAATCTTGGTTTTAAATATAATACATAGTTTTCATATTTATCAATGTTTTCTTAATTTACCTCTATTGATGCTCCCTCAACCATAATTAATGAAGAAAGATCTATAAAAAATGTCCAAGGTGTTTTAGAAAATAAATGTCATATTAATTAATTTAACCAACTTCTTTAATCTAATTAAATTAGATAAATATGTTTTATCTTAAGGATCAGATGAGTATATCTTATATTACGGATGTAATGTAGTAATAGTATAAAATTACATATATAAAAACTGTGTGATTATATCTATTTAATTATAAGGACCAAGCCTTTGCATAATTGCGGTTATTTTCATGAGAATTTAAAATCAATTGGCAAAAGTAGGGTTGGATTGTAGCGGGAACTTCTTCGTACTGGTGTTTGTGGGGGCCACAGCCTTTCCACTGTTTGAATCTAATGAAAAGCCCTCTCTCTATATAAGGGCCTATTTGGGAAAGCGTCCCAGCTTCCCAAACGCGCGACCCGATAAAAAAAGTGTAATGGGGCCAAATTATAGTGTTTGGGTTAGCGTCGGAGTATACCGGGCTTAAGGGAAAAAAGCTACGTTTTAGAGAAGCCCACCGACCTTGCTTTTTCTTCTTCCGCACAATGAGAGACAGTGACAATAGAAGAAGACTGTTAGGGAGCATTCTGTCCTCAATTCCTCAGTTCGAGCAGGGTCCTTAGTTCCTCAGTTCAAGCTTCTATTCCGACGGGGCGAGGATCGAGTCATAGCAGCCATAAAACTATTACCCTGCTGGAATCAGACACACAGCCAAACCAGAAACAAATTCACAGCCAAACGTTCAATAAAAACAAGCACAAAAGATGCTACGAGGATTAATTAAAAATTAACTAACTGAAATTGAATCATTGTCTTCCTTTCCTTAGATTTCGGACGTTTTCTGTTTCGTTGCTCCGTGTCGCTGGTTCGAGTGTTCCAAGGAAGAAGAAGATGCTTTGGTCAAATTAGATATCACTAGGGACTTCTTTGCAAATTTCAAAAGTTTTTAAGGAGGGATTAAATTGAAAATTGTTGAAATATTTGAAGGGTTAAACTGTAATTTATGAAACATTTGGGTCATTTTCTATGATTTCCTTGATCCCTTTTCTTCATTTACTTATAATTTTCATAAATTTTGGGGTCTTTCTGTAATTTTCTCTAGTCCTTAAATTAGTGCTTAATCATGTAATAATATCCAAAAAATGCATTAATATGACTTATTGTATTTTATCAAAATTTAATTTAATTTTTCACTTCAGTTATCATAATATATACAAATAATATATATATATATATATATATTTCATGCCATTTTTAGTCATTTTGTATCTAAATGAACTTTTTAAACTCTAATCCAAACAGGTTTAAGGTTAGAAAAAAAAGTCATTTCTGCCACCGCTAATCCAAACACAAATCATATTTACATTTTCACTTTTTTTCTTATCTTACTTTTCCAAAAATCAAATGATAAAAAAAACCACTTCTCCACCGTTAATCCAAACAGGCACTAAGAAGACCCGTGCCGTGTATGTGTGATGTGCATAAAGATAAAGAAGATCTGAAGCCAACTAAAGAAAGCTCTTCACATCTCAGTCACTGAGAAAGAAAGAGAGAACAATACCTTTACATCATCTTTCATTGATTATTCCCAGGTAAGGAACGAATCCCATTTCCCCCCAGCAAGTTCCTTGTTTCTTCTTCTTCTCCACCTTCCCTTTTCGTTTCCCAGCTTTTCAATATCAAACATTTTTTTATATATATATATATATATATATTTGGGCTCACACCCTCTCTTTTGTTCTGTAGAAATGTTTGGTTCTAGACACACAGAAATAATGGGCGTTGGAGGCCCGTACACTCTGGATTACAACAAGAAGAAGAAGATGAAGAAGAAGCCATTTCAGACCGTGGAGCTCAAGGTCAGAATGGACTGTGATGGCTGTGAACTTAAAGTCAAGAAAGCTCTCTCTTCATTATCTGGTATATATACTCACACTTGCTTTCTTCATGTACTCTATTATACAGCGCCTTCCTTCTAGAAGGCACCATTGTTCTTGGTCCTTTCTAGTTAGAAGTGACTTATATTTTAGAACCGTGAATATGTGGTCCTTTCTGGTACTTATTTGCTTTCTTCATATACTCATATTTTAAGGTGCTGTTGTTCTTAGTCCTTTCTAGTTAGAAGTGATGACTTATATTTGAGAACCCGTGAATATGTGAATGAATATGTGGTCCTTGTTGGTACTCACACTTGCTTTCTTCATATACTCAGTATTATATGGCACCTTCTAGAAGGCTCCTTTGTTTTTGATTCTGGTAGTTAGAGGTGACTTATCTTTGAGAACTCGTCGGAAACATGTGAATGAATGTGCATGTAGGGGTGAAGTCGGTGGAGATAAGCAGGAAGTTGCAGAAGGTGACGGTGACGGGGTATGTGGAGGCAAGCAAGGTGTTGAAGAAGGCAAAAGCGACCGGGAAAAGGGCGGAGATGTGGCCGTACGTGCCGTATAACTTGGTGGCTCAGCCTTATGCGGCTCTAGCTTATGATAAGAGGGCTCCTCCTGGTTTTGTTAGAAACGTTGATGCCTCTTCTTCTTCCTCCTCCTCCATTGGAGCACTGGTCACCAGATATGAAGATCCTTACGTCACCTTCTTCAGTGATGACAACCCTAATGCTTGCTCTCTTATGTAAATTTTCTTCTTTCAATTCTCAAGTTTTTGTTTTACTTGTTTGGTTTTGTTGTTTGGAGGCAAGGGGAGATTTTAAATAAGGTAATGATCATGGTTTGGCTAATTCTATTTCTAGTTTCCCTTTCCTCTCTGTAAATATGGTTTTGCAGCCAATAGGTTTTCTGTGTTTTTCTTTGTTAAGAAATGACGTGAAAATTAGACCATGCACAAAATATTTATTAATGTTCGCAACTTACTTAAGCTTTTCAGTTTGAAATCTAAACGACGTTAAGGCTGTTTAGTGTGAGCGAGGGGAGTGGAAATAAAAATTTTATAAATTGAATTTAGAAAAATTAAAAAATGAGATTATAAAATTTTAATACAGTAAAGATGTAATATAAAATAGTATCAAAAATTAATTAAAATTTTTTTATTACATCAATTAAACACACTTAACCCCATTTATCTCTAATATTTTTAATTCCAACTCATGAAAATTTTTCTTTCTCTTCTCCTTTCTAAATCTCTCGTGCCAAACAAGCCTGAAGTTAGTGGGGTTGGCATGCCAAAGTGGAGAGAGAGAGAGTAAAAAGATCATAAGTGACATAGAAGGGAAGCATATCCTTTTCTCAAGGTGAACGTGAACCAGCTGGAATCCCTTTATTTATTTATTTATTTTGGTTTTACCTTTTTTTTGGACTCTCTGCCTTTACCAGATCCTAAGAAAGTGTAAAGGCATATATACATGTTAGACTCCACCAACATGCAGGGGTTCCACACAATTAATCACGTTAATATTATCACTGATTAATTAATTAATTAATTAATAATTAAATACACTTGTTGTCTTGTGTTCTTTTGACTGCCCATATATCTACAGTACACATGCTGCAGATTATCTTTTGGCAAATTATTTACTCGTACTTCGTTTGCTTCTGATAATATGTTTATTGAGCGATACTTGGCGGTAGTATTAACTATGGAATAAATAAAATCTCACGCACTCATTCAAAAAGGCGCAACGGTTTTAGTTAAAATGAAATTTTTTCATACGTTGAGTTCAACTGCTTACGATTTATAAATAGTGCATATCACTATAAATTTTATATTTTATATCCCACTGCACCAGTTTTCCCTATATATATATATATTTTTTGTATTCACTATATGCAATGAGCTGTTCGGAGTAATTTATTGCCCTTCTCGTGTTCTTTCATCATTTATATCGCCCTCCACACATGTACAAGTAAGCCTGGGCCTTGGGCTTATTCATGAATTTCTGCCCTTTAACAATTGCCCATTTTCTTGGGCCGGCCGATTATCCAGTTCAATTAGTGAAATTACAGACTTGTCCCTCTCTTCATATTCCTTGGTAAGTGGTAAGTGGTCCCTGGTACAAACTCCCCCAAGTAGGCATTGTAAGTGGGCTTCTGCTTTAGGGCACGACTGGACTTTTTTAATGAAGGCCCATTAAAAGTTGAAGTTACTAAAATTACAGAATTGTCCCTCCTCTTCTTTTTCTCGTTCCCCGCCAGATGAAACTAATATCTCATAACCGCCCAACCCTCGCGTGCTTCTTCAGCGCGCGCGCCAGCGTTCTCCAACGATTTCATAACCGCTTGCTAACTCTATTTCACGCACAAATTCGTCTTTGCTCACTTCCATCTTTCATTCTCTTTCGCATTCTCTCTGAAATTTGCAAACACTTCTCTGATTCTCTCTCTCTCTCTTTACGCCATGGATACTTTCCTGCAACTGTCATTGCTCTGTACCGTTTCGATCCTTACGATGCTCTGCTCACCCACGGTGACCGCCATTGATGGACCGCAAGGAAGCTCCATGCCTCCAACCGTGCCGTCAACTCCAGCGCCGACTCCACGAGATCTCCATGAACACTCGTTCTTCTCTCACACAGCACTCCTCCCTCCGATCTTGTCTCATCTCGGATTTCAGGAGCTTGCCACGGCGGCTCCTTCACTTTCCGATCCAGCCTCCTCCGCTGCCTCTTCCTGGACCGGTCCTTCTACTATCTTTGCTCCGTCAGATGCGTCCCTTCGCACCTGTTACTCCTGCTCTGTTCCGAATCTTCTTCGTGAGCACATCGTTCCTGGATACTTTACTATGGATTATCTGCGGAAATTGGCCTTTGGAACCAAGATCGAAACCTTGAGTCCAGGCCGCTGCATTACTGTCACGTACGATTCGATTAGAGGAAACTCCGGCCCTGCTTCTGACGCGAAGGTTTACATCGGAGGAATGGAGATCACGCAGCCCGAACTATTCAACAACGGCATGGTGGTTGTTCATGGAATTCAAGGCTTTATCTCACCACTGTCTCCGTTTTCTTGCGATGTCGAGAGGATGTCTTCGCACTTTTACCCGTACCATCTAGATCATCGTTCCGGTCACCACATGCCGTCCGGCTCAATTCAGCCAGCTGTCATGCGCCTGATGGTCAGAGACGCAATTCTCCGGCTCCGTAATAACGGCTTCAGCATCCTAGCCCTTGCTATGAAGGTGAAATACTCCGAGCTGCTCACACTCAATAACATGACTATTTTCGCCGTTGACGATCTGTCCATCTTCTCCGGTTCGCATTCTTATATTAGCAATGTGAAATTCCACATGGTGCCCAACCATTACTTGACAATTACTGACCTGGAGAAGCTCCCGTTGGGAACGCCTCTGCCGACATTGGAAAGAAGCCAAACTCTGCTCATCACTACCTCCGGTGGAGGCTTGACGTCAGCGCCGATGAGGATTAACTATGTGAGGGTTAAGGTGCCGGACGTTACCCGCAACATCAAGATAGTGGTGCACAGTGTTTACTTGCCATTTCCACATATCAGTCCTGTGGCTGCGGCTTTGGACAGTTTGCTTGGAGGTGAAGGAGCGGCTCATGCTTCGTCAGCAGATCAGATGATGGAAGGAACCTGTGCTTCTTTGGATGGAAATGGAAATTGCAGCGAGCCGCCAATACCTCAGGCCAAGCCGACGGTGGAGATAGAAGATCACCATGGTCTGTGATTTGAAAAGTTCATGTCTCTTCTGATACGCATTTAGTTCTTTGTTTTTCAGAGTCACTACACTGTTTTGTTTGGTTTTGTTGTTTGGAGGCAAGAGGAGAATTTAGATAATGCGATTATCATGGTTTGGCTAATTCTCTCCCTCCAACGGTCTTCCTCTGTACTTGTGGTTTTGCAGCGAATAGTTTTTCTGGTACGGTTCTTACGGTGTTGAGAAATGACGTGAAAATTAGACCTTATACATTTTTTTTTTTTGCCAACTAAAATCAGACCTTATACAAATGATGTATTAATGTTGACAACAGCTTGCTTAAAAGACGTTAAAGTTATTGAGACTGGCTTGTCAAAGTGTGAGAGAGAGAGAGAGAGAGAGAGAGAGAGAGATCAGTTAAGAGATCACAAATGATATAGAAGGGAAGCATCAAGCATATCCTTTTCTCACGCTGAACGTGCATGAACCAGCAATGGAATCCCTTAATTTATTTGTGCGCACTCTCAGCCTTTACCAGATCCTAACAAAATTTGAAAGGCATCTATGTTAACCTCCGCCCATAATTATCCACGTTAATAGTATCACTCATTAATTAATTAATTAATAAGATTCACTTGTTGTTGTGTGTTCTTTTGACTGCCCTTATTACTGCACATGCAACAGATTAATTTGTTTGGCAAATTATTTACTTCCTTTGCTTCTGGTTTAACTATAGAATAAACAAAACCTCACTCATTCATTCAAAAAGACGCAACGGTTTTAGTGGTTAAAATGAAATTCTCGAACTTAATCTGTTGGAATGTGATCAAAGTCGTCCAAGAGTCTTGTAACATCAATCAGATACATTCCTCTTTTGGCATTATATAAAATTTAAAAGAGAAATTCAATTGCTTATGATTTATTCACACAATTCTTTTATATAAAAAAAATTTATGTGAGTTGAGTCAGAGAATACTTATAAAGTTTTTAGAGTTAAACCTCTTCTCAAGTATTCTTTCATAGTTTATATAGCTCTATAGGGATAAGTGGGTCTGAGCCTGGGCCTGGGTTTAGGACTTATTCATGAATTTCGGCCCTCTAACAATTGCCCATCCAGTTTAATTAATGAAATTACAGAGTTGCTCCTCTCTTAACATTCTTTGATTATAGACCAAATATCCTTGTTAAATCAAAAAGTTTAAAATGGTTATTTGCAAACTGAATCGACTGGTCAAACTTTAAATGGAGACAACTGTGTTAATGAGATCAACATTGAAGGACCTAATTTTTCCCTGTGAGGTGGGCTTGGGGCTTTCGGATTCAAAACTGGATTTGTGAATGAAGGTCCATTATTGTTATTTTTTTAAATGAATATTTTTCATATTCTTTTAGAGGTCTTTTGCATTGGGTAACACTTCGCACCACGTGGAGGGGCCTGACAAGGGGAAAGGAATCCACCAACATCTTTTTTTTTTTTTGGCCAACAGAACATTTCATTAGCATATAAACAGTCTACATAAATAAGTTCTCATTACATTACATAAGGAGCTAAAACTATACCTACATCAAAATATATATTTATAATTCAAAACCACCATCAGTCAGGGGCTCTCAAAGAAACTCCTGCATCCTTCTCAAAAATTCTTCTAAGATGCTCTAGTGGTCGAGAAACTCAGTTCAATAGGCAAGACCCATCCAATACAGCTTTAACAACTCAATCAGCTATTAAATTTGTTTTCTTGGAAACCCAACTGTAAGAATGGTTTCTAATTAATTTCCTTGAATTTTGAATAATTTCAAGGATATTATCACACCTTCAATCATTTGGAGTAAACTCCTCTAAGAGGCTTTTAATCAGGATTTGGTTATTCGATTCAAACTGGACATCAAAAAGTTGATTTAACTGTGCATAGTTAACTGCATCAAGAGGAAAAGTTTTGTTCACAGAAGCACCACTTCACCCACTGTCTTATGTTTGAATCTGCCACTTCATCAGTTCTAAATGAAAAAATACTACTAAACCATGTTCTTTTGGCCCAATCACACCTAAAAAACAAGTGTTCCATAGTTTCAATTTTTTCCTTGCTTATCAGACACAATTCCGCAGCGCTACATTTCCTCCTACTAAAGGTTTTAGAATGTTGGTAAAGAATTGGATACTAATCTCCACATAAAATTTTTTATTTTTGGTGGCACTTTAAGACTCCATAACTCCTTCCACATTTTCTTATGCTCACTCCTAGATGAATCTGGGATATTTTCAGACCTTCTCAACACATTCTTTTTTGCACATTCATATCCCTCTTTGACCGTATATGCACTTTTTCCCCCCCCCCCCATATCCATTTATCCTCACGGTACCTAGGGGCAACAACTGTATTACAAATCGCCTCTTTCTCCAATGGGGTTATCCAACCTTCAACTGATAGCAAATTCCATCCTCCTTCCTGCATTAAATCTGCCACTCTTAGCATTTCAAAGCTCTCATGTGGGCATGGTGATCTTAGTCTATTCCCTGGTAATTCCCCAAGCCAAGGGTCCTTCCATACTCTCGTTTTCCCCCATTCCCAATACTAAGGACAACATGGTTTTCTATTACTTTCCTACCTTCTATTATGCTTGCCCATAACCAAGAGCTAGTCCTCCCCTTTTCTGCTTCCAGAAATGAAAATTTTGGAAAATACCTAGCTTTTAACAATTTGGCCCATACCTGATCTGGATTTTGAAGCATTCTCCATCCCATTTTAGCGATTAAAGCTAAATTGAAGGCTTCAAAATCCTTAAATCCTAACCCTCCCTCAAGTTTGTGCCTTTTCATTTTTTCCATTGCCACCCAATGAATTTTTTTCTTCTCTGTCTCGCCATTCCACCATAATTTGGATACAATGCTGTCAAGTCTTTTTAACACACTTTTTGGGTACAAAAAACAAGACATTGAGAGATAGGTATAGAGTTAGCTATAGACTTGACTAGAACCTCTCTCCCCGCGGTAGATAGGAATTTCTTCCTCCACCCTTGAACCCTTTTCTCTACTCTATCCAGTACAAAGTTCAGCGCTTGGGTTTTGGATTTACCCTTGATAATTGGTAAACCCAAGTAATTTCCAGGGCTATCCACAACATGAATATGAAAAATATGCCCAATTTCTTCTTTCTGGACCTCAAGAGTATCTTTTGAGAAGTATAAACAAGTTTTCCCAAATTTATTGCTTGTCCTGAGGCATCACAATATTTATTGATGATATTTTTCAGATTCCTGCAAAAATCTAGATTTGCTTGGAGAAAGAAAACTGAATCATCAGTGAAGGAACTATGAGTAATTTCAGGGCTTCTTCTATTCACAAATATACCCCTCACCCGCCCCCTATTTTTCTCCCTCTCAATCATCTTGGATAAGACATTATTAACAATAATAAATAAATAGGGAGATAGAGGGTCTCCTTATCTCAAGCCCCTCTTTGGCTGCACCTTAGACATTCTTTTCCCAGACATCATGATAGAAAATCCATTGAGTTCAAAGACCAATATATTCTATCTACACAAGCTTTACAAAACCCCATTTTCAAAAGAGTACTACACCAAAAGTCCCATTCCACTCTATCATATGCTTTATTCATGTCTAATTTTAGTGCCATTTCACACTGACCCTGTCTTTTTAATTTCATGTGGTGAAAGACCTCATGCACAATCACAATATTATTTTGAATTAGTCTATCTGGTACAAATGGTCTTTGACTCTCATCTTTTGCTTTATTAAATGTTTTTTCTTAAATGCTTTTATGTTTCTAACGTTAAAATACTTTCCTTCATTGAACCTACCATTATTGATAGTCTGGAATTGGTTTTCCTACTTTGCAAGAGTTAGGAGATTTTGGGTTGTATGGATCAAATCTGACGGTCCAAATTTGATTTATTAAAAAATCTATATTTTTTAATATTTTTGATAAATTAGATATAGGCTATCCAGATTAGATTTGATGGTCCAAAATCTCCTAACTCTCCCTACTTAGTAGATTACTGAGCAAGGAAACTAGGTCATGATAGTCCTAGGTAGGGGTGTTCAAAGTGTTCCGGTCCCGAACATTTTATCCCGGGAATTTCCTGTCCCGGTCGGGACCAGGACTGTGAAAACCGGGATCAGGATCTAAAAAAACCGAGACCGGGATCGGGACCAGGACTAGGATCGGGATCACACCTTGTGATCCCAGTCCCATCCTGTCCCGGGTTTTTTTTATTTTTTTCCTTAAAAAATAAGTAGTCCCATCCTGGTCCCGGTTTTTATTTATTTATTTATTTATTTTTAAAAAAATTTATTCTTTTATTCCTGTAATTTTTTACTCCATAAATTAAGTTATCATTTGATAAAATGTATATCACATATTTAGTTAGAGTTAAATCATATATATTGTGATACTAATCCTAACATATAATGTATAAAGATAATAACAAAAATGATGAATGTGATGATGATGATGATAATAATAATATGTTATTCTTCAATTTTAGCTCAATTTGTGTGATTTTTATGACCTTATTAGGTGTTAAATAATCACTTTAAACACTATATTATAAAAAATTTAACTAATATAATAATATTATTCAAACTGGGAATTCCCGATCCTGGTCCCGGTCCCAGAAATTCCTAATCCTAGTTATACTGGGAATTTCCCGAGATCGGGACCAGGACTAGGAATGTCAACACCCGTTTCCATTTCATATTCACAGAGTAATAGAGATCAAGTTCCACAAGCATACAGAAAAGTACATATATATTGATAAAAGTATTTGTTTATAGTCCAAAGTTAAGATACAAAAGGTGACAATATTTACAACATAAGCTATCTATAACCATAGACTTTAACTTCACCCCAAGACACGTGTCAGTCACTTTCCTTTATCCACGTCCTTACCTTTTGATTCGCTAACACTCGCTGAGATGTTTGGTTTAGTTAAAGGGGTGAGATCCCAAGGAATCTCAATAGAAACATATGATCAACACATAAAATGTGAAAGTTAAATATGCAATGCACCATATCAAGTAAAATGAAAACTCATATCATCCGTGTGTGTACACGAAATTCAGGGCCAACTAACCCGTTGAAACCCCTACATGTACCTCAGCTGAGTCCTTGACTATAACTAGGTAAGACTAGTGTACCTCAGCTAGGTCTTAGACCACAACTAGGTAATGTGCCTCCAGCACGTGTTTAGATCATAAAATACAATAATAAGAATCATACAAATAGTCACATAGTATATGAGAGATAGTAGCCCTTACCTTAACCTCTTTTTTGTCTTAAAAGGTTCGCCTCGTAAAACGTGTCAACTACAGGCGTCTAACTCGATCCTAAAACATTAAATGTACAGGAAATAGGTTATAACTTATCCAAGTATCATTTTAGACACTTCCATTTTCTTGTAGTTATATTAGCCTATGGTGAAAATTTACCAAAATGCCCCTGGGACCCCGGCCCGGCCCCGCCGTATCCTGCCCGATGGCACGTTTTTCCAAATTTTTGACTAGGGCTATCCTGACGTATTTTCGTCCAAGGAATCCATTTCCGGACTCAAAATTACCAAATTCAATGTCAAATTACGAAATTGCCCTTGGCAGCCCTACTTTTAGGGTTTTAGGGGCGTTTCCATAATTATGCTTTCTCGGCCTTTTCAGAAAAAGTGCCCAACTGTAACCCCACCTAATTTTTCCTCCTGAACCCAATGGAACCATCAAATCATTGAAAATCCAACTCTAAGGTCCTCAAACATCCTTGGCCGAAATTATGGTATTCTCCGGGAAAAATCGGGGTTTTACGATTTCGGCTCCGTAAACGCGTTCCTTTCTACCCCTAACCACTTTATTAACCATCTAATTGAGTTATAACAACCATTTGAACTAAAATTGGGCAGCATAACTCTTAGGCACATACTTTTCCAAAATTTAAAACCAATGGCAATCCGGCAAAATTTCACCGATTAAATTGCCCACAACAGCCAGAATAGTTAATATACGAATGTTTGGAAGTTACCTCGAGCTCCCACAAGTTTTTCCCCAAAGATGGCTGAAACCCTAACCTTTAGAGAACATATTTTTTGAGCCTCCAAACTTTAAAGAACAAAGAGGAGTAGCTTAGAGTCGGAGTTATACGCGTTAGGAATGAAATCGTCGAAGAAATCGACTTACCTTGTGATTTTTCTTCTCTCTCTCTCTCTCTAAACTCTCTCAAATTTCTCTCTCTTATTTCAGGTATGTTGCAGCACAAAAATGGGCTGAAGAGGATGATGATATATTTATTTATCATATATTTTGAAATATTTTATTTATTTGTTTTATTATCCAAAATTTCAAAAATGAACTTATGTACATAAATCCTTATGTACATATAACCATGCTCATTAAGCCAAATCAATATTTCCTTATTTATGCCACATGTAGGAGACACCTAGGGGTCCCTCCCTATAATCTCAATTGGCTTTACAACTTGTTCCGGTTACGTATACACGTTGCATTTTTTGCTCAAATTTTCCATAAATTCATATTAAAATTCTAAATATACTTTTAACCTTTATTTTACTTAATTAATTGAAATTAACTTCAATTAATTGAAAAATAATTTATTTTGTGCTATTTTGGAAAAATTACGATTTTACCATTACCTTTCTAATCCAATTTCTTTTCTTATTTTTCTTTGGCCAATTTCCATCTATTTTTGGACCAAATATTTTCTCTAATATTCCTTCATTTTTGGACCTTAATATTGGGCTTTTTAAATTACCCAAATTAATTCCATAATTATTTTTGCCCAATTTCCCATGAAATTGAACATTTATGAAATTTATAAATTCCAAATTCATGAATATTCACCATTTTATTGAATTTCCCAAATAATTACAATATATTTGATGAATATAAAATTTGGAATGTTACAGGAAATGACTTCCCGCTTTCAGCTACCCCCGGACGGAAACCGGGAATGGGTGATCCCAGTCCCGTCCCGGGATCTGAACACCCCTAGTCTTAGGGCTTGTCCTCTTACTTCTTGCATGCACACCGAGTCTGCATTGGGTGCTTGTCAAATCAATGAGCACCTAATGCTGAGCGTTGATACGGCAAAGCTAAGCATTAGGTGCACTTGCGGGGAGAGGGAAATCAGAGGATCATATGGACATCTATTCTTTTGAACATAAAATGTTGTAAATGTTAATATTTTTTCAATTTTTGTGGGTACAATATATTTTCATTTAAATCTAGCAAAAATACAGTCAATTATAATTGCTAGAGAATAGTAGTAATCAAGAATGAACAAATCGAGTTACTAATTTCTCTTTCCCACCATATATCACCCTACCTTTTTTGTCCCTTCATGAAGTTGAATAATCAAGGCTTAAAAGTGAAGTCATTTAGTTTTACCACATCCCATAATAGAAGAAGGAAGCTGACCCAACCTCTCAATTCCTTCTTCAAAAACCACACCCATCCCCATAAAGAAATGTGCCTCTATGTGACAATGAAAAGCCCAAACTCCTGGATTATTCGTCCTAAACCTCAATGCCGTCCACCCATAAGGATGCACCGGCACCGTGTTCTTCATTATCGGATTCACCAAATTGTACTTCTTTGGATCACTCTTCACATCAAACTTCCCTTCACCATATCCCATTACCCAGAAATCATGCCCATGAAGATGCCATGGATGTGTCTCACTGTTATTTTTGTTCATAGTGTTTGCATTCTGAAGTATAATATCCACCGTCGTATTGAACTTTAGTCTGTAAATTCCGTTGCTGGAAGTGGCGTTTGTGTTGTTTGGTGCTATGGAAATGTCGTAGCTGGAGAAGTCGTAGCCGTCCGGTGGCGGAGCCTGGTCGAATGCGTCGGTGATGTTCTGTTTCAGGGCAACAAGGTAAGGGGTGTGAGGAAGAGTGAAGGAGACATTGTTTACTGACCAACGAACATAACCGTCAATTTTGTTCTGTGTGTTGAGCAACACTATGACTCTATCTGAGGTTGATGGTGGTTTGATTATATGAGCTGGGTGAGCTTTAATGGCTTGGCTTTGAGCTAACCGGGGCTTGACGTCATCCCAAGCAGGGGGAGGCGGCGGAGTTGACGGTGGTGACCGGCGTGGATGGTTGGGGTAGTAATTGAAAACTGCTAGACCAGGTGGGGTGGTTCTGTTTCTGCCAACAACATTGGAAGTGATCCAGTAGTTTCTAGAAGAATCTCTGTCAGCTCTCACAAGAACAGAGTATGTCTCGCCGGAATATAAGAAAAGGTTCTGAACCACAAAAGGCTCCACGTAGTGGCCGTCGGCTTCAACCACCGTCATGTTATGGCCCTCAATTTGAAAACTGAGTGCTGATAAGGAAGTTAAACTACCAATTCTGAGTCGATACGTTTTTCCCGGGACAACTGTTTGTACATAAGGAGAACAATCCGGGTTCGATGTGTTACAAACTCCGGCGTCTAAGCTCGGAGTTTCGAGTTTAGAGCAATTGAATCTTCCTCTTCCATTAATCAGAAGTGACTGCAGAAAAAAAAAACAATTGAAAAACGACAAAATCAAACTCTTGCACACAAAAAAGGTTTGATTTGAGCAAGTGAAAAGCAAGAGTGAGTGATTTTAATTATTACCTGAGGCTCTCCGACCCAGACGAAAGGATCTTTTGAGGACAATCCGGTGGCTTGTTCGTAGGCACTTTTGTGGAACCAATCATTAAGAAGAATGGTTCGTTCGTAATCATAAGTAAAAGGTTCAGGATCACGAGGTGATACTTTGATCATTCCATATAAACCAGCTTCTCTTTGCATTCCATAATGTGAGTGATACAGATACGTCCCAGGCTATACATATTAAACAAGCTTGTTAGATATATACACACACCGACACACACAGACAACAATTTTGACTCTGGTATGATGTAAATGAAGACCAAGAATTATAGCAACTTACCCTATCAACTACGAACTGGTACTTAAATGTGTCTCCAGGAAGTATGGGGCACTGGGTGACACCTTCTGTACCATCGAACCAAGGAGTTCCAATCTGGGACGAAATCTTATATTGTTAATAATATGCAGAAGAAGTATGATTTAGAAATGGAGCATTTTGAAAGGCTTTTATTTTTTTACCTGACGGATTCCATGCCAGTGGATGGCGAGGTTTTCTGTAAGCAAGCTGTTCTTGAGTTCAACGATGATGGTGTCACCTTCCTGAGCTTGGATGGTGGGGCCAGGGCTTCTGCCATTAATGGTGATAACGAGCTTCTTGAAGCAATCTGGGGACTTGTACTCATACTTCACCTCCCATTTGTAATGTCTGATTCTGGCCTCACTACTGCTTAAGCTACCCAAACAGAGGAACAAATACAGAAACACAAGTGTTGGCGCCATTCTTAAGCTTAAAGGAAGCTTAACCATGGCTATGATAATTTCTACTACTGCACCAAGTAAGCTTGTGTGTGTGTGTGTTTATATATCAGTAAGCTAATCGGCTGTTTAGTGCTTCTCTGGCAATGGAGAATGGTGATATCTGTACAAATATATATATATATATATATATTTATATATATATGGTATTTGAGAGTCACTTTTGAAATGGCTTTACCAAAATGGTTGCCTGTATTGTTTGAGCTGTCCTGCATATTATATCGCTTATGTATATATAATGCAAGATCTGGAACCAGTCAAAGAAACTAGGTGTTACTTGTTGGTTTTCTTAAGAAGAACATATCCTTGTTTTTTTTTTTTTTGCCATTTTTTGATGTGGAACAATTCCTCTGGTTACTCGGTACAATAAAATTCATTTATTTTTTTTCATTTTTCATTGATCACGTCGTGTTGACTTGAATAAACTTTCCGTTGGAGCAGGTATATACAGTCTGGGAATATCTTGCCTGCATTTTTTTTAATAGTGTGTAACGTACATTGACTTTTATTTAAGAAGACCTCAATTGGGTTTCTCTTCGAAGCAATTTATAATAAATTTTAACATTTGATTTCTTATATATTACTTTAAGCAGTCTAAATTATCGAACTAAGAGAGAAGAGTAGAGGGGAGAGATAATCAACCATTAGTTTCCGACTTGCCATTCAAGCAAATTTAAAGGTCATACTGATTCACCTTCTCATTTTTTTGTGTTTATTTTTATTTAATTCTTTAAAATTTATATAAACTAATTTGGATTTGAATGATGTTCATCTCAACTGGAAAAAATTATAGTACACTTTTTTTAATTAGAAAGATAAAGATATAACATATAGACGGTAAGTTGACCTTATTTGAATTATAATTGCACTATTTATAACTATAAATAACATAAGTTTTTATAAATTTTATGTTGCATAAAGATAATATTCGAGTTCAAAATATTAATAAAAGGAATATTAAATTTCTTCTAATTTTTAAGAGCAATTTTTCCAATTCAAGCCGATGATCAAGATAGTATCTTTATTTTTATTTTGAATTATTCCTGTATGATTGCTGGTCAGATGGGGCAACCTGTAAAAGGCTAAAAATGAAATTTGAAAAGAAAAAGTGAAAACGCGTCTTCGATTATGATTTGTTCAAAGCTTCGAAAAGCCTAATGACAGGCAAAATATAGAATCAATTCGGTGCAGTGTGCGGAGACTTTTCATAAAATAAGGTCCTTTTTAAAAAAGAAAAAAGATAATGAGAAGCCTTTTCTGTCCAACAACACGTTTTGGGCTTAATCCTGGAACCAATCTGATGAATATTTTCACACGAAGCAACGAAGGGTGTTCACATTTTATTTTAATTTTTTTAAAAATTTTTTTATTCAATTTCCAGACAAGTGTGGTTTACACTTACTAATTTATAAGAGGATACGAAACACGCGTAAACGTACCCGTTGTTCATTGGGAGCACTGATACGGAGTTCATTTGTTTCTGGTCCTTTAAAATTAATAATTATTTATTATTTCTTCATAATTTCATAGGATTGTTCATATGTCATATTTTATAAAACTATTATTTTAAACATAAATAAATAAATTTAAATCATTAAAATTTGATATACATAATTTATAATTGTAACATAAATAAAATTTAAAAAAAGTTAAATTATAAGATACTGTAATAATAGTTTTAAGAAATATTAAATTTGAACCATTCACTTTTTATTTGAGAGTGGAGATGGCATTATGAGAAGAAAAAAAAAAGGATTCTGAAAATATTTTTTTCAAATATTATTCATATTTATATGGACTTAAATTCGAGACCTCATTCTTAAATAAAACCTTTTCCATTTAGACAAGCGCCTGTTTGGTCACTAAGATGACATTTTAAAAGCTCGTGGCGTTTATTTCTATCATCATCTACCAATCTTAATCAAATAATTGAACAGTTTTTTACTCCATATAGGTCTTTTTCTTGTAGTTTTGACCATTTGTTATCCGATATTATCTATTAATTTACGCTCAAAAATTGTTGATCTAAAAAATAAATGTAAGTCCCACGATGCAAGTATTTCCATTTTGTGGAATCCAGAACATTGACTGATCGGAAGAAGGTGATTTAGACATGGATAAGATGGTTTAGACGTGTAAAATAAAAGACTATAAATAAAGATGCCGAACATTACCGAGTCTTTGGTTTCAGCTGGTGAAAGGTTCAGACACTTTTATCAATGGGAGAGGGTTCGATCTTGGAGAAGTCCATTTAGTTATGGTCCAATCGAGGCGTTGGGGGAGACATCCTAGCTTGGGGTCCTGCCATTAGATCGTGTGTGAGTCTAACTCCTTTCCCAAAATTTTTTCACCAAAAAAAAAAAAAGATGCCGAACATTAAAAGAGTTGAGCAAAACATTCGTTTGATCCTTTAAATTTGTATGATGTTTCAGTTTAATTCAATAAATTTATAAAATGTATTTTGGACCCGTTTGGTACACTGAAATTGATTTTGATGGAGATGAATATAGAAATGAGATTTAAAAGTGTGTTTGGTATGTCATAAAAATGAGATATAATTTTTTAATTAAAATATGCATTTTGTGTGTTAAAAATCCATGATACCCTTCATAATTTTTTTAATCCTAAACTTCATAAGAACTATCTTTACCCATATGTTCGTCCACAATACCCATATGTTCATCCAAACAAAGGACCCATTTTTGGATTCTTCTCATTCTGCTGTGAAAACCAGGCACCTCCCATGGCTGGATCTGTTGGATCTATTAGTTTAAGTGGGTGGATCTGTTAGATTTTGCGTGGTAGCCATGATTGATGTCTTTGATTTTGTTGATAAAGTTCCTCCTTCATTCGATGGTGTGGGAGATGTCATTAAGAATTCTGAAGCCAAATGACCCATCTTTGCCACCGCCATTGATGAAGCTCAAGGAGCCTCTACCGTCAAAGCTCTTCGCTCTTTAAAATCAATCAGCCACCACACATTACCAGAATCACCGTTGTGGCTGATTGAAGCTGGTAACGTCCTTGCTGTTGCCGTCGCACAAGTAGGAAGTTGTTGGAGGAGGCCACTGTCGCTATCATCGCCGGTGGAATGGAAGGTCGCTGGCAGTGGCATGGGCGGTTGTCAACGGCGAGGTGAAAGGAGGAGATACATGGTGGGATGAAGATCCGGGGGTAGAGGCAGGGGGTCACTACTATAAAAAAATAAAGCTATGGTGCTTATATTTGAATTAGTTGTGTCGCTTAGTAAGTGCCACATAGCAAGACGTCACTAAAAAAACTGTGGCGCTTGAAAGCGCCACAACATATATATATATATATATATGTTTTTTTTTAAAAAAAAACATTTCCTATGGCTCTTCTTGGTGCTTCCTTAAAGAAGCACCATAGGAAGTCAATAATTATTTTTTTTAAAAAATAATGCTTTACGTGGCGCTTCCTTGAAGAAGTGCCACAGGAATTCATTTCTTGTGACACTTCTTTAAGGAAGCGCCACCTAAAGTATTATTTTTTTTAAAAAAATATTTTCATATTTTTCTTTTAGAACCATATAATTTTTTTAATCATTAAAAGAATCATATAATTATAGTTGATAACACACTTTAAACATATTTTCATATCCACAACTAAATGAAAGAAAACAAATCACAATCAAATAACTCCAAAATGATATAAATTAACAAATAACTAATTAACAAAATCACTACTAAATAAAATACAAGTGTTAAAAATAAATAATTATTTTACTTATGCAAGTCATCAATGTTAGTAATTACTACAACAACTAAAAATTATAACTACTAAATAAATACAACTTATATAAAATAACATTTAATTTTATCTCATTTATTTTTTAGCATATAAAAATGAGAATAATTTTTTCAGGAATAAAATGAGAAAAGAAATTTCAGAAGCATTCTTCATCAAATGCAAATCATCAATGTTAATAATTACTACAACAACTAAAGATTATAACTACTAAATAAATACAACTTATATATAATAACATTTAATTTATCTCATTTATTTTTTAGCATATAAAAATGAGAATAATTTTTTCAGGAATAAAATGAGAAAAGAAATTTTAGAAGCATTCTTCAAGGAAAATTAGAACAATTAAAAGCAGGAAACTTGAAAGTAAATATGACCTTTTTTTACCAACGCTGCAATTGATAAAACAATATGAACACCATTCCCTCCATCATAAAAAACCAAAGATTTCTTCTCCTGTATAAACATATGCAACATAACTATAAGAAACTATTATTCAAAATAAATTGGTAAGCCATATATGTGATATAATGTAGCTAAAATAGCAATTAGAGTAAATAAACTTACTACTTCATGGCTAATGCTAAGTTGAATGACGCAGATCTAAAATTCGAAGCTTAATTAATATAAAATAATGGAAGAAGAAACAAGTGAAAAAAGAGAGAGTGTGCATGTGTGAAGGAAGAAAGTGTCACCATCTTCATAAGATTCAGGGATGGGAAAGCGATTAAAGATATATTATTTATTGATGTAAAAATCTGGCAGACAACAATTTTTCCAAAAGAAAATCCTCACAAAGGTGATGAGTGACAAAGGAATAAGGAGAAAGTACCGATCGAAGTGGAGATGGTGATGAATGACAAAAAGAAGAGAAGGAGAAAATGTGGGGACTAAGGGGATAAGGAGTGATGTCATGTGTTAGATGGGGAGTGGAGACTAAGGGGATTGCAGGAGAGAGAATAATTTAAAAAAAAAAAAATTTTGTATGGCACTTCCTAAGCCAAGTGCCACATAAAAAACGTAGCAGTTGTGACAATTCTTTAAGCAAGCGCCATAGCTAGTACTTCATTTTTTTTTTAAAAAAAACACTTTAGGTGGCGCTTCTTCAATGAAGCGCCACCTAATGTCACTAAGTAGCTATGACAATTCCTTAAGGAAGCGCCACCAAAAGTGCTTTTAAAAGAAAAAAAATTAAAAAATCTAGAAAGAAGCTGTGACATTTCTTTAAAGAGTGTCACAAAAAGTACGCCACTAATCTCTATTTTTATAGTAGTGGGTAAAAATGGGTGTTATGGATATGGAATTACAAATATGAGGTTTAGAGATGGAACTCATTTTGGTGGAATTGGCCTATTTGGCTTCTACATGGAATTGGATCTCAATTTTAATCCCATCATACCAAACAAACTTCTTCATGGAATTGAGATGCAATTCCATTTCCACACCATCCAATTCCATCATATCAAACGGGCTCTTTTAGTTTCTTAATTTTGACATTGTCAATCTTATTTTATACTCCCTCCGGTCCTAATTATAGGATATATTTACCTAATTTTGGAGAAATTAAGGATAGTAGTTAAATTAGTTAACCATATTTATTTTCCAAAAATACCCTTATTTAAAATTTAAAATAGCATCCAGTTTTTTTTTGGGTCAAAATAGCATCAAGTTACTATATTTTATTTGGTTAATTTAGGGAGTATTCGGTTATTTTTAGGGAGTATTTCAACTGGCTGTTTCTCCCTGTTTGCTTATTCGGTTATTTTTAGCAACCAGTTGCATACACTGGAAGCGGAACATACTACATAATACCCTTATTTAAATAGTACTATATTTTTTTTAGTCAAGGAAAAAAGATAATGAAATTAATATTTTATTTGGTTATTTTTTTTAAAAAAATCAATCTCTTTGGATGGATAGTTACAGGAATATATTTTTAAATAAATCTTAAAATTATTTCATTTAAAAATAAAAAAATAAAATAGAATCTCTCACAGAATATAAATGTGTTATTAAATTAATTATTGTGGATGAAGTATTAGTAGGGGTGATTTAGGAAAAATATGACAAAAATTGCTCAAAATTATTTTATTAAAAAAAAAAGCAGAATTGAGGTGTATGTGACTATGTGACATTAATGAGTTGCAAGCATTACTCACCTCATAAAATATATATGTGTATTATTAAATTATTATTGTGTTTAATTATTATTGAGAAAATATCAATAGGGAGTATTTTGGGAAGAAATTGATAAAAATTAAAAATTTGTCCTATAATTAGAATCAAGATCAACTCTTAAATGTTGTCCTATAATTAGGACTGGAAGGAGTAGAAAATATTGACTTAGCAAATTTATGTGATAATTATGCAATTAAAATAAACGCTGTCATAGCATGTTCACATTTTAAACTTTTAAAATAATATTTTTATATTTTAATTCGTGTAACTGGAAAAGATTATTTCAGGGTCTCATCACTTCACAAACTCATTCCTAATAGAGCCACCCCATGTTCAACCTTTCTCGAGGAAGGATACAGTGTTGGTATTCCTAGCAACGGTGAGATGTTTGCAAATTCGTCAGAAACTGAAAATTACATTAACATGAGTCTGTTAAGCTGAGAACTAGCTGCCATAATAACAATAACAATAACAATAACAATATCAAAACAAGGTTGCAAATAGATTGCCAGTATGGCTTTGGTAAATGGCTTGTACATATAATGCATGTCCCAGAACAGTCAAACATGGTAGGTGTTTATTAGTATCAAAATAAATAGAAAAAAAGATAGGAAAAGAATTTTAAAGTTATAAAATTATAAATCAGGTTTGTTATCGAGAGCTAATAAATGAATAACGAAACTTGATAAATAATTAACAACTCATTTTTTTTGTGAAACAACTGATTTGAAATGTTGCAATTTTAAAGTTCTTTTTTAGTCTTTTTTCTAAATAAGTATGCTTCATGCAATGGATTTTTATAAAATTTTTTTTTTATTAATATGCTACTACTATAAATAGTTTTAAAAAACACCTTAATGCAATGTCATGAAAGGTATTTACAAAATTCTACGCTATAATAAATCGTTCACATGTTGCGGGCAAAAAAAAAAAAAAAATCGTTCACATGTTTAACCAATTTGAATTTGTACGAAAATAACTTATGATGCGGCATTTATTTATTTTTTTCAAAATTTAAAACTGAAATAGTTAAATCCCAAAAAAAACTGAAATATTTCATATAAACGACGATTTAAAAAAAAAAAGATTTGAGCTTAATAAAATCCTCCTTGTTCCTTTAGTCTTTGGATTTTTCTTTCTTTGTGTCTTTTACAAATTGAAATTATCTCCTTCAATCAATATTGTAAGTAGTTAAGTACACTGCCAACAGTATTTTTTTTAGCTAGCCACTGCTTCCCTTGTAGAAATCCTCACATATGATTTTGTAGTTTCTCAAACGAAAGGTGTATTTGAGAAAACAGTGGGAAAATATATTTTTGTAAGTTTAGACACAACTTCTCTCATAAATTTATATCGGATATCATAAATTATGTTGAAAAAATAGCTTTTATCTCTAATCCAAACAAACACATAATATGCAAATCTTGATGTGGTGGTGAGAGAAAACAAGATGAATATTGAAGAAGAGAATTTAAATTTGTTAAAAGAGGAAAAAGATTCAAAGAAGAGGAAATGATTAAAAAAAATAGCACTTAAATTCTAAAATTCCAAATCAAAGTTTTTCTATTTAAATAAGTTGTCAATTGCTACATACTTAAGTATGGTTAATATATCTATACCCTTACGGTCAGTAAGAATAATTTGTAATTTCTAGTTCAAACGATTAATTCTGATTTTTGTTTCCTTCATACAAAATAAAAAGGAAATAAGGAGCAAGTGGGACCCATGAAAACAGGGAAAGAGATTTGGGTGTGGGGGAATGAGAGGAGGATTCTCTTATTGTCCTCTTTCTCATTATCTTTTCATCATCTTATCTCCATCTTTAGATTATGAAATGGATGGTTTAGATTTAATATTTTATGAAATTATTATTATATTTTATAAATTAAAATTTATTTATTTTTTATGGATTGTAATTATGAAGGGTATATATAATATCTTAAGAATTTAATTTACTTTTTTTATGTTTATAGAAATAATTTAATAAAATATTGAATCTAAGCCATATATTTTTTCATTCTGATGGTTGATATGAGATGATGAGAAGAAAATGAGAAATAAAACTATGAGAGAAACCTGACCCGGAGAGTGGGATTGAAGGGAGGGGCTGTTATTAATTGAACTCGTTTTGGGCATGAAGATTTCACTTCAATTTTTAATTTACACTAAAATTTACGTACGGACGTATGGTGTCTGAGAATTCTAGAGCCGGGAAAATGGGTCGAGTCCGTCAGGCCGACCCTTTTAGGCCTTGATTCTATAAGAACCGGGCCTCAGATTTTTGCCTAAAAAATGAAAGCAGGCCTAAAAAAGCCAGCCCTGTAAGCCGAGGGCCTAAAAGGGCCGGCCCTTTAGACCCTGTATGTTTTTTTATTTTGTAAAATTATTTATAATGTAATATTATTATTGATTTTTTTATATTTTATTAATGATGTTGCAAATATTTAATTGATATTAACTTTTTTAGAATTAAGTTTTATAAGAATATCTTGTATTAATACTCCTAAAAATTTAAAACTTATAAAAAATATTTCTTATTTCATAAGTATTCTTACCAATTTTGTATTTTTTGACTTATTTTCTTGTGATTGTTTTATTTATATCTCGTATTGTTTATTTTATTGACTACTTACACTTTTCAAGACATATTTAGAAGAAGTATTTTTAATTTTGTTAAGTCTTCTCATTAATTATTTGTAATTGTGGTATGTAGACAATAGTTTATTTTTGATTATGACTTAATGACCGTGTTTGTTTGTTGTATGATGCATCCTGTTTACACTCTAATTTTGACAATATTTATGTGTTAAATTAGGAATTCCATTGTTGTAATTTAAAAAAATAAAAAATAAAATAAAATTTGTTCAATTTTGTGAAAATGGTTTCAGGCCCTGCGGGTTGGCCCTAGCCCTTATGTTTTTGAGCTGGGCTTTGAAAAATAGCAATTTTTCTTATTCCGGGCCTAAAAGAGCCGGCCCTTTTAGGCCTTAGCCCATCAAAGGCCGACTCTGATTCCTAACTTTAGAGAATTCCATGGCTGCACCTGCTTTTTTCAGCAGGTTAAGATGCAAATCCATATTAACAGAATTTATGAAATTTTAATATTATCCTGAAAGTGTTTTTCTTTCAATCTCAATATCATGCTGAAAGTTTAAAAACACACTAACGTCATCATGATGTTAAAAGATGTTAAGTTTGACTGGCCTTGACATTTTCACTTGACATTCAATATTCCAACTTATCACCATCTCATTATTGCAATATGTTAAAATACCCAAATAACTTTACCCATAGGCTTCTTTTTCCTCTCCATGACCTTCGTCCCTCTCCTTCACCGTCCTCACCTCTTCTTCATCTCTTTCAAACAGGTCTGTTCCATAAACATGGGTGAGAAAATTTTCAAACCTCTAAATAAAACTTTTCATTGAATCGGAACAGATTATCAATAAAG
The DNA here is from genome assembly GCA_963242795.1 of Inga leiocalycina. Lineage (NCBI taxonomy): Eukaryota > Viridiplantae > Streptophyta > Magnoliopsida > Fabales > Fabaceae > Inga > Inga leiocalycina. Next base: position 52,699,847 of record OY725327.1, on the reverse strand, counting down.
GAATAGAGTAAATTCAAAAACTTTAAAAAGATTGTCTGACATATTATAATCCAACAGGATTTTAATAGAAAGCACGTTTTGAATTGCAGGAACAGAGCAACCAAATTTCACTTTTCTAACTGGCAGATTATATTGTCTACATACCACAATTTTTAAAATTTTTGATGTTCGAATATGAGTTTCGGTTTAAGAAGAAGGAGGCTGAACAATGTGGTATTTTTTATGGGCAAGATCTTGGGTGATGGTGAGGATGCAACATCAATAATTGAATCTCGGGACAGAAAGATCGAACGACTATCATCTTCCTCGCTATTTCAACCTTCGACCTCCATTGTAGCCTATAAATCATTGCAAGGTTTTTTTAATGGCCATTGTTTTAGTGAGAAAACTTCCAGGCCGACAGTGTTGCGGAGGGAGGGAAGAAGATGAGAGATACAATTTTTTATCATTCCTTAACCCTTTTGATGTGAAAGATTTTTTTACTAGAATACCTGCCTAATTGGAATCTCTGACATATCAAAAAAAAAAAAAAAGGAATCTCTGAAACACAAAATTGTAAAGTTAGAAAATAGAGGGAAAGGAGGCCGGGGTGGGGTTAGCGACGACGTGGGCGTTCATGGTGAGGGAGGAAGCATAGTGCCTGAAACTTTAAAAATATGGAGCTGTCACTAAAATTTTAAAATAAGGATAATTTTGAATTTTTTTTTTAAATGACAAACTAGATAGGGTTTGGGAGCCAATTGTACGTGGGGAAGGTATTAAGCACCCCACAGCACCCGCTCATAAGAATGGTTACTCTAAGTCAATTAGTTAAAAATGAATATAGCCTTTAATTTTATTATAATTACCCAAATAAAAAAGAATATTTACAAAAATGAATAAAATGAAAACTAAAGAATAAAGGAACATTTATTGACAAAAAAGGAAAAATATATTTATTTACAAAAGCGGGCTTGACCTAAGAAGAGGACATAGGGCCTACGTACCCTTAGATGGATCAAAGCCCACATAGTTTGAGGAGTAAAAAAGTGTGTTACTTGGTTGGTATTTTTAGAAAAATATAGTGTCCATACCCCTCTTTACTTGGTTCATAGGGGAGAAGAACGCTGGTAGAGCTAGATGATTTCCTGGAATGGAAGTGAATCGCTTAATTACATAAGACTTTGGTGGGATGTAAAAGAATTGTGCCAACCATTATTGGGCTTGGAAAGAAGTAGTGCCTAATGGCTTGGAAAAACAGGGCTTTGAAAGAATTGTGCTAGCTGTTACTTAGCTTTAAGGGAAGCCTGCAGATATAGGACTTTAAAAGAATAGTGCCTAACATTACGATGCTTTTAAAAGAAATGTGCTAGCAGTTACTGGATTTTAAGGGTGTTTGTCGATACAGGGCTTTAAAAGAATAGTGCCTGTTGTTACATGGCTTTTAATTAATTGCGCTAGATGATATTAAGCTTTAAAAGAATTGTGCCAGCTGTTACAGGGTTTTAAAAGAAATATGTGAACCATTATCAAGCTTTAGGGGTGCCTACCACTACAAGGCTTGAAAAGGGTGCCAGTCGTTACTAGGCTATATGGGTGCCTGTTGCTACAAGGCTTGAAAGGAGTGCTAGTTGTTACTGGGCTTTGAGGGTGTTTGCCAATACAAGACTTGAAAAGGATGACAGTCGTCACTAGGCTTTTAGGGTGCTTGCCGCTACAGGGCTTGAAAAGGGTGTCAGCCCTTACTGGGCTTTAAGGGTGCTTGTTGCTATAAGGCTTGAAAGGGTGCTAACTATTACTAGGCTTTGAGGGTGCCTGCCGATACAGGGCTTTGAAAGGGTGCTAGTAGTTACTGGGCTTTGAGGGTGCCTGCCTATATAGGGCTTTCAGAGGGTGCCTGCCTATATAGGGCTTTCAAAGGGTGCCAATTGTTACTAGGTTTTAAGGGTTCCTGCAAATACAAAGCTTTAAAAAGGAAGCCAAACGTTACTAGGCTTTAAGGGGCCTGTAGATACAGAGCTTTAAAAAAGAAACCAATCGTTACTAGGTTTTGAGGGTGCCTGCTGATACAGGGCTTGAAATGGTGCCAGTCGTTACTGGACTTCGATGATGCCATGAACACGTGGAGTAGTGCTTATGATAATGCTCATAAAGATTATGACATTTATAAAGAAGATGATAGTGATAAGATGATAATGAAGTATTAATAATGATGTCATACATGATTATGATGATAGTCATGATGTGACACTAAGCGTTATAAGGTTTTTGTTGATGATGAAAATATTGATGAAGATGAAGTTCTAACGAGAAATAATAAATGGGGATGACAATAGTAGTCATGATGTACACTAAGCACGCGGTGATCCAAACATACAATATAATAATAACACTAATGATGATGAAGATGAAGCTCTAATGGGGAAGTCATACATGATGATAATAATGGTGGTGATGATGTGACATTAAGCATGATGTGCCCCCAAACATAATAACGACATTGATGATGGCAATGATGATGAAGAGGATGTTGGTGGCTATGATTACAAAGAGATTATGATAATGATGAAGATGATCATGATAAAGGTGATGACACTAATAATGATGACGATAGTGATGATGAAATCCTAATGAGGATGGAAACAATGATGATAATGAAGATGATGATGGCCATGATAATTAGGAGATTACGATAATGGTGAAGATGATCATGATGAAGGTGATGACAATGATAATGATGATAGTAGTGATGATGAAATCCTAATGAGGATGATAAAAGCATTGATAAAGATGAAGTGCTCATGTAAATGACAATAGTAATGGTGGTGGTATTGTGACACTAATCATGTGATGCCTTAGGTAAGCAGTATGTTAAATGATGATGATAGTGATGAAAAAAATCCTAATGAGAATGATGACAATGGTAATGATAGTGAAATGCTAATGAGGATGATGCTAATGATAAGAAAATGATGAAATGTGTAACATCCTGGATTCTAATCAAGGATTAGTAACTTCAAATGATGTAATTAATGTCAATTAAGCATATTTGAAGTATATGTTGTGTGTTATGATATAAAGACCATTAGTGATGATTTAATGAGTATTGTACTAATCAGGGGTAAAATGGTAATTTACCAACCGTCTGGTTAGCTACTAATGAGAAAAACCCCTTAGTAATCAAGATTAATGGCTAAGATTGAAAGATCAAGAGGTGGAATCTTGTGCATGTGAATCTAAGTGAAATCATGGAAGGGAGAAGGAGATGGTGCCAAGTGTCAAACTAAGGGCTCTTGGATTGAAGTCAAATATTCAAACCATTTTTTTCTCTTTCTTCTCTCCTCCTATACGGTTTATGTGTGTATGTGTGAGGAAAAGTGATCATCTTCATCAATATCTCTCATCTCTCTCTATTCTCTCCATTTTCGCTGAAGTTGAGCAAGAAAGAGAAAGAAGAAGGCTTAGAGAAAGGTGAGAAGTTGTCCATGAATGCTCAATTTACTTTCATTAATGTTGTTCATGAGGTTGAGGGCTATATTTCTATGGTTTCAGAATTTTGGTTGGTGAAGTTTGAGATCTTGTGGGAATTTGGAAGTTGGTGAAGTGAAGAATTGGCTTTAGGAAGAAGAAGAGGTAAGAATTAGAAGCATTTTGGTATAGTTGTTGTAATCATTGGTTGGGTCTTGAGAATTTTGGAATTTGCCCTGATTTTTGGTCAATTTCGAAAAGCATGATTTGGTTAGTGTTTAGTGTGGAAATTAGTGTCATAGAGTGTCTTTGTGTATTTGGAATTGGCTTGGAATTTTGGGTTGGAATGGATTGCAATGTGTGTGTTGATTGGAGATGTTAAGGTGACATGTGGTGGTTGTGGTAGAACATGCTCATGGATAATGAATATGGTCATTTTGATGGCTCCAATGTGTTCCTTGAGCCAAATTGTGTGAAGATAGTATGTGATTTGAAATTAAGGACCATTGGAAACCAATTGACAAAATCTGGAAATCTGTCCAATGTAAGTTTGTTCTGGGCAGTCAGATGGTGTGGACGTTTTGACTGGGCAAATGATGTTGTAAAATTATGAAACTTTCCAGTCTTAAAGTTCACATCTTGGGCTTCAAAATGGACATAAATTTTGTGTCATTTCGATTTTTAAGCTGAGAGTTTGAACTGTCCAAAGTTTGGCATCAAAACTAGACCCTGTTTTGGTACAATGTTAGGTTTTTGGTAAATCTGGACTTTTGTGGTGATTTCTAGTTATGGCCAATATTTTTCCTTGAAAGAGGACTTAAATATCTTTCATTTGGCTTTGGAATCACCTCATTTCGATTTTTCTAGAATTAGTTATGATTTTTCAAAGTTTGGGCAGAAAATCTGCCAGAAAATCCGAAAATGGGAATTATGACATCATCTCATTAAAAGATGATGTCAGCATGGAATTACATATGTTATCATCTTCCTCAGCTCATTTCTGTCGCACACAGCAGCTGAAGCAAGAAAAAAAACGTGGAGAGAGTTTGGAGAAAAGAGAGAAAAAGAGGAAGAAATCTCGCAAGGTAAGCCGATTTCTCCGACGATCTAGCTCCTAACGCGTATAACTCCGACTCTAAGCCACTTCTCTTTATTCTTTAAGGTTGTGAAGCTCAAAACTTGGTGTTTTAAAGAGGCTAGGGTTCAGCCAAATTTGGGAAAAGCTAGTGGGAGCTTGAGGTAACTTCCAAACTTTCGTATATTGCTTATTCTGGCTGCTGTGGGCAATTTAATCGGTGAAATTTCGCCGGATTGCCATTGGTTTTAAAGTTTGGAAATGATGTGGCCTAGGGGTTATGCTGCCCAAATTGGGTCTTAATGTTAGTTGTAACCTAATGTAATGGTTAATAAAGTGGTTAGGAGTAGAAAGGAACGCGTTTACGGAGCCGAAATCGTAAAACCCCGATTTTCCCTGGAGAAGACCATTATTTCGGCCAGCCCTAGAAATGGGTCTTAGAGTTGGATTTTCAATGATTTGATGGTTCCATTGAGTTCAGGGGCGAAAATTAGGTGGGGTTACAGTTGGGCACTTTTTCAAAAAAGGCCGAGAAAGCATAATTACGGAAACACCCCTAAAACCCTAAAAGTAGGGCTGCCAAGGGCAATTTCGTAATTTTACATTGAATTTGATAATTCCGAGTCCGGAAATGGATTCCTTGGGCTGAAATATGTTAGGAAAGCCCATATTAGAATTTCGGGAAAAGTGCAACCGGACCGGGTACGGCGGGCCCGGGCCGGGTCCCCGGGGGTATTTTTGTAAATTTTCATTATAGACTCATATAACCCCAAGTAACACTATGGAAGTGTCTAAATAGTGCATTTGGAATTGTAGGATTCGATATTTGCCGCCCTCGTGAGCCAACTACGCCAGTGAACGTCAGAAAGGAACGAGGTAGTGACTTTTCTTTTGTACCATATATGATGCATTGTATGTGTGTTATATCGTTGATTTGTAATGAATTCGTATGCTGCGACATCTGTGGATTTGTGTTAGCACTGTCATTCCAATAGTCCCTGAGTAGCTAACAACGGTTCGGGTTAGGGCGGTGTGCCTTCCCGGCGGAGAAAGGGGATGAGGATGAGGTGTGATATATGTGATTATGTGAGCCGGAAGGCTATTTGTGGAGGCCGACGGGCCATTTGTGAAAGCCGAATAGCTGTATGGGCTATAAGGCTATATGTATGCACTGCCACGCCAATAGTCCCTGAGTAGCTAACAACGGTTCGGGTTAGGCGGTGTGCCTTCCCGGCGGAGAAAGGGGATGAGGGTGGAGTGTGATTTGTGGTGCTGCTGCTGTATGATGATTTGCTTACATGCTGTGTGCTTATGTGTGGTATAAATGTTTTGTTACTACTGGGATTCTCTTGAATCTCATTCTTTCCTTTAACTAACCTTTCAGACAGGGCGAGTGGCTCTAAGGAGAAGCGTACGACCCGGAGCGGTTAGAATCCTGTAGGGACATTTATTTTGGTTATGTTGGTTAAACTTGTTGGACAGGGTGTCTGTATATTATGTTGGTTGTAAAGAATAGTTGAACGTAGTTGTGTAGTCCCCTATATGGAGGTTGTAAACCCTTTTTGTGTATGAATGGAACCTGGGGGTTGCCGGGATTGCTATTAGATATTCTGATATGAATGAATGTGAATTAACTGCACAGGTGATTATATTCGATAATTGAACTTGAGACCGGAATAGGAAAGAAGTTTTGAAAATTTTATAAAGTCCCTACTTCACAGGGAGTTCTAAATGAGTTTTGAACTATTCGACGGTCTCTAAACCAATTTAATTACGTAATATCGAATTATAATTACGCTATTTAAGGCAGGGGGTTACATTTTGGTATCAGAGCCAGGTTTTTGTATTGTAACACCCCACCGCCGTCTCACCCCACCGGGCCACAACGGTTGGTGCCCTCTCCCACCACGTGGTGCGGAGCAGGATGGGTCAAGTCCGTTAGACCCACTACTCACAAGAGTCCCTCGCTCCCCAAGCGAGATTTTTCGCCTCCGTGGGAATCGAAGCCACTACCTGGGGGTAAGTAGCGCCTCAATGCATTCCCACTACCACTTGAGCTACTAGCTCAAGTGGTAGTGGGAATGCATTGAGGCGCTACTTACCCCCAGGTAGTGGCTTCGATTCCCACGGAGGCGAAAAATCTCGCTTGGGGAGCGAGGGACTCTTGTGAGTAGTGGGTCTAACGGACTTGACCCATCCTGCTCCGCACCACGTGGTGGAAGAGGGCACCAACCGTTGTGGCCCGGTGGGGTGAGACGGCGGTGGGGTGTTACAAAATGAGTATGATAATGATGATAAGGAGATGAAGATGATCATGATGAAGATGATAATGGAAATTATGTGATGATGATGATGAGCTACTTGATCAATGATATTGCACCTGCTTTGGCCTTAGTCCTATTCAAAACATCTTCACTTACTTGTTTATGTAGGATGTCATTCTTGTTTAGACCATTATGACTCTTGTTGAAAAAGTTTTTAGGTTTACCCCAGTCATAGCAAAAGCACATTTTGAAGCAATGCATGACATAATATTAATAGAAGCATCTTTCGTTGAAAAATTAATTCCAAACCCCCCCCAATTTGTGAAATGGCATGCAACACATGTTAAGTAGGGCAACGGTACAATTGATGCAAAGCCCAATGCAAGAAAAGTTTGCCCAGTTTGACAAGATATTACAATTTTTCTTTGGACATAACTTAGTACTAACTCGTGATAAAAGAAAGGACTTTTGAGCAATAAGCCAAATTTTGAATATTCAACTTTGTTTCTTTAGTTTATCTTAATTTGTATGGTGTAAGTGTAACCCCCTCATGGTAATTGTATCCGGACTACGCAATTTAAGTGAATTAGAGACCCATAAGATAAAATCATTTTTTATAATCACTCATTTCTAAGAGATGAGGTGTACCAACAAAATATTTAAAACATAATTCATCTGGTCTAACATTCACTTTCGAATACAATTACCTATGCAGTTATATCACATAATAAATATCAGAGTGCGTAACCGAAATCCTAGCAACCCCGGGTTACTTATATATATAATAGGTTTAAAGGTTTCCCAAAATGGGGATTACATGACCAAAGATTCATATTTACATCTCATATACACAGTAATCCCAAAATCCAAAATCCAAAACAAATAACCAACGATCCTAATTCTAGTATGTCCCTACTAGCCCTAATCACTCCTGGATGGCCGCTTATTTTTGGAACCACTTGCCCTGTCTGAAAATGTTAGTCATTTGGAAAGAGTGAGATTCTAAAGAATCCCAGTAGTAACAAATCATTCATACCACACGTAATCACATAGTATTTAAGCAAACCATCACAGAACAGCAACAACACAAATCACAGTCCACCCTCATCCCCTTTTACCGCTGAGAAGGCACACTGTCCTAACCCGAATCGTTGTTAGCGACTCAGGGACTGTTGGTATAGCAGTACATACGAATAGCCTTACGGCTCACATAAAGCCTTTCGGCCTACAAATAGCCTTTCAGCTCACATAATCACAAATGTTACACCCTAGCCTCATCCCCTTTTACCGCCGGGAAGACACACAGCCCTTACCCGAACCGTTGTTAGCGACTCAAGAACTATTGGTATAGCAGCGCACACACAATTTCACAAATATTGCAGCATACGAATCCATCACAAACCAATGATATAACACACATACAATGCATCACATAAGATATAAAGGAAAAGTCATTACCTGAATCTTTCCTGACTTTCTTTGGCTCCGCAGGCTCACGAGGGCGACAAATATCAAATCCTATACCAAATTAGGGACAACCAAGCAATTTCTTTTCCAAATGTATATTTCCATAATACTCTAAGTTGGTTATCATTTATGACTCTTTAGGTGGCTAATAGAGGCCTAAACATATGCCTTAATGGTTGGAAGAACTACCCTGAAAACCCCTTATTCGAAAGGCAATGTAGTGATTTTAGACTGGCTCACTCTAGTGAAGATGACCTCACTTGAGTGATGAGCGACTCGTGCTCGAGTGAGAACGGCTCTCACTCGCGAGTGTTTGACAGTGAGCAGCTACTTTGGCAGAAAGTGCTCACATCACTCGAGCATAAAGCTTTACACTCGGGTAATGACTCCAAATCTGCTCGAGTCCCCGGAGTGCAACACAAAGAGTGACAACCCGAGAGCACACATAATCACCAGAGGAACAATCTCACTCGAGCATACCCCCCTGTGCTCGGGTGAAACGGTTTTAATTGTGAGTGCCAAAACACACTCTTGAACATCAACTAGCAAGTGACAACCTGAGACGCAGCCCTAACCAAGAACTCACGCTATCACTTGAGCAGTCTCATGCTCACTCGAGTGATCACCAACATCACTCGCGATGAAGGAAGTGCACTCGAGCCCCCTCATGAGAACCTAGGCAAAACACAACGCAGAAAAGGGAAAATAGATGTAGCACTCGAGTGAGTTCCTCCCTCACTCGAGTGAGGCTATCAGAATGCCCATATCGCAGCACAAGACAGAAATTTCCCAGATGGTCAAAACCAATCCCAATGGTTTCCAAACTTCTTACAAAGCTCATACACACTTACTCATGCTTAAGGAACACATTGGCAACTTCCAAAACACCCAAATACCATTCAAACCAAAATCAAACACTTAGGCCTTTATGACACACCCAATGTCCAAATTTCATTCAACTCAATTCAAACTTTCCAGATTAACTCCAACAATCAAATAATTCCACAATAGACTAATTTCAACATCATCCACTATGAAATCCATATATTCAACATTGACACAAACTCAAGGCTAATTTCCAGATTTTACCCAACTTATCCAAAAATCACAAATAATATATCAAAATGCATCAAATCCTTACCTCTTCACTTTGCCAAAGTCAGATTCTTGATTCTCAAACTTCTAATTTTGTCCAACACCCAAATCAACACTATTCAAGATTCTGAAATCACCACAATGAAGCTCTCAATGAGGTGCACAACATTAGAGAAGAGGATTTTAGCAAAGAAGGACCATTACTTACCCAAAATCAAAGCTTTTACTTTCTCTTCCCTTGCTCAATGGTCACCGAAAATGGAGAAAGATGAGAGAGAATATGATAGGTGAGGAAGATGATGATGATGTACCAATTTTTCCCCTTTTTTCCACACAAAAACGCATAGGAGAGAGAAGGGAGAGAAAAAGTGATGTTTTGTCCTTTTGTGCCATCCAAGGGACTACACAATGCCACATGTCACCATCTACACACTCTTACATGAGCTCACATAGATGCAAAGCATGAGATTCCGACCCATAGTCAAAAGCTCTCAACCCTTGATCTCAAATCACCAATGAACATTTTTATCAAACTTACATCATATTTCTCTAAAAGTGTTTAATTACACTAATTACAATAAATCTCGAAATCATTAGCCCTTAATCACAAATTGAGATATTACAGTAAGAATCTTTCTTTTGTCTATCTTCATCTTTAATACTTGAATAGTCAATCTTTTTTAAACTTCATTTAAGAATGTTAATGTAGTCTTAAGAAATGGATGGGGGCAACAGAATTGAGGACAAGCCCCAAATTCTAACTTAGTTCCCTTTATTGAAGACAAATAAAAGGGAGGTAATGTACTAAATGTGAAATAATAAAACTGGGAAAGGCTCATATGCCGCATTAGGAGTAGAAAAGGATTGAAATAGAAGAATTCCTTAAACTCAAATGCTTGAGGAAAGACCTCTGAGCATAAATCAAGAAACCTAGCAAGGTGTTAACATCCGGTCATGAAATCTTAGGAATTAAAACATAGAAGACAAAGTCTAAGTCATAGGAATAGAGGATCAAATGATATATCAATGTATTATATCTAAATCATGTCACCAATCTCAAGTTAGCTAGTATTAAGGTAAAAAGTTTAAGAAGAATGCAATACCCCAACAATTTCCTGATCATGTATAGTGTTTACTCTCACCACTTAGTATTTGAGGGTTAGTATTTGCTCTCTATATCCAAATTATCCAATTCTTGTTCCATAAGCTTGGTAATAATCTAAGTTCTTCACTAAAAGAGTCATATGCTAACATAGATCATAAGGACTTTTTATGTGGGCATGGGGTATAAACAAAGGGTAAAGAGAAGATGAAGAATATCCAATTCTTGTTCTTATGTTTTTGTTCATCTTTGTTGATTTTTTTCTTCTCCCCCCCTTTTCTTTATTTTTTGCTTAAATAGCCCTTTTGGGCTTTCAACTTAGTGAGTTTTTTTCTAATTTTTTTCTTTGTTTTTCTTCTTTTTTAAAAAATCCAAAAGAGAGCAGCCTTACAACTAGATTACCTTGATGGCCTTAAAAATTGTAGGAATGAACACATACTCACCTAACCAAGAATATTGAGCACTCTTAGAAAAAAAAAAGTACCATGAATAAAAAGGTAAGTAGAAGATTAATGATATCTAAGGACCGAAGTAGATGCTCGTGATAACTAAGAGCAATAAGAACTAAACAAACAAGTGTACATTCTATAAAGGCCTCAAAACAAAAGTAGAACAGAAGGAAGCTCTTTCCATGTTTCCTTTCGTATTTATCCATATTTCTTTTGGTGTTTTTCTATTTTCTTTTCTTTTTTGTTGCTCTAACTATTATCTAAGCCGCTCTTTCAGGTTTTCAACTTAGTGAGCATTTTGCTTTTTTTTTCCGCTCTAACTTTTACCTAAGCTGTCCTTATAAGTTTTCAACTTAGCGAGCTTCTTTTCTTTTCTTTTTTCTCTTTTTTTTTCTGCTATTCATTTTTCAACGAGATTCACCTTGAAGTCTTAATGATTTTTAGAGTGTACGCATGCTCCTCAATTAGGAAGAGTGAGTCCTCTTAGAAAGCAAAAAGAAACTTGAATAAGAGGCAAGGAATATATTTATGGTTTCTGCATGCTAAGGGATAGGAAAGGAATATCACACAGGCTCAAATGGCTATAACGTAAAGGTGGCTATTTGGCTTTGTTTTTATTAAAGATGAAAAATGAATGCCTTGGTCCTCTCTATATCAAGCATATGAACATCAAATCTAACCTTAAACAAGATACACGCCAAGTTCTAGATTGGGTAAATGATAAGTGGTACACACATGAGAATGAAATCATATGAATATGTTCAAATTCTTACATGGCTTGTGTAATCATCATCAAATTGTGTCCAAATTAAATAATTTACCCATTAAAACTAGCCTTGTAACCCCCTTCACGACATAGGCCGAGTTTAGTTCATAAAAACTTAATTAGGTTGGAATTAGAGACCATATTTGAAATTGGGACTTATTAAGGTAATCTTTTGCCCAAAATCGGATTTGCAAAAACTTTTTCAAAACTTATTCACAATAGTCTCATATTCACAATACAAAATAATAATGGCCAGTACAGGTGGATTCCATTTACAAATATCAGAGTGTAAAGTAAATTCCCGACACACTCGGGTTCTATTAACTCATAAAAGGGTTTATACAAAGGCATAAAGCCCACATACTTTTTCCTTATCTTGGGGATTACACAAAACTATACAATCTATCCCAATACATATACAATTGATCCAACAATATCCAAATGATTTACATGATAACCAATAACCAAAAAGGAACTCCTAACATGGAGCTCTACCCGCTCTTTGTCATCTGTTTACCTTTCGATCCTTCAGCCCTGTCTAAAATGTTTAATTTTGGGAGAGTGAGATTCTAAGGAATCCCTGTAGTGTCAAATCAATCATAATATGTACAACAATAAGGCATGAAATCAAATCATTATACACACAAAGCAACTACAATGGTAGTTACAACGGCAATGGTTAGTATGACACATGTCATCCCTGACGATTGCTCACACTGCATTGCATCACAACAATCTACACAATATATTTCACCACAGCTGGGATTCATAAAAAGCATTTTATAACATAAGCCATACAGGCAAGATCAACATACAGCCCACGGCTGGATTCACAAACACCGACCCACGGGTCGGATACACAAAAATCCATGTTGATTACGACGGCAGTTCAACGGCTGACCTAGAGATGACCAGCGTCAATCCCTATACGGCTCACGTTGAAGTGCTCACGCCGTAATCGACCATGGCACACAGTTCACAAAGTTCAATGATAAGTTATGCATATCAAAACATCATACAGAATATGAGAGAAGAGTTACTACCTGGTTTGTTCCATGCTTGCTTTGTCGCAGGTCTCTCCTGAGGAGGGTAAATGTCATATCCTATAATTATAATTAGGGGACGAAGAGTTATTCTCTATTCCAATACTCAATTGACTTCACAATACTTAGATTTGGTTATCATTTATGTCCTTTAAGTAGTTATAATTGGTTCTAATAAAAGCCCTAAAGGATTGGGAAACATCGGGTTGGAAACCACTTTTCAAAATCATAATGTGCTGAAAACCAGGGGTTGGCTGCAGCCAAGAAACCTCTGGCTGCGGCCAGAAACAGCACAGAAAGTTTTTGGCTGCGGCCAGGAAAATTCTATTTCTTGGCTAAACTTCAAAAAATCATAACTAATTCTAGAAAAATTAAAATAAGGTGATCTCAAAGCCCATTGAAAGCAATTTAAGTCCTCTTTACTTGAAAAATATGGACCATTACCAGAAATCACCACAAAAATACAGAATTTAAGAAATATCCACACTGCTCCATAATTGTTCCCAGATTTAACATCAAACTTTGGACATTCATAACTCCTAGGTCACAAATTGAAATAACATGAAATATATGTCCATTTTGAAGATTGGAAAGTGAAATTTAAGACTGAAAAGTTTCAAAATTTTTCAACACCAGTTGCTAAACAGAGTTTTTCACTAACCAAGACTTGCCACTTTTAAAACTAAGTTCCCAATGGTTTAAAATTCATATCCAACACTACTCCCACACAATTTTCCACAAGGAATACAATGGAAACATCAAAATAACCAAATTCTCTTTCCATCTATATGTTCTGTTTTTGGCCTATGTTCAACAAAAATCCCAAAACTGTTAAACCTGGCATTTAAGCTTCAATCAAGTTTTATCTATCCAAGATACATCTCAAAGCATCATATCCATGACAACAACAACTCAAACACCACAAGACCTTAATTTTCAAAAATAGGGATAAATTCCCAGAAATTCCAACTTAACCAAATGACCACAAAACTTATATCAAAATGCTCAACTCACTCACCTCTTCAACTTTCTCCAAAGGAGTTATTTGATTCTCCATACTCTATATCTCCTTGAGAGTTCAACTCACCACCAATGGTGAATCTAAAACCATGAAAATAATGCTCTTAACCCAAGGAACAACTTTAAAGAAGGAGATTTTGGCATTTGAAGTCAAAATCTTACCTTAATTTCAAGCTTTTCCTTCCTCTTTCTTCTTAAAAACTGGAGCACAAGAGAGAGCTTGGAGAGAGAGAATGTGTGATGATGAAGATGATGAAGGAGGAGGCAGAATTTCTGCCCCCATTCCCTTGTCCATACATATAAGAGAGAGGGAGAGAGAGAGAGAAAAATGCTAAAAAATGATTGTTGACTTTTCTTCTCCAACCACTCCCTTCATGCATGATCACTTAATGCCATATGTCCAAATCTCCTCATTTCTCACCAAATAAGCAACCATATAGTTACACTAACTAGCTCATTAGCTATTTAGTTACACTCCTCATTTCTCTTTAGTTAGTAATTAATTTCTCTAGCACTAACTAATTATTCACTAGTTCCCATTCTTTCAATTTCTTTCTAATTTTGGCACATTGACTTAAATCACCACATAACACATAATTAAGTTCCTTTCTTCTTCATCCATGTGCCATTCCCTCTAATTTTAGCCTTTTAATTACTTTGTCACATAATCATGCTAAAATATAGAGTGTTGGGCATTTCCAATAATTATTCGGATCTCAAATCCATTTTGATTTATAAAATCATTCACAATAATTATCATTAGCCCTTAATAAAAAACTGGGGTGTTACAAGCCTCATCAAGGTAGGGTCGAGTCATTTTCAAAACTAAGCTTTTCCAAAGAATGATATTACTTCTAGACAAGCAACTTGTACAAAGCAAGTTTTTAGGCCCTTAATAATTTGCCCCAATCAAGAATAATACTCCTAGAAAGTGAAAAGAGAGACAAAAATCTTACACGTCAGGAATAAGGAACAACTATTTAAGTGAAGGAGAGATGACATAAACAAGGGTAAATAAAGTCAATTTTAAGGAAAGATATTCTATGCAAGCATTAGAAACTAAAGATATGACTGTGTTATCATTTTTATTTTTTATTTGCATGCTCATTTCCCCCCTTTTTTTGCTTCCTTATTCAATGATGTTTAAGTTGAAATGTTATAATGAGAATGCTAATAAATGATGAAATAAGGCCTTATGGGTCCAAAAGGAGTTGTGACATACATGTTATGTGAGTGATGAAATATACTTCAGGTTTTGATATGGGTGATGAACATTAAGAAAAAGAACTTCTCCTCTTCAATAGATTCATTATCTCATAGGGAGAATAAAGTGCTCATTAACTTGCAAACAGCCTAGACTATCATGTGGCTAAGAGTTTTAAAAAATGATTATTATGTCCAAGGCCTATATCAAATGAAGATAATTACTTATACATGATGTATTCATGCCATGTGAGCCTTAAAAGAGTTATCTCTTATTGAATATTTTCTAACATGATAGATGTGATGAGATCATGGTCTTTTAGGGTCATAAACCCTTAGACTAGGGTTTGCTATCTAATGCATACACCATCCTTGTGATGTAACTGTATGTGGAGTGATGCTGATACATACTTAGGTGAAGCGACAATTAGTCACTTGATCATAGAGGTTTTATTGATTATGCATAGATGATAATAAAGATTATCAATAATAAATAAATATATGGCCACCAGTGTCCTATTTTAGGAATAACCCTAAATTGGGGGTATCCACCTTAAGAAAGGCAGGTACTAATTAATTGGGTAGGTCAATAATTTCCACTAATAGGTGCAATGGTTTCAAGTTGGTTCTAATTCTCAAAGATAAAGATTTCCTAACTACCCCATTGTAAAGATGAAAACCCCATTTAAAGAAATTGACCTTCAGGGGGTTCTAAAAACCCACAAGGATCAACCTTGCCAAATGAGTGACAACAGGGATGAAGACTTCACAGTAACCTCAGGGAGCTTTGAAAACCCCATAGGGAAACCGATCGAAACTTTTGCTCACCTAAGGAACTCAGATCCTGGTATGGTGCTCCAAATGTGTGAGAGGATAATAGTGTATGTGTTCAATGTATGTAGAGTGCTTAATAACTTGTGGACCCATATTCTACCCAACCTCATATGTTAAGCAGATCACAAGATAGATAGAGAAAAAGAATAAATAAAATAAATGAATAAATCATTTAATAAAGAAAAATAGATAATCAAAAACAAAAGAAAAAGGCCAATTAAAATAAAATTAAGACCATATTATTTTTAAACACTTAACTTAAATAGGCTTGACTCTCAAATCATCCCCAATGGAATCGCTAAGTTGTAGCACCCAAAATTTTAAAAATATGGAGCCGCTACCAAAATTTTAAAACAAGGATATTCTTGAAAACTTATTTTCAAAAAATAAAAACCAAATAGGGTTTAGGAGCCCATTATTCATGGAGAAAGTGTTAGGCACCCCACAATACCCGATCATAAAAACGGTTACCCTAAGTCAATTATTTAAAAATGAATATGGAATTTAATTTTATTATAATTGCCAAAATAAAAATGAATATTTACAAAAATGAATAAAATGAAAACTAAATAAAAAAGGAACATTTATTTTAAAAAAATAAGAAAAAATATATTTATTTATAAAAATGAACTTGACCTAGGAAGAGGTTCTAAGGCCTACACACCCTTTAGAGGGATCAAAGCCCATATAGTTTGGGGGAGTAAAAAGGCATGTTACTTGGTTGGTATTTTTTAGAAAAAAAAATTTATTTAAATTATTTGAGAAAAATATTTTTTGTTTGGTTTGTGTTTTTTATTTTTTTTAAAAAAGCATTTTCCTTATTTTCTCATATGAGACCAAATTTGTTTATTTTAAAAAAGGAACCTCTTTTTTTTTTAAACTTTTTATTTGCAAAAGAAAAAAAAAACAAGAATCCATCAAGCCAACAAGGACAAGCAATGACATGATCATCATATTAATAAGGAGGTCTAGGATTAAGATCAAACCACACATACACGCACATTATACAAAATAATTTCAAGAAGTGACAAGCACATACCTTCTTATCCTTGCAAGCTATACAAACTGTAACCCCCTTCCAACTAAGGCCGAGATTAAGTTCATAATACATGATTATGTGAAATTAGAGACCATAAGAAGATTTGAGACTTTTTAAAATTAAACTTCCCAAACCAGGGTTTACAAAAACTTTTTTTAAAACCTGTTTAACAATGGTCTCCTATTCACATTTCAAATACACAAATAGCCTGTATAGTATGATTTCATTAATAAATATCAGAGTATAAGGTAAATTCTCGACACACTCGGATTCTATTAAACAACTAAAGGGTTTACAAGGCATAAATGCCCATAAATCGTTTCCCATAACAAGAGGATTACACAAAACTATTCCATAATTCCAATAGATACATAATTCCTAACAAATATCCAAAAGTTAAAGCTATGATAACCAATCATCCAAAAATAAAACTCCTAATTCGGAGCTCTATCGGCCTTTCGTCACCTGCTTCTCTTTAGAACCGCATGCCCTGTTTGAAATTTGTTTTTTGGGAGAGTGAGATTCTAAGGAATCCTCATAGTAATAAATCACTCATAGTATGCACGACCACAAAGTATGAAAGCAAATCATCACGCAATACATAGTAACTACAACGGCAGTTACAGTGGCAAGAGCAGGTATGACATGCGGTACCCTTATATTTGCTCACACAACATCATATACTTCACCACAACTGGGTTTCATATAAAGCATTTCACAACACATCAAAGCCATACTGGCCTATTCTCAAAACAGGAATCCACGATTCCACAACGCATCCTTGGCAATTACAACGGCAGGGTTAGGTGTGATAACCATCACCCCCTACGACTACTCACGCTGAACTGCTTATGCTGTAATGCCCTATGGCAGATAACACATACATATTTTTCACAACAACACAATGATAAGTCATGCATACCAAGCATCATACACAACATGAGAGAAAAGTCACTACCTTGGTCTTTCCGCGCTTGCTCAGGCATCGATCTCTTGCAGGCAGGGCAAATATCAAATCCTAGTATCAAGATTAAGGATGAAGAGTTATTCTCTTTTCCAATATTCAAGTGACTTCACAACACTTAGATTTGATTATCATTGATGTCCTTGAGGTGGTTACTAGAAGCCCAAATTATGCCTAAAGGGTTGGGAAAGATTATACCAAAAACCACATTTCAAAGTGCAAAACGCTGATTTTTGGGGGTTGGCCATGGCCCAAAAATCCCCTGGCCGTGGCCAAAAACAAGTCTAAAACATTTGGGCAGCGGCCAAGAAAATCATGTTTCTTGGCTGAAATTCCAAAAATCATAACTAATTTCATAAAAATTGAAATGAGGTGATTCTAAAGCTTAATAAAAGATATTTAAGTCCTCTTTACTGGAAAAATATGGATCAAGGCTGTCCATAACCACAAAAATCCAGAATTCCACAAATGTTCATACTGTTCCAGAATTAAGTCCAGTTTCGATACCAAACTTTGGAAAATCATAACTCTCAGCTCACAAAATGAAATGACATAACTTATATGCCCATTTTGAAGCTTGGCATGTGAAGTTTAGGACTAGAAAGCTTCACCTCATTCTAAAACCGTTTGCTATTTTAAATTACCATGCAAAATTGGCTACTTGGACAACAATTTCCACTTAACAAATTTTCAGAATTTTCCAATTTTGCAACTATGTCTCTAATGGTTCCAAAATCCAATCCAAAACTCATTCCCATACAAAATTTCATAAAGAAACCAATGGAGACATCAAAATGACTAATTTCACATTGCTTTCACAAGATATAGCATAATCAACAACACAATGCCAATTTTCGAAAATTCTCAAACTTCACATTTCAACCCAAATTCAACTCTAACTATCCAAGACACATCACAAGGCATCATATTCAAGACTACAACATACCAAAACACATAATGACCCTAATTTTTGAAAATAAGGCCAAAATTTCCAGAAAATACAAACTCAACCAATGGCTATAACACCTATATAGAAAGGTTCATCTTACTCATTTCTACAACTTTCTCAAAGACCTTTCTTGGTTCTCCAACCTCTAGATTTTCTTGAGGACACAAACCACCACCAATGGAAATTCTAAAACCATAGAAATGAAGCCCTAAACTCAAGGAACAAGATTAGAGAAGAGAGTTTGGCATCAGAAGCCATTTTCAAGGTCAAATGAGGCTTACCTTGCAAAAACTTCTTTCTCTTTCTTCTTCTCTAATGGCTGCCGAAATGTGAGCTTGGAGAGAGAGAGAGGAAATGGTGAAAATGATGATCTCTTACACTCTCCCATGCCTATTCAACAAAAATGAGGGGGGAGAGAGGGAAAATGATTAAACAATTGGGCTTTTGACTTTCCTCCAACCACTCTACCATCATGCAATCTTGCCACATGTCACTCTCTCTCATTGGTTCTCATAAAGTAAGTAACCAATTAGTTACTCTAACCACTCCATTAATCATTTAGTCACACATCTCATTTCTTCTTAGTTAGCAATTAATTTCTCCATTAATCACTAAATGATTTACCAATAAATTCCATTCTTTCAATTTTTCCCCTGATTATGGAAGTTTTTACTAAATTTCCACATAATATATTTTCTCATTTCTTTCTCTATTCCATTAGCCATTCCCCTCATATTTAGCCCAAATAATTATTTATCACATAATTATGCTAAAATACAGGGTGTTGGGCATTTTCAGTAACTGATTCATGTCTCAAATCAATTTTGATTGACCAAAATCCTTCACAATAATCATCATTAGCCCTTAATCAAAATTTGGGGCATTACACAAATAACAAGGTGAGAAAATCACATCAATAGCATAACACAATCACATATAATTCATCCAAACATAATGAAATGGCAATAAATTATTAGAATATCCATTTGAGTCTATTGAACATAAAGGAGAGAGTAAGAATCAACCATTAGGCATATAGCAGCTTGAATGGAAGAATACGCATACCTCTCGCCTTTTGGTGCTCATATGTCATATGGTTGAGAGATGGATAACAATACCAAAGGAAAGAAACAAATAGATGAGGAGGTGATTATATCATGGAAGGTGGGAGAGAAAAAAAGTCAAACACTATCAAGAATAAAAGACAATAGTTGAACAACAAATTAAAGACATACAATTAGCATGTACCTTTAATGTCCATATCTCAAGAAGCTTCTCACTTGCCTCCTTATTCTCCTCAAAATTCTTGTGTGTCTTACTCACTCGTGTGCTTCTCATTTAAATAGGCATATCCTAGGGTTTTGCTTCATTAATAATTTTTTATTTTTATCACAAGTATTTCCTAATTTAAATCTATCAACATGAATGAGAGATATTTTTTAATTTTAATATATATATATATATATATATATTTATATTTTCTCTATAATCAATTTCCTAATTGAAACCTATCAACATGAATGAGAGATTTTTTTTTGTATTTTTTCATTTTTAATTTTTTCTCCTCCATAATGACTTCATACTAAATTTCCTTATCTGAACATCAAATAACATCAATGGGATGAATTATTTTGACATTTGTTGTCATTTACCACAAACCTTAATTTCATGACAATCACAATTAATGATGATCATTTTTCAAATCTCAATTATAATTCAATCGCCATCAATTTCATGTTCTTATTAATTTAGATGTGTAAGCATCAAGCATGATTTTTTTATTTTTTTATTATTTTTGTGTGGGGCCTAGATAATATAGGGTGTTCACAGTAAGTATTGAGCATGAAAGGGAAGGGAGAGGAGGGAAGGCTCTAGAAATCGATGCTTGGATGAACGAGTAGAGGGAAGGTTCTAGAATGGAGTGGATAAAGGAGAAGGAGGTGCTTTGAGGTGAGATTTCGATGAGAATTTCTGGGCTTGTGTTTGGACAAGCATGGAGAAGGTGAAAGAATTTTGCCACATGGATCACCCCAGCCATGTGGTTCATATAAAAAGTGAGGTGGATGCTGCATTGACAACCCACACTAGCAAAATAGGTCAACTAACGATCAAACGTTTGCGATGTTAAAAGAGGGGTAGAATTGCTACGTTTTAAGACTTCCGAGCCGACATTGAAATAAAAAAAAACTTCTAAGGTAATATTAAGACTTCACGGACATGTCTGGGGCGGATTTACACCTGAACCCTTTTCAATATTATGTAAATTCATTTTAAGGAAATATCAATTTAGGCCTTTAGGGTAGGAAGTTTAAAATAAATTAAAAGGATTTAAAATTTTAAATTCATTATTGTTTTATATGATACTTTAAAGGGAAAATGAGTGTTTCCACTAATCATTCTCTCTATTTCCTCTTCACCTGATTTTTTCAATATTGGATTAGCTTTTAATGATTGAGATTTTATACTATATTAAAAATATTATTGTAATGTTAAATATTAAATGATAATAATATTTTTACGGAATAAATCTCAACCATTAAAAGTCAATTCAATGATGAAGAATTTAATAGACAAGAACTAGAGAAAGGGATGTGTGGAGACACTATTTTCCCCACTTTAAAGTATGTACATATCCTAAACAAGATGCAAGCACAATAGTTATTGAAAGCAATTGTGGCTGGCTCTATGTATGTCATTTAATCAATAATTAGTTTTCAAGTTGCCAAGTTGTCATTCCAAGAAAATTGAAGGTGGTGACTTATGAGAGTTATGTGCTCAAATTGTAAGACCTCATCTTATATACCACTTACCATTAACCTTAATCAGAGTAGCCTTTGCGTAGTTCGGTGAGTAACATAGGAATAATGTAAATATACTGATATATTGATACAAGGTACTTGATTTCATTACTGGTTTTTCCCTCAGGATTTAATAATATATATATATATATACACAATTTTGCTTCAAATATGTCAAAATAAACTAACTATAACCAACAGGTCCATTCTCTTATCATGTGCACCTCAGTTGCAGGTATTTACCGTTTTGCCCCCGAACCGCTAACTTCTGCTAGAATATTTTAATTTTGAAAAAAGTGTGAGATTCCAACGAATCTCAGTAGTAACATACAATCGTTCATATAAAATGCGAAAAGTAAATATGTTATATTCCATGTTATGTAAAAATTAATTAACAATATCATGGCATGTATACATGAGTTAGGGGCTCAATCCCCCACTATCCATACACCTTGGTTGGGTTGTTACTCAACAACCAGGTAAAAGTGCCCTTCTTGCACTAACTGCCCCTTTTCGGCAGAACTATGTTGATTAATTAAATTATAGAAGATGGAATACACAAATATATAAATATTGGCATAATGTATGAAGGATAGAGTTACTACCTTGCATCCCTTTTTACAGAAAAAAACAATTCCTCGAATTTTGTATCAATGGCTCGGGTTTTTAATCCGGTCCCAAAATTTCAAACGTACAAGAATTAGGTTAAAACCCATTCATGTACTATTTTAAACTCTTCCAAAGTGTTTTTGTTGGTTATCTTAGTCTAAGCTGCAAAATTACCAAAATGCCCCTGGGGACCAGGTCTAGCCCCGATTTACCTGGTCTAACCGTACTTTTCCAGAAATTTTGACACTGGCTATTTCTTACATATTTTGGCCCCAAGGAATCCATTTTTCACCTCTTTTTGACGAAATCATTGTTAAATGATAATTTTGTCCTTGACAACCCCTATTTAGGGTATTTTCGTATTTTTACTTTCTAGGGCTTTTCTGAAAAAGTGTTCAACATTAACCCTACATAATTTCCTCTTCTGAACACAATGAAACCATCAGATTAATGAAAATCGAGCCCCTACCCCCTGATCTTGCTTTGGCCAAAAGATGACAAGTTAAAAGGGAAAAATGCAACTTTGATTTTCAACTTTAAAGGCTTGTTCCTTTCTACTTCTAATCCCTTATTAAGCCATTTAATCACATACTAAACAAGATTTGAAGGAATTTGAGTAGCATAACCCCTTAGGGTTTTCACTTCCCAAATTTACCAAATCAAACTTTAACACCCCAAATTTTATATTCACCAAAAACTAGATTGTAATTAATTGAGAAATTCAAAAAAATGGTGAATATTCATGAAATTTGGAACTTATGAATTTTGAAATATTCATATTCATGAGGAAATGGGCAAGTTAATGCAAGAAAGGAATTATATTACAAAGGTAATAGCAAAATCATAATTTTGCCAATTTAGCCCAAGATTAATTATTTTCCAATTAATTGGAGTTAATTTCAATTAATCAAGGAAAATAAAGGAAAATGTATAGTTGGAATATTATTGGAGGAATAAATCAAGAATTGTGAAATTAGAAGGAATTATGCATAATTCTTTTAATTGGATTATGGAAATGATAAAAACAATTTTATTTCCCTGTTCTTCCAAATTTCGTCCAACACAAGGAAAATGGAGGGAAAAATTGACTAATGAACTTAAACATGACAAGTGTCATTATCATATGGAATGAGATTAGTTTATAATTAATTTTCCAAGAGCACATGTCTAATTGCAATTAAATATTGCTTCTTGGACAAGTAATGGTGATAATGGTACACTACTTGAGTGTATGGTCGAGTGCAAACTGAATGTATGGTTGAGTGTAAGTTTGGATTAGTTGGAGGAGAACTCATTTAGTTAGAAGAGCAAGAGGGGGCAGTTTTCTATGCTAACCAAGAGGGAGGAAGATAGTTCAAAGCCAACTAGAAGGCTAATGACATAATTAGAAAGAGATGAGATCAATTGCCATGTGTCAACACAAGATAGCATGTTGAAATCAAAGGCTCACAAGAAAGAAGAGCCATGTCAAAAAACACTTTCTCTTCCCTTCCCTTCACACATTTCGGCCAAGAAGAGAAAGAAAGGGGAGAGAGAGAGAGAGCTGGAAGAACTTGAAGAGTTAGAGAGAAGGAAGAAGAAGGAGTTTAAGATATGTAGTGATTTTTAAGCATTTTCCCTTGTGATCTTGTTAGAAAACTTCTCTAAACTCCTCTTCTTCATGGAATCTATGGTTTTGTAGACACATTTTGAGCTCAAGGAGGGGGAGAGAGAGAGAAGATGCCTAGAGAGAGAAAGTCCAAGATCTCAAGAGGTAACTTCATAAATCTTAGATCTATACAAGTATAAAGTTATTGTTGAAGTGTATGGTTGGTTTTTGTGATTTTTGTCAAGTTTGTAAATTTGGAAGAGACCTAATCCTAAGGGGTAATGCCGCCCAAATTTCTTTGAATCATGATTAGGATGTGTTTAAATGAGTTAATAAGGGATTAGAAGTAGAAAAGTACAAGCTTTGGAAGTTAAAACACAAAAGTCCATTTTTCCATTTTTTTGACCAAGTTTCAGCCAAAACAAGAACTGGGGAGTAGGAACTGGATTTTCATGAAATATATGGTTCCATTGGATTCAGTAGGCAAAAATAAGTGGGGTTGCATTTGGTCACCTTTTCAGAAAAGGCCGGAAAAGAGTAATTACGAAAGCGCCCAATCTGATTTTTATTAAAAATATGGAGAATGACAGGAAAATGTTTTTTGAAAATGTAAAATTTCAAATCAGGTATTTCTCATAAAATAAGTTGTGAATTATTTTGTTAAGTTTCGTCATTTCTTTATCATTTCTTGGTAACAAATTTAACTTGGGATCTTGCAATTTCAAAAAAAAACAATTCTATCATTTTCCCTTAAAAATATTCCAGCGACAACCTAACGCCATAAAAATTGGGCATCACATTTTCTAACTTCAATTTTTTCACTAATTTTTAATTTTAAATATCTTGTTTTGTTATAATTAACACAAAAGCACTAATATAATCGTCAATCCAAACAAATTTTTATTTTTAAAAAAGCACTTATACAATCGTCAATCCAAACAAGTTTTGACTTATAAAAAATCACTTATTCAATCTTTCATCCAAACATGCATGTTTGAGAACACTTATTTTTTGAATATAAGTGATTATTATGCAAGCCGAGATAAAACTCCTCTCACATACTTACCTCGTATACCGTGAATCACAATTTATAATCACTTATTGCCCAACTCATAAAATTTAAAAGTCCAACTCATAAAATTTTTTCTTTCCCTCCCTTCAAATCCCTCATGCCAACATAGCCCCTAAGAGAACTTAGGGCCTCATTTGATTATATTAACAAACTACCTCTAGTTCTTAATATAAGATCTACTTAATTAATTTAGGTAGATTGAGGAAATTGGTCAAACTAGTTATTTTGTTAAAAATGTATGTTGAATTCTCTATCATATCATCTTAAGTCATTTACATTGAAACTACCCATTGATGCAAACTTTTTGACATGTGCAATCGAAAAGATAATTTACAAAAAAAAATAATAGATTGAGCTATGATATTTATGACTAAATTTAACATCAAACTAGCTCTTATATTAAATATCGGAGGCAGTCCTTCCTTCGGTCCTTAATATAAGACATATTTAGGGAGTTGATCTTGATAATAAATATAAGACATATTTTTTATATTTTTCAATCTTTTCTTAATTTACCATTATTGATACTCCCTCAACAATAATTAAGGAAGAGAAGGAATGGGGAATTAAAGAAGCTAACCAAGGTGTTTTAGAAAAAGGAGAATTAGGGAGAACGACCAAGGAAACAAAATATTTATTCATAGGGATCTTAAAAATTATAATTATTTTCAAAGACCAAAAATATAAATATAAATTTTTAATTACGAAATTAACCTTCTATACTTTTTGACAATTAGTTATCAAATTTGATGATATCTCCATGTATCCTTTGATAAAAAAAACATCTATATACAACTTAATATTTTCATGATACTCTCTCTCATGGATATAAGATTAACACTACTACAAGAACATGATTCTACGACACCAAACAACGACCGTTTTTAGAAACCAGTAGTAAAAAAGCAAGCTCTGTGAATGGATAGCACTGAACTGAAGTTTCAACGACTGTTTTCAAGGAAAACAATTGTTGAAACTTTGTTTTCAACGACTGGTTTTAAAACCAGTCGTTGAAACCTATTGTTTCAAAGACTGGTTTAAAAAACCAGTCGTTGAAACTAGATTCAACGACTGGTTTATAAAACCAGTCGTTGAAACTGGTTAATTTTTTCCCCAAATCAGCGCGCGTTTCTGTCATTATCTTCCCCGCGCTAATTGAACCCTAAATTTCGTGCCTCCTGCGAGCTCCATAGGGCAAATATCTTGGCCTATCTCTTTCTCCTGCATTCTGTCCACTGTCCCTCTTCGACGTCCACCGTCTTCACAGTCCCTCCATTCCCTCTCGGTTGTAGGTCTGATCTTCGCTTTCCCTATTCTCAGTCCGAGCAGCAAGCAACACAAGTAGGTAGCCCTGTTTTCTTCCTTTGGTTTTTTTGCTTTTGGTTTTCTCTTCTTAGCCTCTATTTTCATTGCTGTAGTTCATACTGGCCATGGGTCTTTGCATACTGTTGTGAAGAAGACAACGTTGGTCATTCTTGGTCTATTCCAGTGTGTGTGTAAGTTTCCCTTTTCTATTTCTAGTTGATTTGTTGATTTGGATGTCAATTTCTGCTGTTCTGGAAAATTTTTTGGCATTTTGCACTTTGTTTGTGACTGAATCTAGGCTTAATTAGTATGTCATTGAGATTGGTTGTGCTTGTTAAATATCTCATGGGAATCAGAAATATTCCAAATACAGAGTAGGTATTAGGTTATTCTTTACCAATGCCAAAGTTGTTGGTTGATTATTTGCATCACCCAAGATTCAACCCAATCGTAAAGCACGAAATGAAGGCTGATTAAGCTTTGTCATATGTGATTTTTATAGTAGTAGTCAAACAAAATTTTGAAATTTTATTCATGTGAAATCTTATTGTGTAAAAAATATAAAAATTCATGTGCTTCAATTTGATTTGGAAAACTAGACCAATTTTTTTAGAAAAATATCAAATAATATTAATTAAAAGAAAAAATAAAACCAACATTTTTTGTGGATGAGTTGAGATTGCCAAATGATGTATTAATAAACCAAAATGCCAAGTATACTCATATTAATAGTTTTGCTTTGCCTAACTCCAGAAATTCCAAGACCTCTCTTGACAATCCTTCAAAATAATGCATTTAACCAAAGGTTTAAATGTTCCTTAACGATTGTAATTTATACTTTGAAATTTTGAGCCTCCTTCTATCAAAATATTCCAGAAACCAACAAAAGTGTTACCAAGATTTATGAGTAACTGAGATGGTAAATTAAGCACATGGACCAATACAGAGCTGTAAAGGAGCAGCAAGATGATTATTTCTACGGGAAAACTAGACCAATAGATATAAACAAATGGACATAATAATAATAAGTTTTGTCCTTTTAAAAATTCATTTTCTTTGTGTTTTCTTATTTGTTTTAATTGTATAAATCCAAAAAAAATTTCATTTTCCAAAAACTCCGCCAAAAAAAAAACACTCACAGACATATATTCTAAAGCCCTTAAATTCTTTGGAAAGAAATTTAAAAACCAAAACCAGTCCAATCAACAAGGTCAGTTCAACAATGCCTTTGAGTTCATAAAAGATGTAGTAGTTTTGGGTAATATTATAATGTTTTGGGTAATAACTCTCTCATAAACCTGCAGGTATCACTACTGCCATCGTTCTCCCTTGGGTTGCCGGCCTACTACATCCTTGCCTCAGTAGAATCTTCTTCCAAATCCTCAATCACAAACATAGTGTCCTTGGAAGCTAAAGATTAGCTAGTAAGTTATGTTATTGCTTGTTAATGAAAGTTTTGAAACCTGAGGATATCATGGTGCTACTATTTGTTGTAAGCGTGATAAATTTGAATTACTAAACTTTGAAAATAGTAGTTGAACTGTTAGTTTTTACATTGTGTCATGAGTGTTTCATATAGCTGTTCTAAACTTGAGTGTCTGTGAAAATGGATTAGGTGGTAATAAAATGGATCACTGTTGGATGAATGCTTTGAGAATTAGTGAAGAATATGAGAATGGGGTGGAAAAGTTTATTGAATTTGCTAAAATGAATGCGCCTAGTAAAAATAGGAAGTATTTTTGTCCATGTATCAACTGTTTAAATGAGAGTCTACGGGATGTTGATGATATAAGGGATCACTTACTTTGTGATGGAATAAATCTTCAGTACACAAGGTGGATATGGCATGATGAGAAAGTAACCGCTTGGGCGTCACACGAGAAGGAAGTTTTGGAGGTTGGAGATGACAATAGAATGGAGAACATGATTCACGATGTTGAGGTATAATGTTTTGCACAAACACCTGTGTATGATAGCATACGGAGTGATGCAGAGACACCTTTGTACCCTGGGTGTACTAAGTATACACGCTTGTCAGGCATTTTGCACTTGGTCAACTTAAAGGCAACTTGTGGGTGGACCGACAGTAGTTTCACATTGTTACTAGAATTGTTGTGTGATATGTTTCCAGAGGATAATGTACATCCAAATCGTATGTATGAGGCCAAGAAAATATTATCTATGATGGGTATGGAGTATAAAAAGATACATGCTTGCCCTAATGACTGCGTATTGTACAGAAATGAGTATGAAGGCTTAAGTGAGTGTCCGAAATGTAAAACTTCTAGATACAAAGTGAAGAAAGGTAAGAGGTGTGGTGATGAGACAAATAAAAAGAAACCTTTAAAGGTTTTGTGGTATCTTCCAATCATACCGCTATTCAAACGAATGTTTGCTAATGCGAAAGAAGCAAAGAAGTTGAGATGGCATTATGATG